>CM022303.1:456316235-457803436 GCA_011799875.1 Thinopyrum elongatum
AGGGGCTTGCGGGTAACGAGAGAGACTCACGAAAGATGTGACCCCGTCGCCCCGTCTCGAGGACTTGCGGCAAGGGTTAAGAATGCCCGGCCGCGCCTCGTTTACCACTGGGCACACACGGCAACCCGCTTCACATCACACGCGGGTACCCCTCAGGGTCGACCCGCCTTTCCAAGTAACATTGTAAAGTCCAAGTATCCGTTTGTCCATACATCAGGGAATCCGAGGTATTCACCCTCATTGAATTCCCACTCGATGTATCGTCAAGGTGAACTAGGAGGAATCACCCTCACTGGGTCCACACTTGAGGTGTTGTACGACAGGTCGTTATCGGAAGCGGTGAAGGAGGAATCACCCTCGATGACCACGACCGAATAACTACTCTACAGAGTTAACATCAGAAGTGCTACATGAGGTTCACCCTCGACACTCGATAGTAACGCTGCCGTGTCGTTACAACTAAGGGGGGTGATGTGCGGGTGTGGGTCCTGGTCTTCAATCCCATTGATCGGGTCTTCTGACGATCAGCGCGGCAGTCGGGATAAGTGGGGTCACTGATAGGTCTCTACCCCAGCCTAGACTAACAGTTAGGATATGTAGGTAATTATCAACAGCAGGTTACAAGAACAGGCTATGCATCAGAATAGGTAAAGCAGCAGCAGCAGCAGCGCAATTCTAAGCAAGCTGAGAAATAGAATGGGCGTATCGGTATGCTCAAAGGGGGGGGGGGTTGCCTGGTTGCTCGGCGGCAAGGGCAAGGTCGTCTATGGTGTCTTCGGGCTCCGAGCTGCGTCGGTCTCGGGGACGACGTCGGGTCGGGGGCTCGGGGGCTACGTGAGAGAAGAGGGGGAGGAAACAGTAAATATATAGCAAACATGAGCATGACAAATACGATACACGGTGCTAGGGTAGTCTAACGCAGCATAACACGTAACAACGGAGCGGAGAATATCTGACGATATTTCCCGGGTTCTTTGGAATTATGCGACAGAGGATAAGAGGGAACGGTTGCAAGTTCGGATAGTTAGAGACGCGTGACGGCGAACGGAGCGCGTATTCGAATTCGTCTCGTCGTTCTGAGCAACTTTCATGTACAAAGTTTTTCCATCGGAGTTACGGATTATTTAAAATGATTTTCTAAAGTTTTTATTAATTTCTGGAATTTATTTAATTATTTAAATAAAACATTATCCAGAATAGTAAAAGAGACGTCAGCAGACATCATGCTGACGTCAGCAGTCATTAGGGTTAGTTTAAGTTAACTTAATTAGTCTAATTAACAGGATTAATTAAATTAATATTCTAATTATTTATTTTAATTATTTTGTTTATTATTATTTATTTTCATTTTAGCTAGCACAGGCTTAGGGCGGACACGTCCGGACGCGCCAATGCCAGACAAGCCGAAGCTGGACCCACGGGGGCGCACATGGGCAGCCGGCACGCGCGGCCAGTGACGCAGCGGCGGCGCCCCCCGGCCCGCGCAGCCACCCCGGGCGGGGCGAGGCCACCACACCGAGATAAGGGGACGGCGGCTCGGCGCGGCGCGGAGGGGGCCAGCAGCGGCCCGCAGGGGGCGGTGGCAGCAACGTGCCGGGAGAGGCTGACAGGGCGACGGGACCGGACACGAGAGGCCTGGGACGGGAGAGAGGGGCGGGGCGGAAGGGAGGGGGGGCGGCGAGGAAGGGAAGGACGAGGGAGGAGGAGCAGGGAGCGCTCAGTTGCGGGGAGACGGAGCAGGAGCGAGCAAAGAGAAGGCGGCAGCGCCAGGAAGCGCACCGAGGCGGCCAGCCGGGGGGAGCCGAGACGAGAGAGGAGAGGAACGGAAGCGAGGGGAACAGGACCGGCACCCCGCGAGAGGAAAGGGGGAGGAACGGGGGGGGGGGGGCGGGGAGGGGGGGGTGGGGGCGGGGGGTCAGGAGAGGAGAAGGAGTAGGGAGGAGGGAACAGATAGGAGAAGGGACCCCCACTGGCTAGGTTCTGAGGAAGAGTGTGAGAGGAGAGGGAGGGAAGAGGAAGGGACGGCGGAGTGGGCGAGGCAGATGGCGCGGGGAGGCGAGCAGGGCGGGTCGGCGGGGCACGAGATCAAGGGGCGGGGCGGGGGGACGGTCGGGGAGGAGGAAGGAGGCCGAGGGGAAAGGGAGGGGGGGGAGTGGGGGAAGGAAGGAATGAGCGAGGGGGGTGGGGGGTAGGGCTAGGGTTCGGCCCCGAGCGGGAGGTATAGGCCAGGGGGTGGGGAGTGGGGCCGGGGTGGTGGCCTGGTGGCCAGCTGGGCCACGGCCCAGTTGGTCGGGGGGGGGGGGCTTTTCCTTTTTTTTTACTTTTTTATATTATATTTTCTTTCTGTTTCTTTTTATTTTTATTCCAAAAGACTTTTGTAAAATATGAGACTTGCTCCATTATTTACAGTGCATTATGTCACTGCTAGAAATTGGTTTGGGGTCCATATCTTTTGTTTGGTTTTATTTAAATTGAAAAAGGATTGAATAGTGTATGGCTGCTGTGTTCTAGTTGTTCGAGTCCTTTACAATTCAATAAAATTGCAATCAATTTTATAAAAGCTTGGGAATATTTGCAACATGCTGCACCTTTAGTTTTTATGTTGGATAACTTTTATTTCTACTTTCAGTTTGAATTTCCAATTGAGTTTGAATTTGAAAAGAGATATGATAATAATGTTGATTAAGCACTGTTGATTATGATGACATGGCATAATCAAGGGTGATTACTGTGTAGCCATGGGGGTGTTACAATCTCCCCTACAACAAAAATTCTTGTCCCGAGAATAAGAAGTAGAAGGAAAAAAGTTCGGGGTACTCCGCACGAAGATTATCCTCGCGTTCCCAAGTGGTTTCATCTTCAGTATGATTTGACCACTTCTTTGAGGAGCTTGGTAACTTCTGACGGGTTAGCGTTCAGCTTCATCGAGTATGCGGATCGGATGCTCCTTATAAGATAGGTCATCTTGAATTCGAGCATCTCGTGATCCCTGCTCGGTGTGGAGATTCCTTGAAGCATTTACGAAGTTGCGACACATGGAAGACGTCATGGATAGAGAAATTGCGGTGGCAACTCCAATTTATATGCCACCTGACCACGTCTGGCAACAATGCGGAAAGGACCAATGTAGCGCGGAGCTAGCTTGCCCTTGATTCCAAAACGGTGAGTGCCCTTCATAGGGGTGACACGAGATAAGCTTGATCACCAGGTTGATAAGTCAAACCCCATCGTTGGGATCATAGTTGTTCTTCTGGCGGTCTGAGCCGCCTTGAGATTTCCGGACACATACGGACTTGTTCTTCGGCGTGTTGAATAATGTCCGGTCCAACAAGAGGTCGTCCCCAGTTCTGACCAATTCAGAGGGGTTCGCATCATACGTCCATAGAGAACTTCAAAGGGGGCCATTTTCAAGCTGGCTTGATAGCTGTTGTTATAGGAGAACTTGGCATAGGAAGAGATTCTTCCCACTTCTTGCCAAATGATATAACACAAGCTCGCAACATGTCTTCAAGACTTGGTTGACTCGCTCAACTTGGCTTGGGAGTGGGGTGATAAGCTGAACTCCAGGTAATATGAGTTCCAAGCCTTTTGAAAACTTTCCCAGAAATGACAGTGAATATGCTGCCATGGTCTGAACTGATCTCTTTTGGAATACCGTGGGGATGTGAAACAATTCTGGAGATATATAACTCTGCTAACTGACTAGCAGTGATCATCTCTTGACAGGCAGAAAGGTGTGCAACTTGGAGAGTTGGTCGACGACGACAAGAATAGCATCGTGAACTTCTGTGACCTGGGAAGTCCCTAATGAAATCCATCTGAACCTTATCCCATTTCCATAGAGGAATGGCAACGGTTGCAGAATTCCAGCAGGCTTTGATGTTCTGCTTTAACGCGTCGACACACATCACATTCAGCAAATAACGAGCAATGTCCTGCTTCATTTTAGACCACCAGTACCTTTGACGGAGATCACGATACATCTTTGTGCTACCCGGATGAATAGACAGCCGGTGTATCATGTGCCTCCTTCATGACTTTGTCAGTCATAAGCTCGAAGCGAGGTACGAACATGCGGTCTCTGAAATACAAGGTTCCACTTCAGACAGCGAGAAATCCCTGGTTTTCAAGGTGAAGACTTTCTTCATCAGATCAACTTCAGCATCTACGCTTGTGCACTCTTACAGCTTTCTCAAGGTCTGGTTCAACAACCAAGGTTTTTAGTATCCTTGAGGAACTATCTCGATATTTAGCTTCGAAGCTTTCATATAGAGGGGTTGCTGTAGCTGAACCTCAAGTTCCGCGCAATAGGATTTGCGGCTCAAAACGCATCACAATTACATTAGCCTTGCCAGGGGGATAAGAAATACCCAAATCATAGTCCGCAATGGTCTCCATCCATCTTTGCTGACGGAGATTCAGAGATGGCTGAGTGAACAAGTACTCAAACTTTTATGATCCGTGTAGATCCGCAACGATTACCGAGGAGGTAATGTCGCCACAACTGAGTGCATAGATGACAGCAGCTAGTTCTAGATCATGTACCGGATAATTCTCTTCATGTGGGCGCAAATGACGAGAGCATAAGCAATCACTTTACGCTCTTGCATTAGGACACAGCCTAATCTTCACGAGGCATCACAATAAATCACAAAGTCTTTGCGGGTATCTGGAGGAGACAGTACTGGGGTATTGTAAGGATTGACATCTGCCCAGTGGATAAAGAATTGTACTGGATGTATCCCTGCTCGAACAGCTGGTAGTGCGTCGCAGGGTGTGGTGGAAACAAACGATCATCTGAAACAGAGGAAACTCATGATTGTCAAAAGACAAGGAGAAGTATAACCGATCTCGGAGGAAAGGTTAAACAAAACAATGGAAAGGAAAATGATTATCAGACTAATCAGATCAATGTCAGGGAAATCGCCACAGATATTCAGCTCTTCGAGTGGACGGAAATTACGAGATCCTAAGTGTCGGCGTTAGTAAACTTTAGTTAACCCGAAAGGAGAGAGGTCAGAGTCCCAGAGTAAAGATGAGGAATAAAAGATCCTAATACCACCCAATTGGCGACGTGGGCCCGTAAGCCACACAGCCAAGTGTAAAACAGTTTTCGGTTACTAGACTCAACTTCGGCCAAGGAGTTGGAAAGGGGATCCTACAGGCAGTGGCTCTGATACCAACTTGTGACGCCCCCGGCCCATGCACTAATATACACGCAAATGCACACGATCAGCCTAAGGACTCACGGGAAGATATCACAACACAAACTCTAAAACATAAATAAAGTCATACAAGCTTTATATTACAAGCCAGGGGCCTCGAGGGCTCGATACATAAGCTTGCGAACAAGCATCAGCGAAAGCATCAGATATCTGAGTACAGATAGAAATAGAAACAGAAAGGCCTTTAGAAAGGCGGGGCAAAATAAAACACTACGATCGAAAGGCGAAGGCCTCCTGCCTGGGCCCCTCCGATCCTACTCCTAGTCGTCAGTAATCATAGTAGTATCCATCCTCTGGTGTAGTAGTAGTAGTAGCGAGCGGCAGGGCAGCTGTCTCAGGGGCTTCGTCATCTTGGTCACGACAAACTGATATGGGGAGAAAAGGAAACAAGCAACCGTGAGTACTCAGAAGTATCAGCAAGCAAGGTCTAACACATATGCAACATTTTTCAAGGGGAGGCTGTATATGTGGACTGGGCTGCAGAAATGCCAGAATAGAGAGAAGGCCTAGTCCTATCGAAGACTAGCATCTTCAGCGGTCTTGCAGCAGTAGAAGAGAGTTAGAACAGTACAATATAATGTAGTAGTATCATTAAGTCTAACCTCACCCAGAGATCCTTTCTCGACTCCCTGCGAGAAAGCATATCCCAGAGCCATACAGTCATCAACCTCGTCCGGAGATCCCTTCTCGACTCCCTGCGAGAAGAATCCCAGAGCCATAGTATCCAAGTATCCAGTTCTAAAATGTATCAATCAGGATACAACTCCGAGTGTCCTTTACCGTAGGACCGGCTATCGATAGAGATGTTCTTCCCTGCAGGGGTGCACCCAACTTACCCATCACGCTCGCTTACTCGGCCGGACACAACTTTCCTGGGTCATGTCCGGCCTCGGCCAAACACACATCGCAACCCTACCTACAGCTCAGCAGAGAGGTCCCGTCGGTCTATATCCTAAGCGCTCAGGGGTCATGGGCCATCGCCCTGTGCACTGGGTCGGTGTGTGTGCAGGGTCGGGAACGAGCACCACCTCAGTCCTGGATGGTACTGGCCCGGCCCGGCCACGAGGCTGAACTGGACGTCTGACAGAGCTTTCGGCTGTGCATACGATGCAGAACGCCCATACTATGCCCACGTGATGGTTTGCTATCAGACCAGAGGCCTGCTCGGATCAAATATCCAAATCGCTAGGACTAGGGGCTTGCGTGAACGGAGAGCAGAGACTCACGAAAGATGTGACCCGTCGCCCCGTCTCGAGGACTTGCGGCAAGGGTTAAAATGCCCGGCCGCGCCTCGTATTCACCACTCGGGCACCACACAGGCAACCCGCCTTCACATCAACCAGGGGTACCCCTAGGGTCGACCCGCCTTTCCAAGTAACATTGTAAAGTCCAAAGTATCGTGTGTCCATAACATCGGGAATCCGAGTATCACCCTCATTGAATTCCCACTCGATGTATCCGTCAAGGTGAACTAGGAGGAATCACCCTCACTGGGTCCACACTTGAGGTGTTGTACGACAGCGTCGTTATCGGAAGCGGTGAAGGAGGAATCAACCCTCGATGACCACGACCGAATAACTACTCTACAGAGTTACATCAGAAGTGCTACATGAGGTTTCACCCTCGACACTCGATAGAACGCTGCAGTGTCGTTACAACTAAGGGGGGTGATGTGCGGTGTCGGGTCCTGGTCTTCAATCCCATTGATCGGGTCTTCTGACGATCCAGCGCGGCAGTCGGGATAAGTGGGGTCACTGATAGGTCTCTACCCAGCCTAGACTAAACAGTTTAGGATATGTAGGTAATTATCACAGCAGTTACAATGATATGCATCAGCCGAAAGCTCTGTCAGACGTCCAGTTCAGCCTCGTGGCCGGGCCGGGCCAGTACCATCCAGGACTGAGGTGGTGCTCGTCCCGACCCTGCACACACCGACCCGGAGTGCACAGGGCGATGGCCCATGACCCCTGAGCGCTTAGGATATAGACCGACGGGGACCTCTCTGCTGAGCTGTAGGTAGGGTTGCGATGTGTTGTTTGGCCGAGGCCGGACATGACCCAGGAAAGTGTGTCCGGCCGGAGTTAAGCGAGCGTGATGGGTAAGTTGGTGCACCCCTGCAGGGAAGAACATCTCTATCGATAGCCGGTCCTACGGTAAAGGACACTCGGAGTTGTATCCTGATTGATACATTTTAGAACTGGATACTTGGATACTATGGCTCTGGGATTGCTTCTCGCAGGGAGTCGAGAAGGGATCTCCGGACGAGGTTGATGACTGTATGGCTCTGGGATAGCTTTCTCGCAGGGAGTCGAGAAAGGATCTCTGGGTGAGGTTGAGACTTAATGATACTACTACATTATATTGTACTGTTCTACTCTCTTCTACTGCTGCAAGACCGCTGAAGATGCTAGTCTTCGATAGGACTAGGCCTTCTCTCTATTCTGGCATTTCTGCAGCCCAGTCCACATATACAGCCTCCCCTTGAAAATGTTGCATATGTAGTGTAGATCCTTGCTTGCTGAGTACTTCTGAGTACTCACGGTTGCTTTGTTTTCCTTTTCTCCCCATATCAGTTTGTCGTGACCAAGATGACGAAGCCCCTGAGACAGCTGCCCTGCCGACGATCGCTACTACTACTACCCAGAGGATGGATACTACTATGAGTTGACTGACGACCAGGAGTAGGATCGGAGGGTCCCAGGCAGGAGGCCTTCGCCTTTCGATCGTAGTGTTTTATTTTGCCCCGCCTTTCTAAAGGCCTTTCTGTTTCTATTTCATATCTGTACTCAGATATCTGATGCTTCCGCTGACGCTTGTTCGCAAGCTTATGTATTCGAGCCCTCGAGGCCCCTGGCTTGTAATATAAAGCTTGTATGACTTTATTTATGTTTTAGAGTTGTGTTGTGATATCTTCCCGTGAGTCCTTAGGCTTGATCGTGTGCATTTGCGTGTATGATTAGTGCACGATCGGGCCGGGGGCGTCACACTTCCGGCCGGGTCATACCGCGGGGTATATCCCCGACACAGAGGGAGTAGTATATTTTTGTGACATGCATTACTAGATATTGCTAGTCAAATACTAAATCCAGACGTGATGGGAAACGTAGCATGCAATTTCCAAAAAATTCCTACGCTCACACAAGATCTATCTAGGAGATGCATAGCAATGAGAAGGGGAGAGTGTATCTACATACCCTCGCAGACCGAAAGCGGAAGCGTTTGACAACGCGGTTGATGTAGTCGAACTTCTTCTTGTTCCAACCGATCAAGCACCGAACGTACGGCACCTCCGAGTTCTGCACACGTTCAGCTCGATGACATCCCTCGAACTCTTGATCTAGCAAAGTGTCAAGGAAGTAGATGAGTTCCGTCAGCACGACGGCGTACTGACGGTGATGGTGAAGTGATCCGCGTAGGACTTCGCCTAAGCACCGCGAGAATATGACCGAGGGTGTAATCTGTGGAGGGGGGCGCCGCACACAGCTAACAGTTGTTGGTGTGTGTTATAGGTGCCCCCTCCCCATGTATATATAGGTGGGAGAGGGAGGGGAGCAGCCATGGAGCGCCCCAAGTAGGAGTAATCCTACTTGGGGTCCTATCCCAATTCGCCCCCCCCCCTTCCATATTTACCGGAGGGGAAAGGAAGGAGGAGGGAAGGAAGGGGGAGGCCGAATCCCTCCCCTTCCTTCTCTCTTCCCCTCTTTCCGTCCCCTCAGGTGTGGCCCATATGGGGGGCGCAGCAGCCCCTGCTGGCTGCTGTGTTTCCCCTCTTGGCCCATTAGGCCCATATCTTTTGCTGGGGGTGCCCGGAACCCCTTCCGGTGACCCGATATGTACCCAGTACCCTCCAGAACACTTCCGGTGTCCGAATACCATCGTCCTATATATCAATCTTTACCTCTCAACCATTTCGAGACTCCTTTTCATGTCCGTGATCTCATCCAGGACTCCGAACAACATTCGGTCACCAAATCACATAACTCATATAATACAAAATCGTCATCGAATGTTAAGTGTGCGGACCCTACGGGTTCGAGAACTATGTAGACATGACCGAGACACTTCTTCGGTCAATAACCAATAGCAGAACCTAGATGCTCATATTGATTCCCACATATTCTACGAAGATCTTTATCGGTCGAACCGTTATGACAACATACGTTATTCCCTTTGTCCATCGGTATGTTACTTGCCCGAGATTAGATCGTCGGTATCTTCATACCTAGTTCAATCTCGTTATCGGCAAGTCTCTTTACTAGTTCCGTAATACATCATCCTGCAACTAACTCATTAGTCACTTTGCTTGCAAGGCTTCTTATGATGTGTATTACCAAGAGGGCCCAGAGATACCTCTCCGACACTCGGAGTGACAAATCCTAATCTCGATCTATGCCAACCCAACAAACACCTTTGGAGATACCTGTAGAGCATCTTTATAATCACCCAGTTACGTTGTGACATTTGATAGCACACAAGGCATTCCTCCGGTATCCGGGAGTTGCATAATCTCATAGTCGAAGGAATATGTATTTGACATGAAGAAAGCAATAGCAATAAAACTGAACGATCATTATGCTAAGCTAACGGATGGGTCTTGTCCATCACATCATTCTCCTAATGATGTGATCCCATTATCAAATGACAACTCATGTCCATGGTCAGGAAACCTTAACCATCTTTGATCAACGAGCTAGTCTAGTAGAGGCTCACTAGGGACACGTTGTTTGTTTATGTATTCACACATGTATTAAGGTTTCCGATCAATACAATTCTAGCATGAATAATAAACTTTTATCATGATTTAGGAAATATAATAATAACCATTTTATTATTGCCTCTAGGGCATATTTCCACCAGTCTCCCACTTGCACTAGAGTCAATAATCTAGTTCACATCACCATGTGATTTAACACCCATAGTTCACATCGCCATGTGACCAACACCCAAAGAGTTTACTAGAGTCAATAATCTAGTTCACATCGCCATGTGATTAACACCCAAAGAGTATTAAGGTGTGATCATGTTTTGCTTGTGAGAGAAGTTTAGTCAACGGGTCTGTCACATTCAGATCTGTATGTAATTTGCAAATTGATATGTCTACAAAGCTCTGATGGAGCTACTCTAGCTAATTGCTCCCACTTTCAATACGTATCCAGAATGAGACTCAGAGTCATCTGAATCAGTGTCAAAGCTTGCATCGACGTAACCCTTTACGACAAACTCTTTATCACCTCCATAACCGAGAAACATTTCCTTAGTCCTCTTAGTTAACTAAGGATAATTTTGACCACTGTCCAGTGATCTACTCCTGGATCACTATTGTACCCCCTTGCCAAACTCATGGCAAGGTACACAATAGGTCTGGTACACAGCATGGCATACTTTATAGAACCTATGGCTGAGGCATAGGGAATGACTTTCATTCTCTCTCTATCTTCTGCCGTGGTCGGGTTTGAGTCTTACTCAACTTCACACCTTGTAACACAGGCAAGAACCCTTTCTTTGACTGATCCATTTTGAACTTCTTCAAAACTTTATCAAGGTATGTGCTTTGTGAAAGTCCTATTAAGCGTCTCGATCTATCCCTATAGATCTTGATGCCCAATATATAAGCAGCTTCACCGAGGTCTTTCATTGAAAAACTCTTATTCAAGTATTCTTTTATGCTATCCAGAAATTCTACATCATTTCCAATCAACAATATGTCATCCACATGTAATATTAGAAATGCTACAGAGCTCCCACTCACTTTCTTGTAAATACAAGCTTCTCCGAAAGTCTATATAAAACCATATGCTTTGATCACCTCATCAAAGCGTATATTCCAACTCCAAGATGCTTGCACCAGTCCATAGATGGATCACTGGAGCTTGCACACTTTGTTAGCACCTTTAGGATCGACAAAACCTTCTGGTTGCATCATATACAACTCTTCTTTAAGAAATCCATTAAGGAATGCAGTTTTGACGTCCATTTGGCAGATTTTATAATCATAAAATGCGGCAATTGCTAACATGATTCGGACGGACTTAAGCATCGCTACGGGTGAGAAAGTCTCATCGTAGTCAACTCCTTGAACTTGTCGAAAACCTTTTGTGGCAAGCCGAGCTTTGTAGATAGTAACATTACCATCAGTGTCAGTCTTCTTCTTGAAGATCCATTTATTCTCTATGGCTCGCCAATCATCGGGCAAGTCCACCAAAGTCCACACTTTGTTCTCATACATGGATCCTATCTCAGATTTCATGGCCTCAAGCCATTTTTCGGAATTTGGGCTCATCATAGCTTCTTCATAGTTCGTAGGTTCGCCATGGTCTAGTAACATGACTTCCAGAACAGGATTATCGTACCACTCTGGTGTGGATCGTGCTCTGGTTGACCTACGAGGTTCAGTAGTAACTTGATCTGAAGTTTCATGATCATCATCATTAGCTTCCTCTCTAGTTGGTGTAGGCATCACGGGAATGGTTTTCTGTGATGAGCTACTTTCCAATTCGAGAGAAGGTACAATTACCTCATCAAGTTCTACTTTCCTCCCACTCACTTCTTTCGAGAGAAACTCCTTCTCTAGAAAGGACCCATTCTTAGCAACACAGATATTGCCTTCGGATCTGTGGTAGAAGGTGTACCCAATTGTTTCCTTAGGGTATCCTATGAAGATGCACTTCTCCGATTTAGGTTCGAGCTTATCAGGCTGAAGCCTTTTGACATAAGCGTCGCGTCCCCAAACTTTAAGAAATGACAGCTTAGGTTTCTTGCCAAACCACAGTTCATACGGTGTCGTCTCAACGGATTTATACGGTGCCCTATTTATCGTGAATGCAGCTGTCTCTAATGCATAACCCCAAAACGATAGTGGTAAACCGGTAAGAGACATCATAGAATGCACCATATCTAATAAAGTATGATTACGACGTTCGGACACACCATTACGCTGTGGTGTTCCAGGTGGCATGAGTTGTGAAACTATTCCACATTGTTTCAAATGAAGGCCAAACTCGTAACTCAAATATTCGCCTCCACGATCAGATCGTAGAAACTTTATTTTCTTGTTACGATGATTCTCCACTTTACTCTGAAATTCTTTGAACTTTTCAAATGTTTTAGACTTGTGTTTCATTAAGTAGATATACCCATATCTGCTCAAATCATCTGTGAAGGTCAGAAAATAATGATACCCGCCGCGTGCCTCAACACTCATCGGACCGCATACATTAGTATGTATTATTTCCAATAAGTCATTGGCTCGCTCCATTGTTCTGGAGGACGGAGTTTTAGTCATCTTGCCCATGAGGCATGGTTCGCAAGTATCACATGATTCATAATCAAGTGATTCCAAAAGTCCATCTACATGGAGTTTCTTCATGCGCTTTACACCAATATGACCTAAAAGGCAGTGCCACAAGTATGTTGCACTATCATTATCAACTTTGCATCTTTTGGCATCAATATTATGAATATGTGTATTACTACGATCAAGATTCAATAAACCCTTTACATTGGGTGTATGACCATAGAAGGTTTTATTCATGTAAACAGAACAACAATTATTCTCTGACTTAAATGAATAACCGTATTGCAATAAACATGATCCAATCATATTCATGCTCAACGCAAACACCAAATAACATTTATTTAGGTTCAACACTAATCCCAAAGGTAGAGGGAGTATGCGATGGTGATTTTATCAACCTTGGAATCACTTCCAACACACATCGTTACCTTGCCCTTAACTAGTATCTGTTCATTTTGCAACTCCTATTTCGAGTTACTATTCTTAGCAACTGAACCGGTATCAAATACCCTGGGGTTACTATGAACACTAGTAAAGTACACATCAATAACATGTATATCAAATATACCTTTGTTCACTTTGCCATCCTTCTTATCCGCCAATTATTTGGGGTAGTTCCGCTTCCAGTGACCATTCCCTTTGCAGTAGAAGCACTCAGCTTCAGGCTTAGGTCTAGCTTTGGGCCTCTTCACGGGAGTGGCAACTTGCTTGCCATTCTTCTTGAAGTTTCCTTTCTTTCCCTTGCCCTTTTTCTTGAAACTAGTTGTCTTGTTAACCATCAACACTTGATGCTCTTTCTTGATTTCTACCTTCGCTGATTTCAGTATCGCGAAGAGCTCGGAAATCATTTTCGTCATCCCTTGCATATTATAGTTCATCACAAAGTTCTAGTAGCTTGGTGATAGTGACTAGAGAACTCTGCCAATCACTATCTTATCTGGAAGATTAACTCCCACTTGATTCAAGCGATTGTAGTACCCAGACATTCTGAGCACATGCTCACTGGCTGGGCTATTCTCCTCCATCTTGTAGGCAAAGTACTTGTCAGAGGTCTCATACCTCTCGACACGGGCATGAGTCTGAAATACCAATTTCAGCTCTTGGAACATCTCATATGCTCCGTGGCGTTCAAAATGTCTTTGTAGCCTCGATTCTAAGCCGTAAAGTATGGCGCACTAAACTATCAAGTAGTCATCATACCGAGCTTGCCAAACGTTCATAATGTCTGCATCCGCTCCTGCAATAGGTCTGTCACCTAGTGGTGCATCAAGGACATAATTCTTCTGTGCAGCAATGAGGATAATCCTCAGATCATGGACCCAGTCCGCATCATTGCTACTATCATCTTTCAACTTAGTTTTCTCTAGGAACATATCAAAAAACATAGGGGAGCTACAACGCGAGCTATTGATCTGCAACATAAATATGCAAATACTATCAGGACTAAGTTCATGATAAATTAAGTTCAATTAATCAAATTACTTAAGAACTCCCACTTAGATAGACATCCCTCAAGTCATCTAAATGATACATGATCCAAATCAACTAACCCATGTCCGATCATCACGTGAGATGGGGTAGTCATCAATGGTGAACATCTCTATGTTGATCATATCTACTATATGATTCACGTTCGACATTTCGGTCTCCAGTATTCCGAGGCCATGTTTGTACATGCTAGGCTCGTCAAGTTTAACCCGAGTATTCCGCATGTGCAAAACTGTCTTGCACCCGTTGTATGTGAACGTAGAGTCTATCACACCAGATCATCACGTGGTGTCCCAACACGACGAACTGTCGCAATGGTGCATACTCAGGGAGAACACTTATACCTTGAAATTTAGTGAAGGGATCATCTTATAATGCTACCGCCGTACTAAGCAAAATAAGATGCATAAAGATAAACATCACATGCAATCAAAATATGTAACATGATATGGCCATCATCATCTTGTGCTTTTGATCTCCATCTCCAAAGCATCGTCATGATCTCCATTGTCACCGGCTCGACACCTTGATCTCCATCGTTGCATCGTGGTCGTCTCGCCAACTATTGCTTCTACAACTATCGCTAACGCATAGTGATAAAGTAAAGCAATTACATGGCATTTGCATTTCATACAATAAAGCGACAACCATAAGGCTCCTGCCAGTTGCCGATAACTTTTACAAAACATGATCATCTCATACAACAACGTATATCACATCATGTCTTGACCATATCACATCACAGCATGCCCTGCAAAAACAAGTTAGACGTCCTCTACTTTGTTGTTGCAAGTTTTACGTGGCTGCTACGGGCTTCTATCAAGAACCGTTCTTACCTACGCATCAAAACCACAACGGTGATTTATCAAGTTTGTTGTTTTAACCTTCAACAAGGACCGGCCGCAGTCAAATTCGATTCAACTAAAGTAGGAGAAACAGACACCCGCCAGCCACATTTATGCAAAACTAGTTGCATGTCTGTCGGTGCAACCGGTCTCATGAACGTGGTCATGTAAGGTTGGTCCGGGCCGCTTCATCCAACAATACCGCCGAATCAAAATAAGACATTGGTGGTAAGCAGTATGACAATCACCGCCCACAACTCTTTGTGTTCTACTCGTGCGTATCATCTACGCATAGACCTGGCTCGGATGCCACTGATGGGAAACATAGCATGCAATTTCAAAAAAAATCCTACGCTCATGGAAGATCTATCTAGGAGATTCATAGCAACGAGAGGGGGAGAGTGTATCTACGTACCCTTGTAGACCGAAAGCAGAAGCGTTTGACAACGCGGTTGATGTAGTCGAACTTCTTCTCGTTCCGACCGATCAAGCACCGAACGTACGGCACCTCTGAGTTCTGCACACGTTCATCTCAATTCGAACTCTTGATCCAGCAAAGTGTCGAGGAAGTAGATGAGTTCCGTCATCATGACGGCGTGGTGACGGTGATGGTGAAGTGATCTGCGTAGGGCTTCGCCTAAGCACCGCGAGAATATGACCGAGGGTGTAATCTGTGGAGGGGGGCACCGCACACGGCTAACAGTTGTTGGTGTGTGTTCTAGGCGCCCCCTCCCCATGTATATATAGGTGGGAGAGGGAGGGGAGCAGCCATGGGCCGCCCCAAGTAGGAGGAATCCTACTTGGGGTCCTATCCCAATTCGCCCCCCCCCCCTTCCATATTTACCGGAGGGGAAAGGAAGGAGGAAGGAGGAGGGAAGGAAGGGGGAGGCCGAATCCCTCCCCTTCCTTCTCTCTTCTTCTCTTTCCTTCCCCTCAGGTGCGGCCCATATGGGGGGTGCAGCAGCCCCTGCTGGCTGTTGTGTTTCCCCTCTTGGCCCATTAGGCCCATATCTTTTGCCGGGGGTGCCCGGAACCCCTTCCGGTGACCCGATATGTACCCGGTACCCTCCGGAACACTTCTGGTGTCGGAATACCATTGTCCTATATATCAATCTTTACCTCTCGACCATTTCGAGACTCCTTGTCATGTCCGTGATCTCATCCAGGACTCCGAACAACATTCGGTCACCAAATCACATAACTCATATAATACAAAATCATCATCGAACGTTAAGCGTGCGGACCCTACGGGTTCGAGAACTATGTAGACATGACCGATACACTTCTCCGGTCAATAACCAATAGCGGAACCTGGATGCTCATATTGATTCCCACATATTCTATGAAGATCTTTATCGGTCGAACCGTTATGACAATATACGTTATTCCCTTTGTCCATCGGTATGTTACTTGCCTGAGATTCGATCGTCGGTATCTTCATACCTAGTTCAATCTCATTACCGGCAAGTCTCTTTACTCGTTCCGTAATACATCATCCTGCAACTAACTCATTAGTCACTTTGCTTGCAAGGCTTCTTATGATGTGTATTACCGAGAGGGCCCAGAGATACCTCTCCGATACTCAGAGTGACAAATCCTAATCTCGATCTATGCCAACCCAACAAACACCTTCGGAGATACCTGTAGAGCATCTTTATAATCACCCAGTTACGTTGTGACATTTGATAGCACACAAGGCATTCCTCCGCTATCCGGGAGTTGCATAATCTCATAGTCGAAGGAATATGTATTTGACATGAAGAAAGCAATAGCAATAAAACTGAACGATCATTATGCTAAGCTAACGGATGGGTCTTGTCCATCACATCATTCTCCTAATGATGTGATCCCGTTATCAAATGAAAACTCATGTCCTTGGTCAGGAAACCTTAACCATCCTTGATCAATGAGCTAGTCTAGTAGAGGCTCACTAGGGACACGTTGTTTGTTTATGTATTCACACATGTATTAAGGTTTCCGATCAATACAATTCTAGCATGAATAATAAACCTTTATCATGATTTATGAAATATAATAATAACCATTTTATTATTGCCTCTAGGGCATATTTCCATCAAGATGGAGGTGGTAGTACTACTAAATCCAGACGGTGGTGCTAGTACTAGTAGTAGTACTATCAATGTAGTTGTACTGTACTACCCGTTGGTCAAATTATTACGTGTTGCTCCTCACAGTGAAGTGACAAGACCCTGCGCCGGAGATGACACCTGAGTGTAGGCGCCGTGTTCGGCATACCAAAGTCAGCCTCACCGTGTGCAGTCACTATCATCATGGCTGTAGAGCTAGCCTGCTTACAACTAGCCATGTTCGACATAATTTCCCATGCGTTGCCACGAGTATCTCTACTCTTTTCTTATATGAGTAAGATGCCCGTGCATTGCACGGAACACCAAGATTGGGGGTGGACGGCGCCGGCAGCGGCCATCACACCAGAGTGTTCCATGGCCTTCTAGATGTGGTGGGGAAGAGATAATGCTGATTGTGAGAGACAAGGAGTTGTTTGTAAATAGGGAATAAGTGCGGGCATCTTTTTACAAAACTGCAGTAGTTTGCTTTGTATGCATCAGATCTAGATCCGACGGCTATTGGTGAAAGATGGCAGGCACACCATCATCACCAACTCAGGACCTCTTTGATTCACATGATTTTGAAAACGCAGGAATAGGAAAAGTATAGGATTTGAGTGTCATGCCGACTTGAATCCTATAGGATTAGCAAGGAGCATTTGATTTCACGGGAAAAGCAAAGGAATTGTAAAAAGAGGTTAGAGTGGATGTTAGATTTCCTATGAAATGTAGTACAAAAGATTCCATTGGAATAATTCCTATGGGATTCAATCCTATGAATCAAAGGACAAACGTAGGAAAAATTTCAAAGGATTTCAATCCTCCAAAAATCCTATAGAATTCCCTTGAATCAAAGGAGCCCTCAGGTTTTTATAGGAGTAGTATAGAGAAATAGAGAAACTCTTATAAAAAATCAAGTTGGTGATGATGGTGTGCCATCCATCCTGCAATATAGACCATCCGATCTATATCTGACGGATAGAAAGCAAACTATGGCAATTTTGCAAAAAGATACCCACACCCCTCTCCACATTTGCAGATAAGGCATTCCCTCATTCATCTTCGTCTCCCACAAGATAAACAACTCGTATAAATGCGTCTTGATGTTCCGCGCAACGCATGGGCCTCTTGCTGGTAATAATAAATATTGTACTCGAGTAATGGGTATATCGTTGCCGCACCTATGCGCACGAACATTTATCCTAACATAGTACCTCGTGCTGGATAGTCGTAATATTACAAGTTTCAAACTGATATTACAAATGCTAGGAGTAATGCTGCACCTACGAAGAGGGAATTATTAGGAAGTTTATGTAAGAACTTTCATTGCTTTAGGTGGATGCAGCATCATCATACAAACTAAAATCCACCGCCCTGACAAGTCACTAATGGGCAAATAAATTTTTTAGTCTCTGACGACTTGATGTTTCAAAAACAAATTCAGCTTCTGCGGAGACTTTGTCATTTAGGCTTAGACGCTTGCGGTGATCAGTACACCATTCATTGTTGCGCCAGAGAACGCCAAACCTCATTACCTTGAGCATACTTGCCTCCAGAACAAAGAACCTGGCCAATTTAATCTCAATTGTGCTGCCTCGGTAGTCGATCAAATCAATTTCTGTAAGATGGAGATCAAGGCATTCGATGAGATTGTTATAGTGCAGAACATTTTTCACTTCCGGGTCTTTTTTATCTGCAAAAGAAGAGAACATATTAGAGCAGCTGGCTGTATAAGATTGCCGTGTCATCAAGAGGTACCAATATCATTTGCTCATATGATAGGGTTGGCTCTAAGGCTAATGATATTTTTTCACTCTCTCTCTCTCTCTTTCTCTTTCCTCTCATTTACCTAGGAGCACGTGAAGAGCTTGGGCATTTGTTGCCTTCCACTATGTGGCCGATGCCATATTTCTCAAAAGTATGCCACATAATACGCATCAATGTCAAATCAAAAGATTTCGGCACCGCTCTAGCAATGTGAGAGAGTTGGCACCGTTGTGCACACATACCCGCATGTACAAACAAATCAATCAAACCAACTACACCAGCCTCTCCCTCTCCCAAACAAGTGTTTATTTATTGCCTCAGTCCTCTCCCTCTCCCACACAAGTGTTTTTTCATTGCTTGAGTTAATTTGGCACCGGAGTAAAGTAGGTGATCTAGATTGGGGCACTAGGTGAGCAATGGAGGGCATCGATGCCAAATGCATCAGAAGTGAATTTGGCACGTGTTTTGGCCTACATAGTGGAGGGCCGTTATAGCCCACTTTTGTACTACCTCGTATTTAGTGTAAAATTTTGACCATAGATTTACCTAAGAAAATGCCAATGCATGTCACCAAAAATTATACCATTTGAAATTATGTTCAAATACGAATCCAACGATATAATTTTTAGTGACATGCATTAACAGTTTGTCAGTTAAATCTATGGTCAAATTTTGATACTACAAAATACGAAGAGTAAACCCGGACGGAGGTAGTACTTGCTCTTAGGCTAACCATAGAGTTACTAGTCTAAGTTACTTGCCACTATGACTAGCCTAGGCTACTAGTACAACAAAAAAACGATGCAGGTGATCACGTGAGAAAAAATACTAAAAACATTTCTTTCGGTGCAGTGCGTAGATGCAGTTTTGAACACTACACTTGTCATCGTAATTTGGGAAAATTACAAAAAAAATTGAGCTACATTGTGATTACCGTTTACTAATAGGAAAGAAGTTTCACCTCGATGAGTAGCTTCTCCATGCACGAAAAGCACGTAAGGAATCCAACAACTTGATCCAGATTGGGGCCGATAGATTTTATTGCCAAGATCTTCACTGTGCGCACAGACTGGGTCAAGGTTGTGGGAATCATTTTCTGGATGACAGTCGTAAATACATCAAGAAGAAATTTAAAAATGTGAATTTCAAGAAGACGGAGAAGAAGATGAGTGTTGTACCTGAACGATTACGGATCCAATAAAGAGTTCGGAGAATTTGCCAGATGAGTACACCAACGCTGTCAATTTTGGCGCCTCAATGACCCTGATTTTTGTTGGACCTTCTAGATCAGATACAAGCAATCTCTCAAGGAAAGGTGCATTCTCAATGACCATAACGTGGAACAGCTGGAGTGATCTCTTCCCAATTGATGTCTTGTTGCAGGGCCAGCAAGACACATAAATCCATCGGAGATTCGTCGAGGCGATGTGGAGGCTAATGAACCTGTGGATCTGCCGAAGACGAAGGTACTCGAGCGTAGTACAGCTGCGAAGCAGGTGCTCCATAGCCTTCTTCGAGATGCCAACGTCAAAGAGGTCGAGCTACTTGAGTTGAGGGAGAAGAAGGGCAGGCGCGGCATTAATCTGGGGGTAATAGCAGGAGCTGAAGCTGGCACAGCACAGCGTTGGCGTGAGGCGCAGCGCAGACGGCGGCAGAGAGCGACATCGTCCAGCTTCAAACCTGAGCTCCTCGAGCTGATCTAGGGCGGGGGATAAGAACCACTCGTCGAACTTGGCTTGGACCTTGCAGTTGGTACTGAACATGCGGATGTTAAGGCGTCTGGCTGGCCCAGGGTGCGATGAAAGGACCTTGGAGACTGCGGCCATGCGTTTGCAATCCCCGTCGCAGAGGCAGCTGTCGACCGTGAGGTTGAGGGGGACGCGACGCCAGAGGGGGCGCCACCGCCGGGAGAGTAGGGTGGTCCGCACAGCAAATTTGGTGAGGAGGAGGCCGATGATGATGAGCAGCATGTCGTCGGGGAGGCTGCTGATGAAGTCCAGGCTCGCCGGATGCGGTTTTGGCTCGAGCCGCCTCCGCTTGTTGGTTGCCTCGCCATCCATCTCAGCCGGCGGCGACGCTAGTGTACACGTGTGCTGGTGTGTATTGTGTTTTGGGTGTGCGCGAGTGTGTCCTTGTGTGCATGCCGCCGTGCAGTGGTGAAGTGTGCGCGAGTGCGTCCTTCACACGGAAGAAGTGTGCCCTCAATTTACTAGCGTGCGGGGTGCTACCGCAAGTGGTCTCAACTTTGTTTACTTCACCGCATGTCAGATGGGCCTCTAGTTTACTTATTTTCACCCACTTCCACATTGGCCAGCACACGAAGATAGAGAACACGAGCTGACAAGGCAGCATGTGGACTGGTTGACCGGTCAACTAAACAATATACAGAGCTATACGCTAACACAGTGACCGTATAATCCCTCGGTAAAGAGAGATCGAGTGAGAGGGGAGCCCGTGAGAGATAGTAGAGAGAGAGAAAGAGCTACTCCCTCTGTTCGATAATGTAGTGCCTATATTTTTTTTAAAGTCAAACTTTTGAAACTTTGACCAAGTTTATAAAGAAATTACTTATATCTACAATACCAAAGATAAATGATACATGTTGTGATGAATCTAATGATCATTCTAGATGTAAATGTTTTTCTCCACATATACCTGGTCAAAAAAAATTTGAGGTTTGACTTTTCAAAACGTCCATATGTTTATGGACGTGAGAGAGTACCTAACTAGAGAGAGCGAGAGAGAGTGTGAAATAGAAAGAGTGAGTGAAAAAAAGTGTGTGTGTGTGTGTGCGTGTGTGAAAGAGACATGGACAACACACGATAAAGTAGAGAAAAAGTGTGTGTGTCTTATGCAAACATATCACACATGCATCTTCGATAGCGGAAGCGAGGTGAGGAGATAGTGTGTGGTTGTTTGTCACCGAGAGAGAAAGACCCCTAGCACGTGGCCAAGAGAGGTCTGACAAACAAGGGAGAGAGGTCGAGAGAGACGTATGGAGAAAATGCAGGCATGGGGAGGAGAGAGTGTGTGTTTGTGACAGAGAGATCCCCTGGAGATCATGATGGGACTACATGGGTGGGAGATCGAGTGACAAGGTGTGTGCACGATAGAAGATACCCCGAGAGATATCAAGATAGACGTATGGATGGAAGGAGACAATAAGTGTGTTCCTGATGGATAGTGAGAGATAGTCATACTTAGGGGGGAGTGTGTGTGCCTATGATGGAGTGAGGGATTATGGTACTTAGGGGGGTGCGTGTCACATTGAGAGAGAACAAGGGCGGAGAGTGTTAGATGGGTCTATGTAGCGAGATATGTGTATGTGTGAACCAGGGAGATATAAAGTTTGAGAGAGATAGAGGAGCCCCGATATGGCTGAGTGGTGCGTCAGATAGCTGAGAGGGGGAAAGAGATACTACATCTGTTCGATAATGCAGTGCATACAAATTTTGTAGAAGTCAAACTTTGGAAACTTTGACCAGGTTTATGCAAATATTATTTATATCTACAATACCAAAGATACATCATACAAAACTATATCTCATGATGAATCTAATGATATATGTTTGCCATTCTAGATGTAAATGTTTTTCTCCACGTACCTGGTCAAACTTTGTGATGTTTGACTTTTCAATAAATCTATATGCTATGGACCGAAGAGAGTACCTAAGTCGAGAGAGATCAAGTGCGTGTGAAGGAGAATGAGTGAGTGTGCAAAAAGAGTGTGTGTGTGAAAGAGAAAGGGACAACAAACGATAAAATATAGAGAGAGTGTGTTCATTTCTTATGCAAACATATCACGCATGCATCTCCGAGATAGAAAAGCGAGGTGAGGAGATACACGAAGATAGCTAGTGCGTGATTGTTTGCAACGGAGAGAGACACCCCTATAGCACATGTCCAATAGAGGTCTGGCCAACAAGGGACAGAGGTCGAGTGGGACGCATGGAGAAGATGGACGCATGGGGAGGGAGAGAGGGTGTGTTTGTGATAGAGAGATCCCCTCGAGATCGTGTAGCGCCCAAGATGCGATTCTATCCCAATCACGTGATGAATTCATGATTGGGGCAAAACCGCATTTCGAGCGCATAGCAAGGTGGATATCATTACAACACACCATGTACTGAGTAGATGAGAATACAAGATAAAGGCTTACACTCGCCACAAGCTACAACATGAATACAACAGTTCATCAATACATAGCAATCATCATACAAAAGAGGAGGATCCGACTACGGATGAAATCAAACAAAAAAGAAGAATGACATCCACCCTGCTAATCCCAGGCTCCCGACCCGGAACCTATCCCTTGATCGAAGAAGAAGCAGAACTCCAAAACAAGCGAGCATCACTCTCACATCAGATCGTCGCATTACCTGTACCTGCAACTGTTGTTGTAGTAATCTGTGAGCCACGAGGACTCAGCAATCCCATTGCCATGGGTATCAAGACTAGCAAAGCTTAATGGGTATGGAATGGTTAAGTGGTGAGGTTGCAGCAGCACTAAGCATTGTATGGTGGCTAACTTACGAGTACAAGAGTAAGAAGAGTAACTACGCATAACGATCGCAACTAGTAATGATCAATAAGTGATCCTGAACTACTTACGAGTCAAACATAACCCCACCGTGTTCTCTTCTCGAACTCGCTCAATGTAACACCCCAGTGGTTAGCTACAGTAATCCCCCTTTGGTAATGCCATGTCATCATGATCAACAGTGCTTAAACATCAGTTGGATCATATCTCTTTTCAAATTCAAATTCAAATGGAAATTCAAACTAAAAGTGCAAATAAAAGTTGTTCAAATCCAGAAACTAAAATGTTCATAATATTGTAAATATTCCAGAGACAATTCTAAAGTTATAACCAACTTTCACTAAATTAATTAATTGACTCTAACAGCAACAAAACAGAGATATTTAATCCATATTCATTTATTTAAAATCCAAATAAAATTCATTTGCCTCCAAACCTTTTTATAACAGTGAAAAAAATTGCACTATAAATATGTGGCTAGTTCACCTATTTTACAAAAGTCTATTTGGGGCTAAACAATTTGCAAAACAGGAACTAAAAAGAAAACAGAAAAAGGGAAAATAGCAAAAGGCCTAAACCTACTGTGCACTTAGGCCTGCCTTCTACAGCACCGGCCTAGCCCACCCCGTGCTTCCCCCACCTCCCGCACTGCTCACCGACACCGCTGTCGAGCACCTGGAGCACGCGCAGCTAGGCCCCCCCTCCGTGCGCTCGACAGTGCGTCGCCGCGCGCGATGAGGATAAGAGCAACTCCCCGCACCCCTGGCGAACCCTAGCCACCCCCGTTCGCTCCTCTTCCTCATTCCCCCACTTCACCCGAGCGCTGCCATGGGCGGCTGCGGCTGAGCTGCACGGCGACCGCGCCCTGTTAGTCTCCCCGACGAGCCCACCGTGCTCGCTGTCGTCGCCTTCTTCGACCGCGCCAACGAACCGAAGCCAGGAGCCATCGCAGTGCCTCCCCGAGCCGTTCTTCCTCCCCGGATCGCCGTCGCACGCCGTCGCCGATTCCGGCCACCCCACGCCTTCCCCTAGCCCGCTTACGTACATCTGCAGGTCCTGGTGAGCCTCCGCCCCTCCCCCTTCTTCCTCGCCGTTGGATTCAAACCGTAGTCGCCGACCCATATGTGCCCGAGCCCATCGCCGACGAGCTCCTGGCGACCAAATGGTCCCGCGCCAGTGCCCGTTTAGCTTGCCTGCGCGCGTAGGGCCTCGCTAACCTTTTGCCTCGCCCGTTTGCGCACTGCTGCTGCTGATCCACTTCCACCCGAAGTTCACCGTCCGCTGCGGTGCTTGCCGCCGGCGATTCCGACCACCTCGGCCCATGAAACCACCGCAGAACGACGTGGCTCGGAACGCCCGATCGAACGCGCCAAACCCCGCCCGAATTGGGGCACCGTAGACAAATCCCAAGCTCGCCGGAGTTCGCTGCCGCGCTCGGGCTCACCAGAGTGCTCTCCGGCCGGTGTCCGATGTGGCAGCCGCGGGCCCTGCCCCGTGCCACTGACCATGGGCCCCACTGGGCCCCGTTGACCTCGGTCAGCGCTGATGTGGCCGCCCCTGTGTCTATGACATGCGGGCCCCACTCCATTAAACTGTTTAAAATAAATAGATAATTAGTTAATTAATTAATTAGTTAATTAGTTACTTAACCACTCACTAACAGTAGGCCCCACCCACTAAATAATCCTATTTAGTTTAAATTAACTCTGTTTAAACTAAACAGAGGCTGACATGTGGGTCCCACTGGACCCACCTGTCTGGTTTGACTGGTCAACCGACCAGTTGACCTGCTGATGTCATCTTTTAGTCATGCTGATGTCACCTTTTACTATTTTGGATAATTCGAATTTAAATAAATAAATAAATCCAGAAAGTGTTTAAAAACTTTAGAAAATCATATAAAATAATCCGTAGCTCAGATCGAAAAACTTTGTACATGAAAGTTGCTTAGAACGACGAGACGAATCCGAATGTGTGGTCCGTTTGTCCGCCACACGTCCCTAGCCTAGCGAACATGCAACTGTCCCCCTCCGTTTCAGCTGTCCAAAAATGCCAAACTTCAAGAAAACATTCCCGGATGTTTTCCCTCTTCACCTATATCGTGTAGCACCGCGTCAGAACACCCCTAGCTCTGCGTATTGTCATGTCATGCTCTTGTTTGCTTTATATTTACTGTTTCCTCCCCCTCTTCTCTCTCGATAGAGCCTGGTACCGACGCAGCTCAGGAGCCCGACGGCACCGTTGACGACCTTACCTTTGCCGCCGAGCAACCAGGCATGCACCCCCCCTTGAGCATACTGATATCGCCTATTCTTTCTCTCTCATGCTTGCATTAGAATTGCTGCTGCTACTGCTTTACCAATTCTGGTGCATAGCCTATATATTGTAACCTGCTATTGAAACCTTACCTGCTTATCCTAAACTGCTTAGTATAGGCTGGGTAGAGACCTATCAGTGACCCCACTTGTCCCGATTGCCTCGCTGGATTATCAGAAGACTCAACAACCAGGCCCCGGCACCGCACATCACCCCCTTAGTTGTAACGACACTGCAGCGTTACTATCGAGTGCCGAGGGTGATACCTCGTGTAGCACTTCTGATGATAACTCTGTAGAGTAGCTATTCGGTCGTGGTCATCGAGGGTGATTCCTCCTTCCCCACTTCCGATAACAACGCTGTCGTGCAACACCTCAAGTGTGAACCCATCGAGGGTGATTCCTCCTTCCCCACTTCCAATAACGACGCTGTCGTGCAACACCTCAAGTGTGAACCCATCGAGGGTGATTCCTCCGAGTTCACCTTAATGGATACATCGAGTAGGAATCCAACGAGGGTGATACCTCGGATTCTCCTGATGTTATGGACACACGGATACTTGGACTTTACCCTGTTACTTGGAAAGGCGGGTCGACCCTGAGGGGTACCCGCATGAGCCTAAGTGGTGAGTGTTGTGGAAACGGGTTGACCTGGAGGTTACCCGAGATATAAATACGAGGCGTGGCTAGGCATTCTTAGCCCTTGCCGCAAGTCCTCGAGATGGGGCGACGGGGTCACATCGAACTACCAATACACTACCAACACACTTCCAACACACTACCAACACACTACCAGCACTAACCATCATGCGGGAAAAGTTATGGGCACTCTGCATCGTATGCATCAGCCGAAAGCTTTGTCAGACGTCCAGTTCAGCATTGTGGCTGGGTCGGATCGTGCCATTGGCGCTGGTATCCACCCTGCTCGCAACAACCCAGAGTGCACTGGGCGACGGCCCAAGACCCCTGAGCGCTTAGGATGTAGACTGACGGGGACCTCTCTGCTGAGCTCTAGGTAGGGTTGCGGTGTGTCGTTTGGCCTAGGCCGGGCATGACCCAGAAAGTGTGTCCGGCCGGAGTTAAGCGAGCGTGGTGGGTAAGTTGGTGCACCCCTGCAGGGAAGAACTAATCTATGCATAGCCGGATCCTTGGTAACGGACGCTCGGAGTTGTATCCCGATCGATACAACTAGAATTGGATACTATGGCTCTGGGATTGCTTCTCGCAGGGAGTTGAGAAGGGATCTCTGGATGAGGTTGATGACAGTATGGCTCTGGGATTGCTTTCTCGTAGGGAGTCGAGAAAGGATCTCTGGGTGAGATTGAGACTTAATGATACTACTACTTTATATTGTACTAATCTACACTCTTCTAATGCTGCAAGACCTCGGAAGATGCTAGTCTTCGATAGGACTAGGCCTTCCCTCTATTCTGGCATTTCTGCAGCCCAGTCCACATATACAGCCTCTCTTTGATAATGTTGCATATGTAGTGTAGATCCTTGCTTGCTGAGTACTTCGGATGAGTACTCATGGTTCCTTTGCTTTCTTTTTATCCCCATATCCATTTGATGCAACCAGATGGCGGAGCCCCGGATACAGCTACCCCTGCCAACAATCGCTACTACTACCCCGAGGGTGGATACTACTACGAGATGGCTGACGACCAGGAGTAGGTTCGAAGGGTCCCAGGCAGGAGGCCTGCGCCTTTCGATCGTAGCTTTTGTTTTGCCCCGCCTTTCTAGAGGCTTATCTATTTCTGTTTCATATATGTACTCAGATATCTGATGCTTCCGCTGACGCTTGTATGCGAGCTTATGTATTCGAGCCCTCGAGGCCCCTGGCTTGTAATATAAAGCTTGTATGACTTTATTTATGTTTTAGAGTTGTGTTGTGATATCTTCCTGTGAGTCCTTAGGCTTGATCGTGTGCATTTGCGTGTGTGATTAGTGCACGGTTGAGCCGGGGGCGTCACAAGTTGGTATCAGAGCCGACTGCCTGTAGGAACCCCCTTTCCAATTCCTTTGTCGAAGTTGAGTCTAGACATCGAAAAACTAATTTACTAACTTGGCTGTGTGGCTTACGGGCCCACGTCGCCAACTGGGTGGTATTAGTATCTTTTATTCCTCGTCTATACTCTGGGACTCTGATCTCTCTTCTATTCGGGTTAAATGAATTTTACTAACGCCGACACTTAGGATCTCGTAAATCTCGTCTACCCGGAGAGCTGGATATCTGTGCTTAATTCCTTACCATTGATCTGATTAGTCTGATAATCATTTTCCTTTCCATTGTTTTGTTTAACCTTTCTCTCCGAGTTGTATTATACTTCTCATTGTATTTTGACAACCCTGAATTTCCTCTGTTTCAGATGGATCGTTTGTTTCCACCACGCCTTACGACGCAGCTTGTGCTTCGCACTTGGGCTCGTGGTGCCCCTGGTTTTCCAGCTGTCCTGATTGCCCTCCTGACTAGGCTGGGCTACCGCTGGTACCCCGAGTACATGGTCTACGAGGATTACCGTGAGTTCAACCAGGAGTAGTACCATGCTGATGTTTGTATCTATGATCGGCGCGATGACTCAGACACTGAGCTGCACCTTTTCCATGGTATCGGCGTGACGATTGAGATGGCAGTACATGATGCCGCCTACTCTGCTGTCGCACGTCTCCGAGGAGAGTTCAGCGATAACTTGGATGCCTCTGAGTTCCGATACATTCTGTATGCCCCTACTAGAGATACTACTGGATACTACACAACTATCTGTGCCCCGTACGAGCGTCGTCGATATGACCCGCACGTTCTGATTCAGTGCACTCAGGCTCTGGATCGCACTATTCGGGCTCTTGCCGTCGAGTTGGTTGCCACTCGAGCACGCCTCTACGATGCTATGACACAGTTGCTACCAGCTGTTCATGCAGGGATACATTCGGAGCACATCCTTTACCCGAGCAGGACTCAGATGTATGCTGGTATTGATTGGCCTGCTGTTGGAGGTCACGCACCTCCACGTGGACCTCTTCTTTTAGCTCGAGACCGGGTTCTGCATCAGAGTGCACATGGAGCGCAGGATCCTTCCGCGACGAACATTCATCGTCCGCACGTGCAGCTACCCCATTCCAGTGGATCTTCCCGATGTTGATGTAGCCTTTGCTATGTCTCGTGGTGTACTTCCTTACCGCGTGCCTGCGCGCCGCCTACCATATCTAGCTTTTGAATTTGCGCCGTTATGCTATTCACATGTACCCGACTCTGTGTATGGATCTGTATGTCTAAATTGACTACTGTTAAGTATCTAGTACACTGCTTAATTATTGTTGTGTTACATCATGCTTGTCGCTAAACACCTGCAACTGCTTTTACTGAACTACCCCTGTTGAAACGTAGCAGGATGGTTAGACCAGCTGGTCGTGGTCGTGGTTGTGCCCCTGAACGCCCACCACCGCTAGATTATATGGCAGCTATGATGCAACAATTCGAGCTCAACCACCAGTTCATGACTGGGATTATGACTCAGCTCCCGCATCTAAACAACCAGAACCAGAACCCTCCTTCAATAACTCTGCCAGAATTTATGCGTCTTAACCCAACTTAGTTCCGCAACTCTGAGAAGCCACTGGAGGCTGATGACTGGATTCGCGATATCACTCACAAGATGGAGTCTGCAAATGTCTCCCCTTCCAACTTTGTCGCCTTCGCTTCCTTTTTCTTAAAGGGTCCCGCTGCTCAATGGTGGGACACCCACAAACGTACACTGCCTGCTGGAACAGCCGTTGCTTGGCCTGAGTTCCAGGCTGCTTTCCATGCCCGATATATTCCTCAAGGAATCATGGACCGGATGAAAACCCAGTTCCACAACCTCACTCAGGGCAATAAGACAGTCGAAGCTTATCAGCGAGAATTCCTTGACCTGTCCCGCTATGCTGAAGAAGACATCGCCACGGATGCCCGTAGACAAGAGAAGTTCCGTAATGGACTCCACGCAGACATCGAGCTTGCACTCACTGCTCAAGGTTTCACCAACTTTACTACTCTTGTGAACAAGGCTATTCTGCTTGAGACTGCTCAAATGAAGCATAAAGAGTCGCGGAAGCGCTATCGTGATGTTGGCTCATCTTCGGGCTCAACACAGAAGCGTCGAGTCTGGATTCCCAACAACGTGTTCCGTCCAGCTGCCCCTGCCCCAAGGAACAACTATACTACACCACGTGTTCCACCCAATGCTCCTCTTCGTCCTGAAGATGGACTGTGCTTCAAGTGTCGCAAACCAGGACACCTTGCTAAGGACTGCCGGCAGACTCAGAATCAGTTGGCTTTCCCTCGTACTGGCCGTGGCAATGGTCGTGGACACGCTTACCACATTGATATTGAACAAGTCCAGGAACAATCTGCCACTGTGATGGGTACTTTTCTCGTTAACTCAGCACTTGCTTCTGTTTTATTTAATTCAGCAGCATCACATTCATTCATCTCTGAAAAATTTGCATTCATGCATGGCCTTCATTATGAGGAAATGCATACTCCGTTAGTCATTCGGGCTAGTGAATTACCGTGCCCTGATAACTCAAAATGCTGAGGCTAAAATATACACCTTGAATGCATTGAACGCTTCTCCGCTTGAGGGGATCGAAAATGTTCCAGTCATTTGAGATTTTCCGGATGTTTCTTTGGAAGAACTTCCAAGAATACCCCGCTTTCTTTCAGTCTTCCTCTTAATTCTCGGGACGAGAATTCTTATTAGTGGAGGAGATTTGTAACACCCCAGTGGTTAGCTACAGTAACCCCCCTTTGGTAATGCCATGTCATCATGATCAACAGTGCTTAAACATCAGTTGGATCATATCTCTTTTCAAATTCAAATTCAAATGGAAATTCAAACTGAAAGTGAAAATAAAAGTTGTTCAAATCCAGAAACTAAAATGTTCATAATATTGTAAATATTCCAGAGACAATTCTAAAATTATAACCAACTTTCACTAAATTAATTAATTGACTCTAACAGCAACAAAACAGAAATATTTAATCCATATTCATTTATTTAAAATCCAAATAAAATTCATTTGCCTCCAAACCTTTTTATAACAGTGAATAAAATTGCACAATAAATATGTGGCTAGTTCACCTATTTTACAAAAGTCCATTTGGGGCTAAACAATTTGCAAAATAGGAACTAAAAAGAAAATAGAAAAAGGGAAAATAGCAAAAGGCCTAAACCTACTGTGCACTTAGGCCTGCCTTCTACAGCACCGGCCCAGCCCACCCCGCACTTCCCCCACCTCCCGCACTGCTCACCGACGCCGCTGTCGAGCACCTGGAGCGCGCGCAGCCAGGCCCCCCCTCCGTGCGCTCGACAGCGCATCGCCGCGCGCGATGAGGATAAGAGCAACTCCCCGCACCCCCTGGCGAACCGTAGCCACCCCTGTTCGCCCCTCTCCCTCGTTCCCCCACTTCACCCGAGCGCCGCCATGGGCGGCTGCGGCTGAGCTGCGCGGCCACCGCGCCCTGTTCGCCTCCCTGACGTGCCCATCGTGCTCGCCGTCATCGCCTTCTTCGACCGCGCCAACGAACCGAAGCCAGGAGCCATCGCAGCGCCTCCCCGAGCCCTTCTTCCTCCCCGGATCATCGCCGCACGCCGTCACCGATTCCGGCCACCCCACGCCTTCCCCTAGCCTGCTTACGCACATCTGCAGGTCCTAGTGAGCCTCCGCCCCTCCCCCCTTCTTCCTCGCCGTTGGATTCGAACCGTAGTCGCCGACCCGTACGTGCCCGAGCCCATCGCCGCGGGAGCTCATCGCCAACGAGCTCCTGACGACCAAATGGTCCCGCGCCAGTGCCCGTTTAGCTCGCCCGCGCGCGTAGGGCCTCGCTAACCTTTTGCCTCGCCCGTTTGCGCACTGCTGCTGCTGATCCACTTCCACCCGAAGTTCGGCGTCCGCTGCGGTGCTCACCGCCGGCGATTCCGACCACCTCGGCCTGTGAAACCACCGCAGAACGACGCGGCTCGGAACGCCCGATCGAACGCGCCAAACCCTGCCCGAATTGGGGCACCGTAGACAAATCCCGAGCTCACCGGAGTTCGCTGCCGCGCTCGGGCTGGCCGGAGCGCTCTCCAGTCGGCATCCGATGTGACAGCCGCGGGCCCCGCCCCATGCCACTGACCACGGGCCCCACTGGGCCCCGTTGACCTCGGTCAGCGCTGACGTGGCCGCCCCTGTGTCTATGACATGCGGGCCCCACTCCATTAAACTATTTAAAATAAATAGATAATTAGTTAATTAGTTACTTAACCACTCACTGATAGTAGTCCCCACCGACTAAATAATCCTATTTAGTTTAAATTAACTCTGTTTAAACTAAACAGAGGCTGACATGTGGGTCCCACTGGACCCACCTGTCTGGTTTGACTGGTCAACCGACCAGTTGACCTGCTGATGTCATCTTTTCGTCATGCTAACATCACCTTTTACTGTTTTGGATAATTTGAATTTAAATAAATAAATAAATCCAGAAAGTGTTTAAAAACTTTAGAAAATCATATAAAATAATCCGTAGCTCAGATCGAAAAACTTTGTACATGAAAGTTGCTCAGAACGACGAGACGAATCCGAATATGCGGTCTGTTTGTCCGCCACACGTCCCTAGCATAGCGAACATGCAACTGTCTCCCTCCGTTTCAGCTGTTCGAAAATGCCAAACTTTGGGAAAACATTCCCGGATGTTTTCCCTCTTCACCTATATCGTGAAGCACCGCGTCAGAACACCCCTAGCTCTGCGTATTGTCATGTCATGCTCTTGTTTGCTTTATATTTACTGTTTCCTCCCCGTCTTCTCTCTCGATAGAGCCCGGTACCGACGCAGCTCAGGAGCCCGACGACACCGTTGACGACCTTGCCTTTGCCGTCGAGCAACCAGGCAAGCACCCCCCCCCCCCCCTTGAGCATACCGATACCGCCTATTCTTTCTCTCTCATGCTTGCATTAGAATTGCTGCTGCTACAGCTTTACCTATTCTGATGCATAGCCTGTTTATTGTAACCTGCTATTGAAACCTTACCTGCTTATCCTAAACTGCTTAGTATAGGCTGGGTAGAGACCTATCAGTGACCCCACTTGTCCCGATTGCCCCGCTGGATTATCAGAAGACTCAACAACCAGGCCCCGGCACCGCACATCACCCCCTTAGTTGTAACGACACTGCAGCGTTACTATCGAGTGTCGAGGGTGATACCTCGTGTAGCACTTCTGATGATAACTCTGTAGAGTAGCTATTCGGTCGTGGTCATCGAGGGTGATTCCTCCTTCCCCACTTCCGATAACGATGCTGTCATGCAAAACCTCAAGTGTGAACCCATCAAGGGTGATTCCTCCTTCCCCACTTCCGATAACGACGCTGTCGTGCAACACCTCAAGTGTGAACCCATCGAGGGTGATTCCTCCGAGTTCACCTTGACGGATACATCGAGTAGGAATCCAACGAGGGTGATACCTCAGATTCTCCTGATGTTATGGACACACGGATACTTGGACTTTACCCTGTTACTTGGAAAGGCGGGTCGACCCTGAGGGGTACCCGCGTGAGCCTAAGTGGCGAGTGTTGTGGAGACGGGTTGACCTGGAGGTTACCCGAGATATAAATACGAGGCGTGGCCGGGCATTCTTAGCCCTTGCCACAAGTCCTCGAGACGGGGCGACGGGGTCACATCGATCATGAGTCTCTGCTCGTTACCGCACTACCAACACACTACGATTTGGATATTTGATCTGAGTGGGCCTTTGGCCCGATAGCACTAACCATCATGCGGGAAAAGTTATGGGCACTCTGCATCGTATGCATCAGCCGAAAGCTTTGTCAGACGTCCAGTTCGGCATTGTGGCCGGGTCGGATCATGCCGTTGGCGCTGGTATCCACCCTGCTCGCAATGACCCGGAGTGCACAGGGCGACGGCCCAAGACCCCTGAGCGCTTACGATGTAGACCGGCGGGGACCTCTCTGCTGAGCTCTAGGTAGGGTTGTAGTGTGTCGTTTGGCCGAGGCCGGGCATGACCCAGAAAGTGTGTCCGGCCGGAGTTAAGCGAGCATGGTGGGTAAGTTGGTGCACCCCTGCAGGGAAGAACTAATCTATGCATAGCCGGATCCTCGGTAACGGACGCTCGGAGTTGTATCCCGATCGATACAACTAGAATTGGATACTATGGCTCTGGGATTGCTTGTCGCGGGGAGTCGAGAAGGGATCTCTGGACGAGGTTGATGACAGTATGGCTCTGGGATTGCTTTCTCGCAGGGAATCGAGAAAGGATCTCTGGGTGAGGTTGAGACTTAATGATACTACTACTTTATATTGTACTAATCTACACTCTTCTAATGATGCAAGACCTCTGAAGATGCTAGTCTTCGATAGGACTAGGCCTTCCCTCTATTTTGGCATTTCTGCAGCCTAGTCCACATATACAGCCTCTCTTTGATAATGTTGCATATGTAGTGTAGATCCTTGCTTGCTGAGTACTTCGGATGAGTACTCATGGTTGCTTTGCTTTCTTTTTCTCCGCATATCCATTTGATGCAACCAGATGGCGGAGCCCCGGATACAGCTGCCCCCGCCGACGATCGCTACTACTACCCCGAGGGTGGATACTACTACGAGATGGCTGACGACCAGGAGTAGGTTCGGAGGGTCCCAGGCAGGAGGCCTGCGCCTTTCGATCATAGCTTTTTGTTTTGCCCCGCCTTTCTAGAGGCTTATCTATTTCTGTTTCATATCTGTACTTAGATATCTTATGCTTCCGCTGACGCTTGTATGCGAGCTTATGTATTCGAGCCCTCGAGGCCCCTGGCTTGTAATATAAAGCTTGTATGACTTTATTTATGTTTTAGAGTTGTGTTGTGATATCTTCCTGTGAGTCCTTAGGCTTGATCATGTGCATTTGCGTGTATGATTAGTGCACGATTGAGCCGGGGGCATCACATTCAAAAAGAGATGGTCACGATTACACACGCGGTTGGTGTATTTTATTTCGGATCTGGTGTCAAGTTCTCTACAACCGGATATTAAAAATTCCCATCTGTCACGTAACCGCGGGCACGGCTCTCGAAAAGATTAAACCCTGCAGGGGTGTCCCAACTTAGCCCATGATAAGCTCTCACGATCCGCAAAGACAATCCTCCATCTAGGGATAACCCGAGTGTTCTCGGAATCCCGGTGCACAAGTTCTTCGAGGAAAGGAAAACTATCCCAAGGAGATCTCCCAGTGAGTCAGATCCGTGTACAGAGCCACGCGCTCTCTATCTACGGACTCATCCGTCTATGCAAAGTGGACGATAGCCAAATACCATCGAGTTGCCCCGAGGCGGCACCGCTGACTGCTAGGTAGGTGGACCAACACTCATGAGGAGCACTGGCCTGGGTTGTTGATTAATTATCCTCGGGTACCGGTAAGTCCCTATGCAAGTTTTAGTTGTTATTAGGCAAATGGTAAAACCAATGTTGGATCTCCTCAGGAAAGCTTTACTTTAGGTGAAGAATCAAGGGGGCCCATAAACCCAGACCATGTTAGGAACGCAAAATCAAGGAACATAACACCAGTATGACGGAAACTAAGGCGGCAAGAGTGGAACAAAACACCAAGCAAAAGGCCAAGCCTTCCACCCTTTACCAAGTATATAGACGCATTAATTAAATAAGAGATATTGTGATATTCCAAGATATCCATGTTCCAACATGGAACAACCTGCAACTGCACCTGCAACTAGCAACGCTATAAGAGGGGCTGAGCAAAGCGGTAACATAGCCAAACAACGGTTTGCTAGGATGGTGGAAAAGGTTAGAGGCTATAATGGCAATTTGGGAGGCTTGACAAACAGGTGGTAGGTAGCGCGACATAGCGATAGCATCGAGACAACTAGCTAAGCAAAGATAGTAGTGGTATCCAGGGTAATGATCATCTTGCCTGAAATCCCGCTAGGAAGAAGACCGAATCCATGAAGTAGACGAACCAACGTAGTCGAACGGATCCTCACAATCGCAACGTAACCGGAACTATTGAGAAGAAGCACAACCGGAAAGAAGCAAACAACATGGTAAACCAACAAGCATAAACATGGCATGATGCACAATCAAGTATGATGCATGTCCGTTTTAATGAGTCATGGCATGGCAAAGTGCAACAAACAATACTACAAGTTAAGTGGAGCTCAATATGCAACAAGTTGCATATTGACGAAACACCACATTCAATTATTTAGTTAGCTCTCATTTATGTACCCAACAATATTAAATGTTGTTAAACATGGCAAGAGATGAAGCATAATAAAACTACCTATCTAGGCAAGTTTAAATGAGGCCGGAACAACAAACAACAATTCCGGAAAATCCCCATATGCATATTTTGGATTTGCTACTTTTCTACCCTATACACAATTTTAGAGTTGTTGAACATGCAAAGTAAGTGCACCATGTTGATCTATGCATTATTCTACCCCATTTACATATAAAGTTTATTTAATTCGGAGCTACGGTTATTTAGTTATGAAATAAACCATTTTAACATGTCATTATGCAAACATCAATTTAAACATTTCAAACATGGATGAAAGTTGCATATTATGAAACTAGATGAAATTCTAAGCATTTTACATATATAATTTGTTTTAATCCGATGCATGGTTTATTAGTTATTAATGCATGGACATGGAGGGTTTTTCCGTAAAACTGCAGTTTCTGGAAATAGGAAATTTACAGAAGAGGAAAAAACATGACATGGGCCGAATCTGGCTGGGCCAACAGTGTACAGGAGAGGGGCTGGGCGCGTCCTCACCTCGTTGGGCCGGATCTGGCCATCAGCTGGGCCTTGGTCGTGGCTGGGCAGGCCTGGCGATGCGGTGGCCCACGTGGACGAGGAAGGCGGGTCAACAGGCATGAGGAAGCGGGACTTGGCACTGCAGTCCAGGCGAGGTGAGGAGGAGGCTCGGAAGTGGCGAAGCAAAGGAGGCTGATGCGGTCAACCGAACGGCGTGGATCGAGGCAGGGGCACGCGGGGAGGAGGACGGCGGCGACCGGTGCTGGGGCCCCGGCGAGCTCCGGCCAAAACGACAGGGACGAGCGGCGCGGGGATCGGGAGCTCCTCTCCCGATCGAGCGGAGGCTGCAGGAGGCAGAGGCGGCGAGCTTGGCGCGGTCCTGTAGAGAGAACCAGAGAGAGGGAGAGTGTTGAGAAAACTGAGAGAGAACCTAAGAGAGGAAAAGAAACGAAGGAGAGACAGGGGAAAGGAGGCGCGGAGGGGAGCTCCGATGGTGGTGCTGGTCGGGCGCGGTGACAACAGTTGAAGGCCAGGGCTCGGGCGCGTGCTCTAGGGAGAGCACCTAGCTCGGGAACTGCAGGATGGATGCGAGAGCTTGAGGACGACGTGCTCCTCTCCTCTGGATTGAGCGAAGCAGAGGCGCGGGGACGAGGGGGTATGGCCTCGATCCCTTCCGGATCGAGCAGGAGGACTGCGGTCAGTGGGTGGATCGGTGGATGGTTGGATCGAAGGAATCCGGTGGGGGTTGGTCGGTTGGGGAAATTGAGGGAGGTGGGTGGAAGGATCGGACAGATCCCGAGGAAGAGGGAGACCGGGTGGAGGAAATGGCGGCGGGGAGGAATGGATGGATGGGACAGATTGTTAGGGCTAGGGTTGTACTATATATGAGAAAGAGAGGAGTTTGGATCATCCGATTGAAATCCGACGGTCGAGAATAAATAGGTAGGGAAGTCCAAATAATAAACTGAAGATGTGTTAGGGATGTTTGGAGATGATCCGGATCCATCGGTAACGATAGCCCGGTTTGGGTTCAGAGCAGTTTTCGGACGCGCACGAGAGGGGGGTCTGAGAGAGGTCGACAAAGACAAAGGGGACTGACAAAGGTTAACGGAGATGAGGAAGAAGCGGCAACTGTGAACGACTACGGGTTTTATGAAAACATGCGGATGCAATGCGCATGATGACATGATGAAATGCAACAAGCAAAATAAATCACACGGCGATCACGAAATATATGGAAGGCATCTGGAGCATCAGTCTCGGGTTGTCACAGATCGTGAGGGGACTATATGGGTGGGAGATCGAGGGACGAGGTGTATGTGCGATAGAAAGATGCCCCAAGAGAAATCGAGATAGACCAAGTGAGGAAAAGAGACAATGCATATGTTTGTGATGGAGACTAAGAATTAGTCATATACATAGGGGGGACTGCGTGTGCCTACAATTGAGTGAGAGACAATCATACTTAGCTAGGCGTGAGATTGTGTGTGTGTGCGTGTGAGATGGAGAGAGAACGAGGGAGAGAGAGAGAGTTTTAGATGGGTCTATCGAGTGCGAGTGAGATATGCATGTGTATGTGTGACCCAGGGAGACGGAGAGTTTGAGAGAGAGAGGGAAGAGCTCCGAGACGGCAGAGTGGTGTGTGAGAGAGTTACGGGCAACGAGCTAGGGAATTTGTGTGCGTACGATGAGTGCACCCTAGATATTTAGCTTGGACTAGAGAATCATACATTGTGTGCCAGAGAGACCTATACATGGAGTGTGCATGCGAACTAGAAAGACCCCCCCCCCACACACACACACAGAGGGAGAGGGAGAGGGACCGACAAGATTTGTGTTTGGATGCGTGCGATAGAATTGAAGATTGTCGGCGAGAGAGAGAACAGGAGTCCTGGAGAGGGGGAGGTCACGTTTATGCATCAAAGACTGATATAAACCATGTTTCGATATAAATTTGCATTCAAATATTTGAATTGGAGAACATGTTATCTGCAATCCACGCATGAACGGAGATATGCGTGTCAAACAAGTTCATTAATTTGACTTTCAACATGTTCATGGAGTACTATAATACAACATGCTACTCAATTGAGGTGTTCAATTTTCGATTTAGTTCACTATTTTGACCTGGTGAACGAGCTATTTCATTGAATCGAGATATTTCATTTTGGGTTTGATTCCCGTTTTTGAGTGGGTCAACTATTTGTCATATAGTAAATCGTTAGCAACGAGCATGTAAAAACACATTAGTCCCGAGCATCATCTCACCATCTAAAAAAGAAGTGGCAAGCTAATATTTCAAAATTTGATTCGAATCGACTTTTTTTTAAATGGAACACTCAGATTCCATACTTAAACTGGCTCAGCCAAATTGCTGGCCATTCGAATCGACTTGGTAAGGTAGACGTGGATGCTCGTTCTCCCAAAATTTAAACGAACCGCTAAACACCCTCTGCTCGGTGGAATTCGCCTGAGCAAATAAATGGGAGACGCGAAATTACCGGCCTATGTGGGACACGCATCAATTGGCCCGTTGTACATCGAGGATAGGTTCGTAACTTCATCCAAGTGCACCTTCTCCTTGGCCGAAATGACAGGTGCCGAATAATTCATAAACCATGGGCGGAAAAAACACCCTCTCCTCGGCCGAAATCGCTCGCGCCGACTATTTCAAAACACGCCCTCCTCGCACGAAATCGCTCGCGCCCACTATTTCAAAACACGACCTCCTCGTCCGAAATCGCTCGCGCCCACTATTTGGGAGAAGCAAAGTTACTCTACTATCCCCGACCCTCAAGACACAGACCCAAGCCCAGAAGCCTAAAGGCAGGGGTAGAACTGTAACTCCTCCCCACATTTCAGACAAATGCATCCGTAAGACATGGTTCCCCCTCCCAATTCCCCATTCATACATCGTGGGTGCCAAATCACCTTCTCCCCGGCCGTGAAACCTCAGCCCCTCCTCCATGGCACCCCCACCGCACCAAATTCACTGCCACCCTCCTCCCCAATGCCGGAGACGCTGTCCGTTTGCCGTCGTGCACTGGGCCATGTGCCTCTTACTCCGTGCTGCTGGAGCTGCCTCGACGACGACCGCGTGAACCGTATCGGAGCCGATTCACCCCCGCCGTTGTGCACGGCGCCGGAGCGACTCCAACTTCGGATGCGTCTAGGGCCCCGGCGCTGCTTCCCCGTAGCCGTCGAACGTCATGACATATCTGCTATCCTGCCATCGGGAGCCACCGCAACCGCGCCGGCCTCACCGACTCGGCAGCTGGAGCTGCCTACTTCATCGGGACGCAAGATAGGTCGTACACTCATCTTAAATCACTTTATTTAGGCGTCAGTTGTCTGAATTTTTATTCTGGGCCAATCGATTCCCAATGGGAAGCAGCACCCCTCGAGGCGGCGGAGCTCCTAGACTGCCGGTTGGCTGGTGTCTATTGTAAGGGTGCGGGGGCGCAAGTTCGCCACGGAAGCAGCACTTAGGTAGCTTTCTTAGAGTTGCGTGGGTTGAAGGTACTGCCGCCGCCGGATCTGGATGACGGCGAGTCTTTGTGGATTCGCCGGGGGTGGCACAACCACGGCAGCGCGGTGGGGCGGGGAGCGGGGTTTTGGTCGGAGCTCTCGCGGCCAGGGATGGCGGAGGTAGGCTGCTCTGCCGGTGGTCGCCGGCTCTTCGGGGAAGATTCTGAACAGTGTCAGCCGGGAGGTACAAGACGGCCATCAAGCCATCCGGCGTAGATCGGACAGTACCAAAATAAAATAAAATCGTGTGACCCCAATTTAGTTTTCAGACGTGTGACCATTCTCGTACCTTACTGTTGATCTCTTAGGGTATTTCTTCAGATCAGAGATATGTGTCGTTCTTAACATTATGCGTTTTCTGCATCTTCAGCCACACCGTCTTCCTTCTCACAGCAGCTGCTCCAACAAGGGAAGCATACACTAGAAGGGAGCTATAGTCCCCACTCAACAGTTCCCTGCATCGAATGTGCGTGCCCGACATGGACAACCACAACAACTGCAGGGCATCGACAAGTTAGCACATGATGCTCACTCCTATATGGATGGCGGCCAGATAGGTTGTACCCTCATCTTACTTGTGTGCAACATTTATGGCTTTGTTATTCATCTAAGCATGGAAAATAGATTATCACATTTCACTATATATTCATGCTGATCTCTTAAGAGTCTTGTTCAGGAGTTAACGCTTTTCCATAGTTCAGATAAGAGACTCGTTCTTTAGGTAACGTTGTTCCATAGTTATCATCCATCAGCCAATGCTATCCCACAGGCTGGTGATTATAGTATTATACCACTTCTAGTATTACCTATGTTGTTCTTTAATACTTTTGTGTGCCATCTAGTTAATCTCGAGTACAAACGATACATATTCTGTAGCTTTCATCTGTGTTCTCCCTTTAGTTTTTGAGACATGTTGCTGCTAGTTAAGCCCAATCCTACTATTTATGTTGTCTCCTACAGGCACTCATTACATAAATCTAACTACTAGTTGTCTTCCATGCATGTCAGATATAATTGCACACACTGATATATCCACAAGAACCTCATGGAGCAATGTAACGGCCAACAAACTTGATGTCAATGATACCTAATATGATGGAACATGTAAAGGCAGTTCTTCAGAAGACTTGTAGAAAGATGATGAATCCTATTCACCCCACAAGGTCCTTGTTCTAACTTGGCCCGTGATATGGGTACAGCATGCATATAATGTCCTGGAGTGCATCTACTCTGTTGCAATGCCATGTGCTTAGCCTGCTGATCATGCATGTAAATATGTCATGCCTTCCTGTTTTTCAGTACCTATTCCATTCATGATAACATGTTTTCAAATTCAAGTACTGTCATTCTACTCTGTCGCAATGCCATCTGCTTAGTTTGGACATCATGCTTCTGAATATCTTATGCATTATTATTCATCAGTATGTACTTCATCTATCTACCATACCATGTTTTTTTTTACATTGAAGTGATGTTCTAGTTGTCTGTTGCAATGCCATCTTAGTCTCCCAATCATACACGCATATGTTGCCTTAGTGTTTTTCGGTATGTATTCCACTATCATACAGTTTTACATTCAACTAGTGTTTTTTACTCTGTTGTCATGTTGTATCCCAAGCTCTTACATCATACTCCCTCCGTCCGGATTACATGTCGCAGAAATGGATAAAAATGGATGTATCTAGAACTGAAAAACGCCTAGACACATCCATTTATTTCCGGATGGAGGGAAAACATGTCAATATGTCATGCCTTTCTATTCTTCAGTACCTATTCCATCTCTCTGCCGTAGAATGTTTTATAACTGAAGCACCATTATTCTATATAAGGCATGCAAGGGGAAGACGGCTATGTTAGAATCTGAAGGGTTACAAACAAGGTATTTGCAAAAGATCCAAATGCCAGGAGATAGTAAACCAACTCCAGTGTTCATAGATACTTCTCCAGCACAGAGAAACCCAACTCCTACTGATAATAAGCAGATTCAAGTGGCCAAAGAACTAGTCCGCTCCAGTCCAGCAAAAATATGTCAACTCCATTCTAAAAAGAGTGTGTGCATCCTCACATCATGAAATTTTATAGCATTCAGATCATATTTTCTACATGTTTCTTACCCATCTCTCTTTTAGAAAATAAGCCTAAAGGATAGAAGACTTTCTAAACTGGGATCGTGTTCGAGGAAAGTATCTTGTGGGAATTCTCTGTGCTCCAATGCTGATGTAAGTACCTATTGTATATCACTAATTTTTTACATCAGCATGTATTTTGTTAATCGGCGTGAATCCAACCTTTATCTGATCTAAATTTACTTGTAGCAAAATGTATAATTAAAGGCGACAATGTTGATTTTTGTAAGGAAAACTGCCTGGTAGTTTTGCATACTGAGCTGCATGAGTGTACTATCTCATATCATGCACATCACTAAATTGTAGTGTTGTTCTGGTTGCCCAATCATTCATTGTGTCAATGTTGCTTTCCTATTACCTTACCTGGCCGATGATAGTTGTGCCATATTGTGTTAATTTGGTGTAGGCTGGTGTGGTGTGATTGCCCAAACGTTCGTTGTGTCAATGTTGCTTTCCTATTATCTGACCTGGCCAATGATAGCAATGCTAGTGTGTTAATTAGGTGCAGGCTGCTGAAGATAAGAAGACAAACTCTGAAAACAGCAAGGCAACCCCATTGTTTCTTTCCAATAAATCTAGTCCAGGTAATATGGCAATAACTCTTGACTAATCTGTTTGGTTCCCCTCCTAATTTATGTTATGATGCAGTGGTCTAGACACTCTCCACTATCAATAATACAAGCCTGCCAAAATCGCCATCTGAATCTGTTCAGTTTCCTCTGTCTCGAATCCAACGGAAAAAATGTATGTTTGTGAACCAAGTACTGGCTGAAGCAATGATGGAAATCGTGGAGGAATCAGAGGTGCACATTCTTGCGCAACAACAACTGATCAATGTTTTCAGAGACAGTGTAGCAAAGAAGGAAGAACTTGGTCACATGCTTATGGGCGTCATCCGCGCTGAGGTTGCAGATTGTGAGGTTGTAGATCATTAAGTTCTGTTCATTTATTTGCACTGGCATCAATCTTTGGTTGCCCAGTGGATGTAATTTCCTGTAATATATGCTGGATGTGCAACGTTTTTCCTTGTATGCCATACGTTTGCTTAGCGCGCCTGCTAGGAAGCCAAAAAAGCAGTGAAATTATTAGTTAGCACGAACAGTCGTGGGCCCTATATGAAGGAAGCAGCCCACTGCCCTTAATGGGCTCGCATGGGCCAAAATTCTCATAGGCCTTTGATTGATCGGTTTTGGTCCTGTCCATAATTGCTCGTCGTAATGGTCTCAAATTATATCTGGGCTGGAATCGACGTTATCTAATTGGGCCTACAGACATGTTCGAACTTTAGCGGGCCCATTAAGTTAATGGGCCGTAACCAGGCCAAAAGCTCTATTGGGCCGCTATAATTGAAACGAGCCAACAGTTAATGCTCGGCCCTGTTACCTCCCGGGTCGTTAACAGGCCGACATCGAAGCGGGCAATAAGTTGGCCCATTCGATTTCACGGGCCGTTAACAGGCCGATACTAAGGTCGGGCTATATATGGCCCAACTGTACTATGGGCCTTTAGCAGGCTGAAAGAGACAGCGGGCTCGTACTGGACCATGAAGAGCATGGGCCGCTAAGAGGCCGAAAGTCAGGTCGGACTGTATATGGCCCAACTGTGTTCTTGGCCTTTAGCAGGCCGAAAGAGAAACCGGGCTGGTATTGGACCATGAAGAGCATGGGCCATTAAGAGGCCAAAACTCAGGTCCGACTGCAAATGGCCCAACTCATTTATGGGACGTTAACAGGCTGAAAGACACACCGGGCTGGAAATTGGCCCAACACTTAAATGGGTCGCTAAAAGGGTGAAAGACGTACATCCTGAAAATTGGCCCATCCCTTGAATGGGCCGTTAACAGGCCGAAACCACATCGGGCCGATATTTAGCCCAAATATATAGCGGGCTATCAACGGGCTCGAACTGACGATGGGCTGCAATGGTGTCAAATAGTTAACGGGCCGTTGACGGGCCGAATTGGCACATCTCGTATGGGCCGTGGGCTTAAATGGACCAGACACAAGTAGGCCCTATATGGGCCGGCCTGCTAATTTTGACTGGGCCGGCCTCTTTCACCTAAATGGGCCATTGTTGGGCCTTGCCACGTGCCAACATATCATAGGCGCCTCCCGTACAATGAGTGGATGACATGTGTCCCAACGCTGAGCCGACACGTGGATCCTCCGGCGAATGAGAATTTTACAGGTGGAAAATCCCCATTGGTCGGGGCTGTTAACGGGTTATCGGATCCAAACCAGAACCCGATAGCTTAACGGCGACCCGTTATGGTCGATGCCACGTGTCGGTTACCCTTGACGAAAGCACTTCCATGACGCGCCATTTATCGTCATGGAAGTGGACACTTCCGTGATGATAATTTTGGTATTGTCATGGAACACTTCTACGACAGCACAGGTATGACTATCTTGATTCTGTCATAAAATCGTCATGGATGTACATGCATGACAGAAAACGTGACCTACTGTGACAAACACGTATCATCACGGAAGTGTATTTTTTTGTAGTGCAACTAGCAAAATTTGTTCCATCAAAATAAGGACCTCTACGGTGATAGTTACCCTCGCTAGACGCCATACTCTCCTAGGTTGTGAAACCAAGGCTATGATCACGAAAGCTATGGAAATCAAGGCTAATGGAGACCAAAGCTCTGATACCACTGGTAGGATCAAAAGTATGTCTAGAGGGGGGTGATTAGACTACTTGACCAAATAAAAATCTATCATTTTCCCAATTTTAGTTGTGGGCAGATTTTAGCAATTTGCACAAGTCAAGCAATCAACCTACACATGCAAATCTAAGAGTATACCACCGGAATGTAAAACATTGCATATGAAGGTAAAGGGAAGGGTTTGGAGAAGGCAAAAGCAATGGAGACACGAAGATTTTTTGCATGGCTCCGATAGGTGGTGCTATCGTACATCCACGTTGATGAAGACTTCAACCCACGAAGGGTAACAGCTGCGCAGTCCACGGAGGGCTCCACCTACAAAGGGTCCATGAAGAAGCAACCTTGTCTATCCCACCATGGCCATCGCCCACGAAGGACTTGCCTCACTCGGGTAGATCTTCACGAAGTAGGCGATCTCCTTGCCCTTACAAACTTCTTGGTTCAACTCCACATCACGACGGAGGCTCCCAAGCGACACCTAACCAATCTAGGAGACACCACTCTCCAAAAGGTAATAGATGGTGTGTTGATGATGAACTCCTTGCTCTTGTGCTTCAAATGATAGTCTCCCCAACACTCAACTCTCTCTCTCTCAGATTTGTCTATGGTGGAAGAAGGATTTGAGTGGAAAGCAACTTGGGAAGGCTAGAAATCAAGGCTCAAATGGTAGGAATGCAATCGCTTGATCTCAACACATGAGTAGGTGGTTCTCTCTCAAAAAATGAATGGTGGAAGTGTAGGCATGTTTTGATGGCTCTCTCACAAATTGAGAAGGGGGTGGAGGGGTATATATAGCCTCCACACAAAATCCAACCGTTACACACTTTTGACTCATCTTGGTGGCACCGATTAGTTAAACTCGGTGGCACCGATCTGTTCAAAAATATGAACATTAGGAATCTTGGTGGGACCGACTAGAACAACTCGGTGGGACCGATGTGCTAGTGCATAGGGCAAGCCTCATCTCGATGGCACCCATTGCATCAACTCGATGAGACCGAAGTCAAGCAATAAGGCAACAGAGAGTTGACAAGCCATCTCCGTGAGACCAAAATAATTGCAACAAGTAACAGAGATTTGGCAAGGCCATCTCGGTGAAACCGAGATCCGTATCGGTGTGACTGAATCGTTAGGGTTTCTGGCAGTGGCTATGTCAAATGAACTCGGTGGCTCCGGATAGAAAAAATCGGTGGGGCCAAGTTGGAGTTTAGGGTTTGGACATATTTGGATGGAGAAAGTGGCTGACGGTTTTGGAGCAATATCACTAAGCATTTTGAGCAAGTAGACCATTAAGCAACACCTCATCCCCTTTTAATAGCATTGACTTTCCTATGGACTCAATGTGATCTTGGATCACTAAAGTAGAAATGAAGAGTCTTGAGCTTTTGCCAATCTTTGTCCTTAGCATTTTGAGGGGTCCACATTTCTAGTCCATGCCATGCCAATCATTGAACATCCTGAAATATTTATCTTGAATGGATATTAGTTCAATGAGCTATATATTGTTATGAATTACCAAAACCACCCGGGAATTAGTTGCACTTTAAATCCATTCATTTATCAACTTGTAGAACGAAACTCTGACTAGCCCATAACATTGGATAATGATGTTTGTTGATGGTGTGCTTAAATACTTTAAATTAGTTAGATAGAGATCAGTTCGCTAGTTTTTTGTTGGATCTCACAAAAAATATGCTTTTGGTTGAATGTCATGAGAGCCAACAACATGGGTGACTACTAGGATGTTTGTACTCTGAGGGTGGTGTATCCCTATCCATGGAAGGGAACACCCCAACCTCTCGTGCTTTTGGTCCACTAAAATCCTGGTCCTCGGCTCAGTAAAATTCCAAATCTCAAAGGCTCATTCTGCCTTGCATGGCATGTATAGAGAGTCTTGTCCCAAATCTTCTAAGAGGGGATAGACACTGACACATAAGCTGAGTTGTAATACTCATCCTTGTAGCATAAAAAAGAGATATGTGATACATCTCCAAAGTATCTATAATTTTTGATTCTTTCATGCTATTATATTATCAATCTTGTATGCTTTATATGTAATTTTATATCATTTTTGGGAACTAACATATTAACTCAGTGCCAGTGCCATTTCCTATTTTGGCCTATCTTATTGTTTTGCAGGAAAACCATACTAAACGAAGTCCAAACATGATCAAACTTTACAGTGATTTTTCTGGACCAGGACAAACCCTAGAAGCTTCGGGGGGGAGGCTAGAAGATATACGAGAGAGCCACAAGCTCACATGGCGTCACCTGAGCTTGTGGGCCACTCGTAGCTCTATTTAACCTAATTCCAAGCATATAAATTCCCTAAAATCCAGAAACCACAAGAGGGAAACCCAAAACAATTATTGCGCCACCGCGAGCCTCTGTTCTTCCGCGAGCTCATCTGGAGGCCTCCGCCGGTACTCTGCCGGAGGGGGAATCGATCACGGAGGGCTTCTACATCAACCTTGCTGCATCTCCAATGATGCATGAGTAGTTCCCACATGACCTACGGGTCCATAGCAGTAGCTAGGTGGCTCTCTCTCTCTCTCTCTTTGATCTTCAATACAATGTTCTCCTCGGAGATCGATTCGATGTATTCTTTTTGCAATGCCTTTGTTGGGATCCGATGAATTGTGGGTTTATGATCAGATTATTCATTGAAAGTAATTGAGACTTTTCTGAACTTTATTATGTGTGATTTCTATACTATCTAATGCTTTCGATCTATGAGTTTTCTTTGACCAAGTTGATGAGTAGATCTTCAGTAGAAGTGGTGCATACTAGTAGGTTCAATCTTGCGGTGTCCTCGCCTCGTGACAGAAGTGGTAGCGAGGCACGTATTTGTATTGTTGCTACTAAGGATAAAACAATGGGGTTCGAGCATTATTTGATCTTACTTTGTCTACATTATGTCATCATGCTCCAAGCATTACTCTATTTGTTATGAACTTAATACCTTAAGATGCATGCTAGATAGCGGTTGAGGGGTGGAGTAATAGTAGTAGATGCAGAATTGTTTCGGTCTACTTGTCACGGATGTAATGCCTATGTATTGATCATGCCATGAATAATATCATAATTATGCACTTTTCTATCAATTGTCCATTAGTAATTTGTGTACCCACCATTGTTATGTCATGAGAGAGATGCCTCTAGTGAAAACTATGGCCCCCGGGTCCATTCACATCATATTACTAAAACCCTAAATACCATGCTGCAATTTATTTACTTTTATTTTGTTTTGCAAATTATCTATCTACCATTACCAAAATTAATCCTTGCAATTAACGACTACAAGGGGACTGACAACCCTCTTGCTCGCGTTGGGTGCAGGTATTTGTTTTATGTGTGTGCAGGTACCGTTTATCTTTGTTTGCGTGCATCTCCTACTGGTTCGATAAACCTTGGTTCTCAACTGAGGAAAATACTTTTTGCTACTATACTACATCACCCTTCCTCTTCGGGGAAATCCCAGCGCCTATCACAAGTAGCACTATGACACGCACACTAACTAACTGGACTCACCTTGCCACACAGACGCTTCGCTAAATTGAGTCCGACTAATGCAACACGGCCTATTGGGAGAAATAAAATTTTGCCCTGTAGTGCACTACTGAAGCTCTAGGTTTATGTGCCAAAAGTTCGTGCTCCTTTAGGTAATTGTGTTTCTCACTCCAAGTGTCTCACACAAATTTTCTCCTTGTTGAGAGGAGACAAAACTATAGAGCAAAGGAGAGGCACACTTGATCTAAACTCTCACAGCTTGCCAAGTTCCTTGTGTTATGCTGCTTCAGGACAACCCCATCCTAATGACCGCGTGCACAACCTTATGTGTGATAACCCACAAGTATAGGGGATCGCAACAGTTTCCGAGGGTAGAGTATTCAACCGAAATTTATTGATTCGACACAAAGGGAGCCAAAGAATATTTGCAAGTATTAGCAGTTGAGTTGTCAATTCAACCACACCTGGAGACTAGATATCTGTAGCAGAGTGATCAGTAGTACAATAATATGATAGTTTGATAGCGGTAGTAGCGATGGCAATAGTAATGGTAACAGTAGCAGTAATAGTTTTGTAGAAATTGTGACAGTAGCAACAACGACAGTAGTAACTTAGCAAGATCAATATGTGAAAAACTCGTAGGCATTGGATCGGTGATGGATAATTATGCTGCATAACATTCATCATGTAACAGTTATAACCGAGGGCGACACAGAACTAGCTCCAATTCATCAATGTAATGTAGGCATGTATTTCGTATATAGTCATACGTGCTTATGATAAGAACTTGCATGACATCTTTTGTCCTACCCTCCCGTGGCAGCGGGGTCCATAAGGAAACTAATGGATATTAAGGCCTCCTTTTAATAGAGAAGCGGAACAAAGCATTAACACATAGTGAATACATGAACTCCTCAAACTACGGTAATCACCAGAAAGAATCCCAATTATTGTCACCTTGGGGTATGCGGATCATAGCACGTAATAGGTGCATACAACTTGCAAGATAGGATCAAGAACACAAATATATTGGTGAAAACATAAACAGTTCAGATCTGAAATCATGGCACTCGGGCCCTAGTGACAAGCATTAAGCATAGCAAAGTCATAGCAACATCAATCTCAGAACATAGTGGATACTAGGGATCAAGCCCTAACAAAACTAACTCGATTACATGATAAATCTCATCCAACCCATCACCGTCCAGCAAGCCTATGAAGGAATTACACGCTCCCGGCGGTGAACATCATGAAATTGGTGATGGAGGATGGTTAATGATGACGATGACGAAGGATCCCCCTCTCTAGAGCCCCGAACGGACTCCAGATCTGGCCTCCCGATGAAGAACATTAGGTAGCGGCGGCTCTGTATCATGAAATGTGATGAAACTTCCTCTCTTATTTTTCTCTCGAGAATTAGGAATTTATAGTGCTGAGATTAGGGTCAGCGGAGCCTCGTGGGCCCCATGAGCCACCAGGGCGCGTCCAGGGGGTGGGCGTGCCCTGATGCCTCGTGGGCAGCAGGTGGCCCCCCTCCAGTGGATCTTTTCTCCAGTATTTTTTTATTTATTCCATAAAAAATCTCCAATAAGTTTCGTCCAATTTCGAGAACTTTTACTTCTGCACAAAAACAACACCATGGTAGTTCTGCTGAAAACAGCGTCAGTCTGGTTTAGTTTCATTCAAATCATGCAAATTAGAGTCCAAAACAAGAGCAAAAGTGTTTGGAAAAGTAGATACGATGGAGACGTATCAACTCCCCCAAGCTTAACTCATTGCTTGTCCTCAAGCAATTCAGTTGACAAACTGAAAGTGATAAAGAAAAACTTTTACGAACTCTTTTGTTCTTGTATCTATATATATTCTTAAATAATACCCAGGCTTTCAGCAAAGATCGTAACTAACCATGCAAATCATAACTCTTAGAAATTATATTCGCTCATATCAATGGCATAATCAACTAGCGAGCAATAATAAAATATCTCAAATGCCAACACTTTGTCAAAACAATCATGATATAATATGACAACATGGTATCTCGCTAGCCCTTTCTGAGACTGTAAAACATAAATGCAGAGCACCTCCAAAGTTCAAGCAGTGACTAAACATTGTAATTCATGGTAGAAAATATCATGTCATGATGCACACAATATTAACTATACACAATGCATTAGAATGACAATAGTGCTCTCAGGACTGGTGCTTGTTTGAGAAGGTGATGACTCAACAATAAATGTAAAATAACATAAAATTAAATGGATATGCCCTTCGCAGAGGGGAGTAGGGATTTGTAGAGGTGCTAGAGCTCGAAGCTTAAATCAGATATAAATATAACTTTGGGAGGCATGCCTTTCCTGTAAACGTCACGGCCGAGAGTTTTCAATATCTTCCATGCTAAACAAATTAGCGACGGTTCCCAAGCGATAAAGTAAAGTTTACTCCCCCTCCACCAACAAACACAAGCCATGGCTAGCCGAATCCTCTGGTGCCCTCCATACCAACAACTTTTCGGGGGGAGTTTGTTTTATTATTTTGCAATTTTAATCATGGGATTGGGCATCCCGATTACCAGCCCCTCTCGTGCAAGGATAAGTGAATAAACACTCATCATGAGAATAACCCGCTTAGCATGGAAGATACTGACCGCCCCCTGTCACTCCATGAGCGGTACGGGCACACAAAACAGATGTTCATTTGAATATTTAGAGGTGGCACATGCAAATTTACTTGGAACGGCAGAGTAATACCGCATATAGGTAGATATAGTGGACTCGCCTGGAAAAACTTTGGTTTAAAGGGTTTGGATGCACAAGTAGTATTCCCGCTTAGTACAGGCGAAGGCTAGCAAATAGATTGAGAAGCGACCAGCTAGAGAGCGAAAACGGTCATAATCATGCATTTTGAATAATTAACATTGAATACTAGCATGAGTAGGATATAAGCACCATGAACATAAATATCATGGAGGATATGTTGGTTTTGAAACACCTACTTGTGTGAACATGTGCCAAGTCAAGCCACTCGAAACATTCAGAGGAGGATACCATATCATCGTACTACATCACAATCATTTTAATGCATGTTGACACCCAAGATAAATCATTATCCACTCCTAGCTACTTAAGCATGGCATGGGCAACTATAATCTCTAATTACCACCATAAACATGTTTAATCATAATATGCTGAATCATGGATACTAAGTTAAACATATTTACAAAAAAAAACAAGTTGAGTTCATACCTGCTTTTTCTTGCCACAGTCAATTCATAAAATTAACGTCATTATTGCCTTTCACTTGCACAACCGAATGATATGAAAATAATAATAGTGCAAGAGTGACGTGGACTAAGCTGGAATCTGCAAACATTTTATTCAAAGGAGAAGACAAAATAATATGGGCTCTTGGTTAGATCAGTAATAATGCATACGAGAGCCACTCAACATTTTCATCGTGGTCTTCTCCTCACAATGACTCTACAAAAGAAAAGAATTTCAGAGAAACACACTGAAATATTTTTAGAGTTTTTAGTTTTTCTTGAAGGAAACAAATTAAAGAAGGGAAAACAAAAAAGAGATAAACTATTTACACAGGAAAGCTCCCAACAAGCAAAAGAAGAAACGGGAAATCTTTTTGGGTTTTCTTTTAATACTACAACTACTTTAAACTGGAAAGAAAAAATGAAAAGAAGCGAGAAATATTTTTGGATTTTCTCAAGGTTTTTCAAACACACAAAAGAAAGCAAGAAAATAAAACTAACATGGATTATACAATGAAAGAGGATGAACACCGACAACTGGAATGAAATGTTTGAACATGAATATAATGCCGGTGAGAAAACGTACTCCCCCAAGCTTAGGCTTTTGCCTAGCTTGGTAATCACCATCCGTAGTAGCCATCTGGTCCCACGTGGAAGTGCGAAGGTTGCGGCACCTAAGCGTCCCAATCCTGGACATCATCCTCTGCCGCTGCCAATGCATTCTGGTAAGCAACGATGTCCTGTGGCATAACAATGTATCCATTCTTGGCATGAGTCAAACAAAGCAGGTGCAGGCAACAGAATAATATCATGAGTATTCTCACTAAAAACCAAGTTATAATGAATGTGGTGAGGAGGCTCAGGGGCATCAATAAAGTGGTGGTCCTGCATCGACTGGTGAGCTAAGTAAACTCTAGGCAACAGGTAATCATGAGGGCGTATGTTAACATTGAAACGTCTCACTAAGCGAGTAGCATAAATACCGCCATGAATTTTGCCCTTAGTCCTATTAGTGTGCAGGCGGCGTGCAATGATAGCTCCCAGGTTATAAGTGTTGTCATTATGAAGTGCACGACATAAAATGGCGAAATCAGGGGCATATAGAGCGCCACCTTGCTCCCTAGTTTCCCTATGAATAAAGCAAAGTAATGAACAGTAGGAAATTGCAAGCTAGTGGCTCGGGCTTTCGACACGCCCCTTTCCTCACCCACAGTTAAAGTGTGGAGGAAACCCTCAAACTCCTTTGGTCGAGGCTCTCTTATTTCCCCATCAAAGGGAATCAAACATATCTCACAAAATTCAGCAAGTGGTATCTGATGATGTTCAGCATATAAATCAAAACACACCATGGGAGGTTCGAGCCTATTTAGGAAATGAAAATTTTGCACAAAGGAATTCGTAAGGATGTGGTGCTGGTCACACTCATTTGCGAGGAAGTCGGTCAATCCGGCATTTGCAACGAATTGCGCAACTCTTGGTAGAATCCGGCTTCGTTCATGAAGGCATTGTGCGGCCATTCGCATGGCCGGACCTTCGTCCTACACGGAATGTTGAGGTCACTATCCGAGGAGTCCCCAGTGACTCCCTTGCAATTTTGTTTCGAGGAACTCCTCCGGAAGAAGTTCATTTTCCTATGAGCAAATTTCTGAAATTTTTGGGCCACAAAATGATGTCAATAAAACTTCACAAGATTGATAGCAACTACTCATATGGATGTCTAGAGGCTATATGAAGCATTCAAACTACTTGGAACTCAAAGAATTCAACATACAAGCTCATTTTCAATAGCACCAAGAGCAACTAAATCTTAGGTTTGGGAGCAAGAACACGAGAGAGAGAGAGCTACCAGGATTTTTTCTAGAGTTAAGAGATGAAGTGGGCTGAAGGAATAAGTGATGGGGTCTGCGTGGGGCCCACAAGCCACCAGGGCGCGCCCAGGGGCCTCGTGGGCACCTGGGGCATCCCCTTGGGATGTTTTCAGTGCAAGAAATTATTAAATATTCTATAAAAAATCATGTAAAATATTTAAATCATTTTGAGCACTTTTATTTTTTAGGCTATTTTTTTATTGCATGGATAATTCGGAAAACAGGATAATCATGGCATTTTATTGCATTTAACTAAAAATAACAGAGAGCAAAAAGTGAGTACAGAAAGTTGTGCTTACTAAATTCATCAACCACATGCCTCTCACAAAGAATCCATTAATAAGGTTGATCAAGTCTTATTAACAAACTATTTTTTATTAACATGAAACCAAAGAATCTTCGTAAAACACTAGGTTACCTTAACGGGGATATGCATATCCCCAATAATAAGAGTTTCATATTTCTTTTTGACAATAGGAAGAGGGAGTTGAAAAGTTACAATAGTAATTGTTAGAGTCTTTTCAATAACATGAATACCATTTACTTGAAACTGTTTCTTCGGAAAGTGCACCGTATGTTCATTACCATTGATATGAAAAGTGACCTTGCTTCTGTTGCAATCAATAACAGCCCCTGCAGTATTCAAAAAGGGTCTACCAAGGATAATCGACATGTTGTCGTCCTCGGGCATATCAAGTATAACAAAGTCTGTTAAGATAGTAACATTTGCAACTACAACGGACACATCCTCACAAACTCCGATAGGTATGGTAGTTGATTTATCAACCATTTGCAATGATATTTCAGTGGGAGTGATTTTATTCAAATCAAGTCTTTTATATCAAGAGAAAGGCATAACACTAACACCGGCTCCTAAATCACATAAAGCAATTTTGACATAATTTCTTTTAATGGAGCATGGTATACTTGGTATTCCTGGATCTCCTAGTTTCTTAGGTACTCCATCCTTAAAAGAATAGTTTGCAAGCATGGTGGAGATTTCAGCTTCAGGTATTTTTATTTTATTAGTGACAATATCTTTCATATATTTAGCATATGGGGCCATCTTCAAAATATCAGTCAAACAAGTACGCAAAAAGACTGGCCTAAGCATTTTAGCAAAGCGTTCAAATTCTTCCTCATCCTTATTCTTAGATGGTTTAGGAGGAAAGGGCATGGGTTTATGAGCCCATGGTTCTCTTTCTTTACCATGTTTTCTAGCAATGAAATCTCTTTTATCATAACGTTTATTTTTAGGAGGTGGGTTATCAAGATCAACAGTGGGTTCTATTTCAACATCATTGCCTGGTTGAGCATCTACATGAACATCATCATTGTCATTATCATTATCACTTGGTGAATTTTCATTACCAGATTGGGTCTCAGCATCAGAAATAGAAACATCATTATTATCCTCATAAGGTTTTTCTATCTCAGGTTCACTAGAAGTATGCAAAGTTCTATCATTTTTTTCTTTTTCTTCTTAGATGGACTATGTGCATCAACATTAATTCGTTGAGAGTCTTGTTCAATTCTTTTAGGGTGACCTTCAGGATAAAGTGGCTCCTGAGCCATTCTACCTCCTCTAGTAACTACTTTAACAACATGATCATTCATATTATTATTCATCTCATTAAGAAAATCATTTAGAGATTTAACAACTTGTTCTAACTGGGTTTGGACCATAGGTGCATGTTTTACCTACACCTTTGACATCATTAGCAATTCTAAACAACAAGTCACTTAAGCGATTAATCATGTAGGCATTATGTTTCAATTGTTTCATAACATTTGCATTGAAATGATCTTTCTTAATAATGTAATTATCAAATTCATACAAGCATTGACTAGCAAACTTATTATAAGGAATATCACCTTCATCAAACTTTATAAGAGAATTTACCTCTAACACCTGCGTCGGTGTGTCAAGACCATGTATTTCTTCAATAGGTGGTAAATTCTTAACATCTTCAGCTTTAATACCTTTTTCTTTCACAGACTTCTTTGCCTCTTGCATATCTTCAGGACTGAGAAATAAAATACCCCTCTCCTTCGGAGTCAGTTTAGGCGGTGGTTCAGGAAATGTCCAATCATTATCATTCTTTAGTATATTATTCAACAATTCTTCAGGTTGTTCAATAGTTTGTTCCCTAAAAACACAACCAGCACAACTATCTAGGTAGTCCCTATAAGCATCGGTTAGTCCATTATAAAAGATATCAAGTATTTCATTTTTTAAGAGGATGATCAGGAAAAGCATTAAGTAATTGGAGAAGTCATCACTACTGCAGGATGCTGCTAACGCGACACTACGATCAGAGACCCTTTGACGAAACTGTGTGCGATGCATTAATCGCAAACAGTGATGTAAAAAACCGTCAAAAAAGATGCAAAACATTTGCGATGGTGGATACATCAAACACGGTTTAGATTTTAGTTGCGTGTGCGATGCGGGGCATATGGTTGATCCATAAGAACTATTTGTGATGAGACAGAACAACAGAAACGGGCAGACATATCAAGGTGTGTGCGATATACGGCATACAGTTCACTCCGATGAACTATTTGCTATTAGGGAATGCAACATAAACGGTTAGCCAGATCAAGGTGTGTGTGATATACGGCATACGGTTCACTCGAACGAACTGTTTTCGATTAGGCAACACAACAGAAACGGTTGAACTTAACAAGATGTGTGTGATATGCGGCATACAGTTCACATAGATGAACTATTTGCAATGAGCCAAAAGAACACAAACGATTCTTGTAAACAATATGTGTGTGATACACGGCAAACAACTCACTCGGATGAACTGTTTGCGATGAGAAATTAAAACACAGACGGTTACTACAGTTAATTCGTGTGCAATTCACTACAGGAATCAGGCACTTTGCCGTCTGCCATGGCTGACGGCAAAGGCATGCCTGGTGGACGGCAAAGGCCTTTGCCGTCAGCCAGCTGACGGCAACAGGTCCGGCTGAATAAGCTACGGCAAAGGCCTCTTTGCTGTCTGCTGGCAGACGGCAAAGATGCAAAGGCCTTTGCCGTCTGCTGGCAGACAGCAAAGAGCCTGGACGGCACACGTGGCAGCTTAGCTCCGTTAAGGGGTTAACGGCGTTCTTTGCCGTCTGCTGGCAGACGGTAAAGACCTTTGCATCTTTGCCGTCTGCCAGCAGACGGCAAAGTGCCCATATAGGCCAGGCCAGGTTGACGGTGTCCTGGACTAGGGGGTACTCACCACATCGTCTCCCGATTAGTTGGATTGGGCCGAGGACCCCCAGGGCCGTTTACTCATGGGCCAGTTCGGACAGCCGAAGTATACACGAGGAAGATTCCACAAGACTTGGTGATCAAGACAAGGACTCCTCTCCACCAGCGTATTCGACTAGGACTCTTGTTATCCTAGGCCTCTGGTACATTATATAAGCCGAGGCCGGGCTAGTCGATAGAGAGACTAGATCATTATGACGTCAATCATCATACCTCTAGGGTTTAGACCACAACATATGATCTCGAGGTAGATCAACTCTGTACTTGATATTCCATCAATATAAATAAGAGCAGGACGTAGGGTTTTACCTCCATCAAGAGGGCCCGAACCTGGGTAAAACATCGTGTCCCCTGTCTCCTGTTACCCATCGATCCATGACACATAGCTTGGGACCCCCTACCCGAGATCCGCCGGTTTTGACACCGACATTGGTGCTTTCATTGAGAGTTCCGCTGTGTGATCGGCAATGGATCAATGGCTCGCTTGCAGATCAACTGCGACGTCGGCAAATTCGTCGCTAGCTCGACTGGTCACCTTGGTTCGACCGAGGACTATGCTCCGCCTCAGATCATCATGATCGGACGAGGGCCTTCATCAACATCAACTCCGATCTCTATCAAGATCGTGGAGGAATCATCCATATAGCTCGGGGGCTCAACTTCAACATTGTCCTCGGGCGACCGTGCTGTTTTTCTATACAGCGTATTCGTATTCGCTGTCACCGCTTCCTCGAGTGTCGCTTTGACGATTGTTTGGTGGCATAGTGCGGAATTGTGTATATAACAACCCTGTAAAATTTCGTCGTATTCCGATGGAGGAATCTCCGGCGAGCTACGATATACCGGACCCCTGTCGAATCTGGACGGGAATCTGGACGAGTTTAGGGCATAGAGTCCAGCGTTTAGCTCGGGCATCCTTTGGAAGATCCAACCGTTGATCGGCTGCGGAATTCCTATATCTACCACCCCTCAAAATTTCAGCTCGATCCGACCATTCAAACTCTGGAAAACCTCCGATGAGCGCAGCGATTTTTGGATCTATTTTCTGCGCGAAAACGAATCCGACCCGAATTCATCTTCTTCATGAACGGGATATTGAACATCCTTTTTGAAGGAAACTTTTTCTAGGGTATTGTGTTCTGTTTCCGAACACATGATCGCAAATTTTGCTCCTTTTCGGAGGTAATCTTCACCGTTGCGCCGGTGTCAAACCAGCCTGACAACGTTGTTGCACGGCTGCCGACCTGCGCTAGACGGGTCGTCGCTTCATCGAGCCAAAATCAACCTCTTCGGATCATTGTCTCGGCAAGCTGAACAATAGTTCAGCATCATGAAGGGTAAATCATCACCAACATTGTCACCCTACGAATTATACGGAGCGAGCACACCGGCATCGCTGCATGGTCACTTCATCAAGCGGGCATCGACCGCGTCACAAGATCCGGCCCACAACGGCATCGCCGCATTGTTGCTTCTTCAAGCCTGGATGTGACCTCGGTGTCCGAAGATCGGGAGTCAATTCCGGCCGGACTCGCCTCTCTTATCCCGTATCCAGCTTCAATCCCGGACGCGACTTCGACGTCCGAACATCAGGAGTCAACCCTGGCCGGACTCGCCCCTCTCACCATAGTACCGGAGGACGATTCCGAAGAAATCCCAAATACTAATCCGGCTGACCAAGCCGATGTCCACCACGCCGACCTGCCCCATCACCTCGGCTAGACTGGGGGCTTTGCCATCTCTTCATCAAACTACTCCGATGACTTCGACATCACCAGCCAACCAGCCTCGTCACATTAGCTGGACCGGGGGCTTCGCCTCACCGCATCGACCGTACGGCATCACCGCATGGCCACTTCCTCAAGCCGGCATTGACCACGTCACAAGTTACGACCTGCGTCGGCATGGCCGCACTGTTGCTTCTTCAAGCCGATGTCCATCACGCCGAACTGCTTCAACACCTCGGCTGACATGGCAACTGCAACGTCTCCTTACTGCATCGCCATGCCATCGCTTCATCACCCATCAGGCAATGGGTGTGCGGATCGAGTCCCAATTTTGGGAGTAACCTTTCTTTGGACTGCTACAACAAATAAACCAGGTGCTATTAATCCTAGCAATTTTTGCTTGTTTGGGTTTATTTTTCCCAAGGAATTATTACTCTGGTTTGTTCCATCATCTGTACACAGGTCTATCAAATGGTGGCCGCATTAACGACGGTCGCGTGGTGGTTCGGTCAGTTTCCGTACGTAGTTCGGCGAACGCTGCATCCGGAACTTGGACCGACCTGTGAATTCAGGCTTTGCCACGCCTTTAGCGCATCACGTCGACGCCCTGCATCGACATTGACTTCGGCGCCAGGCCACATCTCTTTAAATAAATTATCTTTGCGAAAAGCAATTATGCAATATTTTATATATATTTATATCATTCTTTTTGGACCGCACTATTTTATGTGTGCAGGTGATTGACTTTGACTGCGTCACGCGGTCACTTCGGCAAGCCAATGTCGTCGTCCCAATTGGCATAAATCGGCTTGCATGATTATCTTGTTGATTGAATTGCCATACCGACATGTTCGGTTGCCTCGGGGACTTTGGCATCATCAAGAGGGTCCTACCTCGTCGGGTGTTTGGCGCACGGGCCATATTTCTTTTATTACTCACTTTGCATGAATTATTAATCATGCAACCTTTTTTTATTAATGTTATCTCCTGCTTGCACTATCTTCCGTGCACAGGTAAATGATCTGGATTGGGCAGCGCTGTCACCTCGGCTGAACCGGGGGCTTCGTCATCACTTCATTAACCCACACCGGGAACTTCGGCGTCATACTGTCGGCCTACTCCGTCGCCTCGGACGGACGGGGGGTTCCACCTCGCCACATTGGCCGTGCTGTGTCGCCACTTCGGAGTGCCGAGCTCTTCGCTCCTCCATCTCGGGACCGGCTTAGGGGCTGGGACCTCGTCCCGCCGTAAACTCGGACCGCGTCATCGATGCCGAGCACATTAACCAGCTAAGTCGCTTTCATGCCCAAAGTTTTAAATTTTGTTCGGTTCGACCAAGCATTATACTTTTTCGACAAAAAGTAGTTTGCAAAAAACTTTCTTTGTCAAAATCTTGCCTGTTACAAACAAATTCAAATACCCCGTTTATTTGGGGGCTTCCTTTATGAAGCCATTCTTCTTGCATATGATTATTAATGTACCGCACCATTCCTTGTTCGTGTATTATGCCAAAATATGCATCATGTTGACTTAAGTGTTTCGCAAAGCTGGGTTGCCTGGCTCATGTGCTTACCCCTACGTTCCCGATTGTTCGGCTAGGGAGTAAAGGGAGCACCTCTGCGATTGTTACGACCGGGTCATCCGAACTCGTACCTCAGACGGGTGAAGCCAAAAGCTAGCGCTCTTATTGTTTTCAACTATGGTCGGCACACGACGGAACTCACTCGTACACAAACCTATTGCACAAGTCTCATAGTAATCATGAGCGACCAAAGAAAGGTACCGTTGGGGGCACTATTTTCTTTGAAGATGCTTCTTACGTTACATAAGTAATATAGCATAAGTTCCCTAGGCACGCTTTGTCTGTTACAGCCTCATGACCTGATTGCCTGGTTATCCGAAACACCGCCGATATTCTCGGTAGGTGGAGTAGATGACACTTTTCGGCCCTTGGCCGAAGAGGGAGAAGCCGACGGTTGGTTAAGACGCGTTCAAAGTTCGGGCGAATGCAGATATTATATAAGTACTTCGGTACATACAATCATTATACATAAAATTCTTTTACCCAAGTCACTTGGGGGCTCTTAAATTAATATGAGCCATTTTATAATTGATGTTTTCTTCTTAGTCACTGCAAAGTCTTTTTCTACTACTCCTTTCTCGACTTGAGTGTGTGGTCAATAGCCGGATAGCCTGGTTTCCCTCTAAAGCTGCTCGAGTTTAGTTCGCTAAACTAGCCTAAGAAGCACTCCGCCTTCGGGATAGGAGGTTGAAGCCGAAGGCTGACCCGCTTGAAGTCTTGAGATTGGATGTGTCATATTAATGCGCGACAGAAGCACAAAAATTTTAAGACCAATTTTTGAATTGGCACCGAAAAACTTGATTTAGTTCGGACGTAAAGTTTTTACTGAAGTTTTTTTTGTTTTTCAATCCTATGGCACTTTTAACCTATTTGTGTGTTTGCAGCATAAGTCTCGCAGTGCAACGCCGGACACCTTTAGAGATTCGGCAAAAACATTCTTGGATATTGCTATATATGCACTGGTTTCGAATTGTGTCTTCGGTCAATAGTTGGGTTGCCCGGCTCCTGTGCTTGCCTCCTATGTTCCGCTTTATTCGGCTAGGTGTGCAAAGGGAGAACCACTGCGATTGTGCTTCCAGCTCGAATGGTTAAGCACCTCAGTGGAGAAAGCCGAAAACTGACTGTCACAATGGGCGTAAACTGGTCAGCGATCCGATGACGATGTCACACTATAGATCAATACCGATTGCCCCGTGTTTAACGATGGGCCTTTCATAATATTGACCAAAGTATTATTGGCTAGGCTTCGGTCGGTGCCGAACACTAACCGGGGGCTCGTAGCTAGCTTTCCCAGTTTAAAGCTCCTATGACTAAGTGAAAGTTATAAAGCCTGCACATCTGATTGCCTTGTTTCTGCTAACACAACCGCCTTTGGGCACCGAGACGTCGGCTAAGGGTTGTCTGGTTACTACGGAAACACCCTGCGTAGTATCTACAAAGGGGTAGAAGCCAACGATGGGCCACTTTCAATTGATAAACAGTCGCAATGGAGTCAAAATAATCATATCGTCGGCCTTTGTATTTAGTATACAAGGGCTGCCTTCCGTAATCATCGTTATAAAGCCATAAATATGCATCAATTTGACTTAAGGTTTTGGCCAAGCGGGTTGCCTAGCTCCTGTGCTTACCCCTACGTTCCCGATTGTTCGGCTAGGTGGTAAAGGGAGCACCTCTGTGATTGTTACTACTGGGTCATCCGAGTAAGTACCTCAGACTGGGTGAAGCCGAAAGCTAGCAATCTTAAAGGATCACATTGGTCGGCAACGACGGAAGTGAAAATTTTGGTTCATTAATACCATAGAGTTTGGGAACTTTCCCCGAACTAAATCCTCGATATTTTCCTCCCACATTGATCGGAGGTGAGGTTTCATGATCATGATAAGCATGACGACCCAAAGAAAGGAACCGATAGCGGGACTATTTTCTTTGGAAGATGTTTCTTACGTTAAAATGTAATATAACATATCTCTCCGTGTACCTTTGTTTATAAAACCGTATGACCGGATTGCCTTGTTTTCCATAAATCTTTGCCCTTATAACGGCTTTATAAAGTAGGAAAACACTCCTCGGCTACTGGCCGAAGAGGTTGAAGCCGATGGTCGGTCAACAAAGTTTTGTACAATGCGGATCCGAGCATTAGTGATGTAAAGTACTTGGATACATAGAGTCATTACACATAATTTGTGATTTTACTATGGATATCAATCCTTAATTCGGCCACTCGTGCCCGCATTAAGGCTCGGGGGCTACTGGGCTTCGGGCTTATTATTTACAAATATTAAAGGGGCACATCGATCCCCTGATCTAGTGTTGCCACCCGACCAGTGTCTTGGGGGCTACTACATTGCTTGTTCAATGCAGAAAATTCAAAGTGCTTAGTGTTCGGCTTGACCGAACTATAGGCAAACGCGTCTTCGGACGACAATAGGTACCATCTGGACCTATCTGGCATCAAGCTAATATATTACGGCAACTTCTCAAGACCCTCTCTCAAGGGCCTGTTCGCCGATCACTATTATCTCTAATATATTACACTGCGTTTCTATTCCTACGTATGCTGCCGAGCTAGGAGTTGATCCTCAGGCCGATTTCGCGCATCGACCTGAGTCTCAGGGGCTACTTGGATCAGCGGTTTCATGTTTTCCTTCAGGTGCATCTCGGGTTTTAGACCGACACACACCTTGAGGGCTACTGGCTATATATCTCGGCGGAGAATAAATTGCACCAATAACAAATATTCACAAAAAATCAGCCCGCAGTTGGGGTGGTGCACCACCTCGGAAGCAGTCCGGCATAAAAGCTCGGGCGCCAGTGGCTGGCTCCATAGAGGGCACTTCCGGCATTAAGCTCGGCTGAATTCATTCAATCTTTTAAAGACCGAGGTAGTTTATGACGCCTCAGACGTTGTCCGGCATTAGAGCTCGGATACAGTCCGGCATTGGAGCTCGGATACAGTCCGACGTTGGTGCTCGGCTGCAAAAGATACCTCAAATACAGTCCGGCGTTGGAGCTCGGATGCAAGAGGACACCACCGCATGGGAACAACTTCAAACCCGAGGTGTGGCGTAAAAAATAACAAGGCATTGATAAAGGCCGAAAACTTAAAGGGGCTCCTTGGATACCCGACGTGTAAACTCTTCGGATTCACTTCGGCGATCCTCAAGATCGAAGATGAGAAGATTTGTTGAACCAGTTTTCAAGACCGACGACCGAAGATGAAGAACAGTTCGGAAGAATCAAGGAGTGTCCCCAACTTGAAGACCAGTTCAGGGGGCTACTGACGGTGTCCTGGACTAGGGGGTACTCACCACATCGTCTCCCGATTAGTTGGATTGGGCCGAGGACCCCCAGGGCCGTTTAGTCATGGGCCAGTTCGAACAGCCGAAGTATACACGAGGAAGATTCCACAAGACTTTGTGATCAAGACAAGGACTCCTCTCCACCGGCGTATTCGACTAGGACTCTTGTTATCCTAGGCCTCTGGTACATTATATAAGCCGAGGCCGGGCTAGTCGATAGAGAGACCAGATCATTATGACATCAATCATCATACCTCTAGGGTTTAGACCACAACATATGATCTCGAGGTAGATCAACTCTGTACTTGATATTCCATCAATATAAACAAGAGCAGGACGTAGGGTTTTACCTCCATCAAGAGGGCCCGAACCTGGGTAAAACATTGTGTCCCCTGTCTCCTGTTACCCATCGATCCATGACACACAGCTTGGGACCCCCTACCCGAGATCCGTTGGTTCTGACACCGACACGGGTAGCTTCCACGTGGCATGCTATGCCGTCTGCTGGCAGATGGCAAAGATGCAAAGGTCTTTGCCGTCTGCCAGCAGACAGCAATGCTGCCAAATAGGCCAGCCCAGTGCACCCCAGGTAGCTGCCACGTGGCAGCTTTGCCGTCTGCTGGCAGACGGCAAAGACCTTTGCCATCTGCCAGCAGACGGCAAAGTGCCTGTATAGCCCCTATTTTTTCTGAGATTCATTCAATTTGACAGAATTACACAGATATATATATATATACATACACATTTCAAAATAATTTCAACAAGCATACCAACAATAAGGTTTCGACAACATATCCAACATACAAGTTTCCAACAACATATCCAACATATACAATGGTTTCCAACAACATATCCATACATACATATCCAAAACAAGTTTCCAACAAGTTTCCATAAACAAAAAGGAAGCACAAGGAGAAGAGTACACTCCATCAATGCAAGCTTCCTCATCTAAAGCAAATCTGCAAATTAGGAAAGATGAAAGTTAGAAGAAGAAGAAGAAGAAGAAGAAGACTAGCTAGAAGAAAAAGAAGAAGAAGAAGAAGAATTTATTTTCTCTTTCTTTTTCTCCCCTCCTCTTCTTTATCTTCTTCTTCTTCTAACTAAGGTAGGTAAAAATGCCATTTTTTAGCTAAGCTAGGTAAAAATGCTAAGTGTGTAGGTCATTTTTGAGCTAAGCTAGGTAAATAGGTCATTTAGGAGCTAACCTAGGTAGTTATGTCATTTTTGAGCTAACTAAGCATATTTATTCATTTTGGAGGATAAAATGGTAAGTGTAGGTCATTTTAGAGCTATCCTAGTTATAATCGGTCATTTTGGAGCTAGGTAAGGTTATTTTGTCATTTTGGAGGAAAATAAACTAATTATATGATAGTTTGGAGCTAAACCAAGGTTATTATGCCATTTTTTTATCTAAGTAAGCTAATTATGTCATAAATGAACTAGGTAAAGCTACGTATGAATCATTATTGAGCTATCCTAGGTAGTTATGCCATTTTTGAGCTAACTAAGCATATTAAGTCTTTAGGAGGAAAAATGCTAAGTATAGGTCATTTTATAGCTATCCTAGGTAAAGTATGTCAGTTTGGAGCTAAGTAAGGTTATTATGTCATTTTTTAGGAAAATACTAAGTATAGGTCTTTTGGAGCTAAACCAAGGTTATTATGCCATTTTTTACCTAAGTGAGCTAATTATGTCATAATGAACTAGCTAAGCTAATTATAGTCATTATTGACTTCCTAGGTAGTTATGCCATTTTTTACCTAAGTGAGCTAATTATGTCATAAATGAACTAGCTAAGCTAGCTATAGATCATTATTGAGCTATCCTAGGTAGTTATGCCATTTTCTAGCTAACTAAGCATATTTTGTCATTTTGGAGGAAAAAATGGTAAGTATAGGTCATTTTATAGCTATCCTAGGTAAAATATGTCATTTTGGAGCTAAGTAAGGTTGTTATGTCATTTTCGAGGAAAATAAGCTAAGTATAGGTCATTTTGGAGCTAAGTAGGTCATTTCTTAAGCTAAGTATGCATTTGTTAAGCAAAACACTTGGGAAAACTTACCATCATCACGGAGGTGAAGGACAGGTCGGGTTTGCGCCAGTGCCAGACGGAGAAGGACCGGTCGGGGTCGGGGTTGCGCCAGTGCGAGACGGAGAAGGATCGGTCGATGCTTGTCGGGAGGCATGCTGCACCAAAGATCATTTGCAATGTCTCGTTAGCATGATGCAACTGAAATGTGAATACTAGTAACTAATGGCCATTCAAATGAAACTCACTGTGTCCGCTATACCAATCTGGGGCATCAGCGGAGGGGTCTGACAGTTTTTCTCGCACACGGACTGCACATTTTGTTTTCATGAGTCAGTCATATTAGTTAGTAATGAAACGAACATTACGTGCATGATTTGGCTAATATGCAGGAGAAACTTACCACGAGGAGCTCGTATAGGGCTCGATGAGACGCGTCGTTCCAGTTCCTCTCCGCCTCCAATAGACTAGCCGTCCTCTCCTCCAACTCCCTCTCCCTCTGCTTAGCCTGCCTGTTTGCCTCCGCTAGAAGCTCCTGGGCCCTAGCCTCGATGGCGAGCTCCATTGGCCGTGGACGAGGCGGTATCTCAGGATCGGAGCTCGTCTGGCGCATCTTGATCTCCCGGAGAGTTCTAGGATAACGTATGAGTCCATCCCCAATGGCTACCGAGCCATGGTACCTCCCGTCACCAGATAGCATCATGATCTCTGGATCAAAAGGACTCTGGCTCGGGTTGAAGTCCTCCCTTTTCCTCGTCTTCCCAACGTCTCTGTACCTCACGAGCTTGTTGTGGGAGGAGATGTTGGTGAAGCTCTCTGGATGATCGAGGTCATCCTCAGAGAATGCCGTGGCCTTCTTGTATGGGGCAGTATAGGCCATGGCATAGAGGTCGTATAGCGGTGGCACGTCCTTCTTGTTGTGTTTCGCCTAAAAGAGAGGAACAACATATTAGTTAAGGGCTCAAGCTAGCATGAAGAATGAAATTGCATGAATCGTTAAGGGCTCAAACCACATACCCAGTGATCCCCGTACTCAAACAGGTTGGAGCTCCCTTGATGGTGTGGCACACCTTGCATTTGGGCACGCTTATCCCTGGCCTTGTTGTGGACGGCTAGCCATTGGGGAGAGCACCACTCATCCACCATCGCCTCCCAACAGTCCATCCTATCCGCACACCATCTCGGGGGCACCTAAGTTAGGCAAAGAGAAATTTCAGCGCTACGCCTACGAATGAAATCAAGGAAACTAAGTACAAGGCCTTAAGAATAGGTAATTACCTTCATGTACTTCTCCTTACTCAGATACTTGCCGCGGCACTTCTTCTTGGCCCTCCTAATGTTAGTCGAGGCGTAGTAGTCTCGAACAGCCTGCACCCTAGCCTCATGCCGTAAGTTCTGAAGTAGGCGCTTGCACTCGGCTTCGAGAACCATAGCCGCGTCTGCCTCGTGTTCCTCAAGACACCTGTAGAAGGTCTACAATCGAACAAGACAACACTGATTAGTACAATCACTAGGTACTGTTGATTTTTAATTCTGTAAAGGAGAAATTACCCAAAACCGCCGCCTCACAATGTCGGCCACCGTCTCGCACAAGACACCGTCGACCCTCTCCTCCGGCGGGGCCGGGGCAGCCACGTACAACTCCCAGCTCAGTGCTAGCTGTGGAACCTGACCCTCACCGGGCAACGTGACCCACCCCGGGAAGTGGTGCCGGCAAAGCACACCAAGGACCTGGTTGGGCCTGCGGACACCATCGCCGTATTTCCAACCCCTGCAGTATGACAAGGCTAACACATTAGATATTAATTTGAAGAAACATGAAGGACAAAGGTTAAAAAAGAGTAAATGCACTTACTTCTCCCCGTTAGGCCCAATCAACCACCTGTGATCGCCGTTGCCGGCACGGCCGGGAGCTTCGTACCACCACGCTGGTAGACCTTCTTGCCCCCCTCAACCAGCTCGCCCTCGCTATAACTATCGTCAGAAAAGGTGTCCTCGCCATCAGCATGGCCACTAGTCTCCGGAGTCACGTGGGAAGAAGACTCTGGGACCGGAGTCTCGTGGGACGAAGACTCTGGGGCCCGAGTCTCGTGGGACGAAGTCTCGGCGACCCGAGGCTCGTTGGCCCGAGGCTCGTGGACCAGAGTCCGAGACGGGTCCAAGTCTGACGGGTCCACCTGAGACAGAGCACTCCGGTGGTCCAGAGAATCAGCTGGGGGTGGCGGCGAGGAAGGCACAGCCTTCCTACCTCTCCTGCCGCCACGTCCACCTCTAGCAGCCCTCTTGGGCTTCCCCCGACCTATCCCGGCCGAAGAAGAAGCGCCCGCCGGTGTCGTCATGCTGTCTACCAGCGCTCTCCGAAGGTGCTGGGGTGGAATAATAGCACCCCTCCCAGCACGCGCCGAGGAAGGAGGCTCGGAGCGCTCTCGACCCGCGCCCACCATCTGTCAACACCTGCAATGACAAAGAGTAAACGAAATTAGTACAATATAAACATAATAAAATTTTTAAGTGTGTACCATCATCATGAACATAATAAAATATTTAAGTGTGTCGGGGTCGGGGGTGCCGTGTCGGGGTCGCGGTGTCGGGGTGTCGTGGCGGTGTCGGGGTGTCGTGTCGGGGTCGGGGTGTCGGGGTCAGGTGGTCGGGGCGGCGACCCTCGACCCCTTTTCCCCTCGACCCTCGACCCCTCGACACCTCGATCCTCGACCCCTAGACCCTCGACTCCTTTTCCCCTCGATCCTCGACCCCTTTTCCCCTCGACCCTCGACCCCTCGACACCTCGATCCTCGACCCCTAGACCCTCGACTCCTTTTCCCCTTGATCCTCGACCACTCGGCGACCATTGACCCCTCGGCGACCCTCGACCATCGGCGACCCTCTTTTTCTACTTTTCCTACTTCTTTTTTTCATCTTCTTCTTCTACTTCTTTTTTTTCATCTTCTTCTTTCTTCTTATTCTTCTCCTTCTTCTTCTACTTATTGTTCTTTTTTTTCATCTTCTTCTTCTTTTACTTTTTTTTCATCTTTCTTGTTTATTCTTAAAAAACAGAAGAAAAAAACCTAAACTAATTAAACTAAACTAAGGCTGCGTTTGGGTGCTTAGTATTTTTGGAGTTTTAGGAGAATACCATGGTTTTTGTAGAAACCTCAGTTTTAAATACTTTGACGTGTTTGGCTTCGACAAATACTTTAGTTTGAATACTGATTGTACTACATCAGTCTAACAAGGACCAGACCAGAACAAAGTCAAGCTAGATAGACCAAACTCCAGTTGAAGCACTGCCAATTTGCTCTCAAGTAAGTAAACATGACCTAACAAACCATTTGATAGAGTAGAAATAAAATTACAACTTTGCCGCTAAACCAATAACACACTGGAATAGGTCGAGCATCACACAACTTATCCAGCAGAACAAACAACATGTCACACTCAGTAAAAGATCAAGCAGAGGGTAGGTATCTCTTCTTCTCCAATATTATCAAACAAGACCAAGAAAGAATCACCTACCATGGCCAAGAAGCATACATACATCCATACATGCTGATTTAACTCAAGCCGTTCAATTTCTTTAGGGAATTTAACCTAGCTAGATTAGCATCACATGGAAATAAACAATATACCAAATCAGCCCTCTTCTTATCAAAATTACTCCATAGAATTTCTCTTAATGAAAAAAAGGTCTTACACCCACAAGTCATGCCATACGATTGCTAAAGAAGCTACAGACAGTTAACAAACTACAGAGAAGTGAAGAAGCATCAATCGAATCATTCAAAAAGAAGTCTAGACTTAGCATGCCACAAATATGTAATCTGTCACCATAGCTAAAAAACCTAAACTAATTAAACCTAAACCTAAACTAAATAACCTAAACTAATTAAACTAAATAACCTAAACTAACTAAACCTAAACTAACTAAACTGAAAAACCTAAAATAAAAAACCTAAACTAAACAGAAAAGAAAAACAGAAAAAAAACAGGAGAGGGGGTGGCAGGAACTAGTTTTGAAAAAAAGTATTTTTGATTAACTTGGAGCATTGAAGCTTATGCCATCCTGGGCAGAACGGCTTTTGTATCAATGTTTACCCCCCTCTTCCCACTTCTATTTATGCTTGCATTTGACTTTTTATTTATAAACATTCTTAATGATTCATGCAGAGAGGCTCCATTCAACCCTCTTTCAGTTCTTTCATGTCCCACTTTCCCACTCTAAATATGCAGAATCTTTGATAGTTTTACATCAATCTTGTCCCTCCAACTCCTCAGCTCAAAGGCCATTTTTCTTTCTCCAAAACTTTTGGTTTTGAAAAAATGTTTACCCCCCAAAATTTTAAATCAAAAATCTATTTTTGAATAACTATTGTACAGATCCTGAAATTTCAAGTACTTTCTCACATTCTGCTATCATATTTGGTTTTCCCTTACACCTACTCGTGCTCCCCTCTATTTCAACAGGAGTATCATTTCATTTATATCATTGGAGAGAACCCGAAAGAGACTAAGGTTTTGCTCACCATTCTTGAGCTAATCCTTGCAGGTTACTAATGGTTACTGTGTTTATCCGTCAATTGCCCCACTTTTATTATGAATCCTTGTAGTTAATATAAGGGCATCATTGGGCAGTTAGCTAAGTACAAAGCTCTGGTTGTTGGAGAGGGAAGCGTTAAAAAGAAGCGCCTCCTCCTGTTCCTTTGTTGTTATTTGCAGGACAAAGATAAGGGGGCCTTTGAATTATAAATTAGCACACCTGAAGCAATTGGCCGCCCCTTCTCAAGATGGTGCACATTCATTCAACCATTTAACGTAACTTGTTTAACCTCATTTGGGCAACCCTATATTATCAAAGGTCTACCCACTAAGAACTCGCTATCCTCCTTGTGGTGGAATATTGTCTTAGGATGTTGCTGACTTACTAAGCTAATATCCACTTGCTCTGCTGAAACTCGTTAATATATTGATCTCTCAATGCCAAATGACGAATTGAAAATCTCAGACTCTGGCCACATTTGAATTCCTTTTCCTCAGTATCCCCAGTATCCTTTGCAGCTCCATGTAAAATGGAACTTTAACTGACCAGTTTCACTTACCGCTGACTAAGAGCTTTTGCCTCATTAATGAATTAACAATCTATTCACAATGTACCACTTGTACCCACCCTTGTACAATTACCACATATCACCCTTAGTTATCCATGTTCAACAAGTTTTAACAGTGCCTATCATCATTTGCATCATAATGCATTGCAAAACTCATAATTCAAACTTCAAATTAATTTAAGTGAAATAAAGTTGTTCAAATCCAAACTAAAATGTTCATATTTGTAAATAATCCAGAGACAATTCTAAAATTACAATCAACATATACTAAATTAATTAGTGTCTCTAAACAGCAACCAAACAGAGATATTTAATCCATATTCATTTAATAAAAATCCAAATGAAAAGATATGGACTTCAAACCATTTTCTGCATGGCAAATAATGCACCATATTTTATGGCTAGAATCATATTTTACAAAACTGTTATTTGGATCCACACATTTTGCAAAAAGAAAAACAAAAGAAAACAGAAATAAAAGAAAAGCAAAAGCCCGCAGCGGCTGGCTCTAAGTGGCCACATGGCGGCCCACCCATCTAGCACTTTCCCCCACCTCCCGCTATTCATCCCCAGCGCGTTGTCGTCGCCCGCTGCACACCCCCAGCCCGCGGCCCCCTCCTCCTCGCTGCGCAACGGCCTCTACAGGCGCCCCGTCAGCCCCTTGACCCGCCCGCGCCCCACTGAGCTTCCCCAAGCCATCACTCTCCCTCTCCTCTCTCCCTTGTTTCCCCACCACACTGAACGCAGCCATGGCCGCGCCACCATAAACGACCGACGGCCCCCCGACCTCGTCTCGCGCGTTCTGAGCTGTCCGGCGGCTTCCCCGTGGACGACTCCATCGTCCTGTGCTCTGGGTCTCGGGAGTAACACGACGACCGCATTGAGCTTCTTCCCCATCCCCGGCCCACCGAAACCTCTCCGCCGCGATGCGTCGCCGGTCTTGTAGCACTAAGCTTGTCGCCAGCCTCCCTGAGCCGCCCGGTGAGCCTCCATTTCCCCTCCTCCCCCTTCTCCTCGCTCGCTGTAGAGCCTAGGTCGCGTCGCCACCACGTACCGTGTTTCTGCCGCCGCCATGCCATAGCACCGCGCTCCCAGAGCCGCTCGCTCATTCCAACAGCACCGACGTGCTCCTGGCGAGCTGCGAAGCCGCCCCGCCCTTTTGCTTTGCTCGTTAGCACTATGTAGGCACGCCGTTCCGGTCCAAGAGCGACCGCCGCCAAAGCTCTACGCCGGCGTCGTCTGGCCATCTCCGGCGCTTGCTGAGGGCACCAACATGCGCGCGACGACGGGCCGCGTCGAACACCCTAACCCCGGGTCGAAATCCACCGTAGCCGAATCCCGCGCCACGTCGGAGCTCGCCCTCGCCCCCGCGTTTTGCTCGCCGGAGTTACCACCGCGCGCGGTACCACGGGGCGGCCACGTGCATCGCCTGTGTCGCTGCCTTGGTCCCACGGGCCCCGTTGACCAGTTGACCAGGTCAACTAACTCCTCGCTGACTGGGCTTCTCCAGTCCACTGACAGGCGGCCCCCGCATTTTTAATTAACCACTTTTCTAATAAAAACTTAATCTAAAAATAGATTAGCCACTGACAACGGGGCCCCACCACTGATAACCTCTGTTAGTTTAAATTTAACCCCTGGTAACCTCTGTGTCACTGACTGGTGGGCCCCAGCCGTCAGTTTGACCTGAGCAGTGGTAGTTGGCTTGCTGACATCACTGCTGACACAATATTCTCTTTCTATAAAAATTAAATAATTCCAGAAAAACGCTAAAACCTTTGACAAAATCTAGAAAATAACCGTAGCTCGGATCAAAAAAATTTGTACATGAAAGTTCCTCGAACGACGAGACAAATCCAACCATGCTATCTGTTTTCTTCGTGTCGGGACCTCTACGAGTGAACCCGCAACTTTAGCCTGTTTCCGGTAGATGAATAGTGCTTATACACAGGTTAATAATTCCAACTTAAATCCTAAAGTAACTAATATGTTTAGACATGTCTTTGGCAACCCTGCACTGCACGTTAGCATAGCATGCTTTGTTTTGCTTATTGTTTGCCGTGTATTTATCTGTTTCCTCCCCCTCTTCTCTCTCTCTCCGTAGAACCCCGCTACCCGACGCAGTTCCCGACCGACGACAGCTCAGGAGCCCGACGACATCGTTGACGACCTTGCCTTTGCCGCCGAGCAACCAGGCAAGGCCCCCCCCCCTTGAGCATCCCATGTCGCCCATTCTATTCTCTTCCTGCTTGCCAGATTTTGCTATTGTTTACTGTTTGCTCCTACTGTGCATAGCCTGCTTTTGTAACCTGCTATTGTTACATTCCCTGCCTATTTCAAACTGCTTAGTATAGGCTGGTTAGTGACCCATCAGAGACCCACTTTGACCCAATTGCCCTGCTGATTATCGAAGACCCGATCAACGGATCGAAGACCAGGCCCCGGCACCGCACTTCACCCCCTTAGTTGTACGACACTAACTGGGTTACTTCGAGTGCCGAGGATGATACCTGTCAGCACTTCTGATGTTTAACCTTGTAGGTTAGTTCATCGGTTGTGGTCCTCGAGGGTGATTCCTCCTTCACCACTCCCGTTAACGATGCTGTCGTGCAACACTCTCAAGTGTGAACCCATCGAGGGTGATTCCTCCGATGTTCACCTTGACAGATACATCGAGTAGGAATCCAACAAGGGTGATGACCTCGGTTCCCTTGATGATATGGACACACGGATACTTGGACCTTACAACTGATACTTGGAAAGGCGGGTCGACCCTGAGGGGTACCCGCCAATGATGGTAAGTTACCCGTGAGCTTATTTACGAGGCGCGGCCCGGGCATTCTTAGCCCTTGCAAGCAGTCCTCGGATGGGGCGACGGGGTCAATCGATCATGGTCTCTGCTGTTACGCACTCACCCCCATGTACTAACGATTGGATATAGTGTATCTGAGTGGGCCTTTGGCCCGATAGCACTAACCATCACGTGGGATCAGTTATGGGCACTCTGTGCATCGTACATCAGCCGAAAGCTCTGTCAGACGTCCAGTTCGTAGTGCGGCAATGGAGTGATTGGCGCCATTCACGACAGAGGTGGTGCTTGATCGAGCCATGTGCGCAACGACCCGGAGGGCGAGGGGCGATGGCCCAAGATCCCCGAGCGCTTAGGATTGTAGACCGACGGGACCCTCTCTGCTGAGCTCTAGGTAGGGTTCGGTGTGTCGTTTGGCCGAGGCCGGGCAGACCGAAAAAGTGTGTCCGGCCGAGTTCGCGACCGTGGTGGGTAAGTTGGTGCACCCCTGCAGGGAAGAACTAACTATGCATAGCCGGATCCTCGGTAATGGACGCTCGGATTGTATCCCGATCGATACAACTAGAACTGGATACTTGTGATGAGAATGGATAGTATGGCTCTGGGATTGTTCTCCCGCAGGGAGTCGAAGAGGACTCTTGGCCGAGGTTGATACTTGGACATTTGGCTCTGGGATTGCTTTCTCACAGGGAGTCGAGAAAGGATTCTGGGTGAGGTTGAGACTTATGGATACTACTACTTTATACTTCTGTATTATCTACACCTTTCTAATGCGCAAGACCACTGAAATGATAGTCTTCGATATGACTAGGCCTTCTCTCTATTCTGGCATTTCTGTAGCCCAGTCCACATATACCAGCCTCCTTTGACAATGTTGCATATGTGTGTAAGATCCTTGCTTGCTGAGTACTTCGGATGAGTACTCACGGTTTGCTTTGCTTTCTTTTTCCCCATATATCCTTTGATGCAACCAGATGACGGAGCTCCGTGAGACAGCTGCTCCTGCCGATGACCGCTAACTACTTCCCCGAGCAGGCTACTACTACGATTGGCTGACGACCAGAGTAGGTTCAGAGGGTCCCAGGCAGGAGGCCTGCGCCTTTCGATCGTAGCTTTTGTTTTGCCCCGCCTTTCTAAAGGTTTATCTGTTTTTGTTTCATATCTGTACTCAGATATCTGATCTTCCGCTGACGCTTGTATGTGAGCTTATGTATTCGAGCCCCTCGAGGCCCCTAGCTTGTAATATAAAGCTTGTATGACTTTATTTATGTTTTAGAGTTTGTGTTGTGATATCTTCAAGTGAGTCCTTAGGCTTGATCGTGTGCATTTGCGTGTATGGTTAGTGCACGATTGAGCCGTGGGGCGTCACACAACTCACACTGATGCAAATCACTGGCAATCCTCTCTTTGTGCTTCAAAGTTTCAAGTATCCAAAGCATATAGTTACTAACTATTGATCATGCAGTCATGCCAGCATCTCAAATGGATTTGGAAATATGTTGTCAACTAGGCACAAAATTTCTTCTAATTGTTTACTTCAAAATCACTCAACACATCAAGACCTCTCCATTCAAGGAATTTTTTTATCTCTGACTGCACTTGTGTTATTGTGGCATGTAGGTGCTTCAAACTAGAGATCAACCTTTTCTTGCATTGCCCATTCCCCCAAATGTTTTGGTCATCTCTTTGTCCCATTTGTGACCCCCAGTGATCAAGGAATTCATGAAGAAATTGAGCACATTGGAGGGCTTTTAGGGGTGCCATTTTCTCTAGAAATCATTGCCTTGGTTTGTGGGTAGTTTGGAACACCGCGAATGACTTCGTTTCAAAGGCATTGTTCCTATCTTTATGTTTGTAGGATTTTTTATAAGAAGAGCTGATGGATTATCCTCATAGAAATACTTCCCTCCAACCCAAAATAAGTGACTCACCTTTGTAGCAAGTTAGTCACAAGTTGAAGTCACTTTTTTGGGACGGAGGAGTAGTAAATAATACAATTAGTTTAAAGCCTGGATTAGCTCTTTTAGATAGCTTGCTCATCTGGTTGCTTTGTTGTATATTATTTTACTCTTTTTAGGTATGTGTAGTTCTTTCTGTAAAGTAACAACAGAGAACTTTTCTTCCCTAAAAAGCACTTGCCAACATGATATAATAATACATACGAATTCGTTGAAAACTGCATCACACAGCGTCGTTGACCATGATGGTTGAGATGATGTGGTCATCATCATCGTGTAGTAGAGAGTAATCAAAACAGATGGTTGGTCGTCATGGATGTAGTTTAGTCTGAATGTGGACAATGGCGCCGAGACGCTCCCCAAAACCTTGTCGGGCACTCAACCTCCAGGGAGGTTTCCATGTTTGCACATTGACTCATCTTCGTTGTATCTCTACTCCAAACACTTTTTCTCTTGTTTTGGACTCTAACTTGCTGATTTGACTGAAACTAACCCGGACTAACGCTGTTTTCAGCAGAACTACCATGGTGTTGTTTTTGTGCAGAAATAAAAGTTCTCGGAATTGGACGAAACTTTTTGAGAATTTTTTCGGAATAAATAAAAAATACTAGAGCGACCCACTGGAGGGGGGCACCTGCTGCCCACGAGGCACCCGAGGCCGCCCACCCCCTGGACGTGCCCTGTGGCCGTGGGCCCACAAGGCTCCCTCTGACCTAATCTCAACACTATAAATTCCTAATTCTCGAGAAAAAAATAAGAGGGAAATTTCATCGCGTTTTCACGATACGGAGCCGCCACCACCTCCTGTTCTTCATCGGGAGGCCAGATCTGGAGTCCGTTCGGGGCGCTGAGAGGGGGATCCTTCGTCATCGTCATCATCAACCATCCTCCATCACCATTTTCATGATGCTCACCACCACCGGGAGTGAGTAATTTCCTTCGTAGGCTTGCTGGACGATGAGGTTTGGATGAGATTTTCATGTAATTGAGTTAGTTTTGTTAGGGCTTGATCCCTAGTATCCACTATGTTCCTGAGATTGAGGTTGTTATGTACTTTGCTTGCTTAATGCTTGTCACTAGGCCCGAGTGCCATGATTTCAGATCTGAACCGTTATGTTTTCACCAATATATTTGTCTTATCCTATCTTGCAAGTTGTATGCACCTATTCTTCTTATATCCGCATACCCCAGGTGGCAATAATTGGGATTCTTTCCGGTGATTACCGTAGTTTGAGGTTTCATGTTTCACGATGTGTTATTCCTTTGTTCCCCGCTTCTCTATTAAAAGGAGGCCTTAATTCCCTTAGTTTCCTTATGGATCCCGCTGCCACGAGGGGCAGACAAAAGATGTCAGCATTCTTATCATAAGCACATGACTATATACGGAATAATGCCTACATTACACTGATGAATTAGAGCTAGTTATGTGTCGTCCTAGATTATAACTGTTACACGATGAATGTTATGCAGCATAATTATCCATCATCGATCCAATGCCATCGGTTTTTTCACATATTGATCTTGCTAAGTTACTGTTCTGTGCTGTTGCTACTGTCACATTGCTACAAAACTATTACTGCTACTGTTACAGTTACTGTTGCTATCGCTACTCACCGCTATCAAACTATCATTTATTGTACTACTGATCACTCTACTACAGATATTTAGTCTCCACGTGTGGTTGAATTGACAACTCAACTGCTAATACTGCAATATTCTTGGCTCCCCTTGTGTCGAATCAATAAATTTGGGTTTGAATACTCTACCCTAACTGTTGCGATCCCCTATACTTGTGGTTATCAAGACCTTTTTCCCTGGCGCCGTTGCCGGGGAGCATAGCTCTATTTGCTGATCACTTGGATTTATATCTGTTGATCACTATTGAAGAATCTGAAGGATGATAGAACCAAGATCGTTCCCTCTAGGACGAGAGAGGTAAGAAACTGTTATCTAGCTCCGCACTTGATTCACCTTCTTTTTTATGTAAGCTTGCAACACCACCACCTGCTTATTCTAATATGTCGCAGTAATTAATGATGCTCCTTCTGCTATGAATGATGATATTACTTTGCTTGATGAAACTATGCCACTAGGTGAATTCTTGATGAAACTTGCTATAGCTAAAGAATTTGAGAAGGCTGAAACTGATGAAATTACTGAAACTGATGAAATTATTGAAACTGAATTATGAAACACCCATTCGACCTAGCTCTCCAGATATGAATTGCCTAAGATACCTGAGGGTTATGTTATGGATGAGAGATAGCTAGGAATTTCTCGCTTGCAATGACAGAGATGATCTTAAGAAATTCTATGTAGCTGAAAAAATCTTTGAATCTAAATGAAATATGATCCTAAGTTTTGCTACTTCAACTATCTTTGTTACTGATAAGGGTTATGAATTCTCTGTCGAGCATGAGTTAATTACTTTAGTTGAATCTGATCCTTTCCATGGTTATGAAATTGACCATTGTGGCACATCTTACTAAATTAAATGATATAGCTACCCTATTTACTCATGAGAAAAAATTCACTATTACTATATCCTCAAGTTATTTCCTTTCTCGTTAAAGGTGTGATGCTAAGATATTGTTTGATACTCTTGCTCCTGGTTGCGTGCGTATGTCCCCCAGGTTGATATATGCACTGGTACAACGAGGTGCTATCACAATGGTTTTTAAACCCCTTTCCACGACGACATTTTGAACCGTCGCCAAGTGAGTGACTGCGATAGGGGGGTCCTTCCCACACGACCCAGAAACCGTCGGGGATAGGGAGCCTTGATGCATACAGTTGTCCCTATAAAACTCTTTCTGTATCTCGAATATCCCAAACGCTTCACCTTGCAACTCGTTTGTGCTCGCATTGCCATCGCAGTCGGTATTCTGTGGTGCTACGTTTACGATGCCGACCATCGCAACATTCACGATTATATAGAACTGTACGATAAGCAGACAATCACACACATTTACTTTTCCTCGACTGTATGCATTCAATGTAAGGCGCATACAGTTGTCCCTATAAAAGTGTATGCGAAGCTTGAATACATCCCAACGATTCATCCGTCGTACCCGCGTCGGATGAGACCTATCGCACGCGTTTCTTCAATGACCAAATGTTTGCGATGCGCCAACATCATAAATAGTCCATAATTGCCAAGAGTGTGTGATAAGGTGACTTTCGCAAACATTAATAAGAAGGAACTGTTGTGCGATGTTGTTGTTAATCGCACACGTTTTTTCTTGGCTGATCGTGTGTGCAGTAGAGATTGATCGCGCACACGTAGTGGATCCGAGAAACGTGTCTGATCTCCACGTCTATCGCAACATTTCCTTTCGCAAACCGTGTGCAGTGTAATCCCTAATTTAAAAATCACATATTTTGAATTTGAAAGTAAGCAATCACTTATTTCATATCGAACCATGTTTATTACAAATATAGGTTCAACCACGAATGCATAATTCGATGCACAGGTACATATACTGAAGAACTAGAGAAGCACCAAGTAAGAAATGATGAACCACAGTTGTACTAAAGACTGTAAAGAGAGAGGGCGAAGACATTCTGGTTGCTGAGAAGGTGAAGCGGAATGCCCATATTTGGCCCTCCTCCATGCGTAATGCGCGCACGACCTAGGCTAACCCTTGTAATGGTTGCCCGTCCATCCTTCACTGTCTCATTAGGACTTCTCTGATGCTCATTGTAGTCTGGATGAAATACTTTAACCTTCATTGCATGTCCACCAATCATGTACTTGTGAGGTAATCTTGGTAAACTGCTTTGGGACCCACTCAACAAAGATTCAGACATTGTTGTCTAACAACTCATTATGGGCAGTAAAAAGAGAAGGCTGCAGATTTGTAGTTACCATCCTACAGCTCACTGTTGTGTTGGATAGAGCGTAAACAAATAATTTGCTTGCCACCGTTCGCATCTTTTTTGCTAATAATCCTTATCAATTTCCTCACTTGATGCTTTTTCATGAATATCTCATTGCCCCATACGCAAAAAGGGTCGATGCGTGGATCCTTGCCAAGGGCATATTCTAGTACCTACAAGCAACAAGTCAATATTAGAAGCTAACAAGTGTCCAGGCCTGGATCTATGTGCACTACATTAGGGAACGACGGGGGAGTACACGACGGGATGAACTAACCTCGGCGAAAAATGGTGGCCACTCCCATTGTTGTCATGCATAAGTAGTGGAAAGGCAGGATAAGTACAACAACCTTAACATCAAACAAATATAGCAAGGTAAAACATCATCTCCAAATGATAGCTTGAAATGTGTTGGTTTCAGCATGTCTGTTAAAGCAAATATAAAATGGAAGGGAATGTTACCTACACAGCTTAACAGCCATCAAATATTGCAATTCAAACTGGTATTGTTGAAAATGAATAGAACGTAATCATGCTTAAACATCACACTGGATAAATGTGTAAACTGAAATAAAGGCATGTGTTAACTACACCAGCTAACTGGAACCAATATAGCCGTTCAAACTGGTATTGATGCAATCGAGCGACACAGTTCCGACTTGCACAAAATGAACATCACATTGTGAATGACTGAAATAAACGGCATAAATGATCAGTATACAACCAAATATAGCCATTGAAAACTGGACAGAGTCTCACTGCAACCCCCTAACAACAAATACATATAAACAGGGCATAGGCTTGAAAACTGGACAAATGCTCACTGCAACCAACCTAACAAGCAATACGAATAAACAAGGCATCTACTTGAAAACTGGACAAATGCTCACTGCAACCAACCTAACAACCAAATACAGATAAACAAAGCATCTGCTGATAACTGGACAATAGCTCACTGCAACCAACCTTACAACTAAATAAAGATAAACAAGGCATCTGCTCGATAAATGACAAATGCCACTGCAACCAACTCACAACCAAATAAGATAAACAAGGCATCTACTCACTATAACAAACAAATATAGCCATTCATGAAACTGAGTGGACAATTCATACTTAACATCACATAGCCCTATTGAACATTACATTTTTGCATACTGAATAATTAACCTGGCACAGTTAAAACACCGCATGGCAAAAGCTACTACACACAAGGTACGAGTTGGCAAGCTAAAAGGTAAGATTTGCTGACAGGATGTTGCCCTCACATGTCTGGACGGGATCCTTCCAGTTTGGAAGAGCACAAACCCATGGTGCGTTCTCTGATGTCACAGATGGGCTGTTTCACCTTGAAAGAACCTTTGTGGGTGCCCTCCTCGTGGTCGTTGCGATGAGATCTGACTTGGCAATTAAGATCCCAACCGCCGCCGTAGAACGTGTCCTTTGGAAATGAAAAAATGGTTGATGGCGTACAAGGATCGCAAATCCTTGACCGTGTGCAGAGGAGATCAGCAGGGCAGGCCGTCGAAGAGATCGATGGCGGTTGAACCAGAGGGGTTGGGGATGGACCACTTAACCTGTGACATGGCCCCATGAAGCCGTCGTTGTCGATGAGCTTGATGTCGTAGCCAGCTTTCCCGAGATACAGTAATACGCGAGCCCGCTGACGTGAAGCCTTTGTCATGGCAACGTAGTCAACGTCTTCGCCGGCTTCCCGGGTGAGGTGTTGCTCCAGGATCGACAGGTCGGGGCAATGGCAGCCACCTCGCCAACGTCCGCTGGAGAGCCATGATAAACCTCTTCTTGGCCGAACCCTCGTCGGGCTCCCCGGGATACGTGGTCGGGCTTAGGCTGCGACATCTTGAGCAAGGGATTGGACTGGCGGGGAGGACACCGCGGCCTCATCTAAAAACTCAGGGAGTGGGGCGACGGTATGGAATCACTGGGTAACCTCAACTTTTTATCTAAGCTAGGAGGAACGGGCAGACCGGTAGGGGTTGGCGCGGCGGCGAGGTAGGGTTCAAGGGGGGATGGGGGCGGTGGGGGGACTGTGGGAGGGGGGGGTGTGTTTTGAGGATATGCCACGGCTACTAAAATTTTAGTAATGGTGGTGGAGATGGTGGTGGACAAGGGAGGGCGACGGTTCAAATGCCTCGCTACTGCAATTTTACTATAAGTCGGTGCTAAGTGGGGGGCGACGGTTAAGTACCGCGCTACTAAGATTTTGGTAAAGGAATTGATGCGGGGCGGGAGTACCCAATATCGCACACGGTCCATAAGATAATGCGTGTATGATAATAAGGAAGCGCGGAACCGCCGATTTCTGCAACGCTCAAGGCGGGTATTTTGTTTTTAGATTTCTAGCTAGCTGGTCTATCGCACACGGTTCATCCTAATTTTTAGACGCAGACGTGGAATTCAATCTAAATAAACTACCCCTTTTAGCTTGCGCAGTTGGTGATTTTACAGGACTAGCATCACCACACGGTTAAGCCAGTACCTCCACCTTTGCTCGCGCTTGCGCAGTCTTGGTGATTCCCATCGCACTTGCATCGCACATGGTTAAGCCAGTACCACCTGTGTTCGTTGAGCGTCATCCGAGTCTTTGCAGCAAAAAAAACGTCAGAGAGGGTTAGAAGACAGCCACAGCAGCATGTGGCCAAATATATATGAGTGAAAAGGATGGTCTGTGATGTTAAAAATTCCAATGCACAACTTGACTGTGCTGGCCCACGGTTGGGCGCGTGTCGAAGATCGATGAAGGGGCCAGAAGTCAAGAACCACCTGGAAGTGGCCAAATATATGTAGGAATATAGGGTGTGATGTTTAAAACTTTAAATACACAATGCACAACTTTGGTGGCACCTGCCTCCAAACTCGAAAGCACCCTTGGATATATCTATAATGACATAATGTCGTAGATACCTAGCTAGGGTGCTTGACCCACCTCCCACTTCGTGTCAGCGGGCGGATGCATGTAATGATACTTTGGTCATACATGCAGTCGCCATGACCTACCATAAGACGGACCAGTGAATCTTACGCTTGGTAAAACGACAACTGTTGTTGTCGATAAAAAATAGATAGAATATTATATAAACCCTTGGGCCAATAGATTGAACCATCATAAAAAATCGCACGAGAGGGACCACAAAACTAGCACCGCCTGCATGCAACCCAAATGATGTACGTTGGAAGGGGTGATGTGTGTTTTCAATTCGAATAATGTACTTTTAGATGTGGCGTCTGCCTCTTGATACAGACAACACCATGAAAGAGCCGGTAATTAAGGACGAGATACGCAGGTACGGTGTCGGTCGAACCCACCAATCCGAGCATGTGGGAGGGAATCCTGACAACGCATGACTCAAACTTTGGTTGGACGACATGTGACGTGACCCGCCCTACACGAACTGGAGGAATCCATTCATGGCCACATATACCCCTCGTTATCGGTCAAAGGGATGAATTATATACACTCGGGGACCCACAAATATGCGTGTCATCACAAAAAACCACACAAGAGACATGTCGTCATAGAAGACCCCCTATACACTGCATGCGGCCCGGAAAATGTATGGGTGGTGTGTGATGTGTTCAAATCCCCAATGCACAATTTCGATGGGGCACCAACTACATTACAAACCGAACACCATACCCGACCCCAAGCCAGGTTCAATTGTGATGTCGGTTCCCCAACTTCGAGGCAAGGGGGGTGTCGTCCACCGCATGCGCTCAAACTTTATTTGGTCTAACATGGCACACACATAGCATAGGAAACCATCATGGTCAAACCCTTCTCGTATGTTGGGTTAAAGGGATGATTGTGTGGGCCTCCCCTCGTTATCGGTCAAGGATGATATATATATATATTATAGAGAGAGAGAACCTCGGGGAGCCCACAGATATGTGCGCGTATATAAACCGCATAAGGGAGACATGCTTGATCAGAACACCTCCCCCTATACCCTGCTGCGGCCCAAAAAAATGTATGGTCTGGTGTGTAATTTGTTCAAATCCCGAAAGCACAAGTCGTGGGGCACCAACTACATCAGTAACATTCAAACTGAACATCGTACCCCTGTAGCCAGGTTAAAGACGCACGATGTCGGAACGCAACTTCAAGGCGGGTGGGGGGGTAGGGGTGCCGTCCAACGCATGTGCTGAAACTTGATTTGCTCTAACATAGCACACGGAGCAAAGGAAAACCTTCTTGTGCTTGGGTCAAGGGATAATTTGTGGGGGCCTATAGATGTCGATCATTCTTCGATATTTTAGAACAAAAAATAACCAATAAAAAAAACATATTCTATAAAATAGCAAAACAAGGATCCCAAGGTTTATATAATCGTCATGATAGGTCACTATAGAGACATTTAGATGATAAATGTCTTAATGACCGATCATGGTGTTTAAATGAAGCTTGAGATATGCAACTTCCCACCGGTTCACCCATCCTTAGACTACTCCAGCCTGAGCACGCTTAACTTCTGCATTCTATTCGACTAGGTTAGCGGATGGGAAGCCGCCCCTTGCTGATAGAATTGCCTCCTCGCCTTTAAGGCGTTTCACGCTGGTCACCCTATGGGACCTACTCCCTACTATCACACATGTTTGTGCTTTAGAAACTATGTGCAATATTTACATGGCCGGTGTGTCGCCGCCTACCTTCCATGACACTGACACTGGCAGCGGGAAACCGATGGAGAAGAGGCGGGAAACCAATAGAGAGTGGCGGGAAACGGTAGCGTGTTTGGATATTAATAACATAATATGGAAAACTTAGTAAGAAGGAAGCGTGAGCTAGCACGACACATGCGCACATTGCTTACCCACGGGTGGACAGACGGTTGACCAGAACTGCTATAAATATTCAGGGTTTGTTTGGCCTTTTTATACAATATAATTAGTTTTATAAGCATTAATTTAATGTGCATAATTCAAATTAGTGCACCAAAATAGCTACAAAAATCTACATGTGTCCTTGATGCATGTTTAGGTCCCATGCAAAGAAGAAATGAATTACAACTGTCTCGGCGTCTGGCTCGGCCTCGGACATTGAAATCTCGATTTTTAAATCCTGTAATCCAAAACTCACATCGAAAATCATGAAACTTGGCATCGTGTCATGACATGGCACATATATGTCGAGGAAAAAAAATTGTCCATTTTGGGGCAGTTTTATTACAAGCCTCTTACAAATCGGAGCTTCTCTCAAGAACTCGTGGTTCCGATAGGGAAACGTGTCCCCCTTGTGGGCGAAACGATAATCACTGCCTCTTTTCGCCTTGTATTTTTTCTACAGGCAACATGGAATGACAGGATATCCGTGCTGAAATTTAAATTATTCAGGGTTCGTTTGGCCTTTTTATACTTAATTGAGTTTCCTAGGCATTTAATGTCCGTAATTCAAATCTGAACTACAAATACATCGCCCAGTTCACCAAAATGGCTAGAAAAAGCACACATTGTCCTTGGGTGCATGTTTAGGGCCCCATCAAGGAATGGGAATGAATTACAACCGTACCGGCGTCCTGGCTCATCCTCAAACATTTGGAATCTCGGTTTTTAAATCCCCGTAAATCCAAAACTCACCCGAAAATCGTGAAACTTGGCATGGTATCACGACATGGCACATATATGTGAGGAAAAAATTTGTCCTTTTGGGCCAAGTTTTTATTACAAGCCTCTTACAAACCGGAGCTTCTCTCAGAGAAGCCTCGTGGTTCTGATAGGGAAACGTCCCCCCTTGTGGCAACGATAATCACTACCTCTTTTTGCCTTGTATTTTTTTCTACAGGCAACATGGAACGACAGGATATCCGTGCTGAAATTTAAAATTATTCAGGTTCGTTTGGCCTTTTATACAATAATTGATTTCCTAGGCATTTAATGTCCATAATTCAAATCTGAACTACAAATACATGCTCCAGTTCACCAAATGGCTAGAAAAATCATACATGTGTCCTGTGGTGCATGTTTAGGTCCCATGCAAGGAATGGGACTGAATTACAACCGTACCGGCGTCCTGGCTCGTCCTCATACATTTGGAATCTTGGTTTTTAAATCCCCGTAATCCAAAACTCACCAGAAAGTCATGAAGTTGGCATTGTGTCACGTCATGGCACATATATGTCGTGGTAAAAACTTGTCCAATTTGGGCCAAGCTTTATTACAAACCTCTTACAACCGGGCCTCTTGCAAGAACCCTCATGGTTTCGATAGGGAAACGTGTCCCTTGTGGGTGAAACATAATCGCTCCCTCTTCTAGCCTTGTAATCTTCTACATGCAACATGGAACAACGGGAGATTTGCGCTGAACTTTGAAATTATTCAGTGTTCATTTACCTTTTTATTCATTAATTGAGTTTTCTAGGCATTTAATGTCCATAATTCAAATCCGAATACAAATACTGCTCCAGTGCACCAGAATGGCTGGAAAAATCATACATGTGTCATTGGTGTATGTTAGGTCCCATGGAAGGAATGGGAGTGAATTCAACCGTCCTGGCGTCCTGGCTCGGCCTCAAACATTGCGAATCTTGGTTTTTAAATCTCCGTAAATCCAAAACTCACCAGAAAATCATGAAACTTGGCATGGTGTCACGACATGGCACATATATGTCGTGGTAAAAAAATTGTCCAATTTGGGCCAAGCTATATTACAAGCCTCTTACAAACCGAAGCTTCTCGCAACCCTCGTGGTTTCAGTAGGGAAACATGCCCCTCTTGTGGGCGAAACGATAATCGCTGCCTCTTCTCGCCTTATATTTTGTTTTCTACATGCAACATAGAATAACGGAGTGTGCTGCTGAAATTTGAAACTGTTCGGGTTCGTTTGGCCATTTATTATTAATTAGTTTTCTAGCATTAAATGTATTTCATAATTCAAATTGAACTACAAGCACATGCTCCAGTGAAGCAAATGGGTGGAAAATCGTACATGTGTCATTGGGTGCATGTTTAGGTCTCATTGAAGGAATGGGAATGAATTACAAACGTCTCGTCGCCCTGAAACATTGAGAATCTCAGTTTTTTAAATCCCAGTAAATCGAAAACTCACCCAAAAAACATGAAACTTGGCATGGTTTCATGACATGGCACATATATGACGTGGTAAAAAAAATCGTCCAGTTTGAGACAAGGCCACACATTAATAGCCAACGAAGTCCTTTTGAAACAAATAACTGACACGTTAATATCGCAAACGGTTGTATTATAGGAACCGTGTGTTCCCGTAACCATTTAATGTGTGCCACGCGTCCCTCTTTTCTTATGGGATAGTACTACCTCGGTCCTCGTTCATTGGTCATCTTTGTATTTTGTGCCAAAATTTAACCATACTCGGTGGCGTGCGTGCAGCTGTTTGATTAGACAGGACGAGCGCGAGAAGTCGTGCGTGTAGGCTCGACAGACACGTGCGAACAGTCCCGCCGCGCAGGCTCGACGGGACGCGTGCGACCTCTCCACCCACAAGCTCGACGGAACACGTCGAGTAGCAAGCCCGCCCATGCTCATCGGGAAGCGAGCTCTTTGACCTCCATCCACCAGCCGCCCGCCTCTCTCACAACTTCTCCATTAATGGTGGCCGAGCCGCTGTTTAACACGCGGGTTAATTAAAGCACCTGTACGGAGGTGTTTGCTGTGGTGATCCCGTAGCCCCGCTCAACGTTAGCATTTGCTTTGTTCGTGTTTTCAACTGGTATTCTGGTAATTTAAAATGCCACATAGGGCAACGGATAATACGACGACAAATAAATGGCAACGGATAATACGACGACAAATTTACAATGGCACGGATAATAATTGTCTTACATATTCCGGATAATTTAAAATGCCACATGCGGCAAAGCCCGAAGACACGGGGGCAAGAGAAGAAGGAAATTGAGACAACGATCTGGTCTACTCGTCTCTACTCCTCGATGGATCGCTGGGCGACGACATCCTCTACTCCTTCTTCAATTCCTCACAACTTTGCTTGACAGCGGCCACAGATTCCTCCACCTCCTGCTCGCGCTCGTCCGAAGCTTCCTCAAGTCACCCATCAGTTCCTCGACTACCGCTTTCAGCATCATCCCCGAGGCACTGCTCTGCTCATGCAGCTTCTTCCAGCCGGCGCCTCCTCTTCCATCTCCGAGCGCCTTGAGGAGCTTCGCATTGTCACTCATAGTTGCTCGACGAGGCCAGTCGCCTTCTCAACCGAGGCATCGCTAATCTCGAGCTGCTTCATCAAGCCGTCGACCAGCCCTGCTGCTTAATTAGGCTGAGCGAGAATGTCGTCGTCGCTGGCCAAGGACTTCAGCAACGCGCAGCTCGTCGCGATCGCCGACGCAGCGAGTGCGCTTGTGAGAGCCCTCGCGTGCCGTGAGAGCTCGTTTGAGGGCTCCGCGGCGCGCTGGGACATCTCTGTTGCGGCTACCGCGTAGCGGCGGGACCTCTCAGTGCTTCCTTGGCCTTGGCCTTTGCTCCCTGGTTATATGTCCACCTGAAACTCCTCCTACCGGTCATGCAGAACGACTGACAGGAAAGACCTGTTTTGTGGGTGATGAGGAGAGGAACTGTGAAGTAATTTTCGAGTGGGTAGTTTTTATAGCCCGGTGCTAAGTGTGAACACATTTAGGTTTTGATCGGTGTGAACAGATTTGCAATTACTTATTGCGTTGTAATCTGGAATGTGGCGAGAAACAAGGTCAAAATTTATTGATGGTTCTGGCTTGAAGCCCGTTTCTGTGTTTCTGGCTCATCGCAAACAGTTCTTATAGATCAACCGTATGCCACGCATCGGAAGCCCGAAACGGTCCCAGATGGCGTACGTGGGCCCGCGTTCTCGGATGTATGTGTACGTGTCTGCCACTATCACACACAGTCAAGATATCACCACGTGTCGATGGATGCGCCGTCGTGCCTCCCACGGGGTACCAGAAGGTTAACCAGAATTGCAATATGCATGTGGTTGCTCGCATTAGGCGGCTGCGGTGCGCTCTGCTCGTCGTTGAGGCGGCCGCGGCACGCTCTCCTCGCTCCGTCCGCGCATTTTGCTTGCCATTGAGGCGGCCGCGGCGCGCTCCGCTCGCGTCCCTGCGCGCTCTGCTCGCTGTTGAGGCAATTACAATGGCAATGGTTAATAATTGTCTTACATATTAGGGATAATTTAAAATGCCACATGCGGCAATGCCCAAAACACTCACGCCTACATCCAATTATAATAAATATAGGCTAGAAGGCTGAGCCGGCGGCCTTCCGACGACGGTCTTCTCGGACTCCATGATCAACATAGCACCCTTGTGGCCGTTCATTCCAAGTGTTCCAACCTGCCTCCGCCTATGGAGCTGCTGGCACTGGGAGGCTCTTGGGTCTGCTGGGCCTCTTCCAGAAGAGCTTGACAGCGTGCAATCGCGTGCATGACATCTCCGCGAAACCGCTCCATTCCATGTCTCTAGCCTGGTAGCAAATTCCGTCCATCACCTACATCCTCAAGATACCACGTTGGCGATGTTCTCCTTCGTCGGGGACACAACTCCACTAAGGATGCCTCAGCCGGCCACCACATCGTCGGGATCGAGGTTGACACGGCCGCCGCCGGCATGATGAAGCCGCAGGCTGGCTGTCTCTTGACTGAATCGCAGAGGTCCTCTGCCCACTCCTTGCTGGGCATGAGGCTCTCGATGAAAGTGGTGACCGGCTCTTCGGGTGGGTCGTCGATCATGCCGCCGAGCAGCTCTGGATCTTTGCATGGTGGATGGCAAACTGCTCATCACACTTCCTCTGCAATATGTCGATTGTGCGCCCAAGGACTGTCACGATGATATCGCTGCCGTGGGCCATGGTGCCTACACCGGCCGATGAAGCTCTTGCTCCCCGACCTGTTCCGGCTTGTTCTCCTCACCGAAGATGTAACACAGGTAGGGGTCGACGTTGAAGCTTTGGTCGTTGCCTGGCATGCTTGGAATAACTAATGGTAGACGGGTGAGGACTAGATCTGCGCACAATGTCGCGACGGTGCGTTGCCGCCGCCTGGGTTATATGCACAAGCCATTAGATGGTGGCGGGAAACCGATGAGGGAAGAGGTGGGGATTTTACAATTCACCCATGTGGAGTGCGGGAACATTCACTGGAGCGCGGGAAGACTAAGTGAGAACACAACCCAAATACTGTATGCGGTGTCACGTGTTATCTATCACACACATGTACATAAGGAAACGTATGTGTAACTTAGTAATCATCGCACACGAGTACTCGCAACACATCGTGTGCGATACTCCTAGCCACCGCAAGCAACTAGTTTGCATTTTTAAAGTTTTTTGTACACACAGAATCCTACTGGAATCAGCAGATTTGCCGTCTGCCCACTCTTTGCCGTCCGCTAGCGGACGGCAAAGGTAGGCTTTGCCATCAGCAACCAGAAAGTGGTGGCAAAGAGGCAGCGACGAAAGGTAGGCTTTGCATCAGCCAACTCTTTGTCGTCTGCTAGCAGACGGCAAAGAAGCTTTGCCGTCTACTAGCAGATGGCAAAGAGGGGGGTTTGGCCCACTGGCTGTCAAACCCTAACGGGCCCCCTCTTTGCCGTCCGCTACAGACGGCAAAGCGTTCTTTGCCTTCCGCTAGCAGACGGCAAAGGAGAGGCGACGGCAAGCTCAAAATTGACTTAACGGCCGCGCCCCGCCGTCGCCCTCTCTCTCTGTCTCCTCTCCTCTTTCCTCCCTCTGCCACCCCGCACCGTCGCCACCGCACCCTCCCATGCCGTCGCCCGCCGCCCCGTCTCCACCCTCCCCATCCCTGCCTCCTACCCTCCTCCCGATCCTCCCCCCGCCTCCTCCGCCCTCCATCCTCGTTCGACCGCCCCCGAGGAGCGCCCCCGCCCGTCGCCGCCCCCTCCCCGCCCCGTCGCCACCCCGCTCGCCGCCGCCCCGTCACCGCCCCCTCCCCGGACCCGTCGCCGCCCCCACGGAAGCCCCTGCACCCCCTCTCCTGTTTTTTTTTTCGTTTCTTTTTCTGTTTAGTTTAGGTTTTTTATTTTAGGTTTTTCAGTTTAGTTAGTTTAGGTTTAGTTAGTAGGTATTTAGTTTAAAGTTAGGTTATTTAGTTTAGGTTTAGGTTTAATTAGTTTAGGTTTTTTAGCTATGGGACAGATTACATATTTGTGGCATGCTAAGTCTAGACTTCTTTTGAAGATTCGATTGATGCTTCTTCATTCTCTGTAGTTTGTTACTGTCTGTAGCTTCTTTAGCAATCGTATGGCATGACTGTGGGGTGTAAGACCTTTTTTCATTAAGAGAAATTCTATGGAGTAATTTTGATAAGAAGAGGCTGATTTGGTATATTGTTTATTTCCATGTGATGCTAATCTAGCTAGGGTTAAATTCCCTAAAGAAATTGAACGGCTTGAGTTAAATCAGCATGTATGGATGTATGTATGCTTCTTGGCCATGGTAGGTGATTCTTTCTTGGTCTTGTTTGATAATATTGGAGAAGAAGAGATACCTACCTCTGCTTGATCTTTTACTGAGTGTGACAATGTGTTTGTTCGCTGGATAAGTTGTGTGATGCTCGACCTATTCCAGGTGTGTTATTGGTTTAGCGGCAAAGTTGTAATTTTATTTCTACTCTATCAAATGGTTTGTTAGGTATGTTTACTACTGAGAGCAAATTGGCAGTGCTTCAACTGGAGTTTGGTCTATCTAGCTTGACTTTGTTCTGGTCTGGTCCTTGTTAGACTGATGTAGTACAATCAGTATCAAACTAAAGTATTTGTCGAAGCCAAACACGTCAAAGTATTTAAAACTGAGGTCTACAAAAACCATGGTATTCCTCAAACTCCAAAAATACTAAGCACCCAAACGCAGCCTTAGTTTAGTTTAATTAGTTTAGGTTTTTTTCTCTGTTTTTAAGAATAAACAAGAAAGATGAAAAAAAAGTAAAAGAGAAGAAGATGAAAAAAAGAACAATAAGTAGAAGAAGAAGGAGAAGATAGAAGAAAAAGAAGAAGATGAAAAAAAAGAAGTAGAAGAAGAAGATGAAAAAAAGAAGTAGGAAAAGTAGAAAAAGAGGGTCCCGATGGTCGAGGGTCGCGAGGGGTAATGGTCGCCGAGTGGGGGATAAGGGAAAAGGAGTGAGGGCTAGGGGCAGGATGAGGGTCGAGGGGTCGAGGGTGAGGGGAAAAGGGGGTCGAGGATGAGGGGAAAAGAAGGAGTCGAGGGTCTAGGGGTCGAGGATCGAGGTGGCGAGGGGTCGAGGGTCGAGGGGAAAAGGGGTCGAGGGTCGCCGCCCCGACCACGACCCGACACCCCGACCCCGACACGACACCCCGACACCGCCACGACACCCCGACACGCGACCCCGACACGGCACACCCGCACCCGACACACTAAATATTTTATTATGTTCATGATGATGGTACACACTTAAAAATTTTATTATGTTTATATTGTACTAATTTCGTTTACTCTTGTCATTGACGGTGTTGACAGATGGTGGGCGGGGTCGGGGAGAGCGCTCGAGCCTCTCCTCGGCGCGTGCTGGAGGGGGTGCTATTATTCCACCCAGCACCTTCGGAGAGCGCTGGTAGACAGCATGACGACACCGGCGGGGCTTCTTCTTCGGCCGGGATAGGTCGGGGGAAGCCCAGAGGGGAGAGGGTGGACGCGGCGAGGAGAGAGGTAGGAAGGAGGGGGGGACAGCTGATTCTCTGGACCACCGGAGTGTCTGTCTCAGGTGGACCCGTCAGACTTGGACCGTCTCGGACTCTGGTCCACGAGCCTCGGGCAACGAGCCTCGGGTCGCCGAGACTTCGTCCCACGAGAATCGGGCCCCAGAGTCTCGTCCCACGAGACTCCGGTCCCAGAGTCTTTTCCCACGTGACTCCGGAGACTAGTGGCCATGCTGATGGCGAGGACACCTTTTCTGACGATAGTTATAGCGAGGGCGAGCTGGTTGAGGGGGGCAAGAAGGTCTACCAGCGTGGTGGTACGAAGCTCCCGGCCGTGCCGGCAACGGCGATCACAGGTGGTTGATTGGGCCTAACGGGGAGAAGTAAGTGCATTTACTCTTTTTAACCTTTGTCCTTCATGTTTCTTCAAATTAATATCTAATGTGTTAGCTTGTCATACTGCAGGGGTTGAAATACGGCGATGGTGTCCGCAGGCCAACCAGGTCTGGTGTGCTTTGCCGGCACCACTTCCCGGGGTGGGTCACGTTGCCCGGTGAGGGTCAGGTCCACAGCTAGCACTGATGGGAGTTGTACGTGGCTGCCCCGGCCCGCCGGAGGAGAGGGTGACGGTGTCTTGTGCGAGACGGTGGCCGACATTGTGAGGCGGCGGTTTTGGGTAATTTCTCCTTTACAGAATTAAAATCAACAGTACTAGTGATTGTACTAATCAGTGTTGTCTTGTTCGATTGTAGACCTTCTACAGGTGTCTTGAGGAACACGAGGCAGACGCGGCTATGGTTCTCGAAGCCGAGTGCAGCGCCTACTTCAGAACTTACGGCATGAGGCTAGGGTGCAGGCTGTTCGAGACTACTACGCCTCGACTAACATTAGGAGGGCCAAGAAGAAGTGCCGCGGCAAGTATCGAGTAAGGAGAAGTACATGAAGGTAATTACCTATTCTTAAGGCCTTGTACTTAGTTTCCTTTTTTCATCGTAGGCGTAGCGCTGAAATTCTTTGCCTAACTTAGGTGCCCCCGAGATGGTGTGCGGATAGGATGGACTGTTGGGAGGCGATGGTGGATGAGGGGTGCTCTCCCCAAGGCTAGCCGTCCACAACAAGGCCAGGGATAAGCGTGCCCAAATGAAGGTGTGGCCACACCATCAAGGGAGCTCCAACCTGTTTGAGTACGGGGATCACTGGGTATGTGGTTTGAGCCCTTAACGATTCATGCAATTTCATTCTATGCTAGCTTGAGCCCTTAACTAATATGTTGTTCCTCTCTTTTAGGCGAAAACAACAAGAAGGAGTGCCACCGCTATACGACCTCTATGCCATGGCCTATACTGCCCATACAAGAAGGCCACGGCATTCTCTGAGGATGACCTCGATCATCCAGAGAGCTTCACCAACATCTCCTCCCACAACAAGCTCGTGAGGTACAGAGACGTGGGAAGACGAGGAAAAGGGAGGACTTCAACCCGAGCCAGAGTCCTTTTGATCAGAGATCATGATGTATCTGGTGACGGGAGGTACCATGGCTCGGTAGCCATGGGGATGGACTCATACGTTATCCTAGAACTCTGGGAGATCAAGATGCGCCAGACGAGCTCCGATCCTGAGACCGCCTCGTCCACGGCCAATGGAGCTCGCCATCGAGGCTAGGGCCCAGGAGCTTCTAGCGGAGGCAAACAGGCAGGCTAAGCCGAGGGAGAGGGAGTTGGAGGAGAGAGGACGGCTAGTCTATTGGAGGCGGAGAGGAACTGGAACGGGTCTCATCGAGCTATACGAGCTCTCGTGGTAAGTTTCTCCTGCATATTAGCCAAATCATGCACGAATGTTCGTTTCATACTAAAATATGACTGACTCATGAAAACAAAATGTGCAGTCCGTGTGCGAGAAAAACTGTCAGACCCTCCGCTGATGCCCCAGATTGGTATAGCGGACACAGTGAGTTCATTGAATGGGCATAGTTACTAGTATTCACATTTCAGTTGATCATGAACGAGACATTGCAAATGATCTTTGGGGCGATGCTCCCGACAAGCATCGACCGATCCTTCTCGTCTCGCACTGGCGCAAACCGACCCCGACCGGTCCTTCTCCGTTGGCACTGGCGCAAACCCGAACTGTCCTTCACCTCCGTGATGATGGTAAGTTTTCCCAAGTGTTTTGCTTAACAAATGCATACTTAGCTAAGAGACTATCTAGCTCAAAATGACCTAACTTAGCTTATTTTCCTCGAAAATGACATAACAACCTTACTTAGTCCAAAATGACATATTTTACCTAGGATAGCCATAAAATGACCTTACTTACCATTTTTTCCTCCAAATGACAAAATATGCTTAGTAGCTAGAAAATGGCCAATAACTACCCGGATTAGCTCATAATGTGCAGCGGGGAGGCGGCGGCGGGGAGGCTCGGGAGGAGGGTAGGGAGGCAGGGAGGGTGCGGCGACGGGGCGGCGACGGCATGGGGAGGGTGCGGTGGCGACGGTGCGGGGTGGCAGAGGGAGGAAAGAGGAGAGGAGACAGAGAGAGAGGGCGACGGCGGGGGCGCGGCCCCGTTAAGTCAATTTTGAAGCTTTGCCGTCCGCCTCTCCTTTGCCGTCTGCTAGCGGAAGGCAAAGAACGCTTTGCCGTCTGCTAGCGGACGGCAAAGAGGGGGCCCGTTAGGGTTTGACAGCCAGTGGGCCAAACCCCCTCTTTGCCATCTGCTAGTAGACGGCAAAGCTTCTTTGCCGTCTGCTAGCAGACGACAAAGAGTTGGCTGATGGCAAAGCCTACCTTTGCCGTCCGCTGCCTCTTTGCCATCCACTTTCTGGTTGCTGATGGCAAAGCCTACCTTTGCCGTCCGCTAGCGGACGGCAAAGAGTGGGCAGACGGCAAATCTGCTGATTCCAGTAGTGATTCTGTGTGTACAAAAAACTTTTAAAAATGCAAACTAGTTGCTTGCGGTGGCTAGGAGTATCGCACACGATGTGTCTGCGAGTACTCGTGTGCGATGATTACTAAGTTACACATACGTTTCCTTATGTTAACATGTGTGTGATAGATAACACGTGACACCGCATACAGTATTTGGGTTGTGTTCTCCACTTAGTCTTCCCGCGCTCCAGTGAATGCTTCCCGCACTCCACATGGGTGAATTGTAAAATCCCCACCTCTTCCCTCATCGGTTTCCCGCCACCATCTAATGGCTTGCTGCATATAACCCAGGCGGCGGCAACGCACCGTCGCGACATTGTGCGCAGATCTAGTCCTCACCCGTCTACCATTAGTTATTCCAAGCATGCCAGGCAACGACCAAAGCTTCAACGTCGACCCCTACCTGTGTTACATCTTCGGTGAGGAGAACAAGCCGGAACAGGTCGGGGAGCAAGAGCTTCATCGGCCGGTGTAGGCACCATGGCCCATCGGCAGCGATATCATCGTGACAGTCCTTGGGCGCACAATCGACATATTGCAGAGGAAGTGTGATGAGCAGTTTGCCATCCACCATGCAAAAGATCCAGAGCTGCTCGGCGGCATGATCGACGACCCACCCGAAGAGCCGTCGTCACCACTTCTCATCGAGAGCCTCATGCCCAGCAAGGAGTGGGCAGAGGACCTCTGCGATTCAGTCAAGAGACAGCCAGCCTGCGGCTTCATCATTGCCGGCGGCGGCCGTGTCAACCTCGATCCCGACGATGTGGTGGCCAGGCTCGAGCGCATCCTTAGTGGAGTTGATGTCCCCGACGAAGTAGAACATCGCCAACGTGGTATCTTGAGGATGTAGGTGATGGACGGAATTTGCTACCAGGCTAGAGACATGGAAATGGAGCGGTTTCGCGGAGATGTCATGCACGCGATTGCACGCTGTCAAGCTCTTCTGGAAGAGGCCCAGCAGACCCAAGAGCCTCCCAGTGCCAGCAGCTCCATAGGCGGAGGCAGGTTGGAACACTTGGAATGAACGGCCACAAGGGTGCTATGTTGATCATGGAGTCCGAGAAGACCGTCGTCGGAAGGCCGCCGGCTCAGCCTTCTAGCCTATATTTTATTATAATTGTATGTAGGCCGTGAGTGTTTTGGGCATTGCCGCATGTGGCATTTTAAATTATCCCTAATATGTAAGACAATTATTAACCATTGCCATTGTAAATTTGCCTCAACAGCGAGCAGAGCGCGCAGGGACGCCAGAGCGGAGCGCGCCGCGGCCGCCTCAATGGCAAGCAAAATGCGCGGACGGACGCGAGGAGAGCGTGCCGCGGCCGCCTCAACGACGAGCAGAGCGCACCGCAGCCGCCTCAATGCGAGCAACCACACGTGCATATTGCAATTCTGGTTAACCTTCTGGTACCCCGTGGGAGGCACGACGGCGCATCCATCAGACACGATGGTGATATCTTGACTGTGTGTGATAGTGGGCAGACACGTACACATACATCCGAGAACGCGGGCCCACGTACGCCATCTGGGGACCGTTTCGGGCTTCCGATGCGTGGCATACGGTTGATCTATAAGAACTGTTTGCGATGAGCCAGAACAACAGAAACGGGCTTCAAGCCCAGAACCATCAATAAATTTTGACCTTGTTTCTCGCCACATTCCAGATTACAACGCAATAAGTAATTGCAAATCTGTTCACACCGATCAAACCTAAATGTGTTCACACTTAGCACCGGGCTATAAAAACTACCCACTCGAAAATTACTTCACAGTTCCTCTCCTCATCACCCACAAAACAGGTCTTTCCTGTCAGTCGTTCTGCCATGACCGGTAGGAGGAGTTTCAGGTGGACATATAACCAGGGAGCAAAGGCCAAGGCCACGGAAGCACTAGAGAGGTCCCGCCGCTACGCGGTAGCCGCAACAGAGATGTCCCAGCGCGCCGCGGAGCCCTCAAACGAGCTCTCACCGGCACGCGAGGGCTCTCACAAGCGCACTCGCTGCGTCGGCGATCGCGACGAGCTGGCGTTGCTGAAGTCCTTGGCCAGCGACGACGACATTCTCGCTAGCCTAATTAAGCAGCAGGAGCTGGTCGACGGCTTGATGAAGCAGCTCGAGATTAGCGATGCCTCGGTTGAGAAGGCGACTGGCCTCGTCGAGCAACTCATGAGTGACAATGCGAAGCTCCTCAAGGCGCTCGCCGAGATGGAAGAGGAGGCCGCCGGCTGGAAGAAGCTGCATGAGCAGAGCAGTGCCTCGGGGATGATGCTGAAAGCGGTAGTCGAGGAACTGATGGGTGACTTGAGGAAGCTTCGGATCGAGCGCGAGCAGGAGGTGGAGGAATCTGTGGCCGCTGTCAAGCAAAGTTGTGAGGAATTGAAGAAGGAGCTAGAGGATGTCGTCGCCCAGCGATCCATCGAGGAGTAGAGACAGTAGTGACCCAGATCGTTGTCTGCAATTTCCTTCTTCTCTTGCCCCCGTGTCTTCCGGGCTTTGCCGCATGTGGCATTTTAAATTATCCGGAATATGTAAGACAATTATTATCCGTGCCATTGTAAATTTGTCGTCGTATTATCCGTTGCCATTTTATTTGTCGTCGTATTATCCGTTGCCCTATGTGGCATTTTAAATTATCCAGAATACCAGTTGAAAACACGAACAAAGCAAATGCTAACGTTGAGCGGGGCTACGGGATCACCAGCAAACACCCTCCGTACAGGTGCTTTAATTAACCGCGTGTTAAACAGCGGCTCGGCCACCATTAATGGAGAAGTTGTGAGAGAGGCGGGCGGCTGGTGGATGGAGGTCAAAGAGCTCGCTTCCCGATGAGCATGGGCGGCCTTGCTACTCGCACGTGTTCCGTCGAGCTTGTGAGGTGGAGAGGTCGCACGCGTCCCGTCGAGCCTGCGCGGCGGACTGTTCGCACGTGTCCTGTCGAGCCTACACGACGGACTTCTCGCGCTCGTCCTGTCTAATCAAACAGCTGCACGCACGCCACCGAGTATGGTTAAATTTTGGCACAAAATACAAAGATGACCAATGAACGAGGACCGAGGTAGTACTATCCCATAAGAAAAGAGGGACGCGTGGCCACACTTAAATGGTTACGGGAACACACGGTTCCTATAATACAACCGTTTGCGATATTAACGTGTCAGTTATTTGTTTCAAAAGGACTTCGTTGGCTATTAATGTGTGCGCCTTGTCTCAAACTGGACGATTTTTTTTACCACGTCATATATGTGCCATGTCATGAAACCATGCCAAGTTTCATGTTTTTTGGGTGAGTTTTCGATTTACTGGGATTTAAAAACTGAGATTCTCAATGTTTCAGGACGACGAGACGTTTGTAATTCATTCCCATTCCTTCAATGAGACCTAAACATGCACCCAATGACACATGTACGATTTTCCACCCATTTTGCTTCACTGGAGCATGTGCTTGTAGTTCAATTTTGAATTATGAACTACATTTAATGCCTAGAAAACTCAATTAATATATAAAATGGCCAAACGAACCCTGAACAGTTTCAAATTTCAGCACGACACTCCTGTTATTCTATGTTGCATGTAGAAAACAAAATATAAGGCGAGAAGAGGCAGCGATTATCGTTTCGCCCACAAGAGGGGCATGTTTCCCTACTGAAACCACGAGGGTTGCGAGAAGCTTCGGTTTGTAAGAGGCTTGTAATATAGCTTGGCCCAAATTGGACAATTTTTTTACCACGACATATATGTGCCATGTCGTGACACCATGCCAAGTTTCATGATTTTCTGGTGAGTTTTGGATTTACGGAGATTTAAAAACCAAGATTCGCAATGTTTGAGGCCGAGCCAGGACGCCAGGACGGTTGAATTCACTCCCATTCCTTCCATGGGACCTAAACATACACCCCAATGACACATGTATGATTTTTCTAGCCATTCTGGTGCACTGGAGCATGTATTTGTAGTTCGGATTTGAATTATGGACATTAAATGCCTAGAAAACTCAATTAATGAATAAAAAGGTCAAATGAACACTGAATAATTTCAAAGTTCAGCGCAAATCTCCCGTTGTTCCATGTTGCATGTAGAAGATAATACAAGGCTAGAAGAGGGAGCGATTATTGTTTCACCCACAAGGGGACACGTTTCCCTATCGAAACCATGAGGGTTCTTGCAAGAGGCTCCGGTTTGTAAGAGGTTTGTAATAAAGCTTGGCCCAAATTGGACAATGTTTTTACCACGACATATATGTGCCATGACGTGACACAATGCCAACTTTCATGACTTTCTGGTGAGTTTTGGATTACGGGGATTTAAAAACCAAGATTCCAAATGTATGAGGACGAGCCAGGACGCCGGTACGGTTGTAATTCAGTCCCATTCCTTGCATGGGACCTAAACATGCACCCAAGGACACATGTATGATTTTTCTAGCCATTTTGGTGAACTGGAGCATGTATTTGTAGTTCAGATTTGAATTATGGACATTAAATGCCTAGGAAACTCAATTATTGTATAAAAGGCCAAACGAATCCTGAATAATTTTAAATTTCAGCACGGATATCCTGTCGTTCCATGTTGCCTGTAGAAAAAAATACAAGGCAAAAAGAGGTAGTGATTATCGTTTCGCCCACAAGGGGGGCACGTTTCCCTATCAGAACCACGAGGCTTCTTGAGAGAAGCTCCGGTTTGTAAGAGGCTTGTAATAAAACTTGGCCCAAAATGGACAAATTTTTTCCTCGACATATATGTGCCATGTCGTGATACCATGCCAAGTTTCACGATTTTCGGGTGAGTTTTGGATTTACGGGGATTTAAAAACCGAGATTCCAAATGTTTGAGGATGAGCCAGGACGCCGGTACGGTTGTAATTCATTCCCATTCCTTGCATGGGGCCTAAACATGCACCCAAGGACACATGTGTGCTTTTTCTAGCCATTTTGGTGAACTGGAGCATGTATTTGTAGTTCAGATTTGAATTACGGACATTAAATGCCTAGGAAACTCAATTAATGTATAAAAAGGCCAAACGAACCCTGAATAATTTTAAATTTCAGCACGGATATCCTGTCATTCCATGTTGCCTGTAGAAAAAATACAAGGCGAAAAGAGGCAGTGATTATCGTTTCGCCCACAAGGGGGACACGTTTCCCTATCGGAACCACGAGGCTTCTTGAGAGAAGCTCCGATTTGTAAGAGGCTTGTAATAAAACTTGCCCCAAAATGGACAATTTTTTTTCCTCGACATATATGTGCCATGTCATGACACGATGCCAAGTTTCATGATTTTCGAGTGAGTTTTGGATTTACAGGATTTAAAAATCGAGATTCTCAATGTCCGAGGCCGAGCCAGACGCCGAGACAGTTGTAATTCATTCTCATTCTTTGCATGGGACCTAAACATGCATCCAAGGACACATGTATGATTTTTGTAGCTATTTTGGTGCACTAATTTGAATTATGCACATTAAATTAATGCTTATAAAACTTAATTATATTGTATAAAAAAGGCCAAACAAACCCTGAATATTTATAGCAGTTCTGGTCAACCGTCTGTCACCCGTGGGTAAGCACTGTGCGCATGTGTCGTGCTAGCTCACGCTTCCTTCTCTACTAAGTTTTCCATATTAATGTTATTATATATCCAAACACGCTACCGTTTCCCGCCACTCCTCTCATTGGTTTCCCGCCTCTTCTCCCATCGGTTTCCCGCTGCCAGTGTCAGTGCTCATGGAAGGCTAGGCGGCGACACACCGGCCATGTAAATATTGCACATAGTTTCTAAAAGCACAAACATGTGTGATAGTAGGGAGTAGGTCCCATAGGGTGACCAGCGTGAAACGCCTTAAAGGCGAGGAGGCAATTCTTATCAGCAAGGGGCGGCTTCCCATCCGCTAACCTAGTCGAATAGAATGCAGAAGTTAAGCGTGCTCAGGCTGGAGTAGTCTAAGGATGGGTGACCCGGTGGGAAGTTGCATATCTCAAGCTTCATTTAAACACCATGATACGGTCATTATAGACATTTATCATCTAAATGTCTCTATAGTGACCTATCATGACGATTATATAAACCTTGGGATCCTTGTTTTGCTATTTTATAGAATATGTTTTTTTTATTGGTTATTTTTTGTTCTAAAATATCGAAGAATGATCGACATCTATAGGCCCACACAAATTATCCCTTTGACCCAATGCACAAGAAGGGTTTACTCTTTGCTCCGTGTGCTATGTTAGAGCAAATCAAGTTTCAGCACATGCGTTGGACGGCACCCCTACCCCCCCACCCGCCTTGAAGTTGCGTTCCCGACATCGTGCGTCTTTAACCTGGCTACAGGGGTACGATGTTCAGTTTGTAATGTTACTGATGTAGTTGGTGCCCCATCGAACTTGTGCTTTCGGGATTTGAACAAATCACACACCAGACCCATACATTTTTTTGGGCCGCATGCAGGGTATAGGGGGCTAGGTGTTCTGATCAAGCATGTCTCCCTTATGCGGTTTATATACGCCGCACATATCTGTGGGCTCCCCGAGGTCTCTCTCTCTCTATATATATATATATATATCATCCTTGACCGATAACGAGGGGAGGCCCACACAATCTATCCCTTTAACCCAACATACGAGAAGGGTTTGACCATGATGGTTTCCTATTGCTATGTGTGTGCCATGTTAGACCAAATAAAGTTTGAGCGCATGCGTTGGACGACACCCCCCTTGCCTCGAAGTTGGGGAACCGACATCTACATATTGAACCTGGCTTGGGGTCGGGTATGGTGTTCGGTTTGTAATGTAGTTGGTGCCCCATCGAAATTGTGCATTGGGGATTTGAACACATCACACACCACCCATACATATTTCCGGGCCGCATGCAGTGTATAGGGGGTCTTCTGATCGACCATGTCTCCCTTGTGTGGTTTTTTGTGATGACACGCATATTTGTGGGCTCCCCGAGTGTATATATATCATCCCTTTGACCGATAACGAGGGGTATATGTTGGCCATGAATGGATTCCTCCTAGTTCGTGTTAGGGCCGGTCACCGTCACATGTCGTCCAACCAAAGTTTGAGCTCATGCGTTGTCAGGATTCCCTCCCACATGCTCGGATTGGTGGGTTCGACCGACACCGTACCCTGCGTATCTCGTCCTTAATTACCTGGCTTTCATGGTTGTTGTCTGTATCAAGAGGCAGACGCCACATCTAAATTGTACATTATTCGATATTGAAAACACACATCACCCCTTCCAACGTACATCATTTTGGGTTGCATGCAGGCGGTGCTAGTTTTGTGGTCCCTCTCGTGCGATTTTTTATGATGGTTCAATCTATTGGCCCAAGCGGTTTATATATATATTCTATCTATTTTTTATCGACAACAACAGTTGTCGTTTTACCAAGCGATAGATTCACTGGTCCGTCTTATGGTAGGTCATGGCGACATGCATGTATGACCAAAGTATCATTACATGCATCCGCCCCGCTGACACGAAGTGGGAGGTGGGTCAAGCACCCTAGCTAGGTATCTACGACATTATGTCATTATAGATATATCCAAGGGTGCTTTCGAGTTTGCGAGGCAGGTGCCACCAAAGTTGTGCATTGTGTATTTAAAGTTTTAAACATCACACCCTATATTCCTACATATATTTGGCCACTTCCAGGTGGTTCTTGACTTCTGGCCCCTCTCATCGATCTTCGACGACGCGCCCAACCGTGGGCCAGCACAGTCAAAGTTGTGCATTGGAATTTTGAACATCACAGACCATCCTTTTCACTCATATATATTTGGGCCACATGCTGCTGTGGCTGTCTTCTAACCCTCTCTGACGTTTTTTTTGCTGCAAAGACTCGGATGACGCTCAACGAACACAGGTGTACTGGCTTAACCATGTGCGATGCAAGTGCGATGTGAATCACCACGACTGCGCAAGCGCGAGCAAAGGTGGAGGTACTGGCTTAACCGTGTGTGATGCTAGTCCGCTGTAAAATCACCAACTGCGCAAGCTAAAGGTGGGTAGTTTATTTAGATTGAATTCCACGTCTGCGTCTAAAAATTAGGATGAACCGTGTGCGATAGACCAGCTAGCTAGAAATCTAAAAACAAACTACCCGCCTTGAGCGTTGCAGAAATCGGCGGTTCCGCCGCTTTTCCTTATTATCATACACGCATATTCTTATTGGACCGTGTGCGATATTGGGTACTCCCGCCCCGCATCAATTCCTTTACCAAAATCTTAGTAGCCGCGGTACTTCAACCGTCGCCCCCACTCCTCTAGCACCGACCTTATAGTAAAATTGCAGTAGCCGAGGCATTTGAACCGTCGCCCTCCCTTGTCCACCACCATCTCCACCCACCATTACTAAAATTTTCAGTAGCCGTGGCATATCCTCAAACACCACCCCCCCCTCCACAGTCCCCCACCCGCCCCCATCCCCCCCTTGAACCCTACCTCGCCGCCGCCGCCAACCCCTACCGGTCTGCCCGTTCCTCCTAGCTTAGATAATAAAGTTGAGGTTACCCAGTGATTCCCATACCGTCGCCCCACTCCCCTGAGTTTTTAGATGAGGCCTGCGGTGTCCCTCCCCGCCAGATCCACATCCCTTGCTCCAGAATGTCGCAGCCTAAGCCCGACCACGTATCCCGGGGAGCCCGACGAGTGTTCGGCCAAGAAGAGGTTTATCATGGCCTCTCCAGCGGACGTTGGCGAGGTGGCTGCCATTCGCCCCGACCTGTCGATCCTGGAGCAACACCTCACCGCGGAAGCCGGCGAAGACGTTGACTACGTTGCCATGACAAAGGCTTCACGTCAGCGGGCTAGCGTATTACTGTATCTCGGGAAAGCTGGCTACGACATCAAGCTCATCGACAACGACGGCTTCATGCGGGCCATGTCACAGGTTAAGTGGTCCATCCCCAACCCCTCTGGTTCAACCGCCATCGATCTCTTCGACGGCCCTGCCGCTGATCTCCTCTGCCACACGGTCAAGGATTTGCGATCCTTGTACGCCATCAATCCCATTTTTTCATTTCCAAAGGACACGTTCTACGGCGGCGGCTTGGGATCCTTAATTGCCAAGTCAGATCTCATCGACCACGACCACGAGGAGGGCACCCACAAAGGTTCTTTCAAGGTGAAACAGCCCATCTGTGACATCAGAGAACGCACCATGGGTTTGTGCTCTTCCAACTGGAAGGATCCCGTCCATGACATGTGAGGCAACATCCTGTCAGCAAATCTTACCTTTTCTAGCTTGCCAACTCGTACCCTTTGTTGTAGTAGCTTTTGCCATGCGGTGTTTTAACTGTGCCATGTTTAATTATTTCAGTTATGCAAAAATGTAATGTTCAATAGGGCTATGTGATGTTTAAGTATGAATTGTCCACTTCAGTTTCATGAATGGCTATATTTGGTTGTTTATAGTGAGTAGATGCCTTGTTTATCTTTATTTGGTTGTTAGGTTGGTTGCAGTGAGCATTTGTCCATTTATCGAGCAGATGCCTTGTTTATCTTTATTTAGTTGTAAGGTTGGTTGCAGTGAGCATTTGTCCAGTTATCAAGCAGATGCTTTGTTTATCTGTATTTGGTTGTTAGGTTGGTTGCAGTGAGCATTTGTCCAGTTTTCAAGTAGATGCCTTGTTTATCTGTATTTGCTTGTTAGGTTGGTTGCAGTGAGCATTTGTCCAGTTTTCAAGCATATGCCCTGTTTATATGTATTTGCTTGTTAGGTTGGTTGCAGTGAGACTCTGTCCAGTTTTCAATGGCTATATTTGGTTGTTATACTGATCATTTATGCCTTGTTTATTTCAGTCATTCACAATGTGATGTTCATTTTGTGCAAGTCGGAACTGTGTCGCTCGATTGCATCAATACCAGTTTGAACGGCTATATTTGGTTCCAGTTATGCCTGGTGTAGTTAACACATGCCCTTTATTTCAGTTTACACATTTATCCAGTGTGATGTTTAAGCATGATCTACGTTCTATTCATTTTCAACAATACCAGTTTGAATTGCAATATTTGATGGCTGTTAAGCCTGTTGTAGGTAACATTCCCTTCCATTTTATATTTGCTTTAACAGCATGCTGAAACCAACACATTTCAAGCTATCATTTGGAGATGATGTTGTTTACCTTTGCTATATTTGTTTGATGTTAAGGTTGTTGTACTTATCATGCCTTTCCACTACTTATGCATGACAACAATGGGAGTGGCCACCATTTTTCGCCGAGGTTAGTTTCATCCCTCGTCTTGTACTCCCCCCGTCGTTCCATAATGTAGTGCACATAGATCCAGGCCTGGACACTTGTTAGCTTCTAATATTGACTTGTTGCTTGTAGGTACATATGCCCTTGGCAAGGATCCACGCATCGACCCTTTTTGCGTATGGGGCAATGAGATATTCATGAACAAGCATCAAGTGAGGAAATTGATAAGGATTATTAGCAAAAAGATGCGAACGGTGGCAAGCAAATTATTTGTTTACGCTCTATCCAACACAACAGTGAGCTGTAGGATGGTAACTACAAACTCTGCAGCCTTCTCTTTTTACTGCCCATAATGAGTTGTTAGACAACAATGTCTGAATCTTTTTCGTTCGCAGTGGTTCCCAAAGCAGTTTACTCAAGATTACCTCACAAAGTACATGATTGGTGGACATGCAATGAAGGTTAAAGTATTTCATCCAGACTACAATGAGCATCGAGAAGTCCTAATGAAGACAGTGAAGGATGGACGGGCAACCATTACAAGGGTTAGCCTAGAGTCGTGCGCGCATTACGCATGGAGGAGGGCACAATATGGGCATTCCGCTTCACCTTCTCCAGCAACCAGAATGTCTTCCGCCTCTCTCTTTACAGTCTTTAGTACAACTGTGGTTCATCATTCTTTACTTGGTGCTTCTCTAGTTCTTCAGTATATGTACCTGTGCATCGAATTATGCATTCGTGGTTGAACCTATATTTGTAATAAACATGGTTCGATATGAAATAAGTGATTGCTTACTTTCAAATTCAAAATATGTGATTTTTAAATTAGGGATTACACTGCACACGGTTTGCGAAAGCGAAATGTCTGCGATAGACGTGGAGATCAGACACGTTTCTCGGATCCACTACGTGTGCGATCAATCTCTACTGCACACACGATCAGCCAAGAAAAAACGTGTGCGATTAACAACAACATCGCACACAGTTCCTTCTTATTAAATGTTTGCGAAAGTCACCTTATCACACACTCTTGGCAATTATGGACTATTTATGATGTTGTGCGCATCGCAAACATTTGGTCATTGAAGAACGCGTGCGATAGGTCTTCATCCGACGCGGGTACGACGGATGAATCGTGTGGGATGTATTCAAGCTTCGCATACACTTTTATAGGGACAACTGTATGCGCTCTTACATTGAATCGCATACAGTCGAGGAAAAGTAAATGTGTGTGATTGTCTGCTTATCGTACATGTTCTATAATCGTGAACTGTTTGCGATGGGTCGCGCATCGTAAACGTAGCACCACAGAATACCGACTGCGATGGCAATGCGAGCACAAACGAGTTGCAAGGATGAAGCGTTTTGGATATTCGAGATATCAGAAAGAGTTTTATAGGGACAACTGTATGCATCAAGGCTCCCTATCCCCGACGGTTTCTGGGTCGTGTGGGAAGGACCCCCCTATCGCAGTCACTCACTTGGCGACGGTTCAAAATGTCGTCGTGGAAAGGGGTTAAAAACCATTTGTATAGCACCTCGTTGTACCAGTGCATATATCATATCCTGGGGGACTACGCACGCAACCAGGAGCAAGAGTATCAAACCATATCTTAGCATCACCCTTTAACGAGAAAGGAAATAACTTGAGGATATAGTAATAGTGAATTTTTTCTCATGAGTAAATAGGGTAGCTATATCATTTAATTTAGTAAGATGTGCCACAATGGTCAATTTCATAACCATGGAAAGGATCAGATTCAACTAAAGTAATTAACTCATGCTCGACAGAGAATTCATAACCCTTATCAGTAACAAAGATAGTTGAAGTAGCAAACTTAGGATCATATTTCATTCTAGCATTCAAAGATTTTTCTTTCAGCTTACATAGTAATTTCTTAAGATCATCTCTGTCATTGCAAGCGAGAAATTCCCTAGCTATCTCTTCATCCATAACATAACCCTCAGGTATCTTAGGCAATTCATATCTAGGAGAGCTAGGTCGAATGGGTGTTTCATAATTTTCAGTTTCAATAATTTCATCAGTTTCAGTAATTTCATCAGTTTCAGCCTTCTCAAATTCTTTAGCTATAGCAAGTTGTTCATCAAGAAATTCACCTAGTGGCATAGTTTCATCAAGCAAAGTACTATCATCATTCATAGCAGAAGTAGCATCATTAATTACTTGCGACATATTAGAATTAATAGCAGGTGGTGGTGTTGCAAGCTTACATAAAAAAGAAGGTGAATCAAGTGCGGAGCTAGATAACAGTTTCTTACCTCTCCTCGTCCTAGAGGGAACGATCTTGGTTCTATCATCCTTCAGATTCTTCATAGTGATCAACAGATATAAATCCCAAGTGACTCAGCAAATAGAGCTATGCTCCCCGGCAACGGCGCCAGAAAAAGGTCTTGATAACCCACAAGTATAGGGGATCGCAACAGTTTTAGGGTAGAGTATTCAACCCAAATTTATTGATTCGACACAAGGGGAGCCAAAGAATATTTGCAAGTATTAGCAGTTGAGTTGTCAATTCAACCACACGTGGAGACTAAATATCTGTAGTAGAGTGATCAGTAGTACAATAATATGATAGTTTGATAGCGGTAGTAGCGATAGCAACAGTAACTGTAACAGTAGCAGTAATAGTTTTGTAGCAATTGTGACAGTAGCAACAGCAGCAACAGTAACTTAGCAAGATCAATATGTGAAAAACCCGATAGGCATTGGATCGATGATGGATAATTATGCTGCATAACATTCATCGTGTAACAGTTATAATCTAGGACGACACATAACTAGCTCTAATTCATCAGTGTAATGTAGGCATATATTCCGTATATAGTCATACGTGCTTATGATAAGAACTTGCATGACATCTTTTGTCCTGCCCTCCCGTGGCAGCGGGATCCATAAGGAAACTAAGGGATATTAAGGCCTCCTTTTAATAGAGAAGCGGAACAAAGGATTAACACATCGTGAATACATGAACTCCTCAAACTACGGTAATCACCGGAAAGAATCCCAATTATTGCCACCTTGGGGTATGCGGATCATAAGACGTAATAGGTGCATACAACTTGCAAGATAGGATAAAGAACACAAATATATTGGTGAAAACATAAACGGTTCAGATCTGAAATCATGGCACTCGGGCCCTAGTGACAAGCATTAAGCATAGCAAAGTCATAACAACCTCAATCTCAGAACATAGTGGATACTAGGGATCAAGCCCTAACAAAACTAACTCAATTACATGATAAATCTCATCCAACCCATCATCGTCCAGCAAGCCTACGAAGGAATTACTCACTCCCGGTGGTGAGCATCATGAAAATGGTGATGGAGGATGGTTGATGATGACGATGACGAAGGATCCCCCTCTCCAGAGCCCCGAACGGACTCCAGATCTGGCCTCCCGATGAAGAACAGGAGGTGGTGGCGGCTCCGTATCGTGAAACGCGATGAAATTTCCCCTCTTATTTTTTTCTCGAGAATTAGGAATTTATAGTGTTGAGATTAAGGTCAGCGGAGCCTTGTGGGCCCCACGAGCCACCAGGGCACGTCCAGGGGGTGGGCGCGCCCTGGTGCCTCGTGGGCAGCAGGTGCCCCCCTCCAGTGGGTCGCTCTAGTATTTTTTATTTATTCCGTAAAAAATCTCCAAAAAGTTTCGTCCAATTCCGAGAACTTTTATTTCTGCACAAAAACAACACCATGGTAGTTCTGCTGAAAACAGCGTTAGTCCGGGTTAGTTTCAGTCAAATCACGCAAGTTAGAGTCCAAAACAAGAGAAAAAGTGTTTGGAAAAGTAGATACAACGAAGATGTATCAATGTGCAAACATGGAAACCTCCCTGGAGGTTGAGTGCCCGACAAGGTTTTGGGGAGCGTCTCGGCGCCATTGTCCACTTCAGACTAACTACATCCATGACGACCAACCATCTGTTTTGATTACTTCCTCTACGATGGATGACCACATCATCTCAACCATCATGGTCAACGACGCTGTTGTGATGCAGTTTCAACGAATTCGTATGTATTATTCATATCCATGTTGGCAAGTGCTTTTTTAGGGAAAGAAAAGTTCTCTGTTGTGTACTTTTACAGAAAGAACTACACATACCTAAAAAAGAGTAAAATAATATAACAACAAAGCAACCAGATGAGCCAAGCTATCTAAAAGAGCTAATCCAGGCTTTAAACTATATGTATTATTTACTACTCCCTCCGTCCCAAAATAAGTGACTCAACTTTGTACTAACTTTACTACAAAGTTGAGTCACTTATTTTGGGTTGGAGGGAGTATTTTCTATGAGGATAATCCATTTCAGCTCTTCTTTATAAAAAAATCCTACAAACATAAAGATTAGGAACAATGCCTTTGAAACGAAGTCATTTCGCGTGTTCCAAACTACCCATCAAACCAAGGCAATGATTTCTAGAGAAAATGGCACCCCTAAAAGCCCTCCAATGTGCTCAATTTCTTCATGAATTCCTTGATCACTGGGGTCACAAATGGGACAAAGAGATGACCAAAACATTTGGGAGAATGGGCAATGCAAGAAAAGGTGATCTCTAGTTTGAAGCACCTACATGCCACACATAACACAAGTGCAGTCAGAGATAAAAAAATTCCTTTGAATGGAGAGGTCTTGATGTGTTGAGTCGATTTTGAAGTAACAATTAGAAGAAATTTTGTGCCTCAGTTGACAACATATCTTCCAAATCCATTTGAGAGCTGGCATGACTGCATGATCAATAGTTAGTAACTTATATGCTTTGGATACTTGAAACTTTGAAGCACAAAGAGGAATTGCCAGTGATCTGCATCAGTGATGAGTTGTGTGACGCCCCCGGCTCAATCGTGCACTAACCATACACGCAAATGCACACGATCAAGCCTAAGGACTCACTTGAAGATATCACAACACAACTCTAAAACATAAATAAAGTCATACAAGCTTTATATTACAAGCTAGGGGCCTCGAGGGCTCGAATACATAAGCTCACATACAAGCGTCAGCGGAAGCATCAGATATCTGAGTACAGATATGAAACAAAAACAGATAAACCTTTAGAAAGGCGGGGCAAAACAAAAGCTACGATCGAAAGGCGCAGGCCTCCTGCCTGGGACCCTCTGAACCTACTCCTGGTCGTCAGCCAACTCGTAGTAGTAGCCTGCCTCGGGGAAGTAGTAGCGGTCATCGGCAGGAGCAGCTGTCTCAGGAGCTCCGTCATCTGGTTGCATCAAAAGGATATATGGGGAAAAAGAAAGCAAAGCAACCGTGAGTACTCATCCGAAGTACTCAGCAAGCAAGGATCTACACTACATATGCAACATTGTCAAAGGAAGGCTGTATATGTGGACTGGGCTACAGAAATGCCAGAATAGAGAGAAGGCCTAGTCATATCGAAGACTATCATCTTCAGTGGTCTTGCAGCATTAGAAGAGTGTAGATTAATACAGTATAAAGTAGTAGTATCCATAAGTCTCAACCTCACCCAGAGATCCTTTCTCGACTCCCTGTGAGAAAGCAATCCCAGAGCCATAATGTCCAAGTATCAACCTCGGCCAGAGATCCTCTCTCGACTCCCTGCGAGAAAGCAATCCCAGAGCCATACTATCCATTTCTCATCACAAGTATCCAGTTCTAGTTGTATCGATCGGGATACAACTCCGAGCGTCCATTACCGAGGATCCGGCTATGCATAGATTAGTTCTTCCCTGCAGGGGTGCACCAACTTACCCACCACGGTCGCTTAACTCCGGCCGGACACACTTTTCTGGGTCATGCCCGGCCTCGGCCAAACGACACACCGCAACCCTACCTAGAGCTCAGCAGAGAGGTCCCCGTCGGTCTACATCCTAAGCGCTCGGGGATCTTGGGCCATCGCCCCTCGCCCTCCGGGTCGTTGCGCACATGGCTCAGATCCAAGCACCACCTCTGTCGTGAATGGCGCCAATCACTCCATGCCGCACTACTGAACTGGACGTCTGACAGAGCTTTCGGCTGATGCTACGATGCAGAGTGCCCATAACTGATCCCACGTGATGGTTAGTGCTATCGGGCCAAAGGCCCACTCAGATCACATATCCAAATCGTTAGTACATTGGGGGTGCGGTAACGAGCAGAGACTCATGATCGATGTGACCCCGTCGCCCCATCTCGAGGACTTGCTGCAAGGGCTAAGAATGCCCGGCCGCGCCTCGTAAATATCTCACGGGTAACTTCCCATCATTTGCGGGTACCCCTCAGGGTCGACCCGCCTTTCCAAGTATCAGTTGTAAGGTCCAAGTATCCGTGTGTCCATATCATCAAGGGAATCCGAGGTATCACCCTTGTTGGATTCCTACTCGATGTATCTGTCAAGGTGAACTCGGAGGAATCACCCTCGATGGGTTCACACTTGAGATGTTGCACGACAGCATCGTTAACGGGAGTGGTGAAGGAGGAATCACCCTCGAGGACCACAACCGATGAACTAACCTACAAGGTTAACATCAGAAGTGCTGACGAGGTATCATCCTCGGCACTCGAAGTAACCCAGTAGTGTCGTACAACTAAGGGGGTGAAGTGCGGTTCCGGGGCCTGGTCTTCGATCCCGTTGATCGGGTCTTCTGATAATCCAGCAGGGCAATTGGGTCAAAGTGGGTCTCTGATGGGTCACTAACCAGCCTATACTAAGCAGTTTGAAATAGGCAGGTAATGTAACAATAAGCAGGTTACAAAAGCAGGCTATGCATCAGAGTAGGAGCAAACAGTAACAATAGCAAAATCTAATGCAAGCAGGAGAGAATAGAATGGGCGACATCGGGATGCTCAAGGGGGGGGGGCCTTGCCTGGTTGCTCGGCGGCAAAGGCAAGGTCGTCAACGATGTCGTCGGGCTCCTGAGCTGCGTCGGTCTCGGGAACTGCGTCGGTAGCGGGGTCTACCGAGAGAGAAGAGGGGGAGGAAACAGATAAATACACGGCAAACATAAGCAACACAAAGCATGCTATGCTAACGTGCAGTGCAGGGTTGCCTAAAGACATGTCTAAACCATATTAGTTACTTTAGGATTTAAGTTGGAATTATTAACCTGTGTATAAGCACTATTCATCTACCGGAAACAGGCTAAAAGTTGCGGGTTCACCTCCGTAGAGGGTCCCGACACGAAAACAGATAGCATGGTTGGATTTGTCTCGTCGTTCTGAGCAACTTTCATGTACAAATTTTTTTGATCCGAGCTACGGTTATTTTTCTATGATTTGTCAAAGGTTTTAGCGTTTTTCTGGAATTATTTAATTTAATAGAAATAGAATATTGCGTCAGCAGTGATGTCAGCAAGCCAACTACCACTGCTCAGGTCAAACCTGACGGCTGGGCCCCACCAGTCAGTGACACAGAGGTTACCAGGGGTTAAATTTAAACTAACAGAGGTTAATCAGTGGTGGGCCCCAGTTGTCAGTGGCTAATCTATTTTTAGATTAAGTTTATTTAGAAAAGTGGTTAATTAACACGCGGGGGCCCGCCTGTCAGTGGCTGGATACGCCCAGTCAGCGGAGTTGACCTGGTCAACTGGTCAACTGGGCCCGTGGGACCCAGCTGCCAGCGACACAGGCGATGCCACGTGGCCGCCACGTCGGCTACCGGCGCCGGGGTAACTCCGGCGAGCTCAAAACGCGGGGGCGAGCTCCGACGTGGCGCGGGATTCGGCTACGGTGGATTTCCGGACCCGGGGTTAGGCGTGTTCGACGCGGCCCGTCGTCGCGCGCACGTTGGTGCCCTCAGCAAGCGCCGGAGATGGCCAGAACGACGCCGGCGTCGAGCTTTGGCGGCGGTCGCTCTTGGACCGGAACGGGCGCGTGCCTACATAGTGCTAACGAGCAAAGCAAAGGGCGGGGCGGCTTCTGCAGCTCGCCAGGAGCACGTCGGTGCTGTTGGAATGAGCCGAGCGGCTCTGGGAGCGCGGTGCTCATGGCCATGGCGGCGGCCAGAACACGGTACGGTGGCGACGCGACCTAGGCTCTACAGCGAGCGGAGAAGGGGAAGGAGGGGAAATGGAGCTCACCGGGCGGCTCAGGGAGGCTGGCGACAAGCTTAGTAGCTACAGACCGGCGACGCATCGCGGCGGAGAGGTTGCGGTGGCCGGGGATGGGGAAGAAGCTCAATGCGGTCGTCGTGTTACTCCCCGAGACGACCCAGAGCACCAGGACGATGGAGTCGTCCACGGGGAAGCCGCCGGACAGCTCAGAACGGCGAGACGAGGTCGGGGGCCGCGTCGTTTATGGTGGCGCGGCCATGGCTGCGTTCAGTGTGGTGGGGAAACAAGGGAGAGAGGGAGAGTGATGGCTTGGGGAAGCTCAGTGGGGCGCGGGCGAGGTCAAGTGGCTGACGCGGGCGCCTGTAGCGGCCGTTGTCGCGCGAGGAGGAGGGGGCCGGCTGCGGGGTGTGCGCGGGCGACGACAACGCGCTGGGATGAATAGCGGGAGGTGGGGGAAAGTGCTAGATGGGCTGGGCCGCCACTGTGGCCACTTAGACCCAGCCGCTGCGGGCTTTTGCCTTTTCTTTTATTTCTGTTTTCTTTTGTTTTTCTTTTTGCAAAATGTGTGGATCCAAATACAGTTTTGTAAAATATATGACTTAGCCCAATAAATATGGTGCATTATTTGCCACTGCCAGAAAATGGTTTGAAGTCCATATCTTTTCATTTGGATTTTTATTAAATGAATATGGATTAAATATCTCTGTTTTGTTGCTGTTAGAGGCACATAATTAATTTAGTATATGTTGATTGTAATTTTAGAATTGTCTCTGGATTATTTACAATATTATGAACATTTTAGTTTCTGGATTTGAACAACTTTTATTTTCACTTTAAATTAATTTGGAAGTTTGAATTATGAGTTTGAAATGCATTATGATGCAAATGATGAATAGGCACTGTTAAACTTGCTGACATGGCATTAACTAAGGGTGATCACTGTGGTTAATTACAAGGGGTGTTACAAGTTGTACATTGTGAATTAGATTGTTTAATTCATTAAACTGAGCAAAAGCCTCTTTAGATAGCGGTAAGTGAAACTGGTCAGTTAAATTCTCCATTTTACATGGAGCTTGCAAAGAGATATGGGTATCCTAGGAAAAGGAATTCAAATGTGGCCAAGTCTGAAGCTTTTTCATATTCTGTCATTTGTCATTGTAGAGATCAATATATTAACGATTTTCAGCAGAGCAAGTGGCATTAGCTTTATAAGTCAGCAACATCTTAAGACAATATCTCCACCACAAGGAGGATTGAGAGAGTTTATTAGTGGGTAGACCTTATTGATAATAGGTTGCCCAAATGAGGTTCAACCAAGGTAGGTAAAAATGGTTAATGAATGTGTGCACCATCTTGAGAAGGCGGCAATTGTTCTAGGTGTGCTAATTTATAATTCATAAGCCCCCTTTATTCTTTGTCCTGCAAATCAAATCCCAAGGAACAAGAGGAGGAGTCTTCTTTTTTAACGTCTTTCCCTCTCCAAAACCAATGCCTTTTGTACTTATCTAACTGCCCAATGATGCCCTTATATAACTACAAGTATCTCATAATAAAAGTGGGCAATGACGATAAACCAACATTTACCATTAGTAACCTGCCATGATAGCTCAAGAATTGTGAGCAAAACTTAGTCTCTTTCGGGTTCTCTCAATGATATACATGAAAATGCTACATCCTTGGCTTTGAAAAATCGAGGGGAGCACCGAGATATGTGAAAGGGAAAACCACTATATGATAGCCCAGAATGTGAGAAAGTACTTGAAATTTCATGATCATGTACATTTATAGTTATCAAAATAGATTTTTGATAATTGACTTTCAAACCAAAAGTTTTGGAGAAAAGAACAACTAGGCCTTTGAGCTGAGTGAGTTGGAGAGGACAAGCTTGTAAAACTATCAAAGTATCATCTGCATATTTAAGAGTGGGAAAGTTTGGACATGAAAGAAACCTGACAGATGGTTGAATGACTCCTCTCTGCATGACATCATTCAGAATTGTTTATAAAAAGTCAAATGCCAGCATAAATAGAAGTGGGAAGAGGTAACACCTTTTATTCCCAAAGCCTTTCTGCCCAAGGATGGCCATAAGCATTCCATGCTCAAGTCTATCAAAATCCTTTTTCAAAATCTAGCTTTGAAACAATAGTAGGATGTTTGCTCTTGTGGCATCGGAACATATACTCGTATGCCCAAGGACTACAACCTTGGATAGTCCTAAAACCATAATGGTTAACATGCATCAATTCCGGGACGATGGATTGCAATGTATTAGCTAGAAGCTCAGTAAGGAATTTGATAGTGCAAGTCTAAAGAGAAAAGGGCACACAATCATTGACTCGAGAAGCACCTGCCTTTTTTGGGATTAGAGAAATGAAAGAGCCGTTGATACTTTAAAGGCATAAGTTTCCCTTATAAAATTGGTCACAAAGATCATATAAAACTTTTATTAAAATGGCCCAACTTTTTTTTGATGAAGTTTGTATTAAAACCATCAGGTCCATGAGATTTATTAGAAGGTAGTTCCTTGATGATAGCATCAATCTCTTCATGGGTGAAAGGTTCTCCTAAAAAAATCGAAGCTAGTATGGGGCTCCAAGAGATTGAGAAGTTCAGGAGGAATATCAAATTGTCAGTCTGACCCAATCTTCCTTTAAAAGCATCATCTAAGAGGACTGCCTTAGCATCATGATTAGAAATGATAGATCCATCAGGACATACTAGAGTCGCAATGTTATTATTCCTATGTTGTACTGTGGCCGCAGAGTGAAGAAAATATGGTATTCTCACTTCATAAAGGCACCCATTTAATTTTGCCCCTCTATTACCAATAGACTTTCTCCCGCTGATGCAACAAAGTCAGGTGGGCCTCAAGATCTTTCCTCAGAGCATATTTAGGACTTCTGAGATCTCTGAATTTTTGAGTAGAGTCAATCAGGGCAATCAGAGCATTGGCATTAGTAATATCCTCCTTAAGAATAGACAAGGTTTTGGCCCAAGTTTTAGGCTTTTTTTAGGATCTCTACATTTTTGCATTAATCCTCTTAGTAGCATATGCACACTGAATGCTCTTAGTCCAAGCAGACTTCACTAAAGGCAGAAATTGGTCATGATCCATCCACAATTTTTTAAACCTTAAAATGTTGCTCTTGGGCATAGAGGCTTTAATGTGAATAACACAAGGCACATGGCGAGAAGCTATCATTGCTAAAGGAAATGGTAAAGTACTACGGTAAGATAATGTCCAGGATGTGACGTGAAGAACCAGTCCAATCTCTTGCGTATTGCTCCAGGTGAATTTCCTGGCTTTAAGTGGGATATCAATGAGACCAAGTTGACTAATTACTGCATTGAAATGCAACATGTCACTGAAATTCCCTCCGGGTTTGCTTCTATCATCAAAGTTTCCAATGAGGTTGAAATCCCCTAGAAGCAGCCAATCTGCATCATCAGGGATATGAATACCATCCAAGCAACTAAGGAATTCTGTTTTTTTATCATCCTGTCATGGAGCATAGATGTTTGTGAGAGCCGAGCATTTCCCACATTTATTTGATTGAAGCACTACAGATATTGCAAATTCATTCTGAAAAAAGAGCTCTGCTTTGATTTTAACAGTGAGAATTCCACAAGATCTAACAGCAGATGGTAAAAAGCGAAGGCATCAAATTCTGGAGGACAAAATTTCCTAATGACGAGTATATTAATATGCTCTTTTTTAGTTCCCCAGAAGCACACCACAATGCAACCACTCTCTTCAATCTTGTTCTGAATATGCAACCATTTATCTAGGGAGTTCAAACCTTAAAATTTTAATTAAGAACTTTCCAGGATTGTGTAGTCATTGAAGAATTTCTAAGAAAGAAGTTGACATTGCAAGAGGCCACAATCCCTTGCATTAGACAACGGATCAGAGACTGAGTAGCACCAGGACCTGAATGAGACCAGTGCCAGGATAGGATCAAAGCCTGGAAAGGATCAGGCATAAGCAAGTAAACATCCAAATAATGCACACAACAAACACAAATGTCATAATCAAACTTGACATCGGATTGGTATATGATATCAGAAAAGACCATAGTATTCCAGAGTACATATAGATTCTGAAAGAAAGAGGCCGAACAAAAGATCCGGCCAAAGGAACACCAGGATGCAACCTAGACATGCTTCCACAAGTGCTTTTGATTCATATATATGCAAATATGCTAAATGTGCCATCACATTTATTATGTTGTCAAACTGAATTTAGCTTAATAAAATTTGCTTCATAACCTAAGAAACACAACATCGCCTTTTTCCTTTTTTATAAGCATAATCGAAATTCAAAGATGCAAATCACGTCGGAGTGGAGCCTGACGCTCGACAAGGAAACTAAGAACGTGGCTGAACACAACAATAATATTGCGATGCCAAACAAGAATGTAGCTAATCACTTGACATTGCAAAGTTACCATGACGTTTCACCCATGGGCTTAGTTTAGCCATAATGAATCGAAGCATGGTAGTAGCAATTAACTATGTCAAACCCGCACACGATCTGTTCCATTATGCATGCATGCGATGTTAATCCACGATCGGAAATCACATGGTGAAGTTTATGCGAAGGAACCCAGAAAAGCAGAGGGAATTACCACGCGAGTCCACGCCGCCACCTCCGCACGCAGTGAAGGTGAGGTCGAGAGGAGGACTTGGTTTGATTGAACACCAGTCTGATACCAATCAGATCGGCAGCAGCGGCAGCGGCAGCGGCTGCATCTGCATCTCCGCCCCGGCTCCAGAGCCCCACCCCGCCGCGCCGGCCATGTCTCCCTCCGGGGAGGTGGTCGCCTCCGTCTCCTCCGCGCTCGCCGTCCTGCTCGTCCTCCTCGCCTGCGTCGAGCTCGGCGACGCGGCCGCCGCCGTCGGCGTCTACCGCCTCATCCAGTACGACCTCGCCGGCGCCCCGCTCGGCTCCCGCGCCGCCGCGCTCAACCACCACGCCGCCGCCTTCCCGCTTCCCGCGGGGGCCGACCTCTCCCGCTCCGCGCTCGTCGCGCCGCTGCTCGACCTCCCGCTCTCCTTTCTCCGAGGTACTCCTCCCCCCTCTTACGCGCCTATCCTCCTAGTACCAGCACGCTGTAGTAGATGAGACGAGCTCTTCACCGGCTCTAGCTGGAATTGAGCTCGATCTGTGTGCCACTTCGCATTGCCGATTGAGATGTGTAGTGTTTGCCATATACTTTCCGATCTCGTAAGATTCCGGTGTCGGGGTGTATCTGTTACTTTCGTGTTTCTAAATGGCACATGCTGCTCGTTTAGTTACAGCAACCGGGTCGCAGCCAGGATAAGCTCTATTTATGGGCTTTGGTATGCCTTCAGTTATCATCTGACTTGTTTGCTACTTACTCTTGCCAAAATGTATGCACTCACTCATGTGGCATTACGAACTGTCGAGTCATGGCATCTAAACTACAACAATCATGACTCAACGATGACGTTCCATCATGCATGAGCCATCCGAAAAAGATCATGTTTCTTCAATGAACCACAGTATTAATTATTTATTTTGCACATGAAATTTGATTGAAATAATAGTGTTGACAAACTGCTGTTTCATTACCTACTACTCAGAGTACCTGGCAGAGAAAAAACATCTTGGAGGGTTGCTCATTCTGCTCCCGAGAAACATCAGCGCTAAGAACGTTGAGGGAAACAACGATGACAAGGGGGAACCAAAGAATGTGCTAGCTGAGCTAGAAAAGTTGCTCATGCATGAAGAAGTGCCGGTAAGTTATAAATTTCTTAGGCAATTATGTCTCTATATTTGCTTGTGATTTATATGTTTCATTCCTTATCCAGTATCTAGTTAGTTATATCACATAGCTCCACAGATATAACATTTAGAAGTACAAAAAAATAACACTATAAATATGCATTGAGCTTCTGCAATCTGTATTGTAAATTTGTAATTGGCAACGTAGCTGAACTAAACTAATACAATTATAGTTGCATTTGAAATCCTGAGCGGTGCTTTTAGCTGTTAACCAAACTTCTCTTTGTTTTGGAACATGCACTCTTTAAATTGCCATTGGTACAACACCAACAGTTTCTGTGATCTCCTTTACTGTATAACGTTGTTTTTATAAATCATGGTATTTCCTTCGGATTTGCTCATATTTTTTCTTTTCTTTTCCAGTCTGAATGTCCTGCTCCCTCTTTGTTCAATGATCAACTTTTTAAATATGATATAATATTTTGGCTAACTCATGTGCATTACTCAATGCAGTTTCCAGTGTACTTCGCTTTCCATGATGACAATTTGGATAACCTATTGGCAGATATTCGTAAAATTGCCTCTTCAGGCCAGCCAGCCTCTGCATCAACAGGAGGGTAATACTTGAAGACGAAACTCAGCATACTCTCGTGTGTCCAGCATTTTGCACTATAATTAGTGTAACACTTGACTATAAATTGTCAGCCTCCTGCATGGTCTTGATTGTCTTTTGGACTTGTAGATACAAGCTTGTAGTGCCTTCTGCGGAACCTAAAAAGGTGTCATCTCCAACCATTTCAAATATCCAGGTAGCTGCTCTGACATGAATTTACTGTCTACTTTCGCATTTATCAGGTTGGTCTTATTTACTTTATAATTCACTGGAACGTCTTATACACCTGTTTTCTTTCGAAACAAACAATTAAATAGACCACGATGAATGGCTGGCTGTATGCCAGAAGTGATCGCTTCACCTGATATCTGACTCTTATAAATATAATGGTGTTTCCCATCTTTCATGAGATGTAAACATGCCTAAGTTTAATATCTTTGAGTTGCAGGGATGGTTACCTGGATCGAAAGGAGAGGGCGATGCTGAACAGCTTCCAACTATTGCCATAGTTGCAAACTATGACACTTTTGGTGCTGCACCTGTATGTAACCCAGAAAAAATGTTTCAAGAATCTTTGATATTATTTTCGATATTTTCATAATACATATGTTTTCAGGCACTCTCCGTGGGAAGTGACAGCAATGGAAGTGGAGCTGTGGCTCTTCTAGAAATTGCAAGGATCTTTTCACGCCTCTATTCAAGTCCTAAGACCAGAGGCAAGTTTAATCTTCTCTTTGGATTAACATCTGGCGGACCCTACAATTACAATGGAACTAGCAAGGTTAGTGCTCATCTTGCGCCATTATTAAAGCCTTCTGGTGCATATTCACGGTCAACTCACAGATGTATGGTTTTCAAATTTTGTTACAGTGGCTTAGAAGTTTCGACCAGCGTGTACGTGAGAGTATTGACTATGCAATTTGCTTGAATAGCGTTGGTTCCTGGAGCAATGATCTCTGGATGCATGTATCAAAGCCTCCAGAGAACCCTTACATCAAGCAAATATTTGAAGTACAGTAGCCATTTCAAGTTTTTTGGTCCATAACATCAATTGCCTGCAATGATAAGTCATTCACAGCTTGAAGTTTGTTTGCTTCAGGATTTTTCAGACATCTCCAAGGAAATGGGCATTTCAGTCGGCATCAAGCACAAGAAGATTAACGTGTCAAATTCTAGAGTATGTTCTTGCCTTTTGAAGGATTTACACCGTCATTAGGTTTGGATCCCATCAGGATTTCAGATAATCTATCTTACATGTACCTACTGTTGTACTAGCATGATGGCATTTGATATATTTATTGCCGAACCAATTCTTCTGGCGTGGTAGCCTGACATAGTATTTCGAGTGCAGGATCAAGAATTAGCTTAGTATTGGCATCAGGGCTGGTTTAGAAACGAGTTCAGAATTATATGCTATTTCTAGAAATTAATATGCTTGTTTAGTATTGCTGATTAAGTATTATATTTCGTTAAACTTTCAAGCTTGCCAAGTGACGTGCTTGCAATCTTGCAGGTAGCATGGGAACATGAGCAATTCTCGAGGTTTAGGGTGACTGCGCTAACTCTTTCGGAATTGTCTACACCTCCTGAATTTTTGGAAAGCACTGGTGGTCTGTACGACACTAGGTGAAGTCACTTCTAATGCACCCCAATTCTTTTTCACTGTCTTAGTTTCTAATATTTTACCTGTATATTTTCCTTCTTTCAGAGAATCAGCAGATGTTGAGTCAGTAATGAGAACTGTCAAATTAGTTTCTGAGAGCCTTGCGGTAAGCTAAATTATTTGCTCTGATTTTTTTCATTTTACTTTGCAGTTTGCACACTAGTTAGATAATGTTGATGAAGTTATGGTTTCTTCAGTGTTAGAGATGTGTATGTGTTAATGTTTTGTAGACTTCTTTTCATTCCATGTAAGAATCTCCAAAGCTGGCAAGTGACCTCTTCTGTGATACATCTCTTGTCAGTGCTTCCACAAATGTTCATTGAAATATTTGTTTGTCTGGGAAAACGTGTTAGTATGGACTAATCAAATTTTTAGCTTGGTTATAAATTTGGATTTAAATATCCACAGCAGTAGCATGTATGTAGGATAATATCCCCAGCAAAAAGAATGTACTCCCTCTGGTCGGAATTAATTGACGGCTTGACGCAACCTCTATACAATGTCCATTTTACATTGTACAGAGGCTGCGTCATTAATTCGGATCGGAGGGAGTATTTCGGATAATATAACTGTTCAGCTGATTTTAATTTAGCATGAAGTTTCTCTTGAAATATGTCAACAGAAAGTTCATCCAGTTATTTTGGTGCACCAGTTACACTCCAATGTCTAGCTGAGTAGAAATACCAGTTTGGGAGATTCTGCCATTCATCCATGTTACAATGGTTTCGTGTCATAAGCATGTTTGAATGTGATGCAAAAAATCATTAGAAATGCAAGTTGCTGCTATGATGAGTGTTTGGAAGAACTAAAGTTACTGACTACCTCTTGCACTCTTCTGAACCAGGATTCTTATAGTTAGACGAAGGTTTAGGAGATTGTGCTATTCATCCATGTTACAATGGTTTCATGTTATAAGCATGTTTGAATCTGATGCTAAAAATCATTAGAAATGCAAATTGCTGCTATGATAAGTGTTTGGAAGAACCAAAGTTACTGGCTACCTCTTGTTCTTTTCTGAACCAGGATTCTAATAGTTAGATGAAGGTTTAGGAGATTCAGCTGTTCATCCATACTACAATTGTTTCATGTGATACTGTTATTTAGGTAGCATGTTTGTTTGAATGTGACGCAAGAGATTATTATGTAAGCAGAATGCCGCTATGATGATTGATCGGAAGAACTAAAGTTACTGGCTGCCTCTTGCTCTTTTCTAAATCAGGATTCTTATAATTAGACGAAGGTTTAGGAGATTCTGCTGTCCATCCATGTTTCAGTTGTTTCGTGTTATTTAGGTGGCATGTTTGAATGTTAAAATGATTAGATGTGCAAAATGCTGCTATAATAAGTGATTGGAAGAACTAAAGTTACCGTCCGCCTCTTGCTCTTTTCTGAACCAGGATTCTTATAATTAGATGAAGTCTGATATTATACTAATAATGCCTCTTCGCAGAGACAAATCTACGGGTTGAGAGGAAGGAACATTGATGTTTTTGCTGACAACAGCAGCTTAGCCATCAGTCCTCACTACATCCGGTCCTGGTTGGATCTTTTTTCACGGACACCACGGGTTGCACCTTTTCTTCAGAAGAATGACCCCTTCATCGTAGCACTTAAAAAGGTTGCATACCTGCTATCAGTGATTTCATCTAGTTCACCTTGTTCATAGTTTCCTCGCAAGCCACGACACTATCTATATATTTGCGCAGGAACTGTCCGAGCATACTACTGACGTGCATGTTCAAAATGACGTCCTTGATGGCATGTTCACTTTCTATGATGCAACAAAATCAACTTTAAACGTATATCAGGTAAGTGTGTAAGCTTCATATTACACTTCTCCATGTTTGGATATCGCTATTTAATTTCAGAAAAAACTTAGAAGTGTACCGAGCATATATACAGCCTCTAGCTTGTAGTGCCTTCTGATGTGTCAGTCCACGGATGAATTCCCTGATTACTTGCTCAAATTTTAAGTTTTATCCCACCTTTTAAGTTGCTTTTCTTAGATATATCACCACATTGAAATAACCTCAACCGGCCTTTGATTTTTCAATTCACAGGTTGCAAGCGTTACTTTCGACCTGTTGTTCCTTCTGGTGCTTGGTTCCTATCTAATTGTTCTCTTCAGTTTCCTAGTAATCACAACACGGGTATGGACCGATTCATTTCTGTAAACATAACTAGAAGCTTTCTTTCCCTGCAATTGAGATGATACGTTTTCTCTTGAACAGGGCCTCGACGATCTCATTAACATATTCCGGCGGCCTCCATCACGTAAAGTCAAGGGAGCATAGGCTAGATCATCATGTTTTGTGTATTAGTAAACGAGGAGAAGTGCATGCCTAGTTAGAAGAGCTAGACACCAGTATTACGGCAAGCTAGCTTTCCACAGCAGATAGACCTGTAATTTTCAAAATTACCCTTTGTTCTCTAGCCAATGTGAGCGGCATCAGATTCTCCAGGGCGAAAACATTTTCTTCTGCACACAAGGAATTTTGACTGTAATTTGTTGTCTGTTATTTTTTTTTTCATTTCTGGCTGCTGTGAAGTAGAAGGCCTATCTGCATAATCATCGTGGCAGTGTGTTACTATGTTATGTATGGATAGAGAGCACCACTCTGTACTCCCAAATCTATACTTGGGTACAGTGAGATACATCTTCTGAATACACTCAAAGCAGAACTGCATCCTGCTTCATATACCTTGTTTTAATGTACTTCTAATGGCTTGGGATGCATGATTCCCTCAAGTATGCCGGCTAAGCAATGACATAGGACTTAGATGTGCAATACTTAGGGCACATATAGATGTCCTTTAGCAAAACTGGCCAGCTAATCACGAGGTTTACAATACGAAGTTGTAGTCAAATTAAGCAGGGTTTCAAGAATGACATCAGGTCTGTTGGCTTCTCAAATACACATCTCTCGATGTGCAGTCAGTTTTCCTGTCGAGCATGCAAATTTCTTGATGAATTCTTTACTTTAGCCCTCTTTTGTAAAATTTCATCAGATTTCCGTCCTGCAAAATATCTATGTTGAGCTACTAAGGAAGTAATAACGCCTAAACCTAGAGCAAGACCTAACCTAGAGCAAGACCTAACTGAAAATGAATCGAATTGTTGATTGTGTAAGGCCCTTATGCCCACGCTCTAATCAACCTACCCACAGACCTAACTGAAAATGAATCGAATTGTTGATTGTGTAAGGCCCTTATGCCCACGCTCTAATCAACCTACCCACAGGGGCATGCGCTTCTATAATGTGAATTGTCCGAACTACATAGAAGGGAATTTCTATTTGGTAGTCTAAGTTTCTCGATGCCAAAAAATGCATGTACAGTGTACTATATTAATCAACCAGCCGAACACTGAACAAGATAAAGAACTCAGAGGACGTATGCCGTCGTTGACGTTGGTCAAATACTACGACCATCTTTCTAATCTCAAACATGGGATACGAGACATTAAGCAATTTCGAACCAGTTCACCTATATAAAGATAATACTACTGGACTAAAAGTTTAGCTAAACATGATGAAAGAAAATCTCTCAAGCTCACCCTAAATACGCACACTGTATATAATGCTAACCTAAAAGATACCGCACCAACTATCAACTAATCAAGCTGCTGCCAAAAATACAATGCATCATGGAACGTAGTCCTGATCGAGAAATTCCATCAAAGGTTGCTCCAGCGCCTCCATTACAGCCTCCCATCCAGCATGTGTTGGGTGTGTCTCGTCCCAGTAGAACCTCTTGTCGGGATTTTCGCATAGGTCGTAGAGGTGCTTCCCTGAACTGCTACGCTCTCCACAGTAGCCTCCCTCATAGGAACTCTCGCAACACGGGGTCAGCTTGCGCTTGAAAAAATCCTTGGACCGATCCGACCCTTCACCTGCATGCACAAGAAAAATGTGTATAGTTACATAATCGAATTCACACATCAGAAGCAAGATTTGACTTACAACATCCACACATAAATTTATGCATGTATTTACCAGGGGCGTGATTGACGATGTCGGTGAAGGCAATGTAGAGGTCCAGTATGTGGACGTTGTCTCTTTCTCCGATCATTTGCTTTAGATACTTGTTGTGCACGGTTGCGCCATAATTGCCGAGAAGGTCACATGTGGTATAGTTGTTCGAGCTAGTCTGCAAAGGCGTGCAACCAATGGGATGCAAGTTGTTTACTAGCACCTTTCTCACACCGAGCATCTGCAGCTGCGCCACATTATCTAGGATCTCAGTCGCCACGTTTCCCATGTAAGTATCGAGCTGCATGCATGAAAAGTTAAATCGGTAAGGTGTAGATCCATATATTAATTGATGGTTTAATTCGTATGCGCGAGTATATATGCTAGGAACTACTCACATCATCGAAGCTTGAGTAGAAGCCATTATTGGCGTCGGAGCCGCTCATGTAGTCATTGCCAGAGATGGCGATGAGCGCGACGGAGTGGTGAAGCTGTCGTGTTGGGATGACCCCGTCGTTGACTAGCCTCTTGAAAGCTTGAACCTGCGCAGCAAGGGTCGGCACTTTCTTCGCCGCACCTTGAAGACACCAGCGCCGCCAAAAGCGAAGGTCATGCCAGATTTGTCACAAGATTGATCTGATGTGAGCTCGTAGGCTGGAGGGGCCTCATTGAGGCCCAACATCCTTGCTGTCACAAGATTACATGTCATAGCACACTAGCAGTAGTCTAAAAAAAATTCAATTCGCTACCTAGGTAAGTACTCCCTCCGTTCGTTTTTATAGGACGTTTTGAACAGCTAGCTTTGAACTGTTTTGGGCACTGTCTGAACTTTCTAAAACATCTTATAAAAGTGAACAGAGGGAGTACTCTAGAATAGCATACGAGTACACGTACCGATAAAATCTGACTGCATCCGGTAGTTGGAGAAGCGTCCTGTTGGAACAGGAGCGCCGGACCAACTAGAGTTGCGATAAGAGCCGTATGGGTAGCTCCACTGCCGCGACGTCCTTTCACCGATGATGTTGGGAACATTGCCGTTGTCGACAAAGTCGTCGCCGAAGACGAACATGCTGGACCACCGAGCCTTGGGTGTGCCCCGGGCCTCCACATCTGTCAACAGCATGTCAGCATAGGTCGTCGATCATGTCAGTACATGCGCGCAATGCAGATAGAACATGAAGAACTCGACGAGATTGATGTAGTAGTATACGGATAGGAAAAAAGCAAGGCAGAAAGTAGTCTACAATGCGCGTACCATCCAGTGCAAGGAAGACTAGGAGGAGAAGGAAGACGGCCGGAAGGAGCTTCATGTTGCTAGGGTCGCCGGCCGGCCGGCGTCCCGAGAGGAAGCTGATGATGGAGAGGGTGCTACGGAGGGAGGGAGGAGGAGAGGAAGGGATGGGATGGTGGTATGGCCGAGCTATGTATTTATCAATGTTGGGGATATCACTTATCGGGAACTTATCGGTCGACCCATGATAAGGGGTAAATCGGCCAGTTTATCGGCATATCGGCCGATTTATCGCCAGATCGGCTGATTTATCGACCGATTTATCTTATCGGCCAGACAACGGTAAGCGATAAATCGAACGATTTATCGGAATATCAGAAGATATCTTGAACAGTGGTATTTATAGAAGAATGTACGGACGTACGTCCTGAGGACTTCGTGACCGACCTGAAGCTGAAGGTCGTGTTCCCCATGGAGAGCTCTCCCTCGGTTTGGATTGGATGGAGTATGTTTAAACTTTAAATTATTCTATCTAGCTTAGCTAATTGATCTCTCGCTCTCATCTGGACGACGATGCAGCTCGTGTTTAACTTGCAAAGTTGTATATATCCGACCACTTGGACGTAAGGAGGATTCCAGCTTAATTACCTGCGGACGTTGGGATATACACTATATATGGCCGCCGCTCGGCGCGCTTTGACCTCTTGGCTCTTTTTTTTTTAATACAGTACAAACGCAATCGCTCATACATACGCGCATACACTCACCCCTATGAGCACCTTCGAGAGAAGGAGCCGATATATCATCTTGAGATTTACGAAGTCACCGTAGGCGTCTCATCGTCGACAGGAATGTCCCCTCCCACTAAAAGCGCATCGCCGGAAATCCTAAAATAAATTCAGGAATAATGCAAGCACCAGGACTTGAACCCTGGTGGGCTGAGGATACCACTGTCCCTCTAACCATCCAACCACAGGTTGGTTCGCAACCTCTTGGCTCTTGTGCCGTTCAGAATAGTACATATGCATGCATGATTCTATTTTTAATTTTCACATCTATTATATGCATGCATGATGCTTTTCAAACTTCTGTTAATCGTATATCCAAAACTATAGACTACTATATTCAGCTCATAATATACTGAAGCCAAATAAACAATTTACCAATGCCTCATCATATATATAAATGTAAATATAAATAAAGATAAGCTGTGGTTTTCTTCCTCGTGAGCGGTGGATGTGCAAGCTCGTCTGTTACCCGCCTAGATTCTAGATTTGGGTGCACGTTTCAGTCTCCCAAGCGACGGTGGGCTTTGGGTGTTTGATATGAAATGGTGATCAAAATGCTGCAGAAAAAACATCAGTTGCTTAGTTTTGTAATCCTATACTATATCTCTGCTTGGATGGCACTTGTACTGGAAGTGTGACTTTGGTGCGCCATTCGGTGTTGCATACTCCCTCCATCTCAAGTCCACATACGCTTCAAACTTCTGTTGATCATCACCTTCACCTGTGTGGAATGGTGACAGCATACGCTTGCATGCGTTGTTCAGTGTTGAGGGTATTGTGCACAATAGTCATCAGACCACCGACGTTCTCCAACAGCTCCAGGATGTAGTAGTATCATCTGCTTTCAGACACAGTGTTGGGGATGAGCTCTGATGGTGGGCGCAGCCATGGAAAGCGCAAGCGTCTCTTGTTCTCTCTCTTGCTGCTTGGCACCATGTGAGTAGTGGCGTATCAGCTTGTTGCCAAAGGCCAAGTTTAGGTGCTCTGAAAGCAGATACCCGCCAGTCTTCATTGGGTGGGCGTCACGGCGACTCTCCCCTGGATACTTGCAGATTATATGTAGTATGTATCAAATGTCGTCAACAAAAACCACATTACACAACAGATTATTGTGAGTGAAAAGGCCAAGTTCCATGTCAAAATGACACGGAACGTGACTAGATGTCAGGGTGCAATGCTGAGGCTACGTTGAACAGTCCCTACGACTAAGATTCCAGCACACCAAACACAAGAAGCCATCAACTGACAGCAGTTCGTTTACAACATGCCATTGCACAAGCGGCGGCATCAGGAACATCTCTACTGTTTCTAATGCTAACATGGCATCACAAGCAACCACGCCGTCATAGATCTCCAGCCAGTCCCCATGCTATCACGGCATCGTATGCAACCACGCCGCCAGAGATCACTGGCAAGTCCTCATGCTAACATGGCCTCATATGCAACCACACTGTCAGAGAAGATCTCTTGTCAGTCCTCGTCCATGACATCAAGAGCAGGTATTCGTCTGAAGCGACCGCCGTGCCTTAGGTCTCCTGATATTGGCGATCTTGACTCGATTCTTTTCTTCTTAGGCGTAGAATGTTCGCCGGCTACTGATTCAAAGAGTTCTCCCATATTTGACATGTTGGGCCTCTTCTTATCCGGCTCCTCTTTAAGGAAACTGAATACATGCACCCGTCCGTAGAAAATGTTAGCATGTTACAGGTCTACATTCAGAAACTGAGCACTGTTTCACTTGCTAAAGAGTTCCAACCCAGAAAGAAAAATGTCAGTTCCAAGGAAAGCAACAAAGTGTACCTCTCCCGGATGATCTTAAATGCTGCCATTGTCGCATAAGGTAATCCTGTCTTTGGATCACGGTATCTACAAGGAAGTAAAACCTCAAATAAGATTATCACTTCAAATACAACCATGGATACATAACCCACTCTCAGCTTGTAACAGAATGCATCAGTTCAGGTGATACTAATGTAGGAGCATGTTCATTTCAAATCATTGAATCAAGTACTCCCTCCGATTCATATTACTTGTCGCTCAAACGGATGTATCTACACGTATTTCAGTGCTAGATACACCCATTTGAGCGACAAGTAATATGGATCGGAGGGAGTACTACCTTTGCTCGACAGAAAACAATGAAGAGTACAACAATTGCTAGAACTAGGGTGTGCACAAAAATAATTCAGGCAATGCAATTTGTATGGGATTGTTGGATTGTACATAATCTGACACTCTCTAACCAACAGACACATATATATCACAATAAAACAAACCACCACCAACCAACACTGCACTGTAAAAACACACAGCAATTAAACAACAGAAACATGTGTGCATAATTTTATCAAGTGAAATATGTAATTGTATAAACATGGAAGGAAGCTCCAACTTCACATACAAGGGAAAAGGAACATGAATTAAGGAATGAGCAAATTAGTGTACAGAAAGCATACTTGGCAGGAAGTCCTGTTACAACGCAAACAGATTTCTCCGGATCTGCAATAACAAAAATTAATACAGGACTACATTGAATTCAAACTGCCAGATAAATAAAAATGTACAGCACCAAAGAGAAACCAAACACTTACAAGGAGTTGAAGTCGTACAAAGTTCAGACCCAAATGATGCCCCATTAATGAATTCCAGACGTGATTCCCCTAATTCAGCATGATCATAACTAGTAATCAGCACGCGTAGGATACAGGTTCTTATAATTGAAACAGGAAGCACAAAAAAGGAGCAGCTTCTAAGTTCAGTATTCACATGTAAGCAGATATGCATATAATAGTTACCATCTCTCGAGTGAAATCGAAGTGTAGGACCCTCATAGACAGCTTTCTGAACAACAGCTTTTTTCTTCACCTCCTCCTCTCTTGCCAGTACACGTTCAAGATTTCTCATGTTCATGATCTCTAAAATAGACAAAGGTAAAATAATCAATCAACATTCCATCTTTATCTTTGGGAAAAGGCACAACGAACAGGGAAACAGACCAGTTTCAGCTGCTTCCAAGAGCATCTCTTCTTGTGTCATACGTTTTTCTTCTCCCTCTTTTCTCTTCTTAATTGGCTGGTACAGTACAAAAGAGGGAAAACAATCAATCAGCCTGAAAATGCCATTTGTTGGGCACTACAAGATTCTGTTGTCCCTGAATACTAATAACCATGAATGTAATACGTGGAGAGCTGCTGTATGGATACAGACCTTAGCAGTTGCTTGCTTTTCAGCACGTATTGCTTCTCGTTCAGCTTGTCTCACAATGACAGATGTTCTGGTTGATTTCCTGATCATTTTCTCAGACTCCCATTCATCAGGAACATCTGATTGTTTGTTATCAGGATTCTTGGCATCTATACCTTCATCATCCTCTAGTTTGATGACCTTATTCTTCTTCTTCTTCTTCTTGGCTTTCATTTTTTTCATGGTCTTCCCAGGGAAAAATAGCCGCTTCTTAATAGGTAATCTGGTCCATAATCGGGGCACGATTTAGAATATATAACAGACTGTTACGCAGTGCATGGCTGTGCTCTGATATGCTTATGAGCTAACATGAAACATGCGTTACCTCTCACTTACTTCCTTCTCTGGGTCGTCATCAGGTTGAGGTTCCTGGAAAGGAGTTGGATTAGCACAGGCAGTGAGAAAATTATTACTCCCTCCGTCCCAAAATAAGTGACTCAAGTTTGTACCAAGTTTGTACTAAAGTTAGTACAAAGTTGAGTCACTTATTTTGGAACGGAGGGAGTATGAGCAAAGAGAAGACCAACTTTACAAAAGCTACAATAAATAAGTAAACCAATTGAACAGATTGGAATGAGCAGAAGGAGGGATCTCACATCTTCATCGAAATCACTGTCGAATTCATCACCAGCATCCTGCTCTTCCTGATAGTTATCATCCTCCTCGTCCTGCCAGAAAGGACGGAGCGGTTGAAGAACAGCAAACAACTTATGAAGATGAGCAGAAAAGATGATTCCGAAGCAACCGACGGACCTCCTTGAGGGCTTCTTGGCCCCAGAAAGCCTCATCAAGCTCGACCTCCTCCTCGACGAGCTTGGTTATTCTGCGCAAACAGGGAGGGACAGACAGGGTAAGAACTAGGGAAGAGCGGACCAAGTGGGGAATTTATTTGGATGGGGGGGGGGGGGGGGGGGAAGAAGAGTTTTGTTTTTTTGTTTGGGGGGGGGCGAGGAGGCAGGGAGGCCACCTCTTTCCTCGGGTGGCACGCGCCGCGCGGTCGAGCAGGACGGGCGGCTCCTCCTCGTCTGGGGCGTGGTCGGCCATGGCGAATTCACCGGCGGCGAGATGGCGAATGGGTTCGGTCTCGCGGTGCCGAGTGGGGGGGATTGGGAAGGGACGAGAAGCAACGAGTGGGGGGACGGCCGGAAGAGTGACGGCCCAAGTGTTTTTTTAGGGGAATGACGGCCCAGGTGTCTTCAGGCCCAAAGACACCCTAAATAAAATTGTTTCCCCTTTGAGCTGGAGACCCCAAATCTTTATTAGACCCAAAATTCTCAAAACCAGATAAATCATTCTTTTTTCCTGGAGTGGTTTTGTTTCTGACAGTCAGATTTTAGGTAGTTTTAGAATATGATTAGACATGACACTTTTGACGTGGCATCGAACCACTTTTTCTTGGTTGCACCGGACCAAACCAGTCGTTCCATTCCTTCTTATGCACTAGCGAGGATGTCGGCGTAGCGATGGGAATGCGGACAACGCCTTAACAGTCGTCATCATCCAAATCCTCGTCCCTAGTCAGCCTGCTTGTCCCCATCCCGCTGCAGGAAGGGTCATTCGTTTTAACGAGGCAAAGACGTTCCTCGACAAGCGTCAGCTCTGCCTCGAGCCGTCGTGCCCGCAACATGAGGCCGCGCACCGGCGGGGATGTGGCCTGGTCCTGCAGGCTATAGAACAACTCTACGGCGAGCCTGAAGAAGACCAACACCTAGTTCAGTTTCATACAGTAGCAAGCATGTACAGAAAGCCAAAACTACGAACAGGAGCAATGTACCACGCGATGTCTTCGAGTTGGGGGAGGAGGCCCACGAGGCCGGCCATGGCGGCACTCAAGGACGGCGGCCTCATGTAGCTCGGTGCGGCTGGACTCGTCGTTGGTGGTGATCTTGTGCCTTGAGAATGGCGTCATGAGCTGAGCAACTCTCTGTCGAGACTGCTCCATGAACTGTGTTCATGTAATTGATGGATGCTTGAATGGCTCGATCACGACCAAGGGAGGCAAAATGACCCGGACATTCGACACGGTGACCAGGGCCAACGCCCTCTACGTACAAGCCATGTAACAAGCTCAAATCGAAAACCGCCTAAAATGAACAGCAAAAACACTTAAAGGTGACATTTATCTGGTTTTGAGGATTTGGGAGTTAAAATTGTTGGAAATATGCCTTAGAGGCAATAATAAAATAGTTATTATCATATTTCCCGTTCATGATAAATATTTATTATTCATGCTATAATTGTATTCATCGAAAACTTAAATACATGTGTGAATACATAAACTACACCGTGTCCCTAGTAAGTCTCTACTAGACTAGCTCGTTGATCAAAGATGGTTAAGGTTTCCTAACCATGAACATGAATTGTCATTTGATAACATGATCACATCATTAGAAGAATGATGTGATGGGCAAGACCCAACCGTAAGCTTAGCATATGATCGTATCACTTTAGGTTTTGCTACATCTTTCTTCATGTCAAGTATCTATTTCTAAGACCATGAGATCATGCAATTCCTGGATACTGGAGGAATGCCTTGTGTGCTATCAAACATCACTTCATAACTGGGTGATCATAAATGTGCTCTACATGTATCTCTAAAGGTGTCTTTTGGGTTGGCATGGATCGAGACTGTTTGTCACTCCGTATGATGGAGAGATATCTCTGGGCCCTCTCGGTAATACAACATCGTAAAGAGCTTGCAAGCAATGTGGCTAATGAGTTTGTCACGGGATCTTGTATTACAGAACGAGTAAAGAGACTTGCCGGCAACGAGATTGAACTAGGTATAGAGATACCGACGATCGAATCTCGGGCAAGTAGCATATCGCTGGACAAAGGGGATTGCATACGTGATTAACTGAATCCTTGACATCATGGTTCAACCGATAAAGATCTTCGTGGAATATGTAGGAACCAACCAGGTCCCGCTATTGGTTATTGACTGGAGAGATGTCTCAGTCATGTCTACATGATTCTCGAACCCGTAGGGTCCGCACGCTTAACGTTTGATGACGCTAGAGTAGTATTGGGATATGTGCATTGGTAACCTAATGTTGTTCAAAGTCCCAGATGAGATCTTAGACGTCACGAGGAGCTCCGGAGCTAAATATTTATATATGGGAAGTGTTGGGAAACGTTGCATGTAAAACAAAAAAATTTCTATGCACACGCAAGATCTATCAAGGAGATGCATAGCAACGAAAGGGGAGAGTGTGTCTACGTACCCTCATAGACCGTAAGCGGAAGTGTTTGTTAACGCGGTTGATGTAGTCGAACTTCTTTGTGCTCCAACCGATCGAGTACCGAACGTACGGCACCTCCGCGTTCAGCACACGTTCAGCTCGGTGACGTCCTCGCCTTCTTGATCCAGCAAGACGGCGAAGTAGTGGATGAGTTCCGGCAGCACGACGACGTGGTGACGGTGATGGTGAAGTTATCTCCGCATGGCTTCGCCTAAGCACTACGAAAATATGACCGAGGGTGTAAACGGTGGAGGGGGCACCGCACACGGCTAAGCAATTGTGGTGGTTATGTGTGGCGCCCCCTCCCACATATATATAGGTGGGGGGGAGAGGGGAGAGGCCAAGGGGCGCCCCAAGTAGGTCTGTCGTGGACTTAACACGGCAGATGCCCTAGCAAAAGGACTTAGGTGTGGAGCCATCGCAACTAGGTTAGCTTGAAGGGGTTAAACGGGACAAAGGACACAGAGAGTTTACCCAGGTTCGGCCCCTCTCAACGAGGTAAAGGCCTACTCCTGCTTTAGGTTGTATTGCTTGTATTTTGATTACCAGGGAGCGAATACGTTTGACCTAGTTCTCGATCAGTTGTTTCTTGAGTTAACCCGCCGCCGGGTCACCCCTTTATATACAGGTTGATGCCCGGTGGCTTACAGAGTCCCGGCCAGCTCACACAAACATGACCGGCTCGGTTTCTAACTACCCTTGCCTTACAAGACAAGTTTAAACATATGGCGGCTCATACCCGTGGGCCTCAAGCCGTCTCCGGGTCTTGGGCCTTCAATTAGCTTGCTCTATGAACCGCCATCTTCATATCTTCTTGGACCTTATCGGGCCTCTTGACTTTAAGCCACCAGGGGCATGACCCGGCCCCTCCTGGGCGGGTCATACCCATTAGTTATATCCCCAACATTAGGCCCCAGGTTGATTTGAACTGGTTCACATCAATCTTCATCTCTTGACATAGCAGAATCTTCCTTTATCAATTCCCTTTCAGTTCTTGGTAACCCGCCATGACGTCACATCTTAGAATCGTGTTAACCCGCCATGACATCATTGCGCATTAATTTCGCACAAAGCCCAGAATATCTCCACAGATCTTTATCTTAATGGACCTCCCGAAAATCGAGGCATTCACATAGCCACATAACCATTTTTCAGCCTCCTCGATTCCCGCGCATGCCATTTATTCAACTCCTTATAAATAGGGACAGGGGGCCCCTGTTTTCACTTTTACCCCCTGCCTCTGCGTCTTCTTCCTTCTTGCGACTCCACAACACCCAAGCTCTGCTGCCGCCGTCCACCTCCAGCGTCTTCGACTCCAGCCGCTGCATCAACCTGAACGGACCAGAGAAATGTGGCACACTCCTGCTATCCATCAGCGTCGATAGGTACCCCTCTTGCTTCGCATCAGATATGCACTAGGGTTTGCTTAGTTCATCGGAGTTCATCGCCGTTCTTCTTTTTTCCTCTTTAGATCACATAGTTAGATCTGAACACAGTGCCAAAGTTATGCGGTAGTGGTTTTAACATTCGTTTCCAACAGTAGAAGATACCCCCTCTATACAAAAGTCTCATCTGAGCACACGAGTTCTTCTGCTGCCATCACCTTAGGTTTAGAATTTATTTTCTTTTCTGAACTGCTGTAGATCCAAAATCATAGAACCAATTTGTGGAACCTGTTTGCCCATCACTTAGCAAAATTCACTTATAGATCTGTAGCACCGCAGCTGTTCGGGCAGTTTATAAGATAAGCCGTAACCCGCCATACTCCATTAGTCCCCTTGTTAAGCCGCCAGTATATGTTCACAACCTGTATAACCCAGCATTAGCTTTCCGGTTTAATCATTCCAATGTTTAAAGCACATCATCCGCTGCATATAAATTGGCTTTGCATGATGCACTCATTTTTTGACCACTGGCCGGCTTAACAGCATAACTTTAAACCGGCAATATTTTTTCCTTTAGGCTTTTCACCAACAAAATGTCCAAGACCGTCACTTCATGCAATTGGGTTGCTTCCACTATCACGGAAGAAATCCTCGATGAATTTGTAAAAGAAGGCGTCCTGGCCAAAAAGGATGTGATCCACTGGAGGGCCCCAGGAACAGAGACCACCCCTGAACCAAAAGAGGGTGAAGTTGTAGTTTTCACTGATCACATGCTCCGGGGGTTCACTCCACCCGGCTCAAAATTCTTTCGTGATGTGCTGCACTTCTTTCAACTTCATCCGCAAGATATTGGGCCCAACTCTGTTTCAAACATCTGCAACTTCCAAGTTTTTTGTGAAGTATATCTTCAACAGGAGCCCACTGTAGAGCTGTTCAGGGAATTCTATTACTTGAACCGCCAGACTAAGTTCACAAATGGGCCTAGCCTAGAACTAGGCGGCATTTCAATTCAGAGGCACAAAGAAGCTACTTTGCTAGCCGCTGCACTTCCCAGTCATCCCAAGGACTGGAACCAGACTTGGTTTTAATGCCAAGACACATCTCTAGAGGGTGAAAATCCCTTGCTGGGTTATCGTGAGAGCCGGCTTAGCAACAGGCACCCCCTCCCTGACCGGATCAGCACAGCAGAACGGGCTAAATATATGCCCATTTTTGGAAAAATCAGAGCCCTAATGGCCAATGGCTTAACTGGAGTTGACCTAGTTCGATGCTGGGTCGCATGGAGAATTTTACCCTTAAGCCGCCAGACCGGCTTAATGTGCGAGTATACCTGTGACATCAAAGATCCACAACGCCACAGCCAAGTGCGATTGGACGATGAGAGTCTCAACAAGATGGTCAAGACATTGCTGAACGAAAGCTTAGCCACCTGCAGCAAGACGGGGCTGAACCCCTTTTGCACCCTCAACAAGCCGCCAGCTGTAAGTATTTGTGAGCAGTTTTCATTAACTCATTGTCTGTCAATCTGCCTTCTCATTCTTACTTGAATTTTCTGCAGCCTGACTCCCCCTTCTGGAAGAAGAAGCTTCAGGATAAACCGGCCAAGAAAACCAGGACCAAAAACCAAGCCAAGAAACCTGCCAAGAAGAAATCAGAAGCAGTTGATCCGTTTACTCTTGATGAAGAGTCGGAGGTAGAACTTGATTCTCTTGGCTCCTTCTTTGTTCATCTTATTGACATTGATTACTACCAGGATGAAGCAGAGGCCAGCCATGCAGACGGCGAAGAGGTAACTATCCTTTCCTCCGACTCAGAATCTCTGCCAAGACAGAAAGTTCGACAAGCGAGCCGGAAAGTAAGGTTTTCTCACCCTTTAGCTTATCTGGATCCCCACTTTATTTTGAAGAAACAGCAGCATGAAGTTCGCCGCACAACCCGGAACAGCCGAGGCGGGGAACTTTCCTCCGGTTTACCAAACACGCCGGTTCCTCGCAAGCGCCGAGCAGAGGTTTCACCGTTTGCCGATTTAGCTTTTCTAAAAGCGGGTCTTGTTCGACAACCCCTTAACCCTTCTGATTCAAACTATCAGGGCACTTCTCACTCCTCATCTGGGGACTCCACTGGGACTCAGATCCCCCTTTTCAAAGTCGCCCCAGGGTAAGAATATTGAATTTCTTTGCTTTTTAAGCCCTTTGTCAATTATCATGCTTACATCTTTATGTCTCATTGTCAGTGGTCAAGCCAAACCAAGCAAGAAGGCGAAGACCAGTAAACCGGGCGAAAACATCAATACCACTGAAGATCCCAAGGCTGCTAACCCGGAGAAGCAGACAATATCTGAATCTTTGCATCAAACCTCCGAAGCAGCCATTGATGATCCGCCGCCCGAAGAGCACAATGTTATTATGGACTCCACGGACGTTGACCCGGCTCGTGCTAAGCCGCCAAGTCCCATCAAACCTACTGAAGAAAAGGATGACGATGTCATAGTCACTGGGACCCGTTACGTTGAGCCGGGCAACCCCACAATCTTTGCTAAACATAGCGCCAAGGAGGAATTTTCTGCTGCTGACAAGGGCAAATGGAAGCTGGATTTAGAAGGTTATGCCCAGTTCAATGCTCAGGAACTTCACGCGGGTTATTTAACCCGCCTTCACACTAGCCGTGACTTTGAAGCCGGCTTAGTCAATCTAATGAAGGAGCGTTTTGAGGTAAACACTGAAAAACTCTTTCCTGTACATATATCTGTCAGCCGCCAAGTCTACTGTATATGAAGAAATTGAATATGCCATAGACTTAAATACCATATTTGATCTTATAACCATGCCATAGCAATTAGTAACTGCTGAAGCAAAACAAGTAGCCCCCAAGGGCCGGCTTAAACTGGAAAGTTAAGCCGGGACTTCAAATTGTAGCACTAAAATCCACTTATATAGCCCCCAAGGGCCGGCTTAAGCTACATAGCTAAGCAGGGACTTACCACCATATTTATGAATAAATCCAAATATGTAGCCCCCATGAGCCGGTTTTAGTTGAAGAAACTTTAACCGGGTCATTAAAGATTTGTCTTCAAAAGAGCAAATGTACATTAGCCCCCAAGTGCCAAGTAAAATACATGTATTATGCTTGGGACTTCAAATAAGATGATTATCATAACCATATGCTGCCTGTCTTTGTGTATGGCAGGCTGAATTGAATGTGAAGGAAACTCAAGTCAATGATCTGCGGCAAAACATCCAGTCCCAACAGTCAGAGACTTCAAAGGCCAAATCAGAGCTGAGAACCTCCTTGGAAGAGATTGAAAAATTAAAAAGGGACTTCAGCGCTGAGAGAAACGGCTGGGAGACCGAGAAGGCGGCTCTGCTGAAAAGAGCAGAAGATGCTGAAGCTGCACTTAAGCCGGTAACTGATGAGTTGTCCGGCTTAAAACATCAAATCAATAGCCTGACACCTGCCATCTTCGGTAAACAATATAATACTTCAATTTTTCACCACCAACATACCATGGTTATAAACCGGCTTACCAATATTTGTGTTGATGCAGGCTCCAGAAGTTCCAGGCTGGGCCAAGACATGCGCGTAAGGCTTAAGGCCGTATATACCCTTGTGGAGCAACTGTACACCGGCGCACAACGGGCTATTGTTGTTGTCTCACATAAGAAGCAACCACCTTCACTCATCAAGCAGATGCTGGAGAAACTGTCTGTGCTGCCGCAAAGAGTTGAAGAACTAAAGCGGTCAGCTGCTAGAGCCGGTGCCATCATCGCGTTGAGCCGGGCGAAGGCATGGCAAGCCGAACTTGACTCGGAAGAATTGGCCACTGGCTGCCCAAGTTTAAAAGAAGACGGGTCTCCCTTTGAAGCCGCAGACTTTACCAAATGTGTAAAGGAAATGCGCCCACTGGCGAGTAAGCTAGCTGAAGAGACCGACTTGATAAAATATCAGGCGGCTTACTCAAAAGAAAACTCAAAAGTATCAGCGCCGGTTTATGAGGCCATGGATCTCATCCCGCCAACACGTAAGCACACCTTTGCCCCTGATATTGATCCATCAACCCTCATAGATGATGAGGCTGTATTCAGAGCATTGACTGGGATCAATTGGGCCACAACTAACTTCCAACAAGTGGAGGAAGAAGAAGAACCGACGCTGGATGACCCAGAAGCTTCAACTCGCCAGGACCAGGACAATTGATCCGCAAGGCGGCTCTCAGACTGCATCACAGTGCTTGTTTGAAAAAACACTTAATCATTTGGGCTTTGAAAGCCATGTAATAGGCTAGTGAAAACAATGATCTATCATGCCATCGTGCATGTTCTTAGCCTTTTGAAACTGATGATGAACTTTTCATATGCCATGGATGAACTTTGCAAGGAATATCATATTATTTTACAAAGCTCCTACATAGAGTAAACAATAGATACCCTGGCGGTTTACGCGAGGGCGGGTCATAATGTCCAACATCATATATTCTGGCGACTTATAGTCCATAACCAGGGCGGGTTACCAAACCTCACATATTCATATAACAAGTAAACACATACCTGTGAGATTGGTTCATACCGCTGGCTTGCAGTGCCGTATGCAGTAAGGGTAACAACCCAAAACTGGAAGTGCATAACTCCAAATGCACAATCAAAAAATGCTGGCGACTTATTGTCCAAAGCCAGTCCGGGTTATCAAAACCCCAAATAAGCTCAAGTATGAGTCAAAAGGATTAAGGCTACATGGCCTGAATCGTGTTAAACCATATATCAATATGGTACAAGGGTATGAACCCAAACAATGTTCAAAGAAAATAACAAATCAGAAAAAACAAGGCTTCCATAGGCTGCCAAGCCTCAATATCAAGTGATGCTCATGGGCCGCACAGCCACTGAGTTAATCCTTCATTTAAACCTGTAAGCCGGGCCTCACATGACCAACCACCATTTTAACCTTGACAAGTTCAGGGTCTTTATAAGATTGACTGTCAAGAGTTCGGCGGGTCATTCCAGATAACCTGGGCGGAGTGGCAGACATATAGGCAGGATAACCCAGAGTTTTTGGCATTTTACACTTGGCATCCAAGCCAATCAAAAGGGTAAGTAAAGCTATGTTCATTGAACAATAAGCCCCCAAGTGACCAATAATGAGCCTTCAAGGCAGGATACCTATGTTTGAACTGCTCATTGTAGCAAGTTCTCTTTGGTACCCGTTCAATTTGGGCAATAAGCCCCCAAGTAATTTGCATCAAGGCGTATAAGCCGGATCAATAGGGTAGTCATAGCTATGCTCAATGAGCAGGAAGCCCCCAAGTAATTTTTTGAATAAGGTGTGCAAGCCGGATCAAGAGGGTAGTCACAGCTATGCTCAATGAGCAGGAAGCCCCAAGTGATCTTATGAACTGACAATAAAGACTCAGATACTCAGAAATGAAACGACAGAGGCCCTGAATTATCAGGGATGCCGGCTTTATTATTCTTGATCATAATATATACATGGATGAAAATATGTACAACACAAGAGCCAGTGTCTCAGGTATAATAAGGCCGAAGATGAGCAATATTCCACGGCCGGCGGGTCTCCTCCTCAGATGTGCGTGAGTCCTTGTGATCTCGAATATCAATGAGGTAGTATGACCCGTTGTTCAAGTTCTTGCTGACCACAAAAGGCCCTTCCCAAGGTGGAGATAACTTGTGCATATCAGTTTGATCCTGGATGAGCCGGAGCACCAAATCGCCTTCTTGAAAGGTTCGAGTTTTAACCCGGCGGCTATGATAGCGACGCAGATCTTGCTGGTATATGGCCGAACGAGCCGCCGCAAGGTCACGCTCCTCATCCAAGAGATCAAGAGCATCCTGACGTGCTTTTTCATTATCAGCTTCAACATAAGCCGCCACACGGGGTGAGTCGTGACGGATGTCACTGGGGAGAACCGCCTCTGCTCCGTAAACCATGAAGAAAGGCGTATAACCCGTGGATCTGTTGGGGGTAGTATTTATACTCCAAAGCACTGAGGGCAACTCCTCAACCCAACAACCCGGCGTCCTCTGCAAAGGGACCATAAGCCGGGGCTTGATACCTCTCAAGATCTCTTGATTGGCCCTTTCAGCTTGACCATTGGACTGGGGTGAGCCACCGATGAGACGTCAAGACGAATATGTTCACGTTGACAAAATTCTTTCATAGCACCCTTGGACAGATTAGTGCCATTATCAGTTATGATGCTATGAGGGTAGCCGAAGCGAAAAATCACCTTTTTAATGAATTGAACCGCCGTTGCCGCATCACATTTACTGACCGGCTCTGCCTCAACCCACTTTGTAAATTTGTCAACTGCCACCAACAGGTGGGTCTTTTTATCTTTGGATCGCTTGAAAGGCCCAACCATATCCAGCCCCCAGACCGCAAACGGCCAAGTAATTGGAATCATCCTCAATTCTTAGCCGGCACATGAGCTTGTTTGGAAAACTTTTGACAACCATCACACTTGCTAACCAGGTCCTCTGCATCAGCATGAGCCGTCAGCCAATAAAATCCATGACGAAAAGCCTTGGCTACGAGAGACTTAGAGCCGGCATGATGACCACAATCTCCTTCATGAATCTCCCTTAGAATTTCACGGCCCTCTTCAGGAGATATGCATCGCTGAAACACCCCTGTGACACTGCATCGGTGTAACTCACCATTGACAATGGTCATTGACTTAGATTGCCGGGTTATCTGCCCGGCCAAAGTTTCATCCTCAGGTAACTCACCCCGGGTCATATAAGCCAAATATGGCATCGTCCAATCAGGGATACGTGAAGAGCCGCCACCAACTGTACCTCCGGGTCAGGGATAGCAAGATCCTCTTCCGTGGGCAACTTAACTGAAGGATTATTCAGAATATCCAGAAAACATTAGGTGGTACCGGCTTATGCTGAGACCCCAGCCGGCTTAAAGCATCAGCCGCCTCATTTTTCCTGCGATCAACATGCTCCACCTGATAGCCTTTGAAATGACCAGCAATAGCATCAACCGCCCGGCGGTAAGCCGCCATGAGTGGGTCTTTGGAATCCCAAGTTCCTGAGACTTGCTGAGCCACCAGATCTGAATCGCCAAAGCATCTGACCCGGCTTAAGTTCATCTCTTTAGCCATCCGAAGGCCATGGAGCAAGGCCTCATACTCAGCTGCATTGTTAGTACAAGGAAACATCAATCTTAAGACATAACAAAATTTATCACCTCGTTGGGAAGTCAAGATGACTCCAGTCCCCGAGCCTTCCAGCTGCCTGGATCCATCAAAATGAATAGTCCAATACGTCTTATCAGGCTTCTCCTCAGGCATCTGTAACTCCGTCCAGTCATTGATGAAATCCACAAGTGCTTGAGACTTGATAGCTGTCCGGGGCATATATTTCAGACCATGAGGTCCAAGCTCAATGGCCCACTTGGCCACCCGGCCTGTGGCTTCTCTATTTTGAATAATATCGCCTCGAGGAGCAGAACTGACCACAGTGATGGGATGACCAAGGAAATATTGTTTCAACTTATGACTAGCCATGAACACTCCATAAACCAGCTTCTGCCAATGTGGGTACCTCTGCTTAGATTCAATTAGCACCTCACTGACATAATAAACCGGCCTCTGAACCGGGAACTCCTTGCCTGACTCCTTCCTTTCCACAACAACCGCCACACTGACGGCTCTGTTATTAGCAGCCACATATAAAAGCAAGGGCTCCTTGTCAATAGGAGCTACGAGAACCGGAGGCTCGGCCAACTGTTTTTTAAGCGCCTCAAACGCCTGATTAGCAGCATCACTCCAAACGAAGTGATCCGTTTTCTTCATCATCTGGTAGAGGAGGATAGCCTTTTCTCCCAGGCGGCTTATAAACCGGCTTAAGGCCGCGATACGACCCGCCAAACGCTGGACGTCATTAACACATGCCGGCTTAGCCAAAGAAGTGATAGCCTTGATTTTCTCCGGGTTAGCTTCAATGCCTCTCTCAGAGACCAAAAAACCCAAGAGCTTGCCTGCTGGCACGCCAAATACACACTTGGCCGGGTTAAGCATCATCTTGTAGACCCGGAGGTTGTCAAAGGTCTCCTTTAAATCATCTAACAAGGTCTCCTTCTTCCTGGATTTCACAACAATATCATCCACATAAGCATAAACATTGCGTCCAATCTGATCATGGAGGCAATTCTGAACACAACGCTAGTAAGTCGCCTGGGCACTCTTGAGCCCAAAAGGCATAGACACATAGCAGAAGGCCCCAAAGGGAGTGATAAAAGTTGTCTTCTCCTGGTCCTTAACTGCCATCTTGATCTGATGATAACTAGAATAAGCATCTAAAAAGCTCAGGCGCTCACAACCCGCCGTAGCATCAATAATCTGATCAATACGAGGGAGAGCAAAAGGATCAGCCGGACAAGCCTTGTTAAGGTCCGTGTAATCCACACACATACGCCAAGTGCCATTTTTCTTAAGCACCAGCACCGGGTTAGCTAACCACTCAGGATGAAAAACTTCAACGATAAACCCAGCCGCCAAGAGCCGGGCCACCTCTTCACCAATGGCCTTGCGTCTCTCTTCATTAAAACGACGAAGAAATTGCTTGACCGGTTTAAACTTCGGATCAATATTGAGAGTGTGCTTAGCGAGTTCCCTCAGTACACCTGGCATGTCTGAAGGCATCCATGCGAAGATGTCCCGGTTCTCACGGATGAACTCGATGAGCGCGCTTTCCTATTTCGGATCCAGATTGGCACTGATAATAAACTGTTGGGATGAATCACCAGGGACAAAGTCAACCTGCTTGGTGTCATCAGCCGACTTGAACTTCAACAAGGGGTCATGCTCTATAGTTGGCTTCTTCAAAGGACTCATATCCGCCGGGTCAACATTATCCTTGTAAAATTTCAACTCCTCTGTTGCACAAATGGACTCAGCATAAGCGGCGTCGCCCTCTTCACATTCCAAAGCTATCTTCCTGTTACCATGCACCATGATGGTGCCCTTATGACCCGGCATTTTGAGCTGCAGATAAACATAACAAGGCCGTGCCATAAACTTGGCATAAGCCGGCTGCCCAAACAAGGCGTGATAAGGGCTCTGAATCTTGACCACCTCAAAAGTCAATGTTTCACCCCGATAATCATGCTCATCGCCAAAAGCCACTTCCAAGGCTATCTTACCCACTAGATATGCCGACTTACCAGGCACCACTCCATGAAACACAGTAGAAGACGGCTTGAGATCTTTGTCAGTCAATTCCATACGGCGAAAAGTATCATAATAAAGAATATTGATACTGCTGCCCCCGTCCATAAGTACCTTTGTAAACTTGTATCCACCAACCTGTGGAGCAACCACCAACGCCAGCTGACCCGGGTTGTCAACCCGGGGCGGGTGATCCTCACGGCTCCATACGATAGGCTGCTCTGACCATCGCAAGTATCGAGGGACCGCCGGCTCAACCGTGCTCACTGCTCGTTTATGAACCTTCTGGTCTCGCTTGCATAGGTTTGTTGTGAAAACATGATACTGACCACTATTTAGCTGCTTCGGATTACTCTGATAGCCAGACTGCTACTGCTGATTACCTTGACCGGACTGCTGATTACCACCGCCTTGATTGCCTTGGCCTTGAAAACCAGAGTTTGAACCGCCACCTCCAAAACCAGGCCCGTGAGAGCCGGATCCTGACTCGCCGTTCGGGCCGTTCTGATAAAAACCGGAATTTCTATACTCCCTCGTAATGAAGCAATCTTTCCATAAATGAGTGGCCGGCTTATCCTGAGTACCGTGCTTTGGACAAGGCTGATTCATTATTGCCTCAAGGTTAAACTTTGGCCCACCAAACCGGGGCGTTGATGATTTCCCTTTACGACGCTGGCTGCTATTCTGCGTGCTGGTGTTAGCCACAAAATCTGAGCCGCCATCGGTTTGCTTGCGCTTACCATTGTTACCTTGACCCGCCGTATTGTGATGCTGTCCCTTTCCATTGCCGCCCTTCTTCCCCTTGCTAGCCTTCTCTTCGTCAGACGCCGGGTCTTTCGTACTATCTGAGTCAGCATATTTGGTTAGGGCCGCCATGAGCTCTCCCATATCATTGCAGTGGCGCTTAAGCCGCCCCAGCTTCTGTTTGAGGGGAAGAAAACTGCAATTTTTCTCCAAAATCAGGACGGCTGAACCGGCATTAATGCTATCTGATGAATGAATGACTTCCGAGACCCGGCGAACCCAGTGATTGGTGGACTCATCCTCAAGCTGGACGCAAGCATCAAGGTCGATGATCGACATGGGTTGCTTACACGTATCTCTAAAGTTCTGAATAAAACGCGCCTTCAACTGTGCCCACGAACTGATGGAGTTGGCAGGTAACCCTTTCAGCCAGGTACGAGCCGGTCCATCCAACATCATGGTGAAATACTTGGCGCACACAGCGTCGTTAACATCTAGCATCTCCATGGCCATCTCATAGCTCTCAATCCATGCCTCCAGAGGTTGATCAGCTGTGTAGTTGGGCACCTTGTGAGGGCCCTTAAAATCCTTGGGCAGACTCTCATTACATAAAGCCGGCACTAGGCACGGCACCCCCACGGTCCTAGAAGTCATCCCAGCTTCTATAGACGAGGACGGGTTATGCTGGGGTTGCTGATAAGCCGCCAACTGAGCCGCCAGCTCTGCCTCCCGACGTGCCCTAGCCTGATCTACTAAAGCCTGAGCATGGTTATTAGCGCATGGCGGGTCACGCCCACGGGGCTGGTTATGGTGCTGCTCACTACTCGAAACCGCCGGCGACTCAATGTGCTGGCTGTAACTCTGGCTTGGGCGTGGGGTTGAATGGATCCGCTCACGGCTATACGAATATGCCGCCTATTGAACCACCGCGGTTTGAAGAAGCTCCACAGCCTTCCGGGTCTCAACCATCGCGGGAGACTCGCCTTGCATCGGGAGAGCCGCCAGCCGCGACGCCGCAGCAATCATGTTGTCCAAAGGGTTAGAAAAATGACCCGGCGGTGTCAGCACCTGCTGAGGCGGGGTTAAATTCAAACGAGGTGGGTCTGCGACTCGTGGCTGAGCCGTCCCTCCAGTCACGGGTGCCTCAACAGCCCGGGTTACCTCAGGTGGATTGCTTGGCCCGGCCCCAGGTGTGTTAAAGAGATTCCTTGCATCGTACTCCGGAGATAGCCGACTCATGTGCCTCCTTCGTAAAACGGCGTTAGATGCATTCTTGTCCAAGGTTAACCGGAAATTCTCGGCTTGAATCCGTTGCATCTCCGCGTCCAGGGCGGCTTGTTCTGTCGCCATCCTAGCATTCTCAGCATTAAGTTCAACTCTGGCTTGAGCTATCTCATCTTGTAGTTTCGCCACATCCACCTTATGTTGCGCTTGAGTCTCTAGAGTAACCTCTACCTCTAGCAGAGTTGCCAAGGCGTCCAAGAGCTCGGACAAAACTAGAGCCGGCGGGGGCACAGGACCGCTCGCGCCAGCCGTTGCTTCGGCTGTTGAACCGGAAGTCATGGCTGCCGCAGTTGACGATTGCAGCACTGGTTGCGTGCGAGCCATGAAGATCGCGACCCTGTTCGGCGGCTCGTAGGGGTCCGGAATACTATCGCCATCGGAACAGCCCCCAAGCCCGCCATCTTGCAGTTGATACATTGAATTAGTCTCACCGGTTGAGGACTCACCATCAGAGTAGATGACCGTCTCTCCACCAGACGTAGATCCTTCCTCAAAGCCCACTCCATGCACAAACCCAACAAAGGTGTGCTTCACGGCGGCTTGAACCTCGGCGGGCCGCGTGCGCCGAGCCGTCTCGATGATGTTGGTGCAGATGTCTGGCTCAGGCTCCGACTCGCCGATCTTGCCAATGAAGACGTGGATTCCGCTGAAGGGGACCCGGTACCCGTATTTGATTGAATCAGCCTCGGGACCCCAGCCTGCGTCGTCGATGTAGATCTTGCCGCAGTGACTCTTGGTCATCCGGCCCATGGCATATCCCTTGATCCCTGTGAAGCTACCCTTCAAGAACTCGAAACCACCGTGCGCTAGCCCCACGGTGGGCGCCAACTGTCGTGGACTTAACACGGCAGATGCCCTAGCAAAAGGACTTAGGTGAGGAGCCATCGCAACTAGGTTAGCTTGAAGGGGTTAAACCGGACAAAGGACACAGAGAGTTTACCCAGGTTTGGCCCCTCTCAACGAGGTAAAGGCCTACTCCTGCTTTAGGTTGTATTTCTTGTATTTCGATTACCATGGAGCGAATACGCTTGACCTAGTTCTCGATCAGTTGTTTCTTGAGTTAACCCGCCGCCGGGTCATCCCTTTATATACAGGTTGATGCCCGGAGGCTTATAGAGTCCCGGCCGGCTCACACAAACGTGACCGGCTCGGTTTCTAACTACCCTTGCCTTACAAGACAAGTTTAAACTTATGGCGGCTCATACCCGTGGGCTTCAAGCCGTCTCCGGGTCTTGGGCCTTCAATTAGCTTGCTCTATGAACCGCCATCTTCATATCTTCTTGGACCTTATCGGGCCTCTTGACTTTAAGCCGCCAGGGGCATGACCCGGCCCCTCCTGGGCGGGTCATACCCATTAGTTATATCCCCAACAAGGTCCGAATCCTACTTGGGCTCCTGCCCTTGGCCACGCCCCCCTTCCATATTTGCCGCAGGGGGGAAGGAAAGGGGGGAGAGGGAAGGAAGGGGGAGGCCAAATCCCCCCCTTTCATTTCTCCCACTTGGCCGGCTGCCATAGGGGGTGCGCCAGCCCCTTGTGGGCTGGTGTGCTCCCCTCTAATGGCCCAATAGGCCCATTACCCTCCCGAGGGTGTCCAGTACCCCCTCCGGTATTTCGATGACTACCCGGTACACTCCAAAACACTTCCGGTGTCCGAATACCATCATCCTATATATCAATCTTTACCTCCGGACCATTCTGGAGCTCCTCGCCATGTCCGTGGTCTCATCTAGGATTCCGAACAACATTCGGTCACCAAATCATATAACTCATATAACACTATATCGTCAACGAACGTTAAGCGTGCGGACCCTACGGGTTCGAGAACTATGTAGACATGACCGAGACACCTCTCTGGTCAATAACCAATAGCGGAACCTGGATGCCCATATTGGCTTCTACATATTCTACAAAGATCTTTATCGGTCGAACCTTATGACAACATACGTAATTCCCTTTGTCCATTGGTATGTTACTTGCCTGAGATTCGATCGTCGGTATCTTCATACCTAGTTCAATCTCGTTACTGGCAAGTCTCTTTACTCATTCCGTAATACATCATCTCGTAACTAACTCCTTAGTCACTATGCTTGCAAGGCTTCTTATGATGTGTATTACCGAGAGGGCCCAGAAATACCTCTCCGATACTCGGAGTGACAAATCCTAATCTCGATCTATGCCAACTCAACAAACACCTTCGGAGATACCTGTAGAGCATCTTTATGATCAACCAGTTACGTTGTGACGTTTGATAGCACACAAGGTATTCCTCCGGTATCCGGGAGTTGCATAATCTCATAGTCGAAGGAATATGTATTTGTCATCAAGAAAGCAATAGCAATAAACTGAACGATCAATATGCTAAGCTAACGGATGGGTCTTGTCCATCACATCATTCTCCTAATGATGTGATCCCGTTATCAAATGACAACACATGTCTATGGTTAGGAAACCTTAACCATCTTTGATCAACAAGCTAGTCTAGTAGAGGCTTACTAGGGACACGATATTTGTTTATGTATTCACACATGTATTTAAGTTTCCGATCAATACAATTCTAGCATGAATAATAAACCTTTATCATGAATAAGGAAATATAAAATAACAACTTTATTATTGCCTCTAGGGCATATTTCCTTCAGTCTCCCACTTGCACTAGAGTCAATAATCTAGATTACATTGTAATGAATCTAACACCCACGGAGTCTTGGTGCCGATCATGTTTTGCTTGCGGAAGAGGCTTAGTCAACGGGTCTGCCACATTCAGATCCATATGTATTTTGCAAATATCTATGTCTCCATCCTTGACCATTTCACGAATGGAGTTGAAGCGTCTCTTGATGTGTGTTGGTTCTCTTGTGAAACCTGGATTCCTTCGCCAAGGCAATTGCTCCAGTGTTGTCACAAAAGATTTTCATTGGACCCGATGCACTGGGTATTACACCCAGATCATATATGAACTCCTTCATCCAGACTCCTTCATGTGCTGCTTCTGAAGCAGCTATGTATTCCGCTTCACACGTAGATCCCGCCTCGATGCTCTGCTTGGAACTGCACCAATTGACAGCTTCACCATTCAATATAAATACGTATCCGGTTTGTGACTTAGAGTCATCCGGATCAGTGTCGAAGCTAGCATCGACGTAACCATTTACGACGAGCTCTTCGTCGCCTCCATAAACAAGAAACATATCCTTGGACCTTTTCAGGTACTTCAGGATGTTCTTGACCGCTGTTCAGTGATCCACTCCTGGATTACTTTGGTACCTCCCTGCCAGACTTATGGCAAGGCACACATCAGGTCTGGTACACAGCATAGCATACATGATAGAACCTATGGCTGAGGCATAGGGAATGACTTTCATTTTTCTCTATCTTCTGTAGTGGTTGGGCTTCGAGTCTGACTCAATTTCACACCTTGTAACACAGGCAAGAACCCTTTCTTTGACTGATCCATTTTGTACTTCTTCAAAACTTTATCAAGGTATGTGCTTTGTGAAAGTCCTATTAAGCGTCCTGATCTATCTCTATAGATCTTGATGCCCAATATATAAGCAGCTTCACCGAGGTCTTTCATTGAAAAATTCTTATTCAAGTATCCTTTTATGCTGTCCAGAAATTCTATATCATTTCCAATCAACAATATGTCATCCACATACAATATCAGAAATGCTACAGAGCTCCCACTCACTTTCTTGTAAATACAGGCTTCACCGTAAGTCTGTATAAAACCATATGCTTTGATCACCTCATCAAAGCGTATATTCCAACTCCGAGATGCTTGCACCAGTCCATACATGGATCGCTAGAGCTTGCACACTTTGTCAGCACCTTTAGGATTGACAAAACCTTCTGGTTGCATCATATACAACTCTTCTTTAAGAAATCCATTAAGGAATGTAGTTTTGACGTCCATTTGCCAGATTTCATAATCATAAAATGCGGCAATTGCTAACATGATTCAGACAGACTTAAGCATCTCTACGGGTGAGAAAGTCTCATCGTAGTTAACTCCTTGAACTTGTCGAAAACCTTTCGCAACAAGTCAAGCTTTGTAGACAGTAACATTACCATCAGCGTCAATCTTCTTCTTGAAGATCCATTTATTTTCTATGGCTTGCCGATCATCAGGCAAGTCCACCAAAGTCCATACTTTGTTTTCATACATGGATTCTATCTCAGATTTCATGGCCTCAAGCCATCTATCAGAATCTGGGCTCATCATAGCTTCTTCATAGTTCGTAGGTTCGCCTTGGTCTAATAACATGACTTCCAAGACAGGATTACCGTACCACTCTGGTGTAGATCGTCCTCTGGTTGACCTACGAGGTTCAGTAGCAACTTGATCTGAAGTTTCATGATCATGATCATTTGCTTCCTCTCTAGTTGGTGTAGGCATCACGGGAACATATTTCTCTGATGTGTTACTTTCCAATTTGAGAGAAGGTACAATTACCTCATCAATTTCTACTTTCCTCTCACTCACTTCTTTCGAGAGAAACTCCTTCTCTAGAAAGGATCCATTCTTAGCAACAAAGATCTTGCCTTCGGATCTGTGGTAGAAGGTGTACCCAATTGTTTCCTTAGGGTATCCTATGAAGATGCACTTCTCCGATTTGGGTTTGAGCTTATCAGGCTGAAGCCTTTTGACATAAGCGTCGCATCCCCAAACTTTAAGAAATGACAGCTTAGGTTTCTTGCCAAACCATAGTTCATACGATGTCGTCTCAACGGATTTAGACGGTGCCCTATTTAACGTGAATGCGTCTGTCTCTAATGCATAACCCCAAAATGATAGTGGTAAATCGGTAAGAGACATCATAGATCGCACCATATCCAATAAAATACGGTTACGACATTCGGACACACCATTACGCTGTGGTGTTCCAGGTGGCGTGAGTTGTGAAACAATTCCACATTGTTTTAAATGAAGGCCAAACTCGTAACTCAAATATTCGCCTCCACGATCAGATCATAGAAACTTTATTTTCTTGTTACGATGATTCTCTACTTCACTCTGAAATTCTTTGAACTTTTCAAATGTTTCAGACTTGTGTTTCATCAAGTAGATATACCCATACCTACTTAAATCATCTGTGAAGGTTAGAAAATAACGATACCCGCCGCGTGCCTCAACACTCATCGGACCGCATACATCAGTATGTATTATTTCCAATAAGTCATTAGCTCACTCCATTGTTCTGGAGAACGGAGTTTTAGTCATCTTGCCCATGAGGCATGGTTCGCAAGTATCAAATGATTCATAATCAAGTGATTCCAAAAGTCCATCTACATGGAGTTTCTTCATGCGCTTTACACCAATATGACCTAAACAGCAGTGCCACAAGTATGTTGCACTATCATTATCAACTTTGCATCTTTTGGCATCAATATTATGAATATGTGTATCACTACGATCAAGATTCGACAAGAATAGACCATTCATCAATGGTGCATGACCATAAAAGATATTACTCATATAAATAGAACAACCATTATTCTCCGATTTAAATGAATAACCGTCTCGCAATAAACAAGATCCAGATATAATGTTCATGCTCAACGCTGGCACCAAATAACAATTATTGATGTCTAAAACTAATCCCGAAGGTAGATGTAGAGGTAGCGTGCCGACGGCGATCACATCGACCTTGGAACCATTCCCGACGCGCATCGTCACCTCATCCTTAGCCAATCTTCGTTTATTCCGCAGCTCCTATTTCGAGTTACAAATATGAGCAACCAAACCAGTATCAAATACCCAGGCGCTGCTACGAGCATTAGTAAGGTACACATGAATAACATGTATATAAAATATACCTTTGTTCACTTTGCCCTCCTTATCCGCCAAGTATTCGGGGCAGTTCCGCTTCCAGTGACCATTCCCTTTGTAGTAGAAGCACTCAGTTTCAGGCTTGGGTCCAGCTTTGGGCTTCTTCCCAGGAGTGGCAACTTGTTTGCCATTATTCTTGAAGTTCCCTTTCTTTCCCTTGCCCTTTTTCTTGAAACTAGTGGTCTTGTTAACCATCAACACTTGATGCTCCTTCTTGATTTCTACCTCCGCGACCTTAAGCATTGCGAAGAGCTCAGGAATCATTTTATTCATCCCTTGCATATTATAGTTCATCACGAAGCCTTTGTAGCTTGGTGGCAGTGACTGAAGAACTCTGTCAATAACACTATCAACTGGAAGATCAACTCCCAGCTGAGTCAAGTGGTTATGATACCCAGACATTTTGAGTATGTGTTCACTGACAGAACTGTTCTCCTCCATCTTGCAGCTATAGAACTTGTTGGAGACTTCATATATCTCAACCCGGGCGTTTTCTTGAAATATTAACTTCAACTCTTGGAACATCTCATATGCTCCATAATGTTCAAAACGTCTTTGAAGTCCCGGTTCTAAGCCGTAAAGCATGGCACACTGAACTATTGAGTAGTCATCAGATCGAGCTTGCCAGACGTTCATAACATCTGCATCAGCTCCTGCACAGGTCTGTCACCCAGCGGTGCATCAAGGACATAATTCTTCTATGCAGCAATGAGGATAATCCTCAAGTTACGGACCCAGTCCGTGTAGTTGCTACCATCATCTTTCAACTTAGCTTTCTCTAGGAACGCATTAAAATTCAGGGGAACGGTAGCTCGGGCCATTGATCTACAACATAGATATGCAAAACTATAAGACTAAGTTCATGATAAATTAAGTTCAATTAATCAAATTACCAATGAACTCCCACTTAAATAAACATCCCTCAGGTTATCTAAGTGAGACATGATCCAAATCAACTAACCCATGTCCGATCATCACGTGAGATGGGGTAGTCATCAATGGTGAACATCTCTGTGTTGATCATATCTACTATATGACTCACGTTCGACCTTTCGGTCTCTAGTGTTCTGAGACCATGTTTGTACATGCTAGGCTCATCAAGTTTAACCCAAGTATTCTGCATGTGCAAAACTGTCTTACACCCGTTGTATGTGAACGTAGGGTCTATCACACCCGATCATCACGAGGTGCTTCGAAACGACGAACTTTGGCAATGGTGCATACTCGGGGAGAACACTTTTATCTTGAAATTTAGTGAAGGGATCATCTTATAATGCTACCGCCGTTCTAAGCAAAATAAGATGCATAAAGGATAAACATCATATGCAATCAAAATATGTGACATGATATGGCCATCATCATCTTGTGCTTTTGATCTCCATCTCCAAAGCATCGTCATGATCTCCATCGTCACCGGCTCGACACCTTGATCTCCATCGTTGCGTCGGGGTCGTGTCGCCAACTATTGCTTCTACAACTATTGCTAACGCATAGCGATAAAGTAAAGCAATTACATGGCGCTTGCATTTCATACAATAAAGAGACAACCCTAAGGCTCCTGCCGGTTGTCGATATTACAAAACATGATCATCTCATACATCAATATATATCACATCACGTCTTCACCATATCGCATCACAACATGCCCTGCAAAAACAAGTTAGACGTCCTCTACTTTGTTGTTGCAAGTTTTACGTGGCTGCTACGGGCTTCTAGCAAGAATCGTTCTTACCTACGCAAAAACCACAATGGCGATTCATCAAGTTTGCTGTTTTAACCTTCTTCAAGGACCGGCCGTAGTCAAATTCGATTCAACTAAAGTAGGAGAAACAGACACCCGCCAGCCACCTTTATGCAAAACTAGTTGCATGTCATTCGGTGGAACCGATCTCATGTGTGTGGACATGTAAGGTTGGTCCGGGCCGCTTCATCCCACAATACTACCGAATCAAAATAAGACGTTGGTGGTAAGCAGTATGACTATCACCGCCCACAACTCTTTGTGTTCTACTCGTGCATATCATCTACGCATAGACCTGGCTCTGATACCACTGTTGGGAAATGTTGCATGGAAAACAAAAAAATTTCTACGCACACGCAATATCTATCAAGGAGATGCATAGCAACGAGAGGGGAGAGTGTGTCTATGTACCTTCGTAGACCATAAGCGGAAGCATTTGTTAACGCGGTTGATGTAGTCGAACTTCTTTGTGCTCCAACCAATCGAGTACCAAACGTACGGCACCTCCGCGTTCAGCACACGTTCAGCTCGGTGACGTCCTCGCCTTCTTGATCCAGCAAGACGGCGAAGTAGTGGATGAGTTCCGGCAGTACGATGGTGTGGTGACGATGATGGTGAAGTTATATCCGCAGGGCTTTGCCTAAGCACTACAAAAATATGACCGAGGGTGTAAACGATGGAGGGGGGCGTCGCACACGGCTAAGCAATTGTCGTGGTTATGTGTGGCGCCCCCTCCCACATATATATATATAGGTGGGGGGGGGAGGGGAGAGGCCAAGGGGCACCCCAAGTAGGTCCAAATCCTACTTGGGCTCCTGCCCTTGGCCGCGCCCCCCTTCCATATTTGCCCGAGGGGGGAAGGAAAGGGGGGAGAGGGAAGGAAGGGGGAGGCCGAATCCCCCCTTTCCTTTCTCCCACTTGGCCGGCTACCATAGGGGGTGTGCCAGCCCCTTGTGGGCTGGTGTGTTCCCCTCTAATGGCCCCATAGGCCCATTACCCCCCCGAGGGTGTCCGGTACCCCCTCCGGTATTCCGATGACTACCCGGTACACTCCGAAACATTTCTGGTGTCCGAATACCATCGTCCTATATATCAATCTTTAATCAATCTTTACCTCCGGACCATTTCGGAGCTCCTCGTCATGTCCGTGATCTCATCCGGGACTCTGAACAACATTCGGTCACCAAATCATATAACTCATATAACACTATATCGTCAACGAACGTTAAGCGTGCGGACCCTACGGGTTCGAGAACTATGTAGACATGACCGAGACACCTTTGACTCTAAAAATCGTTGGCGATTTTGCCGTGTCACATGAAGGGTTCGTCTTAACACAAACCACGTGATCAGAAAGGGCAGGCATTTGCCCCCAAGTACATTACAAAACACAGGGGGCTAGTCCTTAGCCCCCACCGTCAAGCTCCTAAGGCTAAGTGAAAGCAGTAAAACTGAATAGTCTGATTGCCTAGTTTTGCTCATGCGCTACCGCCTCCGGGTACCAAGACGTTGGCTAAGGGTAACAGTGCGGAGACAAAACACCCCTCGTGACATTCACTTGTGGGCTGAAGCCGACGGTTGGTAGCTTTTAGAATAAACATAGGGCCGAATAGGAGTCAAAATTAAAATCATGACAATATAAAATAAGTCAGGCGGACGCATCATAAACCATAAGGTCCAATTGGTAAAAACTTAATACAGTCATTTAAGCACTACATCTTTTGAACACTGACCCTCTATCGCCCGCGCGCCATTCATCACCTGCGCAAAGTATTGCTCAGGGCGGCGATGCTCTTTTCCCTTGGACGGAGGACCAGTGGCCATGTCCATTGGATTAATCTTCGGCCAATGCACCATGGTCTTCGCAAACGCAAGCCTCACCCCTTCAAGGCATGCTGAGCGCTTCATGGCATCAATCCGGAGCGGCGCCGCCCGCAGCTTCTGCACGAGACCGAAGTAGGTGTCCGGAATGGGCTCGGCGGGCCACAGATTGACACAGAGGTCCTTCATGACCAGCTCGGACGTCCAATGCATCTCCATCAGCTGCTTCATTTGATTGCTGAGGAGGGGAGTACGCTCGGAATCCAGAAACTGTGACCAGAAGAGTCGCTGCGTGGAGTCCTCCTCGTGAGCGGCATAATGCTCCATGGCGGCCGCCACATTCTTCGGAAGCTCGGCGAAGACGCCTGCGGAGCGCCAGACCCACGTCAGCTGGGCGAACCTATTGCCTCCGAGCACACTCTGCAGTAAGTATTTCTTACCATTTGCAATTTTCCCAACTTTGCGGAGCTCTTCCCGGACACCTCGCGCGTCGGTCCTCGCCTCCTGGAGCTCCTTCTCCGCCTTGGACAGCTGGGAGGATCGCTCCCCCTGTTCCTTCTCAAGGACTTCAAGCTTCTTGACGGCATCCTGGAGCTCCACTTGCACCTCGGTTACCCGAGCCTCGTGCTGCTCACCAGCTAGCTTGACCTTCTCGAGCTCGGCCACCGCCTTGTCAGCGGCCGTCTTCTTGGCAGCCGCCTCGGCCTCAGCTTTCTTCAAGGCCTCCCTCAAGCCCTTGACTTTGGCGGCGGCAGCTGCAAGATCATCACAATAAAAGATCAGCATATAGCCTGGATCATCAATATCCGGTATCAAGCAGTTGTACATCTTATCAAAGGGCTTACCTTGCGCCTCGTCAAGCCGTTTGTTGACAAGGTCAAGCTCTTTATCGGAATGCTTGAGCTTCCGATCCATATCCTCTAGCGCCACAGCATTCGCAGTTGCGGCCAGAGAAGATGCCTGTGACATTAAAAAATTCACACCTTTTCAAATACTGGCCTGTAGAACGAGATCCTCCGCAGGTTTTCTTCGCAAACCTTGCAGAGTCTCGGGGGCTACTATAGATATGGCATACTTAAACTAAGGACTAAATCCAATTTATGAGAAAAGAGCATTACATGACTTACCTCAAAGCCTGTTAGCAGGCCTCAAACAACGTTGTTCAGTCTGGAATGAACGGACCGAACACCCTGTATAACCGCACCCATAAGAGTACGGTGCTCGTCGACGACGACAGAGTTGTTCACCAACTCTGCCATTGCGTCCGGCCAGCCCACCGCCACCCGAGTTGAGGTGTTCGGCGCGGGCGTCGGGCCCCCAGCATCTTCCCCATCAAAAGGGGGAATTGGCTCCCTTGGGGGCTCGGGAGCCGAATACGGCAGGGGTTCGGATGATCTGGATCCCCTCCCTGCGTTAGCCAGGAGGGAGGCATCCCCCTGGTCTTTAACGACCGAGGCGTCGGCCTCGACCATGGTGGCGTCGACCTCCTCCCCTGAGTTCGGAGGAGGAGGGGTCTTCCGCGACAGCACCTCCCCAACCTCTTCGGGGATTAGAGGAGGTGCGGAGCATGAGCCACTGTCCGCCAGTTCGGCGGGCAGGGACGTCCCCGAAGAGGTCTCCTCGGCGGGGTGGCCACGTGAAGGGCTGCACCACCAAAAAATGATCAATCTACGTTCCACCAGGGACTACTAAAAGAATAAAGCAATTGGAAATGTCGCAATATGTACCTGGTTGCAGGGGGCTTGACCCTAGGTTCCTTCTCCGGAACCTTTTCGGACGCTTTAGACTCCTCATCGGAGTCCGAGCTGTCGGACAGGACCAGCTTAGGCCGGCACTGTCTCTTCCGGGCCTGAGGAGGTTGAACCTCCTCGACGTCGCTGGCCGCCGCCCTCTTCTTAGAGTGCGAGGAGGCGCTTTCCTCCTCGTCCTCATCCTCGTCCCCCTCCTGTACGAATACGGCCACTATGCCCCGGACCGGCTGTCCGGACGGGCTCTACGACGAAGGCCCTCCCTGGCCTCCGGTACCTCCGCCTTCTTGCCCTTCTTGTCGGGCGCCTTGTACGGCACCACGACCAACAACTTCTCTAGCTGTTCGAATCGGGGCTCTTCTGGCAGTGGCGCCGGGCCGTTGATCTTCTCAGCCTTGGAAGCCAGCCCTGCAAAACCCACATAAAGAGGTTCAGATCAAATCATACGATGCGAATATTCGAACTCATGTTAAGACAAATGCCGCTCACCTTCTTCGGAGGGGTCGTGGCGTCGAGGCCGATGTCCTCCCCCTCGACCGGCCAGTCCTTCTGCGGCTTGAATAGTAGACCCCACACTTTCTTGTGGGTTGTGTCGAAGAGGTGTTGCACGGTGGCCGGATCTTCGAGGTCATACTCCCACATTGGCTTGGCCCTCTCCTGGCAGGGGAGGAGCTGACACTGGAGCATGATCTGGATCACATTGACCAGCTTCGCGTCGGTCTCCATTATGCTGACGACGCGCTTCTACAGCGCCTTCAAGTCGTCAGCAGACCCCCAGTCCGGGCTCTTGGTGGTCCACGAGCCCAGTCTGGTAGGGGGTCCGGATCTGAATGCAGGAGTTGCCGCCCAGGCGGCTCCCCTTGGCTCGGTGATGTAGAACCATTCCTTTTGCCACACCTTGACGGTGTCGATGAACTTGCCCTCCGGCCACGGGACCCAGTTTGCTGATCATGGCCCCACCGCAGTCCGCGTGTGCGACACCAACCACCTTGGGCTTGACGTTGAACACCTTCAGCCATAGGTCCAAGTGTGGCTGGACTCGGAGGAGAGCCTCATAGAAGCCAATAAAGGACGAGATGTGGAGGAGGGAGTTGGGGGCTAGATCATGGAAATCTAGCCCGTAGTAGAACATCAACCCCTCACAAATGGGTGCAGGGGAAATCCAAGCCCCCTAAGGAAATGGGGGAGGAATATGACCCTTTTGCCCGGCCTGTGCGTGGGGACGATCTGGCCCGCTTCGGGGGCCCGGTGAGCAATGTCGGCCGACAAGTAGCCGGCCTCCTTCAACTTCACAATGTCACTATCGGTGACGATGGAGGCGTCCCACTTCCCGTTGGCGCCGGATTCGGCCATAGCTGAAGGGGATGGGGTGGGATTTGCTGTGGAAGCAAGGAAAAGGGGCGCTGGAGCTCTGAAGATCTGTGTGAGCGGAAGGTGGAGGAAGGCGAGGGATGCTGACTGTTGTAGCTCCCCCTTTATAGGCTATTGACAAGCCACGAGTTCCTTTTTTCACGCCGTTGGCTTCTCCACTTCTCAATACACTTGCAACATTATGTGCGGGGTGGATAATCGAAATCATTGATCATATCCCCTGAAAGGCGGGGCACGATCCCCACCTTGATGAGACGTGTCAAACGGCCTCGAGCCACGCCCCGAGAAATACCAACCGCTCGGTGTTATGGCCAGAGGCGACTCTTTGTTGAAAGAGAAAAAGTTGTCAGATGAAGGCACTGTTTACACTTGAATGGTTTTTTGTTATTGCCTTCGTTGTTAAGTAAAACTGCCATTTCAGATTCCGAACATCACTTGGCTCCGAACATGAACAAAGCACACTGAAGAACTCGCCTCGCAAGCATAATACTGTTGGGTGAGCGGATGCCGGATACAAGGCTTGGCGTTGGAGGCAAGTTCGGGGGCTACTGAGGGAGTCATGGACTAAGGGGTCCTCAGGGCGCCGGCCCATTGAATATGGGCTGGACTGGTAAAGCCGCACAACGACAGGAGATCTATGAAGCAGTGGTGTGCCCTCCAAGTCAAGGATAGACATGATCTCTTTATCCCTTATTGTAATCTATCTCCGGTAACCCTAACCCTACCGGTGTCTATATAAACCGAGGGTTGTAGTCTTTAGGGCTAGAGCTATATTCATCACCTCATCACCTTAGGGTTTAGCTCATGCTGATCTCGAGGTAGATCTACTCTGTAACCATACTATACATCCAATACAATCAAGCAGGACATAGGGTATTACCTCTTCGAGAGGGCCCAAACCTGAGTAAACATTGTGTTCATCGTCCCTTGTTCCAAATCGACCCTAGATCCACAGCTCGGGACCCCCTACCCTGAGGTCTACCAGTTTTGACACTGACAATGGCCATAAGATCATGTTTTATCAAGTCCTAGAAATGCTGGTAAAAGAAAAAAAGGAATTCCATCTGGGCCAGGGGCACCATCTGGATAAGATTCAAACACAGCTTTTTTGACCTCCTCTTCAGAAAAAGAGGCTTCTAGAGAGGCATTTTCAGCTTGAGTGACCATTTCCTCAACAGTGAAAATGTTAGCCTTAAGCTTGAACCCACTACTTGTTTCCTTTTTAAAAAGATCCTTATAAAAATCACTGGCTACATTCAACATGTCTTTAATGTCAGTAACTGGCCCATTATGACTATCCAGGGAGTGGATAAGAGTTTTCCTCCTCCTTTGATTAGCTACTGCTTGAAAGTAGACAGTGTTCCTATCACCCTCTTTGGTTTCCTCCTGAAGCCAGATTTTCTGCAGCTCAACCTGGATGAATTTCATCCTGGTGAACTCAGTATCATAGAGATCAGAGGTTTCTGCTTTAACATCTAGAACATCAAATTCTTTTTTGAGGAATTTTTTATATCTCCTAAGATTGGCTTCCTCATTGGAGCCCCACTGATGCAGAGCATCCTACGATCATCCCCATATACACCACGACTACTCCCCAAGCCCCAAGTGGACATACGATGAGACCTAGACCTCGAGCACACGCCATTGGACACAAGGTGAACCCGCTCCTAAATGCTTCCCCTTTCCATTCGAGTGAGACATGGCTGCTACCTAAGTCAGGGACACTATATGTGATCAGGTACATCAATCGTCCCGAAGGAGGAGGAGCAGCCAGCATCAAGACTTGTACAGAGTTTTTGCCAAGCCCGGAACTTCCGGCCTGCCCGGAGCCTCCGGCCCCCGGAGTCCAGACCAGCCCCGAGTGCGCCAACTCTCTGGATAGCCTAGAACCCGGCTGGAACCTGCCCGAAACTTCCGTCCCTGCCTGCGTGCAGTGACTCTGGGCCAAGGCCCATGTACCCCTTCACCCCCCTAGACTATACATACTCTTCTTCCACCTACGTTTTAGGGGTAGCAAAGGATTAGCTCATTTTAGAGATAGAGCTTTGCTCATCCACTTGATACATACTCCATTGGAGACCGAGGCCTCCGCGGAGAAGATCCCAAGTGGATTCAAGACCCCGCAAGGGAAGATCCCCTCGTGGATTCAAGACCCCGTCTTCGGATCGGGAAGAACTACCGCCTCTTATATCGTCATTTGTTGCGTTTGAATCTTGTATCACTCTTTGTGTTCATGGATCTAGCACATGTGTGACCATTTCTCGTTGATTTGAGTGTTTCCTCTCGTTTCCCCTCGCGTTTTCCCCCTCGTGTTCTTCGTGTTCTTCGCGGGATCCCCTCCATTTCGTGAAAGATCAGCCCCTAGGGTTCCACCCTACATCATCTTGGTATCATGAGCCAAGGTTGATCACGAATTTGGAGTCCCCCACCATTTTCTAGCCTTGTTTTGCTTGATTTCGTCCTAAATTCAAAAATCCCCACCAAAAATAGCCCCAATTTTTTTGTGATTTGTTGGTTTGATGATGTTTTGTTGAATTTGATCCATGGATTCGTTGTGTTTCAAGTGCATCTAGCCTTCCTCATCTTTTCCCCCATTTCCATCCACGAAATCTTCTCAATTTTGCCTCGGGAAATCGTGTTTTTCCGCCCCCATTCTCAGATCCGGAATTTAGAGTTCGTCCCGGAAGAAATTCCACGACACCCGGAACTTCCGGCATCCTCCGGAACTTCCGTCCTTACCCCGGAACTTCCGGGCTAAACAGAAAGTTTACCCCAAAAATCCCCAGATTCCCCTCACTTTTTCCATGACCCCCGGAACTTTTGGCCACCCCCCGGAACTTCCGGAGTCTGGAATTTCCGGCCCTATGCCCGGAACTTCCGGCCTAACCAGAGACTTTACACAGAATTTCAGCATCGCCCCTCTTCACCGTTTTCATCACAACTTTTCGCTCCGAACTCCGATTTGAGTGTTCTTTGGCTCATTTTGAAGCTATCGACGTGCCCGAGGACCTCACCTTGGTTTCACCACCATTTGACACCATCAAATTTTTGGAACTTTGGCATAATTGCCTAGGCCTTCCACCATATCATCCGCTATACCACCACCGACTTCCGCAACCTAACCCATTTTGATCCTTATAATATTTGTGGTTGCTTGAGTTGTGATTTGAGTATCCTAAGGTGTTTCAACTACTTAGGGATAGTTACTTCTTCATCAACCACCACCATAACTTCCACATAACCTTGCCCACCATACATTTCCGCCACCCCAACCTAACCCAATTTTGTTTGAGCTTGTTTGAGTTGTGGGTTGTGTCTCCTAAGGTGTTTCGGATACTTAGGGACAGTGACTTCAACTCCGACTCGCATAATCCATCATTGCACTTCCGCAATCCCATTGAGCTTTCGAAACCACCATCGCATTCCGGTACCACCATTTGACATTTGCCTTTGGAGATTTTGAGTTGTGTTTTTTCCGTTTCCTAGGGTGTTTCAGCTAACTAGGAATGGTTCTACATCGACAACACCGCCGCTAAACTTTGCCAAGGATTCAACATCAACCACCTTAACCATTCTGACACCCTATCGTACGCAAGAACGGTAACCTCTATATCATCTTGGTATCGTGGTATCCCATCATTGTGCATTCTTCTTGCCATAGTATTGTTAACCCCTAGCCCATTTTGCATCACTTACCTATCGAGACTAGCCGTTGAGTATTGCCGGCACCGTTACTTGTGCACCTTAGTGATCATTGATCCGTACCTTCCATTGCATACATACCATATCATCTTGGTATCCTCATCTTGGTATCATCATATCATCTCTTGTGTCACAAGTTTGTTCCCGCATATACACAATTGCTATCTTGGTTTGTACATTTTGCATAGTGGCCATAACAAAAAAAGAAGAATAAGCTTTTAAGCAAAATAAAAAGAGTGAACAAAGAGCTTGTAAGCAATAGCCATAGCATCGCCACATTGCATATCATACTACCATATTGATCATCTTGGATCATCGTGTGAGAAACACCGAGAACCATACATACATAGCATACTTGGGATAGAAAGCTGATACATTTTGCATCTTATAGGTTGTGCACAAGTGTCATATCCGCCTATTGAGCAATCGTGCTAGCGTCTCTCTTGAGTTGTGCAACCCAAGCATTTTCCATGGATTCCCCATTTTGTGCTCATTCCTTGGTTGCACGACGCCATTTATCTATCTATGTGTGTGTTTCCGTGTGCCATTCATTGCTATTGGTCTACTTGTTTCACTTGCGAATTTGTGAATCTCTTTCAACATTATTGACTCTTGCTAACAATTGCATCAAATTTTTGTGCCACTATCCTCACCAAGCTCCGCCAAAAGCTTTACTTGTGTAGGTGTGAGAATTGACAAGATCCGGTACCAATTGTGCTATTTCCTTGATACATTATTAAGTGATCATTGATCCATCTTCAACATCGGATAAGGTACATTTGGTCTAGTTCTTCTCTTTCTCCCACTCACATTTGCTCGAGTCTTGTGATGGATAGGCAAAGCATTTCATCTCCGGTCTTCCACGACAACGATGGCGCGAACAACTACAACACCAAAACTCCCCACTTCGGACTACAACGAGCAATGCAAGGCATCGAGAACATCGCCACCGAATTACGACACTCCGAAGCAAGGACAAGGGACTACTTTGACGACATGTTTGACTACCGCAACAAAAGGATGGACAAACACATGGAGGAAATCTGACAAGTGTTGTCCGACTACAAGTCTTCGTCCCCTTCGTCATCCTCAAGGCGGCAACGCTCAAGTCGAACATCTTCGAAGCGCCCAAGTGATAAAAGCGCAATTCGTCCACGTCCACATCTCCATGGCGACCATCATCACATTCGTGATCCACATCATCATGAAGGGCAAGTCACCTCCAAGCATCATGTGCACGACGACGACGAACGCCATCAACAACAAGCTCAAGCATGACAACGACACCATCAACATGAAGATGCTCGAGATGCGTACACAGGTGTGTCCCAACAAGATCTACATCAAGCTATGACCAACCTTCATGAGCACAAGAGAAGACCGCAAGACAAGCACCACCAAGAGGAAGCTATGGCTACCACCACCACTTCGGCATCTTCGCCAAGTGTTATCAAGGCATCTTCGCCTTTGGACGTACGGCATCTTCGCCTACTTCCCATGAGTATGCCTACATCAACATCATTAAGTACAAGGCGACCACCTACAAGCGAGGGCGACACTTCCATTTTCGGAAGCCCCGCGAGGAAGATGGCCGAGCATGGGATATACCCTTCGGTCATGGAGATGAGCTACGAGGTGCCACATCATATGGGCCTCATACAAGACGACGACAAGACGGTCGAGCAAGGGCCATCCCCTTCGACCACGGCGGCGAGCATGAACCTCTTCAACAACATGAATATGGCGCCCCAATGGGACTCATACTCCGAGTCTAGCTACGAGACCGCACATGAGACCCTCTCTTTGGTCTCGGAGTAGAGTGATGATTTGCCACTTCCTACGACATTCATCTTTGGAGGCGTTATGGATGAGGAGGTTGAGCATGGGACTATCCCTTCAACCAAGGCGGCGGTAGGAGTTAAGCATGGAGACATTTGCACCCACATCTCTCCGACACCCACATATGATGAGATGCCCCAACTGCCATGTGAGGAGAGCCACCACCCCATGAGTGAGATGAGTGACTCCACCATATATGACATTGAGTGCATTTCCTATGAGAGGATGAGTGTCACCACCACTAGCCCCACACTTGAGAGCATTCCACACATCCTATGTGAGGTTGAGAGCCATTTGAGTGACTCCACCAACCATATGAGTGAGAGCATCTTACCGGGAGTGAGTGAGCCACAACACTTAGTGAGTGAGGTAGTTGAGACGGCACATGAGGCCACTATGATTTCTAACGACTTAACCTCTACTCCGAGTGTGTTTTCCTTTTTGGTGCTAGATCTCCTACAAGATGAAGCGCCAATCCTCGACGAGTCCATACCTCCAATGGGCAAACCGATGGCCATGATGGACGATGATGAACCCCCCACATGGTACCATCAAGTTGATGAAGATATTGACCAAGTGTCAATTTTGGCAACCTCACCTATAACACATGAGCGGAGCTCTAAAGGTAACATAGGTGATAGTACTTCACTTGTCCCACTAGTGGACTATCTTGCAAATGATTGCTTCCATGATGTTGATCACCATATGGATTCACCACATACTATGTCTTCAATATGCTTAGATATGCCACCTATTTATGATGAATATGATGATGAGCATGTTGAATTGCCTAGTTGTGGTGCTATGCTCCATAGGATATCATGTGAAAATTCTATCGGTCACGTCATGTTTGACAAGCCATTAAACTTGTCATATGCTATGAGTGAGATCTCCCATATTGCACCATTACAATCTCAACATAGTAACTATGCAAGCCCCATTAAAATAAATCCCATTTGCACTTATGGCATAGATGACGAGATGATGGTTATTGGATTTTGCTTCTCTTGTGATGATATTGCTATGCTACCTTTGCAAAATTTATGCAATTCATCTCATATGCCATGCCATGAAAATTATTGTATATTGCATGATTCCATCCCTTGTGTGCACCATATGCATACCATTCATGACAATGCTCTAGATATTACTAGTGATGCATTACACAATTTGAGTCTCCATTATGCTATACATAACAACAAACCTTTCATGATGGATGACATGTTTCTATATCATGCATCTCATTTATTTGAGCATTGGATATTTTGTGCTAACCAACACTTGCACGTGCACATCATAATGGATGATGTGTACATATACCATGCACACACAATTTTCCCTTTGCCTTTGTTTTGTGTAGGTACTTGTGAACACTCATCAACCTCACAATCCCATGAGTTGATGAAACGAGCTCTTGAGAGCAACAGTGACTTGGGATCCCGTGGACTATCCTTACCACCGTTCCCTTCGCGTAAGGACTACGAGCATCCCTTCTACTTGGCTCTCACATGGCTTTGGGCCATATACCATTTGTCATCTTATCCCATTTTACCCTGTTCACTTTGCATGTTATGCCTCTTTATATGCCTTTGGTATGCAATTATGACCCTTGCTTGCACTTACATGTGATTCACCATTATACTACTTCTATGTGTATTTGCATGCTTGGTGGAGATCCTTGTTGCTATTACCATGTTTTACTTGTACCTCATGCTATTGTTGATTCTTGTGTTGGGAGAGTCATATTGTTCAATTGCTATTTCCATAAGACTTCTTGCCAATACAATGATGATACATTACTCATATCTTGTTTTCATGCTTGTGATATGTCATGTGCATTATATATGCTCACTATTTGCACACATGACATGATTTCCATGATTACTTCTAGTATGTTGCATCTTCGTACTACTAGCTTGCATCACTTGTTTACTATGATCACTTGTTTTGTCGCATCACCAATGATACATAATTGTTCATTGCATTGGGTTGATGACATATATATTCATGCCTCTCACATGATTTGTCTTGATCATTGTCTCTTGTCTCCATTAGTTGCCCCTCTCATATCCACTTGTAGTGAGTGCAACAATTCTATGCTTATTGATTGTGGAGACTTGGACATCTTCCTTGTGAAGCATGCTTGTTTGCTTGTGCTTAATGCATTTGGTTGTGCTAGCATCTTATGCCTACATACCATGCCCTACACCCTTGTACTTTCTTATGATAAGAATGTTGAAAACACTTGTTGGGTATTTCACCACACGAATGTTTGGTTTTGCATTTCTGATAACCTCATTTATTTTTCCGAGTGTTTGTCATGTTCTTTCATTTTGGAGGATTCACAAGGCGGTGTCCTCATGCGACATATTGGTTATGTGAAGGCGTACATGATGTGCAACACCAACATTTGCGAGAAATTCCTAAAGGTGAACTCCTTCCCTTTGAGCCATCCTCAAATATGCATATTGGATGGGTCATTCCTTCATTGTTGTCTCCTTCTTGTCTACATGATACATCTATTGGATGGAGGACCGACATTGGAGATGGACCCTATGGACCTTCAAGTTGAGGAGTGCTCGGACTTAGTGGATGCACCATCGAACCACCACTTATGCCATGACATCAAGCTATGGTACAACAATACTCATAACAAATTTGCATTTTATGCATGGATTAACTCACATTATGATTGCCTTGTTGCATCTTGTATTTCTATGTCATCCATGATATATGAGCTTGAGCACTTTCTTAGCAAATTTGTTGTGATCTTCCTTGATGGCATATTCATACATAATGATCACATTGCCTTCCACCAATTGCATGATAACATAATCATATTGAGCATCCATTTCCATGTTCATGCTCTTGATATACCATCTCTCTATGCCATCATTTTGCACAATGGTAGAATTTGTAACTTTGTGCACCATAACAATTGCAATACCCTTGTGTGCACAACGAATGAATTTGCTACCATGAATGCTTTGCATCTCATTCTATACCATCTTGATAAGCTTCATGCATCTTGTCATGAATAGTCTTGTCGCACGGACTCACACTTACTAGATGTACACCTTATGTGCGCTAACCATGGTATTTCCAAGTGTCCCTTGTGTTTGCTCGTTTTGCATGTATACCATCCTGAGGACATCTTGAAGTACTTTGATTGCGCCATGACATACAAGTTCGTCCACGACAACCGTTTCCATGGTGATGAGGTTCACGATCCGAGGTCGGATCTTTCCCAAGGGGGGAGATGATGCAGAGCAACCTACGATCATCCCCATGTACACCACGACTACTCCCCAAGCCCCAAGTGGACATACGACGAGACCTAGACCTCGAGCACTGATACGTCCATTTTGCATCATGCTTTTATGTTGATATTTATTGCATTATGGGCTGTTATTACACATTATGGCACAATACTTATGCCTTTTCTCTCTTATTTTACAAGGTTTACATGAAGAGGGAGAATGCCGGCAGCTGGAATTCTGGGCTGGAAAAGGAGCAAATATTAGAGGCCTATTCTGCACAACTCCAAAAGTCCTGAAACTTCATGGAGAGTCATTTTGGAATTAATAAAAAATATTGGGCGAAGAAAGCACCAGAGGGGGGCCACCAACCATCCACAAGGGTGGAGGGCGCGCCCTACCCCCTGGCCGCGCCCCCTGCCTTGTGGGCCACCTGGCAGGCCCCCGATGCCCATCTTCTGCTATATGGTGTGTTTTGAACTGGAAAAAATGAGGAGAAAGCTTTCGGGACGAAGCGCCGCCGTCTCGAGGCGGAACTTGGGCAGAACCAATCTAGGGCTCCGGCGGAGCTATTCTGCCGGGGAAACTTCCCTCCGGGAGGGGGAAATCGAAGCCATCGCCATCACCAACAATCCTCTCATCGAGAGGGGGGCAATCTCCATCAACATCTTCACCAGCACCATTTCCTCTCAGACCCTAGTTCATCTCTTGTATCCGATCTTTGTCTCAAAACCTCAGATTGGTACCTGTGGGTTGCTAGTAGTGTTGATTACTCCTTGTAGTTGATGCTAGTTGGTTTATCCGGTGGAAGATCATATGTTCAGATCCTTAATGATAATTAATACTCCTCTGATTATGAACATGAATATGCTTTGTGAGTAGTTACGTTTGTTCCTGGGGACATGGGAGAAGTCTTGTTATAAGTAATCATGTGAATTTGGTATTCGTTTGATATTTTGATGAGATGTATGTTGTCTTTCCTCTAGTGATGTTATGTGAACGTCGACTATATGACACTTCACCATGATTTGGGCCTAGGGGAAGGCATTGGGAAGTAATAAGTAGATGATGGGTTGCTAGAGTGACAGAAGCTTAAACCCTAGTTTATGCGTTGCTTCGTAAGGGGCTGATTTGGATCCATATGTTTCATGCTATGGTTAGATTTATCTTAATTCTTCTTTCTTAGTTGCGGATGCTTGCGAGAGGGGTTAATCATAAGTGGGAGGTTTGTCCAAGGAAGGGTAGCACCCAAGCACCGGTCCACCCACATATCAAATTATCAAAGTAACGAACGCGAATCATATGAGCATGATGAAAACTAGCTTGACAACAATTCCCATGTGTCCTCGGGAGTGCTTTGCTTTATATAAGAGTTCATCCAGGCTTGTCCTTTGCTACAAAAAGGATTGGGCCACCTTGCTGTACCTTAGTTACTTTTGTTACTTGTTACCCGTTATGAATTATCTTATCACACAACTATCTGTTACCGATAATTTCAGTGCTTGCAGAGAATACCTTGCTGAAAACCGCTTGTCATTTCCTTCTGCTCCTCGTTGGGTTCGACACTCTTACTTATCGAAAGGACTATGATAGATCCCCTATACTTGTGGGTCATCAAGACTCTTTTCTGGCGCCGTTGCCGGGGAGTGAAGCGCCTTTGGTAAGTGGAATTGGTAAGGAAACATTTATATAGTGTGCTGAAATTTACTGTTACTTTTTACTATGGAAAATAATCCTTTAAGGGGTTTGTTCGGGGTATCTTCACCCTGACCGGAAGAGCAAAGAGTTGCCCCTCAACCTACTGAACCTACTGAAAATATTTATTATGAAATTCCTTCGGGTATGATAGAGAAACTGCTAGCTAATCCTTATACAGGAGATGGAACACTACATCCTGATATGCATCTAATCTATGTGGATGAAGTTTGTGGATTATTTAAGCTTGCAGGTTTGCCCGAGGATGAAGTCAAGAAGAAGGTCTTCCCTTTATCTTTGAAGGAGAAGGCATTGACATGGTATAGGCTATGTGATGATATTGGATCATGGAACTACAATCGATTGAAATTGGAATTTCATCTATCCTATGCATCTAGTTCATCGTGATCAGAATTATATTTATAATTTTTGGACTCGTGAAGGAGAAAGTATCGCTCAAGCTTGGGGAGGCTTAATTCAATGTTATTTTCATGCCCCAATCATGAGCTCTCAAGAGAAATTATTATTCAAAATTTTTATGCTCGGCTTTCTCATAATGATCGATCCATGCTCGATACTTCTTGTACTGGTTCTTATATGAAGAAGGATATTGAATTCAAATGGGATTTACTGGAAAGAATTAAACGCAACTCTGAAGATTGGGAACTCGATGAAGGTAAGGAGTCAGGTATAAACCTTAAGTTTGATTGTGTTAAATCTTTTATGGATACCGATGCTTTTCGTGATTTTAGCACTAAATATGGACTTGACTCTAAGATAGTAGCTTCTTTCTATGAATCATTTGCTAATCATTTTGATCTCCCTAAGGAGAAGTGGTTTAAATATCATCCTCCCATTGAAGTTAAAGTAGTTGAACCTATTAAAGTTGAAGAAGAAACTATTACTTATAATGTTGATCCTATTGTTCCTACTACTTATATTGAGAAACCACCTTTTTCCTGTTAGAATAAAGGATCATGCTAAAGCTTCAACTGTGGTTCGTAAGAGTTATACTAGAACACCTACACCCCCTGAACAAATTAAAGTTGAACCTAGCATTGCTATGGTTAAAGATCTCTTGGTTGATAATATAGATGGGCATGTTATTTATTTCTGTGATGAAGCTGCTAGAATTGCTAAACCTGATATTAAAGATAAACATAGACCTGTTGTTGGCATGCCGGTTGTTTCTGTTAAATAAGGAGATCATTGTTATCATGGCTTATGTGATGTGGGTGCTAGTGTGAGTGCAATTCCTTTTACTTTATATGAAGAAATTATGAATGATATTGCACCTGCTGAGATAGAGGATATTGATGTTACTATTAAGCTTGCCAATAGAGATACTATATCACCAATTGGGATTGTTAGAGATGTTGAAGTCTTGTGTGGGAAAATAAAATACCCTACTGATTTTCTTGTTCTTGCTTCCCCACAAGATGACTTTTGTCCCATTATATTTGGTAGACCTTTCTTGAATACTGTTAATGCTAAGATAGACTGTGAGAAAGATATTGTTACTGTTGGTTTAGGGGATATGTCTCATGATTTTAATTTCTCTAAATTTCGTAGACAACCCCATGATAAAGAATTGCCTAGTAAGGATGAAATTATTGGTCTTGCTTCTATTGTCGTGCCTCCTACTGATCCTTTAGAACAATATTTGCTAGACCACGAAAATGATATGTTTACGAATGAATGAAGGGAAATAGATGAAACATTCTTTAATCAAGGGCCTGTTTTGAAACACAATTTTCATGTTCAAATCCTTGGGGATCCTCCTCCACCCAAGGGTGATCCCGTGTTTGAGCTTAAACAATTACCTGATACTCTGAAATATGCTTATCTTGATGAAAAGAAGATATATCCTGTTATTATTAGTGCTAACCTTTCAGAGCATGAAGAAAAGAAATTATTGAAAACTCTGAAGAAGCACTGTGCCGCTATTGGATATACTCTTGATGATCTTAAGGGCATTAGTCCCACTCTATGTCAGCACAAAATTAATTTGGAGCATGATGCTAAACCAGTTGTGGATCACCAACGACGGTTAAATCCTAAGATGAAAGAAGTGGTAAGAAATGAAATACTAAAGCTTCTGGAGGCAGGTATAATTTATCCTATTGCTGATAGTAGATGGGTAAGTCCCGTTCATTGTATCCCTAAGAAGGAAGGTATTACTGTTGTTCCAAATGATAAGAATGAATTGATTCCACAAAGAATTGTTACAGGTTATAGAATGGTAATTGATTTTCGCAAATTAAATAAAGCTACTAGAAAAGATCATTACCCTCTACCTTTTATTGATCAAATGCTAGAAAGACTATCCAAACATACACATTTTTGCTTTCTAGATGGTTTTTTTGGTTTTTCTCAAATACCTGTGTCAAAAGATGACCAGGAAAAGACCACTTTTACTTGCCCTTTCGGTACCTTTGCTTATAGACATATGCCTTTTGGTTTATGCAATGCACCTGCTACCTTTCAAAGATGTATCACTGCTATATTCTCTGATTTTTGTGAAAAGATTGTTGAGGTTTTCATGGATGATTTCTCCATTTACGGAACTTATTTTGATGATTGCTTAAGCAACCTTGATCGAGTTTTGCAGAGATGTGAAGAAACTAATCTTGTCTTGAATTGGGAGAAGTGCCACTTTATGGTTAATGAAGGTATTGTCTTGGGGCATAAAATTTCTGAAAGAGGTATTGAAGTTGATAAAGCTAAAGTAGATGCTATTGAAAAGATGTCGTGTCCTAAAGATATCAAAGGTATAAGAAGTTTCCTTGGTCATGCTGGTTTCTATAGGAAGTTTATTAAAGACTTCTCTAAAATTTCTAGGCCTCTCACAAATCTCTTGCAAAAAGATGTTCCTTTTGTTTTTGATGATGATTGTGTAGAAGCATTTGAAATACTTAAGAAAGCCTTGATTTCAGCACCTATTGTTCAACCGCCTGATTGGAATTTACCCTTTGAAATCATGTGTGATGCTAGTGATTATGCTGTTGGTGTTGTTCTAGGGCAAAGAGTTGATAAGAAATTGAATGTTATTCATTATTCTAGTAAAACTCTAGACAATGCCTAGAGAAATTATGCTACTACTGAAAAAGAATTTCTAGCAGTTGTCTTTGCTTGTGATAAGTTCAGATCTTATATTGTTGATTCCAAGGTAACTGTTCACACTGATCATGCTGCTATTAAATATCTTATGGAAAAGAAAGATGCCAAACCTAGACTTATTAGATGGGTTCTCTTGCTACAAGAATTTGATTTGCATATTATTGATAGAAAGGGAGCTGAGAACCCCATTGCGAACAACTTGTCTAGGTTAGAAAATGTTCTTGATGACCCACTGCCTATTGATGATAGCTTTCCTGATGAACAATTGGCTATCATAAATGCTTCTCGTAATACTCCATGGTATGCTGATTATGCTAATTACATTGTTGCTAAATTTATACCACCTAGTTTCACATACCAGCAAAAGAAAAAGTTTTTCTATGATTTAAGACATTACTTTTGGGATGACCCACACCTTTATAAAGAAGGAGTAGATGGTGTTATTAGACGTTGTGTACTTGAGCATGAACAGGAACAGATCCTACGCAAGTGCCACTCCGAGTCTTACGGAGGACACCACGCTGGAGATAGAACTGCACACAAGGTATTACAATCCGGTTTTTATTGGCCTACTCTCTTCAAGGATGCCCGTAAGTTTGTCTTGTCTTGTGATGAATGTCAAAGAATTGGTAATATTATTAGACGTCAGGAAATGCCTATGAATTATTCACTTGTTATTGAACCATTCGATGTTTGGGGCTTTGATTATATGGGACCTTTTCCTTCCTCTAATGGGTATACACATATTTTAGTTGCTGTTGATTACGTTACTAAGTGGGTAGAAGCTATTCCAACTAGTAGTGCTGATCATAACACCTCTATTAAGATGCTTAAAGAAGTTATTTTTCCAAGGTTTGGAGTCCCTAGATATTTGATGACTGATGGTGGTTCACATTTTATTCATGGTGTTTTCCGTAAAATGCTTGCTAAGTATGATGTTAACCATAGAATTGCATCTCCATATCATCCTCAGTCTAGCGGTCAAGTAGAATTGAGCAATAGAGAGATTAAATTGATTTTGCAAAAGACTGTTAATAGATCTAGAAAGAATTGGTCTAAGAAACTTGACGATGCATTATGGGCTTATAGAAATGCTTATAAGAACCCTATGGGTATGTCTCCGTATAAAATGGTTTATGGAAAAGCTTGTCACTTACCTCTTGAACTAGAACACAAAGCTTATTGGGCAATCAAAGAGCTCAACTATGATTTCAAACTTGCCGGTGAGAAGAGGTTATTTAACATAAGCTCGCTTGATGAATGGAGAACCCAAGCCTATGAGAATGCCAAGTTGTTTAAAGAAAAAGTTAAAACATGGCATGACAAAAGGATACAAAAGCATGAGTTTAATGTAGGTGATCATGTTTTGCTATACAACTCTCGTTTAAGATTTTTTGCAGGAAAGCTTCTCTCTAAATGGGAAGGTCCTTACATTATCGAGGAGGTCTATCGTTCCGGTGCCATAAAAATCAACAACGCCGAAGGCACAAATCCGAAGGTGGTAAACGGTCAAAGAATCAAACATTATATCTCAGGTACTCCCATAAATGTTGAAACCAATATAATTGACACTGTAACACCGGAGGAGTACATAAAGGACACTTTCCAGAATGTTTCAGACTCCGAAAAGGAATAGGTATGTGGTACGGTAAGTAAACCGACTCCAAAATGTTTCCAATGATAATTTTTCTCCGTTTTGGAATATTTAAAAAATTAGGAAAATTAAAAGTAGTCTGAAAGTTGCATGAGGAGACCACAAGGGTGGAGGGCGCGCCCCCTGCCTTATGGCCACCTCGTGTGCCCTCCGGACTCCGTTTTCTTGCACAATACTTCTTTTGGTCGGTAAAAATTCATTATATAATCTCCCGAAGGTTTTGACCACCGTACCACGACAAAATCCTCTTTTCTTGTTTCGAGCTGTTTTCTGTCAGAGTTTTCAAGGCCAGGCATCATGTCGCCTCCCTCCTCCAACAATGGTGGCGACGATGCTTGGCTAATGAAGATGGAGATGAAGAGAGGAGAACTTGGGGAAACCAACGAGGGTGATAAGATCAAGAAGGTCGTGGGAGATCAAGTTCCGGCAGCAGAAGAAGAAGACATCCTTCAACCATACTACAATCATCTTACCCCTACTGAAATTGAAGCTTTTAAGATCATTGAAATAGTTCGTGTGCAAAATAAATATCTCACTCGTGAAAATATTTTGTTGCAAGAGCATATCACCACCCTCCAGAGCATCATTCGTAGATTGGAGTATCTCCTGCGCTCGAAGTGTGGCACTACTACATCATCAACTCCATCATCACCACCACCGAAGAAAGAGACATAAATACATGGGTATGGGCATTCCCCTTGGCAACTGCCAAGCTTGGGGGAGATGCCCCGGTATCATATCACACCTTTACTTTTATCGTTTTTCTTAGTTCGATCCTTTTGGTTATATCTTGATCTAGTAGAATAAAGTTTTAGTATGATCTAGCTTTGAGTTTTGTTTTGATATCTATCTATGTAATCGATTCTATGAGTTATTTATAATAAAGAGTAGTTTTGAGTTGAGGGCTTTGCTTTCTTGCTATGATCTTGAGGGAATAAAAATAAGAGAAAGAAATAAAAGGAAATAAAGAGATCATATATTGATCTTATGGAGAGTAATGACTTCACATATAAAGAGTATGATGAATAAAATTTGTTGGGAGTTGACAAACATAGTTTTGGTCATTGTTGCCATTAATAGGAAGTAATAAAGAAAGAGAGGTTTCACATACAAATATACTATCTTGGACATCTTTCATGATTGTGAGCACTCATTAAAATATGACATGCTAAAACGTTGATGTTGGACAAGGAAGACAACATAATGGGTTATGTTTTCTTATATCCTGTGGCGCCCCGCCTGAATACCACTGTAGCCAGACGGTCGCCACGCATACCAGCCCAGGAAATCACTCTGGCATGCGCGTTTACAACAAGTATCAAGAACACATGCATTTCTATTAATGGATATATAAGTCTTACATGAGGGTTTACAAGAGTGATGGCAGCGGAAAAGCTCTATCTAAGGCAGCATGGTCCTAGTGCGGCTCCAATCCACAGGGATCTGACTGGGTTACTCTCCTAGCCCGCGAATGCTCTGGCTCCTCATCGACGGACAACGGATCCTTATGTGAACCTGGCAACATTGAAGGCCGCTGAGTACTTTTGAATGTACTCGCAAGCAAACCAAACTAACATATACACCAAGCAAAGCAATCCATGGCATTCAAGCATGCACTTGTTATTAGAGCAATATTAATTGTCATGACATAGCATAACTAGCTAGCAATATTAATTATCATGTTATAGCAGGTTTATCCAACAAGATAACTACTGAAGTAAATGCAGTAAGGTAAAGCATATTAAGTAAATATTCCATACTCCGAACATTCTCGTGATCCAACCTGAATCCGATCCAAATCCGATCCAACTCATGTGGTCATCCGACCATTCATCATATAGCCATCCCATGGCTAACATATCATATTCCTGACATCATCTGATGTCTACACAAGACGAGTTCTTCCATCATTATTATCCTTATTACGGTTGACCACCTAGTGAGGTCTGGACGGGCTGTCCAATACCATGGATGCGACTATTCGAATAGATTTTACACTCTGCAGAGGTTGCGCATTTTACCCACACCATGAAGCACCTGACCTCGTGATCCCATTCGGGTGGATCAACGTTGCTCCAACGAAACCCGCCTGACCCGTGACTCCTCCACCGTACCACCGGCAATCATTCTCCCCCGGAGTCAAGCCCAGGGTGGCCCTTGTGTCACCTCGTCACACCTGCCACCGTCGTGGCCCAACTAAACTGTCCCAAACGGGGACCGCGCGCAAACAAACAACTGGGCTCACAAGGTTATCGCCGCCTACCGGGCCAGGGTAGCGCGCACGCATAACCTTCCCTGTCTGGTGGTACCGGTGAAAGAGCACAGAGCCAGACCAAGTCAAGGCCGTCCCATACCGGCAAATGTGGTTGCACGGATAAGCCCGGACAGGTGACTCAAGATCAACCGACTAAGTTCATTTAGCAAGCTTAGTGGTTCATCACAATAACTTAACATGGTGGTAACTATGTGTGAGATAACAACTGTGGAAACATAACAACCTATCTCCATATAACATCACAATGAGTCATTAGTGGAACAATATTTAAATGGCAAGTTATCAGTTTACAAGTTCTAGCTGTAGGTGACGACCATCGGAACCCTCGCATAAAACCAACAAAGAAACCAGTAGCCACCAGAACGGTCCTTACAACTCAGATCTGGGACATTACCGGAATAACTCAACCCCGGCTCAAGGCGGCTGGAAAGCAGCTCAGAACATGAGACGGTGTTGATAAGAAGAATGTAGCAGCTCCCTAAGACGGCCGAGAAACAACTCAGAGCATAGGGTCACTTCTACGGAAAGAAATTCAACAGCTGCCTGAGACGGCCGAAAAGCAGCTCAGACCACGGACAGTTGCTAACAAGAGAAATAAAAGTCGGCATCCACCCCGGACGGCCGGAAACAGCTCAGAATACTGGCGTGGTGCCATCACCGAAGAAAGTGCAAGCAAGGGTTCGTCAGGGTCACATACACCTCACTACTACACGGACAAGCACAAGCATATTAATTTAAACATGATAGAAATATCACAGAGCAATACTTTAGGGCATATATCAGATGGTCGGCTTGCCTGGGGGTCGAAGAAATACTCCGGAAAAGAGTGCGGTGAAGTCGCGGAAGAATCGCCGGAAAAGATTCCCTCTCGGAGGGGCTGAATAGAGGCAAGGGCAAAATGGTCATTTTCACAGTGTAGCATGTAACACCCCCAGTGGTTAGCCACGGTAATCCCTTTTTGATAATGCCAAGTTAGCATGATTAACAGTGCCAAATTCTCATTAGCATCATATTGCATTCCAACTCCTGACTCAAATTCAAATTTAAATGAAAGTGGAAAATAAAAGTTGTCCAACATAGAAACTAAAATGTTCAGTAAATAGCAAATATTGTAGAGACTATTCTAAAGTTGAAACCAACAATTAAAAAATTAATTAGGTGGCACTAACATTACCAAAACAGCAAGAATTAATGCATTTTAATTATTATAAAATTTGTGTGAACTCAAGTTAACTCCAAACCAATTTTTGGTAGTAGTAGAGGATACCTAGTAATTATTGGAACAAATCCTATGTTTTACAAAATTCAATTTGAGGCCTAACGATTTACTAAACAGAGAAACGTGAATAAATAAAAGAAAAAGGCAAAAGAAAACAGAGAAAAAGAAAAAGGGAAAACCCCCCGGCCCAACTGGGCCACAGCCACCAGGCCGGCCCAGCTCCTCCCCCCTCCCTATATGGCCTCCCCCAGGCCGAACCCTAACCCACCCCCCACCGACACTCCCCCCCCCTCGTTCCCCCCCATCCCCGATCTATTCTGGATCGGGCGCCGCCGGACGCCGCCTCGCCCTCGCATCGACGCCGTCGCCGACCACCGTCGCCGCCCCGACCCCGACATCCTCCCCGCGCCCACTGCCCCGTGCCCTACACCGTACGGTGAGGCCCCGGCCTCTCCCCTCTCTCTCCCATCGCCGGCTCGGCCCGCGCTCGCGCTCACCCCGCCCATCACCTTGCTCGCCCCGCTCCGCCGCACCGGCCCGCGCTCACCGCGCCCCTGCCCCGCTCGGCGTGCCGCCGCGCGCGCCCCGGCCACTCCTCCCGCACCGCGCCCGCACCCGATCTGCTGCTGCTGCGCTGCGCCTCGTCGCGCCTCGACACCGCGCGCCCGCCCCCACGCTCCGGCCACGCCTGCGTCGCCCCGCGCCGCGCCCCCGCTCGCCATCGCCGCGCTCACCCGCGCTGCCGTGCGCCTGTCCCGCCCCTGCCGCGCACGCACACACGCGCACGCGCATGCGCCCGCGCACGCGCGCCGCGCCCGCCCGTGGCCCTCGTGCCATCGACGGGTGGGGCCCCGCCGCCCCTGTGCCGCTGGCCAGTGGGCCCTGCTCCCCCCCTGGCCCAATGACAGAACGGGCCCACGCCCTAAAAAAGATTTAAAAAAAGAAGAAAGAAATAAAAATAAAATAAAAATAATTAAAATTAATTAGTTAATTAATTAAGTTAATTAACCCTGTTTAGATTAACCTAGTTTAATTAATTAGTTTAATTAAATAGTAATTAGTTAACTAATCACTAATTAACTAACCAGTCAGTGACAGGTGGGACCCGCGTGTCAGATGACTGCTGACGTCAGCATGATGTCATGCTGATGTCATCAACACGGTTTCGGATAATGTTTATTTTAAATAATTAAATAAATTCCAGAAATTAATAAAAACTTTAGAAAATCATATTGAATAAACCGCAACTCCGATGAAAATACTTTATACATGAAACTTGCTCAGAATTCCGATACGAACCCGAATACGCCTTCCGTATTCCTGTCAGATGCCTCTAGCTATAAGAACATTGAACTTTTAGACCGATTTCGATAAATGAATAGTGCCCAACTTTAATTAAATAAATCCGAGTAATTTCCTAAATTAACTAAATCATTTAGTTAGGCAGTAGAACACCCCGGCATATTATTTAGGCATGTCATACATATTGTTTGCATTATTGTCGTGAATTTATTGTTTCTCTCCCCCTCCTTCTCTCTCTCGATAGACGCTGAGACCGACGACGCTGCACCTGGGTACGACTACACTACCGACGAGCAGCCCGTTGACGACCCCTCTCTCTTGCCAGAGCAACCAGGCAAGCCCCCCCCTCTTGAGCATACCGATATCGCCCTTTCTATTTCTCATGCTTGCATTAGAACTGCTGCTGCTGCTGCTTTACCTATTCTGATGCATAGCCTATTTATTGTAACCTGCTGTTGATAATTACCTGCATATCCTAAACTGCTTAGTATAGGCTGGGTAGAGACCTATCTGTGACCCCACTTATCCGGACTGCCCCGCTGGATAATCCGAAGACCCGATCAACGGGATTGAAGACCAGGCCCCGACACCGCACATCACCCCCCCTAGTTGTAACGACACTGCAGCATTACTATCGAGTGCCGAGGGTGAAACCTCTTGTAGCACTTCTGATGTTAACTCTGTAGAGTAGCTATTCGGTCGTGGTCATCGAGGGTGATTCCTCCTTCACCGCTTCCGATAACGACGCCGTCGTACGACACCTCAAGTGTGAACCCAGCGAGGGTGATTCCTCCGAGTTCACCTTGACGATTACATCGAGTAGGAATCCAACGAGGGTGATACCTTGGATTCCCCTGATGTTATGGACACACGGATACTTGGACTTTACACTGTTACTTGGATAGGCGGGTCGACCCTGAGGGGTACCCGCGTGCGCCTGAGAGGCGAGTGTTGTGAAGACGGGTGCCTGTATGGTGCCCGAGTGATGAATACGAGGCGCGGCCGGGCATTCTTAACCCTTGCAGCAAGTCCTCGAGACGGGGCGACGGGGTCACATCTTTCGTGAGTCTCTGCTCGTTACCGCAAGCCCAAGGTACTAACGATTTGGATATTTGATCCGAGCAGGCCTCTGGCCTGATAGCACTAACCATCACGTGGGCATAGTATGGGCGTTCTGCATCGTAGCATCAGCTGAAAGCTTTGTCAGACGTCCAGTTCAGCATTGTGGCACGGTCGGATCGTACCGACCCTCCGAGGCGGTGCTGGTATCCACCCTGCACACAACGACCCGGAGTGCACTGGGCGATGGCCCAAGACCCCTGAGTGCTTAGGATGTAGACCGGCGGGGACCTCTCTGCTGAGCTTTAGGTAGGGCTGCGGTGTGTCGTTTGGCCGAGGCCGGGCATGACCCAAGAAAGTGTGTCCGGCCGGAGTTAATCGAGCGTGTTGGGTAAGTTGGTGCACCCCTGCAGGGAAGAAAACTTCTATCGATAGCCGGTCCTACGGTAAAGGACACTCGGAGTTGTATCCCGATCGATACAGCTAGAACATGAGATGAGACCTGGATATATGGCTCTGGGATTGCTTCTCGCAGGGAGTCGAGAAGGGATCTCAGGACGAGGTTGATGACTGTATGGCTCTGGGATTGCTTTCTCGCAAGGAGACAAGAAGGGATCTCTGGGTGAGGTTGATATCATTACTGCTACATTATATGGTACTGTCTACACTCTTCTAATGCTGCAAGACCTCTGAAGATGCTAGTCTACGATAGGACTAGGCTTTCCTCTCTATTCTGGCATTTCTGCAACCCAGTCCACATATACAGCCTCTCTTTGAAAATGTTGCATATGTAGTGTAGATCCTTGCTTGCTGAGTACTTCTGAGTACTCACGGTTGCTTTGTTTTCCTTTTCTCCCCTTATCAGTTTGATGCGACCAGATGACGGAGCCCGGATACAGTTGCCCCCATCGATCGACTACTACTACTACCCAGAGGATGGATACTACTACTACGAGTTGACTGACGACCAGGAGTAGGATCGGAGGTTCCCAGGCAGGAGGCCTACGCCTTTTGATCATAGTGTTTTATTTTGCCCCGCCTTTCTAAAGGCCTTTCTGTTTCTGTTTCATATCTGTACTCAGATATCTGATGCTTTCGCTGACGCTTGTTCGCGAGCTTATGTATTCGAGCCCTCGAGGCCCCTGGCTTGTAATATAAAGCTTGTATGACTTTATTTATGTTTTAGAGTTGTGTTGTGATATCTTCCCGTGAGTCCTTAGGCTTGATCGTGTGCATTTGCGTGTATGATTAGTGCACGATTGAGCCGGGGGCGTCACAAGTTGGTATCAGAGCCGACTGACTGTAGGAACCCCCCTTTCCAACTCCTTGGCCGAAGTTGAGTCTAGTAACCGAAAATTGTTTTACTAACTTGGCTGTCTGGCTTACGGGCCCACGTCGCTAGATGGGTGGTATTAGTATCTTTTACTCCTCGACCTTTACTCTGGGACTCTGATCTCTCTTCTATTCGGGTTAAAATTTTACTAACTCCAACATTAGGTTCTCGTGATCACATCCACCCGGTGTTCTGAAAATTTCCCCCCTTTCTTCAAGATTGCGGGCCAGGTTCTGCTCGCAGGATCCTCTTATCGAGGGCACCCTGTTTTGTCACTTGCAGATTCCTTGCTCCAATAGTTTTCTCCGACGTTGATGTAGCCTTTGCTATGTCTCGTTGTGTACTTCCCTACCGCGTGCCTGCGCGCCGCCTAGTTGTCTAGCCTTCCCCTTTCAGCTGTCGTGTTGCCGGATTGTAATTGAGGCTATGTGTGGATTTGAATGTCTAGTGCAAATATGCTAAATTATCTATTGCACTTCCTTCTGTGGTGCGTGATACTTCATGAATCATTCCATACACATGCAGTTTTTCTTGCTAAACTGCCCCTGTTGATTTGGCAGGATGGCTGACGATCCTCCACCTCCACCCTATATTCCCGCCATGATGCAGCAGTTTGAACTCAACCGTCAGCAGTTTGAGCTTAACCGTCAGTTTATGACCGGAGTATTGGCTCAATTCCCAACTCAGAATGCTCAGCAACAGAATGCTCCAATAACTCTGCCAGAATTTGTGCGCCTCAATCCATCCGTTTTCCGCAACTCCACCAATCCTATGGATGCTGATGATTGGCTTCGTAACATCCTGTTTGAGATGGAACCAGCTAATGTCGCTCCTGACAGTTACCTCACCTTTGCGACATTCCACCTGAAGGGCCCAGCTGCTCAATGGTGGGAAAGCCACAAGGCTATGTTGCCTGCAGAGACTGTAACCACTTGGCAGGAATTTCAGTCAGCTTTTCATGCACGTTACATTCCTCAAGGTCTGATGGACCAGAAGAAACAGGAGTTTCGTAAACTCTCTCAGGGTAAAATGACTGTGGATGAATATCAGAGGAAATTCCTTGAATTATCCCGCTATGCTGCGGATGACGTCGACACTAAGACTCGCAAGCAGGAGAAAATCCGTGAAGGACTACGTACTGATATAAAACTTGCACTTGCTGTCCTTGATTTTGCAGAGTTCGCAACGCTTGTCAGCAAATCTTTCCAAATTGAAACAGCTCTGACTGAGTACCAGGAGTCGCTCAAGCGCACTCATGAAGCTGGCTCATCCTCGGGTCAGCCTGTTCAGAAGCGTCGAGTGTGGATCCCGCACAATGTTCATCACCGACCTGCTCCAACACCAAGGCCGTCTTATGTTGCACCTCGTCTGCCTTCACCGCCGAGATAACTTAAGGTTCATGATGGACCGCCTGATGCTATGGCTTCCCCTCAAGTTGCGCCACGTCCTTCTAGTGGTCATAAGAAGGGTTGTCGAAACCGCCGATTCAGAAACCGTAATATCATACCGTCTGCTGTTGTACTTGGCTATGCCAATCACGTCAATGCTGAAAAGGCTCAGAAGGAACCGACTATCGTGCTGGGAACACTCTCTGTGAATTTAGTACCAGCCTCTGTTCTCTTCGATTCAGGAGCATCGCATGCTTTTGTGTCCCAACAATTTGCTCAGTCACATGAGTTATACTTGGAAGAATTACCCACTCCTCTAATGGTTCAGTCCCCGAGATCCAAGTGGCAAACCACAATGCTAAGCCCTCACAACCACATCGAGATTGGAGGTCTACTTTTTTCGGTTTCTCTCATTGTACTTGGACCTTCCGACATAGACATTATTCTCGGTATGGACTGGTTGATAGCCCATAATGCTTTGATTGACTGTGCTACTAAGACAGTCCAGCTCACACACCCTTCTGGTCAGGTGATCAATTACTCAGCCCGAATAGCTCAGGATGCTAAGAGCCAGATATATGTTCTAAATGCATTGAATGCTTCACCTCTTGAAGGCATCGAGAATGTTCCAGTTGTTCGTGATTTTCAAGATGTATTTCCAGAAGAACTTCCAGTAATACCCCCTGCTAGAGCTGTTGAGTTCGTCATCGACTTGAAGCCAGGCACTACCCCTATTGCGAAGCGTCCTTATAAGATGCCTCCGCATCATCTTCTCGAGCTTAAGGAGGAAATCGACACGTCACTTAAGAAAGGTTTCATACGTCCCAGTTCCTCTGCTTGGGGAGCACCTTCACTCTTCGTTAAGAAGAAGGATGGAACTAACCGATTGGTTCAGGATTATCGGCCCATTAACCAAGCAACAATTCAGAACAAATATCCGCTTCCTCGAATCAATGATTTGTATGATCAACTTGCTGGTTCCTCAGTATTCTCTAAGCTTGATTTGAGGTTGGGTTATCATCAGATCCGTGTTCGTGAAGAGGATATTCCGAAGACTGCATTTGTTACTCGTTATGGCTCCTACGAGTACACTGTCATGTCATTTGGCTTAACAAATGCTCCAGCCACATTCTCCCGTCTGATGAATTACATTTTCATGGATTACCTTGACAAATTCGTTGTGGTATATCTGGATGATATTCTGGTATATTCGAAGAATAAGGAAGAACATGCTGAACACCTCCTTCTTGTACTGGAAAGGCTCCGAGAACACCAGTTGTATGCCAAATACTCCAAATGTGAATTCTGGCTTTCTGAAGTAACGTATCTTGGTCATGTGATTTCCAAGGATGGAATTGCTGTTAACCCAGAACGAGTTCAGGCTATTCTTGACTGGACTCCTCCGAAGAACGTCAAGCAAGTGAGAAGTTTTCTCGGCCTTGCAAGCTATTGTCGTCGGTTTGTTGAGAATCTTTCTAAGATTGCTAAGCCCCTGACTGATCTGCTTCACAAGGGCGTTAAATTTGAATGGACAGAAAAATGTCAGGAAAGCTTTCAAACACTCAAAGACAAGCTAACATCTGCCCCAGTACTATCTCCTCCAGATACCCGCAAAGACTTCGTGATTTATTGTGACGCATCCCGTGAAGGATTAGGACGTGTCCTAATGCAAGAGCGTAAAGTGATTGCCTATGGCTCTCGTCAGTTGCGCCCACATGAAGAGAATTATCCGGTACATGATCTAGAACTAGCTGCTGTCATCTATGCACTGCAGTTGTGGCGACATTACCTTCTCGGTAATCGTTGTGAGATCTACACGGATCATAAAAGTCTGAAGTACTTGTTCACTCAACCATCTCTAAACCTCCGTCAGCAAAGATGGATGGAGGCCATTGCAGACTATGATTTGGGTATTTCCTATACCCCTGGCAAGGCTAACGTGATGGCTGCTGCCTTAAGCCGCAAGTCCTATTGCGACAACCTCATGGTTAGGCGAGCTCAACCTCGTCTTTTTGAAGAACTGTGCAAGCTGAATCTGCGTATTGTTCCACAGGTCTCTCTTAATAACCTTGTGATACAACCAGATCTTGAGAAAGCTGTTAAGAATGCGCAAGCTAAAGATGCTGAAGTTGATCTGATGAAGAAAAATCTTCACCTTGAAAAGTATAGGGATTTCTCGTTGTCTGAAGGTGGAACCTTGTATTTCAGAAACCGCATTGTGGTACCTCGCTTCGAACTCATGACTGACAAAGTCATGAAGGAGGCACATGATACCCCGCTATCTATTCATCCGGGTAGCACCAAGATGTATCGTGATCTCCGTCAAAGGTACTGGTGGTCTAAAATGAAGCAGGACATTGCTCGCTATGTTGCTGAATGTGATGTGTGTCGTCGCGTTAAAGCAGAACATCAGAAACCAGCTGGAATTCTGCAACCACTTCCTATTCCTCTATGGAAATGGGATAAGGTTCAGATGGATTTCGTTACAGGACTTCCCAAGTCACAGAAGGGTCACGATGCTATTCTTGTCGTCGTCGACCAACTCTCTAAAGTTGCACACTTTCTGCCCGTCAAGGAGACGATCACTGCTAATCAGTTAGCAGAATTGTATATCTCCAGAATTGTTTCCCTCCACGGTATTCCGAAGGAGATCAGTTCAGACCATGGTGGCCTTTTCACTTCCAAGTTCTGGGAAAGTTTCCAAGAAGCTATGGGAACTCATATTACCTGGAGTTCAGCTTATCATCCCCAATCCCAAGGCCAAGTTGAGCGAGTTAATCAAGTGCTTGAAGACATGCTTCGGGCTTGTGTTATTTCATTCGGCAAGAAGTGGGAAGAATTTCTTCCATATGTCGAGTTCTCTTATAACAACAGTTATCAAGCCAGCTTGAAAATGGCCCCCTTCGAAGTTCTATATGGACGTAAGTGTCGAACCCCTCTGAATTGGTCAGAAACTGGGGAACGACCACTCGTGGGTCCGGACATTATTCAACACGCCGAAGAACAAGTCCGTATCGTTCGAGAAAATCTCAAGGCGGCTCAGGACCGCCAGAAGAGCAACTATGATCGCAAACGATGGGGTTTGACTTATCAACCTGGTGATCAGGCTTATCTGCGAGTCACTCCTATGAAGGGCACACACCGTTTTGGAATCAAGGGCAAGTTAGCTCCACGCTACATTGGACCTTTCCGCATAATTGCTAGGCGTGGTCATGTGGCGTATAAATTGGAATTGCCGCCGCAATTCTCTCATGTCCACGACGTCTTCCATGTGTCGCAACTTCGTCGTTGCTTCAAGGAATCTCCGCACCGAGCTGTGGATCACGAGATGCTCGAATTGCAAGATGATCTATCTTATAAGGAGCATCCGATCCGCATTCTCGATGAAGCTGAACGTCGGACCCGTCAGAAGGTTACCAAGTTCCTCAAAGTGCAGTGGTCAAATCATACTGAAGATGAAGCCACTTGGGAACGCGAGGATAATCTTCGTGCGGAATACCCCGAACTTTTCCCTTCTACCTCTTAATTCTCGGGACGAGAATTCTTATTAGTGGAGGAGATTTGTAACACCCCCAGTGGTTAGCCACAGTAATCCCTTTTTGATAATGCCAAGTCAGCATGATTAACAGTGCCAAATTCTCATTAGCATCATATTGCATTCCAACTCCTGACTCAAATTCAAATTTAAATGAAAGTGGAAAATAAAAGTTGTCCAACATAGAAACTAAAATGTTCAGTAAATAGCAAATATTGTAGAGACTATTCTAAAGTTGAAACCAACAATTAAAAAATTAATTAGGTGGCACTAACATTACCAAAACAGCAAGGATTAATGCATTTTAATTATTCTAAAATTTGTGTGAACTCAAGTTAACTTCAAACCAATTTTTGGTAGTAGTAGAGGATACCTAGTAATTATTGGAACAAATCCTATGTTTTACAAAATTCAATTTGAGGCCTAATGATTTACTAAACAGAGAAATGTGAATAAATAAAAGAAAAAGGCAAAAGAAAACAGAGAAAAAGAAAAAGGGAAAACCCCCCGGCCCAACTGGGCCACAGCCACCAGGCCGGCCCAGCTCCTCCCCCCTCCCTATATGGCCTCCCCCAGGCCGAACCCTAACCCACCCCCCACCGACACTCCCCCCTTGTTCCCCCCCATCCCCGATCCATTCTGGATCGGGCGCCGCCCGACGCCGCCTCGCCCTCGCATCGACGCCGTCGCCGACCACCATCGCCGCCCCGACCCCGACATCCTCCCCGCGCCCACTGCCCCGTGCCCTACACCGTACGGTGAGGACCCGGCCTCTCCCCTCTCTCTCCCGTCGCCGGCTCGGCCCGCGCTCGCGCTTACCGCGCCCATCGCCTCGCTCCGCCGCACCGGCCCGCGCTCACCGTGGCCCTGCCCCGCTCGGGGTGCCGCCGCGCGCGCCCCGGCCACTCCTCCCGCACCGCGCCCGCACCTCGCCCTCCGCCGCGCTCGCACCCGATCTGCTGCTGCTGCGCTGCGCCTCGTCGCGCCTTGATGCCGTGCGCCCGCCCCCACGCTCCGGCCGCACCTGCGTCGCCCCGCGCCACGCCGCCGCTCGCCATCGCCGCGCTCACCCGCGCTGCCGTGCGCCTGTCCCGCCCCTGCCGCGCACGCACACGCGCGCACGCGCAAGCGCCCGCGCCCGCGCGCCTCGCCCGCCACCTGCGCCCGCCCGTGGCCCTCGTGCCACCGACGGGTGGGGCCCCGCCGCCCCTGTGCCGCTGGCCAGTGGGCCCTGCTCCCCCCTGGCCCAATGACAGAACGGGCCCACGCCCTAAAAACGATTTAAAAAAAAGAAGAAAGAAATAAAAATAAAAATAAAAATAATTAAAATTAATAATTAATTAATTAATTAATTAATTAATTAAGTTAATTAACCCTGTTTAGATTAACCTAGTTTAATTAATTAGTTTAATTAAATAGTAATTAGTTAGCTAATCACTAATTAACTAACCAGTCAGTGGCAGGTAGGACCCGCGTGTCAGATGACTGCTGACGTCAGCATGATGTCATGCTAATGTCATCAACACGGTTTCGGATAATGTTTATTTTAAATAATTAAATAAATTCCAAAAATTAATAAAAACTTTAGAAAATCATATTAAATAAACCGTAACTCCGATGAAAATACTTTATACATGAAACTTGCTCAGAATTCCGATACGAACCCGAATACGCCCTCCGTATTCCTGTCAGATGGCTCTAGCTATAAGAACATTGAAATTTTAGACCGATTTCGATAAATGGATAATGCCCAACTTTAATTAAATAAATCCGAGTAATTTCCTAAATTAACTAAATCATTTAGTTACGCAGTAGAACACCCCGGCATATCATTTAGGCATGTCATACATATTGTTTGCATTATTGCCGTGAATTTATTGTTTCTCTCCCCCTCCTTCTCTCTCTCGATAGACGCTGAGACCGACGACGCTGCACCTGGGTATGACTACACTACCGACGAGCAGCCCGTTGACGACCCCTCTCTCTTGCCAGAGCAACCAGGCAAGCCCCCCCCTCTTGAGCATACCGATATCGCCCATTCTATTTCTCATGCTTGCATTAGAACTTCTGCTGCTGCTTTACCTATTCTGATGCATAGCCTGTTTATTGTAACCTGCTGTTGATAATTACCTGCATATCCTAAACTGCTTAGTACAGGCTGGGTAGAGACCTATCAGTGACCCCACTTATCCGGACTGCCCCGCTGGATAATCCGAAGACCCGATCAACGGGATTGAAGACCAGGCCCCGACACCGCACATCACCCCCCCTAGTTGTAACGACACTGCAGCGTTACTATCGAGTGCCGAGGGTGAAACCTCTTGTAGCACTTCTGATGTTAACTCTGTAGAGTAGCTATTCGGTCGTGGTCATCGAGGGTGATTCCTCCTTCACCGCTTCCGATAACGACGCTGTCGTACGACACCTCAAGTGTGAACCCAGCGAGGGTGATTCCTCCAAGTTCACCTTGACGATTACATCGAGTAGGAATCCAACGAGGGTGATACCTCGGATTCCCCTGATGTTATGGACACACGGATACTTGGACTTTACACTGTTACTTGGATAGGCGGGTCGACCCTGAGGGGTACCCGCGTGCGCCTGAGAGGCGAGTGTTGTGAAGACGGGTGCCTGTATGGTGCCCGAGTGATGAATACGAGGCGCGGCCGGGCATTCTTAACCCTTGCAGCAAGTCCTCGAGACGGGGCGACGGGGTCACATCTTTCGTGAGTCTCTGCTCATTACCGCAAGCCCAAGGTACTAACGATTTGGATATTTGATCCGAGCAGGCCTCTGGCCTGATAGCACTAACCATCACGTGGGCATAGTATGGGCGTTCTGCATCGTAGCATCAGCCGAAAGCTTTGTCAGACGTCCAGTTCAGCATTGTGGCACGGTCGGATCGTACCGACCCTCCGAGGCGGTGCTGGTATCCACCCTGCACACAACGACCAGGAGTGCACTGGGCGATGGCCCAAGACCCCTGAGTGCTTAGGATGTAGACCGGCGGGGACCTCTCTGCTGAGCTTTAGGTAGGGCTGTGGTGTGTTGTTTGGCCGAGGCTGGGCATGGCCCAGGAAACTGTGTCCGGCCAGAGTTAATCGAGCGTGTTGGGTAAGTTGGTGCACCCCTGCAGGTAAGAAAACTTCTATCGATAGCCGGTCCTACGGTAAAGGACACTCGGAGTTGTATCCCGATCGATACAGCTAGAACATGAGATGAGACCTGGATATATGGCTCTGGGATTGCTTCTCGCAGGGAGTCGAGAAGGGATCTTAGGACGAGGTTGATGACTGTATGGCTCCGGGATTGCTTTCTCGCAGGGAGACAAGAAGGGATCTCTGGGTGAGGTTGATATCATTACTGCTACATTATATGGTACTGTCTACACTCTTCTAATGCTGCAAGACCTCTGAAGATGCTAGTCTACGATAGGACTAGGCTTTCCTCTCTATTCTGGCATTTCTGCAGCCCAGTCCACATATACAGCCTCTCTTTGAAAATGTTGCATATGTAGTGTAGATCCTTGCTTGCTGAGTACTTCTGAGTACTCACGGTTGCTTTGTTTTCCTTTTCTCCCCTTATCAGTTTGATGCGACCAGATGACGGAGCCCCGGATACAGTTGCCCCCGTCGATCGACTACTACTACTACCCAGAGGATGGATACTACTACTACGAGTTGACTGACGACCAGGAGTAGGATCGGAGGGTCCCAGGCAGGAGGCCTACGCCTTTCGATCGTAGTGTTTTATTTTGCCCCGCCTTTCTAAAGGCCTTTCTGTTTCTGTTTCATATCTGTACTCAGATATCTGATGCTTCCGCTGACGCTTGTTCGCAAGCTTATGTATTCGAGCCCTCGAGGCCCCTGGCTTGTAATATAAAGCTTGTATGACTTTATTTATGTTTTAGAGTTGTGTTGTGATATCTTCCCATGAGTCCTTAGGCTTGATCATGTGCATTTGCGTGTATGATTAGTGCACGATTGAGCCTGGGGCGTCACATAGCAACATTATGAAAATGATTCCATCGGAACGCGCTCGACGAGACGAAGGCGTGAGCGTTGGATTCACCTCGATCGGAGTTACGGTCGTGAAGTTGTGGCCGTTCGTTCTTTAGGCAGAAAAACAAATAAAAACTAAGCTTTTCTGCTGTTAACAGATGAACGTTCACAATTTAGAGGTTTCGGCAGCCGGCTGGAGAGGGAAAGCGCCTTCGCGGAAATGCGTTTTCGCCGCTGTGGTCGCGTACTTTGTGGAGTACGCTTCCACTTATATGACGTGGCGGGGCGGGGCCCGGCTGTTGGTCAATTACACGCAGGCCCCACGTCGCCTCCTCTCTCCTCCCACCTGCCTTCTTCCTCCTCCTTCCTCTTCCCCGACAGAGAGCGGCAGAGGCTTCGGCCTCGCCGGCGCCGACGGCTGGAGGCCACGGCGGGCTCGGGCAATGCCGGGGATGGATGCGCTGCGCCATCCCACGCCCGTGGGTGGTGGAGAGGGCGCCGGGGGTTGCCAGAGTTAGCCGTGGCAGCGGTGGCCGAGGGCGGCGGCCCCACGGTGAGGGAGATGCTTCGGTGGCTGGGATGGCCGCGAGTGGGAGCAGGGGTGGTCTCCGGCAACCGGGTATCCCAGTGGTGGGCTCGGCGGAGGCAGGGAAGGCCGGAGGCGGGCGAATTTAGGAAGAGGGCGGCGGCGGCCATAGGTGGTGCTTGCCGGAATTCGGGCACTAGGGAACGCGGCTGCTCGGGGCTGGGGTTTGGGAGGGCTCCAGAGAGGGAGAGAGGGGTGAGGTGAGCTCGAGGGAGGCCGGGCATGGGCTATTTATAGCCGGCCGAGGCGAGGGGGATAAGCACGGCTGCCGTGGCGTGCTTATCACCGCACTGGAGCTCCGGCGAGGTGGCAACCGCTCGGTGGTGCCAACCTGACGAGGTGCAGAGGGACTGGACAGCTCAGAGGGGAAGAAGCCAAAGGAGGAGGTGACAGCTCGAGGGTCATGGGGGTATAGTGCCGCGGTGGCACTCGTCGTGGCGCGAGGAGGAAGAATCTGGAGGGGAAGCTATGGGAGAGTGGCTACGTGGGTGCTGCGAGGCCGTAGGACATGCCCGGACGAGCCAGGGCCGGCCGGAGTTGACCAAACAGAGCTCACAGAGAGCAGAGCGCCGTTTTGGCATGCTCTCTGCGTGGTCACCACGGGTGCCACGTGCTCTGGAGCGCACCTGCACATCCTGCTTTGTCAAACATGTTGCTCACTACTCAAATGGATGAGATAGATCACTAGATGGACCAGGAGGGGTCTGGAGAGGTCGAGGGGATCCAGAACAGTTTCTGGATAGAAACTTGGGCAGGAAGTTTTGGTCAGATGGATGTTGCAATGAGCTGGATTAGTTGTCACAGGGAAATGTGGTAGGAAGGACTAGATGCTGGTAAAATTTGAAAGCATTTGGACAAGATTTGCACACACTTCCTTTGTAAATGCCAAATCTGGTCCAGAAAATAGATTTTGAAGCTGTGCTCAAATGGTTTGATGAAATGAGTTGAATTTTGGTGGAGGCCAATGATTTGGAAGTATGAAGATACTGGAAAAGTTTCAGCTCATTTGGAAATGCCAAAGTGGTACTTCCTTCACAGCACTTCCAAATGAATAGAAACTTGAGAAAAATGTTCTGGATTAATGGATGGAGGGATTGAGCTGATTTTTGGTTTCCACGAGTGATTGAGCAATGTTAATCACCATGAAAAATTTCAGCTGAAATAGATCAAGGTTTCAAGCACTTCCTTTGCAAACTAGAAATCTGGACAGAATTTGCAAATGGATGCTGCGCTCAAACTTTGAACTATGGAGCTTTGATTTTGATGGAAATGGTGAATATATGGATAGGAGAAGCTCCCCAAATTATTTGGGATTTTTCCTGGCTACCAAAATGGTAGTTCCTTTAGAAACATCCCAAAATGCAATATTGGCTTTAAATAGGAAAAAGCAATTTCCCTTATTTTATTATGGCCAATATTTTTATGGGAGCTCAATATGATCACAAAGAATATCCCCACAAGTTTTCATGAACTTTGGAGATGGATCGATATTTTCCTGGATTTAATTCCTTTAACTGGCAGAAAAAGGAATTAATTATAAATGAAAAATATTGCAAATGACTTGGCAATATTTTTACATATCCAGGGTTTATAGATATAGTATGATCACTGGGAAAAGTTTGGGAGGCAACATATCAAAGGAAATTGGGGTTCCTTTGTAACTGAAAGAATCAGGGTTTCCCTTCCGGCAACTCGGAAGGTAGGGTTTCGACGGCAAAACCCTGAGAATAAATCTTAGGAGGTAGGATTGGTCTTGAGAGAATCTCCGGTTGGATAGGAAAGGCAAGGCTAAATGACCATCTTCATATACCCAAGAGCTTGAGAAAATCCGATAACACCGAGAAAAAAGACGGGAGTCAAATCCCACGAAGAAAAAAAAGGAGCGAAAACCAGGGTGTCACAAACCTACCCCCCTTAAGAAAATCTCATCCTCGAGATTTCCGGGCTTACCTCCCGGTGAAGGGGGACTTACCTGTGTGCGACTTGGATCCATCAGCGGTCTTGTCTTCATTGGTTCACTTGACCTTTCAACTGCCTCTTCTGATGGCCCAGGTGTTGTCTCTGCACACAGTTTCCTTGAATCCTTCTCTTTCCTGTCAGGTGTACCTTTTGTCCTAATAGTGGTGTTGCTGGGTGGGGTAGTGGGTAATACCAACAAACCAATCGGTTTCCATGGCCTATAAGTGACTGCTTCGGATTTTATTGCGATACCTCGTACTCTGACTGTCATGGGAAAGACATCCTTTGCTGGTACCAGCTCACGTGCTCGTATGGCCTCGATGGCTAGGGGTGACTTTCTCTTTGCCGTGTTAGAATGCTCAGTCTGGCTGTGGGTTCCATACTGATGTTTCCTTCTGTCTTAGGCATTCTGACTTTGTCCTTGGATGATCCACAATTCAAGGAACAACACGACCGAGCTATTGCTACTATATTCCAACTGAAATGTCAGGTATGATCACAAAGTAATCATAGATAGTAATCTCTTATTCCAATGATGTCATGATGTCTACGATTTGTTGGTGCTGACGTGCTTTGAGCCGTTCTATCTGAATGTCTTGTTTCAAACTCTGTCGCTCGTGGAGATGGCTCTGTCATATATAGCTTCTGTAGTCCTTGTTATGACCACTGAGCTGAGCATAATATCGCTATCATCCAGTGTATCTTTCGGAATATAGCCTCTTATCTTGTTGATGGCCCATATTCAGGTGAGTATGGCATATTGACTGTATGTTGTGGCCGTATATGCAAGAGTCTGATAAGGATTGGTAATACCACTCTGTCCGTGAAGCTGTATCTTGTTGACCGTCACGGAGGTTGTTTGTCCACAACTTCTTGAGTCTTGAGGATTCCTTTGATGGACCTGTAATGACTTGCCAACACGGCTCCTTGATTGTTTTCCCGGCTTGTCGGGCTTGTTCTCACAACTTGCTCTTGTATATCTCATAGGGGTTGCTGTGCTCATATTCTTCTTTTCAACATGGGCCAATGTTTTTCTGAACACAGTCATTCCCGATGAGTGGCTCACATGAACTGATCCACTGGACTGCATGCTCACAACATATGCAGGTGTAGGATAAATCCTTTCATAAACACCGAGTTCTGAGGCGGATGTGTGTCCAGACTAGTTTGTGCTTCTGACAAGCTTGTTGTGGGTAGAATGGTGTGTCGAAGAAGGCTGAATTTCTTTATGCTCGAAGCTTTTGCGAGGGTAGCATGCTGAAGAAGGCTAGGTATCATACCTCAGAAGTTTTTCCTTCATGTTTCTTGCTGAGGAAGGTCGGGTGCCTTATGCCCGAAACTTTCCGCAGTAGCACGCTGTGGAAGATGGGAGTGCCGTATCCCAGAAGATTTTCTCACCAAGTGGCGTACCGAGGAAGATTGGCAGTCTGGTGTCATAAGCTCTTCTCGGTAGCTTGCGGAGGAAGGCTGGTTTCCTTATACCAGAAGCCTTACACTGTGTACATAGCCGGATTTATGGCCGATTCTGGCTTCCTTCTGAAGTATCCGGAATTTACTCATAGCGGAGCCAAAACTTGATATAGGCCATACCTTGATTGAAAATATTCTGCACACCACTTATCCTTCTGTTGGTCTGATCATTGCTGCTGTAAAGGTTGCAAGAATAGTGCAGACCTCATGTTGTTAACTAATTCGGAATACCCTTTGTATTCAAACCAAGTGTTGCCGATAATAAGCAGTCGATTGATAATTCCATTTGGCTCAGCTGAGCTTCCAATCATGTTAGGTGCTCCTTGATTCTGGATGCTTGGAAGCTCAGTGATTCTGGGCAACCGTGAACTCATCCATATTCCTCACAAACCTTGTTCACAGTGCCCAGAAGATTTTGTATTTGCACCGGCAAATTCCAAATTATGCTTTGAAATTTGTACCAATGTACCGGAGTTTTGTTGTTGCTCTTGGCACATTCACATTCTTGAAATATGTCATCGGCGGGTAATAAATGATTCTTGGGTCCATTGAGGAAGACTCAGGGTTCACCTCACTGACTGAAATAATCCTTGTATCGCGGACAGAATGATTTGTCCTTACTGGTGTTCATTCTTGGTAGATCATCTGACTGCTTCTTAGATGCGATCAGTCCTGAGGCAAACTCTCTCAGGTAGATTCTATCCTTGTCTGTTGCACATAGATTCTGCTTCTGACCCATTCTTCATTCTTGACAGATCCAAAGATGATGTTCTGAATATTGGCAGTTGACTTGGCTTGACTCTTGCTGAATTGGGATTATTGGGTATTATCCCAGTTGTATGTTGGTCTTCTTGACGGCACTTGCGGATGGATCCAGTCGGAGCGAAGAAACGGAACCGAGAAAAGAAACAAGAACCGCGAAAACCAAAAGCAAATAAAACTCAAATTTTGCGGACCTTACACACGTGGCCGAGGATCCACTAGTATAACTAGTATAGCGCACTCGATGCACCTCTAGGGATTTAGAAGCGAAACCACACAATGCTCCTGGTAGCCATTGGTGTCAAGCTTCTACTACTTCCCGAGGGAACATCACACTCGATGTACGATGGCTATGGTCATGCAATTCTAGGGTTATTGGTGAAAGATAGAATTAATAAGCGTTTCCCAAAGGAAACTAGAGTTCAAGAGAGAAATGCCATGGTTAGCAAGCAGGGTAAGGATATCTGGTTTACCTAGGGGGTTCAGGGCTCATGGGTCATTGCCGGGTGCGAGTATTTCACACCGGAGGCAAGGCCACGAGAGTTGGGGTCTGATGGAGCAAAAAACTTAGGGGGTTGCCTTATGACCAATAGTAGCCGTGCCAGGTTGGCAAAAGGTGGCTGAAATCCAACTGGGCTTTCTACTAATCAATAGGTAATGAAGTCTAGCTAGGGGAACCTATAGTTAGCCTGGCTGCTCTGATACCATCCGTTGTGGCGCCCCGCCTGAATACCACTGTAGCCAGACGGTCGCCACGCATACCAGCCCAGGAAATCACTCTGGCATGCGCGTTTACAACAAGTATCAAGAACACATGCATTTCGATTAATGGATATATAAGTCTTACATGAGGGTTTACAAGAGTGATGGCAGCGGAAAAGCTCTATCTAAGGCAGCATGGTCCTGGTGCGGCTCCAATCCACAGGGATCTGACTGGGTTACTCTCCTAGCCCGCGAACGCTCTGGCTCCTCATCAACGGACGACGGATCCTTATGTGAACCTGGCCACATTAAAGGCCACTGAGTACTTTTGAATGTACTCGCAAGCAAACCAAACTAACATATACACCAAGCAAAGCAATCCATGGCATTCAAGCATGCACTTGTTATTAGAGCAATATTAATTGTCATGACATAGCATAACTAGCTAGCAATATTAATTATCATGTTATAGCAGGTTTATCCAACAAGATAACTACTAAAGTAAATGCAGTAAGGTAAAGCATATTAAGTAAATATTCCATACTCCGAACATTCTCGTGATCCAACCTGAATCCGATCCAAATCCGATCCAACTCATGTGGTCATCTGACCATTCATCATATAGCCATCCCATGGCTAACATATCATATTCCTGACATCATCTGATGTCTACACAAGACAAGTTCTTCCTTCATTATTATCCTTATTACGGTTGACCACCTAGTGAGGTCTGGACGGGCTGTCCAATACCGTGGACGCGGCTATTCGAATAGATTTTACACTCTGCAGAGGTTGCGCACTTTACCCACACCATGAAGCACCTGACCTCGTGATCCCATTCGGGTGGATCAGCGTTGCTCCAACGAAACCCGCCTGACCCGTGACTCCTCCACCGTACCACCGGCAATCATTCTCCCCCGGAGTCAAGCCCAGGGTGGCCCCTGTGTCACCTTGTGACACCTGCCACCGTCGTGGCCCAACTAAACTGTCCCAAACGGGGACCGCGCGCAAACAAACAACTAGGCTCACAAGGTTATCGCCGCCTACCGGGCCAGGGTAGCGCGCACGCATAACCTTCCCTGTCTGGTGGTACCGGTGAAAAAGCACAGAGCCAGACCAAGTCAAGGCCGTCCCATACCGGCAAATGTGGTTGCATGGATAAGCCCGGACAGGTGACTCAAGATCAACCGGCTAAGTTCATTTAGCAAGCTTAGTGGTTCATCACAATAACTTAACATGGTGGTAACAATGTGTGAGATAACAACTGTGGAAACATAACAACCTATCTCCATATAACATCACAATGAGTCATTAGTGGAACAATATTTAAATGGCAAGTTATCAGTTTACAAGTTCTAGCTGTAATTGACGACCATCGGAACCCTCGCATAAAACCAACAAAGAAACCAGTAGCCACCAGAACGGTCCTTACAACTCAGATCTGGGACATTACCAGAATAACTCAACCCCGGCTCAAGGCGGCTAGAAAGCAGCTTAGAACATGAGACGGTGTTGATAAGAAGAATGTAGCAGCTCCCTAAGACGGCCGAGAAACATCTCAGAGCATAGGATCACTTCTACGGAAAGAAATTCAACAGCTGCCCGAGACGGCCGAAAAGCAGCTCAGAACACGGATAGTTGCTCACAAGAGAAATAAAAGTCAGCATCCACCCCGGACGGCCAGAAACAGCTCAGAACACAGGCGTGGTGCCGTCACCGAAGAAAGTGCAAGCAAGGGTTCGTCAGGGTCACATACAGCTCACTACTACACGGACAAGCACAAGCATATTAATTTAAACATGCAAGAAATATCATAGAGCAATACTTTAGGGCATATATCAGATGGTCGGCTTGCCTGGGGGTCAAAGAAATACTCCGGAAAAGAGTGCGGTGAAGCCGCAGAAGAATCGCCGGAAAAGATTCCCTCTCGGAGGGGCTGAATAGAGGCAAGGGCAAAATGGTCATTTTCACAGTGTAGCAACATTATGAAAATGATTCCATCGGAACGGGCTCAACGAGACGAAGGCGTGAGCATTGGATTCACCTCGATCGGAGTTACGGTCGTGAAGTTGTGGCCGTTCGTTGTTAGGCAGAAAAACAAATAAAAACTAAGTTTTTCTGCTGTTAACAGATGAACGTTCACAATTTAGAGGTTTCGGCAGCCGGCTGGAGAGGGAAAGCGCCTTCGCGGAAATGCGTTTTCACCGCTATGGTCGCGTACATTGTGGAGTACGCTTCCACTTATATGACGTGGCGGGGCGGGGCCCGGCTGTTGGTCACTTACACGTGGGCCCCACGTCGCCTCCTCTCTCCTCCCACCTGCCTTCTTCCTCCTCCTTCCTCTTCCCCGGCAGAGAGCGGTAGAGGCTTCGGCCTCGCCGGCGCCGACGACTGGAGGCCACGGCGGGCTCGGGCAACGTCGGGGATGGATGCGCTGCGCCATCCCACGCCTGTGGGTGGCGGAGAGGGCGCCGGGGGTGGCCGGAGTTAGCCGTGGCAGCGGTGGCCGAGGGCGGCGGCCCCACGGCGAGGGAGATGCTCCGGTGGCTGGGGTGGCCGCGAGTGGGTGCAGGGGTGGTCTCCGGCGACCGGGTATCCCAGTGGTGGGCTCGGCTGAGGCAGGGAAGGCCGGAAGCGGGCGAATTTAGGAAGAGGGCGGCGGCGGCCATAGGCGGTGCTTGCCGGAATTCGGGCACTAGGGAACGCGGCTGCTCGGGGCTGGGGTTTGGGAGGGCTCCAGAGAGGGAGAGAGGGGTGAGGTGAGCTCGAGGGAGGCCGGGCATGGGCTATTTATAGCCAGCCGAGGAGAGGGGGATAAGCACGGCCGCCGTGGCGTGCTTATCACCGCATTGGAGCTCCAGCGAGGTGGCAACCGCTCGGTGGTGCCGACCTGACGAGTTGCAGAGGGACTGGACAGCTCAGAGGGGAAGAAACCAAAGGAGGAGGTGACAGCTCGAGGGTCACGGGGGTACAGTGCCGCGGCGGCGCTCGCCGTGGCACGAGGAGGAAGAATCTGGAGGGGGAAGCTATGGGAGAGTGGCTACGTGGGTGCTGCGAGGCCGTAGGACATGCCCGGACGAGCCAGGGCCGGCCGGAGTTGACCAAATAGAGCTCACTGAGAGCAGAGCGCCGTTTTGGCATGCTCTCTGCGTGGTCACCACGGGTGCCACGTGCTCTAGAGCGCACCTGCATGTCCTGCCTTGTCAAACATGTTGCTCACTACTCAAATGGATGAGATAGATCACTAGATGGACCAGGAGGGGTCTCGAGAGGTCGAGGGGATCAAGAACAATTTCTGGACAGAAACTTGGGCAGGAAGTTTTGGTCAGACGGATGTGGCAATGAGCTGGATAAGTTGTCACAGGGAAATGTAGTAGGAAGGCCTAGATGCTGGTAAAATTTGAAAGCACTTGGACAAGATTTGCACACACTTCCTTTGTAATGCCAAATCTGGTCCAGAAAATAGATTTTGAGGCTGTGCTCAAATGGTTTGTTGAAATGAGTTGAATTTTGGTGGAAGCCAATGATTTGGAAGTATGAAGATACTGGAAAAGTTTCAGCTCATTTGGAAATGCCAAAGTGGTACTTCCTTCACAGCACTTCCAAATGAACAAAAACTTGAGAAAAATGCTCTGGATTAATGGATGGAGGGATTGAGCTGATTTTTGGTTTCCATGAGTGATTGAGCAATGTTAATCACCATGAAAAATTTCAGCTCAAATAGATCAAGGTTTCAAGCACTTCCTTTGCAAACTGGAAATCTGGACAAAATTTGCAAATGGATGCTATGCTCAAACTTTGAACTATGGAGCTTTGATTTTGATGGAAATGGTGAATATATGGATAGGAGAAGCTCCCCAAATTATTTGGGATTTTTCCTGGCTACCATAATGGTAGTTCCTTTAGAAACAACCCAAAATGCAATATTGGCTTTAAATAGGAAAAAGCAATTTCCCTTATTTAATTATGGCCAATATTTTTATGGGAGCTCAATATGATCACAAAGAATATCCCCACAAGTTTTCATGAACTTTGGAGATGGATCGATATTTTCCTGGATTTAATTCCTTTAACTGGTAGAAAAAGGAATTAATTATAAATGAAAAATATTGCAAATGACTTGGCAATATTTTTACATATCCAGGGTTTATAGATATAGTATGATCACTGGAAAAAGTTTGGGAGGCAACAGATCAAAGGAAATTGGGGTTCCTTTGTAACTGAAAGAATCAGGGTTTCCCTTCCGGCAACTCGGAAGGTAGGGTTTCGACGGCAAAACCTTGAGAATAAATCGTAGGAGGTAGGATTGGTCTTGAGAGAATCTCCGGTTGGATAGGAAAGGCAAGGCTAAATGACCATCTTCATATACCCAAGAGCTTGAGAAAATCCGATAACACCGAGAAAAAAGACGGGAGTCAAATCCCGCGAAGAAAAAAAAACAGGAGCAAAAACCAGGGTGTCACATATCCGAATAGAAGTTATATTGTCATGGATCCTCCAACATGTTGAGCTTGCTTTTCTCTCTTATGCTAGCCAAATCATTTGCACCAAGTAGAGATACTACTTGTGCATCCAAACATCCCAAAACCCAGTTTTGCCATGAGAGTCCACCATACCTACCTATGGATTGAGTAAGATCCTTCAAGTAAGTTGTCATCGGTGCAAGCAATAAAAATTGCTCTCTAAATATGTATGATCTATTAGTGTGAAGAAAAAAAGCTTTATACGAACTTGTGATATGGAAGAAATAAAAGCGACGGACTGCATAATAAAGTTCTTTATCACAAGCGGCAATATAAAGTGACGTTCTTTTGCATTAATATTTTGTACATCCAACCATAAAAGCGCATGACAACCTCTGCTCCCCTGTGCGAAGGGCCTATCTTTTACTTTTATCTTCTACCCTTATATAAGAGTCATGGTGATCTTCACCTTTCCTTTTTACACTTTTTCCTTTTGGCAAGCACTATGTGTTGGAGAGATCCAGATATATATACCCACTCGGATATTGGTTATCATAAAGTATTATTGTTGACATTACCCTTGAGGTAAAAGGTTGGGAGGCAAAACTATAAGCCCCTATCTTTCTCTGTGTCCGATTGAAGCTTTGAACCCATAAGTATCGCGTGAGTGTTAGCAATTGTGAAAGACTAGATGATAGTTGAGTATGTGGACTTGCTGAAAAGCTCTTAAATTGACTCTTTCCGATGTTATGATAAATTGCAATTGCTTTAATGACTGAGATCATAGTTTGTTGGTTTTCAATGAAGTTCTTGATTCATACTTTACCTGGTGAATGAATTGTTACTTTGGCATAAGAAATAATATGACAATATATGTTGCTGTTCTAGAGATGATCGATGCCCTCATGTCCGTATTTTATTTTATCGACACCTCTATCTCTAAACATGTGGACATATTTTTTGATTTCGGCTTTCGCTTGAGGACAAGAGAGGTCTAAGCTTGGGGGAGTTGATACGTCCATTTTGCATCATGCTTTTATGTTGATATTTATTGCATTATGGGCTGTTATTACACATTATGGCACAATATTTATGTCTTTTCTCTCTTATTTTACAAGGTTTACATGAAGAGGGAGAATGCCGGCAGCTGGAATTCTGGGCTGGAAAAGGAGCAAATATTAGAGACCTATTCTGCACAACTCCAAAAGTCCTGAAACTTCATGGAGAGTCATTTTGGAATTAATAAAAAATATTGGGCGAAGAAAGCACCAGAGGGGGGCCACCAACCATCCACAAGGGTGGAGGGCGCGCCCTACCCCCTGGGCGCGCCCCTGCCTTGTGGGCCACCTGGCAGGCCCCCGATGCCCATCTTCTGCTATATGGTGTGTTTTGACCTGGAAAAAATGAGGAGAAAGCTTTCGGGACGAAATGCCGCCGTCTCGAGGCGGAACTTGGGCAGAACCAATCTAGGGCTCTAGCAGAGCTGTTCTGCCGGGGAAACTTCCCTCCGGGAGGGGGAAATCGAAGCCATCGCCATCACCAACGATCCTCTCATCGAGAGGGGGTCAATCTCCATCAACATCTTCACCAACACCATTTCCTCTCAAACCCTAGTTCATCTCTTGTATCCGATCTTTATCTCAAAACCTCAGATTGGTACCTGTGGGTTGCTAGTAGTGTTGATTACTCCTTGTAGTTGATGCTAGTTGGTTTATCCGGTGGAAGATCATATGTTCAGATCCTTAATGATAATTAATACTCCTCTGATTATGAACATGAATATGCTTTGTGAGTAGTTACGTTTGTTCCTGAGGACATGGGAGAAGTCTTGTTATAAGTAATCATGTGAATTTGGTATTCGTTCGATATTTTGATGAGATGTATGTTGTCTTTCCTCTAGTGGTGTTATGTGAACATCGACTACATGACACTTCACCATGATTTGGGCCTAGGGGAAGGCATTGGGAAGTAATAAGTAGATGATGGGTTGCTAGAGTGACAGAAGCTTAAACCCTAGTTTATGTGTAGCTTCGTAAGGGGCTGATTTGGATCCATATGTTTCATGCTATGGTTAGATTTATCTTAATTCTTCTTTCGTAGTTGCGGATGCTTGCGAGAGGGGTTAATCATAAGTGGGAGGCTTGTCCAAGGAAGGGCAGCACCCAAGCACCGGTCCACCCACATATCAAATTATCAAAGTAACGAACGCGAATCATGTGAGCATGATGAAAACTAGCTTGACAACAATTCCCATGTGTCCTCGGGAGCGCTTTGCTTTATATAAGAGTTCGTCGAGGCTTGTCCTTTGCTACAAAAAGGATTGGGCCACCTTGCTGCACCTTAGTTAGTTTTGTTACTTGTTACCCATTACGAATTATCTTATCACACAACTATCTGTTACCGATAATTTCAAGTCTTGCAGAGAATACCTTGCTGAAAACTGTTTGTCATTTCCTTCTGCTCCTCGTTGGGTTTGACACTCTTACTTATCGAAAGGACTACGATAGATCCCCTATACTTGTGGGTCATCAAGCACACGCCATTGGACACAAGGTGAACCCGCTCCTAAATGCTTCCCCTTTCCATTCGAGTGAGACATGGCTGCTACCTAAGTCAGGGACAGTATGTGTGATCAGGTACATCGATCATCCCGAAGAAGGAGGAGGAGCAGACAGCATCAAGACTTGTGCAGAGTTTCTGCCAAGCCCGGAACTTCCGGCCTACCCGGAGCCTCCGGCCCCCGTAGTCTAGACCAACCCCGAGCGCGCCAACTCTCTGGATAGCCCAGAACCCGGTCAGAACCTGCGTGGAACTTCGGGAGCCCGGAACTTCCGGCCCTGCCTGCGTGCAGTGACTCTGGGCCGAGGCCCATGTACCCCTTCGCCCCCCCTATATACTCTTCTTCCACCTACGTTTTAGGGACAGCAAAGGATTAGCTCATTTTAGAGATAGAGCTTTGCTCATCCACTTGATACATACTCCATTGGAGACCGAGGCCTCCGCGGAGAAGATCCCAAGTGGATTCAAGACCCCGCAAGGGAAGATCCCCTCGTGGATTCAAGACCCCGTCTCCGGATCGGGAAGAACTACCGCCTCTTGTATCGTCCTTTGTTGTGTTTGAATCTTGTATCACTCTTTGTGTTCATGTATCTAGCACATGTGTGACCGTTTCTCGTTGATTTGAGTGTTTCCTCTCGTTTCCCCTCGCGTTTTCCCCCTCGTGTTCTTCGTGTTCTTCGCGGGATCCCCTCCATTTCGTGAAAGATCGGCCCCTAGGGTTCCACCCTACATCACCCACCCTTTGGTGACTTTCCTAAGTTTTCTAATTTTTACCTGCCAATCTTCTAAGGGAGAGCGAGTGTTGATATGCTCAGTCCAAATTTTATGGATCAAGTCAGAGAAATATGTTCTTAATAGCCACCATTTTTCAAATTTAAAGGTACTTTTACTAGGCTGTGAGTCCACACCAGAATACCAAAGCAAGGGAGTGTGATCACTACCACACTTGGGTAGAGCTCTACATGTAGCTAAAGGGAACAACTTATCCATGTTAGGATCACAAAAAAGCCTGTCTATAGTGGACATGATAAGGACCACCTGATTAATGGCCCAGGTAAATTTTCTACTAGAGAGCTTAATTTCTAATAGCCCCCAAATTTCTATCCAAGAATTGAAGTTGGCAATCCATTTATGATTGATAACACCATTACTTTTATCTCTGACATTCCTAACCAAGTTGTAGTCTCCTCCAATAGACTGGGAACAGAATTATCAACAAACAGAGTATGTGCTACTTGTCAACTGCGTTGGGATTTCCTCGAAGAGGAGAGGATGATGTAGTACAGTAGAGATAAGTATTTTCCTCGGTTAGAACCAAGGTTATCAATCCAGTAGGAGAACCACACAAGACCTCGTGAACAATACCTACACACAAAAGAACAAGTACTTGCACCCAACGCAAACAAGGGGTTGTCAATCCCTTGGTGGTTAATTGCAAGGATCAAATCTGATAATGGTATATAGATAAACAAAAACACAAAATAAAGGTAAATAAATTGCAGCAAGGTATTTTTGGATTTTAATATATGATAAAGATAGACCCGGGGGCCATAGTTTTCACTAGAGGCTTCTCTCTTTAACATAGCATACGGTGGGTAAACAAATTACTGCTGGGCAATTGATAGAAAAGCACATAGTTATGACGATATTCAAGGCAATGATCATGTATATAGGCATCACGTCCAAGACAAGAAGACCGACTCCTGCGTGCATCTACTACTATTACTCCTCACATCGACCGCTATCCAACATGCATCTAGAGTATTAAGTTCATAAAGAACGGAGTAACGCCTTAAGCAAGATGACATGATGTAGACAAAGTAAACTCAATCAATATGAATAAACCCCCATCTTTTTATCCTTAATGGCAACAATACAAATACGTGTCATGTCCCTTTCTGTCACTGGGATTGAGCACCGCAAGATCGAACCCATCGCAAAGCACCTCTCCCATTGCAAGATAAATCAATCTAGTTGGCCAAACCAAACAGATAGATCGAAGGGAAATACAAAGCTATAACAATCATGCATAAAAGAGTTCAGAGAAGACTCAAATAATATTTATGAATAATCTGATCATAAACCCACAATTCATCAGATCCCAACAAACACACCGCAAAAAGGATTACATTGAATAGATCTCCAAGAACATCGAGGAGAACATTGTATTGAAGATCAAATAGAGAGAAGAAGCCATTTAGCTACTAGCTATGGACCCGTAGGTCTATGGTAAACTACTCATGCATCAATGGAAGGGCAGCAAGGATGATGTAGAGGCCCTCCGTGGTCAATTCCCCCTCCGACAAAGTACCGAAAAGGCCTCCAGATGGGATCTCGAGAGAACAGAAACTTGCGGTGGCCGAAAAAGTATTTTGGGTGGCTCTCTGATGTATTGAGAATATTTGGGAATTTATAGAGCTAGAAGTAGGTTAAGAGGTGCCACGAGGGTCCACAAGCATGGAGGGCGCCCCCCTGGGGCGCGCCTGGCAGGCTTCTCGCTCCCTTGTGACTCTTTAGGTCTTCTCCTGAAGCTTCAAGGGTCCCATCTGGTCTAGAAAAAATCGTCAAAAAGTTTCGTAACGTTTGGACTTCGTTTGGTACCGATTTCCTGAAAATCCAAAAACAAGAAAAAATAGCAACTTGCACTGGGCACTAGGTTAATAGGTTAGTCCAAAAAAATGATATAAGATTGCATATAATTGCATAATAAACATCCAAGATTGATACTATAATAGCATGGAACAACCCAAAATTATAGATACGTTGGAGACATATCAGTATGTAGTTCTGAAATAAAGGCTTCTTTTCCTTCTTCAAGGAGAGCCATATATAGTAACCACTCTAAAAGCTTGGCCATTAGACTTGAGCTTCAAAAGACAGCTCACAGAAAAATCTAGATGTGACCAAGAAACTACCTCAAAGATATCTAAATCCACCCAATCAGGATGCCTCCAGCAGAGCCTTTAGATGGTAAGTGGTGCCAATCAAAGTCCCTTACACCTACTAGAGATTTCAAGTATGAGGTATGAAATTCCTCTTTCTTAGTTTCCTGGAAACCTAGGATAGTAGCATGAGTTTTGTTAATAGTATCAATAATTAGAGGTTTCCTACTAGGGGCATTAATGCCCCTTACATTCCAAAAAGGGGCATTCATTTGATCACCATAGTCCTGGGGTGCTTGCCCCATCTGTGTTTGCACACTAGAGACCACAAGCCCTCATTGGGACTAGAGGGGGAATCTAGGATAGATTTATCAACACAAACACTACTAGAGTCTACATCCTAATATGTCTCCAACGAATCTATAATTTTTTATTGTTCCATGCTATTATAGTATCAATCTTGGATGTTTTATATGCAATTATATATTATTTTTGGGACTAACCTATTAACCTAGTACCCAGTGCTAGTTGTTGTTTTTTGCTTTTCAAGAAATCAATATCAAACAGAGTCCAAAAAACATTGGATTAATTTTTTCTGGACCAGATGGGACACTAGAAGGTTCGGGAGAAGACCTAACGAGCCACGAGGGAGCGACAAGCTCGGGAGGCGCGCCCCGGGGGGCGCCCCCAGGCTTGTGGGCCCCTCGTGGCACCTCTTGACCTAATTCCGCCTCTATAAATTCCCAAATATTCCCAATACATCAGAGAGTCACCCGAAATACTTTTTCCGCCGTCGCAAGTTTCTGTTCTTGTGAGATCCCATCCGGAGGCCTTTTTTGGTACTCTGCCGGAGGGGGAATCGATCACGGAGGGGTTCTTCATCAACCTTGCTGCCCTTCCGATGATGTGTGAGTAGTTTACCACAGACCTACGGGTCCATAGCTAGTAGCTAGATGGCTTCTTCTCTCTCTTTGATCTTCAATACAATGTTCTCCTTGATGTACTTGGAGATCTATTCGATGTAATCCTTTTTTGCGGTGTGTTTGTTGGGATCCGATGAATTGTGAGTTTATGATCAGATTATCCATGAATATTATTTGAGCCTTCTCTGAACTCTTTATGCATGATTGTTATGGCTTTGTATTTCTCTCCGATCTATCCGTTTGGTTTGGCCAACTAGATTGATTTATCTTGCAATGGGAGAGGTGCTTTGTGATGGGTTCGATCTTGCGTTGCTCAATCCCAGTGACAGAAGGGGACATGACACATACTTGTATTGTTGCCATTAAGGATAAAACGCTGGGGTTTATTCATATTGATTGGATTTACTTTGTCTACATCATGTCATCTTGGTTAAGGCGTTACTCCGTTCTTTATGAACTTAATACTCTAGATACATGCTGGATAGCAGTCGATGTGTGGAGTAATAGTAGTAGATGCTGGCAGGAGTCAGTCTACTTGTCTCGGACGCGATGCCTATATCATGATCATTGCCTTGGATATCGTCATGATTATTCGCTTTTCTATCTATTGCCCAACAGTAATTTGTTTACCCACCGTATGCTATTTTCAAGAGAGAAGCCTCTAGTGAAAACTATGGCCACCGGGTCTATTTTAATCATATATTAAAATCCAAAAGTACCTTGCTGCAATTTTATTTACTTTATTTTATTTTGTACTTTTGTTTATTTTGTCTATCTATCACTACAAGATTTGATCCTTGCAAGTAACCGCCGAGGGATTGACAACCCCTTGTTTGCGTTGGGTGCAAGTATTTGTTATTTTGTGTGTAGGTGCTGCTAACGAGGTGTTGCGTGGTTCTCCTACTGGACTGATAACCTTGGTTCTTAACTGAAGGAAATACTTATCTCTACTGTACTGCATCATCCTCTCCTCTTCGAGGAAATCCCAATGCAGCTCACAAGTAGCACATCCCCAGGAGCATGGCCCATAGCCACCTGGTTTACTCCATCAACATTACTAGCTAAACTATGTAACATAGTACCAGAGCTATGTAAATGGATGTGTACTCCAATACTAGCAGCAACAGAGATAAATGAAGAGTTGTTAAACAAAGAGAAGGGAGTGTTAATTTTACCATGCTCTTTTTGCACCTCCAAGTTCTGCACCTCCTTGAATTGTTGAGCTTTCTCTATTATAGTTCTTTTGTCCCCAGCCACTCTAGCACTCATCCTAGTTGCTTGCACTAGACCCCATTTAGCAGTTTTGCCACCAGGATCACCAGCAAGCACAGGGAAATCAAGGTTGAACTGATCACTATCCATTTGGTACTCAGAATCTTCACTGATTTCCTTCTATAGTTCCTCCATTATAGCCTCATCATTCAGTTCCTCATGCAATTCCTCCTCATCATCAATTAACTCCATCTCCCTCAAGAGATTGAAACCAGTTGAATCTCCTTGTTCAGAATTCAGCAAGAGTTCCAGAGCTTTGATTCTGGAAGATTGTTGAGACGCAGGTAAGTGGTTTTCCAGCATGGAAGTGGGGGTAGTAGCCTCTCCCAAAGAGTGGTTGTGCCCAATTGATTGAGTCCTAGGGTTGGTGCCTCCATTGCAAGTGAGAGAGCTTGAGTCAGAGCCAGTTCTGGACCCTGTTTGGGATCAGCCATCAGTAGAATTATTCCCTCTGGGGTCAGAGTCCATAGATGTCCGAGTCTCTAGAGTAGGAGTAGTAGAAGCAGCAACCTCTACAACATTTGTAGTTGGTTCTACTTCAATCAAGAGCCTGTAGATTTTGCCCTTAATCCCAAAAAGCCTTTCACCTGGAATTTTAGAGGGATATTTGCATGAGATCTTGACCCTAACTGTTTCATAGAAAGATTGAAGTTATGTTGCCAGTCCACATCCACCAGCACCCCTAGAGTTGATGTGATTTGGTCCAACATACTCCACTCACACCATTTTGTGTTCATCTTTCTGATTTTGATCCAAACTTCTTGCAGGTCATCCTCAGAATCTACATTGCCTTTCCAGACTTCCACATTAACAACTACATTGTTTTTTTTCAGGCCAAAGCAAGGGTAACCAGCTACATCCTCCACATCAATCTCAGGGGGAAATTTGACCAGAAAGGTCCATTCATCAAGAGAATTGATTGGCCATGGCCAATTAGTTTTGTAGATATCAGAAAATTCCTTGGCAAGTTCTTGCTTGGTCACCTCTCCAGTTTCCACTAGCACAATGCCCACATTCTTCAGCCCTCCATGGTGTTGGGAGTTGACATCTAGAGCATCTACATGATAGAACCCTAGCCCTGGAGCTGCACTGCCCACATATCTGGCTGAAGTGTGAGCTTTTTTTTCTGACAGGACAAGTCTCCACCTTGTGAGTGACCATCTTGCAGATGAAGCAGTTTTTCGGCTTGTCACACTTATCCACACGATGAACAGGTTCACCACAGTTGTAGTAGGCGACCAGAGAGTAAGACATCAGACCTGACAAAGCCAATGAGGAAGACTGTGGTTGATCCTGCTTCTTCTTCTGCGAGGTCTTGGACTGATTTCTGGTGTTGCTCTGCACCCCAGCCGAGCTATTGCTGTCATCTGAGGTACCACTTGTGATCCCCTGTCTTGGATGCGGCCCTTGCTGCGGAGGCGCGGGCCCAAACCACTGTGGCTGCCCCCCCCCCCACTGCTCTTGCGGGTAAGGTGGGGGGAATTGTCCCTGGAAGTTCCACGGCGGCGGTGCCCCTTAAAACCCATACCCAAAGAACTATTACGGAGGAGGACCTAGCCGGGGTTGCATCCGTTGCTGATCTTGAGGCCATTTCCCATAGCTGTCTCCTCGACCTCCCTTATTCTTGCCCCTTCCATGACCCCGACCTCCATCAGCCATCGACAGAGCCCCTTGCATAGTGGCGGCGGTAGGGTTGGTGTGGTGGGAAGGAGAGTTTGGAATGTTAGGGTTTCCTTCAGAGCCTGATTTTATAGTAGTCCACAGCTGACGGTGGAATTCTTCCACTAAGTCATCGTGCTTGCAAGGCATGGGACTAGACAGAGTGTCTTCCACCTGCCCCCTTTTTGGGTTTGAACTTTGGCGCGGCGATGACACTGAAGGAACCTAAATCCTCCCGTTTGCTGCAACACCAATAGGGTGGGACTACTCCCAGCACAATCATCATACTACGAGCGCTGCTTATCAGATGAGGCCATGCCGGGCGGACCAGAGGCTAATTTTATTGAAACAAAGTCACTGCTCATATCGTCATCGCCAGAGACCGGGCCAGTAGCGGAGCTCTTTTCCTTCTCCTTCTCCTTCTCCACTGCAGGCCGCCCTGTCTCACTATTCGCAGCTGAGTCAGGAACCATGGTGATGCCAGGTGGATTGGTGAGACAAGTAGCAAGCAGCTCAGTAGTGGAAGTCACCGAGATCAAATTCTGTAGACATGTTAGATCTTCAGCCACACCAGTTTGCGGATGCGCTCCATGACCACAGGAATGGTGACGATGTATGCTGAGAATGGCCGCTTCCAACGAGTTGTGTCCGGCGGCTTCCAAATTTGGCTGACAGGTAGTTGATGTCCTCTTCTTCAATCACCACAGCTTTGTCTTCAACCTCAGATCGACCACTCAGTATGACGCCGGTGGTGGTGAGAGATACGGCAAGGGATCCACTGGCTCCAAGGGAGGCGGGGTACACGTAGGCATCAGCTCAACAATGCAATCCCACCTCTCTGCGCGAGTTTGGTCCTCCGATTTCGCCTCCTGCTTCGCCCAATTGACGAACGCCACTGACGGCTCAGACGGATGTGACATCCTGCGTTTCTCCTTCCTATTGCCCTCGAAGAAGATCCTCCAAGCAAGATTCAGCAACTCTCGATCTGCTTGATCCTTGCATACCTGAGCATACCTTTGGCGATGGAATTCAGATCTGACCTCTCCTCCACGTCCTCCTCTGCTTCTCTCCACTCCCTCATGCACTGCGTCTATCAAAGAGCATCGTCCCTTATCCTCATCGCTCGCTCCCTCGAGAGCTGCGCCCTGGTCTCTGCCTGGACCTCCGCTGAGATCGACTCGAGCGGCTGCAGGAGATCTGGGAACGCCTGGTAAACCAAAGGGAGCGGAATCTGGTAGCCCCTCCCCGCCCCCAACGGCACCCCGGTGGATTCGGATGCACGGGGCATGGGGAGGGGTATGCGGGAAGGAGACGGCCAGGGGAGCGGTGGGAGAGGCGGCGGTGGTGGTGGGGGCGGCGACGGCGGTGGCGTGCGCTAGGTGCGGCGAGCGAGTCGCGAGAGCGAGGGCAAACATGAGCGAGGTCCTCATAGGCTAGTTTTAGAGTCCGTATTGTAGGGGAAACGACCGAGGAGGTGTTTTAGTCCCACCTTACCAAGGGTTGACATCCTACGAATCTATAAGGTGAAACATTTTTTCAGTAAGAGATGATGTTTTCATTAACGTGGAGATGTCTGATGACTTTGTTAATATTAGTGTCTCAGGGCTTCAACCTTTTGTAGTTTTTTTTTTCTTGAGCTTCAATCTTTTGTATAGTTGATGATAACAAGCAAAGAAGGCCACAAAGTGCTCGTTTATTTTTTATTTTTTTGAGGTAGCAAACCGCTCATACCAAGCGGTACACGCTTTTGACTGTAGATAGACTAGACCTTCACCAATCACCACGATCATTATTATGATGTCCTGAAATTTCGACTAACAAAAATCTACACTCATAAGCTGAAACTAGTTGCGTAAAGTATCAGTATTTTTAATATTTGCAGATAACCCCGACAACCTGTGGAACAGAATTAGTGGCGGGAAGAAAGCTAAGCTAACAGACGGGAAGGATAAGCAAGCAGTCCATGGCCACAGGAGTCCGAAGCCATCAGCAGCACATCAGCCATGCAACAACCGCAGCTGCAGCCCCGCCTCCGCGCGCGCGCTTTCCTCCACGCCGCCGTCAAGCTCAACCCGAGGACGAACCCGTTCCTCCTGCGCCGTCCCGCCGCCGCGCCCGCCGGTGGCGCCGTCGCGGGCGTCCAGCTGACTGTGTCGGACTCGGAGCTGTCGTCCCGGGGCTTCGCGGTGCGGCGCACCGCGGAGGGCCTGGACGTGGCGGCGCTGAACGAGGTGTTCGCGCGCGTGGGGTTCCCTCGGCGGCAGGAGGAGCGGCTCCGGCGGGCCCTGGAGCACAGCGAGGTGGCGTGGCTGGCGTCGGAGGCGACGGGACGCCCCGTGGCGTTCGCGCGCGCGGCCGGGGACGGGGTGTTCAACGCGGTGGTGTGGGACGTGGTGGTGGAGCCGTCGTGCCAGGGCCTCGGGCTCGGCCGCGCCGTCATGGAGCGCCTGGTGGCGGAGCTCCGGCGCAAGGGCGTCGGCAACATCGTGCTCTACGCCGAGCCCAGGGTGGTGGGGTTCTACCGCCCGCTGGGATTCGCCATGGACCCCGACGGCATCCGGGGCATGGCATACTACCGCAGCAAGCAAAACCAGAAGCAACAGTGATATTCTATACATTACTGCCAGCACCATTACCATTCATGCATGCATCTCTGGTGTGCATTTCTTTTTCTTCTTCTTCGTTGCTCTGCCAGCTGATTGATTGGAGAACGAAGACAGATCGGAAATGTTGAAATTGATTGATACACTTTATTAGATTGGCGAAAGCGTTCCTACTCTCCTGGAGGAGAGCCGCTGCTGTTTATTTATATGTTGGCAAAACACCTTGCCGTGAGGTACAAGAGAAGGATTAGAAATCCTGTTTGATTACAAGAAGGAATAGAAACGGGAGAGGAAGAAAGAGATAGTTGAGATTACAAGTACTACTCAAACTCTAACACCCTCCCTTAATCTAAACTATCCTATGTTAAGATTTCTCTTGAACTCTTCAAAGAGCTTAACCGGCAAGGCTTTAGTGAACCCATCTGCTACTTGATCCTTGGATGGAATCAACCTTATGTCCAACTTCTTCTCTGCCACTCTTTCTCGCACAAAATGAAAATCAATTTCAATATGTTTAGTTCTTCCATGAAAAACTGGATTAGCAGAGAGATAGGTGGCTCCCAAATTATCACACCATAAACATGGAACACGGCGTTGCTTAATTCCCAATTCATCAAGCAACGATTCCACCCAAATGATCTCAGCAGTGGCATTTGCTAATGATTTGTACTCAGCCTCTGTACTTGACCTCGACACTGTAGCTTGTTTTCTAGCACTCCAGGAAACAAGGTTTGAACCAAAGAATACCGCAAATCCTCCAGTTGACTTTCTGTCATCGATACATCCTGCCCAGTCAGCATCAGAGAAAGCACTAACAAGTGAAGAACTAGAACGTCTGAACTGAAGTCCCAAACTCACAGTGTGCTTAATATATCGAACAATCCTCTTGACAGCTGACCGATGAGTAGAAGTAGGAGCATGCAGGTATTGACAAACCTTGTTTACAGCAAATGATATGTCTGGTCTTGTCAAAGTCAAGTATTGTAGAGCTCCAACAGTGCTTCTATATTTTGTGCTTTCCTCTTCCTTAAGTGGTTCTCCTTCATGTGCTGAAAGTTGTTCTGAAGAAGACAATGGTGTGGGTGAAGGCTTGCAATCCTTCATTCCCATACGAGTTAGAAGTTCAGTAGCATATTTTTCTTGACTCAACATTATGCCATCTTGAACTTTCTTAACTTCAATGCCTAGGAAGAAGTGTAAATCACCAAGATCCTTCAAGGCAAATTCTGAACTTAAATCATGCAAGAGAGCATTAGTGGCATTTTGTGAGGAGCTTGCAACTATGATATCATCAACATAAATTAGCACAAACATGACAGTATTTGCTTTGCTATAAATGAAGAGAGACGTGTCAGCCTTGGATGCAACAAAACCAAGATGCTTCAATTGTAAGCTCGGCCTTGAGAACCATGCTCTAGGAGACTGCTTCAGACCATAAAGAGCTTTGTCAAGTTTGCAAACATAGTGAGGTGCTTGTTGATTTTCATACCCTGGTGGTTGCCTCATATAGACCTCCTCTTCCAGAACACCATGCAAAAACGCGTTCTGAACATCTAGCTGTCTAAGACTCCAACCCCTGGAAACAGCAATGGCTAGCACAAGTCTTATGGTAGCAGCTTTCACAACAGGACTAAAAGTATCCTCATAATCAATACCATAACGTTGCTTAAATCCTTTTGCAACTAGACGTGCCTTGTACCTATCAATAGAGCCATCTGCTTTTCTCTTAATTCTATAAACCCACTTGCAGTCAATGATATTTTTACCTCTTTGTCTCGGCGCCAAATGCCATGTTTTATTCTTTATGAGAGCACCATATTCTTCATCCATAGCCTTTTTCCACTTAGGGTCTCCAAGTGCATCACTCAATTTTGCTGGTTCACCTGAAATACACAACATGCCATATGGTATAGTGCCATCCTTCCTTATTTTTGGATTTCTAATACCTTTTTGTAAACGGGTCATAACCCTTGAAGTAGTGGCAAGTTGTTGTTGTGGCTGCACAGAAAACGGCACAATCTGACTGTCCACAGAAGATCCAGACGATCCTTCCACATGTGCAGACTGGGTAGACGCAGACGATCCTGTGGTCATTGGTGTGGCGGATCCTGAGATGAAGCTATCCTGGGCCACAAGATTTCTGTCCGTAGAAGATCCTGCTCCTGCTGTCGGATGCATGCGCGCAGAGGCGCCCGTTGCTGCTATTGGCTGCATGCGCTCGGTCGCTGTCGAGCCCGTCGCTGTCCCAGACTGCACGCGCGTGGCCCGCGTATTCCCGCCCATGGAGCGGCCTGCTGCTGTCACCTGGTCGGCCCGACCGCTGCTGCTATTGGGCGAGCGATCCGAGGCGGATTCGCGCGAGCGATCCAAGGCAGTCAGGCGCACGGGTGTAGCAGGCGCCGTCGGATCATCCTCGTTGTCTGCGCCAGCCTCTTCTTCCCCATTCACATGAAATAACGCCCGATTTTCATGATTTTGATCATTTTGAACCAGATTTTCTTCAGGTACCTGCACAGGCATAACAGTAGGAGTAGAGGCAGGAGTATTTTCATCAGTTTGGTTAGCACAATTGTTATCACCCCCTTGATCAAAATCCGGTAGAAGCAATATTTCTTTTTGAAGGAGAGCGCCGGCATTTGGATGAAGAGACTCGAAGGGGAAAACAGATTCATCAAAGATGACATCTCTCGAGATATAGACCATACCAGTAGAGACATCAAGACACTTAACCCCTTTGTGCATGGGACTGTATCCTAAAAAGACACATTTTTTTGAACGAAACGCAAGTTTGCGTGTATTATAGGGTCTAAGATTTGGCCAACAGGCGCAACCAAAAATATGAAGAGATGTGTAATTTGGAGTGACACCAAAAAGGCGTGTGATAGGATTCTCAAATTTGATGACTTTGCTAGGACGAATATTGATAAGATATGTGGCAGTAAGAAAGGCTTCATCCCAAAATTTAAGAGGCATAGATGCATGAGCTAACAATGCAAGTCCTACTTCAACAACATGACGGTGTTTTCGTTCAGCAGAGCCGTTCTGTTGGTGAGCATGTGGACAGGAGACATGATGTGAAATTCCAATTTTTTGAAAAAAGGAATTGAGTTTTTCATACTCACCACCCCAATCCGTTTGCATAGCAAGGATTTTGGAGTTTAACTGGCGTTCAACAAGATTTTGGAAATTGGTAAAGACTTGGAATACATCGGATCTTTTCTTTAGCAAATAAATCCAAGTAAATTTACTATAATCATCAATAAAACTTACATAGTATGAGAATCTACCTACTGATGTAGGGGCTGGTCCCCACACATCTGAAAAAAGAAGTTGCAAAGGAGCAGTAGATACACTGGTAGAGATAGGATATGGTAATTGATGACTCTTAGCTTGTTGACACGCATCACAAACTGACTCAACACTAGACTCATAAGGAAGTTTATTTCTACTAAGAACATGCTGAACAATAGTTGAAGAGGGATGACCCAAGCGACGATGCCACTTTGCCGAAGACGGTTTGGTAACACTCCATGCTTGTTTATTGGACCACGACGAAGAAACAGATGATATGAGTGGGTAGAGGCCTCCCTCACACTTTCCTCTAAGAATGACTCTCCTTGTTGCCAAGTCCTTAACCACAAAAGAATAAGGATAGAATATTATGAGAACTTGGTTATCAAGAGTAAATCGATGAACTGAGACAAGATTTTTTGATGCATGAGGAACATGTAAGACATTATTAAGATGCAAATTTTTCTTGGGGGTCTTAACAATTGAGTTACCAATATGAGAAATTTCCATACCCGATCCACTCGCCGTGTGAATTTGGTCACATCCGTGGTATCTTTCTCGCATTGTCAACTTGTCGAGTTCCCCCGTTATGTGCTCGGTAGCTCCGGAATCTGCGTACCAATTTGTATCAATCCCGTAGGAGTTGGTGATGAGGTTGGCCTTCTTCTTCTCTTCGTGGTCATCATCATACCGATGCCAGCAGGCCCTTGCACCTCCGGCATGAAATTTATGGCAAATCTGGCACTCTGGATAGTCCCCTTCATGTTGCTGCTGCTGTTGTTGTGGAGGTTGTCGCTGGCGTTGCTGGAAGCCGCCACCTCCACCGCCGCGAGCAGGAGAAGAAGAGCGCGCGATCGCCACGGCCGCGCCCTCTGTTCCCTCGCCCGCGACCTCCTCTGTTGCGGTACTGCCCACGACCTCTGTATATGGCGTTTGCAGACGAACGGAAGCTTGATGGTCCGTCGCCCAACATCTCCATCCTCTGATCGAAGGCTGAAATCTATGAGAAAAGATCATCAACAGTGATTGAGTTTTTGATGGCGCCGACTGCTGCAACGATGGGATCCTAGTCCCGATCAAGGCCGGCGAGGATGTAGTCGACCATCTCGCCATCAGTCACTGGACGACCGGCAGCTGCAAGCTCATCTCCGAGACTCTTCATCTTGGCGATGAAGGAGTTGCTTGACATGTTGCCCTTCTTGGTGTTGGAGATGGCAATTCTCAGATTTGTTATCCGGGATTGGGACTGCGCAGCAAATAGCGTGGTAAGAGCAATCCATAGATCATGAGTACTCTCCTTACCAATGACCTGCGCCAGGATTTCAGGGGTAAGCGAGTTCAACAGGTAGCCCAGAACATGTTGATCTTTCGCCAGCCACGGTCCATATAGAGGATTTGGCTCAATGGCCGTGGTCTTGTCCGCCTTCGCGACCTCCACCGTTCTTGGCGGTGCGGCGTCTGAGCCATCGAGGAGGCCGGTTACTTGTGCGCCTCGCAACGCTGGCATTACCTGCGCTTTCCAGAGAAGGAAATTTCCCCTCGTGAGCTTCTCTGTTGGTGGAGCTCCGAGGTTGAGGGCGACGACACTGGAACCAGCCATAGCGATAGGATTTGGGTTTCTGGCGATAACTGGGTTTTGGGTTTCTGTTTTCGCTAGATGGGGGGATCGCTAGATGTGGGAAGAGACTAGGCTCTGATACTATATTAGATTGGCGAAAGCGTTCCTACTCTCCTGGAGGAGAGCCGCTGCTGTTTATTTATATGTTGGCAAAACACCTTGCCGTGAGGTACAAGAGAAGGATTAGGAATCCTGTTTGATTACAAGAAGGAATAGAAACGGAAGAGGAAGAAAGAGATAGTTGAGATTACAAGTACTACTCAAACTCTAACACACTTGACAGTTAACACTGTTGCATACTCCCTCCATCCACGAATAAGTGTACGTTTTGACATTTAAAATTTGTTCACAAAAGAGTGTACTTCTATCTTCACGATAACATTCAACGCACGCTTTCTTTATTTTTTCATGCACTTAGCTCATTAGGGATTGGGTAATTAAAGAGAAGAGATGGTGGTTTGCATCTTCTCAATGCATTTTTTAACTTCATTTGATAATCTGTCCTAAAATTTCTATATGTAAACTTATTCGTAGATGAAGGGAGTAGTACACGAGCATATGCGATGGAAACTTCAAACTGACCATCTGAATTTCTTTCTTCCTTGTTTGCTTCGCGCTAGAAATCGGAAATATTCAAATTGATCAAAATATCAATACACTTACATAGTTACACTCCACAGTGATCGACTTACAATTGATTGACGAACACCTTACACACCAGAGAACACAGGAGTATATGGCATGGCGCAATTCACTCATGAGCATGACCAAATCAAAGTAAAGTAGAGAAAAGCACAATCAGGACCAGAATGGATTCGGAAGCATCGAGCGACCTCGGCCGGTGATGGCACGTAGGCAGCCTAGCGTTGCCTGCGGATCGCGCAGGCGGAGAGGAGGACGAGGACGATGAAGACGAGGACGGCGAGGAAGGAGGCGACGACAGCGCCGCTGGTGCGCTGGCAGAAGCCGTGGAACTGCATGCAGATGGGCACCCAGTTGGCGCGCCGGCTCCCCTCGTGCGCCACGTACACGATGGCGGCCGCCGCAGACGCAGCCGCGGTCACCAGCACCACCATCACCGTGTCGCAGACGAGCAGCAGCAGCCTGACGCCGGTCGCCTTCGGCCGGATGATCCCGACGATGGAGAAGGGGAGGGACAGCACCAGGTACCCCGCGGCGATGGCGTTGGCGACCATGAAGAAGGTGAAGGCCGGGAAGTCGTCGAACCTGGCACGGAACTGGAAGAACTCGGTGAAGACGGAGAGCGTCTCGTGGGAGGTGCCGGTGGTGATGGCGGCCGCGAGCGTGGGCCCGAAGGCCGCCACCCTGAGCAGCAGGTCCACGAAGGCCATGCAGCGACGGAAGCCCTCGGCGCCGCTGCGCAGGATGAACGGCACGCCGCCGCCGGACTTGCGCTGCTGCTGCTGCACCGGCGCGGCTGCGGCTCCTGGCAGTGGCGCAGCCGTAGCCGGCGCCTTGCCGGTGGTGTCGTCCATGTGGATGACGGTGGCCTCGTTGGTGCTGCTCATGTTGGCTGGGATGGCTAGCTACTTCCTGCTTGTTTGAGAGATTGAGATGAAGATGAAGATTGCTTGCTGCGTAGAGACCATGCCGCAGTGCAGCATATATGCACACAGGCAGCATGCAGATCAGGTGCAGAGGTAATGGAATAGTTGGAGGACTGATTGATTCAAGAGCTTGGTGGTGAATAAGTTGAGAGGGATGCAGTTAGTGTGGTTGGGTTTGCAGGAGTGGTTGCTTTAGTTTGCTGGAATTTGCTTTTCTAACTGCTCTGCATTTCACTGATACTGGAATAGGAGTACAGGACACAGCCGGGAGCAGTTCAACTGAAAAAACGAAGCGTACAGGTATCCTCACACATATTTTATGACTGTGCTAACTTTTCCGGACGCACGGAATTTAGCAACAGATCCGAACGCCCATTTCTGCTAATTATACATCTAAGAGCAACTCCAGCGCGTGTTTTTGTCCGTTTTTTATCCGTTTGGGTCGGCCGCTCACTCGACGTCCACCCTGTTTGAGATTTGGTCAGCAGTGCGCGCAACACGTCGACCCATATATGCCTGCGTGGCCGGCTGGCCGTCCTTTTTCAACAAATAGCACAAATTTTGCATTATTTCACGCATAAATTTTGCATTATTTCACAACAAGACATATAATCCACAACCAAATAAATAACATAGTTTTACAAGCCGAATAAAAATAAAATAGTCTCACATAGTTTTGCAAGCCGAATAAAAAAGATACATCTATTGGTTGCCAACATGAGCCCACATATGCTCAACCAAATCATTTTGCAGTTGCATGTGAGTTTCCCAATCACGCATGTCATGATGAAATTGGGTGAGCTGTTCAAACGTTGCCGCTCCTCCATGTTGAGGCACAACATTCTCACCCTAAAACTGAAACCCTTGATCGTAGAGACGTTCCGGGCGCTCATCTTCTACGATCATATTGTGCATGATCACATAAGCAGTCATCACCTCCCACAGTTTTTTCGTGCTCCAAGTATTAGCAGGATACCGAACAATGCCCTATCGAGATTGCAAAACACCAAAGGCACGCTCGACGTCCTTCCTAGCACTCTCTTGCTCTTAGGCAAATCTTTTCCTCTTCTCTCCGACTGGGTTGGGGATTGTCTTCACAATAGTGGTCCACTGAGGATAGATACCGTCACCCAGGTAGTATCCTTTGTCGTAGTTGTGGCCGTTGATGGTAAAGTTCAGCGGTGGGCTGTTGCCTTCGGTAAGCCTAGCAAACACCGGCGAGCGCTGAAGCACGTTGATATCATTGTGTGATCCGGCCATGCCAAAAAAAGAGTGCCAGATCCAGAGATCTTGAGATGCCACGGCCTCAAGTATGACAGTGCAAGCCCTGACATGGCCCTTATACTGCCCTTGCCAAGCAGAAGGGCAGTTCTTCCACTCCCAGTGCATGCAGTCTATGCTGCCAAGCATCCCTGGGAAGCCCCTGCTGGCATCCATCGCCAACAAGCGGGCTGTATCTTGAGGAGTCGGCTCTCTCAAGTACTCAGGGCCAAAGGCAGCAATAACAGCCTTGCAGAACTTGTACAGGGAGTCTAGGCATGTAGACTCGCTCATACGGACGTACTCATCAATGAGATCACCGGGCACTCCGTATGCAAGCATTCGGATGGCTGCAGTGCATTTCTGATAAGAGGAGAAGCCAATCTTTCCAAGGGCATCCTCTTTGCACTCGAAATAGTCATCGTAGCCGACCACCCCCTCTCTAATACGGTTGAAAAGATGCCTACTCATACGGAAACGGCGGCATAATTTCTGATGTTTGAACAACGGGTTCGTTGTGTCAAAGTAGTCCTTCCAAAGAAGGAAGTGCCCGCTCTCTCGGTTGCGATTCAACGCCGGAAGGTGCCCCGGAATGGAGCCACGGAACAACGGCCGCTGGCTATTGAGGTGGTGATGGACCAACACGGCAGCCAAGATCTCCTCCTCATCATCGGACGAGGAATCGTCGGAGTCGCAAAGGAAATTGTGAAAAAAGAACTCGTCGGCGGAGTCCATTTTGTACCTTGGCAAACTGTCGAACAGCTTGCGGGCGTCGACGAAGGAGCCGGCCGGTGAAGGGAGTCATTGAAAGTGCAATCATGCCCTTACTTCAAGTTTTTGATGTTGATGACAATATACATGTAGGGGACTAATTATGTTCGTCAAGTAAATCTGAGGTATTAGTCCCCAGATGACAAACGTGTGTGGATCATGGACATACGGAGTTGATTCTACTCAAGGAAGAAATACTAGATCAAAATGATTGTATCTCTATTTATTCTTGAGTATAGGGATCCCGCACTATTAAGAGGGGATTGGTAGGGCCAGTGAAGGACTTGCTCAGTTCAGGAAAACCTAGCTTCTCCACCTTGGTCTCATATCCTAAAAACTACAGGAGAAACATTGCCTCTGCTCCCATGCCGGATGTCCGGCCAGCACGCCGGATGTCCGGCCCGCACGACGGATATCCGGGCTGCTCTGCCGGATATCCGGCTCCTGCTGTCCAGAATACATCAAGTTGGTGGTGAAATCCCCGGATGTCCGGCCACCCCGCCGGATGTCCGGGCTCTCCTGTGTTCCCAGATATCCGGGATGTCCAGCTGGATATCCGGCCCTTGCTGAACAGAGAGCATCTGTTCTGTGATCTTATCTCCGGATGTCCGGGCACCACGCTGGATGTCCGGGACTTCCAGCCACGCCGGAAGTCCGGGCTCTACCTCGGATGTCCGGCCTCTTTGTTTTTTTCACTCCTCTCTGTTTTATTACACATGCATTACACTGTGTCGGATGTCCGGCCCTTGGTCCGGATGTTCGGCCTACCCCTGTCACTTACACTACAACGGCCATATTTGCTCCAATACTATATATAGCCTTCTCCTTCCACGGGAAAGGGTTGACCATTCACTTTGAGCAATCCCTAGAACACATTTCACTCTCTCTCTCTCACACTCATACACCAAATCTTAGACCCCGAAGGGATTTGAGAGCATTTGTGAGAAGTTGTCCAATCAAGTGATAGATCCACTCCTTCCCCTTCTTTGCACCAAAGGAATTCGTGATTTGAGCAAGTCTTGAGCTTTTCCCCATCGTCCTTGTTACTCTTGGAGGTTGGAGACTCCTAGGCGGTAGGAGTACTTCGGAGAGGAATCGACCATTGTGATTACCCCTGGAAAGTTTGTGAGGGTTTGGAGACCACCCCAAGGTCTACCACTAGTGGTTGAGAATCGCCTTCGTGGTTATATCTCAAAGAGATAATAGGGTGAGCCTTCGTGGTAACACCCACCTCTCTAAACGGTGACGTAGCTTCCCTCCAAGGAAGTGAACATCGGCATACATCCTCGTCTCTCGGAATTGCGGTTATTCCTAACCCTAACTCCCTACTTGTGGTTACTTGTCTCTTAGTATTTACTTGTATCATATTGTGCTTGCTTACTCATATACTTGTGATACTTGTTTTACCTTGCTTAGCTCTTAGTATCATACTTGCAATTGTTAGGTTCACTTTCATATTCCGCATTAGTGCCTAAAATTGCTAAGTACCAATTAAAATTTGTAATTGTACCTATTCACCCCCTCTAGGTCCATCTCGATCCTTTCAATTGGTATTAGAGCCTCGTGCTCTATTCTTGTGGCTTAACCGCCCTAGAGCGAGATGAACCCCGATGGGACTCCCCTTGTTGCAGATCCGAAGGAGAAGGGCATTGCTTCTTCGGAAGTCAAGTCTTTCACTTCCGAGGATCTGGAACGGGCCCTTGCTAAGCAAAAGGAGGAGCATGATGCTTCTCTTGAGGCCTTGGTCCAAATGACACTGGTACAACGAGGTGCTATACAAACGGTTTTTAACCCCTTTCCGCGACGGTGTTTTGAACCGTTGCCTAGTGAGTGACTGCGATAGGGGGGTCCTTCCCACACGACCCAGAAACCGTCGGGGATAGGCCATCCGGTCACACACGCTCGGCAAAATGAGGTCATGTGCGACCGGCGAGCGATCAAATATGGTTATACAGGTCCAATCGGTTCCGGTCGTAAGTACATCCCACACAGTCAGTCCTAAACAAACATTTCCGTTTGTTATGTACATTCCACACAGTCAATCCAAGGAATACGTTTCCGTTCTTATGTACATCCCACACAGTCAATCCAGGGAAAACGTTTCCGTTCGTATGTACATCCCACATAGTCAATTCAGGGAAAACCTTTCCGTTTGTATATACATCCCACACAGTTTTATGTATAGCCTCGTGTGTGATAGGTGTAACTATCACACACGCTCTGCCTTGGTTAACAGTTTGCTTTTATTCAACTACATCACACACGATTTGATGAAGAAAACTGTATGGCATTGGGCTATCCATCACAAGCGCTTTTACTGCTAGAACCGTTTGCAAAGTTCCATGACCCATTTAGCAGGTTTATTAGTTTACAATTAATAATTCCAGTATTACGCAAATTCACATTTCATATCGAACAGCTGTTTGCCAATTTCGTATCAGGCACATAAATATATTTTAACATCACAGTATGATAGCTACCTGAAAACAGCACAGTACATCATATAGCTAGTTCACCTTCATAAAAACAATATTAGAACAATATATGCATTTCCCTAATCGAGATCATCCAGGCTCGTCTTATCCACCTCTGCTTTCAGTTCAGTAAGAACCTATTTTGCATTGGCCAACTGGGAAAGTGCCTCCTCCTTCGCCAACACCATCTTAGCAAAGTCTGATTTAAAAAATCTGAGCTCATTCTCCATCTTCCTCTTTTTATCCCGCATCTTCAAATATTCTTCAGCGTTGACAACACTTTGTCTAAGCCTACCTCTGTTCTCTTCCTCATACATGCTCGAGAGCTTTGCTAGGCACATCTTCAAAGACTGTGGCCACTCTTGATCAACCCACTCCAGGTAAGAACACTTCTGTTCATCCTATAATATTTAAAACTATATCAGTAAAAATTATAGGGGAAATGAGTTTCTATCAACATAGAAAATCACCAAATATATATTTTGAAAAACTGAAGAAACAGGTTAATTATGACATATCTTCTCAAAAAGATCAATGTGCAAATGAATTAATTGCTACTGAGACAACAACCAAATTCTGAAACATCAGAAGCTATAATTAACTACAACAACGCTACAAGTTCTTAGTCATGTACTATAAATTACAAATTGAACATTTTATGAGGAAGCTAAATATAACTGCAACAACATAGCGACAATGCTTGGATGACAACAAATTGATACTAACAGGTGTGTACATGCACAAATTTAGTAACATAGAACTAATAGCACTAAGGCCGTCCACTATGTATGCCAAAACCGGTGTAAAGATAACTGTGCTACATTTGGCACCGGTGCCCTGCACGGCGAGCCGATGCAGCGGGGAAAAAATCAGGGACCCGGAGTCCGGAGCAGCTAGTTGCTCCGATGCCCAGTTCCTTCGTGCCATAAAGATTTAGTATTTTACTGCTTGGCTGCTCGGATGTGTGGACCAAAGTTGGCTGCACAAACTGCTGAAGCGGTGCCAAATAATTTTCTAATGGCACCACTGATGAGATGGAAACATTTTTAGATACTAGGTACAAACTGTGACACTGTCTTAACATCCAGAATAACATAGCACAGTGACAGTGTCTGAATCACATCTAACAAATGATTTGTAACAATGAAAGTGGGGCTCTGCACATGCCAGAAACTTCCTCCACTGTCCACAGATTCAAATGCAACTAGCTTCACGCATGGAGATTGATGGTGACAACGAGCAGGTAGATCTTCAGCCACCCCACTCCATTCGTTGCAACTGATGGTCCTAGGGAGCTACAAGAGGAAGAAATGACTCAAATCGACCGCCGGGTTATAATCCTTCATTCCAAGTCATAACCCGAGAGAGAGAAGAGAGGCATACCCGGGTGCTGAAAAATTCGTCGGAGGAGGAGGAACCGCTGGAGAGGTCATTGAAGAAGACCATGGCGAACCCGACGGTAGGATGCGAGACGATGAGAGCGAGGAAGCAAGCGAGGAAGCGGCTATAGCTTCGGAAGGAAGGAAGGAGGAAACAGGGGAAATGTGACTTGTGGTCGGGGAGAAAAGGGGGTGGGGAGGGGGTAGATATTTCGGCGGTAGGCCAAAATTTTTGAAATGTGGAGGGAAACTTTGCGCGCGGTGCCGCCGGACACCATTCACTTTGAACGATTGTGTGCATCGCAAACGATTGTTCTGCTTTACGCGCATGGGATGAGTTTGATAATTCAAATTTTGGTGGAAATTTCCGTGGGTACTGTCCTCATCCACGTCATTGCATAATTTAACATTGCTTGCTAATTTGGGCACACTAAAGAGCATACAGCACACAGACCACACTTGCTGAATCGAGCAATTTTAGTAATTAAACAGAGCCAGTTGACCTGAACATTGCTCTAACAAAAGACCAGCATTAAAAACAAAGCCTAAGTACGCATAATTTTAACAAAGCCGCCGCCGCGCCGGCCTATGCATCGCCGGTGTGAGATGAGACGTCGATGACTTATCCTAGCGACATGCCGCCGTTGGTGGACTCCGCGTCCCCCCTGCTGAAGTCGACCGCTTCCTCGTCCTTGTCCTTGTCCTCGTCCTCAGCGCCGCCCTCAAGGTTGTAGTACTCGTAGTAGTGGTTGCGCCAGAGCTCGCGTTGGTACTCCACCGCCGATTCCTCGACGGACAGACTCTTCTCTACCTCGTCCTCAGCCATGCGCAACTCCTCCTCCCGGCACTCCTCGATCTCCGCCGCCTCCTGCATCTCCATCTCCCGCTCGATGATCTCATGAGGAAGCAGGTGCTCCATGGCCAACGCCGCCTTTTCGGACGTGCGTTGCATGCTGGATTCCGAAGTGGCCAGGAATATCTTGGCGTGTGCGTCCTCGATCTTGGCGTGGATGGCCTCGACCCCGGCCAGGGCGACATCGGTGGCACGGACGGCAGCTTGAGCGCTCTCAATGTTTGCAGCGGCCGTCGCAGAATCTGCTGCAGCCGTCTCGGCTGCTGCAGCTGCCCTGTCGGCTGCCGCAGACACACTCTCAGCAGATGCGGTCATGCTCAATGCGGATGCGGCGGCACTCTCGGCGTAGGCGGCCGCGCTCTCGGCACAGGCAGCAGCGCGCGGGGAGGATGTGGCCACCGTACGGTCCCTCACGAAGCGTTTCCATGGCGTCATCTTTGCAAGAAGGGGTTGCTGGAATGGGGATCGGGATTCGTGGATTCGGGGGTTGCCTGCACTGGAGCAGACGAGCCGGCGAAGCTTAAGGAGGAAGACTTAAATAGACCCACAAATTTTCTTCGCAAACGGTTCCTACAAAAAAACTATCTGTGATGTTGTTGATATTTTTTATTACCTATGAAAGACGAATTTGGAGTAAAGTGGCAACGGATGGTGTTTTAAATGTACGAGAAAATTTGTAGTACTAATACAACTGTCATGTCAAAAATTGTAAAATTTCAGGGGTCATTTGACCTTTTAAGACATTTTAAGTGATTTTCCAGCCATTTAATGACCGTAATTTAAATTTGAACTACATCTACATGCAACGGCTAACCATAACGGTTTGAAAAATCATATTTGTGTACTTGTGTGCGAGTTAATTCCATGTGCAGTAAATTGGAAGGAATTTTCAAACATATTGGTGTCACGTCCTGGACACAGGCATGGAGTGCCATGGCATTTAAATTCCAAAAAATTAAAAAATGATCAGAAACACATGAAACCTTGCTTGATGTAATGTCATGCCACCAAGATGATGTGGTAAAAAATTTGGCATGTTTGACGAAAGTTTGGACACACACCCCTCACAAACCGGAGCAACTGACTAGAAGGCTCGTGGTTCCAAGAGGGAATAATGCATGTTTGATGACAAACGGGAGATAGCTTCCTCTTACGGCCTTTAATTTTTTTCTACATTTAATGTGCACTAATACAACTGTCATGTGAAAATTTGGAAAATTCTAGGGTCATTTGACCATTTTAAGACATTTAAGTGATTTTCTAGCCATTTAATGACCGTAATTCAAATTTGAACTACATCTACATGCAATGGCTAACCATAATGGTTTGAAAAATCATATTTGTGTACTTGTGTGTGAGTTAATTCCATGTGCAGTAAATTGGAAGGAATTTTCAAACATATTGATGTCGCGGCCTGGACACATGCATGGAGTGCCATGGCATTTAAATTCCAAAAAATTAAAAAATGATCAGAAACACATGAAACCTTGCTTGATGTAATGTCATGCCACCAAGATGATGTGGTAAAAAATTTGGCATGTTTGACGAAAGTTTGGACACACACCCCTCACAAACCGGAGCAACTCACTAGAAGGCTCGTGGTTCCGAGAGGGAACAATGCATCTTTGATGACAAACAAGAGATAGCTTCCTCTTACGGCCTTCAAATTTTTTCTACATTTAATGTGCACTAATACAACTGTCATGTGAAAATTTGGAAAATTTTAGGGGTCATTTGACCTTTTTAAGACTTTTAAGTGATTTTCTAGCCATTTAATGACCGTAATTCAAATTTGAACTACATCTACATGCAATGGCTAACCATAATGGTTTAAAAAAATCATATTTGTGTACTTGTGTGCGAGTTAATTCCATGTGTAGTAAATTGGAAGGAATTTTCAAACATATTGATGTCACGGCCTGGACACATGCATGGAGTGCCATGGTATTTAAATTCCAAAAAATTAAAAAATGATCAGAAACACATGAAACTTTGCTTGATGTAATGTCATGCCACCAAGATGATGTGGTAAAAAAATTGGCATGTTTGACGAAAGTTTGGACACACACCCCTCATGTAACACCCCTATGTAATGGTGGTACTGTAATCCATCATGATGATGCTAAGCTACTGTGATTTGCAATGATAATCATGTTGGATAATTCTCTCATTTCAAATTCCTCTCAGAATTAAAATTCAAAATCAAGTGCAAAATAAAGTTGCTCAAAAACTGCTGGAAAAATGTTCACCTTCTAGCAAATATTCCAGAACCAACCGTGGTTATGAAAGACAACATCACTCTTTTGCAAAAATGAGCAGTAGCATTTAAAACAGTGCCATTTCAGCACTTTATAATGCTTTTGCATTTATGAAAATTCCAAATAAATTCCTCTGGCCTCCAAACTTTTTGAGGCAGTGTCTAAAATCACCAAGGATTTAACAGGACACTACCCAATTTTTTCCTGAATCAATGGACTGCCCAAATAAATCATTTCATCTCTCTGTCAATTAAACAAAAGAAAAACCGAGAAGAAATGAGTAAAAAGAAAAGGGCCACTGTTGGCTGGGCTTTAGTGCACAGTGTGCAGGCCCAGCCCAATAGCCCCATCGTCGTCTCCCTCCTCCCCGTGTCGCCGTCGCCGTGGTCACGCACGCACGCGCCGATCGAACGACGACACGCCGACGCCCGCCGACGCCCGAGGGGATAAGGACCCCCTCGTTCCTTCCTCCTCGCCATTCTCCCCTCTTTCCACTCGCTCTTCCCCCTCTCTCTCCACAGATCCACCGCCACCGAGCGCCACCGCAGCCACTCACCGTCAATCCCGGGCCCTCCGTCGTCCTCGAGCCTCGCTGCGATGTCGTAGCGCTTCCCCGTCCTCGTCTACGTCAACCGCGTCGACTCGTCGAAGCTCGGAGATGCCGCTGCGGCCCCCACGAGCTCATCCCCTTCCAGCGGTCGCCGGCACTTCTCCGGCAAATGGCGACGCCCTGCTGCTCCTAAGCTCTCACCGGGCCTCCGTGTGCCCTCTCGGTGGGCAACCGCCCCTTTTTCCCTCTCTCTCCGGTGCGTTTCATCGCCCGTAGCTGCCGCCCCGCTAGCACCCGTGCGCATCGCCACCGACGAGCTCGCCACCATGGACGTCGTCACTGTCACGCGCGGCTGAGCCATGCATCGAGCTCCTGGGGCTCGTGCGAGACCAACGCTAACACTAGCGCGCCTCCCCGTGCTGTGCAGCTCCGGTTCCACCCACGCCCAATTCCGGCGTCCGCCGGTGACAACCTAGCGCTCGGCTCTGCCCGTTTTAGCTCGCGCTAGAGCCACAGATCGACGCAAAACGATGTTCCCATTCGAACGTGACCAACCGCCGTCGTTTTGGTCGCTGGACGGCGAAACCCGAGCCCCTCCCGCACGCGCCGCCGCGTTTCGCCTCTCCGGCGTTGCTCCGGCGATGGCCACCGACGTGGCATACCTGGGGCCCGCCCCTGGGTCACTGCCAGTGGGCCCCCTGGCCCCAGCTGACCATGTTGACCATGGTCAACTGTGCTGACTGGGCACACAGTGCCACTGACACGCGGGCCCCACCGCATAATTAACCTAATTAAGATTTTTTCTAAATAAAAATATTCAGTTAAACTAAATAGCCACTGACAGGTGTGGCCCAGATGCTAATTAACTCTGTTAGTTTTAATTAAACTCAGTTAAGCCTCTGTCACTGACAGGTGGGACCCACTGGTCAGGTTTGACCTGGTCAGTGCGGCTGTTGACTGCTGACGTCACCTCTACGTCATGCTGACATCACCATTTACTATTCTGGATAATATTGATTTAAATTAATTAAATAAATCCTGAAAATGATTAAAACTTTAGAAAATCATAGAAATTAAAACGTAGCTCGGATCGAAATACTTTCTACATGAAAGTTGCTCAGAACGACGAGACGAATCCGAATACGCCCTCCTCATACCTGTCACATGCTTCTAGCATGATGAACATGGAACTTTCCCCTCAGTTTCATCTGTCCGATAATCACCCGGAGCTGGGAGAACACTCCCGGATAATTTCCCGCTTCCACTAACTTGCGTAGTACTGCATTAGGGCACCTCTCGAATAACGTGCTGCCATGCCATGCTTCTGTGATTGCATTTGTTTGCCTTTATTTATTGTTTCTTCCCCCTCCTCTTTCGATAGACCCCGAGACCGACGCAGCTCTGGAGACCGGCTACACTGCTGACGACCCTTCTCATACCGTAGAGCGTCCAGGCAAGCACCCCCCCTTGAACATGCCAATATCGCTTATTCTTTCTCTCTTATGCTTGCATTAGAAATGTTTGCTGCTACTGTTTATCCTATTTATGATGCATAGCCTGATTTTGTAACCTGCTATTGTTACCTACCTGCTTATCCTAAACTGCTTAGTATAGGCTGGTCAGTGATCCATCAGAGACTCCCCACTTTGTCCCCAGTTGCCCCCGCTGGATTATCAGATGACTCGATCAACGTGATCGACAACCAGGCCCCGGCACTGCACATCGCCCCCTTAGTTGTACGACACTGCAGCGTTACTATCGAGTGCCGAGGGTGATACCTCGTATAGCACTTCTGATGTTAACTCTGTAGAGTAGCTATTTGGTCGTGGTCATCGAGGGTGATTCCTCCTTCACCACTCCTGATAACGACGCTGTTGTGCAACACCTCAAGTGTGAACCCATCGAGGGTGATTCCTCCGAGTTCACCTTGACGGATACATCAAGTAGGAATCCAATGAGGGTGATACCTCGAATTCCCCTGATGTTATGGACACACGGATACTTGGACTTTACAACTGTTATTTGGAAAGTCGGGTCGACCCTGAGGGGTACTCGAGCGAGCATAAGATGCGAGTGATGTGGAGACGGGTTGACCTGGAGGGTACCCGAGAGATAAATACGAGGCATGGCCGGGCATTCTTAGCCCTTGCCGCAAGTCCTCGAGACGGGGCGACGGGGTCACATCGATCATGAGTCTCTGCTCATTACCGCACACCCCCAATACACTAACGGTTTGGATATTTGATCCGAGTGGGCCTCTGGCCCGATAGCACTAACCATCATGCGGGAATAAATATGGGTACTCTGCATCATGGCATCAGCCGAAAGCTCTGTCAGACGTCTAGTTCAGCATTGTGGCACGGTCGGATCGTGCCATCCACTTCACGGGTGGTGCTGGTATCCACCCTGCACACAACGACCCGGAGTGCAAAGGGTGATGGCCCAAGACCCCTGAGCGCTTAGGATATAGACCGACGGGGACCTCTCTGCTGAGCTCTAGGTAGGGTTGCGGTGTGTCGTTTGGCCGAGGCCGGGCATGACCCAGAAAAGTGTGTCCGGCCGGAGTTAAGCGAGCGTGGTGGGTAAGTTGGTGCACCCCTGCAGGGAAGAACTAATCTGTGCATAGCCTGATCCTCGGTAACGGACACTCGGAGTTGTACCCCGATCGATACAACTAGAACTCGATACTTGTGATGAGAAATGGATAGTATGGCTCTGGGATTGCTCTCTCGCAGGGAGTCGACAAAGGATCTCTGGCCGAGGTTGATACTTAATGCTACTACTACTTTATATTGTGCTGATCTACACTCTTCTAATGCTGCAAGACCGCTGAAGATGCTAGTCTTCGATAGGACTAGGCCTTCTCTCTATTCTAGCATTTCTGCAGCCCAGTCCACATATACAGCCTTTCTTTGATAATGTTGCATATGTAGTGTAGATCCTTGCTTGCTGAGTACTTCGGATAAGTACTCATGGTTGCTTTGCTTCCTCTTTTTCCCCATATCTGTTTGATGCAACCAGATGACGGAGCCACTGAGATAGCTGCCCCCGTCAATGACTACTACTACTACCCCGAGGATGGCTACTTCTACGAGTTGACTGACGACCAGGAGTAGGATCGGAGGGTCCCAGGCAAGAGGCCTGTGCCTTTTCGATCGTAGCTTTTGTTTTGCCCCGCCTTTTAAGGCCTATCTGTCTTTCTTTTATATCTGTACTGAGATATCTGATGCTTTCGCTAATGCTTGTAAGCGAGCTTATGTATTCGAGCCCTCGAGGCCACTGGCTTGTAATATAAAGCTTGTATTATTTTTAATTTGTGTCTAGAGTTGTGTTGTGATATCTTCAAGTGTGTCCTTAGGCTTGATCGTGTGCATTTGCGTGTATGATTAGTGCATGATTAAGCCGGGGGCGTCACAGGTTGGTATCAGAGTCGACTGCCTGTAGGAACCCCCTTTCCAATTCCTTGGTCGAAGTTGAGTCTAGACATCGAAAAACTAATTTACTAACTTGGCTGTGTGGCTTACGGGCCCACTTCGCCATTGGGTGGTATTAGGATCTTTTATTCCTCTTCCTTACTCTGGGACTCTGATCTCTCTTCCTTTCGGGTTAAAATTTTACTAACTCCAGCATTAGGTTCTCGTGGTCACATCCACCTGGAGTTCTGCAATTACCCCCCTTTCTTCAAGATTGTGGGCCAGGTTCTGCTTGCAGGATCCTTTTATCGAGGGCACCCTGTGTTGTCACTTGCAGATTCCTCGCCCCAATAGTTTTCTCCGACATGATGTAGCCTTTGCTAGGTCATGTTGTTGTATTCCTCACCGCGTGCCTGCGCGCCGCCTAGTTTGTCTAGCTGCGTGCGTTTCCGAACTCCTACCGCCGTTTAAATCTAACTCTGTGCATGGATTGGTATGTCTTTAACGACTACTATTATATATCTAATGCCCTTCTTGTTCAATTCCCGTGTTACATCTCTAATGCCCTTCTTGTTCAATTCCCGTGTTACATCATGAATAACTCCATACACATGTAGTTGTTATTACTAAACTGCCCCTGTTGTTTTTAGTAGGATGGCTGACGATCCTCCACCTCCACCCTATATTGCCGCAATGATGCAGCAGTTTGAACTGAACTGTCAGGTTATGACCGGGATATTGGCTCAGTTCCCAAACCAGAATGCTCATCAACAGTCTGCCCCAATAACACTGCCAGAATTTGTGCGCCTCAACCCATCTATTTTCCGCAACTCCACCAATCCTATGGATGCTGATGATTGGCTTTGTGACATCCTGTTTGAGATGGAGTCAGCTAACGTTGCCCCTACCAGTTATGTCACCTTTGCGACATTCCACTTGAAGGGTCCAGCTGCTCAATGGTGGGAAAGCCACAAGGGTATGTTGCCTGCTGAAACTGTAACCACTTGGTAGGAATTTCAGTCAGCCTTTCATGCACGGTACATTCCTCAAGGTCTGATGGACCAGAAGAAGAGGGAGTTCTGCAAACTCACCCAGGGAAAAATGACTATGGATGAATATCAGAGGAAATTCCTTAAATTATCCCACTATGCCGAAGATGATGTCTGCAGTGACGCACGCAAGCAGGAGAAATTCCGTGAAGGACTGTGTACTGATATAAACCTTGCACTTTTTGTCCTTGATTGTGCGGACTTTGCAACGCTTGTCAGCCAAGCCTTCTGAGCTGAAACTAGTCTGGCTAAGTACCAAGAGTCGCTCAAGCGCACTCGTGATGTTGGCTCATCCTCGGGTCAGCCTGTTCAGAAACGTCGAGTCTGGATCCCACACAATGTTCATCATCGACCTGCTCCAACGCCAAGGCCGTCTTATGTTGCACCTCGTCTGCCTCCGCTGCCGAGACAGCTAACGATTCAGGGTGGACAGTCCAATGTTGTGGCTCCATCCCATAATGATGGCTTATGCCACAATTGTGGACAGTCAGGACACCTTACCCTTGATTGCCTCCAGGGTCAGCCGCAGAATGCATCTTGTCCTCCGGTTGGTCGTAAGAAGAGTTGTCGAAACCGCCGATTCAGAAACCGTAATATCATACCGTCTGCTGTTGTACTTGGCCATGCCAATCACGTCAATACTGAAAAGGCTCAGAAGGAACCGACTATCATGCTGGGAACACTCTCTGTGAATTCAGTACCAACTTCTGTTCTCTTTGATTCTGGAGCATCGCATGCTTTTGTGTCCCAACAATTTGCTCAGTCACATGAGTTATACCTGGAAAAATTACCCGCTCCTTTAACGGTTCATTCCCCGGGGTCCAAGTGGCAAACCTCAATGGTAAGCCCACTCAACCAAATCGAGATTGGAGGTCTACTTTTTCCGGCTTCTCTCATTGTACTCGGACCTTCCAACATACACATCATTCTTGGTATGGATTGGTTGACAGCGCATAATGCTTTGATTGACTGTGCTAATAAGACAGTCCAGCTCACTCACCCTTCTGGCCAGATAGTACAATACTCAGTCCGAGCAGCTCAGGATGCCGAGAATCAGATATATGTTCTGAATGCATTGAATGCTTCACCTCTTGAGGGAATAGAGAACATTACAGTCGTTTGTGATTTTGAAGATGTCTTTCCAGAAGAACTTCCAGGAATACCCCCTGCTAGAGCTGTTGAATTCATCATAGACTTGAAGTCGGGCACTACTCCTATTGCTAAGCGACCATACAAGATGCCGCCGCATGAACTCCTTGAGCTTAAGGAGGAAATCAAAAAATCACTCCGCAAAGGCTTTATCCGTCCAAGTTCCTCTGCCTGGGGAGCACCTTCTCTCTTTGTCAAGAAGAAAGATGGTACGAATAGGTTGGTCCAAGATTACCGTCCTATCAACCATGCAGCCATACAGAATAAGTATCCACTTCCTCGGATCAATGATCTATATGATCAACTTGCTGGATCATCAGTGTTCTCTAAACTCGACTTGAGGTTGGGTTATCATCAGATCTGTGTTCGCAAAGAGGATATTCCAAAGACTGCCTTTGTTACCCGTTATGGCTCTTATGAGTACGCTGTCATGTCTTTCGGCTTGACTAATGCTCCAGCTACGTTCTCCTGCCTGATGAATTATATATTCATGGATTACCTCGACAAGTTCGTCGTGGTATATCTGGATGACATTCTTGTATCTTCGAAGAATAAGGAAGAACATGCTGAACACCTTCAACTTGTTCTGGAAAAGCTTCGAGAGCACCAGTTGTATGCCAAATATTCCAAATGTGAGTACTGGCTTTCTGAAGTAACCTGCCTTGGACATGTAATTTCCAAGGATGGCATAGTTGTTAACCCGGAACGAGTTCAAGCTATTCTTGACTGGACTCCACCAAAGAATCTCAAGCAAGTCAGAAGTTTCCTCGGCCTTGCAAGCTATTGTCGTCTCTTTGTTGAGAATTTCTCAAAGATTGCTAAGCCTTTGACTGATCTGCTTCACAAAGGCGTTAAGTTTGAGTGGACAGAAAAATGTCAGGAAAGTTTTCAAACACTCAAAGACAAGCTGACATCTGCCCCTGTACTTGCTCCTCCAGATTCTCGCAAAGATTTTGTGATATATTGTGACGCATCCCGTGAAGGATTAGGCTGTGTCCTAATGCAAGAGCGTAAAGTGATTGCTTATGGCTCTCGATAGTTGTGCCCGCATGAAGAGAATTATCCGGTACATGATCTAGAACTAGCCGCTGTCATCTATGCATTGAAGTTGTGGCGACATTACCTCCTCGGTAGTCGTTGCGAGATCTACACCGATCATAAAAGTCTGAAGTACTTGTTCACTCAGCCATCTCTGAACCTCCGTCAGCAAAGATGGATGGAGAACATTACGGACTATGATTTGGGTATCTCTTATACCCCTGGCAAGGCTAATGTAATGGCTGATGCTTTGAGCCGTAAATCCTACTGCTGTGAACTTGAAGTCCAGCTACAGCAACCACTCCTGTATGAAGAGCTTTGAAAGCTAAATCTCAAGATAGTTCCTCAAGGATACCTAAATACCATGGTTGTTGAACCAGACCTTGAGAAGGCTATTAAGAGTGCGCAAGCTAAAGATGCTGAAGTTGATCTGATGAAGAAAGATCTTCACCTTGAAAAGTACAGGGATTTCTCGCTGTCTGAAGATGGAACCTTGTATTTCAGAGACCGCATTGTCGTACCTCGCTTCGAGCTTATGACTGACAAGGGAATGAAGGAGGCACATGATACACTGCTGTCTATTCATCCGGGTAGCACCAAGATGTATCGTGATCTCCGTCAAAGGTACTGGTGGTCTAAAATGAAGCAGGACATTGCGCAATATGTTGCTGAATGTGATGTTTGTCATCGCGTTAAAGCAGAACATCAGAAGCCTGCTGGAATTCTGCAACCGTTAACTATTCCTTTATGGAAATGGGATAAAGTGCAAATGGATTTCATTACTGGCCTTCCCAAGTCACAGAAGGGTCATGATGCTATTCTTGTCGTCGTCGACCAACTTTCTAAAGTTGCACACTTTCTGCCCGTCAAGGAGACTATCAATGCTAGTCAGTTAGCAGAATTATATATCTCCAGAATTGTATCACTCCACGGTATTCCAAAGGAGATTAGTTCGGACCGTGGCGGCCTTTTCACTTCAAAGTTCCGGGAAAGTTTCCAAGAAGCTATGGGAACTCATATTACCTGGAGTTCAGCTTATCACCCCCAGTCCCAAGGCCAAGTCAAGCGAGTCAATCAAGTGCTTGAAGATATGCTGCGAGCTTGTGTTATTTCCTTCGGCAAGAAGTGGGAAGAATCTCTTCCGTATGCTGAGTTCTCTTATAACAACAGCTATCAAGCCAGCTTGAAAATGGCTCCCTTTGAAGTACTTTATGGGCATAAGTGTCGAACCCCTCTGAACTGGTCAGAAACTGGGGAACGACCGCTAGTGGGTCCGGATATTAACCAACACGCAGAAGAGCAAGTCCGTATTGTCCGAGAAAATCTCAAGGCGGCTCAGGACCGCCAGAAGAGCAATTATGATCGCAAGCGATGGGGTTTGACTTATCAACCTGGTGATCAAGCTTATCTTCGTGTCACTCCTATGAAGGGCACTCACCGCTTCGGAATTAAGGGCAAGTTAGCTCCCTGCTACATTGGTCCTTTCCGCATTGTTGCTAGACGTGGTAAGGTGGCATATAAATTGGAGTTGCCGCCGCAATTCTCTCATATCCACGACGTCTTCCATGTGTCGCAACTTCGTCATTGCTTCAAGGAGTCTCCGCACAGAGCAGTGGATCACGAGATGCTCGAATTGCAAGATGACCTATCTTATAAGGAGCATCCGATCCGCATTCTCGATCACGCTGAACGTCGGACCCGTCAGAAGATGACCAATTTCCTCAAAGTGCAGTGGTCTAATCATACTGAAGATGAAGCCACTTGAGAACGCGAGGACAATCTTCGAGCGGAATACCCCGACCTCTTTCCTTCTACCTCCTGAATTCTCCGGACGGGAATTTCTTTTAGAGGAGGAGAATTGTAACACCCCTATGTAATGGTGGCACAGTAATCCATCATGATGATGCTAAGCTACTGTGATTGGCAATGATAATAATGTTGGATAATTCTCTCATTTCAAATTCCTCTCAGAATTCAAATTCAAAATCAAGTGCAAAATAAAGTTGCTCAAAAACTGCTGGAAAAATGTTCACCTTCTAGCAAATATTCCAGAACCAATTGTGGTTAAGAAAAACAACATCACTCTTTTGCAAAAATGAGCAGTAGCATTTAAAACAGTGCCATTTCAGCACTTTATAATGCTTTTGCATTTATGAAAATTCCAAATAAATTCCTCTGGCCTCCAAACTTTTTGAGGCAGTGTCTAAAATCACCAGGGATTTAATGGGACACTTCCCAAATTTTTCCTAAGTCAATGGACTGCCCAAATAAATCATTTCCTCTCTCTGTCAATTAAACAAAAGAAAAACAAAGAAGAAATGAGTAAAAAGAAAAGGGCCACTGTTGGCTGGGCTTTAGTGCATAGTGTGCAGGCCAAGCCCAACAGTCCCATCATTGTCTCCCTCCTCCCCGTGTCGCCGTCGCCGTGGTCACGCACGCACGCGCCGGTCGAACGACGACACGGCGACGCCCGCCGACGCCCGAGGGGATAAGGACCCCCTCGTTCCTTCCCCCTGGCCATTCTTCCCTCTCTCCGCTCACTCTTCCCCCTCTCTCTCCCCAGATCCACCGCCACCGAGCGCCACCGTAGCCACTCGCCGTCGATCCCGTGCCCCCCGTCGTCCTCGAGCCTCGCTGTGATGTCGTAGCGCTTCCCCGTCCTCGTCTACGTCGACTAGTCAACTTGTCGGAGCTCGGGGACGCCGATGCGACCCCCACGAGCTCATCCCCTTCCAGCGGTCGCCGGCGCTTCTCCGGTAAATGGTGACACCCTGCTGCTCCTAAGCTCCCACCGGGCCTCCGTGTGCCCTCTCGGTGAGCAACCGCCCCCTTTTCCCTCTCTCTCCGGTGCGTTTCGTCGCCCGTAGCTGCCGCCCCGCTAGCACCCGCGCGCATCGCCACCAACGAGCTCGCCACCATGGACGTCGTCACTATCACGCATGGCTCAGCCTCGCATCGAGCTCCTGGAGCTCGTGTGAGACCAATGCCACCACTAGCGCGCCTCCCTCTGATGTGCTGCTCCGGTTCCACCCACGCCTGATTCTGGCGTCCGCCGGCGACGACCTAGCGCTCGGCTCCGCCCGTTTTAGCTCGCGCTAGAGCCACAGATCGACGCGGAACGATGTTCCCGTTTGAACGCGACCAACCGCCGTCGTTTTGGTCGCCGGACGGCGAAACCCGAGCCCCTTCCGCACGTGCCGCCGCGTTTCGCCTCGCCGGCGTTGCTCCGGCGACGGCCACCGATGTGGCATACCTGGGGCCCGCCCCTGGGTGACTGCCAGTGGGCCCCCTGGCCCCAGCTGACCACGTTGACCGTGGTCAACTATGCTGACTGGGCACACAGTGCCACTGACACGCGAGCCCCACCGCATAATTAACCTAATTAAGACTTTTTCTAAATAAGAATATTTAGTTAAACTAAATAGCCACTGACAGGTGGGGCCCAGATGCTAATTAACTCTATTAGTTTTAATTAAACTCAGTTAAGCCTCTGTCACTGACAAGTGGGACCCACTGGTCAGGTTTGACCTGGTCAGTGCGACTATTGACTGCTGACGTCACCTCTACGTCATGCTGACGTCACCATTTACTATTCTGGATAATGTTGATTAAAATTAATTAAATAAATCCAAAAAGATTAAAACTTTAGAAAATCATAGAAATTAAACCGTAGCTCGAATCAAAAAACTTTCTACATGAAAGTTGCTCAGAACGACGAGACGAATCCGAATACGCTCTCCTCATACCTGTCACATGCCTCTAGCATGATGAACATGGAACTTTCCCCTCAGTTTCATCTGTCCGATAATCACCCGGAGCTGGGAGAACACACCCGGATAATTTCCCGCTTCCACTAACTTGCGTAGTACTGCATTAGGGCACCTCTCGAATAACGTGCTGCCATGCCATGCTTCTGTGATTGCATTTTTTTGCCTTTATTTATTGTTTCTTCCCCCTCCTCTTTCGATAGACCCCAAGACGGACGTAGCTCCGGAGACCAGCTACACTGCTGACGACCCTTCTCTTACCGCAGAGCTTCCAGGCAAGCACCCCCCCTTGAACATGCCGATATCGCCTATTCTTTCTCTCTTATGCTTGCATTAGAAATGTTTGCTACTACTGTTTATCCTATTTCTGATGCATAGCCTGATTTTGTAACCTGCTATTGTTACCTACCTGCTTATCCTAAACTGCTTAGTATAGGCTGGTCAGTGATCCATCAGAGACTCCCCACTTTGTCCCCAGTTGCCCCCGCTGGATTATCAGATGACCCGATCAACGTGATCGACAACCAGGCCTCGGCACCGCACATCGCCCCCTTAGTTGTACGACACTGCAGCGTTACTATCGAGTGCCGAGGGTGATACCTCGTATAGCACTTCTGATGTTAACTCTGTAGAGTAGCTATTTGGTCATGGTCATCGAGGGTGATTCCTCCTTCACCACTCCCGATAACGACGCTGTCGTGAAGCACCTCAAGTGTGAACCCATCGAGGGTGATTCCTCCGAGTTCACCTTGACGGATACATCGAGTAGGAATCCAACAAGGGTGATACCTCGGATTCCCCTGATGTTATGGACAAACGGATACTTGGACTTTACAACTGTTATTTGGAAAGTCTGGTCGACCCTGAGGGGTACCCGAGCGATCATAAGATGCGAGTGATGTGGAGACGGGTTAACCTGGAGGGTACCCGAGAGATAAATATGTGGTGTGGCCGGGCATTCTTAGCCCTTGCCGCAAGTCCTCGAGACGGGGCGATGGGGTCACATCGATCGTGAGTCTCTGCTCATTACCGCACACCCCCCAATACACTAACGGTTTGGATATTTGATCGGAGTGGGCCTCTGGCCCGATAGCACTAACCATCACGCGGGAATAAATATGGGTACTCTACATCGTGCATCAGCCAAAAGCTCTGTCAGACGTCCAGTTCAGCATTGTGGCACAGTCGGATCGTGCCATCTACTTCACGGGTGGTGCTGGTATCCACCCTGCACACAACGACCCGGAGTGCAAAGGGCGATGGCCCAAGACCCCTGAGCGCTTTGGATATAGACCGACGGGGACCTCTCTGCTAAGCTCTAGGTAGGGTTGCGGTGTGTCGTTTGGCAGAGGCCGGGCATGACCCAGAAAAGTGTGTCCGGCTGAAGTTAAGCGAGTGTGGTGGGTAAGTTGGTGCACCCCTGCAGGGAAGAACTAATCTAAGCATAGCTGGATCCTCGATAACGGACACTTGGAGTTGTATCCCGATCGATACAACTAGAACTGGATACTTGTGATGATAAATGGATAGTATGGCTCTGGGATTGCTTTCTCGCAGGGAGTCGACAAAGGATCTCTGGCTGAGGTTGATACTTAATGCTACTACTACTTTATATTGTGCTGATCTACACTCTTCTAATGCTGCAAGACCGCTGAAGATGCTAGTCTTCGATAGGACTAGGCCTTCTCTCTATTCTGGCATTTCTGTAGCCCAGTCCACATATACAGCCTTTCTTTGATAATGTTGAATATGTAGTGTAGATCCTTGCTTGCTGAGTACTTCAGATGAGTACTCACGGTTGCTTTGCTTCCTCCTTTTCCCCATATCTGTTTGATGCAACCAGATGACGGAGCCACTGAGACAGCTGCCCCCGCCAACAACTACTACTACTACCCCGAGGATGGCTACTTCTACGAGTTGGCTGACTACCAGGAGTAGGATCGGAGGGTCCCAGGTAGGAGGCATGTGCCTTTTCGATCATAGCTTTTGTTTTGCCCTGCCTTTTAAGGCCTATCTGTCTTTCTTTTATATCTGTACTCAGATATCTGATGCTTCCGCTGACGCTTGTAAGCAAGCTTATGTATTCGAGCCCTCGAGGCCCCTGGCTTGTAATATAAAGCTTGTATTATTTTTAATTTGTGTCTAGAGTTGTGTTGTGATATCTTCAAGTGAGTCCTTAGGCTTGATCGTGTGCGTTTGCGTGTATGATTAGTGCACAATTAAGCCGGGGGCGTCACACCTCACAAACCGGAGCAACTCACTAGAAGGCTCGTGGTTCCGAGAGGGAACAATGCATGTTTGATGACGAACGGGAGATAGCTTCCTCTTATGAATTTCAAATTTTTCTACATTTAACGTGCACTAATACAACTGTCATGTGAAAATTTGGAAAATTCTAGGGGTCATTTGACCTTTTAAAGACATTTAAGTGATTTTCTAGCCATTTAATGACCATAATTCAAATTTGAACTACATCTACATGCAATGGCTAACCATAACGGTTTGAAAAATCATATTTGTGTACTTGTGTGCGAGTTAATTCCATGTGCAGTAAATTGGAAGGAATTTTCAAACATATTGGTGTCACGGCCTGGACACATGCATGGAGTGCCATGGCATTTAAATTCCAAAAAATTTAAAAATGATCAAAAACACATGAAACCTTGCTTGATGTAATGTCGTGCCACCAAGATGATGTGGTAAAAAATTTGGCATGTTTGACGAAAGTTTGGACACACACCCCTGACAAACCGGAGCAACTCACTAGAAGGCTCGTGGTTCCGAGAGGGAACAATGCATGTTTGATGACGAACGGGAGATAGCTTCCTCTTACGGCCTTCAAATTTTTTCTACATTTAACGTGCACTAATACAACTGTCATGTGAAAAATTGGAAAATTCTAGGGGTCATTTGACCTTTTAAAGACATTTAAGTGATTTTATAGCCATTTAATGACCATAATTCAAATTTGAACTACATTTACATGCAACGGCTAACCATAACGGTTTGAAAAATCATATTTTTGTGTACTTGTGTGCGAGTTAATTCCATGTACAGTAAATTGGAAGGAATTTTCAAACATATTGGTGTCACGGCCTGGACACATGCATGGAGTGCCATGCCATTTAAATTCCAAAAAAAATGATCAGAAACACATGAAACCTTGCTTGATGTAATGTCATGCCACCAAGATGATGTGGTAAAAAATTTGACCTGCTTGACGAAAGTTTGGACAGACACCCCTCACAAACCGGAGCAACTCACTAGAAGGCTCGTGCTTTCGAGAGGGAACAATGCATGTTTGATGACGAATCGACGATTGCTTCCTCTTATGGGCTTCAAAAATTTCTACAGTTAACGTGCACTAATACAACTGTAATGTAAAAGTTTGGAAATTTTCAGGGGTCATTTGACCTTTTTAAGACATTTAAGTGATTTTCTAGACATTTAATGACCGTAATCCAAAATTTTGAACTACATCTACATGCAGCGGCTAACCATAACGGTTTGAAAAATCATATTTGTATACTTGTGTGCGAGTTAATTCCATGTGCAGTAAATTGGAACGAATTTTCAAACATATTGGTGTCACGGCTTGGGCACATGCATGGATTGCCATGGCATTTAAATTCCAAAAAATAAAAAAATGATCAAACGATGTAAATATCAGGTGTTCAAACAAGGAAATGTAAAGATCTAGCAAGACAACCGGGCCCCACACGATTGGCACTCTATTTTGCGCCTCGAGGTTTGGAAGGTGAGTGGCGTGGGTTATTAATCAGACACGGTTCTGTATTGGAAACCGTCAGCTATTAAGTTCACACACGGCTTTTGCTGCGGGAATCGTGTGTAATTCAAACTGCAATACTCGTAAATTCTGGCGACCGGCGTGTGTACTGTTCTTGTCGATCTAGATGCCGGTCGCCAATAAATACTACCTTCCTCATGTCGTCCCACCTGCATTATCATCTACATCCTCCCCTCGCTTGCCCTCTCTCTCTCTCTCAAATCTCTGCCATGGCGCCGCCGATCTGCCCACGCGCCGACGAGGAGGACCCCAACGCGCCGCCGAACGAGGTTGCGCCGGACCCCCCAACTTTGGAGTGGTTTTGGGGCCAGTACAATCTTTGTCTATGGAAGTCGCTGCCGCCGGCTGAGAAATCCAGGCAAGTGGCGTTCAAGAAGGAGATGGCGGAGGAGGAAGCCAGGTACCAGGCGGCCTGTGAAGCCCGTGATGCCGCCTGGCAAAAGGAGGCGGTGGAGCTTTGAGGGCGGGCTCGTCGTCGTGCGGAGGAGGTGTACGAAGATGGGTACTTCATGAGGAAGGTCAAAGGCGCTAGGCGCCTCATCGTTGCATGGGGGTGGGCCGATAAGCTCCAGCGTGCCACCAACGAGGAGCTCCGGTGGGCGCCCAACGAAATGGCAAGATCGTTCGCGCTCGTCTGCCAGAAAGAGGTAGTTCGATACGTCAAGCGTTACGAGGCGGAGGAGGCGGAGTACTGCCTCCGCGCTGGGAAGACGCCGTGCACCAGGGAGCTGCTGGCGAGGGGCTGCCGGAATACTGCCCCTAGGAGGGATTATTAGTTTTTGTATTGTTCGTTTTCAATTTTATGCATTGTACCTAGTAGTTATGTATCATCACGTATATGTGATGATATTATATATATATTCTGTGATGAACTAATGAACAATTAATATATATTATGAATTCCATTTTCTATCTGTTTTTGTATACTAATTTGTAACTAGCTGTTATCATCCACATATACAGAATGGAAAGCATATACACACACATTGAAACAGAACATATAAGAACGGAAAACAGAGTACACACATTGAAATAGAGCAATAAACAGAGCAATATTATGATTGCTATGAATACATAGTGATCCACGTCGAAACGACTCAACAAAATAAAACACGTCCATGAGACCATGACCAGCAGTACTTGCCTATGGTAGCTCTTGGCTCTGCCTGAACTCGTGCAGGCGTTCGTCCAAGCAGTCGACACGCTTGTGGTACATCTGGAGCGCAATCTCGAGCTCCAAGTTGGCTATTTCATCGGAGATCACCAGCTCGAGGATGCGACGGCCATGTTCCTCTACTACGCCCAGGTGGACACCTGGGCCAAGGAGGCGGTCGAGCCTAGCGACCAGCGCGTTGGCATCGAGCGGGCCGCGAACAAGGCGAACGGCACGACCCATGCGAACTGCACGGCGGGCGTCCGGTGCAAGTATGGCGTGGCCAGCCTTTGGTGAAAGTGCGGTGCAGACGGCCTCTGCCTACTCCTGGCGAGGAATGGGGGTACTGACGGGACGTGTACCCAGTTGCGACGTCCTGTCGATAGCAGGCAAGCGCCGATGGATCCGTTCTTGCTGTGTGCCATGCCGCGCCTCTCGCTCTGCGGCGCTCCAACGGTCTCGCTGTGCGGTGAGCCACAGCCTATCGGCGCGGACGCGCCTAGCTTGCTCTGCGGCGTGCCATCGATCATGTTGTGCGGCGAGCTTCAGCCTCTCGGCGCTGACATGCCTATCTTGATCCGCGGCGCTGAAGCGCCATGCGCCAAGGGTCTGCTCAACCCTGGCAATGACGCGCATCACGGCATCATCCATCGTGTTGCCGGGGAGCGCATCAGCCTCGACGGGCCGTGGCGCCTTCTCGTTTTCCTCGTCGAGGAGGTTGATGGCAGAGGCGGCGCTTTGGTGGGTTGGCATGCTTGGAAAAGGTGCATGTGCTACAGGCTGCGCTTGTTGCCTCCGTGCGTCGCGCGTCGCATGCAATATCGCTGGGTGGCGGCAGGAAACCGGTGAGGAAATGGCGGGAAATGGTGGCGTGTTCATAAAACACCATCAATTAATGGAAACTTAGCATAGAAGGAACATCAAGCTAGCACGACTCGTGCGGGCACATTGCTCGCCCAAGGCTATGATCCATATATTTGTGTGCCCAACAGAGCACACTATTCACAGTAAAGAATACTGTTCCGTTCATCCGAGTGAACTGTATGCCGTATATCGCACACACATTCATCGGGCTGACCGTTTCTTTTGTGTTGCCTAATCACAAACAGTTAATCCGAGTGAACTGTATGCCGTATATCGCACACACCTTCATCTGGCTGCCCATTTCTGTTGTTCTGCCTCATCACAAACAGTTTATCCGAGTGAACTGTATGCCGTATACCGCACACGCCTCCATCTAGCTGCCCGTTTCTTTTGTTATGCCTCATCACAAACAGTTCATTGAACTGAACCGTATGCCCCGCAACGCACAGGCAACTAAAATATGGACCGTGTTTGATGTATCTGCCATCGCAAACGTTTTGCATCTTTTTTGACGGTTTTTTTACATCACCGTTTGCGATTAATGCATCACACATAGTTTTGTCAAAGGGTCTCTGATCGTAGTGTCGCGTTAGCAGCATCCTGCAGTAGTGTGAGGTTAGCCACCTTAACCACGATGCTCGGACCACTTTCGGGTGGTGCGGCCTCGAGGCAAACTCTGCCTACTCCTTCACTTGGCCAACAACCTCCTAGCAATGGTGAATCTAGTGTTCCATGGCTTTATGCTAGACCTCAAGTTGAGAAACCTAAGTATAATACTGGAGGAAAACCTCCTTTGCTTGATGACAGTTCCGATTTTGCTTTGTGGAGAGTTGGTATGCAGGACCATCTTAGGTACGCCAATGATGAAATGTTGGACATCCTGGAGCATGGCTACAACCCTGTCAACCCAAAGAATCTCACTCCAAGAGAAACTTATGACAAGCATCTCAACGACACCGCAATCATGTGCATAAGAAAAGGAATGAATGATAAGCAAATGAGACCTTACATACACATCACAAGTGCCAAGGAATTATGGGACAACATTGTAAGGACCAAGACCGGTACCTCCACTCTCCGGCTTGCTCAGTATGAAATTTCCAAGGGTCAATTGCAAAAATTTTGTATGGAGAAAGGTGAATCCCCCAAGCAGCTCCTTGAGCGTCTCATGACTCTCACCGCCGACATTGAGTCCTGTGGTTGTGACAAGACACAAGATGGCTTCAACTTGACTAAGCGGTTTCTCGTGGACAAGTTACTTCATGCTCTTGCTCCATATCATCACCAAATGGTGTGGGACATAAGACAACATCATGGATTCAAGGAAATGACTCCGGATGACACCATATCCACTTTCCTACTATTCGAAGAGTCAAAGGCAAATGCTACAAAACATCTTGCCATGCATGGTACCTTCACTACAAGAAATATGTCAACTTGTGACCATTTGTCAGTGACCCTGGAAGAATTGGTCATAAATCTATGACCATTTGAGACCAATTGGTCAAAAGTTGTTCGGGGGGCTCCAAACCCTAAACCATAATGACCATTTTGGTCAGAAAGGTCGTAATTTCCTTACAGGAAATGGTTGTAAAGCAAACAACACTGGTCCGCCGCCTTATTTCTAGCTAATAACGACCAATATAGATGGTCATAGCCTTGTGAATTGTGGTGCATTGCTATGACTAGGCGCCACCTCATCAGTTTTGCATATGTGTCATGTCTATGTGTCAATTTTTGCCCTGGGTTGTGAAGCAGCCTATATTTCTGTCATTCCCAAAATTGCCCAAAAAAATGGGCATTCTTTACTATCCAAATCATTGCCTCATGACAATATTCAGCTCCATTTGCATGGTAAATCTTCCTCAGCAAATTTCCAAAGTTTCTGTTCAGCTAGAACCGTTGTGAAGGAAGTACTAGCTAGGCATATCCTAATGAGCTGAATTTTTGCCACATCTTCTATATTCCCAAATCATAGCTCTCCAAAAAAATTGAGCCCCATCTAACAATCCATGTGAGCTCACCATCCAATCTTTGTTTCTGGTAATATTTTCAGTTTGTGAAGCAACTATATTTTATGTTAATTTATAAATGCTAAAAATTTACCAGGACATGACCCTACCCATATAACCTCCCTCCACCAAATTTTAGCTCATTTAATCTAGCCAATTTCCCTCAACATTTTTCCCAATTTTCTGTTCAGTGGAGAGCACTGTGAAGGAGGTACTATTTTTATTTATCCAAATGGTATGAAATTTTTACAGTGCCTTCATAAGCCCAAATTATCATCCTCCTCCAAATTTTAGATCAATCCATTCATTAATTTGAGTCTAGCTTCAACATTCATATTTCTGTCTAGCGTGGTACTTTGCAAAGCAAGTGACACCTAGGCTCCTCCATTTGAGCTGCAAATTTTCCAAGAAAGTGTCCTTGGTAGATGATCATCCTCGGCCAAACCTTAGGCCCATTGGCCATGTGCAGTTTCCCTACCACTAATCAAACACTTGGCTGCTAATACATGTTTGAGCTTAGTTCAGTCTCCTCGTGAGATTCTTCTATTGCCTTCTTCTTCCTAACACCTACCGGGGGAGTGCCCAACCCACTAGACATGCCTAGGCTGCCCAGAACACATGGCAACGCCACGGTCATGTGGTGACCACGCGGCGGGCATGCAAGTTTACGTGCTCTGGAGTTGGGGCCCTCGGCCCTCGGCCACCGTCCAAACCTCAACGTATCACCACCAAACCATGTATTTCTGATTAAATAGATACTTATGTACCTATAAATGATTTTTTCAAAAAATAAAGAGCAAACTATGAGGCAGCTACAGTTCAAATTTGACCCGCTTCCTACTGAATCGGTGGAAATTTGTCTTTTTCACCAGAGGTGTATAAAAACTTTTGACAACCAACCATTTTGGTAATTGTACATTAAATATGGCCTAATATATTATAAAAATGATCTGGTCCCATTTTGCAACAAATATATGGTAGGTCCTTCACAAAAAAACTCATTTTGGGCACTCGAAAAATGGAAAATGAATTTTTCGTCCAAAGAAAATGAAAACTTCCTTAGGCAACATTGTTTGCCATTTCAATATGCACCCTTGTGCACAATATGAGATCATTTGAACAAACTATGCCATGAATGTGGCCATAAGATTGATCATTTGGCTTGAAAGCCATGAATATTCACATATGATAGCTCATTTCTAAAAACACTTTTTTTTAAAGAATTGCCTTATTACAAGTTTATTATTTTCCTGGTAACTTGGTCACATATAATGACACAATGCGAAGGTTTTCCAATTTTTTTATTTTTTTTTGAATTTTTTATGCCCGTTTCAAAATGCGGTCAAAACGGCGGGCATGACCATTCCTAGCTAGTGGTTGAATATTGGAAAAAATTTGGTGTTTCTTTGATTAAATAGATACTTATGTACCTAGAATTGATTTTTGGAAAAATAAAGAGCAAACGATGAGGCAGCTACAGTTCAAATTTGACTTGCTTCTTGTTAAATCGGTGGAAATTTGTCTTTTTCACCAGAGGTGGATCAAATATTTTGACACCCAACCATTTGTTCAATTGTGCATTAAATATGGCCTAGTATTTTATAAAATTTATTTGGTCCAATTTTGCAACATTTTGGTAGGTCCTTCACAAAAAAACTCATTTTGGGCACTCGAAAAATGGAAAATTGATTTTTCATCCAAAGAAAATGAAAACTCCCTTAGGCAACATTGTTTGCCATTCCAAGATGCACCCTTGTGCACAATATGAGATCATTTTAATAAACTATGCCATGAATGCTACCATAACGTTAATCATTTGGCTTGAAAACCATTGATCTTCACACATGATAGCTCATTTCTGAGAACACTTTTTAAAAAATAATTACCGTATTACAAGTTTATTATTTTTCCTGGTAACTTGGCCACAAATAATGAAACAATGCAAAGGTTTTCCAATTTTTTGTTTTTTTTTTTGAATTTTTCATGCCCATTTCAAAATGCGGTCAAAACAGCGAACATGATCGTTCCTAGCTAGTGGTTGAATCTTGGAAGACTTTTGGTGTTTCTCTAATGAAATATATACTTTTGTACCTAGAAATGATTTTTTGAAAAAATCATGAGCAAACTATGAGGCAACTGCAGTTCAAATTTGACCCACTTCCTACTGAATCGGCAGAAATTTGTCTTTTTCACGAGAGGTGGATCAAAGCTTCTGACACCCAACCATCTGGTCAATTGTACATTAAATATGGCCTAATATTTTAGAAAAATGATTTGGTCCAAATTTGCAACAAATATATGGTAGGTCATTCACAAAAAAACTCATTTTGGGCACTCGAAAAATGGAAAATAAAATTTCTGTCCAAAGAAAATGAAAAATTCCTTAGGCAACATTGTTTGCCATTCCAAGATGCACCCTTGTGCACAATATGAGATAATTTGAACAAACTATTTGGCTTGAAAGCCATGAAACTTCACACATGATAGCTTATTTATGAGAAGACATTTTGGGCATCACTGTTTGTACCTACGGGTGGAATCTTACTAAACTCATAGTGTTTCTTTGATGAAATATATACATGTGTACCTAAAAATGATTTTTGGAAAAAATAATGAGCAAACTATGAAGTAGCTGTAGTTCAAATTTGACCCGATTCCTCCTGATTTGGTACAAGTTGGTTTAAATGGCCAAAAAAGCTAGAAAGATCGGAAATGCATACAAGTTGGTTATCATCCATAAAATATGGTATAACTTGAGTGAAAAATTTTGTGGTGCCATTTTGTAAAATATTATTGGTAGTTGCTTCATAAACCCCTTTTTTTTAGCACATAGAGACTATTTTAAATGACACATGTCTCGAACCAATCAGGACGTCTCCCCCGGATCACCCTCCTGTAGGCGATCTGAGCCGTCCACGCCGTCCTGATCCAATGTCTCCTCACCTCTCCTACCTCCCTCGATCCTCTTCCCTCCCATACACTCTGTCTCCTCCCTCGATCCCCTTCCCTCCCGAGAACACCGTCACCTCCCCTCTCCCCGATCTAGGTCGACGCCGCCGCCTCTCGCACCTCGTCGGCCCCCTCCTCCCCTAGCCCCTGCCATCGCCCCTCCTCCCCTAGCCCCTGCCACCCTCCCATTTGCCACCCGCTCCAGTCCTGCAGCAGATCGAGCATTATCTAGGGTTAGTGGCGGCTTTGCCCCACGATGGCCACGGCTCTCCCGCAACCAGCACAGCGACGGCGTCGACGTGATCCAACAGGAGCGTCCTCCTACGGCCACTCGTGTACCTACCCGTCCGCTAGGGTTTGAGCCATCGCGTTGCCGGCGTGGCTCCGGCGTTGTTCCGGTGATCCGGTGACTCAGGTGAGTTCCTCCACTCCTCCTCGTCGCATCACTCCTCCTCCGCTCTCTTTGTCCCTGTTCACCAAGATTGAATTGGGTTCTGATGTGGTTCGGTTATGGGGTTTGCAGATCCTGGTCATGTGAGTGGCATGGCGGAGCGGGCGCTCGGGGGGCAACGGGTTACAGAACCCCTGCCGGACGATGCACCAGCCATGGGCCTCGCTGCTGGTGCATGGCATCAAGCGCGTGGCGGGCCGCTCCTGGCTGTCCCCGGTCATCGGCCGCCTCTGGATCCACGCCGCCTCCAAGGTGCCCGACCCCGACACCGTCGCCGCCATGGAGGACTTCTACCCTGTCTCCCACCTTCTTGGTCCATATCCTCCATCTCCCCCTCTTAACTTTCTTGCTGCCGCTGCTCCTAAGCTTGCTGATGCCATTGCCGATTTCTCAGGGTGCGTCGAGGTGGTCGGTTGCGTGAGGTCCGAGGAGCTGGTCTACTGGGAGGATGTACCTCAATTAGTAAGATAATATCCTTTCCTCTTCATTCCTCTGCTGTCCATGGCCTGGATTTGTGCAGCTTGTCATGTCATGCCACTCAAAACATTGCTAAATATATGGTGGTTCTTGAATTGATTTGATTGCAGGTTAGGCTTGAAGGCTTGACTGACTTCTGCTGGCTTTGCAAGAATCCACAAGGTAAAACCCCCCAAAACCACCACCGATGTATAGGTCACTCGCATTCAGCATGCTTTCATTTGGCTAGTTTCACATCCCACTTTGACAAACACTGTTGCACCCACCATATACGTCGAGGCTGAGAAGCTGGTGGTTCCTTTCAAGATGCGCGGTTACCAGGGTGTGTACAATTTGGAAAGAAGGGTCAGTTATTAATTGTTGCTAACGTAAAGCAATGCTTCTCATCCTTCTTTTGTCGTTGTAACCTTTTGAGCTTATTCTGGCCGTGTAGTGTCGCATCACAGGTCTATAAGGGAGCAGCCAGGGGTCTTTCGCCTGTTCAAGGTCCACTTTCGGTCAAGTTCCCGCTTCCAGATCCTAGAAACCCCTTGTCTCTCAAGCCGGGATCTCTGAATTCCGGTCAAGTTGCTCGGCCTGTTCGGGCTGGTCGATGACGACCTGTCATAGCAGACTGCCGTCTACTTCTACCTGGTCAAGGGCGCGAAAAGGAAGCTCAGCACTCACTTCTGCCAAGACACCTTCAGGTATGTACACATCGATCTTAAATCTACATGCGCTTCTAATATTATGAAGGCCTGTATGGAATCAGCTGCTGCTGGCATGCATTCAAAAGTTCAGGGTCGTTAGAAATGTAGGCTTGCATAGAGTAGACTGTTCATTGCATTCCAGTATAGTATGATAGTGTCACATAATCAAATCATTTGCAGGTAAAAAATCTCTCATCAATTTTATTTTTATTCTGCAAAATATTTGATGATGTAACATCTGTTCTATCAATGCTCTAAAAAATCTGTAACCGGATTTTTACTGTCTGATTAGATGGCTGGGAAAGCCAGTGGGTCAAGTCTGAGTGGAAGAAGGATGAGAACATGGCTGGTGAATGGAACCACACATCTGGAAAATGGCATGGAGATGCTGAGGGCAAAGGTGAATTAGCTGAAGCTCTGTCCACCTGATTCAGGAAAACTTGACTTGAGATTTTCTTTCTTATGATTTACTGATGAAACCTTGATGCTTGAATCTTGATGTAGGTATCCAAACCTCATAGGACTACAGGTTCTATGCCATCTCGGCGGAGTACCCTGAGTTCGGCAACAAGGACAAGACACTCGTGCGGCAGTTCACAGTGAAGCATGAGCAGAAGCTTGACTGTGGTGGTGGTTACATCAAGTTGCTCAGAGCTGATGTTGACCAGAAGAAATTCGGTCATGTTTTATTTATTAGAATAGATTGAGTACATTCTGAACCCCCTATTGTGACACAAGTTATATATGCACATGCTATGGTTTAAGTGTTGCTTGCGTATGGTAAATGGGTTGAGCAACCATCGCTGTTTGATGCTATTGTGTCTAGGATTCTACTCTATGCGTGTAATCTCCAGACCATGATCAAGATTGTTTAGATACAATAAGATTGGTGATGCTGAATGTAGTGACTGTGATCTACTGGTGCATGTGCTAATGCCAGCAGTGCTTGTGATTTTGTTTTGCTCTACTGTCGCGGGAAACCATGGCCACCTATGGGGCCAAGGGGCCCCTTGCTGGTTTGGCAGGGGGGATGTCGCGTTGCACAAAGAGCAGAAGAACGTGGGGCAGCACGACAGAGATCACACGGGCAATTTTACCCAGGTTCGGGCCGCCGCGAGGCGTAAAACCCTACTCCTACTTTGGTGGATTGATGGTGGAAAAGTGGTGGTGGAGCGTAGTACACTTGCCCGGCAGGCTCGCCCTGGGGAGGCAGTGACTACGCGCGTACGAGCGTGGGGGTGTTCAACCTTCCAACCCTTGCTACAGATGCCATGGGCCTCCTTTTATAGGTTAAGGGGTCACCACAGTGGCAAAACAGTCATTATGCACTGATAAGATAGCAAACAGTGCTATCATACCTAATTCTGCAGGCTGACAGAGTGCATTAAATGCACCACTCAACGTCACATCGTTGCTCGCCCGGCAAGCCTTGCCGGGCTCATCTTGCCAGCTCCATGCCTGCTTGCTTGGCACGTCGCAGGACGGGTGTCATCTGCAGGTATTTCCTGTAGAAAGAGGCCGCCATGTGGCGAATGGCTACCACTTAGTCACTTTGCGGCTTGACACCGCATTGATCAATGACGGGGGTCGTGGTGAGATGGCTTGGTGAGGTGTCTTTGCCCTCGTGAGTCCCGACAGGCCCTGCCGGGACGTCTTGAATGCTTTCTTCCGGGGGAGCCCTTGTCCTTGCCAGGTCCGTCTGCCCGGCAAGGGAGGCTTTTCTCTTGGTGGTGTCTCACTTCTCCGTCTTGGTCTTGGCCTTCTTAATCTGCCTGGTGGTTCTTCGAAGATCTTGGTCTCTTGTATCTTGACACGGCCTTGGTGTTGTAATATTGTTCTCGTGCCTGTGCACAGTCAGGACAAGAGACCCAGGGTTTGTTGTACCGATAGAAGCCCCTGGGCCTGCCCCGATCGCGCTGCCGGGCGTCGTCGGGGTAGGTCCTAATAAGTGCATAGGCAAGGGCGCTGAAGAGGCTGATCTCTTGGAGTCTTCTTTGCTTCTTCATTAATCTCGACTCTGGGCCAGTTTCCGGTTTTCCCGTGCGTCGTGTAAAGCCAATCGTGGTGGGGCCATCTTTGCAATGGCCCGTGAATGACTCTAACGCACGGGGTAGAAACTGCCAATTCACTCTTCCCACCACGTCCTTATCCTTAGCCATGTATGCAGCATGCATCGCGCGGAGTAGGTAACGGAGGCGCGTGGCACGGGAGAGCATCAAGGCGAGGGCCCGGTCTTCTTGAATTGGCGGAGAGGGGCGGCGATTGCTTGTTGAGGGAGCGGCTCCCTTTCTTGCTCCGCCTATAAAAGGAGGGGCGGAGGGAGAGCCGAGCCGAGCCATCCATCTCTAGATCCTTTCTTCCCCTGTTTCTGCCTTTCGTTGGTCATGTTGAAGAGAAGGGCCCGGGGCCAAGCTCCGGGCTCCAGCTTGCGCCTAGAGTGTTTGAGTGTTGGCGTTCGGGGAGTGAGCCTGGTCCATGCTCAGAGAAGGTGTCGTGGACGGGCTGCTCGTAGTGCGGGAGATACCAAGCTCTCCCGTTGAGGGAATGCTTGCTCCTTTTGCCACGGTCATCTGCCCGTTGGGTAGTGCGGTGTCCAGCCTCGGGTCACCGCCGCTTGTGGTCTTGGCGATCGGGTCCTTGGCATCTCTGGGGCGTGCCCGGGAGGCAGGGCTGGGGATCGTTGGTAAACCCAGCACTGCCCCATCCGGGAGCCGCGGGGATGATGTCGACAAGAGGCGCGCCTTCCTGCCCGCCAAGGCGGGGAGGGGCGTGTCCCGAGCCCCCTGGCCATCTTGGTCGCTCACCGTCTCTCCGGGGAAGGCGTCGTGTTGGAGTCCTGGCGCTCCCCCGGAGCGGTGTTGATGAAGATGAAGCTGGGGAAGACGAAGAAGGCAGGAGGCAGGCCATCCAGTAGGAGCACGACTGCATCGACGCGTTCGTCTCGCACTGGCGACCTGCTGCCTTATCCCTCCATCCTCCCTTCCCCTTCCCCGGCACCGTCATCACCATCTTCTTGGTGACCGGGGAAAGGGTTGCTCCCCTAGCGCTTCCGCTTCCTCCAGTGGTCTCCTGGCCGACCCCCGGCGCCCCTCTCTGTCGGCGCCTGTGCTGGAGCCTTCTGCCTGCTTCTGGAAGTGGTGACCAGGGAGCCGTTGAGGTGTTCCGTATGTCTTCCTCCTTCGTAGCCTCGCCACTCCCGATCTTGTCAGGCTGTGCTCGGCAGCCCTTGACGGGGATCGGGGTGGCGTTCTGTCGATGCGTTGCCTATCCTCTTCTCTTCCCACCGCATTACCTGGGATAAGAGGGACAGGGAGAGGAGTTTACAAAGCATTTATCTTTTTTCAATCTTAAACTTGCCGGCACTTGCCAAATTTTAGTTCAAATAATGTAATCTCTCGAGTCCATGTCTGTGTTCTGTAAGGTTTGTACTTGTATGACCAACATATTAATGAAAAAGATGAACCTTGCTGGGAACTTGTGCATGTATATGTCCACGCAGAGGTGAAATGCCTCTTTATTTTAAATAAACGAGTTTTCCCCGGCAGGCTATCCTGCCGGTACCCTTTCTTCGTTGCCGGGGAACTGAGCCTACCGGCAAGAAATAGAGGGACCAGCCCCCCGCCAACTTCTTTTCATCAAAGGCCACTACGACCATCCAGGCCGAAGCAACGTTCGAGCCAGGGATGGGAGCACCTAAGTTTCGAAGAGTGGTGGGGTTTTCTTATGCACAAGTTTTAGCTTACAGAACACTTATGGACAAGAGGTAGAACTTATCTGTTTGGTTCGCCGGGGATCGCAGCGTTTGTTCATCTCCCCATCTTCTTGCAGAAACCGAGTTCTCGGCAGGAACCTGCAGCTTTATGCAGAGGAGAATGATGCAGGATGCGATCCTATCTATATGCATATGCAAATGGATGCGATCCCATCTATATGCATATGCAAATGCTCATGAAATGCTCATGCAAATGCTCTTGGAATGCTTATGCATGCATGCAACTTGGTCGGGGGCCCCCCAGCACTTCGTTTATTTCTCTGGTGCTCAGGGTCATCGCTTGGCTTTGTACAAGGGGTTACATGCAACTGAGGCAAGGCCTGTACAAAAGGGTGGCTGCCGGGCATTGCCCGACAGCCGCGCCTTACGGGTAGAACTTGCGGAGATGCTCAATATTCCATGAGTTTTGCAATTGAATGCCATCTCCGGTCTCCAGACGGACTGCGACAGGTCTGGTGACTCGTACTACCCGGTAAGGGCCTTCCCACTTCGGCGTCAACTTGTTTGTACCCTTGCCAAACTGAACGCGCCTAAGGACAAGGTCACCTTCCTCAAAACACCGGGCATGAACCCTGCGGCTATGATAGCGACGCAGGGCTTGCTGATAGCGTGCAGCACGCATAGCAGCCCGGAGACGGTTCTCCTCGAGTAGCACAGCGTCGTCACGCCGGTGCTGATCTTGCGCTACTTCGTCATAGGCAAGCACTCGAGGCGACCCGTAAATGAGTTCCATGGGGATAACTGCTTCCGCCCCATAGACCAGGGAAAAAGGAGTCTGCCCGGTAGCTCAATTTGGTGTCGTTCTGAGGGACCATAGAACTACCGGCAGCTCATCGATCCACCGCCTGCCGTGCTTCTGCAGCGTATCAAAGGTTCTTGTTTTGAGTCCCTGTAGCACTTCAGCGTTCACCCTCTTAGCTTGCCGTTGCTTCTGGGATGTGCGACAGAAGCAAACGAGATCTTGCTTCCGAGGGCATGAACATATTGCATGAAGGTGTGGCTCGTGAATTGGGTGCCGTTGTCGGTAATGATCCTTGCCGAGATTCCAAAACGACACACCAAAATTTTCAAGAACTTGATAGCTGATTGAGCAGTCACCTTTCTCACGGCAGCAATTTTCGGCCACTTTGTAAACTTGTCGATAGCAACGAACAAGAATTCAAAGCCCCCGATCGCTCGGGGGAAAGGGCCGAGGATATCGAGCCCCCAGACCAAAAATGGCCATGATAAAGGGATTGTCTGAAGAGCTTGGGCAGGCAAGTGGATTTTCTTGGAATGGAACTGACAGGCTTCACATTTGGTGATGAGCTCAACCGCATCTTGGAGGGCTGTGGGCCAATAGAATCCTTGCCGGAATGCTTTCCCAACCAACGCCCTTGATCCAATGTGGGAGCCGCACATGCCTTTGTGTATCTCAGCCAGCAGTTCCTTCCCTTCTTCCCGGTAGATGCACTTCAATTTCACATCGTTGGGCCTCCTTCTGTACAGAGTGTCATCGATAAACTGGTACATACTGGCCCTCCGGGCTACTCTTTCAGCCTCATCTTGGTCATTGGGGAGTTCTCCGGTTTGGAGAAAGTGGACTATGTGCCTTGCCCAAGTTGGAGCCTGGGGCTCGGCAACAAGGACTAGCGGCACCTCCTCAACTGCGGGGGCACATTCCTCGTTCGCAGGGACCATGGGTCCGGCTGGAGGGTGCGGTCCGGCAGGTTGTGAGGAGTTGTTTCCGGCAGGGTCCCTGCCAGGAGCGGATAGCTCTACCGGGAGAGGCTTACCGGAGTCCATCTTTCTCCTTTTCCGTTCCATTGTTGCTGGGGATACGGAGGGCTGAGTAAGGTGGAGAACAAAAGTTCCTGGTTCCACAGGAAGCTTTTGGGCGGCACACTTTGACAGGTGATCAGCTATGCTATTTTCCACACGAGGTATGTGCTCTGTTTGCAACCCGTCAAAGCGCTCCTCCAATCTTCTCACTTCCTCAACGTATGCCTCCATCAATGGACTTTGGTAATCCTTGCTGACTTGTCTCACCATAAGCCGTGAGTCTCCTCGAATGATCAGCTTCTTGATTCCCAATTATGCAGCAATCCTGAGCCCGGCAAGGAGCCCTTCATACTCTGCTGTATTGTTGGTTGCCTCTTCCCGGGCAAAATGCATCTGGACGACGTACTTCAAGTGTTCCCCGGAGGGAGCGACGAGAAGCACACCAGCCCCTGCACCTTGTAGGGAAAAAGCACCATCAAAATACATGATCCATTCTTGGGGCGCTTCCTTGCCAGGGATAATTGTTTCTGGCACTTCCTCGTCAGGGGTTGGCGTCCATTCTGCAATAAACTCTGCCAATGCCCTGCTCTGGATTGTTGATGTGCTCTCAAACTTCAAACCAAAACTGGATAACTCCAAAGCCCACTCCACTATTCTGCCAGTAGCCTCAGGGTTCCAGAGTATCCTTTGCAACGGGAAGCGAGTGACAACCGTGATCTCATGGGCTTGGAAGTAGTGGCACAGTTTCCTTGAGGCCATGATGAGGCCAAAGATCAACTTTTGCACGCCAGAGTACCTCGATCTAGCCCCCTATAGCAGGGAACTGACAAAATACACTGGGCGCTGCACCACTTTCTTCCTTGCCGTGTCCTTGGGGTTGTCTTCGCTGCCGTGCTTATCTCTGTCCTGATCCCTATCTGACTCTGCCGGTCTTTGCTCACTCTCTGTTTCATCCACTTCCCGCTGCGCCACCAAGGCTGCACTAACCACTTGATTGGTTGCCGCCAAGTATGACAGCAACGGCTCTTGCAGTTTGGGAGCAACCAAGGTGGGCACAGAAGATAGGTAGGCCTTCAACTCTTACAAGGCCGCATCTGCTTCTGGAGTCCACTTCATGGGCCCTGCCTTCTTCAAGATTTTGAAGAACGGCAAGGCGTGCTCGGCAGACTTGGAAATGAATCTGCTTAGCGCGGCAACGCACCCTGTCAGAAGCCTTACATCTTTAACCATCTTTGGTGCTTGGATCCGTTCGATGGCTTGGATCTTATCGGGGTTGGCTTCGATCCCCCGATGGGATACAAAGTACCCGAGCAGCTTGCCGGAGGGAACACCAAATACACACTTCTCCGGGTTGAGCTTCAAGTTGATCTTGCGCAAATTGGCAAATGTCTCCTCCAAGTCCTGGATAAGGGTTGATCTGTCCTTGGTTTTGACCACAATATCATCCATATAAGCCTCAATGTTTCTGTGCAGCTGTGGCCCAAAACCAACCTGGACTGCCCTTGCAAAAGTAGACCCGGCACTCTTTAATCTGAAAGGCATGCGGATAAAACAGTACGTACCACACGGGGTGATGAACGAGGTCTTCTCTTCATCTTCCTTGGACATGAAGATTTGATGATACCCAGAATATGCATCCAAAAAGGAGAGCAAATCGCAGCCTGAAGTGGAGTCCACGATCTGGTTGATGCGCGGCAAGGGAAATGGGTCTTTCGGGCAAGCCTTGTTGAGATCATTGAAGTCTAAGAAAAGTATCCATTTCCCATTGGCCTTCCGGACAACCACTGGATTTGCTAACCACGTTGGATGCAGCACTCCTCTGACCAAACCAGCTGCCTCAAGTTTCTTGATCTCCTCTGTAATGAACTGTTGCCTCTCCAAGGCCTGCTTCCAGACTTTCTGCTTGACAGGTCGGGCATGTGGGCAGACAGCAAGGTGGTGCTCGATTACCTCCCTGGGAACACCGGGGATATCAGATGGTTGCCAGGCAAACACATCGATATTCACCCGCAGGAAGGCAACGAGCGCGCTTTCCTATTTGTCATCGAGGGTGGCGCTGACAATGAAAGTACCATCAACGCCAGCCAGCCCTGCTGGGACCTTCTTCACTTGTGGAGCAGCAACCTTGGATCTCTTGCTGTTGGAACTCTCCGGCAAGTCATCAACAGGCGCAGCGCACTCCGAATAGGCGCGCTTCCCGAATTCCTTGCTGGAGCCCTTACTATCCTTCTTCTTCCCTCTCTTCTCCTTGGCGGGAACTGCCACTACTGCTGCCTCTGCCGCGACTGCGTCCCGGTACATCTTGTCCACGCAAATGATTGCGTCTTTCTCATCTGATGGGATAGAAATGACTCCAACTGGCCCTGGCATCTTCAAGACGTTGTAGGCATAGAGGGATGCCACCATGAACTTAGCCAGGGCTGGGTGTCCAAGGATTCCATTGTACGGCAAGGGGAGGTCAACCACATCAAACACAATCTTTTCAGTCCGGTAGTTCAGCTCTCCCCCAAATGTCATAGGCAACATGATCTTTCCCTTAGGATGACTCCTGCCGGGATTAACTCCTTGAAACGTGCCGGTGACTTTTACCTCATCCTCTGCTATCTGAAGCTTGCTGATAACCTTTGGGGAAATCAAATTCAACCCGGCCCCGCCGTCCACCAACATCTTCGTGACCTTGAGGTTGCGGATTGTTGGAGAGACCAACAATGGCAAACATCCCACCGCGGTGGTGCGGTCAGGATGATCCTCTTCGTAAAAAATGATGGGCGTGCGTGACCATTTGAGTGGTTCCCGGGCCCCTGGCGCTAGTTCCACGGCATTAACCTCACACGCCCACCGCTTGAGTTGGCGGTGAGAGGCGTGTAGGGATGCACCCCCATCAATGCACATGGCGTCAGTGGCCTTCTGGAACTCCTGCTCACTGGTTTCCTCTTCATCCCCTTCATCACTCTCATCACCGCAGGCTTCCTTCTCTCGATCCCTGGCGGGTTTCCCTTTGTTCTGAAGAGGTCTGCCGGGGCGATTTACTTCACCGCCACGACCCTTACCGCCAGCAACATTCTGTCCCTTTTCCTTGTCACGCTTCTCATATTCTGCTTTCTGTCTCTTGACAAGCTGCTCAACCTGATAACACTCTTGAAGGTCGTGGCCCTTGGTCCGATGGATCTTGCAGTACGGTCCATCACCTTTCCCGGCCTTTTTGGCGGCCGCGGCCTCCCGGCAGTCAGAGCACACGGCAGCTTCCTTGCCGGGGTTTTCGGCCTTAACCTTCTTGCCGATACTAGGGATACCCGACCCTTCAACAGACATTACCGTCTTAGCCTTGCGCTTCTTATTGCGCTTCTTGCTCTTCTTCTGACTGGTGGACTCGTCATCATCCTCTGAATCAACATTAATGCAATCCTCCTCTCCGGGCAGTTTTCTTCCCTCCTCCATCCGAGCACACTTATCCACCAAGGTGTAAAGTTCCTTCACAGTCTTGGGCAACCGTACATTCATCTTGGAACGAATCTTTCGGTTGCACATATTCGACTGGAAGGCAGCTATCACAGCTGCTGGATGGATATTTGGGATGTTTCTGTGGACTCTGCTAAATCTCTGCAAATACTTCCGGAGAGTCTCTCCCTCTTTCTGCTGAAGAAGTTGCAGATCGCTGGGCCGACCTGGTTCTTGATGGCCGCCAGTGAAGGCGCCAATGAACTCATGGCACAAATCAGCCCATGACGAAATGGAGTACTCTGGCAGGTGCATCAGCCAAGACCTCACATTGGACTTGAGAGCCAAAGGGAAGTAGTTGGCGAATACCTTCTCATCTCTTCCCCCGGCAGCTTGAACAACGATGGTGTAGATGCTCAGAAACTCTGCCGAGTTCAGCCTCCCATCGTACTTCTCGGGTATCTCTGGCTTGAACGTGCGGACGGACTGCCAACGGACTTGCCGCAGATCATGAGTAAAGGCAGGGCACCCAACCTCGAAAGGTAGGTACCCGCCAGTATCGAGTGCAAGCTCGTCGATGTCGGGACCGTCACACCCATTGGCCCGGCGGTGGGCGTAGCGGCGTTGCTCAACGACAACGCGCGCGTCTCCCCCCCCCCCCCCCCCCCCGCCTGTTCTCCGGGGCACGCTGCCGGCCTGGACGCGCCCAAGGGTCAGAGGAGGCCGTCGAGACTCCATCAGGTTCTTGATTCCGCTGCGCCCATGCTGGCTGCCGTGGTGGGGATTGTACCATGGGGGTGGCCCCTTCCGTACGACCAGCAGCACGGGCCGTTGTCGTCGCTTGGGGAGGCCGTGGCGGGCCAACTCGCTGCGAGCCCCCAGCCTCGGCGAAGCCGAGCAGGCTCTGGATGGTGGCACGCCATTCATCCATCTGCTCGACCGCTGGCGAAAACCTCAGCAGCAGTTGAGCCCGCGCCATGGCCTCCGTAGCGATACATGGTATGCGCGATGATGACGCAGATCGCGCCATCGCTCGGCTCCTGACGGGGCCAGCAGTGACCGTATCATGTCCCCGCTATTGCGGGGCGGCCACCTGGATGGCATGGTGGCGCGGTGATGGCGCTTGAGGGTCAGCAGCTCCACTAGGCGCAGCAGCCTGGTCGACTCGTCCCGGGGGAGATGCACGCGCTACGGCCGCCCCTGTGGTGGGGGCAGCCAGAGGGCGGCGATTCGCCCTGGACCGAGCGCCATTGCTGCGGCTGTGCCCGTCGGCGAGGGGAAGGACTGTGGATGGAGTTGCCCCTTCACCCGTACCTCGCGGAGCGTGGCCATCGGGGTGTTGCTGATGTTGTTCTCCTCTGGCGTCTCCTGCTCCTGCTTCGACCACAGGGGAAGTGGTGATGGTGCCGCCTGCCCCGACCACAGCCCCAGCGGCGTCCACACTCTCGTGCGCCTCCGCGTCCCCCGCATCATTGGTGGCTGCGGGCGGCGGCGCCTTTGAGGTGGATGGGTGAGCAGCAACACCGGGCTTCTTCTTGGGCGCCATTGCCGACGGCGCCGTCAAAGACGAAGATGGTGATGAAGATGATGCGCTGCACACGCTTTCAGGTTCGCGCAAGCGATCCCCCTACCTGGCGCGCCAAAGATGTCGCAGGAAACCACGGCCACCTATGGGGCCAAGGGGCCCCTTGCTGGTTCGGTAGGGGGGATGTCGCATCGCACAAAGAGCAGAAGAATGTGGGGCAGCACGGCAGAGATCACATGGGCAATTTTACCCAGGTTCGGGCCGCCGCGAGGCGTAAAACCCTACTCCTGCTTTGGTGGATTGATGGTGGAAAAGTGGTGGTGGAGCATAGTACACTTGCCCGGCAGGCTCGCCCTGGGGAGGCAGTGACTACGCGCGTACGAGTGTGGGGGTGTTCAACCTTCCAACCCTTGGTACGGATGCCATGGACCTCCTTTTATAGGTTAAGGGGTCACCACAGTGGCAAAACAGTCATTATGCACTGATAAGATAGCAAACAGTGCTATCATACCTAATTCTGCAGGCTGACAGAGTGCATTATATGCCTCGCTCAACGTCACATCATTGCTCGCCCGGCAAGCCTTGCCGGGCTCATCTTGCCAGCTCCATGCCTGCTTGCTTGGCACGTCGCAGGACGGGTGTCATCTGTAGGTATTTCCTATAGAAAGAGGCCGCCATGTGGCGAATGGCTGCCACTTAGTCACTTTGCGGCTTGACACCGCATTGATCAATGACGTGGGTCATGGTGAGATGGCTTGGTGAGGTGTCTTTGCCCTCGTGAGTCCCGGCAGGCCCTGCCGAGACATCTTGAATGCTTTCTTCCGGGGGAGCCCTTGTCCTTGCCAGGTCTGTCTGCCCGGCAAGGGAGGCTTTTCTCCTGGTGGTGTCTCGCTTCTTCGTCTTGGTCTTGGCCTTCTTAATCTGCCTGGTGGTTCTTCGAAGATCTTGGTCTCTTGTATCTTGACACGGCCTTGGTGTTGTAATCTTGTTCTCGTGCCTGTGCACAGTCAGGGCAACAGACCCAGGGTTTGTTGCACCAACATCTACCAACTGTGGATTAATTCCCTGGTCACTACTAAGTAGGTTATGCTACTGTTTAAGTTTCTATACTACTGTTTATACTGATGTTATTCTGTCGGTGTTATGCCATGATTTATGCATGTTCTTATACTCCAGTTACTTTTGGAGTCTGGATATAAGGATAAAGTACTTTATTTGTATGGTTATAGTGCTTGTCACTCCATAGGTTATAGTGATTCCTTATGTGTTCTTGTAGTTTGGTTGCTTTCCTGTTCATGCATGTTTTAACAACTATATATAGTTTTTCTGTGAATCTGTCATGCATGTATTGAAATGCAGGAAATGTTGAATACATGTTCGCTCTCAGCTGGGATATTGGATTGTACATAGTTATGTGATTTATTCATGTCTGCTTCTTATCTTATTAAGGGATTATCTTTATGTCCTTGCTATGAGTAGGATGGTCAATAGCTTGTTCTGTAGTTTATCTATTCCTGTACAGTTTGCTTTGCCCTTCATATCTAACTACGTATTGTAGAATCTCTACTTTATGCCAATAGCTGCCTGTAGCATTGTTCTACTATCTGTGTGATGCTGAACAATATGCTATAAATTTGTTGCTATATTCTCACCGAATGCACAGTTTATTTCCTTAGACCTACTGTGAAACAAAGGCTTAACTTGTAACATTTTTTCTTAACAATAAGCATAGAATTCCTGACTATGTTATATTATCATCCTACTCTTGCTTCAACAACTGTACTCATTCCTGACTCTGTTATATGTAAGGAGTAAAATAGTTTAATTGAGTGATATCCACTAGTTCACTATCTTAAAGCACCTTTTTAGCATTGTGTGCTACTAATAGTATTTTAGACTTACCATATCCTCTCTGGCTAGGTCTTCCTCACAGGTGATGGCAGGAGCGCATGATAGACTTCTAAATGGACAAGTATCTGCAACGTTCAGCGTCAACGATGATGCTTACCAGATGTTCTACTGCAACCCCATCCATATCATCGACATGAAGTCAGGTATCTACTTGTCCTGAAGTTGATGGCCTGAAGCTTGATACACGTATCATGTGACACACATTAGGAAATCTGAATAACTTTGACATAGTTGCTCTGTTATCTTGCATTGGGTTGGTACTTACCGGTTGCCTTTACAAATATATTTCATTTTTTCTCTTATGAGAATGTTATCTGCATGGTTTCTTATTAGATCTCAAATTCTGCAGCTATTTTTCATTGTTAGGAAAATGTTATATGCACGGCTTCACTTGATTATGTTCCAAACTTTTCTGATTTATAACACGCAGATGCTGGCCTTCATTTGTCAAAAGTTGGTGCACAGGAACTCCAGGAGAAGAATCCCAAAGAAAACATGCGCCCAACAATGTGTTCTAGCTCACTGGAGCATCATTGTAAAGTACCTAATTTATGGCTGAGTACCTGATTTATGGCCGAGTACCTGATTTGCACTGTGCATCATTGTAAAGTACTTTGTTTGGCTGTTGTATGAAAATATTATGTGTTTTTGGCTCTTTTTGACTCAAATTATTTATTATTACACAAATAGTGAACTGATGTGTGGGACCTACAAAGCTCACCTGTTAATTGTGGCCCATTTGACTTGTGGGTCCTTTAAAATGGGAAAGGACAAAAGAAAACGGACAAATGGGACCTAATTGGATGACCTGACTAGTTGGACCCGCTGCAAAATGGACTATAAAAAGGCTAAGGTCAAACAAGAAATCTGCTCTAGAATGGACCTGAAAAAGGCTAAGGCCCAAACAAGAAATGGACTGTAGAAAGGCCAATGGCAGCAGAATTGTTGGGTTGGCCCATGTAACCGATCAGAATTGACAACAAATAGAATAAAATAAAAAGTCTGAATTAATGGGCTCGGCCCATATAGACATCGAATTGGACTGGGCTAATTCTGATCAATGACCTTTTCATTTGATCGCAATTTTGCCACATCAGCTTGCCACATCGGATCCGACGTGGCCTGGGCAGACAACCAGCGACCAAAACAAAAGGTTGTTGAACCAACGACCTTTTGTTTTGGTCGTTGCCTTCTACGATCATATCACAGAGAAGGTCGTTAAGTTTCATTAAAGATGGTCAGCTTTTGACCAATTGTTTTTGGTAATAAAAAGGTCGCAAATGAAAAACAATGACCATTCAGCGACTAATAGTGATGGTCGCAAGTTGACATATTTCTTGTAGTGCTCAACATCAAAGATCAATCTTGCTTTGAAGGCCAAGCATGTATGTGAGGAAGAGCAAAGTGAAGAAGAAGAAGAAGAAGAAGAAGATGATGATGAAGATGGTGATGAGATTGACTCCAATGAGAGCCCTTCATATGAAGACATTGCCCTCTTTGTCAAGAAGTTTAGTGCCAGAAAATTCAAGGGAAGATTCGAGAAGAAGAAAGTGAGAAAATGCTACAACTGTGAAGAAACCAACCACTTCTCCAACGATTGCCCTTATGAGAAGAGAGAAGATAAACCAAGGTTTCCCAAGACCTTTCCCAAGAAGAAGTTGCCAAATCCTTTAAACTCCAAGCTCAAGAAGAGAGATGGGAAAGCAATGGTTGATCATGAATAATCCGTTCCAGATGATGTTGGTGGTGTTGCTGGAGTAGCTCCAAATTCTCAAAACACCTTGAGGCTAGTCAACAAGAGTGGTGATGTTGTCACCTACAACTATATGAAAGACTACAAGGGCAATGCTCACAAGTGCTTAATGGCAAAGGCCGTGTAGAAGATGGAGAGGAACAAAACTCTCCTGACAAGGTCAAGGTAACCCCACGTTCAAATCCTCCTCTTTTCACTCCGTCTACTCCTTGTGATGAGTACCTTGATGCGGAGGATAATTATGATGATGATGATATAGATGATCCTATGCTTGCTAAACTAAATAAGTTCATGTGCTCCCTTAAAGGAAAGAAGCTCACTATGTTTCGTATGCTTATGGAGATGGTGAGTAAGCACACCATTACCATTAAGGAACTCGAAATCCTCGTCACCGAGGAAAAGGAAAAATATGAAATCCTTGAGCGGAAAGTCCAATATGGGGAAGCACGAAATGAGGAACTATGCTTAAAAATTGGTGCAAACATTGACGCTCATGCTAAAAAACTTGCCTCCTTGAAAAAGGCCAAGAACTCTTGCAAGGAGTTGATGAATGATAAAAGTAAGCTTGTGGAATCTCATGCTTCTCTCTCTAAGGATTGTGAGCTTCTATCCGTGTCCCTCAAGACTAAGGAAGAGGAGCTCACCCTTCTTACAAAGAGCTTTGATACACTCAAACTTACTTATCTTGAAACTCTAGCCAAGGTTTACTCTTCACCTATTATCAATGTTGATGCTTGTACTACTAACTCTAGTGGTGACCTAGCATATATTCTTGAGGAAAACCGCTTTCTAAAGGCACAGCTTGAGAGATGACTCATGACATGTGCTCAAGGACAAAAGAACCTAAATGAGGTATTGAGCCAACACAATGAGGTGTTTGCCAAGGAAGGGCTCGGGTTTGACCCAAGCACAAGCAAGAAGAAGATGTCTTCTCAAAAGTGCACCACCCCTCTCAAAGAGACATTTGTACGTGAAGGGCACAAGCAGAAAGGTAAGGTTGTGAGTGGGAAGGCCACTAGGGGCATGCCCACTCTCAACAAGCCAAAAGAGTTCATGCCTCCATCCTATGTACTTCGTAAAACAAAGGATGGAGAAGTTTATGCGAAATTTGTTGGTCCTCGTAATGCATTCTGATTTTATCCTACTTGGGTCCCTAAGACCCTTGTGACTAACTTGAGAGGTCCCATTGCAAAATGGGTGCCTCTAACCAAGTCATAAATTGTGTGTAGGTTGCTTTCTCTGGTGGAGTCAAATGGGTGATCGATAGTGGATGCGCCAACCATATGACTGGAGATAGCAAATTTCTTTTTGATTTCATGGAAGCTATTCAACCATTTATGAGCATTGTGTTTGGTGGAGGATCAAAAGGACAGGTACTCGGGTTGGGCAAGGTGGCTATCACAAATGACATGTCTCTTGCAAATGTCATGCTTGTCCAATCCCTTAAATATGATTTTCTTTCCGTTCGCCAATTGGTTTCCGTTGGTTATGATACACTATTTGGACTAACGGATGTGAAAGTCTTCAAGAGAGATACTCTCGAAGTGGCCTTTATTGGAGAGTTGGATGGCAACCTTTACATGGTTGATTTCTCGAAAGAGAGCACATTCCATGCAACTTGTCTAATGGCCAAGGCCGACAAGGGGTGGCTATGGCATCGCCGGCTAGCCCATGTCGGCATGAGAAATCTTCAAGATCTCTTAAAGGGTAATCACATCCTTGGACTAACAAATGTCTATTTTGAGAAAGATTGTGTGTGTAGTGCATGCATAGCCGGGAAGCAACATCAATCAAAGCACCCATCCAAGAATATTGTATCTACTTCAAGGTCTTTGGAGCTCCTTCATGTGGATATTTTTGGGCCTCCTTCATGGGATAGTCTTGGTGGGAAAAAGTATGGACTTGTCATTGTTGATGATTACTCAAGGTATACATGGATGTTTTTCCACAAGTCCAAGGACGAGACGAAGATCACCTTCATTGATTTTGCCAAGCAAGCCCAACGCAAGTTTGACAAAGAAATCTTGGCAATAAGAAGTGATAATGGCTCCGAGTTCAAGAACTACACCTTGGAAGAATTTCTTAGTGCTGAAGGGATTGAGCATCAATATTCCGCACCCTATACTCCTCAACAAAATGGTGTAGACGAGAGGAAGAACCGTACACTTGTGGAAATGGCAAGGTCCATGTTGGATGAATACAAGTCACCACATAGTTTTTGGGTTGGGGCTGTCAACACTTCATGCCATGCATCAAACCGGCTCTTCCTCCGCACGATACTGGAGAAGACTCCATATGAGCTCCTAACCTGGAACAAGCCAAATGTCAAGTACTTTCATGTATTTGGGTGCAAGTGTTTCATCCTCAACAAGAGAGATCGGTTAGGAAAATTTCAATCCAAAACAATTGAGGGGATATTTGTTGGTTATGGATCAAACTCTCACGCCTATAGAGTCTACAACAAATCCAATGGATGTGTTGTAGAAACTTGTCATGTGGTGTTTGATGAATTTAATGGATCCCATGGGGAGCAAGTTGATCTAAGTGATGTAGGTGAAGAAGATCCCTCTCAAGATATTTTGACCATGGGTGTTGGTGCTCTTCTTCCAATGGAACAAGAACCTCATGATGATGATGATGAAGATGGAATTTTCTCTCATCCTCAAGCCACTTCAACACCCATACCTCCACAAGATCCTATTGCTCAAACTATACCCATTGTTCAAGATCAAGAAGGAGAACAAGTCCCTCACCATGATCACATTCAAGAACAAGATCATGACCAAGAGCAAGAACAAGAAAGTGCAATCATTGATGATGAACCTCAACAAATGCAACATGAAGAAGAAGATCTTCCACCACACATTAATGATCCATATGTTGAGGATGTGGATGATGGAAATGAAGCTGAACCTCGTGAAACCCTAACCTCCATCATGCCCCGAGTGGCCGGTCATGTTGATGTTGATCAAATTCTTAACGGCATATCGGAAGGTAGAGTCACTCGTAAACAATTGACAAACTTTTGTGCTCACTTTTCGTTTGTCTCTAGTGTTGAGCCACTCAAGGTACAAGATGCATTGATGGACAATGATTGGCTTGTTGCTATGCAAGAAGAGCTGAACAGCTTTGAACGCAACAAAGTGTGGTCATTAGTCAAGAGACCAACTAAGGAACACAATGTCATTGGAACAAAATGGATTTTCAAGAACACGCAAAATGAGAATGGCGTAATCATCCATAACAAGGCAAGGTTAGTGGCACAAGGGTACTCACAAGTTGAAGGTTTGGACTTTGATGAGACCTTTGCTCCCGTTGCCCGTCTTGAATCTATTTGCATCTTACTTGCCTATGCTGCTTTCAATGGTTTTACATTACATCAAATGGATGTGAAGAGTGCTTTCCTTAACGGTCCTCTACAAGAAGAACTATATGTATCACAACCACCTGGGTTTGTTGATCCCGATCACAAAGACTATGTGTATAAACTTCACAGGGCTTTGTATGGCCTCAAACAGGCACCTTGTGCTTGGTATGATCATCTTAAGAAGTTTCTACTCAATGATGGTTTTGTGAGAGGGGTGATCGATCCCACTCTTTTTACTACTCCCTCCGTTCCTTTATATAAGGTGTATTTGATTTTTGATAAAATTCCACAATGTAAGGTGCATTTGTTCTAATTCCTCGTAATTCTGATCTTGGCCCTCCAAAAAAAGGAAAGTATCTCTCCCCTGATTGCATGTATCTCTCCTTGTAGAGAAAGAAAAGGAAACTATCTTTCTCCCGATTGTGTGTATCTCTTTCTTTCCTAGCCTAAATGATTTACTTGCCGCTAATCTGCAAATTAGAGAAGGGTAATTATGTCCTAACTAGTGCATAATTATGTGCCTTGGTCACCGTGTTGAAAATAATACACCTTAGATAAAGGAATGGAGGGAGTATGAGGCAAAAGGGTGATTTGATCTTATGCCAAATCTATGTAGATGACATCATTTTTGGTTCTCCTAACATTCATTTGCGCAATAAGTTTGCGGCCTCCATGACCAAGACCTTTGAGATGTCACTCAATGCGGACTTGAAGTTCTTTCTCGGATTTCAAATTCAACAATTTCAAGAAGGAATTTTCTTATCTCAAACAAAATACCTCAAGGATATTCTAGAAAAGTTTGACATGACAAATGCTAGCCCCTGTAAGACACCCATGCCTACAAAACTTGTTCTCACTGAAGACACCAACAGTATTCCTTTTGACCCATCTATTTACCGCTCTATGATTGGTTCATTGCTTTATCTTTGTGCATCTAGACCAGACATCATGTTAAGTGTAGACATATGTGCAAGATTTCAAGCTTCCCCTAGGGAAAGTCATCATAAGGCGGTTAAGCATATTCTTAGATACCTTGTTCACACCCCAAAGTTGGGTCTATGGTACCCCAAGGATGCCAAGTTTGATCTCATTGGGTACACAGATGCGGATTGGGCTGGAGACAAAGTGGGAAGGAAGTCTACCTCCGGCGCATGTCAATTTCTTGGACGCTCCTTGGTAAGTTGGTCCTCGAAGAAGCAGAATTGTGTCTCCCTCTTCACCATCGAAGTAGAATACATTGCAACCGCAAGTTGTGCAACTCAATTACTATGGATGAGGCAAACTTTGAAGGATTATGGTATCACTTATAGACATGTGCCTCTTCTCTGTGATAATGAAAGTGCCATCAAGATTGCTGAGAACCCTATTGATCACCCTCGTACAAAACATATTGATATTAGGTATCACTTCTTAAGAGACCATGTGCAAAAAGGTGACATTGATATTGCTCATGTTGGTACAGATACGCAACTTGCCGACATTTTCACCAAACCATTGGATGAAGCAAGGTTTTGTCAACTTAGGCGTGAACTTGGTATCTTGGAGCTTGATAGCATTATGTGAAATCTAGTACCCATGCATACATTTACTTCATGTCTTGTCTTGATGTAGGCATATATTTTGGGGGAGACATTCAACTCATGAGTACTCTCACCCTATATCATGCATAAAAAGAACAAACACTCTCAAAGTTACCATGTTTCTCAAACTATGGTGCTTTAAATGATGGAGTAGTGACTATGTACCCTGCTACGTATCCAATGTATCTATAATTTATGAAGTATTCATGTTGTTATATTATCATTCTTGGATGTTTTACAATCATTTTATAGCAACTTTATATCATTTTTTGGGACTAACCTATTGACATAGTGCCCAGTGCCAGTTCCTATTTTTTGCTTGGTTTTTACTTCGCAGGAAATCAATATCAAACGGAGTCCAAATGCAGCGAAATTTTTTAGAGAATTTTTTTGGAACAGAAGACCTAGGATGGGCTAAAAAAGTACCAGGGGGAGGCCCGAGGTGGGCACAGCCCAGCTGGGCGTGCCCAGGAGCCCAGGCGCACCCAGAAGGGTTGTGCCCCCCTCAGTGACCTCCCGCACCGCCTCTTCGCCCTATAAATTGCCAAATATTCCAAAAACCCTCGGGGTAACCCTAGATCAGAAGTTCCACCGCCGCAAGCCTCTGTAGCCATGAAAAACCAATCTAGACCCCGTTCCGGCACCCCGTCGGAGGGGGAAATCATCACCGGTGGCCATCTTCATCATCCCGGCGGCTACCATGATGAGGAGGGACTAGTCCACCCTCGGGGCTGAGGGTTTGCACCAGTAGCTATGTGTTTAATCTCTCTCTCTCTCATGTTCTTGAGATGTCACGATCTTGATGTATCGCGGGCTTTGTTAATATAGTTGGATCATATGGTGTTTTCCCCTCTCTATCTTGTTGTGAATTGAGTTTTCCCTTTGAGATTTCGTTCTTATCGGATTGAATACTTTTATGGATTTGAGAACACTTTATGTATGTCTTGCTATGAATACCCGTGGTGACAGTGGGGTATCATATTGATTCACATGATATATGTTTTGGCACTCAACTCACGGATTCCCGAGGTGGCATTGGGGTAATCTATGCATAGGGGTTGATGCACGTTCTTGTCTTTGTTTCTCCGGTAGAAATCTTGGGGCACTCTTTGAGGTTCTTTGTGTTGGATTGAGTATTATGAATATGAAATTATTTGGTGTTATCTTAGTACGAACTCTTGATAGATCGATCGGAAAGAATAGATTGGTTTTATTTTAGTACGAACTCTAGGATAGATTGATCAGAAAAAATTGCTTTGAGGTGGTTTCGTACCATACAAACAATTTCGTCTTATGTTCTCCGCTAGATAAGAACTTTGGAGTGATTCTTCATCGCACGTTGAGGGATGGTTATATGATCCAATTATATTAGCATTGTTGAGAGATTGCACTAGCGAAAGTACGGACCCTAGGCCTCATTTTCAAGCATTGCAATACCGTTTGTGCTCAATTTTATCAATTGCTACCTTGCTGTTTTTTATTGTTCCTATTACAAAAATCAATATCTACTATCATTACTACGCTTGTATCACCATCTCTTTGCTGAACTAGTGCACCTATACAAATTACCATTGTATTTGGTGTGTTGGGGACACAAGAGACTTTTAATTATTTGGTTGCAGGGTTGTTTGAGAGGGACCATCTTCATCCTACGCCTCCCACGGATTGATAAACCTTAGGTCATCCACTTGAGGGAAACTTGCTACAGTCCTACAAAACTCTGCGCTTGGAGGCCCAACACGAGTCTACAAGAACAAGTTGTGTAGTAGACATCAAGCTCTTTTCTGGCGCCGTTACTGGGGAGGTGAGTGCTTGAAGATATATCTTTAGCTCTTGCAATTGAATCTTTTAGTTTCTTGTTTATCACTAGTTTGGTTTATAAAAATAAAATTACAAAAAAATGGAATTGAGGTGGTCTCATATTGTTCATCTTTATAATGTCTTTCTTGAAAATGATGGATCGGAAAATTGTGCTCAATTGTTAGAAGAAGAATTCAATAAAATGTTTGGCATGAATGATGAGCAGGATTGCAATGTTGTTAGTATGAATTCTTTGAATATCCAAAATGCTAATGATGATTGCACAAGTCATGACAAAAATGTTTCTTATAAGCATGTCAATTTTTGTGGAGTGGAAAGACTTTGTGAAGATGTGCCTTATAGGGAAGATAGATTTTGTAAGAAGCATAAACATGATAGACCCAATTTTTTGCTCAAAGTGATAGATGAATTTTCTACAAAATTATGTTCTCTTTGTCCTATTACTTGTGAACTTTGCAATAAGGTTGGTCATTTTAATTTCCAATGCAAACTTTTTCATGATTGAATCATGGCCAAATATTGTAATGATTTGATCACCCTTGAACTTTATAATGAGCTTTGTCTATTTTTGGGGAGTGAAGAATTGACACATAAAAATAGTTGGTTTGAAGTATTCATTCTCACAGACAACATTGAAACTAATCTAAAGAATATCCACATGTTTTGCATGGTAAATTGCAATGAGAATGCTTATATTGCCAACTATAGAAAGATGGGAAAACCAATAGAATATAAAAGGAATACTAATGAAAGGGTAAAGATTTCCAATTTCCCTCCTATTGTCTCTCATATTGAAAGAGGTGACGAGGAGGAGCTCCCTATTCAACCAATATCATCAGTAAGAAGCTCGAAAAAATTAATTAAACCCAAACATGATGTGGTGAAGAAGAAGAAAAGAAGAAAGAATAGAGGTAAAAAGGTATCTCTCCTAAATAATGTTGCTCCTATTATTGTTGTGCCTCATGAAAATGAATCAAAAATAATTGTGGAAGATGATGCACTTGATGATGATATTGCTTCTTTGTCTTGTGGCACAATGTCCGAGAGCACTATTGATGGTGATTTTGTTATGCCTATTGCTTGTTGGGATGATTATGATTGGGAAGAAAATGATACTTCTTGTAATCTTGGAAATCTTTTTGGCACCAACTTGGTAAATTATGATGATGGCAATTGTTATACCATTGGTGCTATTCATACTATTAATGATGAGAGTGATTATGTTTATGATATGCCAAGCCACAAGCTTGGGGATGCTATGTTTGATGAGAATGACATGTTTGAGAATTTATTTGCTGCAATTAATGTTTTTCCCAAGCTTGGGGATGATATGCTTAATGAAGATGATCTTTTTAGTCCCCCTACTTTGAATGATCAAATTTGCTATGATGATTGCATGCCTCCTATCTATGATGAGAACAAAGTTGCTACATATGATGATTATTGTGATGATACTTATGTTATAAAAAGTAGTGATAATTATTGTCATAATTTTGAATATCCTTTTACTTAACATTACTCTTTTAATGTGGAAACAATTTTTAGTATTCGAGTTTCATATGATACTCCCACTATTGTGAATGAGAATAAAATTGCTTATATGGAGAGTAATAAATTTTCTATGCTTTTGGATCATGAAAAGAATGCTTTATGTGATGGTTATATTGATGAATCTATTCATGATGCTACTGAAAATTATTATGAGAGAGGAACTTATGATTCATGATGCTCTTGTTATGTTTCAATTCCTATCTTTTATGCGAGCATCATTGAACTCATCATGCCTAGCTAAAAGGCATTAAAGAAAAGTGGTTGTTGGGAGACAACCCAACATTTACCCCTACTGTTTTTGTGTGTTTACATGTTTAGGCTACTGTAGTAATCATGTTTTATAGCTTTTGTTTCAATAAAGTGCCAAGTAAAGCCTTTGGGATAGTATGGATGATAGTTGACTTGATTCTGTGCAAAAACAGAAAATTTTGCACTCAGTCCAGGAATTTTAAAAATTGACTGGAACATGCTTTTGATCGTAATTTTAACAGATGATTGTTATACAAATTTCCTACGTTGTCCTAATTTTTCAGAATTTTTGGAGTTACAGAAGTATGGTTGGAGTAAAGATTACTACAGACTATTCTGTTTTTGACAGATTCTGTTTTCAATGCATAGTTTGCTTGTTATCTAGTTTCTATGGCTTATATTGCTCAATATAAATTGTGGAAATGATAAGGTACAGTAGGCATTTTGTGAGAACAATTATGAATCTTGTCTTTGACAGTACCGAAGTGAATGGTTTTCTCATTATCATACTAACCTATCTCACGAAGTTCCGTCAAGTTTTGTGTGATTGAAGTTTTCAAGTTTTGGGTGAGATATCGATATGAGGAGAATAAGGAGTGACAGGACCCTAAGCTTGGGGATGCACAAGTCACCCCCAAGGTAATATTCAAGGAAGATCCAAGCAACTAAGCTTGGGGATGCCCCGGAAGGCATCCCCTCTTTCGTCTTCAACATTATCGGTAACCTCACCTCGAGTTATATTTTCATTCGTCACATCATATGGGTTTTGCTTGGAGCATCATTATATTTTGTTAGTACTTGCTTGCTGTTATTTATAATAATGTTTTATATCTTTTACTTCAATAAAAATGTCAAGTATAGCCTTTGCTATGCTTATTTTGCAAGTATATGAGTTGCTGTTTCAAAACAGAAAGTTTATAGCTGTTGCAAAAATTCCCGAGAAAAGTAAGAATGTGATAAAATGCTGAAATTATTTGGAAAATAAGATATGATAAATTTTCTACAGTGTGGTAAATTTTCAAATTTTTTGGAGTTAAATAAGTATTGATATTCTTGCTTCCTTTATAGACTGTCCTGTTTTGACAGATTGCTGTTATGTTTGCATTGTTTGCATATGTTTGCTTGTTTAATGATTCTATTTGAGGATAGGAGTATTAAATATGCAGAGGCATTTAGTATGCAATGTTAAATTATTATTTTAGTGATTTGTTACAGTATAGAATGATAAGGTTATTGCATTGATTTATACTAACTTATCTCACGAGTTCTTGTTGAGTTTTGTGTGGATGAAGTTTTTAAGAATTAGGGAAACCGTGTTATGAGAAGAATGAAGAAGACACAAGAGCTCAAGCTTGGGGATTCCCAAGGCATCCCAAGTTAATATTCCAAGAAGTATCAAGCATCTAATCTTGGGGATGCCCCGGTAGGCATCCCACCTTTCTTCGTCAACAATTATCGGTTAGCCTCGGTTGAGCCTAAGTTTTTGCTTCTTCACATGATGTGTACTATTCTTGGAATGTCATTTTATTTTGTTTTCCTTGATGTTTTAATAAAATACTTAGATCTTAAAGTTTTTAAATCAAAGAGAGTCCTCAAATAGCTACCCATTTACTTAACTACTCGTTTGATCTTCACTTATATCTTTTTGGAGTAGTTTGCCATTTACTCTTGTGCTTCACTTATATCCTATGAGTAAATTGTTGAATGAATTGAATGTCATGGAGTTGAAGTTATATGTTCATATCATGCCTAGTAGTAGCTTCACATTGGGTTTAGAAAGTGAAATCTTTTGAAGCTTGAAAATCACAATATTGGTCATACATGCAATTCATGAATGATTAGTATAAGGAAGAGAACTTTCACATGAAAATATATTATCTTGGACATCTTCTATGATTGTGAATACCCATTAATTATTTTCAAACTTGAGCAAATTAGTTGAAGTTGGACAAGGAAGACAACGTAATGAGTTATGTTTGGGTATATTTGCATAGAAGTTATATTGTCATGGATCCTCCAACATGTGGTGTTTGCCTAGGATCTTTTGCTAGCCAAAAATTCATACTAAGTAGAGATACTACTTGTGCATCCAAAAACCCTTAAACCCAGTTGCTTGCCATGAGTGTCCACCATACCTACCTATGGATTGAATAGGATGCCTCAAGTAAGTTGTCATCGGTGCATAAAGCAATAAAAATTGCTCCTAAATATGTTTGATCTTTTATTGTAAGGGAAAATTGAGCGTTGTACGAACTTGTGATGGCAAAGTAATAAAAGTGATGAACTACATAATAAAGGTTGCTATCATAAGGGGCAATATAGCGTGACGTTCCTTTGCATTAAGAGCTTCGGCATCCAAATAAAAAGCGCATGACAACCTCTGCTTCCCTCTGCGAAGGGCCTATCTTTTACTTTTCAGTATTTACTTTTATGCAAAGAGTCAATAGTATGAATTCTCATTTCAACCTCAACTATTATCTAGTTGGCAAGCATCATGTGGTGGGGAAAGATCTAGGCACATATGACCAGTCAAATATATTTGATCATGATTTATTATTGTTGACAATTATCTCTATGATAAATGAGTTGGGAGGCAAAATATTAAGCCCCTATCTTTCTTTGTGTTTGATGGATGCCATTTGTTCTAAGAATATACTTTGAGTACTAGCAATCATGGAAGACTATATGATGATTGAGTATGTGGAGCTCTTACTTAGACTCCGTTGAATAAGTTGAATCGCAATTGTTTGGTGACTAAGAATATAGGTTGTTGAGTTTCAAGAGAATTCATTGTTTGAACCTTAACATGTGAATTGGTTGCTACTTTAACATGAGAAGTTTTATGAGAAATAATTGATGTTATGATGCTAGGAAAAGGGATTGAAATTATCATTGATCAAACTTATAAACTCTGCTAGCATTCACACTTCATAAATTATTTCTTTTATCATTTACCTACTCGAGGACGAGTAGGAATTAAGCTTGGGGATGCTGATACGTCTCCAACGTATCTATAATTTATGAAGTATTCATGCTATTATATTATCATTCTTGGATGTTTTACAATCATTTTATAGCAACTTTATATCATTTTTTGGGACTAACCTATTGACATAGTGCCCAGTGCCAGTTGCTGTTTTTTTTTTGCTTGTTTTTTACTTTGTAGGAAATCAATATCAAACGGAGTCCAAATGCATCAAAAAAACTTGGAGAATTTTTCTGGGCCAAAAGACCCGGGATGGGCTAAAAAAGTACGACGGGGAGGCCCGAGGTGGGCACAACCCACCTGGGCACGCCCAGGAGCCTAGGCGCGCCCAGGGGGGTTGTGCCCCCTCGGTGACCTTCCGCACCGCCTCTTCGCCCTATAAATTGCCAAATATTCCAAAAACCCTCAGGGTAAACCTAGATCAAAAGTTCTACCGCCGCAAGCCTCTACAGCCATGAAAAACCAATCTAGACCCCATTCCGGCACCCCGTCGGAGGGGAAATCATCACCGGTGGCCATCTTCATCATCCCGGTGGCCACCATGATGAGGAGGGAGTAGTCCACCCTCGGGGCTGAGGGTTTGCACCAGTAGCTATGTATTTAATCTCTCTCTCCCTCTCTCTCTCTCTCGTGTTCTTGAGATGTCACGATCTTGATGTATCACAGGCTTTGTTAATATAGTTGGATTATATGGTGTTTTCCCCTCTCTATCTTGTTGTGAATTGAGTTTTCCCTTTGAGATTTCGTTCTTATTGGATTGAACACTTTTATGGATTTGAGAACACTTTATGTATGTCTTGCTATGAATACCCGTGGTGGCAATGGGGTATCATATTGATTCACTTGATATATGTTTTGGCACTCAACTCGCGGATTCCCAAGGTGACATTGGGGTAATCTATGCATAGGGGTTGATGCACATTCTTGTCTTTGTTTCTTCGGTAGAAATATTGGGGCACTCTTTGAGGTTCTTTTTGTTGGATTGAGTATTATGAATCTGAAATTATTTGGTGTTATCTTAGTACGAACTCTTGATAGATCGATCGGAAAGAATAGCTTGGTTTTATTTTAGTACAAACTCTAGGATAGATTGATCGGAAAGAATAGCTTTGAGGTGGTTTCGTACCCTACAAACAATTTCGTCTTATGTTCTCCGCTAGATAAGAACTTTGGAGTGATTCTTCATCGCACGTTGATGGATGGTTATATGATCCAATTATATTAGCATTGTTGAAAGATTGCACTAGCGAAAGTACAGACCCTAGGCCTCATTTTCAAGCATTGCAATACCATTTGTGCTCCGTTTCATCAATTGCTACCTTGCTGTTTTTATTGTTCCTATTACAAAAATCAATATCTACTATCATTACTACGCTTGTATCACCATCTCTTCACCGAATTAGTGCACCTATACAAATTACCATTGTATTTTGTGTGTTAGGGACACAAGAGACTTTTTATTATTTGTTTGCAGGGTTGTTTGAGAGGGACCATCTTCATCCTACGCCTCCCACGGATTGATAAACCTTAGGTCATCCACTTGAGGGAAATTTTCTACTATCCTACAAAACTCTGCGCTTGGAGGCCCAACACGAGTCTACAAGAACAAGCTGTGTAGTAGACATCATACCCAAGGTTCAAATCTTTGTGGTAATATGTCACATATGCTCAAACATGGTGACTTCGGTCACCGCTCGTGTGTTGCTTACATGAATCACTCTAAGCTTAACTGTATTGGGTATCTTGCTAAGCGTACTATAGTCCTATAATTTTTTTAGGATCTGCATCCCTAAAATCTCCTTGGCGGAGTCTATATCAAATATCTTTATATGACCCATAAAAATCTTCTTCACAAACCCTCTCTGCACATTGCTTCTGTCCAGGGGCCGGACATCCGGCACCACTGCCCGGACATCCGGGCCCTGGCAGTTCCTGCTGCTGATACATCCATCAGGCTCTTCCAGTGGCCGGACATCCGGCTAGTCGCTGGACATCCGGGCCCTGGATATTCTTTCCCTGACCCCCAGTCGCCGGATATCCGGTCTTGACCCCCGGATGTCGGCCTCGTACGCGCACACCTCACATAAACCGGGGAGGGCTCGGGATTTGGGGGCAGTTTCCCCCATCTCTTCTCGCTCCCCCCACCTATTCTCACGCCGCCGTCGGGATCTGCCCCGGCCCGCCCCGGCCATCTCCTCCGTCCTCTGGCCTCCGGTCTCTCCTCCACGCCCTCGTCTCTCCCCGATCTACTCTTCCACCCAATCCATTTCCTGGGTTGTGGTGTGAATTACTCTGGAAGGACCAGTTTGGGTGTCGGATCGAGGGTCGGCCTCCGGAGTTCTTCATGGCGCGCACCAAGCAATGTGGTCCTCCTCCTTCCTCCCAGGGTATGGCTGCCTCTATTCTTGCCTAATCTTACTTTTACTCAACTTTTCTAGGGTGCCGGTAAATCGTATGGTTGCTCTCTTGATGTATATGTCCCTCTATCGATTTGATGTCACTTGACTAGTCTAAATTACTCTCTATGCACTTGGCTAAACAAATTAACCATGGGTATGTCGATATTTTGATCTACCACTCGGCCTTGTGCTATGGTTATGTACAAAATGTCCACATCCCCACTCGTTTAATTATTTTATCCTTGTTCATATCTTCTTGGGCTACTTCTCATCGGTATCCCTATCTTGTATCTGTTTCAGTCGATCGCCGTCAAGGTTCTACCGACTCCGAGGAACATGTCCGGCCTAAGAAGAAGAAGACCACCACCGGACCCAGTCGTAGCTGTCCGAAGCGTCGGGCTCCCTCACCCAGTCCGTCGGCCTCTGATCTGGATGATGTGGACTATGTTGCAGAGGAAGAGGAGGACATTGCTCCTAGGAGCTCCGTTGGTCAGTCGAAACCGGGCACACGGAGGGCACCCGTGCCTCCGGTCCGGGGCTCTGCGATGCCCGTTGTGCATGGTCATCACATCTCCATGGAGATCCCTTTCAGCGGGGATCGCCTCACTCATGATTTTAAGACAGTGGGGGCCGGTCCATATCTTGAGTTCCGGTGGGATACCAACCCGTATGAGATGGTGGCTGATGTAGAGGATCCTCGGTTCCGTACTCGCATGCAGCAGGATCTCTACTCTAGCTTTGTCCGCGGTCGTGGACTTGCTCCTCATAAATACTTGGATCTTCAATTCCTGCGTGCTCATCCTGCCATGTTTCCTGACAACACAGTCAAGATCATTGATGATATGACTCTCGGTCCGGCAATGACCTTTAAGTGTGATTGGAATGAAGCTGCCATCCTTCAGTTCTATGCCACTTGTTTCTTTGGCCCAAACAACACTCTCACCTGGATGACCGATGATACTATGCTGAGAACCACCTATGACCGTTTTGTTCAGATTTTGGGCTTCTCTGGTGTTGGCCATCAGATCCACAGTCTGGATCCACTACATAAGCCCAAGGGGATTGATGATTGCATGCCTCTTGTTAAGCCTGTCACTCAGCTCACCCCCGAGGAACGTGGGTATCCACCCAATGAGGTATCCATCTTTAGTTCTCCATACTACATTCTTTATCAGTGTGTGTTTCGCACTCTCTACCCTAAGAAGGGAGATCGCTCGAGGGCTCGCAACTACTGCATTGATTTGATGGTACATATGCATGACAAGCCCACAGAGCCACTTGACATGGCCCATTACATTTGGCATGAGATTCGTGTATCCAGCTTTCTTCAATCACGCCAATTCCCTCATGCTCCCTTCATTCAGGAGCTGATTGATCAAACTGCCCCCTTTGAGGTTGCTAAGACTGTTGTGCATTCCATTTGGAAACCTCCGGCTCATATGCGCATGTCAGCTCCTACCCAGTCTGCTGCTCCTACTCAGCCCAGGAGGTCCGCTATTGGTACTCAGCCCAAGGTGTCCTCCATGCCTTCCTCCTCGACCGTGCCTCGTGGTCATCTTGCCTTGTTCTTGGCCAAGGCTCAGTCTGCTATTATGAAGGCTATCACCTTTAACTGTCAGCAAAACCATGATGCTCAAGCAGCGCCTCATTCTCTCTAAGAACCAGCTCAAGCAGCGCCTTCGCGACCGTGGGAGTCCAGTGAGCGATGATGATCCCATTCCCACTGCACCGTCCACTTCCTCTTTCGGGTTCCCGTCTCGTGACGAGTACGCCGAGTTCTTTGAGGGGGTGGCTGATGATGTTGACATCCGCCAGGAGTGATCTCCTTGTTGTTCCTCTAGTCGCCTTTGCCCCTTTTTGCATGTTGCTGTCAAAGGGGGAGAAGTAGTACCTTAGATGTCTAGGTGTCGAGCTATATGTTCGCTATTATTCAAACTCTCTATGTATGCTACATGTGGTACTTGATTTTATGAGACTATCTTATTATCTATGCGGCTATGGGTTGTTAATGCTATGGGTTGATCATATTTACATGTCCTATCTTTTCTTCTCCATATGCAACCATGTAAAATGTGCATTGCATTTTAGAATAATCATCTTATGCACACATTGAGGGGGAGCAAAAGCAAATAGGACCATATTGTATTACGCTCTCATGAAATACACTGCTAGATGTATTTCTTTTATGTATGGTACTACATTTATGATTGTCATCAACAAACAAAAAGGGGGAGGTTGAAAGTGTAATCATGCCCTTACTTCAAGTTTTTGATGTTGATGACAATATACATGTAGGGGACTAACTATGTTCGTCAAGTAAATCTCACGTATTAGTCCCCGGATGACAAACGTGTGTGGATCATGGACATACGGAGTTGATTCTACTCAAGGAAGAAATACTAGATCAAAATGATTGTATCTCTATTCATTCTTGAGTATAGGGATCCCTCACTATTAAGAGGGGATCGGTAGGGCCAGTGAAGGACTTGCTCAGTTCAGGAAAACCTAGCTTCTCCACCTTGGTCTCATATCCTAAAAAATGCAGGAGAAACATTGCCTCTGCTCCCATGCCGGATGTTCGGCCAGCACATCGGATGTCCGGCCCGCACGACGGATATCCGGGCTGCTCCACCGGATATCCGGCTCCTGCTGTCCAGAATACATCAAGTTGGTGGTGAAATCCCCGGATGTCCGGGCTCTCCTGTGTTCCCACATATCCGGGATGTCCAACCGGATATCCGACCCTTTGCTGAATAGAGAGCATCTGTTCTGTGATGTTATCTCCGGATGTCCGGGCACCACGCCGGATGTTCGGGCTCTACCCCGGATGTCCGGCCTCTCTGTTTTGTTCACTCCTCTCTGTTTTATTACACAGGCGTTACACTGTGCTGGATGTCCGGCCCCTGGCCCGGATGTCCGGCCTACCCCTGTCACTTACACTAGAACGGCCATATTTTCTCCAATACTATATATAGCCTTCTCCTTCCACGGGAAAGGGTTGACCATTCACTTTGAGCAATCCCTAGAACACATTTCACTCTCTCTCTCACACACTTATACATCAAATCTTAGATCCCGAAGGGATTTGAGAGCATTTGTGAGAAGTTGTCCAATCAAGTGATAGATCCACTCCTTCCCCTTCTTTGCACCAAAGGAATTCTTGATTTGAGCAAGTCTTGAGCTTTTCCCCATCGTTCTTGTTACTCTTGGAGGTTGGAGACTCCTAGGCGGTAGGAGTACTTCAGAGAGGAATCGACCATTGTGATTACCCCCGGAAAGTTTGTGAGGGTTTGGAGACCACCCCAAGGTCTACCACTAGTGGCTGAGAATCGCCTTCGTGGTGATATCTCAAAGAGAGAATAGGGTGAGCCTTCATGGCATTGGTGTGCCTTCGTGGTAACACCCACCTCTCTAAACGGTGACGTAGCTTCCCTCCAAGGAAATGAACATCGTCATACATCCTCATCTCTCGGAGTCGCGGTTATTCCTAACCCTAACTCCCTACTTGTGGTTACTTGTCTCTTAGAATTTACTTGTATCATATTGTGCTTGCTTACTCATATACTTGTGATACTTGTTTTACCTTGCTTAGCTCTTAGTATCATACTTGCAATTGTTAGGTTCACTTTCACATTCCGCATTAGTGCCTAAAATTGCTAAGTACCAATTAAAATTTGTAATTGTACCTATTCACCCCCCCTCTAGGTTCATCTCGATCCTTTCAGTCGTGCCGCCCTCGGACCAGTTAGCTGCCCTGGCGGTGTCCGATGAGCGTGCCGGCGTCCGACGAGCTTGTCGGTGTCAGGTCAAAGGAGCTGGCCGGGCGGCGAGGCGGCTTCTTCATCACGGCTGTGTCGGGGAGTGGGGATGGGAAGCTTTCGGATCCCCGGCGGCAAGATGGCGGTGGCGGCGACGTGGGAGGTCGCGGCTCTGTAGGAGGGGTGTTGCGGCACCAGCAGCTGGCAGAGGAACAAGAAAAATGGGCTGCGGCATCAGCGACGAAGGAGGCAGGCGAGGGTTTGCTGTTCGAATGGGAAAGGATGGCCAATGTGCCACCGACTAACGGGCCAGGGAGAGGAGTAGGCGGGCGCGGCGCGCGTCCGCTTTGTGTCCGCGCCGACGGAAATGAGGCTAAAAAATGGGTTGGGAATGGGTCGGCAGGCGGATAAAAAGCGGACGCGCGTCCGTTTGGGTCGGCGCGTTGGGCCGACTTTTCTATCCGCGCCGACCCAAACGGGCGCGCGCGGACAAAATGTGTCGCCGTGTTGGAGTTGCTCTAATTCTTTCTTTTCCCTTGATTAGTAATCTCTTTCGCTGCTGATGAAGGGATGTACGTGTTGATTTCTATTTTCATGCATGCATGCAAACTACAAGACAAAATAGATGATGTCAGCAAAATATTTTTTCTGTTTCAAAACTTTATGTTTTATAGCTTAAACAGTCGATCCGATTGAAAAACTGTTTAGATATAAAATGTTCGTTGCGACGAGATTTTCGAAACTAGATCACATTTTGATCTGTTCCGACGAATTTTGTTTTCGTGTAAAAAGTTACCAGGTCTAGGCTACGTAAGTTATCATGCCTTTAACACATAAGTTACCAACCTGTTTTCACAGAAATTATCGGACATGAAAAATGATTTTCTAACCTTTTTTCGCACGTGCACATGCATGCATGCCCTAGATGACAAAAAACTGTTGATGTTATCCTAGATTCTCCCTATTTTAGAACTTCAGAATGTTTTTGTACCTCAAACTATCACCCTAATCGAAAAACTGTTTTCACATAAAAGATTTGTCGCGGTGATATCTTGGAAACTAGATCCAACGTTGGTATGTTCCGACGGCTTTTTTTTTGGGGTAAAAAGTTATCACGGATGTGCTGCGCAAGTTATCATGCTAGTTGAGCATAAAACATCATAATGTTTACACAGAAATTACCGGGGCATACAAAATGGTTTCTTTGATCTTCTTCCCACATACACATTCACGCATGCCCTAGAGGACGCAAAATGCTAATGTAAGGGAGGATTCCACCGAATTTTAAAAAATTGAAAATGTTTTGTAACTCAAACAATCGCTCCGTTACAAAAATCATTTTCACATGAGAAATTCATTGCGACGAGACCTTCGAAACTAGATCTCACGTTGGTATGTTTCGGTAACTTTTTGGGTCAAAAAGTTGCCAAGCCAGAGCTAACTAAGTTATCACCTTTGTTGTGTTTATATTACCATGTTATTCTTACACGAGTTACCGAAGGGTGTTTAACAACATGCACCCCCCCCGCCGCCCTCCCAGTCAAAAGTTATCACACCTGAACTAAGTAAGTTATCAACTCAGTTGTGCATATATTATCATCTTATTTATACATGAGTTACCGAGTCAAAGTTATCACCATGTTTGTACATAAGTTATCAGGTCTACGGTGCGTAAATTACCATGTTATTCGCACAAAAATTACTGGTGACATATTTCTTCAACTTTATTTCCCCGGGTCAAAAGTTATCAATGTGTTGCACATAAGTTATTAGTTCTATGATGCATAAATTACCATGTTATTCATGCAGAAGTTATCAGTGGTGTATTATGTCGGCGTTCTGGGAACCAGGGTACCCAGACTTGCCTGCCTGCGGCCCATCGCGTGGCTCCATCAACGGCCTGGTACGGCCCAGCTTCAGCGACAACAACTCAAGACCCTCGCGAGGGGCCAAGCCTCGCAAGGAGGACGACACCAAGTCCTCCACGAGGAGCGCCCTCCTCAGGCTGGCTCCCGAGGAGCAGAGATCTCTATGCAAGCCTCACCTCGTGAGGTCCGGATGACGTGAGCCATGACGACCAAGGCCAGGCGGGCGCCAGCGGGCACAGTGTACCAGTTTCCTCTTTGGTGCTAAAGAGGCAAGCGCAGGCACGAAGTCCCGAGTAATCAGCCAAAGGTTTCCATTCCCGTGCAACAAGACCAAGACCGCCAGGACGGCAGGATGGACCTCATCACCGAGCCCACCACGGCGTCACGACCAGAGGCTTTTGCAGGCGAAGACTACTTTTGTCAGGATAGCATGTACTAGTTGTCTCCCTTCGAATTTGGCTGTTGTGGGATCCCTTCCCGCCTTTCATTTGGGAAGAGGACCAAGGCCACTATAAATAGGACTTAGCCACCACCGTAGAGAGGGATCGGACCCCCGGATGGATCATTCAGATCGCCCTCACCCCACCAGCTCACTCGAGCTCAAGAACACCTCTCCTCCTGAGGCTATTCGCCACTGTACTAGTTCATACTCAGCCCCTCGAGGCCAATCAACCACAAAGCAGGAGTAGAGTTTTACACCGCAAGGTGGCCCGAACCTGGGTAAACTGCGGTGTCTCTTTTCCTTACAGTTCATCGAGCTAGGCTATGAGATTAGCGAGTAGGCAGACTGGGGAGGACGAGTTCTTCACACGCACCCCAGAGTTCGAACCTCTCAAGGGTTTGCGGAACCCGAAATCTGACATTTGGCGAGCCAGGTAGGGGTGAGTCGGAGACTCTCTTCTGCCAGCAGATTCGCCACCACCCAGCAGTTCTCATGGCTGACGCCCCGAGGGCTCATGTTGAGCACTGGGTTGTTCGGCCTGCCCGAGCAGTGCCGCCAGCCCAAGAGGATCTCCACTCCGCACTCCTCGCAGCCCGCTCGCCGCCCGGTGCTATCAGTCGCGGGCGGCAGGGGCCGCCATCGCCTGCCCTCGCGCCACGCCGCAACCGCGCCACCACGCGATCTTTGAGCTACGCCACGGTGATGGCGCCACACTCTCGCCGGGAGCAGGCGAACATGCTAGCTGCGCTCATTGTGGCACGGGAGCTGCTACGGTGCCGGTTGGCGAAAGGCGGCCGTGATGCCCTGCTGGAGCGGGTCGCCGAGCTGCTTGACGCCGCCTGTAGGGGCGCGGCACCTTTCTGCACCCTGCCTATGTCGCAGGCTGTGACAGGGGCGCGCGGGGGCCGCCGACACGCCCGCGCGCCCCTCCCTGGAGCACCTGAGGGACCTAGCGGCGCCAACCTGGCCCGCAGCACTGATCGTCCTTTCCCGGCCATGCTACCCCCGGGCGAGGCGAGCTCGGGCGGTCCCTCCTAGGGCCGCACCGGGGAGTCACCCTACGGCCATCAGAGCCTGGCACCGAGCCTGGTGGCCAGCAACACGGGGCACCCAGACGACGACCCTGGTGCGGCAGTCCCAGACGCCTACGTACCCCCCATGATGGATCTACAGTACGCGTCAAGAGAATGCCCCGACAGGTTCTCCTCATCAAGCTGGGCGTCGGGGGCACATGAACCCGAGGCTCTCCGCGAGCCGCCCCAGAACTTCACCGACACCTTCAACGACAACAGCCACTGGGTACAGCCGATATCTCAGGAGCACGATTACGCTAACCATGGACCGCAGGTGAACCAAGCCACAGCAGCGGCCAGGGACCCCAGGGCGATGGCCCCGCTGCCGGTGGGCGAGGCACACTGGGGGCTGCACGGGGGGAGCCCGGGGCCAGGGCCTCCCCAGCACCGCATAGAGCAAGGCGCTGCACGGAGGTAGGCCCTCTCCCGGGGAAGGCGCCAGCGAGCCCTTCCCGCCGGCGGAGGGCCTACGGTCACCGAGGGCACCGCTAGCGTCCCCCTTGCCCCTTGGTCTCGTCCTGGTTTCCGAACGCCCCAACGGTGGTCAGGGGAGGCGCAGGGCGGGGCCCTCATCAGGCGACGTGAAGCAAAGCCCCGCGCCTGTGAAGGTCTCCGCTCGTGACACTCTCACGTAATAATGAGTGGGGCTGTACACGCCTCGGAGTCTCCTGAGTGCCGCCCTCGGGCCACACGGGGGCTCCCACCCATGCCCAGTGGAAGCACTTAGCTTTGTGCTGGTGAGAAGACAATAAGACTAGCTAGGTGCCGGACACGTCCATTTGATTTCGCCTTTCTTTCTGCAACTCATCTTGCCACCTTTTGGAATGAGATTTGGAATTTCGTGTGTTTATTAAAAGAAAAACGGGGGGAATTTTTCTTGTCTCGTGGCGATTTCTTGCTTTCTGGCTTCGTGTTTTAAGAGTGAGGCTCGCGCCAGCTACCCCTCCCCGCGAGCGCCCCGCGAGCGGGGGCTGGGCGTGGTATGCACGCGTCAAGGCACGCCCGGGCCGGCTCCAGAGATGCCAAGCCCCCCCTAGGGTGGCTGAAGTGCAACCACCGTAGGATCGTCGCGCGCACACCTTGCCGTGATCCGACAAGCGGGCCAGCAGGCTCTCTTGGGCGGGCCAGCAGGCTCCCCGGGAGACTTAAAACCTCGTGAGCCCCGGTGGGCTCACCTCAGGAGGAAGGCGCATCTGCGACCTAAGGACTCGCTCAAGACCTACGGAGCCAAGATAAGTTGCAACAACTACCCCACTCGGGAGCCCGCGGGCTCGCAACGGCACGTTTCAAATCCTATTTTTAAAAGGCATATCATCATTTCATACATTGTAAGGGGCCCCCCCCTTCAAAAATGCTTTTACACCACGCAGGGCTGCGCCCGAAGGTTTTTTGCATGCAGATTAAGGCAAAGGGAAAGGCAGGCCTAGCCAGAGGCGCTGCCTTCGGCGCCGTCCTCACCGTCTTCATCCGCGCCACCCGCACTGTCACTGGCATCATCTTCATCATCGTCATCCGCATCGCCTTCTTCGGCAGCGATCACGACCGCGTCGTCCTCGGGAGGGAACTCTGCGACCAGGTCGTCGACATGGTCGTCCACCCATTCCGCTAGATTGCCCTGGATGACCCGGGGCATGGGGGCTATTGCGGCGTCGAAATCAAAATGGGGATCAAGGTTCTGGAGGTGACTAAAGACTCGTGAGAACGCGCGCCCCAGGAGGCCCCGGCTTCTCTCTGCAACGAGCTCGCGAGCCCTCGCGGCCCGGTCCTCCAAACGGGTCACGATCTCGGTGAAGAAGCGAAGGTGGCTGGCTTCGCTGTCGTCGTGCGGGTGTGCGACGCTCTCCTCGCAGATCGTGCCCAAAGCCTGGTTGGCCCTCACCCTGAGGTCCTGGAGCATCGAGGAGTGCTCACTCTACATCGTCCGACGGCGGTTTTCTTCGTCCGCGGTCTTCTCCGCGAGGGACATGACGGCCTTGACTTGCTGCTGGAGTGAGGACAGCTCGGCGCGAGTGGAGGCCAAGTCAGCTTGAGCAGAGGCCTAAGCTTCCTTGGCGGCCCTCTCGCACTGCTCCGCCTCGTCCAGCTTTGTCCTGAGGGCAGCAGTCCTTCCCTCGACCTCAGCCTCTAGGAGCTCCAACTTCAGGCGGTACTCGTGGGCGAGAGTCGCGCGGGCCTTTTCCACCCTGTGGTCAACCTCCTCCTGGATCTGGGCCTCCCGTGCGGCGACGGCGTCCTCAGCCATGGCTACCTGGCGCTCCCTCACCTCCAACCGTTCAAGCTCCAGGCTGCGCTCCAAGACCTCCAGCGCCAGCGTCTCCTCGCGTTCCTAGACCTCTTTCTCATCGGAAGGGGCCTCGCTTGGTGATGCTGCCAGGGCGGCCCTGCGTGCTTCGATCTGCTGCTCAAGGGCGGCATTCGAAGCTTGGAGCTCCCGCTCCCACTCCTTGGCCACCTCACGACGGCGGTCGGCGGCTCTGGCCTCCTCCAAGGCATGGGCGCATGCCTCACGAGAAGTTGCAAGGGACACCGCAGCGCTCGCGCTGGCGCGCTCATGCTGAAGATGCCCGAGGTTGATGGCAACCTTCAACTGGTGCCACTTTTGCGCCAAGCGAAGGTCCTCTGTCTCGAGGCAGGAGTCGACATCGGCAAGCTCTTCTCCAAGCCGGCTCAGTGCACCCATCGCCTCCCGGAAAAGCTCATGACGGACGACATCGCGCCCGCGCGCAAGCTCCAACGCGCGGCCAAGCCCATCCTTCACGCCGGGGGTTGTCGGAGGGGCTTGGAGCGGCTCGCCTGCCTCTGGCGGGGGGCTGGAGGCCGGTGCCTTCCCGGCCGCTCTCCCGGCCTCGGCGAAGGTACTGGGCGGAGCGGTCTCGCTGCTCGAAGACGAAGCCGATGCCGAGATCGCCCAGCCGCCGGTGATGACCAATGGAGGAGCCCTCGGCACACCTCCTGCGCCCCAGGCAAGACCACGAAGGAAGGATGCTGGAAGCACAGGCTCACGGCCCCTCAGCGGCGCATCCGCCTCTCGGACCAGCCCCGTACCTCGCGCGGGGGTCTGGTGCGGGGGGCTCGGAGTCGAGAGCGGGCCAAGGACTTCTGGAGGTCGCTTCCCAAGAGATTTCGTCGCCTTAGCCGAAGGGATCCTAAGGAGCCATTGTCAGGAAAGAACGTGATTCACGGGAAATCATGAAGATAAGGTACTTACTCGTCTACGGCTATGTACTTCCTCTGCTTCAGCGGCCGGTAGGCGTCACCACTGCAGCTCAGAGGCCCTTTCCTCTTGCGGAGCGCTTCAAGGTTCAGGCGAAGCTGGCCGAGATTCGGGGAGCAACTCTCAGCAGCCGAGGGGCCCGGCGGGGCTTCTGGGGCGGTGGCCTCAGGGGCACCAGGCCGCACCTACCCACCAGCCGCTACCTCAGGACCGCTCGCCCAAGCTCAGGAGCGTCGGGTCGCACCAGCTCTCCGGTGACCTCCTCAGGAGCGCTCGCCAGAACCTCGAGAGGCAACACCTCGGGAGCACCTGGCGACACCCGCTCCCCAGCAGTCGCCCAAGCAGTACCCGGTGGCGCTCGCCCCCCTGCATCCACATCCGGGGTGCGCGCCGCAGGGTCGACGAGCAAGGGAGCCACCAAGATGGGATTCTCGTGGGGCCCCTCAAGGCCCCTCGGGCGCAGCCCCGACTCATCAAACGAGGGCATCTACCTCACGAAGTCCTCCTTGTTCGAGCATTGGTACAAGAGGCAGCCCTCCTCCGGAAGTGCGGCCGGCGCCGGGTCGCCCATCAGGAGCTCAAGCATCGTGCGCAGCGTCTTGGAAGGAAGCGAAGGCACCTGGAGCCTCATGCGGTCCTTGCTGCCGGTGAAGGCCCACATTGGGCGAGAATGGCGCTGGAGCGGGGCAATGCGCCACCGGACGAACTCCCTCACCACCATCGGCGCTGTCACCCCGACCTTCTTCAACCTGGTCAGCCTGGACCAAACATGGGCGAGCCGACCATTGGTGAGCCTCACATGCCCCCAGCCGGAGCTGGGCACCGCCGGCGCTCGTGGGAGCAGAAGCAAGGAGTTGCGCACTCCGATATCCACGAACACCCACTGCTTCCAGAATCCCCTCACGTCCGGGCGAAGTGTGAAGTTGATGCCTGACCCAGCTGTCTCCGCCACGACCTGGAAGGCCACGCACCCCGAGCACTGGCGGTCATCGACCATCTGGAGCGAGAAGAAATGGCGGAACAAGGCGATAGACAGGGCAATGCCCACCATGGCTTTGCATAGGAAGGCGAAGATAGCAAGGAGGATGACGGACCGGGGGTCCAGATGCAGCGCTTGGATCTGGTAATGCGAGAGTACGGCATTGAAGAAATTGGAGAATGGGGGGGACCAAGCCGGCCGAGAGAGCGTGAAGATGGATGGGGATCTCGGTGGCCTCCATGTCAATCAAAGCTCGAGAAGCAGGCCAGACCGTCGTAGCCTTCCACTCATTGAAATCAGTGGCAAGGGCCGGCCGGACCTTGTCCAACCCCTCCTGGTTGACCACCGTCGATCGATCGAGAGCAGGCTCCAGGCCCGGCCGAGATTCGGCAGGAGCACAGGCCTTGCTCTTCTTCTTTGACCTCGGGGCAATGGCATCAAGGGAGGATTGGCGCGGCGCTGGATCCAGGAGAAGAGCCGCGAGTTCAAAGAAAGGTGGGGGAGTCAAGGGTGAACACGGCGGGCAGCAATGGCGAAGCTGCATGTGCAACAGGCAGCCGTCAAGTCTGGCAGTTATCGAGGCCACGCGGGGAAGTGGAGGCACCCACGTTCCATCAAGCGCCACGTGTCGACCAGGCCCGTAGGCGGTGGGGGCCCGCGGCGCTCCGCACTTGCCCCTCGGCTTCGCCTCGAAGCCAAGTGCGAGCGCGCCTTGGGCCCGGGGGCTACTGTCGGTGTTCTGGGAACCAGGGTACCCAGACTTGCCTGCCTGCGGCCCATCGCGTGGCTCCATCAACGGCCTGGTACGGCCCAGCTTCAGCGACAACAACTCAAGACCCTCGCAAGGGGCCAAGCCTCGCGAGGCGGACGACACCAAGACCTTCACGAGGAGCGGCCCCCTCAGGCTGGCTCCCGAGGAGCGGAGATCTCTATGCAAGCCTCACCTCGTGAGGTCCGGATGACGTGAGCCATGACGACCAAGGCCAGGCGGGCGCTAGCGGGCGCAGTGTACCAGTTTCCTCTTTGGTGCTAAAGAGGCAAGCGCAGGCACGGAGTCCCGAGGAATCAGCCAAAGGTTTTCATTCCCGTGCAACAAGACCAAGACCGGCAGGACGGCAGGACGGAGGTCATCACCGAGCCCACCACGGCATCACGACCAGAGGCTTTTGCAGGCGAAGACTACTTTTGTCAGGATAGCATGTACTAGTTGTCTCCCTTTGAATTTGGCTGTTGTGGGATCCCTTCCCGCCTTTCATTTGGGAAGAGGACCAAGGCCACTATAAATAGGACTTAGCCACCACCGTAGAGAGGGATCTAACCCCCAGACGGATCATTCAGATCGCCCTCACCCCACCAGCTCACTCGAGCTCAAGAACACCTCTCCTCCTGAAGCTGTTCGCCACTGTACTAGTTCATCCTCAGCCCCTCGAGGCCAATCCACCACAAAGCAGGAGTAGGGTTTTACACCGCAAGGTGGCCCGAACCTGGGTAAACTACGGTGTCTCTTTTCCTTACAGTTCGTCGAGCTAGGTTGTGAGATTATCGAGTAGGCAGACTGGGGAGGATGAGTTCTTCGCACGCACCCCAGAGTTCAAACCTCTCAAGGGTTTGCGGAACCCAAAATCCGACATATTACAACAACCCTCATCCCCCCCAAAGTTATCACAATGTTTGTACGCAAGTTATTAGGTATATGATGCGTAAATTACCATGCTCTTCACATAGAAGTTATCAGGGGTATGGTTTCAACAACCATCCACTCCCGTCAAAGTTATCACAATGTTTGTACGTAAGTTATTAGATCTGCGATGCGTAAATTATCATGCTTTGTACATATTCACCCCATCGTATTAACATTGTCCGTCGGCACCATCGGGGTGTTTTGCGGCGACACCATCATAGCCACGTGAGGTGAATTTTGTTCCACTCTAATAGCACTACATAGATGGGTTTTTCTACGATGGTAATATAGAAACGAAAAGTCAACTATGAAAATACCCTTTCATCTACACAAGGACTAGGCATATAATAGGTGGTTGGTGGGAAAATGTACTAAACCAACGACCAAGGATCAAATCCCATGAATGACCTATATTTTTCTCCTTTAATCAAGTGTTGATTTTAGCATTAAAAGCATGGCTCTCACAGCTGCTTTAATAATCCCGTAAAAATGGTGCGGCATGCATGCTTATTAGTAGTTGGCTAATTAATCCAGCATTAAATGTTGCGAGAATTCGGGGTGGGAGAAACAATCGGGCCAGGATCGAAGCAGTAAAAATGTGCAGTGCAGTTTTAAAGGAAACGCTAATTACTACCGATAGAATAGGAAACTGAAGCCAGAAAATCAGGAAAGAGGGAAGACGAAAGGAAAGAGGGAAGACGAGCGCGCGCCCGCATGTTCCGGATCGAACGATGAAGGAGTCGTTCGGATCTGTTACTAAAATCCTGCCAACCGTATTTTAGCTTTTCCGTTTAGCAAAAGAGAGAGAGAGAGGGGCAAAAGTTCAAACAAGGTGGCTGCCATCACAAATGTACCCCTCCATTTTCTTTTAGTCTCCATATAAAATTTATCTCAAGCTAAATTATAAAGTTTAACTAACTTTATAAATATCAACACAATGCGAAATCAATAACTTTAGATGCATTATGAAATTAATTTTCATACTATATGGCTTTAGTATTGTAAATGTTGATATTTTATGATTTAAATTAATCAAAGTTTGCATAGTTTGACTTTAAACAAATCTTGCCGAGTAAAAATAAATGGATGGAGTGCTACAAGTGAGTAAACTAAGAGCATCTACAATCACGATTGCCCATTGTACTGTCCTATACTCCTGCGGGCGCATCCGCTGGCAGTGCCCGGACCGAAGCCATCTTGCTCCTTCCATAGCCACAAACCCCAAAAGTCGGAAGTCTATTTCATACAAACACATGCATATTACGTAGATCATACAAGCTAACATAAATACATAGCAATTCGTACATCAGACATCAACAAAGTTCATTCAAAAGGGCCGACAGAGTTCAAATTTAACCTAAATAGAAGATAAAACAGCTAAAATATAAACATAGCAGTGGGGACGGCCAGATTTAACCACTTCCTCGCCGGCTTTCCTTTGGGGTCTTGGCGGTTGTCCTCGGCGTACGCATCCGCAACGGGCGGCGAGTCATCGTCTGTCGTGCCGCTATCATCATCGTCGGAGGAGGACGAAATGAGGAACCCGGCCATGTGGCAGGCAGCAAGGTTCTGCTCCGCCATGAACCGGGCGGCTCTCTCTGCTGCCACCTCCTTCCGTCGTGTCACCTTCGCCGATTCCTCAAGCGCCCCATGGAGTGCCGATGCTTTCTTGCGACGTCGACGGTGGGCATCGGTCTCCACCGAGGTGCCTCATCGTCATCCTTGGCGGCAGCGGCGGCTCCAACGCAGATCTGGATGATCCGAGTCCGTGCCTTACACCGCCCTACACAGCCGCCTTCATCGCCTAGCAGTAGGTGCGGCCCATCGTCTTCGGTTGTCGCTGCCGTACCGGCGGCTGGGATGCAGGTGATACGTCTCCAACGTATCTATAATTTTTGATTGTTTCATGCCAATATTATACAACTTTCACATATTTTTGGCAATAATTTACATGATTTATTGGACTAACATATTGATCCAGTGCCCAGTGCCAGTTCCTGTTTGTTGCATGTTTTTTGTTTCGCAGAATATCCATATCAAACAAACTCCAAACGCGATAAAAATTTACAGAGAATTATTTTGGAATATATGTGATTTTTGGGAGGTGGAATCAACGCAAACGGAGGCCCACGTCCTCCACAACCCACCAGGGCGCGTCGGGCACCCCTTGGCGCGCCCAGGTGTCTTGTGCCCTCCCCGTAAGTCGGTTGGGGTCCTTCTTCGGGCGCAAGAAAGATAATTTATGGAAAAAATCGTGTAAAAATTTCAACGCAATCAGAGTTACGGATCTCCGGGAATTTAAGAAACGATGAAGGGCCAGAGAACAGGAACGCGAAACAGAAGAGAACATAGAGATAGATCCAATCTAGGAGGGGCTCCTGGCCCTCCGCCTCCATGGTAACCATGGACCAGAGGGGGAACACTCCTCCCATCTAGGGGGGAGGCCAAGGAAGAAGAAGAAGGAGGGGGGGCTCTCTCCCCCTCTCTCTCGGTGGCACCGGAACGCCGCCGGGGCAATCATCGTGTGACGGCGATCTACTCCAACAACTCCGTCATCTTCACCAACAACTCCATCACCTTCCCCCATCTATATTCAGCGGTCCACTCTCCCGCAACTCACTGTACCCTCTACTTGAACATGGTGCTTTATGCTTCATATTATTATCCAATACTATGTTGCCATCCTATGATGTTTGAGTAGATCTATTTTGTCCTATGGGTTGATAGATGATCATGATTGGTTTGAGTTGTATATTTTATTTTGGTGCTATCCTACGGTGCCCTCCGTGTCGTGCAAATGGAGGGATCCCCGCTGTAGGGTGTTGCAATACGTTCATGGTTCGCTTATGGTGGGTGGCGTGAGTGACAGAAGCACATACCTGAGTTTGGGGGTCATTGCGTATGGGATAAAGAGGACTTGATACTTAATGCTATGGTTGGGTTTTACGACCTTAATGATCTTTAGTAGTTGCGGATGCTTGCTAGAGTTCCAATCATAAGTGCATATGATCCAAGTAGAGAAAATATGTTAGATCATGCCTCTCCCTCATATAAAATTGCAACAATGATCACCGGTTTAGTTATCGATCACCTAGGGACAATTCCGCAAATCCTGTCACCACTTTTCCACACTCGCTTTATTAAATTATTTCTTTATTTAAACATCACCTAACTTTTATTTTCATGTTCTTTATTATCTTGCAAACCTTTTCCACAACTACAAAGTACTTCTAGTTTTATACTTGTTCTAGGTAAAGCAAACGTCAAGTGTGCGTAGAGTTGTATTGGTGGTCGATGGAACTTGAGGGATTATTTGTTCTACCTTTAGCTCCTCGTTGGATTTGACACTCTTATTTATCGAAAAAGGCTACAAACGATCCCCTATACTTGTGGGTTATCAAGACCATTTTCTGGTGCCGTTGCCAGGGAGCAATAGCGTGGGGTGAATATTCTCGTGTGTGCTTGTTTGCTTTATCACTAAGTAGTTTTTATTTTCTGTTCTAAGTTGTTCTCTATCTTTAGTTATGGATATGGAACATGAAACACCAAAAAAATTAGTTGTACTTGCTACTCATGGAGATGGGGAACCTCCTAAACCCTCGATGATCGTTATGTGAAAAATATTAAACACTACTTTGATAATCCTGAGAAAACCCCATTCAACGTAATAATGGAGACACGTTGGATCAATGTGAATACTTTAGGGATTATCGCTTGACACAAAAAGGGAAACTATTATGGGATCAAATTCATATGTTGCATTGGTATGCTCGGAATTTATGCTTGAGATATGATTATACTTGTTGCTCTAGGATGAAGGCTCCACACCTTCCCTTTTCATGCAAATTTAATGAAAATGAAACCTTAGCTTCTTATGCTAATGGTAGATATGATTACTATGATGTGGAACGAATAGAAGAATTTGTTGCTTTTAAGGGTGCTTATGAAATTGAATCTATGTTTGAAAAGTATGAAGATTTTGATGATTCAGTTTATAGACCTGAAAATTTTGCTATACTTAAATATTGCTATGATAATTATAAATACAATTCCGATATTGATGTATTTATTGAGAAAGTCTCCGCTGTCCAAGAAGAGACTAATATTTTTCAGGAGTCTATGGAAGAAGAAATTGATGAAATTGTGAGCTCATTGGATGAAAAGGATGATGAGGAGAGCGAAGAACAAGCGGAGGAAGAGCGAATTAGCTACCCGTGCCCACCTTCTAATGAGAGCAACTCTCGAACTCATACATTGTTTAATGTCCCTTCGTTCTTACCGAAGGATGAATGCTATGATAATTGTTATGATCCCATTGATTCGTTTGAAATATCCCTTTTTGATGAAATTGATGCTTGCTATGCCTGTGGCCAAGATGCCAATATGAATTATGCTTATGGAGATGAACTTTCTATAGTTCGTTATGTTAAGAATGAAATAGTTGCTATTGCACCCACACATGATAATCCTATTATCTTTTTGAATTCTCCAAACTACACTATATCGGAGAAGTTTGCACTTATTAAGGATTACATTGATGGGTTGCCTTTTACCATTGCACACGATGATTTTGATGAATATAATATGCATTTGATTGCTGCTCCTACTTGAAATTATTATGAGAGAGGAACTATATCTCCACCTCTCTATGTTTCCAACACGATAAAATTGCAAGAAACTTCTTACACTATGTATTGGCCTTTACTTGATGTGCATGAATTGTTCTTTTATGACATGCCAATGCATAGGAAGAGAGTTAGACTTCGTCATTGCATGATATATGTTGCTTTGTGCTCACTACTAAATGACAAATCATTGTTAATTAAAATTGGCTTTGATATACCTTGGGATCCAGGTGGATCCATTACTTGAGCACTTTTATGCCTAGCTTAATGGCTTTAAAGAAAGCGCTGCCAGGGAGACAACCCGGAAGTTTTAGGAAGTCATTTTATTCTTTTGAGTGATTTTATAAAGTTTAAAAACAAAAAAAATATAGAGGGGAACTTAAAACTTCACAAAAAGAAAAGTGAAAGTGAGAAAGACGAGCACCGTGCAAGTGGGAGCTAGCCTTGAACTTCGTTCATGCCCATGGAAACTTTATGAATCTCGATTACAGAAACTTTTCAACAAAAATAATTACCCCCTTGTACAAATCCATTGTATTATAAAAATAATGTGCCAGGATTTGCCTTTAGGATGATTAGATTGCTTGTTGGTATGTGCGGTGCAAAAACAGAAACTTTGGCTATAGTGCGTGATTTTACATTTTTTACTGGAACGTCAAACATTTCTGAAACTTCTTGCAAAGTATTTATAAACAAATTTTTTATTTTTTCCTAATTGTTCAGAATTTTTGGAGTACCATAAGTATGGTTAAAGTTCAGATTACTACAGACTGTCCTATTTAAGACAGATTCTATTTTTCATGCATTGTTTTGCTTGTTTTGATGAAACTATCGATTTTATCGGTGGTATAAGCCATGGAGAAGTTATAATACAGCGGGTATAATGCAAAAATAAAATATGAATGGGTTTGAAACAGTACTTAAAAGTAGTAATTTGCTTTATTGTACTAATGGATCTCACCAGTCTTCTGTTAAGTTATGTGTGGATGAAGTGTTCAAAGATCGAGGAGGTCTCGATATGAGGAGAAGGAGGAGAGGCAAGAGCTCAAGCTTGGGGATGCCCAAGGCACCCCAATTAAATATCCAAGGAGACTCAAGCGTCTAAGCTTGGGGATGCCCCGGAAGGCATCCCATCTTTCTTCAACAAGTATCGGTATATTTTTGTTTTCGTTTCGTTCATGTGATATGTGTAAATCTTGGAGCATCTTTTGTGTTTAGTTTTATTTTTCTTTTATGCACCATGCTGGTATAAGAAATTCCATGGTTGATTTATAGAATGCTCATTGCACTTCACTTATATCTTTTGAGTATGGCTTTATAGAATGCTTCATGTGCTTCACTTATATTATTTGAAGTTTGGATTGCCTGTTTCTCTTCACATGGAAATCCGTTATTTGTAAAATGCTCTCTTGCTTCACTTATATTTATTAGAGCATGGTCTTTTGTAGAAAGAATAAAACTCTCTTGCTTCACTTATATCTATTTAGAGAGTCAACAGGAATTGGTCATTTGCATGGTTAGTCATAAAATCCTACATAAAACTTATGGATAACTGAATATGATATGTTTGATTCCTTGCAATAGTTTTGCGATATAGAGATGATAATATGTGGGAAGTGCTAGTAAATAGTTGTGGTTAGTAAGAATATTGGTGTGAAGGTTTGTGATTCCCTATGCAAGCACGAAAGTCAATAGTTATGCAATGAAATTACATCCTACTTATGGTGCATTATTCGGTGTTAGTTATGCTTAATGCTCGTTTATGAGAATTTTCGTTTCTTGGTTGGCTGCTTCTCAATCTATTTGCTAGCCTCCATTTGTACTAAGTGGGAATACTACTTGTGCATCCAAAATCCTTAAAACCAGTTTTGCCATATGAGTCCACCATATCTACCTATATGCGGTATTTCCGTGCCGTTCTAAGTAAATTTGTATGTGCCAACTCTAATTTTAAAAATGAATTTACTTTTTGTGTTCCCGTACCGCTCATGAAGCGGCAGGGGGTGGCCAATATTTTCCATGCTAGATGTATTATTCTCAAGATGAGTGTTTATTCACTTGTCATTGCACGAGAGTACGGCGGTAATAGGGATGCCCAGTCCCGAAATGAAAAAGAAATTTACTTTATGTTGTGAAATAATAAATTCCTTGGAAAGTGTTGGTATGGACGGTACCCGTGGATACGGCTAGCTGTGGAGTGTGAAAGTACGATGGAAAAAGGAATAAACTTTATTTTATGTTTGCGAACCGCCTATGATATATCTAGCATGGAAAGTGTTGGGAACTACTCGGTCATTTTCGTTGACGGGAAAAGCATGCCCCTCAAAAAAAATATCTCTCAATTTATGCTTTGAGCTCTGGCACCTCTACAAATCTCTGCTTCCCTCTGCAAAGGGCCTATCTATTTACTTTATGCAATTTTTATTTTTATTTGAGTCTCCGTCTTCTCTTATAAAGCACCAACTAGGGAGCACTATGATCGTACTTGAGCATTGGATGTAGCTAATATTCGAGTGTGTTTTATGAATGGATCAATGATTGAGCATGATGGGCTAGGGATAACTTTCTTTAGTGTTGATATTTTGAAGGACACGATTGTTTGTTGGGATGCTTGAGTATTGATGTCTTTATGTCAAATTATAGACTATTGCTTTGAATCATTCGTGTCTTAATATTCATGCCATGATTAGATATATGATCAAGATTATGCTAGGTAGCATTCCACATCAAAAATTATTTTTTTATCATTTACCTACTTGAGGATGAGAGGAATTAAGCTTGGGGATGCTGATACGTCTCCGTCGTATCTATAATTTTTGATTGTTTCATGCCAATATTATACAACTTTCACATATTTTTGGCAACATTTTATATGATTTATTGGACTAACATATTGATCCAGTGCCCAGTGCTAGTTTCTGTTTATTGCATGTTTTTTGTTTCGTAGAATATCCATATCAAACGAAGTCCAAACGCGATAAAAATTTACGGAGAATTATTCATACGTGATTTTTGGGAGGTGGAATCAACGCGAACGGAGGCCCACGACCTCCACAACCCACCAGGGCGCACCGGGCACCCCCTGGTACTCCCAGGTGTCTTGTGCCCTCCCCATAAGTCAGTTGGGCCCTTCCTCGAGCGTAAGAAAGATAATTTATGGAAAAAATCATGTAAAAATTTCAGCACAATCGGAGTTACAGATCTCCGGGAATTTAAGAAACGGTGAAGGGCCAGAAAACAGGAACGCGAAACAGAAGAGAACAGAGAGATAGATCCAACCTAGGAGGGGCTCCTGCCCCTCCGCCTCCATGGAAACCATGGACCAGAGGGGGAACTCTCCTCCCATTTAGGGGGAGGCCAAGGAAGAAGAAGAAGGAGGGGGGCTCTCTCCCCCTCTCTCCCGGTGGCGCCGGAACACCGCCGGGGCAATCATCGGGTGACGGCGATCTACTCCAACAACTCCGTCATCTTCACCAACAACTCCATCACCTTCCCCCATCTATATTCAGCGGTCCATTCTCCCGCAACTCGCTGTACCCTCTACTTGAACATGGTGCTTTATGCTTCATATTATTATCCAATACTATGTTGCCATCCTATGATGTTTGAGTAGATCTATTTTTTCCTATGGGTTGATAGATGATCATGATTGGTTTGAGTTGTATATTTTATTTTGGTGTTGTCCTACGGTGCCCTCCGTGTCGCGCAAACGGAGGGATCCCCGCTGTAGGGTGTTGCAATACGTTCATGGTTCGCTTATGGTGGGTGGCGTGAGTGACAGAAGCACATACCCGAGTTTGGGGGTCATTGCGTATGGGATAAAGAGGACTTGATACTTAATGCTATGGTTGGGTTTTACAACCTTAATGATCTTTAGTAGTTGTGGATGCTTGCTAGAGTTCCAATCATAAGTGCATATGATCCAAGTAGAGAAAGTATGTTAGCTCATGCCTCTCCCTCATATAAGATTGCAACAATGATCACCGGTTTAGTTATCGATCACCTAGGGACAATTCTGCAAACTGTATCACCACTTTTCCACACTCAATTTATTAAATTCTTTCTTTATTTAAACATCACCAAACTTTTATTTTCATGTTCTTTATTATCTTGAAAACTTATCCACAACTACAAAGTACTTCTAGTTTTATACTTGTTCTAGGTAAAGCAAACGTCAAGTGTGAATAGAGTTGTATTGGTGGTCGATAGAACTTGATGGAATATTTGTTCTACCTTTAGATCCTCATTGGGTTCGACACTCTTATTTATCGAAAAAGGCTACAAACGATCCCCTATACTTGTAGGTTATCAGCAGGCACTAGCACCTAGCGTCTCCCAACAGGGGCATGTGTTGGTGGTGTCAGGAGTTGTTGCTCATGTTGCCGCCTCGCCATGGATGGCAGAGAGCGCGCAAGGCGCGGGCCGCCGCAGAGGACGAGCTGCCCACCTAGAACATCGGGGATGCCATCGAGGAGGAGCTCCCTCCCCGGTTTATCCATGATTTGTAGGATCGAAAGTATGTCTAGAGGGGGGTGATTAGAATACTTGACCAAATAAAACCTAACATTTTCCCAATTTTAGTTGTAGGCAGATTTTAGCAATTATGACAAGTCAAGTAACACCCTACACATGCAAGTCGACGAGTATAGCAGCACAATGCAAAACATTGCACATGTAAGTAAAGGTAATGGTTTGGATAAGGCAAACGCAATGGGGACATGAAGATTTTTGGCATGATTCCAATAGTTGGTGCTATCGTACATCCACGTTGATGTAGGCACGAACCCTGATGGCGAGTTTCAATCTATTATTGTGGCCCGATCTTTCACGGTACTCCACCTCTAGCAGCAATAGCCTCTCACCCGCGCACGCGATGTACACGAAGTAGAGGGTTTTGAACCTTGCGGCTCAGCAAGAGAGAAACAATCTGGATGACGGCACCTCACGCGCAAAACAATTTCCTCACAGAAATCGCAACAAAGACGTTTTCTAAAGCTACCTCAAAAACTTGATACGGGTGTCTACCCTCGAAAACACATCTCTTTATTTCATATCAAAAATAACCTGCCTGTACCATGAACGCACCATGGCTATATATAATAGCCTAACACTAATTGGCCTATTGCCCTCACGCACACACGTAATAACAAGTCTAAAAAAACAAATATATCCCTATACGACTTACACGGCCAAACAATAAAAGGAAAGGAAACTTTAACCTAATTTGGACTCTACCATCGGGATGATTATGGACTCTAATTGGATTGGTGCGCCATGCATCTTCTAGTGCATCTCGATCTTCAGGTGGACCCCAACCGACTTCTTTCAAGGAAAGTAAACTCCACGCATCACACGTCCTACTCGCATCTGCCTGGAACTTCACTTTGCATGGGAAGAATAGAAATAGGAAACCTGCAACCTTCTCCTAAACGCCTTGATCATCTATTAATGAACATGAACCTTCGTGTGTACCATGCAAACCAAGCCCTCCAAAATTTTTGTACGTGCATGCATTTTCTCCTAGAAACACGTATAATTTCTTGTCCTCTCTCAGCCATTCTGGCTGGAACCATCTAGTGTGCTTCACAGGAATAACGAGTAATTCTTGTTCATCGCTGTAACTTGGCCTCAGGTATTCCGATGTATATGTAGCGTATTTTTGGACAACACCGACTTCAGGCGGAACAACAATGGCCTCGGTATTTGTATTACAATGGGTCATATCACACGTTGATGGAGACTTCAACCCACGAAGGGTAACGGCTGCGTGAGTCCACGAAGGGCTCCACCCACGAAGGGTCCACGAATAAGCAGCCTTGTCTATCCCACCATGTCCATTATCCATGAAGGACTTGCCTCACTCGAGTAGATCTTCATGAAGTAGGCGATCTCCTTGCCCTTATAAACTTCTTTGTTCAACTCCGCATCATGTCGGAGGCTCCCAAACGACACCTAACAAATCTAGGAGACACCACTCTTCAAAAGGTAATAGACGGTGTGTTGATGATGAACTCCTGGCTCTTGTGCTTCAAATGATATTCTCCCCAACACTCAACTCTCTCACACAGATTTGGCTATGGTGAAAGAAGGATTTGAGTGAAAAGCAATTTGGGGAAGGCTAGAAATCAAGGTTCAAATGGTAGGAATGGAATGTCTTGATCTCAACACATGAGTAGGTGGTTCTCTCTCAGAAAATGAATGGTGGAAGTGTAGGCACGTTCTGATGGCTCTCCTCAATGAGGAAGAAGGCGTGGAGGGGTATATATAACCTCCACACAAAATCCAACTGTTAGACACTTTTGAACCAACTCGGTGGCACGGACCTGTGTAAAAATATGAACATTAGGAGTCATGGCGAGACCAACGGGAACAACTTGGAGGGACCGATGTGCAATGGCTAGGGCAAACCTCGTCTCGGTGGCACCGATTGCATCAACTCGGTGGGACCGAAGTGAAGCAATAACGCAATAGAGAGTTGGCAAGCCATCTCGGTGGTACCGATTGCAATTCTCAGTGGGACCAAAATAATTGCAACAAGCAACAGAGAGCTGGCAGGGCCATCGTGGTGGGACCGAGATCCATATCGGTGGATCCGATTTGTTAGGGTTTGGCAGTGGCTAAGTCCAGATGAACTCGGTGGCTCCGGATAGGAAATATCGGTGGGCCGGGTGGGTTTGGACATATTTGGATGGAGAAAGTGGCTGAGGGTTTTGCAGCAATATCACTAAGCACTTGAACAAAAAGATCATTAAGCAACACCGCACCCCCTTTTAATAGTATTGGCTTTCCTATGGACTCAATGTGATCTTGGTTCACTTAACCAAAAATGTAGAGTCTTGAGCTTTTGCCAATCCATGTCCTTGGCATTTTGAGGGGTCCACAATCAATAATCCTTGCCATGCCAATCATTGAACATCCTGAAATATTTAACTTGAATGGACGTTAGTTCAATGAGAGATATGTTGTTATGAATTACCAAAACCACCCAGGGATTAGTTGCACCTTCAATCTCCCCCTTTTTGGTAATTGATGACAATATTTAGATGAAAGCTTCGAAAAATGATTAAATGAATGAAATACATCGTCACTTTGAGAAGTATGTGATAAGCAAGAGCTCCCCCCTAAATTTGTGCATTATTAGAAATTTGCGTTTGAATGCAAATGCACAATCGATTAGGATCATGGGTCACTCTTCCATGTCACATACAACTTGTTGGAGCGCACAAAATGATATGAATTGAATAGTAAGCATGCATCACCAAAAGAAACAAGTGAATAATCATACAAGGATAATGATAAGGATAAGCATTAAGCATCACAGGAAGCATAGTATGATCAACCACACATAACCAAAGTATCTCACACGCATAACGAGCAAAGTAGCACGGATCAAACATAAATAGTAGCAAAAATTCAAGAAAATCGCAAGAACCCCCAACGAGCAAAAGCGAGACACTGAAAGTGCAACTAATCCCGGGGTGGTTTTGGTAATTCACAACAACATATATCTCATTGAACTAATATCCATTCAAGATAAATATTTCAGGATGTTCAATGATTGCCATGGCATGAAATAGAGATGTGGACCCCTCAAAATGATTAGGACAAGGATTGGCAAAAGCTCAAGACTACATTTTTGTTTAAGTGATCCAAGATCACATTGAGTCCACAGGAAAGCCAATACTATTAAAAGGGGATGAGGTGTTGCTTAATGATCCACTAGCTCAAAGTGCTTAGTGATATTGCTCCAAAACCCTCAGCCACTTTCTCTATCCAAATATGTCCAAAACCTAATTCCCAACTTGACCCCACCGATATTTGCCATCCGGAGCCACCGAGTTCATCTTGACATAGCCACTGCCAAAACCCTAACAATTCGGTCACATCGATACGGATCTCGGTCTCACCGAGATGGCCTTGCCAACTCTCTGTTGCTTGTTGCAATTATTTTGGTCCCACCGAGATATTGCAATTGGTCTCACTGAGATGGCTTGACTGATTCTCTGTTGCCTTATTGCTTCACTTCGGTCCCACCAAGATGATGCAATCGGTGCCACCGAGATGAGGTTTGCCCTAAGCCCTAGCACATCAGTTCCACCGAGTTGTTCCTGTCGGTCCCACCAAGATTCCTAATGTTCATATTTTTGTACAGATCGGTGCCACCGAGTTTTCTAATCGGTGCCATTGAGATGGGTCAAAAGTGTGTAACGGTTGGATTTTGTGTGGAGGCTATATATACCCCTCCACCCCCTTCTTCTCATAGAGGAGAGCCATCAGAACGTGCCTACACTTCCACCATTCATTTTGTGAGAGAGAACCACCTACTCATGTGTTGAGATCAAGAGATTCCATTCCTACCATTTGAACCTTAATTTCTAGCTTTCCGCAAGTTGCTTTCCACTCAAATCCTTCTGCCACCATGGCCAAATCTGTGGGAGAGAGTTGAGTGTTGGGGAGATGATATGTCTCCAACGTATCTATAATTTTTTATTGTTCCATGCTATTATATTATCCATCTTGGATGTTTTATATGTATGAATATGCTATTTTTTATCATTTTTTGGGACTAACCTATTGACTTAGTGCCCAGTGCCAGTTGTTGTTTTTGTCTTTACAGAAAATCAATACCAAACGGAGTCCAAACGGAGTAAAACTTTACGATGATTTTTCTTGGACCAGAAGACACCTAGGAAGCTTCGGGAGGAGGCCAGAAGACCCACGAGGAGGCCACAAGCCCTAAAGGCGCGCCCCAAGGGGCCGCCCCCTAGGCTTGTGGGCCCCTCGCAGATCTCCTAACCCTAATCCTGGCTCCATAAATACTCAAATATTCCCTGTGTACCAGAGGGCACACGAAAAAATAATTTTCTGCCGCCGCAAGCTTCTGTTCTCGTGAGATCCCATCTTGGGGCCTTTTCTGGCACTCCGCCGGAGGGGGATTCGATCACAGAGGGCCTCTACACCAACCTTGCTGCCCTTCTGATGATGTGTGAGTAGTTTACCACAAACCTACGGGTCCATAGCTAGTAGCTAGATGGCTTCTTCTCTCTCTTTGATCTTCAATACAATGTTCTCCTCGATGTTCTTGGAGTTCTATTCGATGTAATCTTCTTTTGCGGTGCGTTTGTTGAGATCGGATGAATTGTGGATTTATGATTAGATTATCTATGAATATTATTTGAGTCTTCTCTGAACTCTTTTATGCATGATTAAGATAGCGTTGTATTTCTCTCCGATCTATCGATTTGGTTTGGCTAACTAGATTGGTTTTTCTTGCAATGGGAGAGGTGCTTTGTGATGGTTTCAATCTTGCATTGTCCTCACCCAGTGACAGTAGGGGTAGCGAGGCACGTATTTGTATTGTTGCCATTAAGGATAAAAAGATGGGGGTTTTACCATATTGATTGGATCTATCCCGCTACATCATGTCATCTTGCTTAAGGCGTTACTCCGTTCTTGTTAACTTAATTCATTAGATGCATGCTGGATAGCGGTCGATGTGTGGAGTAATAGTAGTAGATGCAGGCAGGAGTCGGTCTACTTGTCATGTACGTGATGCCTATATTCATGATCATTGCCTTAGATATCTTCATAACTTTACGCTTTTCTATCAATTGCTCAACAGTAATTTGTTTACCCACCGTATGTTTTCTTCAAGAGAGAAGCCTCTAGTGAAACATATGGCCCCCAGGTCTATTTCTCATCATATATTTTTAGATCTATAAAATCAAAAACCCAAAAATACCTTGCTGCAATTTATTTATATTTAATTTATTTTGCCTTGTACTTATCTTTTATATCTATCTCTATTAGATCTCACTCTTGCAAGTGACTGTGAAGGGATTGACAGCCCCTTTTTCGCGTTGTGTGCAAGTGTTTGTTAGTTTGTGCAGGTGCATCTATTGAGGACTTGCTTGTACCTCCTACTGGATTGATACCTTGGTTCTCAACTGAGGGAAATACGTATCTCTACTTTGCTGCATCACCCTTTCCTCTTCAAGGGAAAAATCAACGCAAGCTCAAGAAGTAGCAGGAAGAATTTCTGGCGCCATTGCCGGGGAGGTTCTACATCAAGCCTACCAAGTGCCTATCATAAACTCTCATCTCTTGCACTTACATTATTTGCCATTTGCCTCTCATTTTCCTCTCCCCCACTTCTAAAACATTTTCACAAAAATATTTGCCTTTTTATTCGCCTTCTTCCGTTCGCTTTTTTGTTTGCTATCTTTGCTTGTGTTGCCATGTGCCTTCTATGTGCTTGCATCTTTGCTTGCTAAAAATCTATTGATATGGATCCACTTAAAGTTTTCTACTTGGATCATCTTCAATTCATATGTGCTCGTGCTGAAACCCCAACTAGTTTAGTTGAGGGAAAATCATTAGATGAGCATGCTCATTTTGTGCGTCACCGTTTGTCTCAAAAAGGGGGACTCTTATGGAATCAAATAAATTGTTTGCTATGCTATGCTTGGAATCTATGTGAAATTTATGATTTTACTTGTTACTTGGAGAACCCTAAAAAACAACTTCCCTACCTATGTGAGTTTAATGATAATGAAATCCTATCTTCTTATGCCAAAGGTGTTTATAGTTACTATGATATCGAACAAATTGAAGGATTTGTTGCTTTTAAGGGTTCTTATGAAGTTGCTTCTTTGATTGAAAAGTATGATATTACTCTCTACAAATCTGAAAATTTTGACATACTTAAATATTGCTATGAAAACTATGCTCATAATGCCTATGTTAAAGAATTTATTGAGAGAATGTCCACTGCTTTGGTAGAAAATAATGATATGCATGAATCTATAGATAATTATGATTCCGTTGGTTTGATTGAAATATCCCCCCTTGATGAACATGATGCTTGCTATTATTATGGCCATGATGCCAATATTAATTATGGAGATGAACTTGCTATAGTTCCTTATGTTAAACATAAAATTATTGCTATTGCACCCACACACGATAGCTCCTGGAATGAAAAGTATGATTGCAATGATGTTATTATAAATTTTATTAATGTCAATTGTGTTAATGATATGCAAAACCCCAAGCTTGGGGATGCTAATTTTGCTATGTCCACTACTTATTGTAAGGATCATGATTGGGGTGATAATGATCTTGAAAATTTATTTAAGCCTCATGATCAATATGTTTGCCATAATATTGAAAGTGGGTTTGGAAGAGTGTCAACTTTAGCGAAAAATAATCCCACATATTTGGGGAGTGTTCAATCTTATGAATTTTTTTTTGGAAAGGTCATGGAAAGGTCATGACTTTATTTGATGATAATCCCACTATTTTGGAAGAGTGTCAACTTTGTATGCATGTGGATCATGTAGAGAATATGATGTAGGGTGGAACCCTAGGGGCCGTTCTTTCACGAAATGGAGGCGATCCCACGAAGAACACGAGGGGAAAACACGAGGGAAAATGAGAGGAATCACTCAAATCAACGAGAAACGATCACACATGTGCTAGATCCATGAACACAAAGAGAGATACACGATCCAAAGTCAACAAAGGACGATACAAATGGTAACTAGTTCATCTCCGTGAGGAGGCCTTGAATCCGCAAGGGATCTTCCCGTGAGGGGTCTTGAATCCAAGCGTGGATCTTCTCCGTAGAGGTCACGGTCTCTCTCGATGGAGTAGAACCACAAGGATGAGCAAAGCTCTATCTCTAAAATGAGCTAAACCTATGCTAACCCTAAAACGTTGGGAAGAAGAGTATATATAGTCTATGGGGGCGAAGGGATACATGGGCTTCAGCCCTTTACACTGTGCGCAGACAGGGGGAGCTGGACGTCCGGGCGTCGGGCTGGATGTCCGTTCCTTCGCGAGGTGCCGGATGTCCAGGCACGGATGCCGGATGTCCGGGCTGTCGGGATCTGTTTCTGTGCTCTCCGGATAGGCGCTGTCCGGATGTCCGGGCCAGAGGCCGGATGTCCGGGCCCTGTAGACTTGGCTGTTGGGCCGCTACTGCTGCCGACACCTCCAGGGGCTGGATGTCCGAGGTCATGGCCGGATGTCCGGGTCATAGGAGCTGTTCTCGACTCCTTCCATTGGTTCTCTTCATCCATGAACTTGGGGACTTGTCCGTCTTCATGTGCATCTTCGAGAGGGTCCTCTTGCTACTTGATCATGCATAACATTCTGAACTTAGGTAGTAGCCATGCCTCGAGAGGGTCATATGGAATATCACTAAGGAGAGATGTCACCTCATTCTTGAGAGCTCTAGCTCGTGCTCGTGTCATCAGTCCTCTTGGCACTTGGTGATATGATGGTAGGTCCATGGGGATGACCATAGGATGCTCCGCATCATCTCCCCCCTCCCTTGGGAAAGATCTGACCTCGGATCAAAACCTTCATCACCATGGTAGGGCGAGAGATCCTTGACGTTGAAGATATCACTCACATTGTACTTGTCGCGTGGGATGTCGATCTTGTACGCATTGTTGTTGTAGCGCTCGAGCACCTTAAAGGGTCCGTCGGCTCGGGGTAGAAGCTTGGACTTGCGTTCGTTGGGGAAGCGGTCCTTGCGAAGGTGTAGCCATGCAAGATCTCCGATATTGAAAATCATGGTTGCTTGTTGGAGTTGAGCTTGGTCGCGAGGCGGTGTACTTGTCCCTCTATGGTGTGCCTTGTATCTTCATGCTTCTTCAGATAGCTCGCTCGTGCACTCGCGTCCATGTTGATGCGCTCTTGTAGAGGTAGAGGTAGGATGTCCAGTGGGGACAATGGGTTGAAGCCGTAGACGACCTCGAAGGGGGACTTGCCGGTAGTAGAGTGTCTTGCACGATTGTAGGCGTACTCGGCAATGGGTAGGCACACCTCCCACTCCCTGATGTTCTTCTTGATCAACACTCAGAGTAGAGTAGATAGCGTCCTGTTCGTGACCTCCGTTTGGCCGTCGGTTTGAGGATGGTATGCCGAAGAGAACAAGAGCTTGATTCCAAGCTTGGCACATAGCGTCTTCCAAAAGTAGCTTAGGAACTTGACGTCGTGGTCTGAAACAATAGTCTTTGGCACTCCGTGTAGACGCAATATTTTCCTACAAAAGAGATTTGCAACATGTGAAGCATCGTCTATCTTGTTGCATGGGATAAAATGTGCCATCTTAGAGAAACGGTCCACAACAACAAACATGGAATCCTTTCCATTTTGAGTTCTAGGCAAACCAAGCACAAAGTCCATACTAATATCTTCCCATGGGTGATATGGAATAGGAAGTGGTATATAGAGACCATGGGATTGAGCTTTAGACTTAGCTTTGAGACATGTAGAGCATCGGTTGGTGTAGCTAGAGACTTCGCGGAACATCTTGGGCCAATAGTAGTTCTTGGAGAGCGTAGCGAATGTCTTGTCGCGTCCAAAGTGACCCATAAGTCCTCCTCCATGATCCTCTTGCAAAAGTAACAAACGAAGAGAAGACTCGGGTATAGAAAGTTTGTTAGCTCTCATTAGATAATCATCCTTGATGTAATATCTTTCCCAAGATGGATGCGTCAAACATTTAGCATAAGGAATAGTAAAATTAGGATCATGCGCATACAAGTCTTTTATGTGCTCAAAGCCAATAACATTCAATTCAAGTTTAGTAACAAGCATGCATTTGCGGGAAAGCGCATCCTCCACAACGTTCTCTTTACCCTTAATGTACTTGATGACATAAGGAAAAGATTCTATAAATTCACTCCACTTAGCATGATGCTTGTTCAACTTAGTTTGACCCTTAAGATACTTGAGAGTTTCATGGTCGGTATGAATGACAAATTCACGGGGGCGAAGATAATGTTCCCACTCACGCAAAACTCGCACTAAAGCATATAGCTTTTTGTCGTAGATGGGATAATTGAGTTGCGCTCCGGAAAGTTTTTCACTAAAGTAAGCAATGGGGCGCTTCTCTTGCATTAATACACCTCCTATGCCATTACCGCTAGCATCACAATGAACTTCAAAAGTTTTGTCAAAATTGGGTAATCCAAGCACGGGAGCATGTGTAAGCAAATTCTTAAGTTCATTAAATGCGGTATCTTGGGATGGTCTCCAAACAAAAGGTGCAATCTTCTTACTCAAGGCATCCAAAGGAGATGCAATGGTGCTAAAATTCTTAACGAATCTACGATAGAAACCGGCTAAGCCAAGGAAACTTCGCACTTGTTGCAAGTTGGTTGGTTGTGGCCAAGTTTTAATTGCATCGATCTTAGATTCATCTACATGAACACCCTTAGAAGACACAACGAAACCCAAGAAATTGAGCTTGTCCACACCAAATTTGCATTTCTCCATATTAGCATAAAGGCGCTCTTTTCGAAGAGTTTGCAAAATGGTTCTAAGATGGGTGACATGATCTTTGAGAGATTTGCTAAAGACAAGAATATCATCAAAATAGACCACAACAAATACGCCAATGTAGGGGTGAAGAACAAAATGCATGACGAGCATGAACGTACCGGGTGCTTCGGATAAGCCCATTGGCATAACAAGCCATTCATATAAGCCAAATTTGGTCTTAAATGCGGTTTTCCATTCGTCACCTTCTTGTATGCGGATTTGGTAATAGCCACTTTTAAGATCAATTTTAGAGAAAATAGTGGTGCCGCCAAGCTCATCTAGCATATCATCAAGGCACGTAATAGGATATCGATAACGAACGGTGATAGCATTGATGGGTCTACAATCTGAACACATGCGAAAACTACCGTCTTTCTTAGGTACTAGAATGATCGGTATGGCACAAGGACTTCAGCTTTCACGCACATGCCCATTGTCAATGAGTTGTTGTACTTGCCTTTGTATTTCCTTAGTTTCTTCAGGGTTGACGTGATAGGGTGCCTTGTTCGGTAACGATGTGATGGGGATGAGGTCTATTCGGTGTTCGATGCCGCATAGAGGAGGTAGTCCCGGAGGTAGCTCATCGGAAAATACGTCCTTGAATTCATGTAAGACATTAGATAACCCTAAAGGTAGAGAGTGAGAGGTGTTAGTTGTTGTTGCCTCATCCTTGCACAATAGGACATAGTGCATAACATGCGATGGGTTCTCACACACTTCTCTCATCTCACTTTTGGTAGCAAATAAAACTAAGTTTTTCTTGTCGCTCATCATGGAGGCACTCATTTTGGGCTTGTGGCTCTCACTCCCTTTTGGGTGGCTCACTCTCTCACTATTCTCTCCATGATGGGTGGTAGCTTGCTTGTCGGCGATCACTTGACTTGGTGACATAGGTCGTAGCACATACTCCTTTCCCTTCATCTTGAAGCTATAGTGATTGGTTCGCCCGTTGTGGATGACGCCGCGGTCGAATTGCCAAGGTCGTCCAAGTAGGAGATGGCAAACGGACATAGGAACCACATCACACTCCAAAGTGTCTTCATATGCTCCTATCTTGAAGGAGACTTGAACCGTGTGTTCCACTTGAATGGTGCTGGAGTCGCTAAGCCATTGGACCTTGTAGGGGCGAGGGTGCTTCATCTTGACCAATTGTAGCTTGGAACATAGCTCTTCACTTGCCAAGTTGTGGCAACTTCCTCCGTCGATGATGACCTTCACGGAATGACCGTTGATGCCCGCCTTGGTTTGGAAGATGTGGCAACATTGGTCTTCCTCTTGTTGGTGTTGGAGCGTTAAGACCTTGGAGACAACGAGAGCGGGGCTCGAATCATTGTCACAAAAAACTTGGTCATCTTCATTTTCATTCACTTGCCGGTGCATAGCCACATGCTCAAGGGCTTCCATTTCCTCTTCACTCATGGAGTCATAGGTACCGTCGTCGTTGAGGATCATGGTGCGCCGATTGGTGCACTCGAAGGACTTGTGGCCTTGGCCGCCGCATGTGAAGCATTTGATGGAACTTGTCATGATGGTCTCATCCGGTGGAGTAGTAGATGATGAAGCTCTTGGCTTGAAGTTGCTTGTAGTAGGAGGACGACTTGAGGTTATCAAAGTTTTCTTGTAACTTGACTTGTCCCCGTTGCTTGTAGAAGCTTTGGTTGAGGTAGAAGGCGGTGGAGTCGTTGAAGCTTGGTTGTTGGAGCCGTAGCTCTTGGAAGAGTACTTGGCATACTTGAAGTCGTCTTGCACTTGTCCCTCCACCTTGGTAGCTTGGTGCACTAGCTCAATGAGGTTGGAGTAAGGTTGGAAGTCGGCGATCTTCTTGATAGGATGGTTGAGTCCATTCAAGAAATGTGCCATGGTTTGCTCATCATCTTCCGTGACATTGGCTCTTATCATGGCAATCACCATTTCCTTGTAGTATTCTTCAACGCTCTTTGTTCCTTGCTTGAGGAGTTGTAGTCGCTTGAAGAGGTCGCAGTTTTAGTATGTTGGCACAAAGCGCGCTCTCATGACATCCTTCATTTGATCCCAAGTTGTGATTGGTGGTTCACCTCTTGCTTCTTGGCGCTCAATGACTTGCTCCCACCAAATGAGGACATAGTCTTGGAACTTAAGAGATGCCATGGGATCTTCTTCTCTTCCTCATAGTGGTGCAAATGAAAGATCTTGTCAACCTTCAATGCCCATGAAAGATACTATTCGGGATTGTTGCTTCCGGAGAACTTGGGCATGGTGAACTTGAGCTTGCCGTAGCGTTGCTCTTCATTGTATTGTGGTCGAGGGTGATGACGCCCTTGACGTGGAGTATTATTAACCTCAAGTTGCTCTTGGCGTGCAGGATTCCCATTGTCTTGTTGCTCCTGTCTCGGTTGTGGAGGAGCTTGTGGAACTTGTTGGTGCAATCATGCTTGATGTCGTCGTTCTTGTACTTCATCATGAAGTGCTTCTTCTTCTTGACGAACACGTCAGTTGCGGGCGGCGACGGCATGATTGGTGTCGCGGAGGGCACGTTGCACCTCAAGGGCTTGTGCCTCACATCGTTGTTTTTGTTGACGGTGAGCGTCGGCGTCTTGCTCGTCTTGATGTTGGCATTGTCGCTCTTGCATTTGCTCTCGTTGACGTTGGCGTTCTTGCTCTTCCACTTGTTGGCGTTGGTGTTGCCTTTCTTGTGCTTGCTCGAGGGTAGCTTGATTTTGACGATGCCGATGTTCTTGCTCTTCAAGTTGCTCTTGTGGACCATTGGCATGTAGAGGATTGCGGTTTGCTTGACGGTCTTGGCGCGTGGCTCGACGAAGAGTGTTCGATGTCGGTGTACTAGAGCCGGAGATGGTGTCGGATGAATGTCAACTCGGGTGACTTCGTCTTGAATAGGACAAAGAGGTAGAAGATTGGTTGACCAACAAGGCACAAATTTCATCGATCCTTGCGTCGGTCTCCATCTTTTGTGCATCAAGTTTGTTGTCGAAGTAGTCTCTTGTACGTTGTTCAGAATGTCTCAATTCGGTAGCGAGTAAGTCGATGCATTCGCTCAATGCTTCATTCTTTTGATACAAAGCTCATTGCGCGCTGAAGAGGTGGTTCTTGGTGATGTAGTTGTTCGGGTCTGCATCTTGCTCCATGAAGAGTGGGTTGGTAGAAGTAGTTGGCCTATCCATCATTCCAAGTAAATGTGTGAGTGGGAGAAAGAGAAGAACTATAACAAATGTACCTTGACCGATGTTGAGCATGGATCAAAGATCACTCAATGATGTAACAAGGAAATATCACAATTGGTACCGGTTCCCGTCAATTTCTCACACCTACACAAGTAAAGCTTTTGGTGGAGCTTGGTGAGGATGGTGGCACAAAATTTGATGCGAAATGTTGGCAAGACTCAAAAATGTTGAAAAAGATTCGCAAATTTGCAAATGCAACAAGTAGGCCAATAGCAATATGTGGCACACGAAAACACACACACGGAAAGATAAATGGGGTCGTGCAACCAAAAATGAGCTTAAAATGTGGAAACCACTGAAAATGCTCTTGTTGCACAATGCTAGAGAGACGCTAGCATGATTGCACAATAGGCGGATACGAGACTTGTGCACAACCTACAAGGCAAAAATGCAATGACTTCTATCCCAAGTATGCTATATGTATGGTGTTCCGGTGGTATGATCCAAGATGATCGAGTATGACAATCTTAAGGTAGTATGATGCTATGGTTCTTGCTTAAAAGCTCTTTGCTTATCTTTCTCTTGTGCTTAAAATCTTCTTTGGCTCTTTCTCTTTGAACTCTTTCTTTAGCCTCTTATTCAAACCTTCACTAACCAAGATAGCAATTATGTATATGCGATGACAACCTTGTGGCACAAGATATGATACCAAGATACTGATACCAAGATGATGTGATATATGCAATGAGAGTATGATCACTAATGTGCACAAGTAACGTTGCCGGCAATACTCAATGGCTAGTCTCGATGGGTAAGTGACGCAAAAGGTAGGCTAATGTGGGTTATCAAATGCAATGGCAAGGGAAATATATGAGAGTGTCGTCGAGGTTACCGCCCTTGCTTACAGTTGAAGATGTCAAAATGGTGAGGTGGTATTTGTCGATGACGAGTCTGTGGCGAAGATGAGTGGCAGTGATGTCGGTGTCGAACCGTCCCCAAGTAGCCAAAACACGTTAGGAAATGGAAACCGCAACTCAAATTCTCAAAGCAAATGTGTCAAAATTTGTCGGAGATTGTAGCGGGTATGCGATGGTAGTTGCGAAAAGCGATGGTGGTATGCGAAAGTATGCGAAAGTTAGGCGGAAGAAAGAAGTGGTGGAGGAGGTGTTGCTGCCAGGAGCCGGATGTCCGGGCGGTCGGGCCGGATGTCCAAGGCTCCTGATCCGTGAAGAACTCGGTGGATCTCGTGGGAAAAAGATAATTTCGGGGCAAAATTCGAGGGATTTCGTGGTTGGAATTGGGGAAAAAGTTAGGAGAAGCTAGATCTACCTGCAACACATCAAATCCATGGATCAAATTCAACAAAACATCATCACACCAACAAATCACAAAAAAAATTGGGAGGGCTATTTTTGTGGGGATTTTCAAAATTTAGGGTGGAATCAACAAAATTGGGCTAAAAACAAGGGGTAGGGGCTCCAAATTCGTGATCAACCTTGGCTCATGATACCAAGATGATGTAGGGTGGAACCCTAGGGGCCGATCTTTCATGAAATGGAGGGGATCCCACGAAGAACACGAAGAACATGAGGGGAAAACACGTGGGAAAATGAGAGGAAACACTCAAATCAACGAGAAACTATCACACATGTGCTAGATCCATGAACACAAAGAGAGATACACAATCCAAAGTTAACAAAGGACGATACAAACGATAACTAGTTCATCTCCGTGAGAAGGCCTTGAATCCGCGAGGGATCTTCCCGTGAGGGGCCTTGAATGCAAGCGTGGATCTTCTCCGTAAAGGCCGCGGTCTCTCTCGATGGAGTAGAACCACAAGGATGAGCAAAGCTCTATCTCTAAAATGAGCTAAACCTGTGCTAACCCTAAAACGTTGGGGAAGAAGAGTATATATAGTCTAGGGGGTGAAGGGATACATGGGCTTCAGCCCTTTACACTGTGCGCAAACAGGGGGAGCCGGACGTCCGGGCGTCGGGCCGGATGTCCGGGCCTTCGCAAGGTGCTGGATGTCCGGGCGTGGGGGTCGGATGTCCGAGCTGTCGTTGTCCGGTTTCCATGCTCTCTGGATAGGCGCTGTCCGGATGTTCCAGCTGGGGTCCGGATTTCTGGGCTGGAGGCCAGATGTCCGGGCCATGTAGACTGGGCCGTTGGTTTGTTGCTGCTGCCGACACTTCCAGGGGCCGGATGTCCGGGGTCATGGCCAGATGTCCGGGTCCTGGGAGCTGTTCTCGACTCCTTCCGTTGGTTCTCTTCATCCATGAACTTGGGGACTTGTCCGTCTTCATGTGCATCTTCGAGAGGGTCCTCTTGGTACCTGATCATGCATAACATTCCAGACTTAGGTAGTAGCCATGCTTCGAGAGGGTCATATGGAATCACTAAGGAGAGATGTCACCTCGTTCTCAAGAACTCTAGCTCATGCTTGTGTCATCGGTCCTCTTGGCACTTGGTGAGACGATGGTAGGTCCATGGGGATGACCATAGGATGTTCCGCATCAGAATATGTCATGTGATAGCTATATTGTTGAATTTGAATATGATCCCACATGTAATTATTATGAGAGAGGGAAATATGGTCGTAGAAATTTTCATGTTACTAAATTACCTCTCGTTATGTTGAGATTGCTATTGTTTCTTTCTTCTTCTTTGCATATGCTAGTTTTTGCTTGTTTTGATAAATCTTTTCCCTATAAAATGCCTATGCATAGGAAGTATGTTAGACTTAAACTTGTTTTCCACATACTATATGATGCTCTCTTTGTGCTTCAAATTTTTGTCTTTCATGTGAGCATCATTAAAATTATCAACGGCTAGCTAAAAGGCTTTAAAGAAAAGCGCTTGTTGGGAGGCAACCCAATTTTATTTTATGTCTTTTTGCTTTTGCTCCTGTTTTTCAATGAATACACAATGTTGCCTCTATAGTAATTGTGTTTTATTGTTTTAATTAGTGTTTGAGCCAAGCAAGACCTTTGGGATGCTTTGGTATATCGTTGATTTGGTTTTGCTGAAAAACAGAAACTTTTGCGTCCAGTAACAGAATTGTTAAAATGGACTGGAGCATGGAAAAATTCTGAATGTTTTACACAATATTGATGTATGAATTGTCTCTGTTTCCTAATTTTTCAGAATTTTTGGAGTTACAGAATTATGACCAATATTCTGGTCTTTACACACTGTTCTGTTTTTGATAGATTCTGTTTTTGATGTGTTGTTTGCTTATTTTGATGAATCTATGGGTAGTATCGGGGGGTATGAACCATCGAGAAGTTAGAATACAGTATATATAACACCAATATAAAATTAGAATGAGTTCACAACAGTAGCTAAAAGTGGAGATTTGTTTTATCATAACGGACCTCATGAGTTTTTTGTTGAGTTTTGTGTTGTGAAGTTTTCAAGTTTGGGGTAAAGATTTGATGGACTATGGAATAAGGAGTGGCAAGAGCCTAATCTTGGGGATGCCCAAGGCACCCCAAGGTAATATTCAAGGAAAACCAAGCATCTAAGCTTGGGGATGCCTTGGATGGCATCCCCTCTTTTGTCTTCAATCCATCGGTAAATTTACTTGAGGCTATATTTTTATTCACCATATGATATGTGTTTTGCTTGGAGCGTCTTGTATTATTTGAGTCTTTGCTTTTTATTTTGCCACAATCATCCTTGCTGTACACACCTTTTGAGAGGGACACACATTAATCATGAATTTATTAGAATACTCTATGTGCTTCACTTATATCTTTTGAGCTAGGCAGTTGCTCTAGTGCTTCACTTATATCTTTTTAGAGCACGGCGGTGATTTTATTTTGTAGAAATTGATGAACTCTCATGCTTCACTTATATTATTTTGAGAGTCTTAAAAATAGTATGGCAATTTTCTTAGGTTATGAATTTGGTCCTAATATGATGGGTATCCAAGAGGGATATAATAAAAACTTTCATAAAGAGCATTGAATATATGAGAAGTTTGATTCCTTGCATTTGTTTTGAGATATAAAGATAGTGATAGTAGAGTCTTGGTAGTTTGTAATTGTGGATTAGTAGAAATACTTGTGTTAAGATTTGTGATTCCCGAAGCATGCACGTATGGTCTATGGTTATGTGATGAAGTTGGAGCAAGATTTATTTTTGATTGTCTTCCTTATGAGTGGCGGTCGGGGACAAGCAATGTTCTTTTCCTACCAATATATCCCCCTAGGAGCATGCGTATTAGTACTTTATTTTGATGGCTAATAAATTTTTGCAATAAGTATGTGTGTTGGCATTCTGGGAACCGGGGTACCCAGTCTTGCCTTCCTGCAGCCCACGGCGTGGCGCCATCGATGGCCTAGTACGGCCCATCTACAACACCTTCAAGACAAGACCCTCGCGAGGGGCCAATCCTCGCGAGGCGGGCGATGTCAAGACCTCCGGAGGGAGCGGCCTCCTTAGGCTGGCTCCTGAGCAGCAGACATTTCTATGCAGATGCACACCTCATGAGGTGGAGGTGACGCAAGCCATGACGACCAAGGCCAGGCGGGCGCCAGCGGGCGCAGAGCAGCAGGTTTCCTCTTTGGTGCTAAGGAGGCAAGCGCAGGCGCGGGGTCCCGAGGAATCGCCCAAAGGTTTCCATTCCCGTGCAACGAGACCAAGACCGCCAGGACGGAAGGACGGATGTCATCGCCGAGCCCACCACAGCGTCACGGCCAGAAGCTTTGCAGGCGAAGACCACCTTTCGTCAGGATAAGATGTACTACTTGTCCCCTTTCAAATTGGCCGTTGTGGAATCCCTTCCCGCCTTCGTTTTCGGGGAAGAGGACCGAGGCCACTATATATAGGTTAGCCACCACCATAGGGACGGAGATCCGATCGAATCCGGAACAACTCACTCTCACCAGAGCAAGCCTCGCGAGCTTGTTCATCCTCTATACTAGTTCATCCTCAGCCCCTCGTGAGGCTAATCCACCACAAAGCAGGAGTAGAGTTTTACACCGCAAGGTGGCCCGAACCTGGGTAAACTGCCATGTTCATCTTCTTCCTTGTTCATCGAGCTAGGCTGTAGGGCGACGGGTTGGTTGGCTGGAGAGGTTGAGTTCTTCGCACACGCCCCAGAGTTCGAACCTTCTTTGGGTCTACGGAGCCCTGAATCCGACATTTGGCGTGCCAGGTAGAGCCGTGTCGAAGCCTCTCTCTCACCGCTCATTCCACCACTGTCTCGGCATTCCGATGGCTGACGCTCGCCGTGTTCGTGCCGAGCGCCGGGCCGCTCGTGTCGCCCAGACGGCACCCACGGGCAACGGCGTCCCTCGCCGCTCTGCCTCCCCGGTGGCTAACGCCACCACCGACCCTGCTGCCCACGAGCAGCAGGACTCATCGCTGCTGCCATCCGTATAGCGCGACGGCCGCACCGCGACTCCGTCACCCGCTCCAGCCACGGCGTCGTCTTCTCACGGCCGTCGTGGGCAGGTGAATGTGCACTCTGCGCTGCTCAGGGCGCGCGAGCTTCTGCGCAATCGTCCGGCCAACGACCTCTACGACGACTGGCTTGCCCGCATCGCAGAGCTCGTCAACGCAGCTGGCGAAGCCCCTGCACCGTCTCGTTCGCTTCGCCCTCCACTATCCCAGGCGGGCAATGTGGCCCACGGCGCACCTCCTCCCCCTCTGCTGCACGGCGAGGGCCCCGAGCCGAGGCGTGAAGCTCCCCAGCGCGACCCGCCGCGCAGAGCGCCGGCGCGCGATGAAGAAAGCTACCAGGTGGTGCAGCGGCCCCAAGGAGAAGCGTGTGCGCTTCCAGCACCGCCACGTCAAGACCGCGCACCGCCAGAGGCGGCCGTGCGCGGGCATCAAGATCAGGCGCCTCCCCGGCGGATGGCCTCGGTGAATATGGCACGGTGCCGTGCTTTCACCCCGGAGCTGCGCCGCGTCATCTGGCCCGGCAAGTTCAAGTCGGATCGGCCTCCACGCTACGACGGCAGCCCTGACCCCACCGAGTTCCTCCAGCTTTATGAGCTGAGCATCGAGGCGGTGAACGGCAACGAGAAGGTCATGGCGAACTGGTCCTGGGATGAGCTACACGAGCGCTTCATCGCCAACTTCCAGGGCACTCGTGACCGCGCTCCCGGGGCAGGTTACCTGCGACGCATCAAGCAGCAGCCAGTTGAAACCTTGCACAAGTACATACAACGCTTCACCAACGTTCGCCTCAAGATCCCGAAGGTGTCGGACGAGGCCATCATTACGGCGTTCTCTGAGGGTGTCCAGGATGTCAAGATGAAGGAAGAGCTCACCATGCATGAGGATTTGTGCTCGGCTCTGGAGATGTTTAACATGGCCACCAAGTGCGCGAGGGCGGAGGAAGGTCGCCTCTCCCTCCTGGAACTTCCGGAGGTCGATCCTGAAGACAAGAAGGCCAAGGCTAAGGACGTGAAGCGCAAGGGCCCAGCTGTGCTCGCGGCTGAACCTGAGATGAAGCGCGGCTGCGACCACCCCGAGTCCTCCAAGGGCAGCCGTCCGTGTTGTGTCTTCCATAATTTCCACAGCCACAACACCAACGACTGCCAAGAGCATAGGGAAATCCACGACGGGCGCTTTATCCGTCGTACCGAGTGCAGCGACCATGGCTACGGCCGTGGAGGAGGCCGCGGGGGCAGCCGCTGGGACAACCGCGACCCCCGCCAGGACTAGGGTGTTCAACCTCGTGAGGACCGCTAGCAGGGCCAGCCTCGCGACGGCCCCTGGAGGGACCAGCCTCGTGAGGATCGTCCTTAGGGCAACGCCAGTCTCCCCCCGCTGCCACCGCCGCCAAGGAGGAACGACGACCACCACCAAGACGATGGGGCCGGGGGCTTCCAAGAGCCTCGTGCCATTGCCTGCATCCTGGGTGGCGCTCAGGCCCCCGCTTCCCATCGCATCTTCAACCAATTCGCTCATGAGGTGAACGCGGCCCTCCCCAAGCTCGAGGCATCGCGCCCCCTCAAGTGGTCCAAGTACGCCGTCACCTTTGACTCTACAGACGAGCTCAAGTGCTCAGCTGCCGCTGGCGCGCACCCAATTCTCTTCTCACCAACCATCAGCAACGTCCTTGTCACCAAGACACTCATCGATGGCGGCGTGGGGCTCAACGTTCTCTCCGTCGAGACGTTCGAGATGCTCCAGGTGCCATACGACCAGCTCCTCCCTACCAAGCCTTTCTCAGGGGTGACCGATGGCTCCACCACCCCCATAGGGCAGATTCACCTCCCTGTCACCTTTGGCCAGCGAGACAACTACCACACCGAGCTCATCGACTTCGATGTCGCCCACATTCGCCTCCCGTACAATGCCATTCTCGGGTATCCAGCCCTCGCCAAGTTCATGGCGGCGACTCACCATGGCTACAATGTCCTCAAGATGCCAGGAAGCGGCGGTATCATCACGGTCGCCTGCGAAGAGAAGGCAGCGGTGTCCTCCCTCGGGCGTGCCTACCAGGTTGCGGCAGCCGAGAACTCTGACGACGAGGGTGCAGTTCGGCCTCCTGGGGCCAGAGGCCATTCCCAAGAAGAAGAAGAAGCTCCTCCCCAAGGGCCGCCAGGAGGCTGGTGTGTCCGACGATCGTGCCTCAGGCCCCGTGCCCGCTGCTGGGGCGCCCTTCCCCCTCGCATAGGAAGGCACGCCTGGCGCCCCCCTCAGGACGGGCTCGGGGGCTCTCCTCTAGAGGGCCTCTGACCTGACCAGCATCACGAGCGAGGCGTTCGGGCACCATGTGGAGGCGTGCTTCAATGCGCGCTTCCATGAGCAGGGCGCAGGGCGCGAGGCGCCAGGCACTCAGGAGTTCATCACCAAGGCAACCAAAGAGCTTCAGGCGGCGCGAGCCATGCGTGGCGAGCGCTGCCCCGCGCCACTCAGTGCAGCTACCGCCCCCGATGCGGGTGGCAAGCTGCGCATCTGCGTCAACATCCCAGGTCTCAACAGGGTCGCTTCTCAGGAGCTCTACTGGCCGTCCTGCGTTGGACGGAGTGGGGGCTGCCCCCGCAGCTACATCCGCATGCCGTTCGGCCTGCTAAACATGGCTGCCTCACACCAGCACTGCATGCAGGGCGTCCTGTCGGCTCGCGAGGCCCGGTGTCAGGCGATCCTGACGGAGGAGGTGCCGGACCCTCGTGAGCTCCCCGGGCCTCCAGAGCCACCCTACCCTCAGGAGCCAGCTGGCTCGTGAGGAGCGACCACCGCAGCACGCATCTTCAGCTACTCCAACACCTCTGCGACAATGGTGCCAGGTGACTTTTTGTCTTGTTCAATTGAGGGCGCCCCTTGGGCTGCATTATCCTCAAGCTGCCAGGGCCCGCACCTGCAGCATGTATCATTTTGCACATGTATCAGAACTGGCTTCGCCCTTCCATGAATTGCTTAATATTATCACCTGCATGTCTGGTGCTTCGCCACCATGAATGTTGTGCGCCCTCACGAGCCCGCCCGCGACCGCCTCATGATTAAGGACTGGCACGGCGTCTGTGCTCGGGTTCGTCCTGCAGCGTCCCTAAACCCAAGTGGCTGAGCTCTGTCTCGCGGGCTAGCTCCCGTGCACATCACCTCCCATGGTCCTTGGTGCCTTGTTCTCGCATGAGCTAATCGATAGCGGATGAGTTAGGGCGCGTGACCCGGTGCCTCGCTGCCGCGGGAGCCGCGTGCCGGTTGTTTTTCTTTAGGACTGTTGCATGAGAAGACTGGGCACGGCGTTTGTGCTCGGGTCCGTCCCTGCAGCGTCGATAAACCCAACGGCTGAGCTTTGTCTGGCGGGCCGGTCCCGTTCATGTCACCTCCTATGGTCGTTGGTGCTTGGCCTTCTCATGCGATGTCCTCCGGAGATTCACTCGGCGCAGGCCACCCCAATATCTCTCGTGATTTTTACAGGCACCCCGTAACAAAATTCAGGCGCAACCCACCTTGAGGTAGGGCCCCGTGAGTCCCGCACTGGCTCATGGCTGCCCATATACACCTCCTCCAGTCCGGCCGTGCAAGCCATGTGTCCGGACGGGGCTGTACAGGCCCCGGAGTCTCCCCTTAGAGGGAACTCCCACCCACGCACCAGTGGAAGCCCCATGCTTCGTGCTGGCAGACGACACGGTCGAGGAGCGGCTATGCCCACGCCAAAGTGGAAGCACCATGCTCCGCACTGGTGAATAAACAACTGAGGGTGGCCCCTGTGGCCGCATCAACCTCAGGACAGCCTTTCGGCTCTTCGCCCAGCAACACCTCACGGCTTTCCCCTAGAGAGGCCCGCGCGAGGGGGCTACACCCAGGCCATGCCTGGCGCACACCACCTTACCTGTTTTCTCGCGTCCCTCCTAGGCCAAAGCGGGTGAGCGAAGGTATGGAGGACTCTGAATTACCTTGTGTGGCTGCTTGTTTCTCCTTCATCGAGGTTGTTCGTACGTCAAGGGGGACCCCTGAGCATCGCACCTCAGGGGCCTCACTAGCCACGTAGCCCCTCACCCCTTGGTCTCGTCCTGGTGATCCGGACGCCCCAACGGCGGACGACGTACGCGCGGGGCTGGGCCCTGCCGAAGCAGAACATCGAGGTTGTTCGTACATCAAGGGGGACCCCTGAGCATCGCGCCTCAGGGGCCTCACTAGTCACGTAGCCCCTTGCCCCTTGGTCTTGTCCTGGTGATCCGGACGCCCCAATAGCAGACGAGGTACGCGTGGGGCTGGGCCCTGCCGACGCAGAACGCTGGGGCAAACACTAAGGAGACCAAGCACGAAAGAGAAATCGCGGAGTTCTAACAAGCTATTACAAAACATAATGTTCTACGAGTTCAAATAGAAGTTCTCACACCTCTGCGAGGCACCATGAATGTTACAGGGTCAACTACGAAGAAGTACTGCCATCGCCTTGGTGGCCGCCATCGCTCGCCTTGGGAAGCCCGTCGTCGATGACGCTCCCACCACCTTCGCCGCCGGCTTCTGTCGCCACACCTGCGGGGTCGGGGACGCAGAGGAACTTCCCCAACAAGGCCTCCACCTGCTCCTTCATGGCCTCGGTAGTAGTGGCAAGGGATTCAAGGGCCACCGGCTCGATTAACGCCCTGAGGTTGAAGCTTGGGTCCCAGAGGTAGAGGTGGCTGAAGATGCGCGTTGTGGCCGAGGTAAAGAGCGCGTGACACTCTCCCTCCACCGCGGAATCCATCCCGGCGGCGACACCCTCAAGCGCCTCCGCAAGCTTGGGGAGAAGCCCAGCAGGGGCATCCTCCGGAGGCGCCAATGACTCCTCGTACCCCCCCTCCGTAAAGGGAGCGCGGCGCCTCGCGGGCCTTGAGCTCGGAGGAGACCAAGGCTTCACGACCCGTGGCCGCCATTTTCTCGGTGGTGGCAAGGGCCTTCTCCTTGGCCTCCAGCTGGGCCGTCGCCTCAGAGACAAGCTAGGCATGGGACGCCCGCGCCTCGTCCACCTCCTTCTTCAGCTTGCCCAGGCGGTCCCGCTCCGCGGCTTGGTCCTTGGCTGCCTGGGCCAACTTGGCGTCGCGGTCGGCGAGCGTCGCCTCGCAGGCCATGAGCTCCTCCTCATGCTAATGGAGCCATTGGGTATGGGCGGCCTGCGCATCATGGAGAGCTTTCAGCTCAGTCTCCGCCTTGCTGCAGTGCCCCTCGGCGGATGATGCATCGGCCAACGCCACGTCGTGAGCCCTCGCAGCCTCGTCGGCCTCCTTCCTGCTCTCCGCGGCGGCGCCTCGGCCCGGCTCCAGGCCGCCCTGGCGGACGCGTCGGCCTGGAGCCACCCTGAGGTCAGCCCCATGCGCACCCTCGCCCCGCACCCGTTGGCGTCTTGCAGATCGGTCCAGAGCTGGTCCAGTGCGTTGAAGGCCTCCTCCAGAGCCCCGGGCCCGACAAGGGGGCTCTGGTCCGCTAGCACAAGGGCCTGGGGAGGAGGCGGCGTCAGCATGGGAACTGGCGTCGTCACTGAAGCAAGGCCAGCTTGAGGCTCTGGAGCCCCCGAACCCCCCGCGGGCATGACTGGGAGAGGCGGCTCCGGAGTCTGCCGGCCTGCGGAAGCAGGCTCCTCCTGAGGCACCACCATCGTACCTTTAGGGGTCTGCTCCATCGCAGGGGAGTGCGAGGCGACCTCCTCAGCTTGCGTTGGGGCGGCACGGCCCTGGCGAGCGGTGGAGCCCCGGGAATCCCGGCGTCCTCCTTTTTCTTCTTCACCACGGGGCCCACCCTGGTCACCAGGAGGTGGGTGCTGTGAGTACGGTACCAAGAGGCGGCAAACGGAAATAAGGCAAGGCGCTTACTCGTCAGAGGCGATGTACGCCCTCTTCCTGACCAAGACCGGGGCACTGTCAACCTTCTTGGGCGCGGTCTGGGCCGCACCCTGGAGATTGATAGGGCGCACGACGGCCGGCTTTGGTGTGGCACCGGCAGGCGGCAACGCAGGGGCGCCACCTCAAGGAGGGGGTGCTGTCCCGCTCTTCTTCGGGACCGCTCGTCCCGGCCTCTGCGATACCGGGGGAGTGGCCCCGGACCTTGTGACGACCCGTGTCGGGCGCGGGGATTCCGCGACCGGGGGCTTGGCGGCACCATCATTGTCGGGGAGGCCACGGAGAAGCTCGCTCTTGGACGGAGGAGAGGTCTCCGCCGCGTCGTCCACGGTCGCCTCCAAGTCCTCCTACCCCTCTTCCTCGGCGTCGTCACCGGAAGACACCAGCACCGGGGGGTTCGGGAGCTCGGGTGGCACGAGCCCCAGCTCAATGAAGACGGGCATGGCGGCGGCCAGCGCTGCCCCGTCGGCACGGCGGTGCAGCGGGATGTAGGCCTGTCGGGGTATTCTCGCGACACATGCCAGGGGGTGGCTTATCATGGGTGGAGCCAAAAGGACATCGTCGGGCCCTAGAAGCGGGAGTGAGCACGAGCTCGATCGCACACGAGATGTATCCAGGTTCGGGGCTCTCCGGGGAGATAACACCCCTAGTCCTACTATGCGGGGTCTCCGCATGTGACTATGATCAAATGGTGGCTACAAGGTTGCTCCTTGAGCTGCGCTGCTAGAGGAGGAAGAAGGGCAGAGCTGCTACCTTGTTCTCCCTAGCTATGGTGTGTGTGTGGACTGTGTGCTGAACCCTTTGCATGGGTGATCCTGGGGGGCTTATATAGGCCTGCCCCCCAGGGGTACAATGGTAACATGGCCGGGTGTAGGACCCGGACGTCAGTGTCTAGGGTCGTCGGGTTCTCTGCCGGCTGCTGGGGCTCGCCTCCGGAGGGCCTCGCCGGCTGCCAAGAATCCGGCCGACAGGTAGGCCCGCCGCCTATGAGCCACATTGATTGCCTCTTGTTGTAGCATCGTACTTCATGACGGAGGCCGTGTCAGGAGTCGTATGGCTACAGTCTCGCCGTCTGACGGGTTGGTGGCCGCTTGGTCAGCGCACACTGTAGCCATGCTCCATCCCGTCGGAGCAGGTGAGTGCAGACTTCGAGGGTAGGGGGAAGGCCACCTGCTGGGGGCTGGTCCGCCCCCGAAGCCACCTTCCAGGAATGCGCCATCTTCTGGGAGCTCACGGACAGGTAGGGCCCGCCGCCTATGGGCCGTACTGATTGTCTTTTGCTGTAGCAGGGCCCTTGCTGACGGGGGCCATGCTGTGGGTCGCATGGCTACAGTCCTGTGCATGGCAGGTGGGTGACCGCTTGGTCAGCTCGCACTATATCCATGCCCCCTGGGATTTGGGGGTGAGGGTGGCCCTGTAGCCACGCTCCGTCTCGTCGTAGTGGTTGAGTGCAGACTCCGAGGGGGGGAGGGTCCATCTGATAGGAGCCGGCCTCCCCCGAAGCCGCCTCCTGAGAGTGCTCCGTCTTCTGGGAGCCGGCCGCTTGGGCCCAGCCAGCCCGAGGAGCCGGCCGCGTGTTTGGAAGGCGTGAGGGGCTTTGCTAGCCCCGATGTCTTGAAATGCTAAGGGGTGTGGATGAGGCTACCCATGGTCAATCCCTCCGACAGTAGTCCCCGAAGCTGGTGAGGCGCCGCGGCTCAAAGCCGGAGTGCCTCAACAGTTTCCTCCTTCGAGAGATCCTATGCCCTTGCTTCGTTCGGCTGGGGGAAGCCATCTGATAGGAGCCGGCCGAGGCTAAGCCGGCCATCTGGTGAATTTGAACCGTCGTGGCGAGCGCCGAGCTGACGCCACCGGGTGGCGCGCTTGCCGCCCGTTGCTTGCTCACCACGCGGCGCCCGCAGGCTAGGCCAGCCTGCCAGCCCACGCGCGCGACGGGACGTTGCCGTAGGCCCGAGCCCACCACTACAGGGCCTTGGCATGTGCGCGGATCCGCTGCGGCCGAGGTGGGCGGTTGCCCTTCCCATGCGCAATGATCGCGCGCCATGATGGCGCGGAATACACAGGGACGTGCGGGGCGTGGGCGCAGTTAATCCCCACGCCCCCACGATGCGTCGCCTCGGCTCCGCCACCGCCTCCGTATAAGTAGGAGGGAGGGGGTGCAGCCGAACGCACGCGCCCCCCTCCGCTCTTCTTCTTCTTCTTCTTTCTTCTTCTTGTCTCTCCTCGCTGCCGCTGCGCTGCTGCGCCGCCCGCCACCAAAGCGCCACCGCAACTCATCATCACCTAGCCTTGCCATGCCACCGCAGACTTGCCGCCACCCGACCTCGCCGCGCCGCCGCCAAGCCGCCACGAACCATGGTGCCAGGTGAATGGGACGGCTCGAATGTCCACGACGGGCACGTCGAGTTCCTCCGTGCGACGCGGCGGATGCCCAACGAGGCGTGCGTGGGGGCGCACATCCCGGATGCGCGGGAGATCTCGCCGGCACCGCGGGCCCGTGAGTACGTCGTCTTCCGCAGCCACTTCCTCCGTGGCTTCGGCTTGCCGGCGAGCGCTTTCCTCCGCGAGTTCCTCGACTTCTACCGCCTTCAACCTCACCATCTCATGCCTAACACAGTGGTACTCCTCTTCGCCTTCATCACTTTCTGCGAAGGCTACCTCGGCGTCCTGCCCACACTCGAGTTGTGGGGCAGGTTCTTCTACCTCAAGCTCGGTACCGCGGCCAAGGGCGAGCCGGCCCAGTGCAGCGCTTGCGTTGCCGTGCGGTGCACCGGCTCCGGGACCCAATTTCCCCCCGTCATCTTGCACGAGTCCGCGAAGTTGTGGCAGAAGTCATACTTCTACGTCCGCAACCTCCACCCGACTCGTGACTATGTCAACCTGCCGGCCTTTGCACCTGGCCTGCCTGCTGAACCGCCGAACAATTGGGGGCAGCAGCCCAAACCGTTGCCGGCTGCCATCACCAATGCCCTCGACCGGCTTCAGGAGATGACGGACTCGGAGGGGCTCCATCCGGCGGACCTGCTGGCCGCCTTGGTCTACTGCCGAGTGTCGCCCCTCCAATTCCGGCCGCAGCCGATCTGCGACATGAGCGGCCGCCGGGACCCATGCCGGATATCGACGAAGGAGCTGTCGACTGTCGAAGTGGTCCGGCATGTCAACTACTTCTCCAACAGCCAGCTGAGCGAGACCGACTGGAGCTTCGGCAAGCCACCGTACAGCCACGCCAACCAGCAGCTTGTGGTTACTATCTGGTCCCCTTTCTTTTCTCATGTTGTGCTCTTCATCCACCCTGACCACCCGAACACGGAGTAGCGCTTCGCCGGCCAGGCGGCAGCCGCTGCGCCGGCTCCTGGCCACCAATGGATGGCGGACCGGGAGGTGAGCGACGCGGACGACCCCGAGCTAGGGGCGGCCGCGTTGGAGGAAGACGACGCCACCGGGGGAGGCGACGCTAGAGCAGGCGGAGCCGCAGGAGGCGGCGCGGGAGGCGACGTCCAGGGCTGGCCGGATGACGATGAAGACGGCGACGGGCAACACCGCCCTGAAGGCGCCGACAGGGCGGGTGCCGGCTCCTCGGCGGGGCGCCGACTGGGGCACCCGGCGCGTCTAAGCGCCGCACCGACGCAGGCATGTTTGGCAGTCGGCCGACCAAGAAGGCCAAGTCGACGGCCGCCACCAGGCGGCAAGAGGCCGCGAAGACGGCTGCCGTCCGGAGGACCCCGAAGGAACGCCCACTGGTGTCCGCATGAGTGCTCTCACTGCTCTTGTCTTGGTTGTTTCGTCTTGGCTTTTCCTCTCTTGCGAGTTTCTTATCTTTTGCTTGCCTTGACGTGCGGGGCTCCCCTTTTCGTGTCGCAGGCTCCATCCGCCTCGCTGATCGGAGCAGCAGGCGGCTCTGAGGAGGCCCGCCGTGTGGACCCGGCCGCCGCCTTTCGGAAGGCGACGGAGAAGAATGCGCGAGAAGCGCGGGAGGAGCGGGAGGCCGTCGCGTGACTGGAGGCCGAGGAGGCGGCCGCGGCACAGGAGGAGGCCGAGGCTGCAGCCAAGGCGCAGGAGGAGGCTGCGACCAAGGCCAGGCGGAGGCCGACGCCAAGGCCGCGGAGGACCTGGTCTGCGGCGAGGTTCCGGAGGCCGCCGACATGCAGCAGCCGGAGCCACCGGTGGTGGAGGACCGGGCGCTCGCTGGAGCAGCCAGAGCTGACCAGACAGCCCCAGAGCAGGGGGCGACTGAGCCCACCGTCCCGGAGGATGCTTAGCGCGCGCCGGGTGCTGACGAGCGAGGAGGCGGCCATCCCGAAGGGCCAGAGGTGCCGCCAACGAGCACCGAGCTGGTGACAAGCCGGGCAATGATGGCCCGCACCTCCCCGCGCCTACACCCATCGCGGGCTGCTTCTGCGCCGAGGCCAATGGAGGTTGGGGCCGCAAGTTCGCCCGTGCCTGACAACGAAGCCTCGAGCTCTGCTCCGCCTGGCTGGGTGCCAGGAGCCGGCCCGGCGGCCCTGAACGTTGTAGTGCAGGACGTCCTGGACAAATTCAACACCCACGGCGCCACCCTTCTGTAGGCCAGGAACGAGATGCTGGCGATGCAGACGTCCGTCCGGGTACGCTCTCGATCTTGCTTTTTATTTTTGCAATCTTCAGTGGGGGCGCGCCAGCGCACCCACTGGGTGTAGCCCCCGAGTTCCAATCTGGCTGCTGAGCGGGCGGGTTGGAACTTCAAGGCATGTTTCTGAATGCTGACGTGTTGCTCTTGCTGCAGGACTACCACAACCTGCGCGCGGCCGCCTACAACTCCCAGAACCAGCAGCTCGCCAACCGGACTGCTGATCTGAACAAGAGCCGCGGTACGTAGGCCGGCTTTCAGTGGGGGCGCGCAAGCGCACCAACTGGGTGTAGCCCCCGAGATTCGGGCCGACTACTGAGTAGTCGGGCCGGATCTTCCGGCGACTTTTTGGTTTTGTCGATGTTGACGTTTCTTTCTTGCTTTCGCAGAGGCCGCCGCCTAGCTGCGGACGCGCGTGTGCGAGCTCGAGAGCCAGCTCCAGGCCAACGAGCGGGAGCGCAGCCAGGCGGCCGTAGAGCGCGATCGGCTTGCGAAGGAGCTGGTGGACCAAGCGGCCCAGCACGAGGAGCAGGTCCGGCAGCTGAAGGACGGGGAGGCGCTCCTCAAGGCCGAGTTCGAGACTCAACGCTCGGACTAGGCTGAGAGGGAGAAGTTGCTGTAGGAAGGCTATGAGGTGATCAAGGCCATGCTCGAAGGTAACTTTTCTTTCTTGCTTGGAGGTGCCGGTTGTTGCTGGAAGCCGGCCTCTTATTCCTTTGTTTTCTTTTTTGCGCAGAGTGCTTTCCGGACCACGCCGGCGTCATCAGCCAGGCAATCGAGGCATGACGCGAAGAGCGGAGGCGGGTGGGCGAGGAGATTGCGTCGGACCGGCCTCGGACTATGGGCGAGCAGTTCCGTGCCGTCCAGCTGCGCCTTGTGCCGGTCCGCCGGCTGCTCCGCTGATTTCAGCGCGCCGGGTCCGAGGTCTTGGAGGGGCTCTGGCCGGGTGTGCAGGTGCCCCGGACTCCCAGTCGTACTGCCAACTGGTTGGGGGTGGTGGCCGAGTGGCTCGACGCTTGGAAGGGTGCCGCGGCACGGGTAGGCGCCAGGGCGACGCTGGAATTCTTCAAGGCGTGGTACCCAGGCGTGAGTTTGGCTTAGCTGGCCACTTTTCGCCAGGAGGAGGCGCCGGAGCTGGAGGCGGAGCATGAGGCGATCGCCGAACGCGCGGCAGCCCTTGCTGACTATGCCGACGTCAGCGTCTTCATCCCAGAGCAGGCGAAAGACGGCACTGAGGTACCGCCCTATTGGTTCGGGCTGAACCCGGACGAGGGGGAGGACCCAGTGGAGGATATCGCCTCCAGCGACGAAGGCACGGAGGAGAGCGAGGACGAGGAAGGCGATGACGTCGCACTAGACGGCGGAGCGACCAGCCGGACTCAGCCCGACCCGGCCTCGGCCAGCGAGCCGCGGGAGACTACGTCAGCCGCCGTCGACGCCGACTAGGCTGAGACCTGCCAGCCGGAAGCCCCACCAGCTGGTGCCTCAGCCACCGCCGACCTGTCCGAGCAGCCCACCGCACCTTCGGCCTAGGCGGCCTTTTGTCTTCTTAAATTCTCTGTCTTGTACTTAAGAACAAGTTAATTGTGCGTAGTTCCACCCACTGGGGGTGTATTAAACTCTGATGAATGCTGGCCTTGGGCCTTTTGCAATGCAAATAACTTATTTTCACATGCTTGTCTCTCTGTCGGGCTCTGGCTCGGTTTTGCCTTTGCTCTTGTTGGCTTTTTCTTTTGCCGCGTTCCTCTGGCCGCCGCCCTGCCAGCCGGACAGCCGCGCTGCAGTCTGTGGCCGGGTCAGGGACTTGGCCGTTTAGAATAGGCAAGTTACTTCAGCCGCCTAGAGCATAGCTAGTCGAGCGAGAAGCCGGCCGGCTGGCTATTGGGCAGCCGGACGAGTGAGACGAGGAGCCGGCTTGGCCTGCATTGGCGTTCTTCCTTAGTCGTTTTTCGTGTGGACAGCATTTCCGGCCTTTAGCTCTTGCCAGCCGGAAAGTTGTGCTGCGAGCTGTAGCTGAGGCGAAGAGAGGGCCTTGGCGTCGGCACTCTACTTAGCCGACTTCGGGTGGTGCAAACTTAGGTCAAGGTGGCGAGCCCCCGGGCCGGCTGACCGGACCCGGACAGGGCGGAAGAATGAAAGAACACACTCATAGGCGAAGCTTATCATATAGATAAAAAGGTAGCCCCCGAGTGTGGCTCGGGGGACCTGTTGTCTTTGCTTAATACAAAAGGTAGCGTGGTACATACACTGCATCAACTGTAAAATGGGCAGAGAAGGTTCGCGTTCCACGGGCGCTCCGACTCTTGGCCGGCAGCTCCTCGATCCAGCAGCCGGCCGAGCGCTCCAGAGGCTCGACCAGCCGGGGCTTGATGCCAGATAGGATGAGGCCGTTTGCTCGCTCCACTTGGCTGTTTGACTGTGGATGAGCAACGGACGCGAGGTCCAGTCGGATGCCCTACGTCGCGCAGAAATGGGCCAAGGCACCTTTGGCGAAGTTCATGCCATTGTCGGTGATGATGCTGTGCGGGATGCCGTATCGGACGGTGATATCCGCGATGAATGTGACAGCAGTCAGACCATTCAGCTTCTTGATTGGCTTCGCCTCGATCCACTTCGTGAACTTGTCCACAGCAACCAGCAGATGGGTCATGCCGCCGCGTGCTGTCTTGAATGGGCCCACCATGTCCAGTCCCCATACGGCAAACGGCCAGATGAGGGGAATGGTCTTGAGTGCAGAAGCCGGCAGGTGCTGCTTGGAGCTGAAGCGCTGACACCCCTTGCACTTGCAGACCAACTCCTTGGCGTCGTCCAAAGCAGTCGGCTAGAAGAAACCGTGGTGGAAAGCTTTGGCGACGAGGGCTCTGGAGGCGGCATGGTGGCCACATTCGCCTTGATGAATGTCCCTGAGGATTGCTATGCCCTTCTCTGGCTCTATGCAGCGCTGGAAGACACCAGTCATGCTGCGCCTGACGAGCTGTTTGTTGAAAATTGTGTATGCAGCCGCCAGGCGTTGCACCTGCCGGGCCAAGATTTCGTCGGTTGGCAGCTCACGGCTAACCAGAAAATTGAGGATGGGCTGTGCCCAAGATGGCGCTTCAACCACCGTCATGACAGCAACCGGCACAAGGGCGGCCGGGTTGGGAGGCGGCGAGTCGGAGCGGGCCGCTGCTTGCTGCGTCGTTGAAGTCCCCGGGCTGAGTGCAACAGTCCCCGGGCCGGGTTCTGGGGTCCCCGGTCCGGGTGCGGGTGCTGCAGCCCCCGGGCTGATTGCTGAAGTCCCCGAGCCGGATCCGACTGTTCCAGGGTCAGCCGGCACGAAGATGGATTCTGATTCCCATGAAGGTTTGACAGACGGCTTGCGCAGGCACTCGAGGGAGACGCCAGCTGGTATGGCCTGCCGAGTGGAGCCAATCCGCGCCAGGGCGTCGGCTTCTTCATTGTCTGCCCGTGGCACGTGGAGGAACTCGCACCCGTCGAAGTGTCCGCTCATCTGCTGGACGAGGAAGCGGTAGCTAGCCATGTTGGCGTCCTTGGTGTCCCAGTCGCCAGAAGACTGTTGGACCACCAAGTCCGAGTCGCTGTAGCATAGAATGCGGTGGATGCCAATCTCCTTGGCTAGCCGAAGCCCATGGACGAGCGCCTCGTACTCGGCCACGTTGTTGGAGGTGGCAAAGTGGATCTGCAGCATGTACTTGAGCTTGTCGCCTTTGGGAGAGGTGAGGACGATGCCGGCTCCCAAACTGGTGCGCATCTTTGAACCGTCGAAGTGCATCCGCCAATGCGTGGAATCCGGCGCTGGCGGTAGGTACTGGGTCTCGGCCCAGTCGACAAGGAAGTCGGCCAGCGCTTGGGACTTGATGGCGGTGCGGGGCTGGTAGAGGATGGTGTGGGGAGCCAGCTCGATGGCCCACTTTGCCACCCGGCCTGAGGCGTCTCTGTTGCCCATGATCTCGGCAAGGGGGGCGGTGCAGACGACTGTGATGGTGTGCTCCTGGAAGTACTGCTTCAGCTTCTTGGCGGCAAAGTACACGCCATAGCACATCTTCTGGTAGTGGGGGTAGTTCTTCTTGGAGGCAGACAACACCTCGCTCAGGTAGTAGACCAGCCTCTGGACCGGCTGTGCTTTGCCGTCTTCTGGGCGTTTGACCATGATCACGGTGCTGACTACCCGGCTGGTAGCGGCGATGTAGAGGAACATGGGCTCTTTAGCAGCCGGAGCGGCCAGAACAGGCGGCATGGACAGCATCCGCTTGAGCTGGAGGAACGCCTTGTCCGCCTGATCGGTCCACTCGAAGCATGTGGTCTTCTTTATCAGCTGGAACAGAGGGAAGGCCTTCTCCCCCAGCCGACTGATGAACCGGCTAAGAGAGGCTAAGCAGCCGGTGAACTTCTGGACGTCCCGCAGCCGGATCGGCTTCTTCATCCGCTCAATGGCCTTGATCTTCATGGGGTTGCACTTGATCCCGCGCTCAGAAACAAGGAAGCCAAGGAGCTGGCCGGCTGGTACTCCGAAGACACACTTCTCCGGGTTGAGCTTGATCTGGAAGCGGCGCAGGTTGGTGAAGGTCTCCTTGAGATCCTCCAAAAGGGTGCCGCGCTTCTCCGTCTTCACCACAATGTTGTCCACATAGACGTGGGTGTTCCTGCCAAGTTGTTTCAGGAGGCACTTCTGCATGCAGCGCTGAAAGGTGGCGCTGGCATTCCTCAAGACGAACATCATGGTGATGTAGCAGAAGGCGCCGAAAGGGGTGATGAAGGCGGTCTTCAGTCGGTCGGCCGGGTCCAGCTTGATCTGGTGATAGCCGGAGTAGGCATCCAAGAAGGACAGCAACTCATAGCCGGCCGTGGAGTCGATCACTTGATCTATCCGGGGCAAGGCAAAAGGGTCCTTGGGGCAGGCTTTGTTGAGGCTAGTGTAGTCGATACACATGCGCCACTTGTTGTTTTTCTTCAAAACGATGACTGGATTGGCAAGCCAGTCCGGGTAGAACACTTCCATGATGAAGCCAGCTGCCAGAAGCCGGGCGATTTCTTCACCAATGATCCTTCTCTTCTCCTCTGATAGGCGGCAGAGGGGTTGCTTGACCGGTTTTGCATCTGATCTCACATGTAGCTTGTGCTCGGTGAAATCCGTCGGAACACCCGGCATGTCCTTGGGGGACCATGCGAAGATATCCCGATTCTCACGGAGGAAGTCGACGAGCTCGCTTTCCTATTTGCTGTCAAGGGCGGACCCAATGACAGCAAACTTCTCCGGGTGCGCCGGGTCCAAGACGATCTTCTTGGTTTCCTTGGCCGGCTGGAAGGAGGCCCCGGCTTTCGCGTCCTTGGGGTCAGATGGTATGGCCGGCTGCTCGCTGGCCATAGCCACAGCCCGATCAAGGAGACGCTTCTCATGGGCAATGACGAGGGACTCGGCCAGCTGGGAGCTGGCCGCGGCGCATGTGAGCGACTTCTGGTAGTCGCCGGCAATGGTGATGATGCCCTTGGGATCCGGCATCTTCATCTTCAGGTAGGCGTAATGCGGCACCGCCATGAATTTGGCCAGTGCAGGCCGGCCCAAGAGCGCGTGGTAGGGGCTGTCCAAGTCAACCACCTCGAACCATATTGGCTCGCGGCGGAAGTGGGTCTTGTCGCCGAACAGGACATCAATCTTGATCTTGTCGATTGGGGAGCAGGAAAGCCCGGGGACGATGCCATGGAACACGGTCCGGCTGGGCAGGAGCTACTTCTCCTTGATGCCCAGCTTCTCCATGGTGTCGCGGTAGAGGATGTTGATGCTGCTACCGCCGTCTATCAGGATCCAGGAGAAATGGCATGCCCGCCTCTCCGTTGAGAAGGTGGAGTCCAGCACCATTGCATAAGCACCCGGCGAGGGCATCACGGCCAGGTGGTCTTCACGGCTCCAAGAGATGGGCCTCTCGGACCAGTGCATAAATCGGGGGACCTCCAAAGCGATAGCGTTCACCTCGCGGTGTTGCTGACACCGGCTGTGCTTGTCGTCGGCTTCACTGGTGAAGACGACATAGGTGGCGTTAACATCGGGGAACTCGTCTTGGAGCATGCCGACCGGAAGGGCCGCTGGCTGCTGAGGAGGCGGAGCCACCGGGCCGGCCGGAGGATGCGGCAAGCCCTCACCCTTGGCGATTCTGGCGAGCCAGTTGCACTGGCGGGTGGTGTGGTAGACGGCTTCGCGCCGCTGTGGAACTTGCATGGAGCATCGAGGGTCTGCTCAAAGGAGAAGGCCGGCAGCCAGGCCCCATTGCCACCCCACTGACGCTTGGGGCCGGGTTGGCATGCCGGCTGCTCGTCCTCGACGATCGCCACCTGCCGATTGCTGGTAGCCGGCTGCTGGGCCTTGCGCTTGTTGTCATTCAGCTGTTGACGCCGGTTAGAGTCACCAGCTGGCGTTTGGGGAGCCGGCGGGAGCACCTTCCCGGACGCGTCAACCCGGATCTCCGACTTCATGGAGGAGTCGGCGGTAGCGTACTTGTCCGCCATGACCAGGAGCTCATCCAATGTAGCCGGCTCGTCGCACAGAAGCTTGTGCTTGAGCAGGGTGCCCTCTCTGCACCCGGCGGTGAAGTACTCGATGGCCTGCACCTCGTGCACCCCTTCGCAGGAGTTGCGCAACTCGGCCCAGCGCGTTAGGTAGTCGCGGGTGGACTCGGTCGGGCCCTGAATGCACATGGAGAGCTGGCGTGGCTTGGGGGGCGCTTGTAGGTGCTGGTGAAGTTGCGGACGAAGATGTCAGCGATGTCCAACCAGCTGTTGACGCTGTAGGGTTTGAGGCTGTTCAGCCATGTCCGGGCCGTGCCCTGGAGCATGAGTGGAACATACTTCATGGCAATGTGCTTGTTGCCATTTGCTATGCTGACTGCCATAGCGTAGTTGGTCAGCCAGTCCTCCGACTTCACGGAGCCGGTGTACTTGGGAGTGTCTCGGGGGAGCGAGAACCCTTTGGGAAAGGGCTCGTCAGGGATGCGGGGGCCGAAGCAGGCCGGGCCGACAGTATCCTCCTCTTCGACCGCCAGGGACCGAGCCAGCCACTCGATCCGGTGGCGGGCATCATTCCCGCCGACTCCTTCATGGGGGCCCAGCCGGCCCCCGAGAATCAGGAGGTCTACTGGCGCTGGAGAGGCCGGCCTCTCCCTGCGAGGGGGAGGCGGACACTCATCCTGCTGGCGCCGGTCCTCCACTCTTGGAGGAACTTGCCGGCTGTTGACAACCATCAGGCGGGTGCACCGGCTGTGGCTAGCAGCCGGCTCCGGGTTCCGCTGGCCGCGGTCGTCGTCGCTTGGGGACCAGGAGGTCGCTCCATGCTCGCGGCGGGGCGGAGGGTTCCGTTCCGGGAGCTCGGCCTGCCGGCCGGCTCCCACCATGCGGTTGCACGCGTCTTGCTACGTGTTCGCAGCGTCGAGGAGTTCCTGGAGGTGGTCTAGCTGACTGCGCCGTTCATCGCCCTCCAGGTTCTCGAGTTCTTCTGCTGCCGCTTGTGCGACGTGCAGGTTCTGCACGCGGGTGTCGTAGATCGGGCGTCCGACCCCCAGCATGCTGGCGATGGCCGCGCCGCGTTGCCGGATGGCGCCGACTCGGCTAGGCTCAGCCGCAGCCGGCGTGCCGCCAGCTATGCGGTCGATCTCGCGCTGGTTGGCCTCAGCGCCTGTGCTTCATGGCCGCCATCTTGGTGGCGCTGTCGAGGATCTTGACATGGATTTCTTTTAGCGCCGCCGCGTTGGCGTTGGCCCCGACAGGAGCCGCCAAGTCCTGCATCGCTGCTCGCAACGGGTCCTGGACGGCCCCGTCAGAGGCCTGGCTGTGGCCTGTGACCATCACCTTCGCGAAAACGCCGGCGTCGAGCGCGCCAGCAGAGGCAACGCTTGATATGGGAGGGAGCGGGTCGTCGATCACCACCACGCCGCCGGGGAACCCGTGGGAGGTGTCCGCGTCGGAGACGGTGAGCTTCTCGAAAAGCTCGGAGAGGGGGTCGACGGAGCGGAGGGCCTCGGCGTCGGAGGCGGGCTCGTCAGAGAGGCTGGCCCTGCCTAAGAGGTCGACAAGGCAGCTTGCGGGGCAGGCTGCCCCCGCGTCGGGCGGTGCGCTGGTGCAAGCGCAAGCAGGCGTGCCGGGCTGGCCAATCCGGCCGGCCGCGACGTGCTCACCGGAGAGGAAGAGGGTTCACGTCCAGAACGTGTCTCTGGCCGACGCTGCGTTAGGCCCCACGGTGGGCGCCAACTGTCGGGGTATCCTCGTGACAGATGCCAGGGGGTGGCTTATCATGGGTGGAGCCAAAAGGACGTCATCGGGCCCTAGAAGCGGAAGTGAGCACGAGCTCGATTGCACATGAGACGTACCCAGGTTCGGGGCTCTCCGGGGAGATAACACCCCTAGTCCTGCTCTGCGGGGTCTCCGCATGATGACTATGATCAAATGGTGGCTACAAGGTTGCTCCTTGAGCTGCGCTGCTAGAGGAGGAAGAAGGGCAGAGCTGCTACCTTGCTCTCCCTAGCTATGGTGTGTGTGAGTGGACTGTGTGCTGAACCCTTTGCATGGGTGATCTTGGGGGGCTTATATAGGCCTGCCCCCCAGGGGTACAATGGTAACATGGCCGGGTGTAGGACCCGGACGTCAGTGTCTAGGGTCGTCGGGTTCTCCGCCGCCTGCTGGGGCCCGCCTCCGGAGGGCCCCGCCAGCTGCCGAGAATCCGGCCGATAGGTAGGGCCCGCCGCCTGTGGGCCATGTTGAATGCCTTTTGTTGTAGCGTCGTACTTGATGACGGAGGCCGCGTCAGGAGTCGTATGGCTACAGTCTCGCCGTCTGACGGGTTGGTGGCTGCTTGGTCAGCGCACGCTATAGCCATGCTCCATCCCGTCGGAGCAGGTGAGTGCAGACTTCGAGAGGAGGGGGAAGGCCGCCTGCTGTGGGCCGGTCCGCCCCCGAAGCCGCCTTCCAGGAATGCGCCGTCTTTGTCGGTGTCAAAACCGGCAGACCTCGGGGTAGGGGGTCCCGAGCTGTGGATTCTCGGATCAATGGTAACAGGGACGAGGGACACGATGTTTTACCCAGGTTCAGGCCCTCTTAATGGAGGTAAAACCCTACGTCCTGCTCTTGTTTATATTGATGGAGTATCAAGTACAGAGTTGATCTACCTCGAGATCATATGTTGTGGTCTAAACCCTAGAGGTATGATGAGTAATGTCATAATGATCTAGCATATGAGATGCCATAATCCTCTATCGACTAGCCCAGCCTCGGTTTATATAATGTACCGGAGGCCTAGGTTAACAAGAGTCCTAGTCGAATACATCGGTGGAGAGGAGTCCTTGTCTTGATCATCAAGTCTTGTGGAATCTTCCTTGTATGCGGCATGGGCTACCCGAAGTGGCCCATGAGAGAACCGCCATGGGGGTCCTCGGCCCGATCCAGCTGGTCCGGAGACGACGTGGTGAGTACCCCCTAGTCCAGGACACCGTCAGTAGCCCCCTAAACCAGTCTTCAAGTTGGGGACGCTCCGCGATTCTTCCGAACTGTTCTTCATTTTCGGTCGTCGGTCTTGAAAACTGGTTCGACAAATCCGCCCATCTTCGGTCTTGAGGATCGCCGAAGTGAATCCGAAGAGTTTACACATCGGGTATCCGAGGAGCCCCTTTAAGTCTTCGGCCTTATCAATGCCTTGTTATTTTTATGCCACACCTCGGGTTTGAAGTTGTTCTCGGGCGGCAGTGTCCTCTTGTGTCCAAGCTCCAACGCCGGACTGTATCCGAGGTGTCATAGATCACCTTGGTTCAAAAAGTTGAAGGAGTTCAGCCGAGCTTAATGCCGAAAATGCCCTCTATGGAGCCAGCCACTTGTATCCGAGCTTTACGCCGGACTGCATCCGAGGTGGTGCCCTACCTCGGGCATGGGCTGATTTTTTGTAGATATATTTTTCTTGATTGGTGCAATTTATTCTCTGCTGAGATATATAGCCAGTAGCCCTCAAGGTGTGTGTCGGCCAAAAATCCGAGATGCACCTGAAGGAAAACATAAAACTGTTGATCGCAGTAGCCCCTGAGACTCAGGTCGATTTACAAAATCAGCCTGAGGATCAATTCCTAGCTCTGCAGCATATTTAGGAAAAAACACGGTGTAATATATTGGAGGAAATAGTGATCAACAGACGGGCCCTTGAGAGAGGGTCTTGAGAAGTTGCCGTAATATATTAGCGTGATGCCGGATAGGTCCTAGATGGTACCTATTGTTGTTCGAAGACGCATTTGCCCATTGCTCGGTCAAGCCGAACACTGAGCATTATGAATTTTCTGCATTGAATAGGCAATGCAGTAGCCCCCGAGCCACTGGTCGGGTGGCAACACCAGATCAGGGGATCGACGTGCCCCTTTAATATTTGTAAATGATAAGCCCGAAGCCTAGTAGCCCCTGAGCCTTAATGTGGGCACGGGTGGCCGAATTAAGGATCAATATCCGGAGTAAAAGCACAAATTATGTGTAACGATTTTATGTATCCAAGTACTCTACATCATTAATGCTCGGATATGTATTGTACAAAACTTTATTGACCGACCATCAGCTTCAACCTCCTCGGCCAGTAGCCGGAGAGTGTTTATCCTACTTTATAAAGCCTTTATAAGGGCAAGATTTACGACAAACAAGGCAATATGGTCATACGATTTTATAAACAAAGGTACGCGGAGAGATATGTTATATTACTTTTTAACATAAGAAACATCTTCCAAAGAAAATAGTCCTACTATCGGTTCCTTTCTTTGGTTGTCATGCCGACCATGATCATGAAACCTCACCTCCGATCATTGTGGGAGAAAAATATTGAGGATTTAGTTCGGGCAAAGTTCCCAAACTCTGTGGTCCATAATGAACCGAAATTTTCACTTCCATCATCGCCGACCAATTATATCCTTTAAGATGGCTAGCTTTCGGCTTTACCCAGTCTGAGGTACTAACCCGGATGACCTAGTAGTAACAATCACAGAGGTGCTCCCTTTACCGCCTAGCCGAACAATCGGGAACGTAGGGGTAAACACAGGAGCCAGGCAACCCAGCTTGGCCAAAATCTTAAGTCAAATTGATGCATATTTATGGCTTTATTACGATAATTATGGAAGGCAAATTCTCCATTGAGACTGTTTATAACCTGAAAGTGGCCCATCGTCGGCTTCCACCCCTTTGTAGATTCTACACAGGGTGTTTCCGTACTAACAATACAACCCTTCGCCGATGTCTCGGTACCCGGAGGCGGTTGTGTTAACAGAAACGAGGCAATCAGATATGCAGGCTTTATAACTTTCATTTAGTCATAGGAGTTTTAAAGTTCAGGGCCAGCTACTAGCCCCCGGTTAGTGCTCGGCGTTGACCGAGGTCAAACCAGTAACACTTCGTCCAATCTTATGAAAGGCCCATCGTTTAACACGGGGTGACCTCTATCGATCTATAGTTTGTCACAGTCATTGGATCGCTGACTAGTTTACGCTCATTGTGACAGTAAGTTTTCGGCTTTCTCCACTGAGGCGCTTAACCATTCAAGCTGGAAGCACAATCGCAGTGGTTCTCCCTTTCCACACCTAGCCAAACAAAGCGGAATGTAGGAGGCAAGCACAGGAGTCGGGCAACCCAACTATTTACCGAAGACACAATTCAAAACCGATGCATATAAAGCAATATCCGAGAATGGTTTGCCGAGGACTCCATGAGTTACCTTGGCTTTTGGTGGGTTCGGCTCTAGTTGCAGCCGACTGTTGATATTGCTGAACTGTAAAGGTGTCCAGCGTTCTACTGCGAGAGTTATGCTGGAAACACACAAATAGGTTAAAAGTGCCATAGGCTTGGAAAACCAAAAAACTTCAGCAAAGACTTTACGCCCGAACTAAATCAAGTCATTTGGTGCCAATCCGAAAATTGGTCTTACTTTTGTGCTTTTGTCGTGGATTAATATGGCACATCCGATCTCAAGACTTCAAGCGGGTCAGCCTACGGCTACAACCTCCTATCCCGAAGGCGGAGTACGGCTCTTTAGGCCAGTTTAGTGAACTAAACTCGAGCGACATTAGAGAGAAAACAGGCTATCCGGCTATTGACCACACACTTGAGTCGAGAAAGGAGTGGTAGAAAAAGACTTTGCAACGACTTAGAAGAAGAACACTTATTATAAAACAGCTCATATAAATTTAAGAGCCCCCAATTAACATGGGAAAGGAAATGTTTTTAACAAACAACGCATGTGAGCATGGTCGAACCGAACACAAATTAAAAATGTAATAACTTTGAGCATGAAAGCGACTTAGCTGGTTAATGTGTTCGGCGTTGATGATGTGGGCCGAGCTTGCGGCGGGTCGAGGTCCCAGCCCCCAAGCCGGTCCCGAGGTGCCCGAGCGAAGAGCTCAGCTCGATGAAGTGGCGATGCCGCACGATCGATGTGGCGAGCCGAAGCCCCTGGTCCAGCCGAGGTGACAAAAACCCTCATGACCGAGGTGATGAAGAGCTCGGCGGAAAAAAGAAGTGTTTAACAATCAATGTTTGAACGAACAACTTTTTTGTTTAACACAAATATAATGTTTGGTTGAACCGAACAAGAAATTAAATATAAAAAATTAAAGAAAAAAACTGAGCATGGAGGCGACTTAGCTGGTTAATGTGCTCGGTATTGTTGACGAGGTCTGAGCTCGTGGCGGGACAAAGACGTAGTCCGCAGCCTAGCCAAGGTCCCAGCCCCCAAGCCCGAGGTAACCGAGCGAGGAGTTCAGCTTGATGAAGTGGTGACACAACATGGTCGACATGGCGAGGCAAAGCCCCCGGTCCAGTTAACGTGATGAAACTGGTCGGCTAGTGACGCCGAAGTCACCGGAGTAGGTTGATTAAAAGATAGCGAAGCCCCCGGTCTAGCCGAGGTGACGGGGCAGGTCGGTAGTGTGACGTTTGTAGCCCCATGCCAGTCGAGGTGTCGAAGCAGGTCGGCGTGGTGGACATCGGCTTGGTCAGCCGGATTAGTATTTGGGATTTCTTCGGAATCGTCCTCCGGTACTATGGTGCGTGGGGCGAGTCCGGCCAGAGTTGACTTCTGATGTTCGGACGCCGAAGTCGCGTACAGGATTGAAGCTGGATACGGGATAAGAGAGGCGAGTCCGGCCAGAATTGACTCCCGATCTTCGGACGCAGAGGTCACATCCAGGCTTGAAGAAGCAATAGTGCGGCGATGCCGACGCGGGCCGGATCTTGTGACGCGGTCGATGCCCGCTTGATGAAGTGACCATGCAGCGATGCCGGTGTGCCCGCTCCGTATAATTCATGAGGCGACAATGTTGGTGATGATTTACCCTTCACGATGCCAAACTCTTGTTCGGCTTGCCGAGATAATGATCCGAAGACGTTGAGTTCGGCTCGATGAAGCGACGACCCGTCTGGCGCAGGTCGGCAGCCGTGCAGCAACGTTGTCAGGCTGGTTTGACACCGGCGCAATGGTGAAGGTTACCTCCGAAAAGGAGAAAAATTTGTGAGCATGTGTTCGGAAACAAAACACAATACCCTAGAAAGGGATTCCTCCAAAAAGGTTGTCCAATATCCCGTTCATGAAGAAAGATGAACTCGGGTCGGACTCGTACTCGCGCAGAAAACAGATCTGAAAATCGATGCGCTCATCGGAGGTTTACCAGAGTTTGAACGGTCAGATCGAGCTGAAATTTTGAGGGGAGGAACATATAGGAATTACGCAGCCGATCAATGGTTGGATCTTCCAAAGGACGTCTGAGCTAGATGCTGGACACCACGCTCCAAACTCGTCCGGATTCTCATTCAGATTCGACAGGGCTCCGGTATATCGGAGGTCGGCGGAGATTGCTCCATCGGAACGCGACGAAATTTTACAGGGTTGTTATAGACTCAATTCCGCACAATTTCACCAAAGGAATCGTCAAAGCGATGCTCGAGGAGGCAGTGACCGCGGATACAATTACGCTGTCCGGAAAAACAGCACGGTCGCCCGAGGGCAATGTTGACGTTGAGCCCCCGAGCTCCATGGATGATTCCTCCATGATCATAATAGAGATCGGAGTTGATGTTGATGAAGGTCCTCATCCGAACATGATGATCGGAGGTAGAGGACAGTCCTCGGTCGAGCCAAGGTAACCAGTCGAGCCGGAGACGAAGATGCCGACGTCGCAGTTGACCTGCAGGCGAGCCATTGATCCTTTGCCGATCACACAGCGGAACTCTCAATGAAAGCACCATTGTTGGTGGCAAAACCGGCAGACCTCGGGGTAGGGGGTCCCGAGCTGTGGATTCTCGAATCAATGGTAACAGGGACGAGGGACATGATGTTTTACCCAGGTTCGGGCCCTCTTAATGGAGGTAAAACCCTACGTCCTGCTCTTGTTTATATTGATGAAGTATCAAGTACAGAGTTGATCTACCTCGAGATCATATGTCATGGTCTAAACCCTAGAGGTATGATGAGTAATGTCATAATGATCTAGCATATGAGATGCCATAATCCTCTATCGACTAGCCCGGCCTCGGTTTATATAATGTACCGGAGGCCTAGGTTAACAAGAGTCCTAGTCGAATACATCGGTGGAGAGGAGTCCTTGTCTTAATCATCAAGTCTTGTGGAATCTTCCTTGTATGCGGCATGGGCTGCCCGAAGTGGACCATGAGAGAACCGCCATGGGGGTCCTTGGCCCGATCCAGCTGGTCGGGAGACGACGTGGTGAGTACCCCCTAGTCCAGGACACCGTCAGTCTTCTAGGAGCTCACGGACAGGTAGGGCCCGCCGCCTGCGGGCCGTACTGATTGCCTTTTGCTGTAGCAGGGCCCTTGCTGACGAGGGCCATGCTGAGCGTCGCATGGCTACAGTCCTGCGCATGGCAGGTGGGTGACCGCTTGGTCAGCTCGCACTGTAGCCGTGCCCCCCTGGGATTTGGGGGTGAGGGTGGCCCTGTAGCCACGCTCCGTCTCGTCGTAGTGGTTGAGTGCAGACTCCGAGGGGGGAGGGTCCGTCTGATAGGAGCCGGCCTCCCCCGAAGCCGCCTCCTTAGAGTGCTCCGTCTTCTGGGAGCCGTCCGCTTGGGCCCAGCCGGCTCGAGGAGCCGGCCGCGTGTTTGGAAGGCGTGAGGGGCTTTGCTAGCCCCGATGTCTCGAAATGCTAAGGGGTGTGGATGAGGCTACCCGTGGTCAATCCCTCCGACAAGGCCGCTGGGAGGTTGCCCGGATCCCTCTCAAGCAAGTTATGCATGGCCTTGTCCAACTCCTCACCCGTCAAGCTCCCTGGGCGTAGCCGGATGTCGTCGTCTACGCCCTTGAACTCCCACATGGGGCGTGAGTGTGCCTGAAGCGGGGCCAAGCGCTGCGTCAGGAACTCCTTGATGAGCATGGCCCCCGTCAGCACCCCGGCCTCCATGTCCGCCATCATCTTCTTCAAGACTGGCGCCGCTCGGGGGTCGGTGAGCTTCTCGTGACCCCACCGGTCAAGCTTCTCCGGCAGCTCGATTGGCAACTCCAGCCGCGCGTGGAGGCCCCTGGCGTCCATGAAGACCCACTTGCGCCAGAAGTTCTCCACCTTCTTCCCGGTCTTCATGAGCATGTTGCCACTATGGGCTGTGGCAAAGGAGGCGTAGCCCAAACGCTGGGTTGGGTCGTGTATCCGAAAGTAGAAGAAGTGGCGGAGGAGCGCGACAGAAGGCCTCAAGCCCACGAACGCCTCGCAGTAAAAGGCGAAGATTAACAGGAGAAGGATGGAGTTGGGCTGAAGATGCAAAGCCTAAACCTGGTAATGGTCGAGGATGGCGGTGAAGAACTCGGAGAAAGGCGGGATGAGCCCCGCGAAGATGCTATGAAAGAAGAAGGGATAGAATGTCCCTGCCAGGGTCCTCTGGTCAGCGGAGCCTGCCAGGAGCATCGTCTCCTTCGACTCATTGTCATTGCTCGCCGTCAGCGGGAGCGCGGCGGCAAGGTGCCTCTCCTCGGTAATGGAAGACGCGCCAAGGGCCGGCGCGGGAGAAGAAGATGAACTCGCGGCCTGCGCGGCCAGCTTCACCTTCCCAGATGCCATCTACGAAGAGCTCGGAGAAGGGACGCGGAAGGGAGAAGGAATTCGACTAGATCTGGAGGTGCTCTCGGTAGGGAGAAAGGGGATCTGGAGCAATGCGAAGAGAAGGCAATGATGGTGCGGGGTGGGCGCCAGTCTTTTGTCAGCCTGGGGCAGTTGTCGAGGTGGCGTGGGGAAGCGGAGACGCCCACGTCCCATCAGGCGCCACGCGTCAGCCTGGTCCGCAGGCGATTGGGGCCCGCGGCGCTTCATCCTTGCCCTTTGGCTTAGCCTCGAAGCCAAGTCCGAGCGCACCTTGGGCCCGGGGGCTACTGTCGGCGTTCTGGGAACTGGGGTACCTAGACTTGCCTACCTGCAGCCCATGGCGTGGCGCCATCGATGGCCTAGTACGGCCCATCTACAACACCGTCAAGACAAGACCCTCGCGACGCGGGTGACGTCAAGACCTCCAGAGGGAGCGGCCTCCTTAGGCTGGCTCCTGAGGAGCGGAGATTTCTATGCAGATGCCCACCTCATGAGGTGGAGGTGACACAAGCCATGACGACCAAGGCCAGGCGGGCGCCAGCGGGCGCAGAGCAGCAGGTTTCCTCTTTGGTGCCAAGGAGGCAAGCGCAGGCGCGGGGTCCCGAGGAATCACCCAAAGGTTTCCATTCCCGTGCAACGAGACCAAGACCGCCAGGACGGCAGGACGGATGTCATCGCCAAGCCCACCGCAGCGTCACGGCCAGAAGCTTTGCAGGCGAAGACCACCTTTCATCAGGATAAGATGTACTGCTTGTCCCCTTTCAAATTGGTCATTGTGTAATCCCTTCCCGCCTTCGTTTTCGGGGAAGAGGACCGAGGCCACTATATATAGGTTAGCCACCACCATAGGGAGGGAGATCCGATCGAATCCGGAACAACTCACTCTCACCAGAGCAAGCCTCGTGAGCTTGTTCATCCTCTGTACTAGTTCATCCTCAGCTCCTCGTGAGGCTAATCCACCACAAAGCAGGAGTAGGGTTTTACACCGCAAGGTGGCCCGAACCTGGGTAAACTGTCGTGTTCATCTTCTTCCTTGTTCATCGAGTTAGGCTGTAGGGTGACGTGTTGGTTGGCTGGAGAGGTTGAGTTCTTTGCACATGCCCCAGAGTTCAAACCTTCTTTGGGTCTGCGGAGCCCTGAATCCGACAATGTGAGTTCTTTATGACTAATGTTGAGTCCATGGATTATACACACTCTCACCCTTCCACCATTGCTAGCCTCTATAGTACCGCACAAATTTCGCCGGTGCATTAAACCCACCATATACCCTTCCTCAAAACAGCCACCATACCTACCTATTATGGCATTTCCATAGCCATTTCGAGATATATTGCCATGCAACTTCCACCGTTCCGTTTATTATGACACATACCATCTTTGTCATATTGCTTTGCATGATCATGTAGTTGGCATAGTATTTGTGGCTTGGCCACCGTTCATATTTTTTATACATGTCACGCTAGATCATTGCACATCCCGGTATACCGCCGGAGGCATTCATATAGAGTCATATTTTGTTCTAGAATCGAGTTGTAATCTTGAGTTGTAAGTAAATAAAAGGGTGATGATCATCATTATTAGAGAATTGTCCCATGTGAGGAAAGGATGATGGAGACTATGATTCCCCCACAAGTCGTGATGAGACCCCGGACTTAAATAAAAAAGGAAAAAAGAGGCCAAAGAGCCCAAAAGGAAAAAATGAGAAAAGAAAAAAATGAGAGAAAAAAAGATAAGGGACAATGTTACTATCCTTTACCACACTTGTGCTTCAAAGTAGCACCATGATCTTCATGATAGAGAGTCTCCTATTTTATCACTTTCATATACTAGTGGGAATTTTTCATTATAGAACTTGGCTTGTATATTCCAATGATGGGCTTCCTCAAATTGCCCTAGGTCTTCGTGAGCAAGCAAGTTGGATGCACACCAACTTAGTTTTCTTTTGAGCTTTCTGATACGTCTCCAACGTATCTATAATTTTTTATTGTTCCATGCTATTATATTATCATTCTTGGATGTTTTACAATCATTTTCTAGCAACTTTATATCATTTTTTGGGACTAACCTATTGATATAGTGCCCAGTGCCGGTTGCTGTTTTTTGCTTGTTTTTTACTTCGCAGAATATCAGTACCAAACGGAATCCAAACACAGCGAAACTTTTTTGAGAATTTTTATGGACCAGAAGACACAACTTGGGCCAAAGAAGTACCAGAGGAGTGCCCTGAGGGGGGCACGACCCACCTGGACTGGTGGGTTGTGCCCACCTCGGTGGCCTCCCGCATCGCCTCTTTGCTCTATAAATACCTCAATATTCCAAAAACCCTAGGGGAGTCAACGAAACACAATTCCAGCCGCCGCAAGTTCCAGAACCACCAGATCCAATCTAGACACCATCACGTAGGGGTTCATCATACTCATTGGTGCCTCTCCGATGATGCGTGAGTAGTTCATTGTAGACCTACGGGTCTGTAGGCAGTAGCTAGATGGCTTCTTCTCTCTTTTTGATTCTCAATACAATGGTCTCTTGGAGATCTATTTGATGTAACTCTTTTTTGCAGTGTGTTTGTTGGGATCCGATGAACTTTGAGTTTATGATCAGATCTATATATCCATGAAAGTTATTTGAGTTTCTTTGATCTCTTATATTCATGATTACTTATAGCCTCGTATTTCTTCTTCAAATCTTTGGTTTAGTTAGGCCGACTAGATCGATTTTTCTTGCCATGGGAAGAGGTGCTTTGTGATGGTTTCGATCGTACGATGTTCTTTCCCAGTGACAGAAGGGGCAGCAAGACACATATGTATAATTGCTATTAAGGATAACAAGATGGGGTCTATTCCTACATGAATAGATCTTGTCTACATCATGTCATCGTTCTTATTGCATTACTCCGTTTATCCATGAACAAAATACACTAGATGCATGCTGGACAGCGGTCGATGTGTGGAGTAATAGTAGTAGATGCAGGCAGGAGTCGGTCTACTAATCTTGGATGTGATGCCTATATAATGATCATTGCTTGGATATCGTCATAATTATTCGATGTTCTATCAATTGCCCAACAATAATTTGTTTACCCACCGTATGCTATTTTCTCGAGAGAAGCCACTAGTGAAATCTACGACCCCTGGGTCTATTTTCTCATCATATATTTTCAGATCTATATTGCTATTTGCCTTTTTATTTATTTGCATCTTTTATTTTCAGATCTATATTATCAAAAACCCAAAAATACCTCACTGAATTTTATTTGTCGTTATTTTATTTGCATCTACCAATCTATCTCTTTACCAATCTTTTACCCGAGAGGGATTGACAACCCCTCTACGCGTCGGGTTGCAAGTATTTGTTCTTTGTGTCCAGGTACTGTTTACATAGTGTTGCTTGGTTCTCCTACTGGTTCGATAACCTTGGTTTCATAACTGAGGGAAATACCTACCGTAGCTGTGCTGCATCATCCCTTCCTCTTCGGGGAAAAACTGACGCGGACACGAGCCATCAAGAAAGGATTTCTGGCATCGTTGCCGGGGAGAGATCATCAACATCTATCAGGTTCCTAATCACAAACCTCATCTCCTTGCAATTTACATTATTTGCCATTTGCCTCTCGTTTTCATCTCCCCCACTTCACAAAAATTTGCCATTTTATTCGCCCTCTTTTTCGTTCGTCGTTTTCTCGTCAGATCTATCTTTTTGCTTGCAATCTTGTTTGCCACTTTTGTCATTATGGATAGTTCTTCCTCTATTGCGTGCACCCCCGAGAACGAGGTTCTTAATTTCAAACAAAGGGGAGGGGAGAATCTAAAAGATGCTTGGTATAGGATTTGCAATGCTCATAATAGATCTGTTCGTAAGCAATCTACCGTTGTTCTTCTTCGTTGTTTTTATGTGGGCATCACTACTTGGTATAGATTCATCCTTGATATGATTACCGGTGGGAATTTCTTCATGTGTCCATCTCTAGATGCCTTTAATGCTATGGGAAATCTAGTAGCTTCACCACCTCTTATGATTAATGAAACAACTTTAACTATTGAACATGTTATGGAAAGGTTAGATCACTACAAAAAAAGACACATCCGTGACATTTTGGCCCGAACGAATTTTTTTCTGTCATGCTTATGACATTTCTTTGACGATAATTGTGAAAAAACCCGGTATCATCATAGATGTGGTGGGCTCCTACTTCTATGACAAAAAATCATGACAGAAAATGGGCTTTTTCGTCCTGGCGGGCCGGAGACGCACCTACATGATATTCTTTGGGCCGTCCATGATGGAAAAAATCGTGGTAGAAGCGAGGGCGAGGAAAATTTCGGGGAGTTCCCGGTTACGGTGGGTGGTCGGGGCCGAGCGATGCACGGAGGTTTGCGCATTTCTCTCGTACACGTACGCGTGTGTGTGCGAGGCGTTGGGCTCTAACTGAACCCGAGCGAGGCGTTGGGCTCTAACTAAACCCGAGTGATTGCACTAGCTACGTTACTGAACCCCGATCGATCCCTTGGCTGTTAACTGAACCCGAGTGATTCCTTCGCTACTGCTGCTAACTGAAGCCGATCCAAGCTGCCTCTTGATGAACAGTCCCCGGTGGGGGTTGGATGAACAGTTTCCGGTGGGGGTTGGATGAACAGGATCCCGCGATAGTAGAGGCCGTTGCCGGTGGATGAACAGGACCCCGATCGAGGAGGTGGGGGTGGATGAACAGTAGCCGGTGGAGGGACCTCATGGACGGCTGGTTGAACAGGACCCCGTGGAGGGCTGGTTGAACAGGACCCCGTGGAGGGCTGGTTGAACAGGAACCCGTGGAGGGCTAGTTGAACAGGAGCTGGTGGAGGCTAGACGAACAGGACCTCGTGGAGGGCTAGTTGAACAGTAGCCGGTGGAGGCTGGATGAACAGGACCCCGTGGATGAACAGTAGCTGGTAGAGGCTGGAGGAAGTCGACGGTGGATGAACAGTAGCAGGTGGAGGCTGGAGGAAGTCGACGGTGGATGAACAGTAGCCCGTGGAGTCCCGTTTTGCGGTATGCCACACCCCTCCCGATGAACAGGACCCTGTTTCAACCGTAGGCGCTCCAACACAAGTCCGTTTCCTCTGTTTTGCGGTACGCCACACCCCTCCCGATCAACAGCACCCCGTTTCGACTGTAGGAGCTCGAACACAAGTCCGTTTCCTCTGTTTTGCGATACGCCAGACCCTGTTTTGGCTGTTCCGTCCAAGCCGGTTGGCTCCCGATGAACATGATGCATTCCGACCCAGTCTGTTGCCTCCCGATGAACACAACGCTGTTTCTCCGTTCCGACCCAGTCGGTTGGCTGCCGATGAATAGGATGCCGTCGCTGTACGCGTTCGAGACCCCACCCATATGTACGTACGTAGCCGTATTTACTTTCTCGCAGCGTGAACAGCTACCGCTCCTTACTGGGCCACGGTTCATCATGGCAGAAAGACCGATAGACCAGTATGTATGTACATGTTTGCGACCAGAATGACAACACTACGTACGCTTCGACTGGGTGGGTCCCGGCTGTCATGGAGGATAAGGAGGCACTTCCTTGCATGCGAAGATATTGATGGTGGGTCCGAGCTGACAGGGGGAGGATTCTTTTTTCTGCGCGTAATAAGGAGGCACTTCCTTGCGTGCGAAGATGTAGCTGGTGGGTCCATCTGTCAGCCTCACCGCGTATAGTCCTCTTTCGATGGCTGTCGTTCATTGACCACGTTGACCACGCCGCACGGACAGCACCAGGCAGTGGACGACAGTGAGGCAGGGAACGACGCGGAGCCTGGGAACACGTGTAGGGTAGTATGAGGGTTAACTAGTTTGGCTGCGGTGTGAGGCTGCTGTCGCCGCAGAATAACAGGGGGTGTGGGTGACTAGAGGGATGACCTAGCCAGCGCTGGGAGTAGTAGTAGGCGGTGAGGCTGCGCGGCAGCACAGCCGGCCATGGGAGGCAGGAGCACGCGGTGGTTTGGATGGCTGGAGCAAGAAAATCAAAGGTTGAAGAAGCAGGACGACCGTTGGATGTTAACAATCCAACGGTCACTGGTGATAGAATCGTTTGTTGACTAAGTTGACAAAGCCCTGCATACACGTCAACTTAGTAGGGCCACAAGTCAGCCTCCAAATTTGGTGGGCCCCAGCTGTCATGGGGAGCACTCGTTATTTTTCACTTAATAAGGAGGCACTTCCTTCCGTGCCAAGATATAGCTGTTGGGTCCTAGCTGTCATGGGGAGGATTCATTCTTTTTGGCGTAATAAGGAGGTACTTGCTTACGTGCGGCCATGGACCGTGTGGGTCCCAATTGTCAGCCTCTCCATGTACATCCCTCTTCCGATGTTGTCGTTTGTTGACAACATTGACCACGCCGTGCTGAGAACACCAACGCGATGGACGCAGCACAGCCGGCCATAGGAGGCGGGAGCAGGTGGTCCCACTGGCGCTGGATTTGGTGGCTGGAGCAAGAAGGTCAGAGATTGAAGAAGCACGATGGCCGTTGGATTGACATCCAACAGTCACGTCTGCTAGAATCCTTTGTTGACGTATATAATAAGTAAAAAAATCTTGCATACGTGTCAACTTAATAGGCCCACAAGTCAGACCATTCCCTATTTTTTAATAATTTACAGCTCATTGCAACTTCTTATGCAATTTATTGCAATCTGTTTTTTTTGTTGGCCAAGGCCAGGGTTAAAAATTTAAACGAAATTTCGCATATTTTGGTGGGGTCCAAACTATTTTTAATACCGAAATGTCGAGCCAGATTTAAAGTACTTTGAAGATATATTTAAATTAGGTTAAAGCCTAGTGAAATTGGAATCTGAAAATGTGAAAAAATTCAGAAATTTGAAAGTAATTGCCAATTTGTCGTGTGTTTTTTATATTTACAGCCCATTTCATATTACTTTCAAGATTTGCAGCCGTCTTGAAACAGTTGCAGCCCAGCAGGTTGTAGAAAAATAAGTAGGCATGGATTGGGTATTCTTTAGAAAAAATAAACTGGGCTCATTTTCACAAAGAAAAAATAGTTGAGCTGGTCATGTGGTGAACGTAAAATAGAAGCCTGGGCTAGACGGGCCACAGCCCAGTTGAAACCCTGCTCCATCTCAACAATAACAAAAAAAATACTGCTCGAGCAGCTACGTCCCAGGTATCAGCTGATCTTGTGTTGTTCTCTTGTCTATTGACTATACGCTGACAATGTCATGGGTCCCAGATGTCAGCAAACCACTAGGATGAAGCATTTTCTTTTCCTATACGCTGGCAATGGAGTATATAACAAAAAATGAGGAACTTGCTTGCGTACGGCCATGGACATGGTGGGCCCCTACTGTCATCCTCTCCACATATAGTCCTCTCCCGATTCCTCTTGTTTGTTGACCATGTTGACAACGCGAGAGGGCGGCGCCGCGGCGAGCGCACCAAAGCGCGCGGAGGACGACGGCGAGGCCTCGGACATCGGCATTAATGATTTAGGAGACGGTGGGGCGGCGATGCATGCGCTGAGGCGCAACCAACCATGGGAGGCGGAAGCAGGCGGCCCCGCCGGCGCTGGTTTGGTTTTGGTGGCTGGAGGAAGACAGGACTGAAGAAACACGACAGACTGTAAAAGCAGTAGGAGTACTTAACAACCTTAACTAAAACCAGCAGGGGCACTTAACAACCATAGCTGAAAGCAGTATGAGTACTTATACAGGTTCAACCGTACAAAGCACGCTTCGAACAGTGCTACTTTGCCTACAGTTAACCAAGGGTGAGGCCACCAAGCCCTAGGACAAGGCCCAGGCGCCACCCCGCGCATCCACAACCTTCTAAAAGCGGCTTCATCTCGCAATATGGTTAATAAACAGGATATTCGCTTTAGAGCCATGGAAAAGCATGAGCATAACCTTTTGTCCTATTCTCCAAGATGGACGGGCCTTCATTATTTGAGACCACCCATGAATAAGTATCTTTTCACCTCCAAGGGAAATGGAGTAGGTCGACATAAACATCATGTTGTGACCAAGCACAAGTCTGACCCAACCATGGTCAGGCATCTGTATAGGAACAATAGAACTGGGCAGTTTCTATTTCAAGAAGATCACAGCTGTAAAACTGTGTATAAGCAAGAGTTTATGAACAACATATATAATAGAAAACAGCTCGTACCATAAGTTTCTCGACACAGTTGGACCTATTCAACGTGTGCAGCAGTGGCACACATATCCCACGTGGCCTTCCACCATTGAAACGCCCCACAAGGACCTCAAGATGATCAATAAAGTGTAGGAACGGGTGGATGTAGTCCCAGTCAACTTCAGTGCCATCAGTAACAGTCGAGTTCTTATAGAATAACAAACGATTAGCATGCTTAACTTTGAAATAACCTACACGTGCCACCAATTATAAGAAATATTAGTTAGAAGTAGCATCTTCGTGAGAGAAGGGAATCACAAATCGTTGCTACCTCTAAAGTTAAATTGTGATTAGTTAGACAGAATAGGTGGATTAAGAAGTAATCGAGGCAACATGCAAGAACCAGATACAAAACTAACATGGATGAACTACTGGAACGACGTCGGGGTGGAAGATCACAGTGAAGATGAGACCAGGTTCTGCTATTTCCATCAACATTCGTGCGCCAACTTTCAGTCCGTAACACTTGAGAAAGTTTATCCAAGTTCGGCCATAAAAAAAGCTACGATCTTCTTGGTTCATGAACCCAACTCGGAACTTATATCCATGGCTTGTCTTCAATGTGACCATTAAACTGGTGTATTCAGTTATATCAAGGCCGATCATCTTGAGTACATGTGTTCTGGCAGAGCAAGGAATGCACTGCAGGAAAAATAATATGAGAACACAAAGTATTCGCTATCCAAATCTAGAAATAATTTCCTCTTTCACGTCAGTGCTGACCATGGTACTAGTACCTTTTATCCAAATATAGAAATCCAAATTTCCAAATTAGTCGACAGCAAGTTCAAAAAACCCCACCCTCCCTGATAGAAAAGAGTATTCTAGGAACATACTATGCGCGTTTTAAAATCCTGTGTTAGGATGAGAAGGAACAAGTGTGGCGTCTCGCCGAGAGCGCAGAAACCTGTAGGGTCCTCGCACTTTGGGCACTGCAAATGAAACACACTAGATTCAGTAGGAATAAAAATGCATCAACGGCGGCGGCTGCCATCCTAGGATTACCCGCGACCAAGGGACAAGGATTTATCGGGGATGGATGAAGAATTCGTACCTGGTTCTCCATGAGAAAACCCTACGCAATCGCCAAGAGGGGGTTTTCTCTGAACAAGCAGACGAGGGAGAAGGGGATTCAGGCCCAGTGAAATATTGCTTCTTTGTCCGTCCAGCTTACTGCTAAAGCTGGAAAGGTGGGGGTTTTTGTGATTTGACGGCTCATTGGGCATTACTACGATGCTACGACCGGGGTGAGTCTACCGTGCAGTTGTGCACTCTAATTTGGTGCATGGCACGTGGACCCCATTGCCGGATGCCCCACATATCAGCGAAAGGAAGTAGAAAGGCAGAAGTAACTAGTTACATATATATATATATATATATATATTTGACAGAGAGATACTCCCTCTGTAAAGAAATATAAAAATCTTTTATATCGCAACTTTATACATAAGAAAAATCAAGGGGAATATATATAACATAATATGGGGGTTCAGCTGAGAATATAATACTCAGACAGGCTCACGGTTCTAGACTTTGGGCCACAGGCCGGTGGGCCTGCATGTTTGGGGGCCCATGTGTTCTAACTCAGCGCATTTCATATTGCAAGCGATCGGTACGGTGCTGGTTTTAGATGCTGTCGCAAGGCGAATACAGAAAATTAAATAAAGCACGACAGCTGTTAGAATGCAATCGAATGACAGTTCCTAACCATCAATCAGAGTTGCAATTCTTTCATGATATCCTACGTGATAAATAATACTGGCATACTACTTATACTCACAGGACACTTGTTTCACCATGCCAGATTATTACATCAAAAGCTCTCGGAGGATAGATCAGTTCGGCAGTTGCATGCTGCTACTGAAGAATTTCAAAGTTGATTTGGACTAGCTCTCCTTGCCGAGAAAGTTCGATTTTTACATCATCCCCTACCGCAAGATTTGATAGAGTTTTGAACCTTGACCATCCTTTAGCATCAATCATCATGCGACCATCCTTTGTACTTACGGTATATTGAGCAGGTTCATTCACACCAAGGCTGCGCATGGTAAGAGAAACTTGGCCACGGTCGCCCGGATTATTGAATGACTCCCTCGTTGCTCTAGGAATTCTCTGTTTGCAAACAAGAAGACATACACAAACAGTTAGATCAACATAGTGAATCATGTGAAACAACTTGGAAAGAAAAAGAACGAAGCACTTGGGCGGCCAATGCTTACCAAGAAGGTGGAGATGTCGATTTTTGTAAGGACTTTGGTAGATGCAGTGCGAACTGCAACCCAGTCTGTTGCCGGTGCAACTGCTGGTTCTGTTGCCGCTGCACGGGCCAGAGCAGATGCAAGTGCAACTTCAAGTGTTGGTGCAGGTGCCGGAGCCGTTGCTGGTGCCCGTGCCGGTGCAATTGGTAGTGCCGCTGCTGCTGCCAGAGATGGTGCTCCTTGTGGAGCTGGTGCCGGTGTCGGAGTAGGTGCCCATGTCGGTGCCCGATCCTCCGGTAGATCAGCCTGATCCGCTGACACGGTTGGTGCCCAATCCTCTGGTGGATCAGACTGAGCTGCTGCTACTGTCAGTGCTAGAGCCAGTGCCATCTGAGAAGGTGCCGGTGCTCGATCCGATGCTGAAGGTGGTACCGATGTGCGAGACAGCAGCGATCGTCTCTGGTCTGCTATGATTTCATACTTCGGCTTTCTAACTTCACTAGGCTCCGTGACCTTTGATCCAGTCTTTTTCTTCACTTCTTTTAAACACCAGAAGGACTAATTGTGGCGTGTTTGTTAAACCAAACTGCAGTTCATCATAGGGCTTCAGAATGTACTCAGACAACAGACTGATCCAATTGTCTCCAGAAATATAAGTGATGGACAGTGTCTTCGTTACTGACACGACATAAGAAGTGAAACCTGCAAAAATAACCATCATAGAGCAAACCAAACGGTTTATTCTGTAACGAATGTGACATGGCAAAACCTACATCGTAAAATTGCAGAAAAAGTAAGAAAACATTACAGTAAATCAATAAGATTTACTTGATGTGACACGAGTGAATCCTTACCAGGAAATCACTAGGTTCAAGTTCTAAACTGAAGGTTGATCATCCAATTACGGGTGGCATGCAGGGCCCCTGCTTACTCCCACAAGCAGGACAGTCCAAAGGACATGACAAATCGTATGGACCGAACATCCATGGGACTGGAAATCCTGGTGGGTGCGATAAACCCTGCAATGCATACAGATATTGGAGTCTAACCATAATTGATAAACCGTCCTCACAAAAAATATGATCTGGATACTTCAAAATATACAGACTGAATTGAGTGGACAGACATTAACATAGACTATTCTCAGGACTCACCACACAACAAAAGAGGCAGTACTAAACAATACAGGGTTCACACACACAAATCAAGTACTGAACAATAGTACTTACTACAGACAAGCAAAGTTGCACTAATTAAACTCTGCAGACTATTTCTTGCCACCGACCTACGGGATGTACCCCACATAACTGACTAGGCCATGGACTTCGTGAGAGATGTCTACCGGCACCATTGCTATCTCGCCAACCTTGGAGAACCTAACAGAGTGGTCTTTCCACTCATAAACATGACGATGAAGATAGTCCGCATCAGATTTATCAGGAAGCTTTACAAGAACCACACCCTTCGTAATCAAAGGCACATCTAGGAAATTGTTGTGGTGAAGTACACCCTCGAGAACACGCCTGACAACAATGCTACAGGAAAACACTAGTTCATGACATGTGGCGACAAGGACACAGCAGCTGGATAGTTTAGTAGTAGAACTCATCCTCGGGTCTTCCAGTTCACATAGCATGACTTTGAGAACTTCATCTCCACCGCGGACCTGGTTCTAATTCAAACAAAAACCAAATATTTTATTACTACCTCCGTTCAGAAATATAAGATGATTTTTGATATTTTACTCCATATAAGACTACATATATGCACAAAAATGAGTGAACAAAGGCACTAGAACATGTCTTCAAAGGCATGAGAGCAGAGGGGTTACTTGCAATATCCATAACACAAGTTACTGAGGCTAATATAGTCTCTTCAAAGGCATGAGAGCTAAAATCTTGCATTTCCTACAGCTAGCATTGATGTTCATAAAGTATTGAAAGTAATCTATAAGAAATCAGTGTTATGTGCAATAATCATATGTATGTCAACCTCTCGCATGTTTTGGTCAAAAGAGCAATTTAGAACTATCATTTGGCACACAAAAATCACATGCAAGATCACCTAGAAAGTTGTACTACTAGTACTAGTACTGCGTGTTAGATGAAAAAACACGATCAAGATCGCCAAAAAGATCGTCAAGAAGAGACATTACCTGGACTTGCTTAATGAGGGATCCCGGAGAGGGGGGCTTGGACAGGGTGATGGCCTTGAGCTTGTCTGCGGTAGTCTCGGCGGGGTGCTTGCTCTTCTTCGTACCCTGAGCCTCGACGGTTTTGGCCAGAGCCATACACATCACTTCGGCCGGTGCTCCAGGGTCCATCAAGAAACTGTCAAATAGAAATAAAAGAAAAGAAACCATAATCACAAACCCAAAAGAAGAACAGAGAGGGAGTTATAGGATTAGTCTCGGGGTTGAAAGACCGGGCCTTGGCCAGAATCAACACCATTTATGCGCTCACCTTTCCTTCTTTGGGAGAGAAAAACAATGGCAGAAGCGCGTCGGGGTTTTCTTGAAGAAATGAGGAACAAGATGAGGGAGAAGCGAGTTGGGGTTTTCTTCAAGAGAGGAAGCTAAGGGAGAAGAGTGAAATGATGGTTGCTTCGTCCGTCCAACTTACTGCTGGAAAGGTGGGGGTTTTGTGATTTGACGGCTCATTGGGCATTACTGCGGCGCTTCGACCGGGGTAGTCTACCGTGCAGTTGTGCACTTTAGTACGGAGTAATTTAGTGCATGGCAAGTGGACCCCGATGTTGGCTGTCCCACATGTCGGCGAAAGTGAGTAGCAAGGTTCCCGACGACCGTCAAGGAGGATCCGCACAGTAGAGCGTGTCCACTGTTTCTAAAGAAAAAAATGATTACAGCAAGCGTTTCCACTCTTACGACGGAGGAGTGCGAAACACGGCAGCCACTTGAACTTACACAGTACTCCTACTACTAGGCATGTGCAGTGGTTCATACGTCAGTACTATATAATCTTGTTGCTAGTGTAGTAAGATATGACGATAACAAATGATGTTGTGCGCATGTCAACTATATGAACAGTAATGTAACATACCCCTTTTTCGACTGTCCGGTCGAGAATGAATGGTGAGATCAATGTTAACAGAACTAGGTCTATAGCACACAGAGAGTACGATGCTACAGTACTCCATGGAACATGAACCATATGAAGCATGAATCAGTGTTAGGCAGGGTGTATGAAGGGTGCATGGGATGGGAGCAAAAGTTCCCTTCTCGACCCACTTTTGGGTGTTTGGCAGAGTGCATGAAGGGTGCATGAGTCCATACTAGTAGGTTAACACAAATACACTAGGAGCATGCATGAAGAGGGGTGCTGAGATGACCATGCACGAAGAGGGAACAACTTTATTGAGATGAGAATGCAACCAAACACACCCACACGCTTTGTGCTACACTGACTGATCTGCATCGTCTGAGTTTGATCCAACGGTCATGTTGCGCCGAGACATGGACATGCCCATGCAGAGGACGCCTAAACACCACCGAAGTCCCTCTACTTCTCGAGGCGCACGACGTTGGTGATGCAGGGTGCCACCGCCCGCAGAGCCCGCTCCCGGTCGATGGGAGCCAGCTCGTCAAAGACGACGTCCAATGGCACAAATGGATTCCGGTGATGAAGCCCTGAGAGGATTCGCCCGGCAACGGCGACAGCCACCCGCAACCCCTCCTTGTCCAGCTCCGCCCCCACCATCGCGTAGAGATGGCTCAGCTCCTCGGCGATATAGGTGAAGAAGGAGACCAGGTCAGGAAGCCGCAGTTCGTTGAAGTCGACGGGGTGGTCGAACGGGTTTAGCCCGACGGCCGGCATGGTCGCGCTGGCGCGACAGTAGGCATCACGCAGCCGCAACACGTGCGTGGCAACATGGTCCACCAAGTGGTTGAGGTGATCCTGGACCTCATCACGATTGGCCCGCTCGCGCTCCAGCCAGCTCGCCTGACTGTCTATCGTATCTCCCACTTTCTGCAGCAACACCGCCGACGCCTCAAGCATCTTTGTGGTGGACGCCTGCCGCTTTTGAAGCTCTGTGAACTCCCGCACATAAAGTAGGAGCATGGAACTCCTCTCCTCCTTGAGCTCACAGAGCTCCACGTCCTTGGCCTTGAGCTCCGCATCCTTGGCCTGGAGCTCCTGTGTCAGGTGCCTCACCTCAGACTCCGTGATCTGGTGCGCCGCCATGGAACCAGGTAGAAGCAATGGGGAGAGGAAGCAAAGAGGGCGAAACGGCTGAAAGGCAATGCAATCTAAGGGAAGGCAGAGGGAGCCAGCCGAGGACCGGGGTGAATCTTTTGGTTTTCACCATGGGAAAACACCAGTCGATGACTTTTCACATCAGTGAGCAGTGGGTTTTACAGGCGGAGTCATCATGACTAATTGCTGCTGCGCCTACTCCTGTTAATCAAAAAAATAAAAATCATGTCGTGCCTGCCGCACCCAAAGACCAGAGCAACGCCGCGGTGGATATTTAAATTTACCTGCCGGCAAGGAGAGAGGAAAAGGGGTGAAAAAACAAATGTGGCGGCGGCCTAGCTAATCGGTCGCACTAGCCCAACTAGCTAGCCACCGTGCTTCACTGATGTACTCGGCGGGAAAGGTGGGCTTTTGTGATTTGATGACTCATTTACTTGCTTCGGCGCTACGACGGAGGAGGACCCAGAAAACGAGCGGTAGGGTGTCCCACATCTCGGCAAGGAAGAAAATATGCGTGCACCACCCAGGAGGACCCAGAAACCGCGCGGTAGGGTGTGCCATGTCTCGGCACGGAGGGAAAATGTGCGTGTAAAAATATACTTTATCAGACGTACTACCTATGGTTCGACCTCGGGACCCGGCCAGTCGGTCAAAAACACCCCACTAGCCACACAGCTTCATCATGCTAACGTGGGACGGAGGATAGGTGTGGTTAGCTCCGTCTCGACCAGCCACAACGTCTCTTATTCTAGGCGATTCTTCTATTTTCCAAGCATTTTTTTAGTTATAATAACACCACAGCAAGCTCGCGCCGCTCTTCGTGTGTGCCCGTGCGTCTAAAGGTTAGACGATGGAGAGGAGAGAGAGATCGCAGACATGGGACCCACCAGTAAGTGAGTCAACGGTCATGCACGTGTTGACGAGCCACTCCCTCTACTCTACTCAACGTAATACTGTATAAAATCAAGTTATGCGACAAAGCCAACAACCGTTGTTGTTTCAGGCTATCGACTTACGCTTTGTAGTCCAGGTTGCCAGTTCGAATCTCATCTTTCAGATTTGTTAGTTTTAGGTCCAAATTTGATCAATGACAAGTGGGACCCCGTGTGTTGTTCCGATATTTCAGTGTAGGATGTTTTTTTGCACAAACACTTTGCGCAGTTAGAAAAGTTACGGCACCAATTACACGTATTTTTCAAGTTTAGGAACAAAAATGACAGCGGCATAGAATATCACATCCACCCCACAGCTTAGATGCTATGGTGATACGAGTTTTTACGTCGTTGGATCTAAGATCCAATGGCTTGGGAGTAGTCTTTGTAATTATGTGCAATTTCCAAACTCTCCAAGGTTTTTTTTTTCAAATAAAACATTCAGGACTCGTGTGTGTCACTACATCTTGGATCCAATGGCACCCAGTAGCTCATATTAGGTGCTCCCCGTAGCTTAATTAGCCGCTACGGTGATACGAGCATCTAGGTCGTATGATCTGTGATCAGATGCCACATGCGTAGTACTTGTACTTTCTATGCAATTCCAAACTCTTTGAGGCCTATATTGCAAAAACATTCAAACCTCCTACTGTGAGCCATTAGATCTCCCGGGAACTCGTATCACCATAGAATCTACGGTGTGGGAGCACCTCATATTCTCCCGTGCGAGAAAACATCAGGTGCTCTCGCAGCTTGGATGCTACGGTGATATGAGCTTCAAGGTCGCTCGATCTGAGATCCAATGGCATCTGAGCAGTCTTTATGCTTGTGAGCAGTGGTCGAACTCTTTAGGGGCTTTTCTGCAAAAAAACATTTGAACCACCAAGGAGTTGTTGGATCACAGATCCAACGGCTCCGAAGAGCTTGTATCACCAAAGCATCTAAGGTATGGTAGCACATGATATTCTTACATAAAGGAGAATATGAGGTCCTCCTTCATCTTAGATGCTACGGTGATACGAGCTTCGAGGTCGTTGGATATGGGATCCAAGGGCATCTGAGTAGTTTTTGTACAAATTGTGTGCAATTCTCAAACTCATTAAGGTTTCCTGTAAAAATATTAAGACATCCTGTGAGCTGCTATATCTCAAATCTACAAGCTCCAAGGAACTCGTATCAGCATATAGCATCTAAGGTGTGGGGGCACATGATATTCTCCCGGGGAGGGGGGGTGCACAACCAATCGGTGTTTGGGAGGGTGGAGACAAATATAATGTTCAAAAAATATAATCTAAACAATCCTAAACAGAGCTTCACAATTTTATCTAAGGCCGAGGGGTTAACCCCCGACAATCTACATAGCTCTGCCTATGCAAGAGGTGTAGTGCGAGCGTCTATGCGTGAGAGAGACGACGCGAAAAAGCAAGGTCAATCGAGTCATTTATAGAGGGAGAGATCAAGGGAGTGTGGCCTAGCGTACACTCGAATGTTAAAGACGATACACCGAGATATCATGCAGCAAAGCTGTGGTGAGGGATGGAGGGAGAGAGTGGCCTGGATAGACTTTGTGTGTGCGCGCACGATGAAGGTGTTTTATAAAGGCAACACATGTGTCTTGAGAGAGAGAGAGGGAGCGTTTGTCATGGAGGGCACGACGAGGTTGTGTGTGAGAAATACATTTGTTGAGAGTGTGAGGGCGGGAATGACATAAATGGAGATCGAAACATGAAGAGCAATAATGAGCGCGCGTGTGTCGGATACCAATACCTCTATTAACAAAGAAATGAACATCAATCGATACATGAAGTATGTGTGTGGGAGGGGGGTGGGGAGGTCGATGGAGAGACCTAAACACAACATTTGCATGTATGTAGTACTAGACTTAATATTCATGTTTCAGTTTCCTATGCATTTTAAATATTGAATCGAGGACCATGCATGGCTTACATTTTACTCCCTTCGTTCCTAAATATTTGTCTTTTTAGAGATTTCAAATGGACTGCCACATACGGATGTATATAGACATATTTTAGAGTGTAGATTCACTCATTTTACTCTGTATGTAGTCACTAGTTGAAATCTCTAAAAGACAAATATTTAGGAGCAGAGGGAGTATTTTGAATTCGTGTCATACATGCATGGTTTGGAAAAATATATGCACTATACTTGCTGGATTGTTGTTGTATTCGTGTGTGTGTGTGTGTGGTCATATGCTTGATACATACAAAGTTTTCTCACCACCATACCGTTCATCTTTTAAATTTGAATTTGCAATGAAAAACTTACTGGGGATACCATGAAATGTGAAATCCACATTGAGATCACTATATCACAAACTCACTCTAATTCAAGAACCCATCATAAATCAATTACCATGACTTTTGGAATGACCAGTAATTTGCAAGGAAAATACAGGCATTGTAATACATATAGATTCATTCGCCAATTTAAAAGATTCCTTTCATATTCTCGAATGGTAGCACCCGACGGCATACCAGCCAGACCCGGGCTCATGTTGATCCTCAAAAAAAACCGGGCTCGTGTCCTTCTGGTGACGTGCGTGGTACGCACATTAGCCAACCCCAACCACTCCAGCCTCCATGTTTCGAGTCGAAATATCTGGCGGCCAGAATTTCATCCCTAGGAAATTCCCCTCATGTCCCCGGTCCATAATGACTACCGATGAACAATGGAGGGATGCTTTAGTAACTAGACAACGTTACCTACCGTGTTGAGCACGTTTCAATTCCCTCGGTCGCCGCTACCCAAGGTCACCCGTCAACTCCATTGCCTAGTACTAATAGGAGTACTACACCAGGATGAGCACAGAACTGAGCCCCGTTTGTTCGTGCCTGGTACTAGAGTTAATATATCAGGCAATGCACTAGTACGGAGGGATTATCCTTTTACTCTGCATATATAACTTGTCTGAAGTCTAACTAAGCAAAATGTTTGACCAAATCCTTTCTTAAGAAATATTAACATCTACAACAGTAAAGATGTATCGCTGGAAAATTTATTGCATGATGCAGGTTATGATATTGTTTCGAATACTGAATTTTAAATTTCTAAAAATCCAAAAGTGACCTGAAATTCCTGAAACTGAGCATGGTCTCGTGATATGGCACAAATATGCTGTCATAATTTTTTTTTCAATTTGAGACAAGCTGCTTATGAAAAGTTGCACAAATGAAGAGCCAAGGTATTTTGGAACAAAGACCTGTCACATTAACACGGACGCTTTCACTATTCAAACCGTGGGCGTTTACGTGCCGCCATGAGTCCCACTTCTCATCGGCAGGTGCCGTCCCAGGAAGCGTGTGAGTCGACGGGAGGCGTGCGAGCAGATCGCTGCGCCGGCTGACTGGGAGGCGTGTGAGCAGGCCGCTGCGCAGGCTCACCAGGAGGCGAGCCCTTTGACGAGGCTCCGCCGCCCACCTTCGTCCCAACTGCCCCCACTTTTAATGGCGCCGGTGCCGCAGTTTAAAATCACCCCCGCACTACCCGGTATCGCTACAATCTTCTCTCTTCCTCTCCGATTCTCCTGCCGTCTATGTCCAACTAGCCTTACCTAACCGTACTCCATGCCGCATCACGATGGTCTGCCATTAGTCTTCCAGTTTCCTGAGGAAGACACCCAGCCAGAGTCTCAAGAACATAAGGCGCTTTGGGCCGAGCTTGAACTGGCCTTGCAGGAAGACGTCGCGCCTATCCCCGCTCCCGTTCCGGCTCCCGTCGCCCCGACTGCGCCAGCGCCCATCCCTGTGGCATTGATGGGTTGGGAGTCGCACATTATCGCCGAGCTTGATGCCACAGGGTTCCATGAGGTCCCCGCCGACTTTCACACGCCCGTGCACCTACCAGCGCGTGCACTGATGCGTGCGCCTGTGCCGGTGCCCGTGCACCTGCCAGCGCATGCGCCTGCGCGTGCACTGACGCGCGCGCCCGTGCCGGTGCCCGTGCACACGAATGTCTCCGCCGCGCCGTTGCCAGCGCCTGTCTCCGCGCGGGTGCCAGTGCCCCCTCAGCGGCATGGATCACCATCGTCGACCGCTTCCTTGCACCAACGCCAGTCGCCTTCTCCCGCCAGTTGACTCGCTTCTGGAGACCGAAGTCCAGAACATTCTGGCCTTCCTTGAAGCTAGGGCCAACATCCAGGAGTAGGCCAACAACGGCGCAAGACGCCGTCGTTGCCGTCGCCGTCGGTCAGTGGCCCGACGGCACACAGAGCACGACAGAGGAGCCGCTTCCCACCACAAGACGCCCCCACCGCCGCCGCGTAATCTAAATTTTCCATGAAAAACGTTCGGATTGCCATGCTTAAAATCCGAACGTTTGGGATTTATCATTTCCGTTTATTTTAGTTCGATCATCGTATGAATGTAAAGTTGGAGTCAGACTGAATGAAATCTATGGTTTGATCGATTGAATATTCTGCTAGAGCTGTATCAAATTAAATATAAAACGCCATCAAGCCACATGTATTCCTTCTCATCGCAAACATTTCATATTAAATACCACGTCAATTCCAAATATTTTTTAGGGAAGTCAATTCCAAATACTTGTAGGGCACGAGCAGTCCCCTTGTTCGAGCACTAGCCGATACATCTATTTATCCATGCATTTAATTATTATGAAGTAGTAGATAAATAGTACTACAACTAGCCTAACTTGTCCGTCACAGTCACTTTTGTTCCTAAACTTGTTACATGTATAATACTACTAGTACGTGAAACTGGTGGCGTAACTTGTGAACGCGTCCAAATATGGTCAACGCAACATCACCCGCGCGTTCTTCGTGTTTGCCCGTGCGTCTAAACGTAGAAGGGGAGGAGAGAGAGAGAGAGAGCAGACATGGAACCCACCAGTAAGTGAAGGCGAATAGTATGTGCTAACGAGCCGGTCCCACTAATGTATTAAAATTAATATTAAAACATGTTATCCATTAAATAGGCTATGGTAATATAAAAATATTATATCAACAAAGGGGGGTACAACAAACGTTGCTACTATGTTGCCTATTGACGTGCGGCTTGAAGGCCCTGGTCGCATGTTCGATCCTCGTCCTTTTTCATTTTAAATTTATATATGGGTCCAAATTTGTTCCATGACAGGTGGGCCCCTCGGTGTGTAGTTTGTAGCACTTTAATTTGTGGGTCAAAATTTGTTCCATTACAGGTGGACTATCGGTGTGTAGTTTGTAGCTTATTTGTAATAATTAAAGAGAACAACAGAATTTTTTGCAAAAATACCATGATGCGACTTGGAAGGTGAGAAAGGACGTGCGAGAGAGCGGTGACCGAGCCAGAGAGAAATCAATTGGGGAGGTGCGGGGGTTGCAATGGTGTTTGGAGTAGTTGTGGGCCGAATGCTACGAAAATATAATCTAAACCCACTGGAATAAATGCCTTCACAAATTAATCCAAGGTTGGAGTCCCCCTCGCAATGTAAATAGCTCCGGCTCTGCGAGGGATGGAAAGGTAGCTTCAATGTGTGGAAGATACGTCGAGAGAAAGCGAGGTCAATCGAGACACAGATAGATAGAGAGACAAAGTGAGTGTGGTCCGGCATTCGTTGAAAAGATATATATGCTCTGGAGAGATATTGTCTGATTGAGCTTTTGGGAAGGGTGAGGGCTGTAAGATAGAGCTTGAGAGATGATCCAGTCACAGACATGTAGATATATTTTGTGCGTGGGAGAAAGCAAGGTCAATTGATACATAGATAAAGGGGGGGGAGATTGAGCGAGTGTGGGTCGTCATGCAATCGAAAGAGTGAGACGGGTTGGAGAGAGTGGCCTAGATAGACAATGTGCGTGAGAGAGTATACAATATGAATATGTCGAATTGGGCTCAAACATGGAGATATATCGTTTGTGTCTGAGAAAGAGCGAGGTCAATCGAGACATACATAGAGAGAGAGAGAGAGAGATTGAGCGAGCGTGGCCCGCCATGAGGTCGAAAGAGTGGGGGTGGCTTGGATGGAGTGACCTAGATAGACAATCTACGTGAGAGAGTATAGAGTGTGTCGATCGAGGCCCGAACAGGGAGATATATCATTTGTGTGTGAGAGAAAGCGAGGTTAATCAAGACTTAGATAAAGAGAGCGAGATTGAGCGAGTGTGGGCCGCCATGCGGAAGAAAGAGTGAGACAGTCTCGAGAGAGTGACCTAGATAGACAATGTGCGTGCATGCGCACGAGAGGGGGGGTCTTGATAGCCAATGCATGTATCTAGCGAGAGAGGGTGGGAGGGAGAGAGAGAGCTCAGCATGGAGTGCAATGGCGGGTGTGTGAGAGAGATACATTTGGTAACAGAGTGGAAAAAAGGGGTTGTGTAGTTGAGAGAGTTAGAGATCGAAACATGGAGAGAAAGAATGAACGTGTGTCGGAAACCGATAGCTTTCTAAGGTGGTTAGGAGAGGAAGATTGATCGATACAGGAAGTATGTAGTGTGTGTGCCGAGGGGGGTGGGGCTAAAAACAACATTTGAATGTAGATAGTACGAGACTTAATATCGACGTTTCAATTTAGTGTACATTGTAAGATTTGATTTGAGGACCATGTATATGGCTTCCGTAATTATTTCAAATTCGTGCCATACTAGGTTTGGAAAAGTTGACATTGACTCGATTGTTGTGCTATTTTGTAGGTCATATGTTTGAATCCATCCAAAGTTTTCTCACTACCATGGTGTTCATTTTATACATATGAATTTGTATTAAAAAAGTAGCGTGGATACCGTGAAATGCGAAATCCACATTAGAATTGGAGATCGCTATTTGACACACACTCTAATTCAAATAACTCCTCATTAATTAATTAATAGTATCTCATTTCGAATGACTAATTATTTGCAAGGAAGACACGGGCATGGTAATACATACAGATTCGTTCGCAAATGAAAGAAGACTCGTTTGCATTCTCAAATGTAGGCGCACCAGGCAGACCACGGTCGTGTCGTGGTGGTCACGTGTGTCGTACGGACGCTAGCACCCAGCCACCCACCCCCTCCCTCCCTCCCCCCCCCCCCCCAAAAAAAGAATGACGACAAAAAAAGTTCGCGCTTCCACGTTTCGGATTGAAATATCTGGCGGCCCCAATTCCAGCCCTGCAAAATCTCCCTTCTCCACCGTCCCCTTCCGTGCCCAGAGCGCTCAAATCCCTAATTCGCCGCCAACCCAAGCAAAGTTCGAATCGACCCTCATCTCGTCTCTTTCCCCACCTCTGTGCCGGATGACGACGACGAATACGACGGTCGTGCTTCACCACCGCACCGGAGCTACCTCGTCTACACCCTCGTCCACCGCACCGGGTGGTCCACCGACAACGTCGGCCACCGCAACCGACATGCCTCACAGACACCGACTTCCACCGCATCAGGTGCGCTTCACCGACATCGTCTCCCACCTCATCGGGGTTACTTCACCGAGCACATCGTCGCACCTCCACCCCCCGATCGAGGCTGTTGGGGCTTCACCAATGGTCTCGTCCACTACATCGTAGCGCTCCACTGCAGCTCAAGATCTACATCCGTGCGTGGCCAGCCAACGCCAGCGCATCACCCTCAACGGCTCTGAAGTGACCCGCACTCTAGCTAGGCGAGCATGCCCAAATGCCGGCCCGAACTAGGTATCCACATATCACTCCCTTGTGCACTGTTCCGACAATGTTTGGATATCCTTTTACTACTCTCTTAGCTTACACGCCTATGCAACTCTGACTTTAACTCTTATTTCTTCTGGAGATATCATCTGAAACAAGCAAAACCATTTTTTAGCCAAGCATGACGGCGCTACGGGATCTGGTACACATCCTGCACACCGGTATAACCTTGTAAGTACCTGTCCTCCGGTACAACAGCAAGGTCGATTCCTTTTATTTGATCAACCATTCGCCGTGTCAAAAATGCAGAGGGGGATGCAAGGAGCACAAGGCATGCACATCCAAGCAAGTGGTAACATGGACTTGTACATGGAACATCCCAAGCGCAAGCAGAGCTACAGTGGGCCTGTACAATGAGCTAGCGTAAGTCTCTGCATTTCATTTAATTTGTACTGGCCTGGGTGTATGATTTGTGTGCAGTGGCAGATCAACGAATTCAAGTTACCAGGGGCGAAAATTTAACTTAAAAAATACGAAGGCACTTGCACTCCGAAAATCAACATAACTTGACAAATGTGAAGCTACATGCACTTTGAAAACCAGCTAATGATCCAAAGTAGTTCCAGATTATAAAACACTAAATGATGTAAGCACCAAAAAACACAAAATGCAACATGGTGTACAAGGAATACTAACATGGACTGTACATGCTTGAAATATTCGTTCTCTGGCTGAAAATATCGAAGTGTAATTGCACCTATAACCAGTGCGCAAACTGCATATCAATATATCTATCCTGCACAAGTATGCCAATAGTTTCAAACAACAGATTAGAAAATTATTTATGCTACGTTGTCATGATACGGGGACTTTCTGGTAGATGGCCTCGACGTTTCCTCAAGCCATGAAAATGTACTATAATTTGCTTGTCATCAATTCCTGCAAATCTCTATCTCTCTCTCTCTCTCAACATAGCAGATCATCATTAGACACTAAACCTTTCAATGGGAGCTTGCAAAATGCTTGCATTAGATCCCTCATTAGACACTATATGTTCATCACCAGGAGCATGTAAAATGTTTGCATCAAATCCTTTATTAGTAGTCTATTCATTAGAGACTTCAGCCTCAAGAACAACATGAGCTTGTATGTTTGCACCGGAAACTTGATTAGACACAACAGGTTCAATCAGTTCAGTATTGATTGGGGGAGTTATAGAATAAGAAGAAATTGGTTTCATTTTCTTATAGATTCCCTACATACAAGCAGTTTTACAACACCGTCAGGTTTAACTATTGGCCAGAAATTGAATAGTTAAATTAGATATAATCAGGGATGTGATGTACCTGCCCGAGATCCGCCGGTTTTGACACCGACAATGGTGCTTTCATTGAGAGTTCCGCTGTGTGATCGGCAATGTATCAATGGCTCGCCTACAAGATCAACTGCGACATCGGCAAATTCGCCGCTAGCTCGACTGGTCACCTTGGTTCGACCGAGGACTGCGCTCCACCTCAGATCGTCATGATCGGACGAGGGCCTTCATCAACATCAACTCCGATCTCTACCAAGATCGTGGAGGAATTATCCATATAGCTCGGGGGCTCAACTTCAACATTGTCCTCGAGCGACCGTGCTGTTTTTCTATACAGCAGATTCGTATTCACTGTCGCCGCTTCCTCGAGTGTCTCTTTAACGATTGCTTTGGTGGCATAGTGCAAAATTGTGTATATAACAACCCTGTAAAATTTCGTCGTATTCCGATGGAGGAATCTTCGGCGATCTATGATATACCGGACCCCTGTCAAATCTGGACGGGAATCTGGACGAGTTTAGGGCATAGAGTCCAGCATCTAGCTCGGACGTCCTTTGGAAGATCCAACCGTTGATCGGCTGCGCAATTCCTGTATCTACCACCCTCAAAATTTCAGCTCGATCCGACCGTTCAAACTCCGGGAAACATTCGATGAGCGCATCGATTTTCTGATCTGTTTTCTGCGCGAATACGAATCCGACCCGAGTTCATATTTCTTCATGAACGGGATATTGGACAACCTTTTTGGAGGAATCTCTTTCTAGCGTATTGTGTTTTGTTTCTGAACACATGCTCACAAATTTTGCTCCTTTTTGGAGGTAACCTTCACCGTTGCACCGGTGTCAAACCAGCCTGACAACGTTGTTGCACGGCTGCCGGCCGGCGCCAGACGGGTCGTCGCTTCATCGAGCCGAACTCAACCTCTTCGGATCATTATCTCGGCAAGCCGAACAAGAGTTTGGCATCGTGATGGGTAAATCATCACCAACATTGTCGCCCCACGAATTATACGGAACGGGCACACCGGCATCGCCGCACTATTGCTTCTTCAAGCCTGGATGTGACCTCTGCGTCCGAAGATCGGGAGTCAATTCCGGCCGGACTCACCTCTCTTATCTCGTATCCAGCTTCAATCCTGGACGCGACTTCGGCGTCCGAACATCAGGAGTCAACCCTTGCTGGACTCGCCCCTTGCACCATAGTACCGGAGAACGATTTCCAAAGAAATCCGGAATACTAATCCGGCTGACCAAGCCGATGTCCACCACGCCGACCTGCTTCGACACATCGGCCGGCATGGGGCTGCAAACGTCATACTACCGACCTGCCCCGGCACCTCGGCTAGACCGGGGGCTTCGCCATCTCTTCATCAACCTACTCCGGTGACTTCGGCATCACCAGCCAACTAGCTTCGTCACATTAGCTGGACCGGGGGCTTCGCCTCGCCACATCGACTGCGCGGCATCGCCACCTCATCAAGCCGAACTCCTCGCTCGGTTACCTCAGGCTTGGGGGCTATGACCTTGGCTAGGCTGCAGACTACGTCTTTGTCCAGCCACGAGTTCGGCCCGCGTCATCAATGCCGAACACATTAACCAGCTAAGTCGCCTCCATGCTCAGTTTTTTTCTTTAAATTTTTTTATTTTATTTTATTTCTTGTTCGGTTCAACCAAACATTATATTTGTGTTAAACAATAAAGTTGTTCATTCAAACATTGATTGTTAAACACTTCTTTTTTCTGCCGAGCTCTTCATCACATCGGTCATGAGGGTTTTTCTCACCTCGGCTGGACTTGGGGGCTTCGCCTCACCGCATCGACCGTACGGCGTCGCCACTTCATCAAGCCAAGCTCTTCGCTCGGGCACCTCGAAATCGGCTTGGGGGCTGGGACCTCGACCCGCTGCAAGCTCGGCCCGCGTCATCAATGCCGAACACATTAACCAGCTAAGTCACTTTCATGCTCAAAGTTTTTAAACTTTTAATTTGTGTTCGGTTTGACCATGCTCGCATACATTGTTTGAAACTCTACCCATGTTAACTGGGGGCTCTTAAAATTTATATGAGCCATTTTATAATAAAAGTGTTTTCTTCTCAGTCGTTGCAAAGTCTTCTTCTACTACTCCTTTCTTGACTCGAGTGTGTGGTCAATAGCCGGATAGCCTGGCTTCCCTCCAAAGCCGCTCGAGTTTAGTTTGCTAAACTGGCCTGAGAAGCACTCTGCCTTCGGGATAGGAGGTTGAAGCCGAAGGCTAGCCCGCTTGAAGTCTTGAGATCGGATGTGTTAAGTTAAAACACGATGGAAGCACAAACTAATTTTAAGACCAATGTTCGGATTGGCACCAAAAACTTGATTTAGTTCGGACGTAAAGTTTTTACTGAAGTTTTTTGGTTTTCCAAGCCTATTGCACTTTAACCTATTTGTATGTTTCCAGCATAAGTCTCACAGTGCAACGCCGGACACCTTTAGAGATTAGGCAAAAACATTCTCGGATATTGCTATATATGCATCAGTATCGAATTGTGTCTTCGGTCAATAGTTGGGTTGCCCGGCTCCTGTGCTTGCCTCCTATGTTCCGCTTTATTCGGCTAGGTGTGCAAAGGGAGAACCACTGCGATTGTGCTTCCAGCTCGAATGGTTAAGCACCTCAGTGGAGAAAGCCGAAAACTGACTGTCACAATGGGCGTAAACTGGTCAGCGATCCGATGACGGTGTCACACTATAGATCGATACCGATTACCCCGTGTTAAACGATGGGCCTTTCATAATATTGGCCGAAGTGTTAATGGCTAGACTTCGGTCGATGCCGAACACTAACCGGGGGCTCGTAGCTAGCTTTCCCAGTTTAAAGCTCCTATGACTAAGTGAAAGTTATAAAGCCCGCATATCTGATTGCCTCGTTCTCGCTAACACAACCGCCTTCGGGCACCGAGACGTCGGCTAAGGGTTGTTTTGTTATTGCGGAAACACCCTGCGTAGCATCTACAAGGGGGTGGAAGCCGACGATGGGCCACTTTCAATTGATAAACGGCCGCAACGGAGTCAAAAATAATCATATCGTCGGCCTTTGTATTTAGTATACGAGGGCTGCCTTCCATAATCATCGTTATAAAGCCATAAATATGCATCAATTTGACTTAAGATTTTTGCCAAGCTGGGTTGCCTGGCTCCTGTGCTTACCCCTACGTTCCCGATTATTCGGCTAGGCGGTAAAGGGAGCACCTCTGTGATTGTTACTACCGGGTCATCCGAGTTAGTACCTCAGACTGGGTGAAGCCGAAAGCTAGTGATCTTAAAGGATATAATTGGTCGGCAACGACGGAAGTGAAAATTTAGGTTCACTAAAGACCACATAGTTCGGGAACTTTCCCCCAACTAAATCCTCAATATTTTCCTCCCACATTGATCGGAGTTGAGGTCTCATGATCATGATCAACATGACAGCCTGGGAAAAGGAACCTGTAACGGAACTATTTTTCCCCAAAGATGTTTTATAACATATCTCTCTGCGTACCTTTGTTTATAAAACCGTATGGCCGGATTGCCTTGTTTGTCGTAAATCTTTGCCCTTATAAAGGCTTTATAAAGGCCGAAGAGGTTGAAGACCATGGTCGGTTAACAAAGTTTTGTACAATGCGGATACGAGCATTAGTGATGTAAAGTACTTGGATACATAGAATCATTCCACATAAATTGTGATATACTCCGGACATTGATTCTTAATTCGGCCACCCGTGCCCACATTAAGGCTCGGGGGCTACTGGGCTTCGCGCTTCTCATTTACAAATGTTAAAGGGGCACATCGATCTCCTGATCTGGTGTTGCCACCCGACCATTGGCTCGGGGGCTACTGCATCGACGATTCAATGCAGACAGTTTACAAAGTGCGAAATAGTTCCCGAGGAGATTATGATCCTCAGGTTGGTCGGCCGCACCCAACCTGAGTCTCGAGGAATATGCACACCACATTTCTATTCCTAAGTATGCTACAGAGCTAGGAGTTGATCCTCAAGCCGATTTTGTGAATCGACCTGAGTCTCAGGGGCTACTGGGATCACCGGTTTTATGCCATCCTTCAGGTGCATCTCGGGTTTTAGACCGACACACACCTTGAGGGCTACTGGCTATATATCTCGGCAGAGAATAAATTGCACCAATTGAAAATATTCACAAAAAATCAGCCCGCAGTCAGGGTGGTGCACCACCTCGGAAGCAGTCCGGCATAAAGCTCGGGTGCCAGTGGCTGGCTCCATAGAGGGCATTTCCGGCATTAAGCTCGGCTGAATTCGTTCAATCTTTTGAAGACCGAGGTAGTTATGACACCTCGGATGCTGACCATCGTTAGAACTCGGATGCAGTCCGGCGTTGGAGCTCGGAAGCAGTCCGGCATAAACCTCGGATTCGAATGGCTCGTTCCATAAAAGACTACTCCGGCATTTACACTCGGATGAACTCATTCAAATTTTCAGAGCCCAAGATAATCTATGATACCTCGGATTTAGTTCGGCGTTGGAGCTCGGACGCAAGAGGATACCTGGAATGCCGAATAGTGTTGGAGCTCGGCTGTGAAGAGACACCTCGGATTTAGTTTGGCCTTAGAGCTCGGACGCAAGAGGGCGCCGTCGCACGGGAAACACTTCAAACCCCAGGTGTGGCGTAAAAAACTTACAAGGCATTGATAAAGGCCTATAACTTAAAAAGACTCCTCGGATACCCGACGTATGAACTCTTCGGATACACCTCGGCGATCCTCAAGATCGGAGATGGGAAGATTTGTTGAACCAGTTTTCAAGACCGACGACCGAAGATGAAGAACAGTTCGGAAGAATCGAGGAGCGTCCCCAACTTGAAGACCGGTTCAGGGGGCTACTGACGGTGTCCTGGACTAGGGGGTACTCACCATGTCGTCTCCCGACCAGTGGGTTGGGCCGAGGACCCCCGTGGCGGTTCACTAATGGGCCAGTTCGGACAGCCGATGACATATACGAGGAAGATTCCACAAGACTTGGTGATCAAGACAAGGACTCCTCTCCACCAACGTAGCCGACTAGGACTCTTGTTATCCTAGGCCTCCGGTACATTATATAAGCCGAGGCCAGGCTCGTTGATAGATAGATTATGACATTACTCATCATACCCCTTTGGTTTAGACCACAATATATGATCTTGAGGTAGATCAACTCTGTAACTTGATACTTCATCAATATAAACAAGAGCAGGACGTAGGGTTTTACCTCCATAGAGAGGGCCCGAACCTGGGTAAAACACCGTGTTCATCGTCTCTGTTACCATTGGTCCTAGATCCACAGCTCGGGACCCCCTACCCCAAGATCCACCGGTTTTGACACCGACAATGGTGCTTTCATTGAGAGTTCCGCTGTGTGATCGGCAATGTATCAATGGCTCGCCTACAAGATCAACTGCGACGTCGGCAAATTCGCCGCTAGCTCGACTGGTCACCTTGGTTCGACCGAGGACTGCGCTCCACCTCAGATCGTCATGATCGGACGAGGGCCTTCATCAACATCAACTCCGATCTCTATCAAGATCATGGAGGAATCATCCATATAGCTCGGGGGCTCAACTTCAACATTGTCCTCGAGCGATCGTGCTGTTTTTCTATACAGCAGATTCGTATTCACTGTCACTGCTTCCTCGAGTGTCTCTTTAACGATTGCTTTGGTGGCATAGTGCAAAATTGTGTATATAACAACCCTGTAAAATTTCGTCGTATTCCGATGGAGGAATCTTCGGCGATCTATGATATACCGGACCCCTGTCAAATCTGGACGGGAATCTGGACGAGTTTAGGGCGTAGAGTCCAGCATCTAGCTCGGACGTCCTTTGGAAGATCCAACCGTTGATCGGCTGCGCAATTCCTGTATCTACCACCCTCAAAATTTCAGCTCGATCCGACCGTTCAAACTCCGGGAAACATTCAATGAGCGCATCGATTTTCTGATCTGTTTTCTGCGCGAATACGAATCCGACCCGAGTTCATATTTCTTCATGAACGGGATATTGGACAACCTTTTTGGAGGAATCTCTTTCTAGCGTATTGTGTTTTGTTTCCGAACACATGCTCACAAATTTTGCTCCTTTTTCGAGGTAACCTTCACCGTTGCACCGGTGTCAAACCAGCTTGACAACGTTGCTGCACGGCTGCCGGCCGGCGCCAGACGGGTCGTCGCTTCATCGAGCCGAACTCAACCTCTTCGGATCATTATCTCGGCAAGCCGAACAAGAGTTTGGCATCGTGATGGGTAAATCATCACCAACATTGTCGCCCCACGAATTATACGGAACGGGCACACCGGCATCGCCGCACTATTGCTTCTTCAAGCCTGGATGTGACCTCTGCGTCCGAAGATCGGGAGTCAATTCCGGCCGGACTCACCTCTCTTATCTCGTATCCAGCTTCAATCTTGGACGCGACTTCGGCGTCCGAACATCAGGAGTCAACCCTTGCTGGACTCGCCCCTCGCACCATAGTACCGGAGGACGATTTCCAAAGAAATCCCGAATACTAATCCGGCTGACCAAGCCGATGTCCACCACGCCGACCTGCTTCGACACCTCGGCCGGCATGGGGCTGCAAACGTCATACTACCGACCTGCCCCGGCACCTCGGCTAGACCGGGGGCTTCGCCATCTCTTCATCAACCTACTCCGGTGACTTCGGCGTCACCAGCCAACCAGCTTCGTCACATTAGCTGGACCAGGGGCTTCGCCTCGCCACATCGACTGTGCGGCATCGCCACCTCATCAAGCCGAACTCCTCGCTCGGTTACCTCGGGCTTGGGGGCTGTGACCTTGGCTAGGCTGCAGACTACGTCTTTGTCCAGCCACGAGTTCGGCCCGCGTCATCAATGCCGAACACATTAACCAGCTAAGTCACCTCCATGCTCAGTTTTTTTCTTTAAATTTTTTTATTTTATTTTATTTCTTGTTCGGTTCAACCAAACATTATATTTGTGTTAAACAAAAAAGTTGTTCATTCAAACATTGATTGTTAAACACTTCTTTTTTCTGCCGAGCTCTTCGTCACCTCGGTCATGAGGGTTTTTCTCACCTCGGCTGGACTTGGGGGCTTCGCCTCACCGCATCGACCGTACGGTGTCGCCACTTCATCAAGCCAAGCTCTTCGCTCGGGCACCTCGAAATCGGCTTGGGGGCTGGGACCTCGACCCGCTGCAAGCTCGGCCCGCGTCATCAATGCCGAACACATTAACCAGCTAAGTCACTTTCATGCTCAAAGTTTTTAAACTTTTAATTTGTGTTCGGTTTGACCATGCTCGCATACATTGTTTGAAACTCTACCCATGTTAACTGGGGGCTCTTAAAATTTATATGAGCCATTTTATAATAAAAGTGTTTTCTTCTCAGTCGTTGCAAAGTCTTCTTCTACTACTCCTTTCTCGACTCGAGTGTGTGGTCAATAGCCGGATAGCCTGGCTTCCCTCCAAAGCCGCTCGAGTTTAGTTTGCTAAACTGGCCTGAGAAGCACTCTGCCTTCGGGATAGGAGGTTGAAGCCGAAGGCTGGCCCGCTTGAAGTCTTGAGATCGGATGTGTTAAGTTAAAACACGATGGAAGCACAAACTAATTTTAAGACCAATGTTCGGATTGGCACCAAAAACTTGATTTAGTTCGGACGTAAAGTTTTTACTGAAGTTTTTTGGTTTTCCAAGCCTATTGCACTTTAACCTATTTGTATGTTTCCAGCATAAGTCTCGCAGTGCAACGCCGGACACCTTTAGAGATTAGGCAAAAACATTCTCGGATATTGCTATATATGCATCAGTATCGAATTGTGTCTTCGGTCAATAGTTGGGTTGCCCGGCTCCTGTGCTTGCCTCCTATGTTCCGCTTTATTCGGCTAGGTGTGCAAAGGGAGAACCACTGCGATTGTGCTTCCAGCTCGAATGGTTAAGCACCTCAGTGGAGAAAGCCAAAAACTGACTGTCACAATGGGCGTAAACTGGTCAGCGATCCGATGACGGTGTCACACTATAGATCGATACCGATTACCCCGTGTTAAACGATGGGCCTTTCATAATATTGGCCGAAGTGTTAATGGCTAGACTTCGGTCGATGCCGAACACTAACCGGGGGCTCGTAGCTAGCTTTCCCAGTTTAAAGCTCCTATGACTAAGTGAAAGTTATAAAGCCCGCATATCTGATTGCCTCGTTCCCGCAAACACAACCGCCTTCGGGCACCGAGACGTCGGCTAAGGGTTGTTTTGTTATTGCGGAAACACCCTGCGTAGCATCTACAAGGGGGTGGAAGCCGACGATGGGCCACTTTCAATTGATAAACGGCCGCAACGGAGTCAAAAATAATCATATCGTCGGCCTTTGTATTTAGTATACGAGGGCTGCCTTCCGTAATCATCGTTATAAAGCCATAAATATGCATCAATTTGACTTAAGATTTTTGCCAAGCTGGGTTGCCTGGCTCCTGTGCTTACCCCTACGTTCCCGATTATTCGGCTAGGCGGTAAAGGGAGCACCTCTGTGATTGTTACTACCGGGTCATCCGAGTTAGTACCTCAGACTGGGTGAAGCCGAAAGCTAGTGATCTTAAAGGATATAATTGGTCGGCAACGACGGAAGTGAAAATTTAGGTTCACTAAAGACCACATAGTTCGGGAACTTTCCCCCAACTAAATCCTCAATATTTTCCTCCCACATTGATCGGAGTTGAGGTCTCATGATCATGATCAACATGACAGCCTGGGAAAAGGAACCTGTAACGGAACTATTTTTCCCCAAAGATGTTTTATAACATATCTCTCTGCGTACCTTTGTTTATAAAACCGTATGGCCGGATTGCCTTGTTTGTCGTAAATCTTTGCCCTTATAAAGGCTTTATAAAGGCCGAAGAGGTTGAAGCCCATGGTCGGTTAACAAAGTTTTGTACAATGCGGATACGAGCATTAGTGATGTAAAGTACTTGGATACATAGAATCATTCCACATAAATTGTGATATACTCCGGACATTGATTCTTAATTCGGCCACCCGTGCCCACATTAAGGCTCGGGGGCTACTGGGCTTCGCGCTTCTCATTTACAAATGTTAAAGGGGCACATCGATCTCCTGATCTGGTGCTGCCACCCGACCATTGGCTCGGGGGCTACTGCATCGACGATTCAATGCAGACAGTTTACAAAGTGCGAAATAGTTCCCGAGGAGATTATGATCCTCAGGTTGGTCGGCCGCACCCAACCTGAGTCTCGAGGAATATGCACACCACATTTCTATTCCTAAGTATGCTACAGAGCTAGGAGTTGATCCTCAAGCCGATTTTGTGAATCGACCTGAGTCTCAGGGGCTACTGGGATCACCGGTTTTATGCCATCCTTCAGGTGCATCTCGGGTTTTAGACCGACACACACCTTGAGGGCTACTGGCTATATATCTCGGCAGAGAATAAATTGCACCAATTGAAAATATTCACAAAAAATCAGCCCGCAGTCAGGGTGGTGCACCACCTCGGAAGCAGTCCGGCATAAAGCTCGGGTGCCAGTGGCTGGCTCCATAGAGGGCATTTCCGGCATTAAGCTCGGCTGAATTCGTTCAATCTTTTGAAGACCGAGGTAGTTATGACACCTCGGATGCTGACCATCGTTAGAACTCGGATGCAGTCCGGCGTTGGAGCTCGGAAGCAGTCCGGCATAAACCTCGGATTCGAATGGCTCGTTCCATAAAAGACTACTCCGGCATTTACGCTCGGATGAACTCATTCAAATTTTCAGAGCCCAAGATAATCTATGATACCTCGGATTTAGTTCGGCGTTGGAGCTCGGACGCAAGAGGATACCTGGAATGCCGAATAGTGTTGGAGCTCGGCTGTGAAGAGACACCTCGGATTTAGTTCGGCCTTAGAGCTCGGACGCAAGAGGGCGCCGTCGCACGGGAAACACTTCAAACCCCAGGTGTGGCGTCAAAAACTTACAAGGCATTGATAAAGGCCTATAACTTAAAAAGACTCCTCGGATACCCGACGTATGAACTCTTCGGATACACCTCGGCGATCCTCAAGATCGGAGATGGGAAGATTTGTTGAACCAGTTTTCAAGACCGACGACCGAAGATGAAGAACAGTTCGGAAGAATCGAGGAGCGTCCCCAACTTGAAGACCGGTTCAGGGGGCTACTGACGGTGTCCTGGACTAGGGGGTACTCACCATGTCATCTCCCGACCAGTGGGTTGGGCCGAGGACCCCCGTGGCGGTTCACTAATGGGCCAGTTCGGACAGCCGATGACATATACGAGGAAGATTCCACAAGACTTGGTGATCAAGACAAGGACTCCTCTCCACCAACGTAGCCGACTAGGACTCTTGTTATCCTAGGCCTCCGGTACATTATATAAGCCGAGGCCAGGCTCGTTGATAGATAGATTATGACATTACTCATCATACCCCTTTGGTTTAGACCACAATATATGATCTTGAGGTAGATCAACTCTGTACCTTGATACTTCATCAATATAAACAAGAGCAGGACGTAGGGTTTTACCTCCATAGAGAGGGCCCGAACCTGGGTAAAACACCGTGTTCATCGTCTCTGTTACCATTGGTCCTAGATCCATAGCTCGGGACCCCCTACCCCGAGATCCGCCGGTTTTGACACCGACAACAGCTAAGGGGGAGAGTACTTGGACTCCAAGTCCAATCCTATTCCTACTAGGACTCCTTCCTTTTTTTGCCTTCCCTAGCCACATGGGCTTTTGAGGACTTGGTGTGCCTAGCTCAATAAGGCCAGGGCGCCTGCCCGCAGCCCATGCTAGCCCTTGGGTTGTGGTGGACCCACTTGTGGACTTCCGGACCCCACCGGAATCCTCCGGAAGCTTCTGGAAGCTTCCCGGTATAATATCGAAAAAACTGCACCTTTTTCTGGAACCCAAAATATGACTTCCCATATATAAATCTTTACCTCTCGACCATTCCGAGACTCCTCGTGATGTCCGGGGTCTCATTCGGGACTCCGGACAACATTTGGTTACCACTCATCAAATATCCCAATACTACTCTAGCGTCAACGAACGTTAAGCGTGCGACCCTGCGGGTTCGGGAATTATGTAGTCATGACCGAGACACCTCTCCGGTCAATAACCAATAGCGGGACCTGGATGCCCATATTGATTCCTACATATTCCATGAAGATCTTTTATCGGTTGAACCTTTATGATAACATACTTAATTCCCTTTGTCTGTCGGTATGTTACTTCCCCAAGATTCGATCATCGGTATCTCTATACCTAGTTCAATCTCGTTACCAGCAAGTCTCTTTACTCGTTCCATAATACATCATCTTGCAACTAACTCCTTAGTCACTTTTCTTGAAAGCTTCTTGTGATGTGCATTACTAAGAGGGCCCAGAGATACCTCTCTGATACATGGAGTGACAAATCCAAATCTCGATCCATGCCTACTCAACAGACACCTTCGGAGATACCTGTAGAGCATCTTTATGATCACCCAATTACGTTGTGACGTTTGATAGCACACAAGGTATTCCTCCGGAGTCCGGGAGTTGCATGATCTCATGGTCGAAGAAACATGTATTTGACATTAAGAAAGCAGTAGCAATAAACTGAACGATCATATGCTATGCTAAGGGTTGGGTCTTGTCCATCACATCATTCTCCTAATGATGTGATCCCGTTATCAAGTGACAACACATGTCTATGGTTAGGAAACCTTAACCATCTTTTGATCAACGAGCTAGTCTAGTAGAGGATCACTAGGGACACGGTATTTGTTTATGTATTCACACATGTATTTAAGTTTCCGGTTAATACAATTCTAGCATGAATAATAAACCTTTACCATGAATAAGGAAATATAATAATAACAACTTTATTTTTGCCTCTAGGGCATATTTCCATCAATATCCAGCGCGACCGTACGTTGAAAATTTCTTCAAATGCTACGACCCCACATCCCGTTGTTGCCGCCTCCCTGGTCTCTGGATCGTCGCCTTCGTCTCCAGCGTGCCTTCGCTGCAGGACTTCGTCGTCATCAACGGCAATCTACCTCGCCATTGCCGCCGTAGAGGATCTCCACCAAGTTAGGGTGAGATTCGACCCCCCCCCCTCGTGCTTCATTTTCTCCAATTCAATGCACAAGGATTTTGCCATGTATCTTGCCATGAATGAGATTCCTCTATCCACCAGATTAGTTCCTTAGAATAGATTCGAGCAAAAAAATTAGGTTTCGGTTTCCGCCAAACGCATCTCAGACCGACTGAATAGGAATTTTCGGTCCCACCGATTTGGCCCTGGCCATTGCACAAGTACATCTCGGTTCCACTGAAACGTACTAATCGGTGAGACTGAAAGTAAAGTTTCAGTGAAACCCTAGCAACTCGAAGACAACGAACCACATCTCGATCCAACTGAAATGAAGTGTTTTGGTTCTATAATTGCTTCGGTATCACCGAAATGACCAACTCGGTAGCTCCGAAATGCATTCTGTGAAAACTTAGAACTAAGATTTGAACTCATTTTTTTGATAAATCATCTGCTTTTTGTGATAACTCATCTACTATGCTCACACCTATCTATTCACATGGTCTACTTGCAAGATGTCAAGTGCAACTGATAGTAAGAATGAGTCAGAGCAGAATGTTGATCTCAGTGTAGGATCAAGTCCAGCAGAGAGCTATGATGAAGGCAGCAGGAGCAGTCCTAGCAATTTGCCTAAGGCTGCCAAAGGGACTAGGAAGAACAAGGGCTCAGACACAGAGGATGAAGACTTCCAGCCTGAGGAAGTGACCTCAAAGAAGACAGTGGTTGCTAAGGGCTATGGCACAACAGCCAGCGCAAAACCATCTGCCCGTACCAAGGAGAGATCAGCTGTTAGGAAGGTCCCAATCTCCAAGGGAGACAAAGCCTCAGCTCCCAAAGAGACCATGACATTCACAGTTGAGGAGCCAAGTGATGCAGAGGCTGCTGCAACAAAGAATAAGAAGAGGGTGAGGAAGACAATTGCTCGAGTTATTGGCAGACCCTCCATGATGATTGATGATGATGAGGAGGAGGAGGAACCTACTACAGATGCACCTCCAGCAAAGACTCAAAAGCTCATGTCAGATGCTATGAAGTCTGCTGCTCCCTCGAAGCCCAAATCCAAGCCTAACGCACCAGCTCCCAAGAGGTCTACAAGAAACATCTCTGTTGCTGAGAAGAACAAGGCCCCAGTGCCTGAGGTTGAGATGGATGATGAGCCACTAGTGCTCAAGAAGCTAAAGCCCAAGATTCCAGATCATGACAATGCTCATCCAGTAGCTGAAAACATGATGCTCTGGAAGGATAAGGGTTTGCATGAGTGGAGGAAGATTGATCCATATTTTTTCAGGAGGAGGACTGCTTGTGACTACCGCATTCACACCAAAGAGCAACAGCATTTCTATGAGACCGTACTGCTTGATAAGAAGCCCATAGTCAGTGACATGAAGTGGGTGGACTGGAAATACATTGATGCAAATGAAGATTATTTTCCCCATGTTCATGAGAGTTTCAGACTTGCAGGAGTGGATGCCTTTGTTGGTCAGAAGCTCACCAAGTGGAATGACGAGATGATCATGCAATTCTACTCCATAGCTCATTTCTATCCAGATGAGAGGATTGCATGGATGACTGAGGGTTCCAAGTACCATTCACCTATCTCCGAGTGGGCTAAACTCCTTGGTGCTCCTGAGGAAGAAGAAAATGACATTGATGTGTACGGGAAGCCCAGAATGGACCATAACTCCATGGCTAACATGTACAAGAAAATCCCTCCCAAGGATGTTGAGAGTCATAAGCTTGGCTCTGTAAAGCATTTGCTAGCTGGTTTGGCCACCACAAACACTATCTTGAGGCATACTCTTTTGCCCAAGTCCGGAGATGACAAGATGATCTATCGAGACTCCATCAACTTGCTCCATCTGTTTGACACCCCTCAGAAGTTCAAAGTCATGAGCTTCATAGTTGAGACAATCAAGAGGACAGCTTCTGATCAGAAGAGATCTTGTGGATATGCTGCACATATTCAGAGGCTCATCAACTCCAAGGTTGGAATGAGCACTTATCTACTTGATCGTGAGCACCTTCCACTTCAGCCTGAGTTTGAAGATAATGTGGTGGTGATGGATGCTTCACATCCTACATCTATTGAGGCTCAAGAAAAGATCTAGGCAGCTACATCAGCAGCAAGAGTAGCTCAAGAGGCCACAGCACCTAATGCAACAATAGACAACCTCAAGTCCAAGAATGACCAGATGACATATCTGTTAGAGGCAACCATGAGGATTGAGAGGAGTCTGGCCAACATTTCCAAGAACCAGGAGAGCCTAGAGCGGATTGTCGATACTAAGGTTCATGATCTTGATGTAAAGATCACAGAGGTTTAGTCTATTGTGGAGAAGCTCAGTGATGATGTCGAGGCAGCCAGAGCCACTGCAGAGGACAGTGGAGATGAGCGACCTACCACTGAGAGGTTCCAGACAGTGCCTAGGGCACCCAGATCTTCAGTCGTGCCAGTTGCAGATACGAGGACCACTCACTCTGCACCTGTTGCTGCTGCTTTAGTGCCACCTCCAGTTTCTACTCCATCAGCCCAGCAGACGTCAGATGAAGCCTTTGCAGACGCACTCATCTCTACGCCATCTACGCACATCGAAGCCACCAGCCAAAAGTAACCTCCAGGAGCTCCCGAGGATCGTGCCTAGAGAGACGCATAGCTCTATACCTTTTCGAACTTTTTGGTACTTGTTGCCAAAGGGGGAGAAATTGTATAGATCATTAGGCTTTGAGAGAGAGTGTGTCTCGCTTTTGCTTGTTGGTTTCTCTCGAGTTCTTGCTACTTTGTCCATTTGATTTGTGCTACTTTGATTGTTATGCTTGTGAGATACTACATTTGATCATACTATGCTTCATGTGTGCTTAATGCTTATCTCTATCATTATTTGTGTATGATCATTCACTTGTGTCTTTGGTGATGCGTGTATGTTATTTCACTCATATCATTTTGTGCACTCCACCAAGATGTATGTGACATGGAAGAGTGACCCATGATCCTAATCGATTGTGCATTTGCATTCAAACGCAAATTTTTAATAATGCACAAATTTAGGGGGAGCTCTTGCTTATCACATACTTCTCAAAGCGACGATGTATTTCATTCATTTAATCATTTTTTGAAGCTTTGATCCATATGTTGTCATCAATTACCAAAAAGGGGGAGATTGAAAGTGCAACTAATCCCCAGGTGGTTTTGGTAATTCATAACAACATATATCTCATTGAACTAACACTGGTACAGCGAGGTGCTATACAAACGGTTTTTAACCCCTTTCCGCGACAGCATTTTGAACCGTCGCCAAGTGAGTGTGTGCGATAGGGGGTCCTTCCCACATGACCCAGAAATCGTCGGAGATAGGGAGCCTTGATGCATACAGTTGTCCCTATAAAACTGTTTCTGATATCTCGAATATCCCAAACGCTCCATCCTTGCTACTCATGTGTGTTGGCATTACCATCGCAGTCGGACTTCTATGGTTTTACCTAAAACCAGGCATAGTCCAGGCACATTCCAGGCACGGGAATTTTCCAAGCACGTACCAAACTAGCTCTACATTTACGATGCCCGGCACATCATAAACAGTTCATGATTATAAACCGTGTACGATAGGTCGACAATCACACACATTTAGTTTTCCCGCACCGTTTGTGATATTGTCTGACATCACACACGCTTTGCAAACTGCAACTGTGTGCATGGTTACACATGTTTCCTCTCCGTGAATCGTGTCGGATTAAGATGTATATCACACACGCTATGCTTTATAGACCGTGTGCACCGTAATGACCTGCAGAGCGTAATTTCACCCTAATTTAATTGATGCTATTTAAAATTGTACCTAATTTGAATTTGAAAGTAGGCTATAGCTTTATTCATATCCATCAAGTTCAAACAGCCAATGCATTATTCGATTCATAGGTACATATGTTCAAGAATTACATAAGCACCAAATAAAGAATGATGAACCAGGGTTGTATATACTTGTACTATTAAAGATGGTAAAGAAAGAGGCGAGAGACATTCTGGTTGCTGAACAAGGTGAAGCGAAATGGCCCTATTGTGCTCGCCTCGATGCAGAAGGCACGCACGACTGTAGTTCAACCCCTTGTGATGGTCGGCCGCCAATCATGTAGTTTGAGAGGTAATCTTGAGTAAACTGCTTCAGGATCCACCGCAAAGGAAAAAGATTCAGACATTGTCATCTAACACAACTCATTACGGGCAGTAAAAAGAAGGCTACAGAGTTCTTACTTACCATCCTGCAGTTCACTGTTGTCTTGCATAAAGTGTAAACAAATAGTTCGATTGACATCTTTTGACCCATTTTAATAACAATCTTTATCAGTTTCCTCACTTGATGCTGGTTCATGAATATCTCATTGCCCCATACACAGAAAGGGTCGAAGTGTGGATCTTTGGCAATGCCATATGTACCTAAAAGCACCAAGTTAATATTAGAAGCTAAACAACAATTGCAAAATGATGTAGTACAACACTCCCTCCATCCCATTATATAAGATCTTATTACATGTATATCTAGACATCATCAGAACATTAAGGTAACACTCTTCCTTGTTGCTATGTAGCCTGGGATTGCATATTTAGTCATTCAGTACAATGCATGTTGCTATGTAGCCTCAGATATATTAAATATGGCCCTAGTTAACCTACTGATAAATGGGTTACAGATATATTCAGTGAAATGTACGATTCAACGATTAATCCCTTATCAGCCCCCAGGCTATATGGTACCAGCTACCGATATCCTGAACAGTGAGTATATATAAGCAATGCGATGAAACAAACCTTGATGGAAAACAACAGCTGTTCTCAATATTGTCCTGTATGAGTACATATAAAGGCATGTTAAGCACAATAGGCTAAACATCAACCAAATATATCCATGGTAGACAACATAATCTACAAATGGCAGCTTCAGTGTGCAGGTTTAAGCACGCTAGTTAAGCAAAACAAGAAGTGGAAAGGTGTGTTAACTGCAACAGGCATAACATTTAAAAACAAGCAAATATAGTCATTCAAACTGGTATTGTGCAGGTCTAAAGTACACTAGTTATTGTTAAAAAAACGAAAAGGCGTGTTAACTGCAACATCCTTAACAGCAACCAAATATCGTAATTCATAGTCGTATTATTAAAACTGTTATTGATGAAATTGAACTGCACAACAAATAGTTGCACATATAGAGCATCACATTGTGGAGAACTGAAATAAACAAGGCATAAGGCCATCTCTAGCCGATCCCCTAAAAGTTAACAAACTAAAACCCTTAGTGGAGTGTATATATACTCCAGCAATTTTTTGTTGTTTATAGTCGATCCCCTAAACTTAATGTTGTAAACTTCAATTTGATCAAGTTCAAAGCAGGTTCAACCGAAAGTAGCATGCATTCAAACATAAATATAGATAGTTTTGCATAACCGAACATAAAACATAAATTTAAACTAAACTAAACTACTTTCGGTCGAAGTGGAGGTCGAGCCAATCCTTCCTCGTCAGGTACGGTGTGCCGCAATCCGGGTCCGCGCCGGTGCCGAGGTTGGGGTCGTTGGGGAAGACACTCCTCCACTCGTCGACGTCGATCTCCTCATCCTCGCCGCCCACCTCGACGCCCTCTGCGCCGCCGTCCTCGCCGCCTTTGACCTCGTCATCGGAGGAGAGCATGATAACCTCGCCGCCCTCCGCGCCGGCAAAGTTCATCCGCTCCACCTCCACGAGCTCCGGGTGCTCTGGCGGAGCTCTTCCATGTAGGCCTCGTCTGGACCTCGGCCTCGAGGCGCTCCCACTCCTCACGGTCCTCCCGCGCCACAGCCAAGCTCACCACCCCTGGCTCCGGCGGGACAAGGTCGACCGGACGTGTGCCGAAGGGGAAATTGAGCCTAGCCGCTGTGCCGTGGTAGCGGACCTGCCAGCGGTCATACTCCATGGCCGCGAGCTCGGCCGTGTGGAAGCTACCAAGCCACCAGTGGGTGTGGGTCTCCCGATCCGTAATCTCGGCGACCCACATCCCCCACCGCCACTGCCGGACCCCGAGGTAGGACCTCGTCGGCGGCCGGGCCCGAGGGAGGACGGGGAAGTCCTCAAACCAGCATAGGGGCGCGGCAGCGGGCGGATCGGGCGACCGGCGACGGCGGATCGATAAAGAGCCCGTGGAGGACGACGGGGACATCTCGGTGGCCACCTCGCCGGCGTCGGGCGAAGAGGCCGCGATAAACCTCTTTTGGGCCATTGGCTCCTCAAGCTCCCCGGCACACAAGTAGAGGTTGAGGATGGAGGCGGCAGCAGCGGCGATGGCAGCAACCTACCACTGGTTTCGAGCGAGGGAGGGGTGGTGTGTGTCTGTGTCAGCGGAGGTTTTGGGGTGTGTGTGGAAGGGGGGCAAGGTGTTGTTTGAGGAAATACCGCGGCAACTAAAAATTTCACTAGGCGGGAGTAAAATCCCGGGCTACTGAAAATTTGGATCAAGGGCGAGCAGATATTTTTGAGATTGCGAGGGATGCAGAGGAGGGAGTAAAATGCCGGGGCTATTGAAAATTTGGATCAAGGGAGAACAGATATTTTTTAGATTGCGAGGGATGCAGAGGCGGGAGTAACAAGGCGGGGCTACTGAAAATTTGAATCAAGGGCGAGCAGATATTTTTGAGATTGCGAGGGATGTAGAGACGGGAGTAAAATGTCGGGGAGACTGAAAATTTGAATCAAGGGATTGAAGCAGAGCGGGAGTAACAGACATCGCACACGGTCCACACATACTAAACGTGTGCTATCAAACAGAAAAACCTTCCAGGCGGTAGATATTTTCGAGATTGCGAGGTAGTAGATATTTTCGAGAGCGGGAGGCAAGCATCATGGAGCCCAATCTACTGTGTTGATGTGAGTGACAGGGGCACGTGCGTAGCACAAGGGTAGTCTAAGTGAACTGTGTCTGTTGTGTCCCCAATCACAGACAGTTGCTGCATCCAACTCGTCTGTTGTTTATAAATTTGGCAAAAAGAATAACGCGGGAAAGGGTCAGAACACGAACACACTTGCATCTGGACCAAATATATGTATTAAAAGGGTGGTTTGATGTTCAAATACCTAATGCACAACTTTGATGTGCCACCTGTCGCACAAAGCGCACAGTATTGCTAGTCAGCCACCCCCTACGAACCCCACTTCGTGTCGGCGGTAAGGGAATCCTAGCTATGAATGCATGCCCCCAGATAGCTAGGTTTGAAATCTCACCCTACCGTAACACAAAACCTATAGGAGTACATCATATATATGGTCAAACTTCCCCTTTTGTTTCCGGACAAAGGTGGACCGTGTGCCGACCCAAAAATGTGTGTTTGTGGTGGGAGATGGGTGAGACCACATACGAACCACCTATGGGTGGCCCTATACTATTTGTATGAAACGGGTGTGGTGTGATATTTAACTACCATTCACAACTTTGATGTGGCACGTGTGCCTCACAAATTAACCAGACTTCCCCGACCCCACGGAGGTTGCGGGTAGTGCGAAGTAGGCCCCCCCACCCCCCCCCCCCACACACACACACGTGTTGGGGGGGAGGGCACCCACCAAGACGTACTATAACACGGACCAAACAGAATCCAACTTGATCGTATAACCTCTCTCACTTGTTGTTGGTCAAAGTGATGGACGTCCACACGGCCCCGCAAAATGGGCTAGCTTGTCGCCGATAACCTCGCGAGGGAGTACTGTCTGAATACAAAACCCACTCTGTGCATGTGGCCCAATTATGTATATGGAAGTGGTGTGTGTGGTGTTTGAATACGCAATGCGCAAATTTGATGTGACACCATGCTTTGGAACCGTAAAATTCCCACACTGAGCAAGGGCTCACGACGCGTAGCATGCATGCGCTCAAACTTAATTAGGCCTGGAATGATCGACCTACTATATGGTAACACAAACCAAACAAGAAGAATCCACCCTGGTAACCTTTCTCGTTGTCGGTCGAAATGATGGATGTCCACGCGGGCCCATGAATATATATAGGCTTGCCGCCCATAACCAATCGAGTGAGAGTGTCCAAAGACAACCATTGCATGCATGTGTCCCAAGCATATTTATGGAGGTGTGTGATGCATGCATATGTGTTGAATACCTAATGCACAACATTGATGTGGTGCATGCGTTCAAAATCACACGTGTCCCCACACAAAGCAAGAGGTTCATGACGTGTCGTGTGCTCGCCCCCCCCCCCCCTCGATCCAGCGGGATGGATTCATGTGTACACATGCGCTATTATATATGTAATCTCACATCATGACCTATATCGTGAGACAAACAAAAAATTAATCCCCTCCTAAGTCAAAATAATTAACCTCTCTCGCTGTCGGTGAAAGTGATGGACCAAGCGGGCCGACAGATGGAAGCATCACCGATAACCACGTGAGTGAGTGCCAGAGGACAACCACCATCGCTTGCATGTGTGCCAAAACATATATATGGAGAGGTGTGTGGTTGTGATGTTTTGAATACCTAATGCACAACCTTTGATGTGGCATTTGCCTCAAAAATCGCAAAGTCCCCACACAGAGTGAGGTTCATGTGACACCTAGTATATGTTGGTCCCATCCCCCCTTCGACACGTACTATATACTCCTACCCTAACATAGCCCTAAAAGAATTAATCCTCCTTGTTCGTCAAATATGCCTCTCTCTTGTTGGGTCAAAGTGATGGACGACGACCTAGCGGGCCAACAGGAATGAAGCGTACGTCGCACGCGAGTGAGCATCCTATATAGGACTACATACCACCGTCTACATGTGGCCAAAGAGGTGTTTGTGCGATGTTTGAATACGCAATGCACAACTTTGATGAGGCACCATATATATATACCTCGGAAACCGAAAAGTCCCCACAGAGAGCGAGGTTCATGATGCGTGGTACGTGCTGTGCCCCCATTCGACGCATGGTATATATACACTATACTGTATAGCACAAACCAAAAAGAATCATCATTCCTTGATGGTCAAATTAACCTCTCTCTCGTTGGGTCAAAGTGATGGAGGACAACCCGCAGGGCCACAGATGGAAGCGCCGCACGCGAGTGAGTTCCTATAGGGCAACCACCGCCTGCATGGTATTGCGTGATGTTTGAATACCAATGCACAACTTTGATGTGGCACATGCCTCGGGAACCGGAAAGTCCCCACATGGAGCGAGGTTATGACACATATATATAGAGTATACATGTTGCCCCCTCTTTGACATGTACTACATACTCCTACCCTGCATATACGCAACACAAACAAAAAAAGAACCATCCTTGTTGGTCAAATTAACCTCTCTCTCGCTGTATGTTCAATTGATCGACGACGACCTCGCGGGCCCACAGAGAGAGTCACGCGCGAGCAAGTGTCATAGGACAACCACCGCGTGCATGTGCCCGTGTGTTGTGTGATGTTTGAATACCCAATGCACAACTTTGACGAGGCACATGCTTCGCAAACCGGAAACACACTACACAGAGGTTCACGATGCGTAGCCCCCTCACTTCGAGCCGGTGGGAGGGACTCATGTGTACGCACGTGCCTGAACTTTGATATGGAATCTCACCATGATCCACACCGTAACACACATGCCAAGATTAATCCACCTTCGGTCCAATGCCTCTCGTTGTCGGTGGAAACTGAAAACCTTTGCGGGCTAACGAATGGGCACGTCGCTGCTAACCACACGAGGGAGTGTCTGAGAGGACCACCAATGCATGCATGTGGCCCGAACATGTATGTATGAAAGGGTTGTCTAATGCTTTAAATAACAAATTCATGACTTTGATGTGGCATATATACATGACTCAAAAAATGATCAATAATCCCACATCACGGAGGCTCGCGACTAGTAGTGTACTGCCGGACCCCCACCCCACACACACACACATCCTGCACCACCACCGCCACCCTGAGGCATGTCAAACTTTTTCTGCAGTGAACATGTGACCAAAGGAGTGTCGTGTTAAAGTTTGAAAAAAAATAGAGATCATTCGACCCGTTTTATACATTGATTGATTTCCTAGGGATTTAATGTGCAAAAATCAAATTTGAGCTACATGTGCACCAAAATGGATTGCAAAACCATATGTGTGTCCCTGGGTGCATGTTTCCCCGTGAAAGAGATTTCAAAACATTGAGAATATTGATTTTTAAAATTCAGTAAACCCAAAACTTAGTTGAAATTCATGAAACTTATCGTGGTGTCATATATGGACACCAGTAGACTGTGATATTGTATTTTTTTCGTCAAATTTGAGACAAGTTTTGATATAATCTTCTTACAAACGGGAGATTGTTAATAACTAGCAACCAATATCTCATACGAAATATTTATTCGGACCATGTGCGTTAGACCGTGCCATGCTTCGGTTAAGCAGTAAAGCGGCAGAATGAATCATCAAAAAACAAAAAAAAAATACATGCCGCCACGCTCCTCGTGTGGCGTGCGAGAAGGTGTGAGTTGACGGGACGCATGCGAGCAGTCCGCTGCGCAGGCAGACCGGGAGGCGTGCGTGCAGGTGTGTGAATTGACGGGAGGCGTTTTGGCTACGTAGTGTCACCGGGAGGCGTGCGAGTGGTTGTGTGAAATGATGGTAGGAATCCCAGAAGTCCGCCGCGCAGGCTCACCAGGAGGTGAGCCAGCGGTTTGACCGACGCCCGCCTCTCTCCCACTACTCCATATTAATGGCGCGCCCGAGCGGCCGCACCCCCCATCCTCGCCACACACACAATCCTCTCTCTCCGCCCGCATCCTCAACGCCGCTCTCAGTCCTCAAAGTCATCAGTGTATGAGGATGCCGCCGAAGTGCCCCATCTGAGGGAGTGGCGACACCGGGGCTGCTGAAGCACCAGAGCACGGCGTGAATATGGAGACAGAGGTTGCCATCGCCGCCGACGAGGTATCATTGCACCTCGACAGTGTCGTGTTTCCACAGTTGGAGCCGGAGGTCCACACCGACTCCGGCGACGACTCCGACGACCACTCCGGCGACGACTCCGAAGAAGACGGGCAACCAGTTAGTCATCTATACCCATATATGTGTCAAATACATCCTAGGGTTTCTCTGGTTACTCCTGCCTCCCCCTTTTTGGAATAGAAATCCTATATATGGTTATGTTCTCTCAATCCATGGTATCTGAGTAAGTTTCATTAGATCCGTGTAGTGTATTGATTGTTTGAGTGGTACAAATGATAAGTGATTAGTTGTTTCATATGTGCAAATGATTTCTGCTAATAATCCGACTAGGGTTGGTGTTCGTGCTAATATAATTCCTAGCCAGGTCTTGACAATTGATTTTGAGTGACCTACATATATGTTTGTGCCATTTTCTTTTGGAGACTCCGGAGGTGGAGAACGAGGCTGCCAACAAGCGGAGGCGGATCGAGAAAGAACCGCAAGCGACTCCAGCAGGCCTAGACTTCATCAGCAGCCTCCCCGATGATATGTTGAAAGTCATCATATCCCTCTTCCCAATCAAATATGGGGCGAGGAGAACCATCCTTTCCCGGCGGTGGCACCCCCTATGGCTCTCCACCCCTCTCGACCTCATCGACGCCCACGAGCTCTGCCATGGCTATCGCAAAAGCTTGGATGCGTTCTCCCAGATCCTCGGCAGTCACCATGGCCCAATCAGAGGCCTTATCACGAGCAAGTTTCATTCCAACGGCAAGGACCGAACCAAGCTTGACGAGTGGTTCCGATCCCCCGCCCTAGATCAGCTCGATGAGCTCAGTTTTAATGATGGCCATATGCGCTCGCTGCCAACGTCCGCGCTCCGCCTCGCGCCCACGCTGCGCTTCGCCAAGTTCATGAACTGCCATCCCCCCCTTAATGACGCGCCCGCTCTTTTCCTACCACGACTGAAGCACCTCGAGCTCGTCGTTGTCTGCATCCCAAAGGATGACATGGAGCGCCTGCTCCGCGGCTGTACTGCACTCGAGTTCCTTCGTCTTCAGGCGATGAATTGGTTGAGTAGCTTCCACATCACCTCCATGACTCTCCGGACTATTTATGTGTGTTGTTGGTGCTGCAACAAGAGATCACAAAAGGTGGACGACAATATGGTCATTGAGGACACACCTTCACTTGAGTGATTACCTGTAGTTGATAAACAAGGTCCAACAAGAATCAATGTCATTTCTGTGCCGAAATTGACAGTGGTGGGTGATACGTCCATTTTGCATCATGTTTTCCTACTATTATTTATATTGTTTTTAGGTATAATAATGCTTTTTGGAGTAATTCTAATGCCTTTTCTCTCATAATATGCAAGGTTCACACAAAGAGGGAGAATACCGGCAGCTGGAATTCTGGACCTAAAAAAGCTACGTCAGGCCACCTATTCTGCACAACTCCAAATGAGCTGAAACTTCATGGAGAATTTTTATGGAATATATAAGAATTATTGGAGCAAATAAGTACCAGAGGGGGCCCACCAGGTGGGCACAACCCACCTGGGCGTGCCAGGGAGCCCAGGCGCGCCCTGGTGGGTTGTGCCCTCCTCGGCCCACCTCCGGTGCCCCTTTTCTGGTATATAAGTCATTTTGACCTAGAAAAATAAGCAGAGGACTTTCGGGATGAAGCATCGCCGTCTCGAGGCGGAACTTGGGCAGGAGCACTTTTGCCCTCCGGCGGAGCGATTTCGCCGGGGGAACTTCCCTCCCGGAGGGGGAAATCATCGTCATCATCATCACCAACAACTCTCCCATCTTGGGGAGGGAAATCTCCATCAACATCTTCAACAGCACCATCTCCTCTCAAACTCTAGTTCATCTCTTGTGTTCAATCTTTGTACCGGAACCTTAGATTGGTGCTTGTGGGTGACTAGTAGTGTTGATTACATCTTGTAGTTGATTACTATATGGTTTATTTGGTGGAAGATTTGTTCAGATCCATTATGCTATTTGATACCCCTTTGATCTTGAGCATGATTATCATTTGTGAGTAGTTACTTTTGTTTTTGAGGTCACGGGAGAAATCTTGTTGCAAGTAATCATGGGAACTTGATATGTGTTCAATATTTTGATGGTATGTATGTTGTGATTCCCTTAGTGGCGTCATGTGAACGTCGACTACATGTGTAACATCCCAAATTTTTAATTTGGAATGTTATGCATAGGTCATCCATGCATATCATATTTTATTGCATTTCATTTTGCGATCCTCGAAATCCTGAGCAACTCAAGGACCACGGAGAGAGTTGGGGATTTCACCGTTTTCATATTTGAATTTTCTTTGAATTTAGAAAAAATATGCATTTTTCAAAATTGCATTAGAGTCCCAAATAAATGTTTACCTTGTCCGGGAGATTTTTAGAGGACGGGGAAAATTTATTTCGGGAATTTTGGAGTCCGTTTAGTATTTCTTTTATTTGTTTTTCTCCGCGGAATTATTTAAAAAAAAAAAACTCCACCGGACCGAACTGGGCCGAAGCCCAGCCGGCCCAGCAGGCCGCCGCCGCCTTCGTCCCCGTCCCCGAGCCGGACATCTCCAGTGGAGCCGAGCCGCCGCGTCCGCTGCCCTTACCTGCGAATGAGTAAGTTGGTGGTAGGTAGGGGATGGTAGGAGTGCGGGTAGGGGGGTAATGATGGTAGGGGGAATAATATTCATTGTTTCATGTTTAGTGCGGGATCGTGGTAAGACGGAAAAATGGAGGGAGTACGGTGATTGTGGTCCGTTGGGCTGGTGGAGTGTGGGGTTTTAAGGTAGGGGGTTTTGTTTGAGTTGAGGGGGGGGAGTGGTCTATAGGGTTTAGTGGTCAGTGGGGTAGTTTGCGTTGAGGTGGTGGTGAAGTGTTTAGGGGGGCGGTGGGCGGCGTTGGGTTGTAGGTGTGGCTGTGTTTGGGGAGTGTATGGGGTGGGAGGGAGTGGAGAGGTGGATAGGGGGGGACGTGGGGTGGGGTGGGACGGTATGTTGGGAATGGGGTGTGTGTTTTTGTGTAGGAGGAGGGCGTTGTTTGGTGTGTAGGTGTAGATGGTTTGGATGGTTGGTGTGGGGTGTTGTGTTAGTTGGGGTATGTGGGGCGGATTAGGAGGCGTAGACAGAAAAACGTGTGGGCGTTGTTCCCCTCCCAAGCCACCCCGGCCCCTCTTAAATAGCCGCCCCCCCTCTCTCTCTCGACCAGCCCCGCCGCCGCGCCGCCGCACGCTGCTGCTGCCGCTACCGCCCTCGCCGCCGCCGGAGCCGCTGCCGCCGCTGCCGGACGCCGCCGCCGCCCGACCCCCCGCCGGAGCCGCCGCGCACGCCGCCGCGCCGCGCCCCGCCGTCCCGCCGGAGCGTCGCCGGAGGTAGTAGCCGCTGCCGCCGTTCGTTTTTTTTTTCGGTTAACCGTTCGGTTTTTTTGGTAAACCCTAGATCTAGATTCGGTTTTTTTAAAATTCTGGTTTATTCTTTTTAGATCGGTTTTCCGTCGGTTTAGTTATTTAGCGGACGTTCGTCCGTACGTTCGTTTTAACGAACGGTTTTCACCGTTTAACCGCAGACAGCGAACGTTCGTTCGTTAGCCTTTTCGTTAGTTTTTCTTTTTCTCGGATTTTCCGCGATTATTTTCGATCGCGATTTCTGATCCGATTTTCGTTTTAGTATAACTTTTCGCTCGTTTGCCGGAATCAGGCGATTCAAGCGCCTAGATCTTCGTCTCGAAGCCCTCTTTCTGTTTAATCAACTTAAACAAGTTTTTGCTACTGTAAAATTTGACTTTAGTCCAGATTAGTAATCGAAGCGTGTTTCTTTCGCAGTTTGAGTTTCGTTGCTCCGTTTGATTTGATTCTTTTTGCAAACCAGAGTTCTTCAGTTGAACTTTCTGGTTAGGTCTTCTCATTTGGGTTTTACCCGCGCATCTTCGCTTGATTGCTTATGTATGCTATTGTTTGTTTGCGATAGAGTTCCCGGAGTGCGAACCGTGCTACTACGAGTCCCTAGGTTTTGCGGATCGTCAGCAAGGCAAGTAACACATTGATCATACTTCTTCGTTACCCAGTTTTTATGCATTAGTTTTGACCCTCAAATATTGCATGATTAGGATGTGATTAACTTGTGGGTACTGGGAAGTAGATGATGAGGTAGAACCTATTGTCCTTTTTAATAACAAACCCTTGGGAGTTACTTCTACGCTATGCTTATGTTACCATGCTATGCTCGTAGACGTGGATTGGGTTTGAGTGTATCCATGACAGATGTGAGATTTTTAATTAATGGTTAACTTAAGGTGGCTACTTAAACACACATCTGGGTGGATTGGTTGCGGGCACCTGGGGATATACCAGTGCTGTCCATTTGGTTCGCCACCCAGGCTCAAAGGGATCATAAGATTATTCATGCTAGAAACTTCCGTGTGCAGCCACAAGCTATTATGGGCTCTAGCATAGTTGAGTATGTTGCAGGACCTCTTTCAGTGGTAGGCTAGCAGATGTAGGGGAAAGTAGGTGTAACTGTCTACCCAGAGTAAAGAGTAAATGCTTCAGAAAGACTGTGTCTCGGTCATCCGTTTCTCAAACACCATGAAGTGCGAGAAATCCAACGGAGGAGATCGAGTCTTGTGGGGAAAAGTGCACAAACCTCTGCAGAGTGTACAAACTAATCATGATTAGCCGTGTCCCCGGTTATGGACATCTTGAGTATCTGGTTCTTGGATCGTCATATTGAATCCCATCACTCTAAATTAATTTGTTGGGATTAATGATTACTTTTAATTGGGATTGGGAGGGGGTTTTACCTTCTCAATGTTCAACAACCACCATGATAGTTAAATAAAATATATTCCTTTGTTGTAGGGAAAAATTGGCTTTTCGCAAAACAGTATAACCCTAGAGCTTTTCCACCAGCCAAATATGCATGTAGTATTAGCAATTATTCTGTTCATTGCTCTACTGTGTTATATTGCCAGCATATTCCATGTGCTGACCCGTTTCGGGCTGCAACGTATCATGTTGCAGACTTTTCAGACGAAGAGTAAGGTGTGCTAGGTCGTTGTCGTGCACTCAGCTATGCCGTTGGAGTTGATGGACTCACTTTATCTTCCAAGCCTTCCGCTGTTATCTTATTTAGATGGCCTTAAGCCATATTTATTGTAATCAGTTCTCTTTTGAGACATTCGATGTAATAAGTGTGTGATTGCTACTCTGTTATAAATCCCTCAAGTACTGTGTGTGTCAGCATTACCGATCCAGGGATGACACTTGAACACAGAGATTCGATCCATTCGGGTCGGGTCGGGTCGCTACAAAGATGCTATCAGAGCACACGCTGACTGTAGGACACGACCACTAAGAAAAGCCATAGGTCACTCTTCTCTACTCATTTCTGACTTCTCTCCATCTTCTATTCTCTAGGATGGCGGACTTAAGGAACAAGTTTACACAACCGGATGAAGACACACCTTTTGGACGACACTTGAAGGAAGTCACTAGGTACCTGAACATCGGAATACCAAGCTTCACCGGGACCTACACCGCCACTGTACTAGAAGAGGAACTCAAGTCTACACGCGATGGATACGAGGAGGAAATCGCAATACTAGTGGAAAAGAATGACGACCTGACAAGGAAGCTAGGAGTATTCATGGGAGACCCCGCGCCCGGAGAAGAAGACGACGAACCTGAGGAAATTCGATCTGAAGACTACATCATCATCGACGACACCGACTCCGACCCCGACAGTAGTGATGATGATTATGAAGACGAAGCTGGAGCGGATATCATGGAGTCTTCCACCGATCAAAATTTCTAGATGACCACCATATTATCATTAGTATTTTCCCCATGTAAATAGTAATAGTCCGAGCACTTTTGTAACGGTAGTTAGATCGATTGTATGCTCTTGCTTGAATTGAGTGGTGTGTTATGAATGTGTTTGTCTCATGTGCATATGGGTAGTGCCTTCTCACTAGACCTTACTCTATTCTAATCTCTCCCCTCTAAACCCATCAGATGCCTCCGAGACGCGACACCGGATTTGTTTTCCCACCGGAGCTCACTCAGTTGATTCAACAGCAGAATACCCTGATGCAGCTACTAGTTCAGAACCAAGGCAACAACAACAACCCACCGCCACCACCACCAGTTGACAACTTAGCCCGTTTTCTGAGGTTGCAGCCGCCGGTGTTTTCCAGTAGCACCGAGCCAATAGTTGCGGATGACTGGCTACGCAGGATTGGAAGGGAGTTGACCACCGCAGGATGCACAGACGCTGAGAAGGTGCGTTTTGCCGCACATCAATTGGATGGACCCGCAGCCTCATGGTGGGAGAATTACACAGCCACATTCCCTATAGCCAATGTCACTTGGGATCAGTTTCAGCAAGCTTTCCGCACTGCACATGTCTCAGCAGGAGCTATGAGCATGAAGAAGCGTGAGTTTCGCAACTTACGCCAGGGAAACCGTACCGTGGGGGAGATCCGCAGTTTTCTTGGACTTGCAGGATATTATCGGAGATTTATCAAGAATTTTTCTAAGATTGCGAAGCCTATGACGGAGTTACTGAAGAAGGACACTAAGTTCAAATGGACAGATGAATGTGAGGCAAGTTTTCAGGAACTGAAGAAACGTTTGGTTACAGCCCCAGTTCTGATTCTGCCAGATATACGCAAGGATTTCCATGTGTATTGCGACGCTTCTCGCTTAGGACTGGGAGGAGTACTTATGCAGGAAGGAAGAGTTGTTTCATATGCCTCACGTCAGCTTCGGCCGCATGAGTTGTATTATGCCACGCATGACTTGGAGTTAGCAGCTGTAGTTCATGCACTTAAGACTTGGAGACAGTTTCTTATTGGGAACCGTTGTGATGTGTACACGGATCACAAGAGCTTGAAGTATATTTTCACTCAGAAGGAGCTGAACCTCAGGCAGAGGAGATGGTTGGAACTTATAAAGGATTATGATATGAAGTTGCATTATCATCCAGGAAAGGCCAATGTCGTAGCAGACGCTTTGAGCCGGAAGAGTTATGTCAATACCCTCAAAAGCGGAGGTTTACCAAAGGGGTTATCCGAAGATCTCAGGGAGTTTTGTTTGGGGATAGTCCCTAGAGGTTTTGTCGCAGTTATGGAGGTTCAGTCAACATTATTGGGAAGGATTCGAGAAGCTCAGAAAGAGGACAAAGAAATTGCCGAGATAAAGGATAGAATGCGCAAAGGAAAAGCCAAAGGTTTTCGTGAAGATGAGCACGACACCTTATGGTTTGAGGACCGTGTGTATGTACCCAATAATGCCGAGATCAGGAAGTTGATACTACAGGAGGCTCATGACTCGCCATACTCGATACACCCCGGAAACACCAAGATGTATTTGGACTTAAAAGAGCGTTTCTGGTGGACGGGTATGAAGAGGGATATTGCTGAGTATGTAGCCGTATGTGATGTATGTCAGAGAGTGAAGGCAGAGCATCAGAAGCCCGCAGGATTGCTACAGCCTATGCCAATACCCGAATGGAAGTGGGATAAACTTGGCATGGATTTCATCACCGGATTACCCAGGACCCGATCAGGATATGATTCTATCTGGGTAGCGGGTAGGGCTCTACAGAGATGGTATCAGAGCCCACGCTGATGTAGGACACGACCACTAAGAAAAGCATAGGTCACTCTTCTCTACTCATTTCTGACTTCTCTCCATCTTATTCTCAGGATGGCAGACTCAAGGAACAAGTTTAACACAACCGGATGAAGACACACCTTTTGGACGACAACTTGAAGGAAGTCACTAGGTACCTGAACATCGGAATACCAAGCTTCACCGGGACCTACACGCCACTGTACCACAGAGAGGAGCGTTGGATGATTCGAGTTCAAATTCCAGGAAGGACATTCATGCCAGTTACGGAGCCCATAGAGTTTTCCTTTGATGCACCGACCTGGGGGTCTAGGAAAGAGATGGCAGCCACATGCCAGGGACCATCGGCGAAGTGTATCACAAGGATCTAAGGACACAATCTACCAGTTATGTGGGCGCCGAGATGAGCAATGGGAGATGATCAGCACCCGGAGGGACAGGTCCATTGCAGCTTTCATCCAGGAGTTAACCAGCACATTCGTCGACAGGGAACCAGATGTTGCAAGCATGATAGATTTGAAGAAGGTGATGACCAGGAACATGGAGCCTCCAGGGAGTCCGAGCCGCCGCCGTCGCTGCCCGTCGCCCCCTCCCCAAGCCACCCCGGCCCCTCTTAAATAGCCGCCCCCCCTCTCTCTCTCGACCAGCCCCGCCGCCGCGCCGCCGCAAGCTGCTGCTGCCGCTGCCGCCGCTCGCCGCCGCCGGAGCCGCTGCCGCCGCTGCCGGACGCCGCTGCCGCCGCTGCCGGACGCCGCCGCCGCCCGACCCCGCCGCCGGAGCCGCCGCCGCACGCTGCTGCCGCCGCGCCGCGCCCCGCCGTCCCGCCGGAGCGTCGCCGGAGGTAGTAGCCGCTGCCGCCGTTCGTTTTTTTTTTCGGTTAACCGTTCGGTTTTTTTGGTAAACCCTAGATCTAGATTCGGTTTTTTTAAATTCCGGTTTATTCTTTTTAGATCGGTTTTCCGTCGGTTTAGTTATTTAGCGGACGTTCGTCCGTACGTTCGTTTTAACGAACGGTTTTCACCGTTTAACCGCAGACAGCGAACGTTCGTTCGTTAGCCTGTTCGTTAGTTTTTCTTTTTTTCGGATTTTCCGCGATTATTTTCGATCGCGATTTCTGATCCGATTTTCGTTTTAGTATAACTTTTCGCTCGTTTGTCGGAATCAGGCGATTCAAGCGCCTAGATCTTCGTCTCGAAGCCCTCTTTCTGTTTAATCAACTTAAACAAGTTTTTGCTACTGTAAAATTTGACTTTAGTCCAGATTAGTAATCGAAGCGTGTTTCTTTCGCAGTTTGAGTTTCGTTGCTCCGTTTGATTTGATTCTTTTTGCAAACCAGAGTTCTTCAGTTGAACTTTCTGGTTAGGTCTTCTCATTTGGGTTTTACCCGCGCATCTTTGCTTGATTGCTTATGTATGCTATTGTTTGTTTGCGATAGAGTTCCCGGAGTGCGAACCGTGCTACTACGAGTCCCTAGGTTTTGCGGATCGTCAGCAAGGCAAGTAACACATTGATCATACTTCTTCGTTACCCAGTTTTTATGCATTAGTTTCGACCCTCAAATATTGCATGATTAGGATGTGATTAACTTGTGGGTACTGGGAAGTAGATGATGAGGTAGAACCTATTGTCCTTTTTAATAACAAACCCTTGGGAGTTACTTCTACGCTATGCTTATGTTGCCATGCTATGCTCGTAGACGTGGATTGGGTTTGAGTGTATCCATGACAGATGTGAGATTTTTAATTAATGGTTAACTTAAGGTGGCTACTTAAACACACATCTGGGTGGATTGGTTGCGGGCACCTGGGGATATACCAGTGCTGTCCATTTGGTTCGCCACCCAGGCTCAAAGGGATCATAAGATTATTCATGCTAGAAACTTCCGTGTGCAGCCACAAGCTATTATGGGCTCTAGCATAGTTGAGTATGTTGCAGGACCTCTTTCAGTGGTAGGCTAGCAGATGTAGGGGAAAGTAGGTGTAACTGTCTACCCAGAGTAAAGAGTAAATGCTTCAGAAAGACTGTGTCTCGGTCATCCGTTTCTCAAACACCATGAAGTGCGAGAAATCCAACGGAGGAGATCGAGTCTTGTGGGGAAAAGTGCACAAACCTCTGCAGAGTGTACAAACTAATCATGATTAGCCGTGTCCCCGGTTATGGACATCTTGAGTATCTGGTTCTTGGATCATCATATTGAATCCCATCACTCTAAATAAATTTGTTGGGATTAATGATTACTTTTTAATTGGGATTGAGAGGGGGCTTTACCTTCTCAATGTTCAACCACCACCATGATAGTTAAAAAAAAATATTCCTTTGTTGTAGGGAAAAATTGGCTTTTCGCAAAACAGTATAACCCTAGAGCCTTTCCACCAGCCAAATATGCATGTAGTATTAGCAATTATTCTGTTCATTGCTCTACTGTGTTATATTGCCAGCATATTCCATGTGTTGACCCGTTTCGGGCTGCAATGTATCATGTTGCAGACTTTTCAGACGAAGAGTAAGGTGTGCTAGGTCGTTGTCGTGCACTCAGCTATGCCGTTGGAGTTGATGGACTCACTTTATCTTCCAAGCCTTCCGCTGTTATCTTATTTAGATGGCCTTAAGCCATATTTATTGTAATCAGTTCTCTTTTGAGACATTCGATATAATAAGTGTGTGATTGCTACTCTGTTATAAATCCCTCAAGTATTGTGTGTGTCAGCATTACCGATCCAGGGATGACACTTGAACATAGAGATTCGATCCATTCGGGTCGGGTCGCTACAACATGACACTTCACCATATTTGGGCCTAAGGGAATGCATTGTGGAGTAGTTATTAGATGATGGATTGTGAGAGTGACAGAAGCTTAAACCCTAGTTTATGCGCTATTCCATAAGGGACTGATTTGGATCCAAAAGTTTAATGCTATGGTTAGATTTATTCTTAATACTTTTCTCGTAGTTGCGGATGCTTGCGAGGGGGTTAATCATAAGTAGGAGGCTTGTTCAAGTAAGAACAGGAACTAAGCACCGGTCCACCCACATATCAAATTATCAAAGTAGCGAACACAAATCAAACCAACATGATGAAAGTGACTAGATGAAATTTTCGTGTACCCTCAAGAACGCTTTGCTTATCATAAGAGACCGTTTTGGCCTGCCCTTTGCCTCAAAAGGATTGGGCTACCTTGCTGCACTTTTGTTACCATTACCATTGCTTGCTTGTTACAAATTACCTTGCTATCTAACTACTCGCTACTTATAATTTCAGTGCTTGCAGAGAATACCTTGCTGAAAACTACTTGTCATATCCTTCTGCTCCTCGTTGGGTTCGACACTCTTACTTATCGAAAGGACTACGATTGATCCCCTATACTTGTGGGTCATCAAGGCCCTTTTTTGGTGCTGTTGCCGGGGACTGAAGCGCTCTTGGTAAGTGGAAATCGGTAAGGAAAAATTATTACTACGTGCTGAAATTTATTGTCACTTGTTACTATGGAGAACAATCCTTTGAGGGGTTTGTTCGGGGTATCTTCACCTCGACCGGAACCACAATTAGTTACCCCTCAACCTACTGCACCTACTGAAAATATTGGTTATGAAATTCCTTCGGGTATGATAGAAGAACTGCTAGCTAATCCTTATGCAGGAGATGGAACCGAACATCCCGATATGCACTTGATATATGTGGTTGAAATTTGTGGATTATTTAAGCTTGCAGGTTTACCCGGAGATGAAGCTAAGAAGAAGGTTTTCCCTTTATCTTTGAAGGGAAAAGCATTGGCATGGTATAGGCTATGCGATGATATTGGATCCTGGAATTGGAATCGATTGAAATTGGGATTTCACCAAAAAAAGTATCCTATGCATCTAGTTCATCGTGATCAGAATTATATATATATAATTTTTGGCCTCGTGAAGGAGAAAGTATCGCTCTAGCTTGGGGGAGGCTTAATTCAATGTTATATTCATGCCCCAATCATGAGCTCTCAAGAGAAATTATTATTCAGAATTTTTATGCTCGGCTTTCTCGTGATGATCAATCCATGCTTGGTACTTCTTGTACAGGTTCCTTTATGAAGAAGACTATTGAATTCAGGTGGGATCTTTTAGATAGAATTAAATGCAACTCGATTGGGAACTCGACGAAGGTAAATAGTCAGGTATTAAGCTTAAGTATTATTGTGTTAAGTCTTTTATGAATACCGATGCTTTTCAAAAGTTTACCACTAAATATGGACTTGACTCTAAGATAGTAGCCTCCTTTTGTGAATCATTTGCTACTCATGTTGATCTCCCTAAGGAGAAGTGGTTTAAATATCACCCACCTATTAAAGAAGAAATTAAAGAACCGGTAATAGCTAAAGATGAAACTATTATTTATAATGTTGATCCAGTCGTTCCTACTGCTTATATTGAAAAACCACCTTTCCCTATTAGGATAAAGGAACATGCTAAAGTTTCAACTGTGGTCAACAAAAGTTATATTAGAGCATCCAAACCTACTGAACAAATCAAAGTAGAACCTAGTGTTGCTATGGTTAAAGATCTCCTGGTTGAAAATATAGATGGGCATGTTATTTACTTTTGTGATGAAGCTGCTAGAATTGCCAAACCCGATGAAAAAGATAAACATAGACCTGTTGTTGGCATGCCTATTGTCTCAGTTAAAATAGGAGATCACTGTTATCATGGTTTATGTGACATAGGTGCTAGCGTGAGTGCTATTCCTTTTACCTTATATCAAGAAATTATGAATTATATAGCGCCCGCTGAAATAGAAGACATAGATGTTACTATTAAAATTGCTAATAGAGACACCATCACACCTCTTGGGATTGTTAGAGATGTTGAAGTCTTGTGTGGGAAAATAAAATAACCTACTGATTTTCTTGTTCTTGGTTCCCCACAAGATGACTTTTGTCCCATTATCTTTGGTAGACCTTTCTTGAACACCATTAATGCTAAAATAGATTGTGAGAAACAAACAGCCGGTGTTAGTTTTGGTGATGAGTCTCATGAGTTTAATTTTTCTAAGTTTAGTAGAAAACATCATAAGAAAGAATTGTGTAGTAAGGATGAAATAATTGGTCTTGCCTCTATTGTCGTGCCTCCTACAGATCCACTAGAACAGTATTTGCTAGATCATGAAAATGATATGCATATGCATGAAAGAAATGAGATAGATAAAAATTTCTTTGAACAACGACCTCTGCTTAAACACAATTTGCCTATTGAAACTCTAGGAGGTCCTCCTCCACCTAAAGGTGATCATGTGTTTGAATTAAAACAATTGCCAGACACTTTGAAATATGCTTATCTTGATGAGAAAAAGATATATCCTGTTATTATTAGTGCTAACCTTTCAGAACATGAAGAAGAAAGATTACTGAAGATTCTGAAGAAGCACCGAGCTGCTATTGGATATACTCTTGATGATTTAAAGGGCATTAGTCCCACTCTCTGTCAGCATAAAATTAATATGGAACCTGATGCTAAACCCGTTGTTGATCACCAACGACGTTTAAATCCTGAAATGAAAGAAGTGGTAAGAACTGAAATATTGAAGCTTCTGGAGGCAGGTATAATCTATCCTATTGCTAATAGTAGATGGGTAAGTCATGTTCATTGTGTCCCTAAGAAGGGAGGAATTACTGTTGTTCCTAATGATAAAAATGAACTTATCCCACAAAGAATTGTTACTGGCTACAGAATGGTAATTGATTTTAGAAAATTAAATAAAGCAACTAGAAAAGATCATTACCCTTTGCCTTTTATTGATCAAATGCTAGAAAGATTATCTAAGCACACACACTTTTGTTTTCTCGATGGATATTCTGGTTTTTCTCAAATACCTGTTTCACAACCTGATCAAGAGAAAACCACCTTTACTTGTCCTTTTGGAACTTATGCTTATAGACGTATGCCTTTTGGTTTATGTAATGCACCTGCTACCTTTCAAAGATGTATGACTGCTATATTCTCTGATTTTTGTGAAAAGATTGTTGAGGTTTTCATGGATGATTTTTCCATTTACGGAACTTCTTTTGATGATTGCTTAAGCAACCTTGATCAAGTTTTGCAGAGATGCAAGCAAACTAATCTTGTCTTGAATTGGGATAAGTGTCACTTTATGGTTAATGAAGGTATTGTCTTGGGACATAAAATTTTGAATGAGGTTTTGAGGTGGATAAAGCTAAAGTTGATGCAATTGAGAAAATGCCATGTCCTAAAGATATCAAAGGTATTCTTAGTTTCCTCGGTCATGTTGGTTTCTACAGGAGATTCATTAAAGACTTCTCTAAAATTTCTAGGCCTCTTACAAATCTTTTACAAAAGGATGTTCCATTTGTTTTTGATGATGATTGTGTAGAAGCCTTTGAAACACTTAAGAAAGCCTTAATTTCTGCACCTATTGTTTAACCACCTGATTGGAACTTGCCTTATGAAATTATGTGTGATGCTAGTGATTATGCTGTTGGTGTTGTTCTAGGACAGAGAGTTGATAATAAACTAAATGTTATTCATTATGCTAGTAAAACTCTAGACAGTGCCCAACGCAATTATGCTACTACTGAAAATGAATTTTTAGCAGTTGTGTTTGCTTGTGACAAATTTAGATCTTAAATTGTTGATTCTAAAGTGATTGTTCACACTAATCATGCTGCTATAAAATATCTTATGGAAAAGAAAGATGCTAAACCTAGACTTATTAGGTGGGTTCTTTTGCTACAAGAATTTGACTTACATATCACTGATAGAAAGGGAGCTGAGAACCCCGTTGCTGATAACTTGTCTAGGTTAGAGAATATCCTTGATGACCCACAACCTATTAATGATAATTTTCCTGATGAACAATTAGCTGCAATAAACGTTTCTCATAACACTCCTTGGTATGCTGACTATGCTAATTACATTATTGCTAAATACATACCACCTAGTTTCACATACCAACAAAAGAAAAAATTCTTCTATGATTTAAGACACTACTTTTGGGATGACCACATCTTTATAAAGAAGGAGTAGATGGTATTATTAGATATTGTGTACCTGAGCATGAACAGGGACAAATCCTACGGAAATGTCACTCCGAAGCTTATGGAGGGCATCATGCGGGAGACAGAACTGCTCACAAGGTATTGCAATCTAGTTTTTATTGGCCTACTCTCTTCAAGGATGCCCGTAAGTTTGTTTTATCTTGTGATGAATGTCAAAGAATTCGTAATATTGGTAAGCGTCAAGAAATGCCTATGAATTATTCACTTGTTGTTGAACCATTTGATGTTTGGGGTTTTGATTACATGGGACCTTTTCCTTCTTCTAATGGGTATACTCATATTTTGGTTGCTGCTGATTATGTTACTAAGTGGGTAGAACCTATTCCAACTAGTAGTGCTGATCACAACACCTCTATTAAAATGCTTAAGGAAGTTATTTTCCCAAGGTTTGGAGTCCCTAGATATTTAATGACTGATGGTGGTTCACATTTTATTCATGGTGCTTTCCGTAAAATGCTTGCTAAGTATGATGTTAACCATAGAATTGCATCACCCTATCATCCTCAGTCTAGTGGTCAAGTAGAACTTAGCAATAGAGAAATAAAGTTAATATTACAAAAAATTGTCAATAGGACCAGAAAGAATTATTCTAAGAAATTAGATGATGCACTTTGGGCTTACAGAACAGCATATAAAAATCCTATGGGTATGTCTCCTTATAAAATGGTTTATGGAAAAGCTTGTCATTTACCTCTTGAGTTAGAACATAAAGCATATTGGGCAATTAAAGAACTCAACTATGATTTCAATCTTGCCGGTGAAAAGAGGTTATTTGATATCAGCTCACTAGATGAATGGAGAACCCAAGCTTATGAAAATGCTAAGTTATTTAAAGAAAAAGTTAGAAAATGGCATGATAAGAGAATTTAAAAGCGTGAGTTTAAAGTTGGAGAATATGTTGTTTTGTACAACTCTCGTTTCAGATTCTTTGCAGGAAAACTCCTCTCCAAATGGGAAGGACCCTATGTTATCGAGGAGGTTTATCGATCTGGAGCTACCAAAATAAATAATGCCGAGGGTACTAACCCGAAGGTTGTCAATGGGCAAAGAATAAAACATTATATCTCAGGTACGCCCATTAATGTTGAAAGCAATATTATCCAAACTATGACACTGGAAGAACACATAAAGGAAACCTTCCGGAATACTCCAGAATCGTGAAAAAGGAGGAGGTACGTGATACGGTAAGTAAACAGACTCCGAAAAATGCGCAAAAATATTTTCTGTCAGTTTTGGAATATATCAAAAATTAGGAAAATAAGAAACAACCAGGAAGGCACCCCTGGTGGGCACAAGATACCAGGGCGCGCCTGGCTTGTCAGGCGTGCCCAGGTGGGTTGTGCCCACCTCGGGTACCTTCCGGACTCCGTTTTTCTTCCGTTTGCTTGTTTCCCAAGATAAAATATCTTTATATACCCCCCCGAACCTATTGACCACCGTATCACGGAGAAATCTTTTGTTGCTCTTTTCTTGCTGTTTTCTGACAGATCTGAAAATATGTCGTCTCAACATTCCGAGGAGGAGTGCCCAGTTTCTTATCAGCCTTTAGATAAAAATATCTTCAAGGATACCTATCCCTATATATGGTTCTCCGATGAAGAAGATGAAGATGAACCAGTCCCTCCTCGTTTCAAGCACGAAAGCATGGAGGCATTATGCAAGAGGATAATAAAGCTTGAGATGGAGAATGAAGAGTTAAGGATAGATAATTTTTACCTTCGAAATAAGTTGGAGAAAAATGATGAATCTACTACTTCATCACCACCACCTCCTTCTTCATCACCAAAGGAAACCTGAGTATCGGGTATGGGAACTCCCCTTGGCTTGTGCCAAGCTTGGGGGAGGTGCCCCGGTATCGTATCACCTCCACTATCTTTTGCCTTTACTTATCTTAGTTCGATCCATAGTTATCTTTTGCTTTAGATGAATAAAAGTTTAGTTCGATCCTTTCTTTTCGAGTGTTTGCTTAGTGATCTATCCTTGTAATCGTGTGCGAGATATATAATAAAGGTTAGTTTGAGTTTTGTTTTTTTTCTTTCATGTTCAATAAAAAGAAAGAAAATAAATGAAAAAGATCATATGCTAATCTTATGGTAACTAATGACATCACATAAGGAAGAGTATAAGTAGAAAATTTTATTGGAGACTTACAAACATAGCATTGGTCAATGATGCAATTCATGAAAGAATTAATAAGGGAAGAGAAGATTCACATGCAAATACACTATCTTGGACATCTTTTGTGATTGTGAGCCCCCATCAAAATATTATATGCCAAAATTGTTGACGTTGGACAAGGAAGACAACGTAATGATTTATGTTTGTTCATATTCACATAGAAGTTATATTGTCATAGATCCTTCAACATATGGTGCTTGCCCCCCATCTTTGCTAGCCAAAAATTCCGCACTAAGTAGAGATACTACTTGTGCATCCAAAACCCTTAAACCCAAATCTTGTTTTGAGAGTCCACCATACCTACCTATGGATTGAGTAAGATCCTTCAAGTAAGTTGTCATCGGTGCAAAAAGGCAATAAAAATTGCTTCTAAAAGTGTTGGATCATTTAGTGTAAGAGAAAATTGAGCGTTGTACGAACTTGTGATGGCAAAGAATAAAAGCGACAGACTGCATAATAAAGGTTGCTATCATAAGGGGCAATATAACGTGACGTTCTTTTGCACTAAGAGATTGAGCATACAAACGAAAAGCGCATGGCAACCTCTGCTTCCCTCTGCGAAGGGCCTATCTTTTACTTTTATGTATTTACTTTTATGCAAGAGTCAAAGTATTTCTCTCTATTTCTTTTTATTTTTCTCTTTCGGCAAGCATCATGTGGTGAGGAAAGATCTAGGCACATATATCCAGTTGGATATGGGTAGCATGATTTATTATTATTGACATCACCCTTGCGGTGAATATGTTGGGTGGCGAAAACTATAAGCCCATATCTTTCTATGTGTCTGGTTGAAATTTTTTGCTCATGTGTATGCGGTGAGTGTTAGCAATCATAGAAGACTATATGATGGTTGAGTATGTGGACCTGCCAAAAAGGCTCCGATACGTGACCCTTCCTGAAAAGATGATGAATTATAGTTGCAAAGTTGACTGAGAACATAGTTTGTTGGTTTTCAATAGGGTTTATGCTTTATACTATGATGTTGTGATGAATTGTTACTTGTTCATGAGAATTCTATGATAGAATTTATATGATAAAAGTTCTATGATAAAGTTTTATGTTAAAGTTTGTTGCTGTTATAATAATATACATGATGCTTCTATGTCTGTATTTTGTTTTTATCGACAGCTCTCTCTCTGTAAGCATGTGGACATGTTTTTCGATTTCGGTTTTTGCTTGAGGACAAGCGAGGTCTAAGCTTGGGGAAGTTGATACGTCCATTTTTGCATCATGTTTTCCTACTATTATTTATATAGTTTTTAGGTATAATAATGCTTTTTGGAGTAATTCTAATGCCTTTTCTCTCATAATATGCAAGGTTCACACAAAGAGGGAGAATACCGGCAGCTGGAATTCTGGACCTGAAAAAGCTACGTCAGGCCACCTATTCTGCACAACTCCAAATGAGCTGAAACTTCACGAAGAATTTTTATGGAATATATAAGAATTATTGGAGCAAATAAGTACCAGAGGGGGCCCACCAGGTGGGCACAACCCACCTGGGCGCGCTAGGGAGCCCAGGCGCGCCCTGGTGGGTTGTGCCCTCCTCGGCCCACCTCCGGTGCCCCTCTTCTGGTATATAAGTCATTTTGACCTAGAAAAAAAATAAGCAGAGGACTTTCAGGACGAAGCGCCGCCGTCTCGAGGCGGAACTTGGGCAGGAGCACTTTTGCCCTCCGGCGGAGCGATTCCGCCGGGGGAACTTCCCTCCCAAAGAGGGAAATCATCGTCATCATCATCACCAACAACTCTCCCATCTTGGGGAGGGAAATCTCCATCAACATCTTCAACAGCACCATCTCCTCTCAAACCCTAGTTCATCTCTTGTGTTCAATCTTTGTACCGGAACCTTAGATTGGTGCTTGTGGGTGACTAGTAGTGTTGATTACATCTTGTAGTTGATTACTATATGGTTTATTTGGTGGAAGATTATATGTTCAGATCCATTATCCTATTTAATACCCCTCTGATCTTGAGCATGATTACCATTTGTGAGTAGTTACTTTTGTTCTTGAGGTCATGGGAGAAATCTTGTTGCAAGTAATCATGTGAACTTGATATGTGTTCGATATTTTGATGGTATGTATGTTGTGATTCCCTTAGTGGTGTCATGTGAACGTCGACTACATGACACTTCACCATATTTGGGCCTAAGGGAATGCATTGTGGAGTAGTTATTAGATGATGGGTTGCGAGAGTGACAGAAGCTTAAACCCTAGTTTATGCGCTATTCCATAAGGGACCGATTTGGATCCCAAAGTTTAATGCTATGGTTAGATTTATTCTTAATACTTTTCTCATAGTTGCGGATGCTTGCGAGGGGGTTAATCATAAGTAGGAGGCTTGTTCAAGTAAGAACAGCACCTAAGCACCGGTCCACCCACATATCAAATTATCAAAGTAGCGAACACAAATCAAACCAACATGATGAAAGTGAGTAGATGAAATTCCCGTGTACCCTCAAGAACGCTTTGCTTATCATAAGAGACCGTTTTGGCCTGTCCTTTGCCTCAAAAGGATTGGGCTACCTTGCTGCACTTTTGTTACCATTACTGTTGCTTGCTTGTTACAAATTACCTTGCTATCAAACTACTCACTACTTATAATTTCAGTGCTGGCAGAGAATACCTTGCTGAAAACTACTTGTCATTTCCTTCTGCTCCTCGTTGGGTTTGACACTCTTACTTATCGAAAGGACTACGATTGATCCCCTATAATTGTGGGTCATCAGTGGGCTACTCGTCTGTCAAATACTCTGAACTTGTTATTGGATCCACACCCGTTCAGGTACAACAGTCGCCTTCTACCTTCCCTTCTTGATATCAACATTATTTCTAATTTTGAAGATGTATGTTCGTCTGTCATCCAGAAAATGATTCCGACAAGCTTGACCCAGATTCTGCGCACAGTGAAGGTCTTGGCACTAGAATCTATCAGCCCCAACCTGCACGAAGTTATCAGTTTCCTGAGATGCTTTTAGTGCCTGGAGAAGTTGTATATCGAGGTGATGTTCCTTTCCTGTTGAATGTTAACCATAAGGGAGTTCAGTTTTTGGCACCTTTTCCCAAGTTTACAATGACAATGTACTATGATTTCTGAAGGAATTTTGGAGGATTTCAGTACATACATCCCCCACCCCACCTCATATTGGTTGCTTGATTCATATGGTTACAATCCATAAGCATTTCTCCTTTGGATTCATCTGTACTAGTTTTCTTAGGGAATTTTTCATCCACTCCAACCTCTTGTGAAGAAGGCTACATTTTTCTAGATTGTAATCAAATGCCCATGTTAATCATGTTAGATCGAAGATGGCACATTGGTGCATTTTACAAATCCTGCAAACCAAATAGGCCTATAGTAGTGTTCAAAACTGCATGTAGGCACTAACATGTTCTCTTCTTTTGCAGATAATATTAGGCCCGGTGGTGGATAATGTGATACAATATAACAATCACATCGAATGCCTAGATCTGCATCTATTAGAAATTGCTTTGAACTGCTACCGAGGGACCTTACCGGAGATTATATTTGCTAGGTTCTTTGTTGTCAGAGCAAGGGTGCTGAAGGTAATGAGGTTGGACATGCATTTATATCAAAAAATGAATGGTTTGTTGATCAGCGCCGGCAGCTACTGCAGAATGGAAAAGGCTCCGAAAAAACTGAATTTCATTTTGGAACTGCATATGACAGAGTAATCGGAAGTCATTGTGTCAACCCCATACATGACTTGTCAGCGGCTGATCCCTTTGCAGAAATGATGAGGTTTCGAAACCAGCCTTACTATTGGTATTGTTAGTTTGAACCTCTCTTATATCCATGTTCAGCTTATCAGCACGGGTGTTTGTAGCTGAATGAGCTGAATTTCATTTCTAATATCAGTTTGAACCTTGTAATCTTCAAATTTGAGCCACGTAACTCTGGAAATTGAACCTTGTAATATTTCGGGCTTTTGTGGTTGTCGGTGCAACAAACCTTCACGTATGTTGCCCGGACTGTACACAGGCTCAAATGGCAGAAATACAAGCAACACCAAGCATTCAAGATAGAACCAAGACAGAGAGAGAAAGCTCTTTGAGGAATCAAAGCCTGGATCAAGAAGACCAAGACAAGCCAAGATAGCAAGATATCACTAAGGAAAAACCTCCCTTGCCGGGCAGGCGAGCCTGGTCAGGTCGAGGCCACCCCGAAGACAAGTCCCAAGACTTCCCGACAAGGATTGCCGAGGGCACTAGCGGCCTACATGCCCACCAAGGCTCCACCGCTCCACCGCATCGTAACGCAAGTCATCCATCTGTGTGGTGTTGAGCCCCCAGATAACTAAGTGGCTGTCATTTGGCACGTGGCAGCCATTTAGGAGGAAGATCACCTCTACATGGCACCCGTCCAGAGGCGTGTCAAGCAGACAGATGGAAGATGACTAGAGCGGCGCGGCAGGCCTGCCAGGCCGCATCCACAACACGACACATGGCAGTGCATTTAATGCGCTTTGTCCTAACTGCCAGAGTTAGGTATGATAGCACTGTTAGCTATCTAATCGCTGGATAATGACCGTTTTGCCATTGTGGTAACCCCTTAGACTACAAAAGGAGGACCGTGGCAACCTTAGAAAGGATTGGGACCCTCGTGTACTCATACACACGCAGCTGCTCTCCCTGAGGCGACCTTGCCGGGCTCGGGCACCGCACGTTCTTCACGGTCTCTCCATCAATCCACCAAAGCAGGAGTAGGGTTTTACGCTTCTTAGCAGCCCGAACCTGGGTAAAACCCACCAGTGTCACCACTACCGTGCTGTCCCATGGCTTCAGCTCTTTGTGCAACGCGTCCTCCCCCCTGCCGAACCACAAAGGGGTCGATGTCCTCATAGGTGGCCATGTTCTACCACGATATCTTTGGCGCGCCAGGTAGGGGGAGCGCTTGTGCGAACCCGAGGTCATAAACAGTGCATCAGTCTTCATCATCGTCTTCTTCATCATTGGCTTCATCACCCTTGGAGCCCAAGAAGAAGTCCGACGCAACTGCTCATCCTTCCACCTCGAAGGCCCCCTCACATGCTGTCGCCGATGCTGTGGGGGCTACAGCGGCGTCGAGGGATGCGGATGCCATGGGGAACATGACCAGCGCAGGTGGCACTGTCATCGTTCCCCCCGCGGCCGAGGCAGAAGCAGAAAACGCTGGAGAAGAAAGATTACTGAAGATTCTAAAGAAGCACCGAGCTGCTATTGGATATACTCTTGATGATTTAAAGGGCATTAGTCCCACTCTCTGTCAGCATAAAATTAATATGGAACCTGATGCTAAACCCGTTGTTGATCACCAACGACGTTTAAATCCTGAAATGAAAGAAGTGGTAAGAACTGAAATATTGAAGCTTCTGGAGGCAGGTATAATCTATCCTATTGCTAATAGTAGATGGGTAAGTCATGTTCATTGTGTCCCTAAGAAGGGAGGAATTACTGTTGTTCCTAATGATAAAAATGAACTTATCCCACAAAGAATTGTTACTGGCTACAGAATGGTAATTGATTTTAGAAAATTAAATAAAGCAACTAGAAAAGATCATTACCCTTTGCCTTTTATTGATCAAATGCTAGAAAGATTATCTAAGCACACACACTTTTGTTTTCTCGATGGATATTCTGGTTTTTCTCAAATACCTGTTTCACAACCTGATCAAGAGAAAACCACCTTTACTTGTCCTTTTGGAACTTATGCTTATAGACGTATGCCTTTTGGTTTATGTAATGCACCTGCTACCTTTCAAAGATGTATGACTGCTATATTCTCTGATTTTTGTGAAAAGATTGTTGAGGTTTTCATGGATGATTTTTCCATTTACGGAACTTCTTTTGATGATTGCTTAAGCAACCTTGATCAAGTTTTGCAGAGATGCAAGCAAACTAATCTTGTCTTGAATTGGGATAAGTGTCACTTTATGGTTAATGAAGGTATTGTCTTGGGACATAAAATTTTGAATGAGGTATTGAGGTGGATAAAGCTAAAGTTGATGCAATTGAGAAAATGCCATGTCCTAATGATATCAAAGGTATTCTTAGTTTCCTCGGTCATGTTGGTTTCTACAGGAGATTCATTAAAGACTTCTCTAAAATTTCTAGGCCTCTTACAAATCTTTTACAAAAGGATGTTCCATTTGTTTTTGATGATGATTGTGTAGAAGCCTTTGAAACACTTAAGAAAGCCTTAATTTCTGCACCTATTGTTTAACCACCTGATTGGAACTTGCCTTATGAAATTATGTGTGATGCTAGTGATTATGCTGTTGGTGTTGTTCTAGGACAGAGAGTTGATAAGAAACTAAATGTTATTCATTATGCTAGTAAAACTCTAGACAGTGCCCAACGCAATTATGCTACTACTGAAAATGAATTTTTAGCAGTTGTGTTTGCTTGTGACAAATTTAGATCTTAAATTGTTGATTCTAAAGTGATTGTTCACACTAATCATGCTGCTATAAAATATCTTATGGAAAAGAAAGATGCTAAACCTAGACTTATTAGGTGGGTTCTTTTGCTACAAGAATTTGACTTACATATCACTGATAGAAAGGGAGCTGAGAACCCCGTTGCTGATAACTTGTCTAGGTTAGAGAATATCCTTGATGACCCACAACCTATTAATGATAATTTTCCTGATGAACAATTAGCTGCAATAAATGTTTCTCATAACACTCCTTGGTATGCTGACTATGCTAATTACATTATTGCTAAATACATACCACCTAGTTTCACATACCAACAAAAGAAAAAATTCTTCTATGATTTAAGACACTACTTTTGGGATGACCACATCTTTATAAAGAAGGAGTAGATGGTATTATTAGATATTGTGTACCTGAGCATGAACAGGGACAAATCCTACGGAAATGTCACTCCGAAGCTTATGGAGGGCATCATGCGGGAGACAGAACTGCTCACAAGGTATTGCAATCTAGTTTTTATTGGCCTACTCTCTTCAAGGATGCCCGTAAGTTTGTTTTATCTTGTGATGAATGTCAAAGAATTCGTAATATTGGTAAGCGTCAAGAAATGCCTATGAATTATTCACTTGTTGTTGAACCATTTGATGTTTGGGGTTTTGATTACATGGGACCTTTTCCTTCTTCTAATGGGTATACTCATATTTTGGTTGCTGCTGATTATGTTACTAAGTGGGTAGAACCTATTCCAACTAGTAGTGCTGATCACAACACCTCTATTAAAATGCTTAAGGAAGTTATTTTCCCAAGGTTTGGAGTCCCTAGATATTTAATGACTGATGGTGGTTCACATTTTATTCATGGTGCTTTCCGTAAAATGCTTGCTAAGTATGATGTTAACCATAGAATTGCATCACCCTATCATCCTCAGTCTAGTGGTCAAGTAGAACATAGCAATAGAGAAATAAAGTTAATATTACAAAAAATTGTCAATAGGACCAGAAAGAATTATTCTAAGAAATTAGATGATGCACTTTGGGCTTACAGAACAGCATATAAAAATCCTATGGGTATGTCTCCTTATAAAATGGTTTATGGAAAAGCTTGTCATTTACCTCTTGAGTTAGAACATAAAGCATATTGGGCAATTAAAGAACTCAACTATGATTTCAATCTTGCCGGTGAAAAGAGGTTATTTGATACCAGCTCACTAGATGAATGGAGAACCCAAGCTTATGAAAATGCTAAGTTATTTAAAGAAAAAGTTAGAAAATGGCATGATAAGAGAATTTAAAAGCGTGAGTTTAAAGTTGGAGAATATGTTGTTTTGTACAACTCTCGTTTCAGATTCTTTGCAGGAAAACTCCTCTCCAAATGGGAAGGACCCTATGTTATCGAGGAGGTTTATCGATCTGGAGCTACCAAAATAAATAATGCCGAGGGTACTAACCCGAAGGTTGTCAATGGGCAAAGAATAAAACATTATATCTCAGGTACGCCCATTAATGTTGAAAGCAATATTATCCAAACTATGACACTGGAAGAACACATAAAGGAAACCTTCCGGAATACTCCAGAATCGTGAAAAAGGAGGAGGTACGTGATACGGTAAGTAAACAGACTCCGAAAAATGCGCAAAAATATTTTCTGTCAGTTTTGGAATATATCAAAAATTAGGAAAATAAGAAACAACCAGGAAGGCACCCCTGGTGGGCACAAGATACCAGGGCGCGCCTGGCTTGTCAGGCGTGCCCAGGTGGGTTGTGCCCACCTCGGGTACCTTCCGGACTCCGTTTTTCTTCCGTTTGCTTGTTTCCCAAGATAAAATATCTTTATATACCCCCCCGAACCTATTGACCACCGTATCACGGAGAAATCTTTTGTTGCTCTTTTCTTGCTGTTTTCTGACAGATCTGAAAATATGTCGTCTCAACATTCCGAGGAGGAGTGCCCAGTTTCTTATCAGCCTTTAGATAAAAATATCTTCAAGGATACCTATCCCTATATATGGTTCTCCGATGAAGAAGATGAAGATGAACCAGTCCCTCCTCGTTTCAAGCACGAAAGCATGGAGGCATTATGCAAGAGGATAATAAAGCTTGAGATGGAGAATGAAGAGTTAAGGATAGATAATTTTTACCTTCGAAATAAGTTGGAGAAAAATGATGAATCTACTACTTCATCACCACCACCTCCTTCTTCATCACCAAAGGAAACCTGAGTATCGGGTATGGGAACTCCCCTTGGCTTGTGCCAAGCTTGGGGGAGGTGCCCCGGTATCGTATCACCTCCACTATCTTTTGCCTTTACTTATCTTAGTTCGATCCATAGTTATCTTTTGCTTTAGAGAATAAAGTTTAGTTCGATCCTTTCTTTTCGAGTGTTTGCTTAGTGATCTATCCTTGAATCGTGTGCGAGATATATAATAAGGTTAGTTGAGTTTGTTTTTTTTCTTTCATGTTCAATAAAAAGAAAGAAAATAAATGAAAAGATCATATGCTAATCTTTGGTAACTAATGACATCACTAAGGAAGAGTATAAGTAGAAAATTTTATTGGAGACTTACAAACATAGCATTGGTCAATGATGCAATTCATGAAAGATTAATAAGGAAGAAGATTCACATGCAAATACACTATCTTGGACATCTTTTGTGATTGTGAGCCCCCATCAAAATATTATATGCCAAAATTGTTGACGTTGGACAAGGAGACAACGTAATGATTTATGTTTGTTCTATTCATAGAAGTTATATTGTCATAGATCCTTCAACATATGGTGCTTGCCCCCCATCTTTGCTAGCCAAAATTCCGCACTAAGTAAAGATACTACTTGTGCATCCAAAACCCTTAAACCCAAATCTTGTTTTGAGAGTCCCCCATACCTACCTATGGATTGAGTAAGATCCTTCAAGTAAGTTGTCATCGGTGCAAAAAGGCAATAAAAATTGCTTCTAAAAGTGTTGGATCATTTAGTGTAAGAGAAAATTGAGCGTTGTACGAACTTGTGATGGCAAAGAATAAAAGCGACAGACTGCATAATAAAGGTTGCTATCATAAGGGGCAATATAACGTGACGTTCTTTTGCACTAAGAGATTGAGCATACAAACGAAAAGCGCATGGCAACCTCTGCTTCCCTCTGCGAAGGGCCTATCTTTTACTTTTATGTATTTACTTTTATGCAAGAGTCAAAGTATTTCTCTCTATTTCTTTTTATTTTTCTCTTTCGGCAAGCATCATGTGGTGAGGAAAGATCTAGGCACATATATCCAGTTGGATATGGGTAGCATGATTTATTATTATTGACATCACCCTTGCGGTGAATATGTTGGGTGGCGAAAACTATAAGCCCATATCTTTCTATGTGTCTGGTTGAAATTTTTTGCTCATGTGTATGCGGTGAGTGTTAGCAATAATAGAAGACTATATGATGGTTGAGTATGTGGACCTGCCAAAAAGGCTCCGATACGTGACCCTTCCTGAAAAGATGATGAATTATAGTTGCAAAGTTGACTGAGAACATAGTTTGTTGGTTTTCAATAGGGTTTATGCTTTATACTATGATGTTGTGATGAATTGTTACTTGTTCATGAGAATTCTATGATAGAATTTATATGATAAAAGTTCTATGATAAAGTTTTATGTTAAAGTTTGTTGCTGTTATAATAATATACATGATGCTTCTATGTCCGTATTTTGTTTTTATCGACAGCTCTCTCTCTGTAAGCATGTGGACATGTTTTTCGATTTCGGTTTTTGCTTGAGGACAAGCGAGGTCTAAGCTTGGGGAAGTTGATACGTCCATTTTTGCATCATGTTTTCCTACTATTATTTATATTGTTTTTAGGTATAATAATGCTTTTTGGAGTAATTCTAATGCCTTTTCTCTCATAATATGCAAGGTTCACACAAAGAGGGAGAATACCGGCAGCTGGAATTCTGGACCTGAAAAAGCTACGTCAGGCCACCTATTCTGCACAACTCCAAATGAGCTGAAACTTCACGAAGAATTTTTATGGAATATAAAAGAATTATTGGAGCAAATAAGTACCAGAGGGGGCCCACCAGGTGGGCACAACCCACCTGGGTGCGCCAGGGAGCCCAGGCGCGCCCTGGTGGGTTGTGCCCTCCTCGGCCCACCTTCGGTGCCCCTCTTCTAGTATATAAGTCATTTTGACCTAGAAAAAAATAAGCAGAGGACTTTCAGGACGAAGCGCCGCCGTCTCGAGGCGGAACTTGGGCAGGAGCACTTTTGCCCTCCGGCGGAGCGATTCCGCCGGGGGAACTTCCCTCCCAAAGAGGGAAATCATCGGCATCATCATCACCAACAACTCTCCCATCTTGGGGAGGGAAATCTCCATCAACATCTTCAACAGCACCATCTCCTCTCAAACCCTAGTTCATCTCTTGTGTTCAATCTTTGTAACGGAACCTTAGATTGGTGCTTGTGGGTGACTAGTAGTGTTGATTACATCTTGTAGTTGATTACTATATGGTTTATTTGGTGGAAGATTATATGTTCAGATCCATTATGCTATTTAATACCCCTCTGATCTTGAGCATGATTACCATTTGTGAGTAGTTACTTTTGTTCTTGAGGTCATGGGAGAAATCTTGTTGCAAGTAATCATGTGAACTTGATATGTGTTCGATATTTTGATGGTATGTATGTTGTGATTCCCTTAGTGGTGTCATGTGAACGTCGACTACATGACACTTCACCATATTTGGGTCTAAGGGAATGCATTATGGAGTAGTTATTAGATGATGGGTTGTGAGAGTGACAGAAGCTTAAACCCTAGTTTATGCGCTATTCCATAAGGGACCGATTTGGATCCAAAAGTTTAATGCTATGGTTAGATTTATTCTTAATACTTTTCTCATAGTTGCGGATGCTTGCGAGGGGGTTAATCGTAAGTAGGAGGCTTGTTCAAGTAAGAACAGCACCTAAGCACCGGTCCACCCACATATCAAATTATCAAAGTAGCGAACACAAATCAAACCAACATGATGAAAGTGAGTAGATGAAATTCCCGTGTACCCTCAAGAACGCTTTGCTTATCATAAGAGACCGTTTTGGCCTTTCCTTTGCCTCAAAAGGATTGGGCTACCTTGCTGCACTTTTGTTACCGTTACTGTTGCTTGCTTGTTACAAATTACCTTGCTATCAAACTACTCACTACTTATAATTTCAGTGCTGGCAGAGAATACCTTGCTGAAAACTACTTGTCATTTTCTTCTGCTCCTCGTTGGGTTTGACACTCTTACTTATCGAAAGGACTACGATTGATCCCCTATAATTGTGGGTCATCAGTGGGCTACTCGTCTGTCAAATACTCCGAACTTGTTATTGGATCCACACCCGTTCAGGTACAACAGTCGCCTTCTACCTTCCCTTCTTGATATCAACATTATTTCTAATTTTGAAGATGTATGTTCGTCTGTCATCCAGAAAATGATTCCGACAAGCTTGACCCAGATTCTGCGCACAGTGAAGGTCTTGGCACTAGAATCTATCGGCCCCAACCTGCACGAAGTTATCAGTTTCCTGAGATGCTTTTAGTGCCTGGAGAAGTTGTATATCGAGGTGATGTTCCTTTCCTGTTAAATGTTAACCATAAGGGAGTTCAGTTTTTGGCACCTTTTCCCAAGTTTACAATGACAATGTACTATGATTTCTGAAGGAATTTTGGAGGATTTCAGTACATACATCCCCCACCCCACCTCATATTGGTTGCTTGATTCATATGGTTACAATCCATAAGCATTTCTCCTTTGGATTCATCTGTACTAGTTTTCTTAGGGAATTTTTCATCCACTCCAACCTCGTGTGAAGAAGGCTACATTTTTCTAGATTGTAATCAAATGCCCATGTTAATCATGTTAGATCGAAGATGGCACATTGGTGCATTTTACAAATCCTGCAAACCAAATAGGCCTATAGTAGTGTTCAAAACTGCATGTAGGCACTAACATGTTCTCTTCTTTTGCAGATAATATTAGGCCCGGTGGTGGATAATGTGATACAATATAACAATCACATCGAATGCCTAGATCTGCATCTATTAGAAATTGCTTTGAACTGCTACCGAGGGACCTTACCGGAGATTATATTTGCCAGGTTCTTTGTTGTCAGAGCAAGGGTGCTGAAGGTAATGAGGTTGGACATGCATTTATATCAAAAAATGAATGGTTTGTTGATCAGCGCCGGCAGCTACTGCAGAATGGAAAAGGCTCCGAAAAAACTGAATTTCATTTTGGAACTGCATATGACAGAGTAATCGGAAGTCATTGTGTCAACCCCATACATGACTTGTCAGCGGCTGATCCCTTTGCAGAAATGATGAGGTTTTGAAACCAGCCTTACTATTGGTATTGTTAGTTTGAACCTCTCTTATATCCATGTTTAGCTTATCAGCACGGGTGTTTGTAGCTGAATGAGCTGAATTTCATTTCTAATATCAGTTTGAACCTTGTAATCTTCGAATTTGAGCCACGTAACTCTGGAAATTGAACCTTGTAATATTTCGGGCTTTTGTGGTTGTCGGTGCAACAAACCTTCACGTATGTTGCCCGGACTGTACACAGGCTCAAATGGCAGAAATACAAGCAACACCAAGCATTCAAGACAGAACCAAGCCAGAGAGAGAAAGCTCTTTGAGGAATCAAAGCCTGGATCAAGAAGACCAAGACAAGCCAAGACAGCAAGATATCACTAAGGAAAAACCTCCCTTGCCGGGCAGGCGAGCCTGGTCAGGTCGAGGCCACCCCGAAGACAAGTCCCAAGACTTCCCGACAAGGATTGCCGGGGGCACTAGCGCCCTACATCCCCACCAAGGCTCCACTGCTCCACCGCATCGTAACGCAAGTCATCCATCTATGTGGTGTTGAGCCCCTAGATAACTAAGTGGCTGTCATTTGGCACGTGGCAGCCATTTAGGAGGAAGATCACCTCTACATGACACCCGTCCAGAGGCGTGTCAAGCAGACAGATGGAAGATGACTAGAGCGGCACGGCAGGCCTGCCAGGCCGCATCCACAACACGACACATGGCAGTGCATTTAATGCGCTTTGTCCTAACTGCCAGAGTTAGGTATGATAGCACTGTTAGCTATCTAATCGCTGGATAATGACCGTTTTGCCATTGTGGTAACCCCTTAGACTATAAAAGGAGGACCGTGGCAACCTTAGAAAGGATTGGGACCCTCGTGTACTCATACACACGCAGCTGCTCTCCCTGAGGCGACCTTGCCGGGCTCGGGCACCGCGCGTTCTTCACGGTCTCTCCATCAATCCACCAAAGCAGGAGTAGGGTTTTACGCTTCTTAGCAGCCCGAACCTGGGTAAAACCCACCAGTGTCACCACTACCGTGCTGTCCCATGGCTTCCGCTCTTTGTGCAACGCGTCCTCCCCCCTGCCGAACCACAAAGGGGTCGATGTCCTCATAGGTGGCCATGTTCTACCACGATATCTTTGGCGCGCCAGGTAGGGGGAGCGCTTGTGCGAACCCGAGGTCATAAACAGTGCATCAGTCTTCATCATCGTCTTCTTCATCATCCTTGGAGCCCAAGAAGAAGTCCGACGCAACTGCTCATCCTTCCACCTCGAAGGCCCCCTCACATGCTGTCGCCGATGCTGTGGGGGCTACAGCGGCGTCGAGGGACGCGGATGCCATGGGGAACATGACCAGCGCAGGCGGCACTGTCATCGTTCCCCCCGCGGCCGAGGCAGAAGCAGAAAACGCCGGAGGAGGGTGGCATCAACAGCACTCCGACGGCCATGCTCCACAACGCACGGGTGGGGAGGACGCTCAGTCTCCACCCCCCACCGTGCCGAAGAGCGTAGCCACAGCGACAACGCTCGCTCCGGTGTGAACTGCGGCCCCCTGGTTGCCCATGTAACGGGTTCAACAGCGGGGCAAGCACCTCCCCTGGGGTAGGGAAACCAAGACAAAGCGCCGAACGGAGCCATCAACCCCTAGGCGCACCCTTCTCGCCACCGTACCACCGTGGTGGCCGGCTCGCGGTGACGAGAGCACTGCGCAGCCGCCACTGGTACTGGCAGGAGCCGAGCGATGTCGCGGTATGTGTCGTCGTCTATGCCAAGCACTACTTCGGAAGCCATGGCGCAAGCCCAACTCCTGCTGAGGTTCCCACCAGTGGCCGATCAAATGGATGAGTGGAGAGCCAGCATCCGGAGTTTGATCGGTTTTGCTGAAGCGGGAGGATCCCAGCGGGCGGGTCCGCCACGGCTCCCGCAAGCGACAGCCATGATCTGAGCTGCTGACCGAGCTGAGGGCGCCACTCCAACGTTACAGTCCCCTCCGTGACGGCCAGCGCAAGGACCACAACCAGAACCGCGCAACCAGGAGCCCGACGAGGTATCGATGGCCTCGTCTGACCCTCGGGCCTGTCAAGATCAGCTGCAGGTCCTGGAGGATTGGCAGGGGAAAGACGCGCGCGTCACCATAGAACGACGCCGCGAAACCCGCCACCAATCCGACAGACGCAATGGCCCAGATGTCGATGAACCCGCGCCCAGTGAGGGCGGGTACCTACCCTTCGAGGTTGGGTGCCCTGCCTTCACTCGTGAGCTGCGGCAAGTCCGTTGGCCATCTGCCCGCCTTTTCAAGACAGTGATACCAGAGAAGTATGATGGAAGGTTGAACTCGGCGGAGTTCTTGAGCATTTACACCATCGCTGTTCAAGCTGCCGGAGGGAGAGATGAGAAGGTGTTCGCCAATTACTTCCCTTTGGCACTCAAGCCAAATGTGAGGTCATGGCTGATGCACCTTCCGGAGAATTCCATGTCATCATGGGCTGACCTGAGCCATGAGTTCGTTGGCGCCTTCACGGGCGGCCATCAACCAGGACGGCCCAGCGATCTGTAGCTCCTTCCACAAAAGGAAGGGGAGAGCTTGTGGAAGTACATGCAGAGATTCAGCCAGGTGCACAGAAACATCCCAGACATCCACCTGGCAGCTGTGATTGCCGCGTTCCAGCCCAACGTGCGCAACAGGAGGATACATTCCAAGATGAACGTTCGGTTGCCCAAGACTGTGAATGAGTTGTATACTTTGGCGAATAAGTGTGCCAGAACAGAGGAAGGGAGGCGACTCCCCGGAGAAGAGGACGGCGTTGAAGTCGACTCAGAGGATGACGACGATGCCGCAGACCCGAAGAGGAAGAACAAGAAACGCAACAAGAAGCGCAGGGAAAAGGCAGTATTGGCTGTCGAGGGCTCTGGCACTCCTAGTACCGGCAAGAAGGCCAAGACCAAAGTCCCCGGCAAGGAAGTTGCCGCGTGCACTGATTGCCGGGAGGCTGCGGCAGCCGAAAAGGCTGGGAAGGCTGATGGGCCATACTGCAAGATCCACCGGACCAAAGGCCACGATCTCCAAGAGTGTCACCAAGTTGAGCAACTTGTCAAGAAGCAGAGAGCTGAGTACGAGAAACGTGACAAGGAAAGAGACCAAGGAGGTGCTGGCGAAAAGGGCCGAGGCGGCAGAGGAGGCCGCCGCGGCAAGGATCCCCAGCATCCAGAGAGGCCCGCAGGGGGCCGTAAGAAGAAAGAAGGCAAAGACGAAAGTGATGAAGGGGATGAAGAGGAAACCAGTGAGCAAGAGTTCCAGAAAGCCACCGAGGCCCTGTGCGTTGACGGAGGTGCATCCTTGCACTCCTCTCACCGCCAGCTTAAACAGTGGGCGCGTGAGGTCAATGCCGTAGAGCCAGCAGTGGACTCCCAGAAACCGCTCAAATGGTCCCGCACGCCCATCATCTTCGACGAAGAGGATCACCCTGACCGCACCACCGCGGTAGGGTGCTTGCCGTTGTTGGTTTCACCAACAATCCGCAACCTCAAGGTCACAAAGATGTTGGTTGATGGTGGGGATGGGTTGAATCTGATTTCCCCCAAGGTGCTCAGCAAGCTTCAAATATCAGATGAAGAACTCAAGATTACTGGCACTTTCCAAGGGATCAACCCCAGCAGGAGTCGTCCTAAGGGAAAGATCACGCTGTCGGTGATGTTTGGAGGAGAATTGAACTACCAGACTGAGAAGGTTGTGTTTGATGTGGTTGATCTCCCCCTGCCGTACAATGGAATCCTTGGTCGTCCAGCCCTGGCAAAATTCATGGCGGCATCTTACTATGCCTACAACACACTGAAGATGCCAGGACCGATGGGCGTCATTTCCATTCCGTCGGACAAGAAGGACGCGATCATATGCATGGATAAGATGTACCGAGACACAGTCGCCGCTGAGGCTGCGGAAGCTGCAGCTCCCGCCAAGGAAAGTAAGAAAGGGAAGAAAGCTAGTAAGGATACCGGCAAGGAATTCGGGAAGCGCACCTCTTTGGAGTGTGCTGCACCCGTCGATGATTTGCCGGAGAGCTCCATTAGCAAGAAGCCCAAAGTTGCCTCACCTGCGGTGAAGAAGGTCCCGGCAGGGCTGGATGGCGTTGGTGGTACGTTCACCATCAGCTCCACCCTTGATGACAAATAGGAAAGTGCGCTCGTTGCCTTCCTGCGGGCGAATGTAGATGTGTTTGCCTGCCAACCATCTGACATCCTCGGTGTTCCCAGGGAGGTAATCGAGCACCACCTAGCTGTCTGCCCTCATGCCCGGCCTGTCAAGCAGAAAGTCAGGAAGCAAGCTTTGGAGCGGCAACAGTTCATTGCCAAGGAGATCAAGAAACTTGAAGTAGCTGGTTTGGTCAGAGGAGTGTTGCACCCAACATGGTTGGCGAACCCGGTGGTAGTGCGCAAGGTGAACAGGAAATGGAGGCTTTGCATAGACTTCACGGATCTGAATAAGGCATGCCCCAAGGACCCGTTCCCCTTGCCACGCATTGACCAGATCGTAGCTTCCACTTCCGGGTGTGATCTGCTTTCCTTCTTGGATGCATACTCCGGGTACCATCAGATCTTCATGTCCAAGGAGGACGAGGAGAAGACCGCGTTCGTAACCCCATGTGGCACGTACTGCTTTGTGCGGATGCCCTTCGGGTTGAAGAGCGCTAGATCCACTTTTGCAAGGGCGGTGCAAATTGGTTTTGAGCCTCAATTGCACAGGAATATTGAAGCTTACATGGATGACATAGTAGTCAAGACCAAGGACAAATCAACTCTCATTCAGGACTTGGAAGAGACCTTTGTAAATCTATGCAAGATCAACTTGAAGCTAAACCCAGAGAAGTGTGTGTTTGGTGTTCCCTCCAGCAAGCTACATGGTTTCTTTGTATCCCACCGGGGGATAGAGGCCAACCCCGACAAGATCAAGGCGATCGAGCAGATTCAAGCACCCAAGACAGTTTAAAACGTGAGGCGCCTGACCGGGTGTGTTACCGCACTGAGAAGTTTCATTTCCAAGTCTGCTGAGCGCGCCTTGCCGTTCTTCAAAATTTTGAAGAAGGCGGGGCCGATGAAGTGGACCCCAGAGGCAGAAGCAGCGCTACAAGACTTGAAGACCTATCTTTCCTCTGCTCCCACCTTGGTCGCTCCTAAACCACAAGAGCCGTTGCTGCTGTACCTAGCGATAACCAATCAAGTGGTTAGTGCAGCGTTGATGGCGCAGCGGGAAGTGGATGAAGGAGCAGCCGTAGCTACTGCCTCCTTCGGAGAGGAAAGTGAACCCATCCCAGCAAGGTCCGGTGCAGATCAGGAGAAAGAAGAGCAGTATAATGGAGACAATTCCAAGACCGCGACAAAGAAAAAGGTGGTGCAACGGCCAGTATACTTTCTTAGCTCCCTATTGCAGGGGGCTAGATCAAGGTACTCTGGCGTGCAAAAGTTGATCTTTGGCCTCATCATGGCCTCAAGGAAACACCCGCTTCCCTTTGCAATGCATACTGAGGAACCCGGAGGCCACTGGCAGAATAGTAGAATGGGCTTTGGAATTGTCAAGCTTTGGTCTGGAGTATGAGAGTACGTCAACCATTCAGAGTAGAGCATTGGCAGAGTTCATCGCGGAATGGACACCAACCCCAGATGAAGAAACACCTGAAATAGTTATCCCCGGCAAGGAGGACCCCCAAGAGTGGATCATGTACTTTGATGGCGCCTTCTCACTGCAAGGTGCAGGGGCTGGTGTGCTCCTTGTCGTACCCATTGGAGAACACCTCAAGTATGTGGTCCAAATGCATTTTCCCTGGGAAAAAGCTATCAACAACACTGCAGAATATGAAGGACTCCTTGCTGGGCTCAGGATCGCAACCGAATTGGGAATTAAGAAGTTGATCATTCGTGGAGACTCACAGCTTGTGGTGAGGCAAGTGAACAAGGATTACCAGAGTCCATTGATGGAGGCACACATCGAAGAGGTGAGGAAGTTGGAGGAGCGTTTTGACGGATTGCAAACAGAGCACGTGCCACGTGCGGAAAACAGCATTGCTGATCGTCTGTGAAAATGCGCTGCACAGAAGCTTCCTGTGGAACCAGGGACTTTTGTTCTCCACCTGACTCAACCCTCAGTATCCCTGATGACAATGGCCAGAAAGAGGAGGAAACTGGACTCCGGCAAGCCTCTCCCGGCAGAGCTTCCCGAAGCCCTCGGTAGAGAGGTTGGCGGGAACAACTCCACTTCGCCTGGTGAGCAGCACCCTCCCGCCGAACCACCAGTTCTTGCGGTTGAGACATGCGCTCCCACGAACGAGGAGGTGCCGTTGATCCTTGTTGTCGAGCCCCAGGCTCCAACTTGGGTACAACACATAGTCCATTACCTCCAAACAAGAGAACTTCCCGAAGAGCAAGAAGAGGCTGACAGAGTAGCCCGGAGGGCCAGTATGTATCAGTTTGTCAACAACACGCTATACAGAATGAAGTGCATTTGCCGGGAAGAGGGGAAGGAACTGTTGGCAGAGATACACAAAGGCATGTGCGGCTCCCATATTGGATCAAGAGCCTTGGTCAGAAAAGCTTTCCGGCAAGGTTTCTACTGGCCCACGGCCCTCCAAGATGCGATCGAGCTAGTCACCAGATGTGAAGCCTGCCAGTTCCACTCCAAGAATATCCATCAACCTGCTCAAGCTCTCCAGACGATCCCTTTGTCATGGCCATTTTCGGTCTGGGGGCTTGACATCTTGGGCCCCTTCCCCCGTGCTACCGGGGGCTTTGAATTCTTGTATGTTGCAATCGGCAAGTTTACAAAGTGGCCGGAGGTGGAGCCTGTGAGAAAGGTGACCGCACAATCAGCTATCAAGTTCTTGAAGGGATTGGTGTGCCTCTTCGGAGTACCCGCTAGAGTCATCACTGAGAATGGCACCCAATTCACAAGCCGCGCCTTCATGTAATACATTCAAACCCTCGGAAGCAAGGTTTCACTCGCCTTTGTTGCTCATCCCAGAAGCAATGGACAAGCTGAGAGGATGAACGCTGAAGTGCTGTGAGAACTCAAGACAAGAACTTTCGACAAGCTGCGGAAGTGCGGTAGACGCTGGATCGACGAGCTGCCAGTGGTTCTTTGGTCCCTCCGTACGACACCAAATCGAGCTACCGGCCAGACTCCCTTCTCCCTAGTCTATGGGGCAGAAGCAGTGATCCCCACGGAACTCATATACGGGTCACCTCGAGTATTTGCCTACGATGAAGTAGAGCAAGAGCAGCACCGGCATGACGATGTCGTGCTCCTTGAGGAGAACCATCTCCGGGCTGCTACGCGTGCTGCATGCTACCAGCAAGCCCTGCGTCGCTATCACAGCCGCAGGGTTCATGCCCGGAGCCTTGAGGAAGGTGACCTTGTCCTTAGGCGTGTTCAGTCCGCCAAGGGTGCAAACAAGTTGACGCCGAAGTGGGAAGGCCCTTACCGGGTAGTGCGAGTCACCAGACCCGGCGCAGTCCATCTGGAGACCGAAGATGGCATTCAGTTGCAAAACTCATGGAACATTGAGCATCTTCGTCAGTTCTACCCGTAAGGCGCGGCTGTCGGGCCCTGCCCGGCAGCCACCCTTTTGTACAAGCCTTGCCGATGCGCATGTAACCCTTTGTACAAAGCCAGGCGCAGACCTGAGCACAGACAATAAAATGAAGCGCTGGGGGGGGCCCAAAAACTTGCATGCATGCATAGCATAACATGAGCATGCCATGATCACGTAGATGAGATCATATGTTGCTTTGTTTCCCTCTACACTAACTATAGGACTCCTGCCGCGGACTCGGTCCCAAAAAGAGGAAATGGAAACAAGCTCGCATACTGATCCCCGACAAGCCAAACAGATAAGTTCCTTTTTTATCCATATATGTCTTTGTAAGAAGAAAACTTGTGCATAGAGAAACCTCGTCACCTTTGAAGCATTTGTTCTCCCATCCTTTGACCCGAACATTGCTTCGGCCAGGATAGTTGTAGTGGCTTTTGACAAAGGGGGTTCGACGAGGGGTCGGTCCCCTTCCATAGTTTTGAGCCCGGCAGGCCCAGCCCTGCGGCAACAAATGGAAGGCGCCCGACAGGATAGCTTGCCAGAGAAAACTTGTTTACTTAAAAAGTATAGAGGCGTTCCTCCTCTGCATGGATATAGTACATGCACAAGTACCCGGCAAGACCGTCTTTTTTCATTAATATGCGGATAAACAAGTACAAAATTACAGAGTACAAACATGGATAGAAGAGATTACATATTTGAAACTAAAGTTTGGCAAGTGCCTACATATTTTAGATTGAAAAAAGATAAGTGCCCCGTAATCCCTTTCTTGTCCCTCTCCTCCTAGGAACTACAGTGGGAGGCGAAGAGGGCAAAAGGAGTGCCTGGGCAAAAGCCCAGCCCGACCCCGTCAAAACCTGCAGGACGCAGTCTGACAAGATCGAGAGGACGCGGATGAAGGTGGTGGGTGGGGAGAGCGCCTAGGGGGTGCCCTGGTAACCGCCACCAGGGCCAGCAGGACGCAATAGGGCGAACGAAGCCGGAGCCCACGGGGAAGCCTGCCGGGGTCTAGCTGGAAGGCTGCTGGAGGAGCCGGAGGCACCATCCACACCCAACACCCTGGCAAATCGCTTTGCCGGGGAGGAGATGCAGGTGCAGATGGTGGTGCCGCCGGCCTCCCGCTAACGGTGACGGTGCGACCGGCGTTCAGCCGGAGTCGGAGCCGTCGTCCTCCCCATCGGCGTCGTCGTCATCGCCGTCACTGTCCTCCTCATCACTATCACTCGAGGAGGAGCTTTCATCGTCGGTCGAGCTCTCCGCGCAGCACCCTAAGCGAGCACCCGAACGCCCGAAGACCTTGACGGAGAGTAGGGCGGCGTCCATCAACTTGAAATGGAGAACGTGCCCGGCCGCCAAGCTGTGGGCACGGGCGAAGGTCTTCCAGCCACGCTAGAGAAGCATGACATGAGGAGTGGGGAACTCCACGTCTGCTTGCATGCTGCCATTGCAGCAGCCCCTCATGTGCAGCCTCAGCCCCGGCGGCTGCTCGACCTCCATCACCCTTGCGAATGGGGTGGGAAGACGAAGACGGCTGCGCGGGGGGCCGCGCAGTTTGACGATAAACTCCAGCGGCTGGTTCCCGACGTGGCCTTCGTTCGGGTCCTGAGCGGCCAGAGGGGGTGCGATCAGAACGCCGCCCCGTCCTCCTCGCCCCCGAGCACCACAATGACCACGGCCACGTCCTCTCCCGCCTCCTCTCGCGGCGGGCTCCGCCCCTGCGTCCCCAACAGGAGGAGGGAGGTACTGTCGAGCAGAAGCCCTCGTCGCCACCACTGGTGTGCCACTACGTCCTCTCCCCCTCACCATGATGGAGAGTTGATATCAGAAGGATGGAGGAAGAGGTGGGTGTGAGCCAGAGCCTTGCCCAAGTTCCCTTTTATAGGCGAACGAGGCTGGAGACTGGCTCCTCACCCAGGAGGCAACCGCCCCGATCCACCAATCCAGCTCCTCTGCGTCACTAACGACGCGCGGAATCAAGGCCGACCTCCTGCGCCTATCCATGGCGCCTGACTTTCTGCCTTGGCACTCATTCCCACGCCCTCCGTATCCGCCACCAATCCTGCGCAATGCATGCGGCATACGTGGCAGAAACGGAAGGGGCAGGGGAGTTAGTGGAATGGCAGTTACCGCCCCGTGAACATGGGACGTGGGCGACCCATGGGTCATGGTGTAAATCCTCCCATGACGTCCCGCACGACGCGCGGGAAAGCTGGAAACTGACTCAAGCACAGGTTAATGAAGAAACAAGGAAAATGTCAAGAAAAAGATAATATCAGCGCAAGACCCCTGCCTGTGTACCTAATAGGGCCTACCCCAATGATGCTCGGCAGCACGTTTGGGCCAGGCCCGGGGGCTCTTGTCGGTGCAACAAACCTTCACGTATGTTGCTCGGACTGTACACAGGCTCAAATGGCAGAAATACAAGCAACACCAAGCATTCAAGACAAAACCAAGCCAGAGAGAGAAAGCTCTTTGAGGAATCAAAGCCTGGATCAAGAAGACCAAGACAAGCCAAGACAGCAAGATATCACTAAGGAAAAACCTCCCTTGCCGGGCAGGCGAGCCTGGTCAGGTCGAGGCCACCCTGAAGACAAGTCCCAAGACTTCCCCGGCAAGGATTGCCGGGGGCGCTGGCGGCCTACATCCCCGCCAAGGCTCCACCCCTCCACCGCTCCACCGCATCATAACGCAAGTCATCCATCGGTGCGGTGTCGAGCCCCCAGATAACTAAGTGGCTGTCATTTGGCACATGGCAGCCATTTAGGAGGAAGATCACCTCTACATGACACCCGTCCAAAGGCGTGGCAAGCAGACAAATGGAAGATGATTAGAGCGGCGCGGTAGGCCTACCGGGCCGCATCCACAGCGCGACACATGGCAGTGCATTTAATGCGCTTTGTCCTAACTGCCAGAGTTAGGTATGATAGCACTGTTAGCTATCTAATCACTGGATAATGACCGTTTTGCCATTGTGGTAACCCCTTAGCCTATAAAAGGAGGACCGTGGCAACCTTAGAAAGGATTGGGACCCTCGTGTACTCATACGCGCGCAGCTGCTCTCCCCGAGGTGACCTTGCCGGGCTCGGGCGCCGCGCGTTCTTCACGGTCTCTCCATCAATCCACCAAAGCAGGAGTAGGGTTTTACGCTTCTCAGCAGCCCGAACCTGGCTAAAACCAACCAGTGTCACCACTGTCGTGCTGTCCCACAGCTTCCGCTCTTTGTGCAACGCGTCCTCCCCCCTGCCGAACCACGAAGGGGTCGATGGCCTCATAGGTGGTCGTGTTCTACCACGACAGTGGTACAATCATTGAAATGGCATCGTATGAGACTCGTATATTGGTAGTACTATTTTGACCTTAATATGCAATAGACTTAGATTTTACTAACCATTCTCGACCAGGGATCCAGCCGAAAGCAGAGCAATGGCAAGCATCGTCGCAATAAGATGTACATGATTAGATGCTCGCTTCTCCTAGTTTAATATGCATGTAATTGCTTACTTTGGTGTGTGGAAATGTTATGTGTGTAGTCACTTATGTAATTGTATGCTTAATTTGGTTATGCAATATTGTTCTTATAAGTATATATGTTGATGTTCTGTAGGCAGAGCAAATCACATCGCACACGGACTAAACAATGGAACCCGTCGGTGATGATTTCATCAATCACTCACAATTGTATACCAGCAATCATTTTCTCACAACACACACGGCTTGTTAACAGGAATCGTCTGTGTTGTTATTGTTCTTCCCACACATTTCCAATTACAGACCTGTTTGCCGCGTATCACACACATCTTGTTAAGTTGAACCGTTTCTGTTCTCTTGGCTCAACGCAAACAGTTCATCCGAGTGAACTGTATGACGTATATCGCACACACCTTCATCTGGCTGACCGTTTCTTTTGTGCTGCCTAATCACAAACAGTTCATCCGAGTGAACTGTATGCCGTATACCATACACACCTTCATTTGGCTACCCGTTTCTGTTGTTCCGCCTCATCACAAACAGTTCATCGGGGTGAACTGTATGTCGTATATCGCACACACCTTGATCTGGCTGCCCATTTCTGTTGTTCTGTCTCATCGCAAACAGTTCGTATGGATCAACCGTATGCCCCGCATCGCACACGCAACTGAAATCTGAACCGTGTTTGATGTATCCGCCATCCCAAATGTTTTGCATCTTTTTTGACGGGTTTTTTTACATCACCGTTTGCGATTAATGCATCACACAAAGTTTCGTCAAAGGGTCTCTCATTGTAGTGTTGCGTTAGCAGCATCCTGCAGTAGTGTAATATCCATTCAAGATAAATATTTTCAGGATGTTCAATGATTGGCATGGCAGGAAATAGAGATGTGGGCCCCTCAAAATGATAAGGACAAGGATTGGCAAAAGCTCAAGACTCTACATTTTTGTTTAAGTGATCCAAGATCACATTGAGTCCATAGGAAAGCCAATACTATTAAAAGGGGATGAGGTGTTGCTTAATGATCCAGTTGCTCAAAGGGCTTAGTGATATTGCTCCAAAACCCTCAGCCGTTTTCTCTATCCAAATATGTCCAAAACCTAATTCCCAACTTGGTCCCACCGATATTTCCCATTCAGAGCCACCGAGTTCATCTTGACATAGCCACTGCCAAAACCCTAACAGTTCGGTCACAGCGATACGGATCTCGATCTCACCGAGATGGACTTGCCAACTCTCTGTTGCTTGTTGCAATTATTTCGGTCCCTGCGAGATATTGCAATCGGTCTCACCGAGATGGCTTGACTGGTTCTCTGTTGCCTTATTGCTTCACTTCGGTCCCACCGAGATGATGCAATTGGTGCCACCGAGATGAGGTTTACCCTAAGCCCTAGCACATCGGTTCCACCGAGTTGTTACCATCGGTCCCACCGAGATTCCTAACATTCATATTTTTGTACAGACCGGTGCCACCGAGTTTTCTAATTGGTGCCACCGAGATGGGTCAAAAGTGTGTAATGGTTGGATTTTGTGTGGAGGCTATATATACCCCTCCACCCCCTTCTTCTCATAGAGGAGAGCCATCAGAATGTGCCTACACTCCCACCATTCATTTTCTGAGAGAGAACCACCTACTCATGTGTTGCGATTAAGAGATTCCATTCCTACCATTTGAACCTTGATTTCTAGCTTTCCGCAAGTTGCTTTCCACTCAAATCCTTCTTCCACCATAGCCAAATCTATGAGAGAGAGTTGAGTGTTGGGGAGACTATCATTTGAAGCACAAGAGTAGGGAGTTCATCATCAACACACCATCTATTACCTTTTGGAGAGTGGTGTCTCCTAGATTGGTTAGGTGTCGCTTGGGAGCCTCCGACATGATGTGGAGTTAAACCAAGAAGTTTATAAGGGCAAGGAGATCGCCTACTTCATGAAGATCTACCCGAGTGAGGCAAGTCCTTTGTGGGCGATGGCCATGGTGGGATAGACAAGGTTGCTTCTTCGTGGACCCTTCGTGGGTGGAGCCCTCCGTGGACTCGCGCAACCGTTACCCTTCGTGGGTTGAAGTCTCCATCAACGTGGACATACGATATCACCACCTATCGGAACCACGCCAAAAATCTTCGTGTCTTCATTGCGTTTACCTTCTCCAAACCCTTCCCTTTACCTTCATATGCAATGCTTTACTTTCCGCTGCTATACTCCTAGAATTGCATGTGTAGGTTGATTGCTTAACTTGTCATAATTGCTAAAATCTGCCCACAACTAAAATTGGGAAAAGGAAAGACTTTTATTTGGTCAAGTAGTCTATCACCCCCCTCTAGACATACTTTTGATCCTATAGACACACTCTCTCTCGAAGCCTAATGATCTATACAAATTCTCCCCCTTTGGCAACAAGTACCAAAAAGTTCGAATAGGCATAAAGCTATACGTCTCTCTAGGCACGATCCTCGGCAACTCTTGAAGGCGATCTTTGGCTGGCAGCTCCGGTGTGCGTAGATGGTGTTGAGAGAAGTGCATCTGCGAAGGCTTTGTCTGACGTCCACTGAGCTGGTGGAGTAGAGACTGGAGGTGGCACTATAGAAGCAGCAGCAGGTGCAGAAACTGTTGTTCTCATATCTGCATCAGGCACTGCAGCAGACCTGGGTGCCCTAGGCACTGTCTGGAACCTGTCTGTTGTCAGTCTATCATCTCCACTGTCATAAGCAGCAGGTCTGGCTGTGTCAACATCAACTCTGAACTTCTCCATAATAGTCTGTACCTCAGTGATCTTCACATCAAGATCATGAATCTTAGTCTCGACTATCCGCTCTAGGCTCTCCTGGTTCTTGGTGAGGTTGGCCAGACTTCGCTCAATCCTCAGGGTGGCTTCCAGCAGATAAGTCATTTGATCATTCTTTGACTTGAGGCTAGCAATAGGTGCATTGGGAGCAGAGGCCTTCTTTGCTGCTTTTGCTATTGTAGCTGCCTGTATCTTCTCTTGAGTTTGGGCAAATGTAGGGTGTGAAGGGTCCATCACCACTACATTGTCCTCGAACTCTGGGTGCAACGGGAGATGCTCACGATCAATAAGACATGTGCTCGTACCAATCTTGGAGTTGATGAGCAACTGAATGTGAGGAGCAAATCCACATGATCTCTTCTGGTCAGCTGTGGTTCTCTTGCTTGTTTCAACAATAAGGCTGATTACTTTGAACTTCTGCGGTGTATCAAACAAATGTAGCAAGTTGATGGAATGGCCACGGATCATCTTGTCATCTCCAGACTTGGGCAATAGGGTATGCCTCAATGTAATGTTGATGGTGTCCAAACCGATAAGCAAATGCTTCATAGAACCAAGCTTATGAGTCTCAACATCATCCTCAGGAATAGGCTTGTACATGTTCTTCATGGAATTGTGGTCCATCTTGGGCTTTGCATAAACATTAATGTCATTCTCTTCCTCTTCAGGAGCATCAAGAAGAGCAGCCCACTCTGAGATGGTCGACTGGTATCTGGATCCCTCATTCATCCACACTATCCTTCCATCTGGATAGAAATGAGCAGTGGAGTAGAATTGCATGATTATCTCAGCATTCCACTTTGTGAGCTTTCTTCCAACAAAGTCATCAACACTAGCAAGCTTGAAGCTTTCATGAACATGGGGGAAGTTGTCTTCATTTTCACAATGTACTTCCAATCCACCCACTTCATATCACTGACAATTGGCTTCTTATCTAGCAACACAGTCTCATAGAAATCTTGTTGCTCTCGTATATGAAAACGATAATCACAAGCAGTCCTCCTCCTTACAGCATATGGATCATACAATCTCCATTGACGCACTTTGTCTTTCCGTAGCAGCATGTTCTCTGCAACTGGATGTGTATTGTAATGATCTGGGATCTTGGGTCTCAATCTTCTGAGCACTAGTTGTCGGTGTCAAAACCGGCGGATCTCAGGTAGGGGGTCCCAAACTGTGCGTCTAAGGTCGATGGTAACAGGAGACGGGGGACACGATGTTTACCCAGGTTCGGGCCCTCTCTATGGAGGTAATACCCTACGTCCTGCTTGATTGATCTTGATGAATATGGGTATTACAAGAGTTGATCTACCACGAGATCATAATGGCTAAAACCCTAGAAGTCTAGCCAGTCTGATTATGATTGCCCCTACGGACTAAAACCCTCCGGTTTATATAGACATCGGAGGGGGCTAGGGTTGTACAAAGTCGGTTATAGAGAAAGGAATCTTCATATCCGAACGCCAAGCTTGCTGTCCACGCCAAGGAGAGTCCCATCCGGACACGGGAGAGAGTCTTCTGTCTTGTATCTTCATGGCCCATCAGTCCGGCCCATGTTACGTAGCCTGAACGCCCGAGGACCCCTTAATCCAGGACTCCCTCAGTAGCCCCTGAACCAGGCTTCAATGACGATGTGTCCGGCGCGCAGATTGTCTTCGGCATTGCAAGGCGGGTTCCTCCTCCAAATACTCCAAAACAGACTTCGAGCACAGAAAGCGTGTCCGGCTCTGCAAAACAAGTACCACACACAACCGCAGAGAGCATAATATTTCACGAGTCCAATCCGCTGACAACTTCTTGTAACGCGACACCACGTTCCTGCACGGTCATTATCTCGAACCGTTCTTTAGCCTCCCGCTCCACGCTTTAAGATGCGGTTTCCAGTGGCATGTCTTGTCACAGCAGAGATCGTGTCCCTTTATTACGGGATTCTCATCAATACGGGCGTGGGTAATCCAACCATGCAATCTGCACGGCCCTTGGGAATAGGCGAGTTTTAAGGCGAGTGGGGAGGCGCTTGATATTCACTGCCTTTATAAGGAGATAAGGATTCACCCCTTTCACCCACGCCTTCTCTTTTCCTCATCCTTTCCCACCTCGAGTTCCAGCACCCAAGGTTCAATTTATTCGTTCCGAGCCTCCTAGTCATGTCCGGACCCAACCCTCAAGGCCGGTGGGTGGCCTCCTCCGTCACAGAGGAGGATATCGCGAAGCTTCGGGCGGCAAAATACCTGACCGCGGAAATCCCCCACAGGCTCCCTGCTCAAGGGTAGGTCATTCCTACTCCCAGATCCGGCGAGAGGGTCGTATTCATCTCTCACTTCCTCCGAGGGCTAGGGTTCGCTCTCCATCCCTTCGTCCGCGGACTCATGTTCTATTACGAGCTAGATTTTCATGATCTGGCTCCGGACTCCTTTCTTCACATCTCGGCGTTCATCGTCACGTGCGAGGCCTTTCTCCGTATTCCCCCACACTTCGGCTTATGGCTCAAGACCTTTAATATGAAGCCGAAGGTAGTCGATGGGAAGCAAGCAGAGTGCGGCGGTGCGATGGTGAGCAAACTCACCCACACGCCTTGGCCAAAAGGCTCTTTCACGGAAACCTCCAACCTATGGCAACGGGAGTGGTTTTACATCACTGAACCCTGTGGTACCAAGTGGGCAGCTACACCTGCGTTCCGGCCTGGCCCTCCATTACGGCTTGCATCATGGATTAATAAGGGGCTGGACTGGGGATCAATGGACGAAGTGCAGACGCTACAAAGCTGCATCCGGAGCCTCCTCGAGAAGGACACCGGCCTCATCGACGTAATCCAGGTAATGCTAGTCCACCGGGTCCTGCCGTGCCAGCGACGGCCCCTCCACATGTGGGAGTTCAATCCGGAAGGACCACGGACTCTTCAGCACTTCTTTGGCACGACGCACAAAGGAATGTGGAAGTTATTCTTCGGGACCCGAAAATAGTGGCCGGATACTACCGAGGACATCGGCCTCGACTGCAACCATCCGGATACCTCGGTAGGCCCTCGACTCCTGAACACAACTTAGTTAAATATCTCGTAACAATATACTGAGAAAACCATCTTCGACCAGGGCTGGATCAAGAAGGTGGAAAGAATTAGGTGTTCGGCCCCTCTTCCTGAAGACTCAGCAGATCCTGTGTTAACAAGGATGCTGGCTCCGGCGCCATACCAAGTGTCGGCGAAGGGGGACAAAGAGGAGAGCAAGAAGGCCAAAGGTGGCCTCTATTCTAAAGGTACACCAGACAATATGTCCGGGGAGATTGGAACTCCCTCTTCCGAAGACAAAAAAGAAGGAGAAACTGACATCCCCTCTCCCGATGGGAAGAAGAGGGCCGCCTCCGAAGATTTGGAAGCAAAGTCTCCTAAGCGAGGGAAGATGTCCCTGTCAGGTGGCTCGGGTTCAGAAGACGACGTTGTCGCGCAGTTTCGCCGTAAGGACAAGCCTTTAGCCGAATCGTAAGCGAACAGAGGCGTCCAAAACATATCCCATTGCTTTCCGGTTACCAGGGTAACATTTAAAATATATGTTTGCAGTCCGGCACGCAGTCTTCCTCAACAGTCCTCCTCCTCAGGGGATCTTCTTCCGGAGATGATGGAAAGCGAGACGCCTCCACAGACCTTCTCGACCGACAGGGCAGACGACTCCGAGGTGTCGTCCCGGAGGATCTCTCCCGACCAACAAGCGGTGCGAGGGATAATGAAAACTACACCCGAAGGTGATACTTCGGTCGTCCAGAGTCCGGGGCATGCGGACCCTATGGGGACCAACAACAAAGGGCCCGGACTATCCGGTTTACAGCCGGGGATGACTCTAGAGCCGGGTAAACATATTCTTTCAAAGGGAGTCCATACTCCTGCGGCCGCTCCCAGGGATCCGGGGGCGCCGGTTACAATGACGAGCATGCTGCAACATGCGTCCGTTTCAGAGGAACATCGTACCTTAATGGGTACGGTAGTTGAGAGGATTCTGTCCGCGAGAAGCGGATTGAACGAATCCTTCATGAGCCTGCTAAGAGGCTTCGAGGTATGCAATGTAATATCTTTAATTGCACTTCTACGTGCAAAATGCACCTGTGTATAGATAGTAGCCCCTGAGACTCTGGTTGCCGTCCGAAGGGAGGCGATCAGAGGATCAAAAAAGATATTCCCAGGAAATAATCTGATGAATTGGAACACAGGCTGTTTCATCCATGACGACTGCCCAAGCTACAGAGGTTGCAAGGCTGAAGCAGAAACTGGATGTGGCGGATGACGACCTTACACTTATTAACAGGCGGCTCGATGAGGCGCAAGGTATGTTTTTGGGGCAGTCAGTATATGTAAATATGATAATATGAGCATGACGCTGAAAATTGTATACTGAGATATGCATAACTGCAGATAATGCTGCCGCCGTTGAGGCCCTACGGGCTGAGCTTGCCTGAGCCAAGGAGCAAGCCAGGATGAGTGAGGCGGCTGCCAAGAAGGCAGCTGCTGAGTTAAAGGCCGAACAGGCTGCTCGGCGCCAGTGCGAGCAGAGAATATCTACCATGACGCGCGAGCTAAAGGATGCCAATGCTCGATGCGAATTCCTCGAGAAGGATAACAAAGCCAGAACGGTCAAACTCGGCAAGGCCTTACAAGAGGCGAGAGAAGCACGATCCGAGTCTAGAGCGGCTCGGGAAGAAATCCGGCAAGCTGGGGAGATAGCGGCCGGTAAGCCTTTCTTATTACAGACTAAATTCGGCGATCTGAAGTATGCCCCCCTTAATCAAATGTGGAGTTCTCCAGACGCATTCTTGGACTTGCCGAAGAGCGTCTCCGATGCGGCGTAGTTTTTCCAAGCGCAAGAAGGACGTGCAACGGAGAAGCTTTTCTGGTCGCAATTCAGCATGCCGAAGCGTCCGCTGTTGCTAAACGAACAGATGGCCCAGTGGGCCGAGCTCCACAAGATATCCGGATCTGCCATGAAGGACATCGTGGTCCGGCTGTGGCCGACTGAGCCAATTCCGAATAGTTATTTCGGTTTGGTGCATCGACTTGTTGATGCGGTGCCGCGTACCGACGCTGTTAAGCGGTCAACGTGCATTGAAGGTGCACAGATGGCCTTTGCCCGCGTCAAGGCGTACTGGGTGAAGATGAAGGCCACCGATATTGCAGCGAAGAGTCCACCCGAGGGCAAGGACCATCACACGCTAGAGCATTATTTTGAGGATGTCTAGAGGGTGCCCGCTTGATAGAGGGTCAGTGCTCGAAAGATATGATGTTCGAGTGAATATATGTAAAAACAATATTATGATATATTAAGGCCATATTTTTTATACTTTTGCCTGAAAGTTTTGGTTCCTCCTATGCAGCCGTTCTTCGTATAATCTGAAAGTTTGCCAGTCGTCGGCTTCAGCCCCCTCGCATATAATACGGGGGTGTTCGGAAAAGCACTTGATCACTCTTGACCCAACGTCTTGGTCCATGAAGGAGGTGTCAATGCGGCGAACTAGGCAATCGGACTATAGGGCTTTAACACTTTCACTTAGCCATAGGAGTTTGACGGCGGGTCTACGATATAGCCCCTGGTATGTACGCGTTTACTCGAATACGGTGCGTTACATAGGTGACCAGAAAAACGGTCCTTCGTGTAATACGGAAAGAATTGCGAAGGATTCTAATGAGTCATTGAGTGGTTGACCAGCTCTCGCCGCATCATGACAGTCAGTTTTCGGCTTTCTCTACTGAGGTGCTCATCCGGATAAACCAGGACACAATCGCAGTAGTTCTCCCTTTACTACCCTATCCGATATAGCGGAACGTAAGGTAGTAAGCACAGGGGCCGGGCAACCCAACTATTGACCAAAGACATGATTCGGAGCTGATGCATATAAAGCCAAACTCGTGACGCCGAAGTATGCTGAAAAGTTGTTCGGACTTGTCGGCAACTCATGTGTTGCCGTATCGAGCCCCTGGCAATTTGTGCCGAGGTGCGTTCGTGAAACAACCGAAGAAGCAAAATTCAGTACGTAGAAAAAGCGAATACTGAATACGGGTTATGTTCACTGGAATCTGATTGATATGTTAAACGCAATTCTACAGATTATAACGCCCCTACCCGGGCTATTTAACATGCCGGGGGCCGAGTGCTGAGGAAAAAGGCACTTTATAGGTTTAAAAATAAAGAGTGCGGTCTTACAAAAATCATTAGGACCTCTTGTCGCACGTCTGCGCTGCCTTGCCTCGGTGAAAGGGCTCCTTAGTAGGAATAGCCTTTGGTTATTTATACAAAGCCGAACTTTAGAAAGAGTCCGTAAGATGACCAGGCTTGGAATCACCTGTTGTAAAAGATAAAAAATAGTTAGGAAAAGTAAAAAGACTATGAGGGTGCGGACCGCATTGTAGGCCTGTCCGTACTGTGCCTCCGCCGATGACCATGGTATTTTAGGTGCATAATTATATATGCGCGGTATAAACTTCGCGGCTATATGGGGCGGACGACGGAGGCCGAACTGCTAATCCATCTTTGAGATAGATTGGTCCTGTTTAGTAGAGACCGGCGGCTTGACGGCTGATGAGATACGCGGCTTGATAAGGCCGCTTTGTACTTCGGCTGCAGCAGCCATAGTACGCTCCTCTGTACGGAGGGAGCATTCCATTTTTCGGTTTACAGTGATGACGCCGCGTGGACCGGGCATCTTAAGATTGAAATAGGCGTAATGTGGGACCGCATTAAAACGAGTAAAAGCAGTACGCCCGAGTAGTGCGTGATAGCTGCTGCGGAACGGTACAATATCGAAGGTCAAGCCTTCGCTTCTAAAGTTGTTCGGCGAGCCGAAAATGACTTCCAATGTAGTTGAGCCCGTGCAGCGGGCTTCTACGCCGGACACTGCTCCCTTGAAGGTAGCTGTGGTGGGCTTGATTCGTGAAGGATCAATGCCCCTTTTTGCGGACAGTGTATTGGTAGAGTAGATAAGACTACTGCCGCTGTCCATAAGGACTTTCGTGAGATGGAACCCATCAATAATTGGATCGAGGATCAGAGCTGCCGAACTTTCGTGACGGATACTGGCTGGGTGGTCCTTGCGATCGAAAGTGATCGGGCAGGCCGCCCATTGGCTTAATTTTGGGGTGCCTGGCTCTATGGCATTGGCGTCCTGTCGTGCGCGCTTGCGCTCCTCTGTAGGGATGTGTGTCACGTATACCATGTTGACTGTTTTTACTTTGGGGCGAAATTGCTTCTGACCCCCGATGTTCGGTTGGCGAGTCTCTTCGTCGTCGCTGTCGCTGGGCGGCCCCTTCCCCTTGTGTTCGGCGTTAAGCTTGCCGGCTTGTTTGAAGACCCAACAGCTTCTGTTGGTGTGATTGGCTGGTTTATCGGGGGTGCCATGAATCTGGCAGGGCCGATCCAGTATCTTGTCTAAATTGGATGGTCCGTCTCTGTTTGCCTTGAATGGCTTTTTCCGTTGACCGGTTTTGGAGCCGCTGAATCCGGCGTTTACCGCCGTGTCTTGCGTTCCTTCATTATTATTTTGACGCTTGTGTTTATTGCGTCGTGGCTTGCCGTTGCCGTCTCGAACTTCGGAAGTGCCCGGATCACTGGTGATGTTGCTTCTACGAGCGAGCCAGCTATCTTCTCCCGCGCAAAAGCGGGTCATCAGAGCGGTAAGGGCTGCCATGGATTTTGGTTTTTCTTGACCGAGGTGGCGGGCAAGCCATTCGTCTCGGACGCTATTTTTAAAGGCCGCGAGGGCTTCGGCGTCCGGACAATCGACAATTTGGTTCTTTTTAATTAGGAACCTAGTCCAGAGCTTCCTGACTGACTCCCCGGGCTGCTGGATGATGTGACTTAGGTCGTCGGCATCCGGAGGCCGGACATATGTACCTTGAAAGTTATCGTGGAAGGCGTCTTCCAAGTCTTCCCAGCTGCCAATGGAGTTCTCTGGGAGGCTGTTCAGCCAGTGCCGCGCTGGTCCCTTTAATTTTAGTGGGAGGTATTTGATGGCGTGGAGGTCATCACTGCGGGCCATGTGGATATGGAGAAGGAAATATTCAATCCATACTGCGGGATCTGTTGTTCCATCGTATGATTCGATATTCATGGGTTTAAACCTTTCCGGGAATTCGTGTTCCATTACCTCATCAGTGAAGCAGAGGGGATGTGCGGCGCCTCTATATCGGGCCAAGTCGCGACGTAGTGCGGATGTAGTCCGTCTGCGGTTTTCGGCCCGGACGTGGTTATGCTCGGTACGTCTGGCTTGATAGCCGTCGTCGCGCGCCAGGGTATGCCCCCGTGATCCGTAGATCGATCTGGACTGACCTGCTCTGTTCTCCAGGTTTTGCCGCAGGTCATATGTGTATTCCCGAGCTGTGGTATCTTTGCCTTTACGGTGAGGTAGTATGGGCAGGTGTTCGGCTTGGGTTGCCGCTTTGTCCCGGCCACGTGGTGGTCGGTCAGCCGCATTACGTGTTGATGGCATGGGCTCAAGTGCCTCGTCGTCGAATTGGGGTAGCAATTTACGCTTCGGGTAACTTTTAATGGGGAGCTCGAGTCCGTATTCCTCGGCTGCCAGGACATCAGTCCATCTGTCATTGAGTAGATCTTGATCAGCTTGAAGCTGCTACTGTTTCTTTTTCAGGCTCCTCGCAGTGGCTATTAGCCGGCGCTTAAAGCGCTCCTGCTCGATGGGTTCCTCAGGCACGATAAAGTCTTCGTCGCCGAGGCTCACCTCATCTTCGGAGGGTGGAAGATAGTTGCTATCCTCTGAGTCTTCGTTTATGGCCTGTTCGTCAGGGCTGACTTGCCCCTCTTCCCTACCGTCCTGTTCGGAAGTCGGCTCGGCGGGATCTTCTTTGTCTTCGGCATCGTCAGGAGTATTGTTTTCTCTTGTGCCGGTATTGCTGTCTTTTCCACGGCGTGATTTAGAGCGGTGCCGCTGACGTCGGTGCTTTGGCTGTATCTCAGGAGGTTTATCCTCGACTGGATCTTTCTCGTTATCGCCGTTATTCTCTTTGGGAGTATCCACCATGTACATGTCGTACGAGGAGGTGGTTGTCCAGTGCCCAGTAAATGGCGGGTTTTGGGCCTGCTCCTCTCCGGCATCGTCGTCCATACCGTCGATGTCTTCGGAGTCGTAATTGAGCATGTCGGTTAAGTCTTCGACAGTGGCAATGAAGTGGGCGGTGGGTGGGAAGCGAAATTCTCCGTCATCAGCCTCCAGTTCAAACCGGATATAATTCGGCTGTGAGTCCCCCTCTAAGGAGAGGGTTTTTAATGAGTTTAGCACATCACCCAAAGGTGAGTGTCGGAAGATGTCCGCGGAGCTGAACTCGACGATCGGCACCCGATTGAGCTCGATGGGCACGGATGTACGCGGTTCGGAACCTGTGGCCGGAGACGAATCCGAGGTTTCGGTGACACAGATCTCGTTCGAAGTTGGGTCTGTGTGCGGCTCCAACGCCGCTGAGTCTGCGGCTTCCGTGGCGGGGTTGAGCTTCCCGTCCTCGGATGGCGCAATCTGCTCCGGATCTAGGGCCAGGGCAGTTACAGGCGCTATCTCCCGGGTATGGTCCGATGACAGATTTAGGTCATGTTCATCGCGGTGGCAGGGAGCGGCTGCCATGGGCTCGAATCCGTCGAAGATCAAGTCTCCGCGGATATCAGCAATGTAGTTCAAGCTTCCAAACCTGACCTGATGGCCAGGGGCGTAGCTGTCGATCTGCTCTAGATGGCCAAGCGAGTTGGCCCGCAGTACAAAGCCGCCGAGTACGAAGATCTGGCCGGGGAGAAAGACCTCCCTCCAGACCGCATCGTTGTGGATGATTGATGGAGCCATCGAGTCTTCTAGCGATGACACAGCGGAACTCTCAATGAAAGCACCAATGTCGGTGTCAAAACCGGCGGATCTCGGGTAGGGGGTCCCGAACTGTGCGTCTAAGGTCGATGGTAACAGGAGACGGGGGACACGATGTTTACCCAGGTTCGGCCCCTCTCTATGGAGGTAATACCCTACGTACTGCTTGATTGATCTTGATGAATATGGGTATTACAAGAGTTGATCTACCACGAGATCGTAATGGCTAAAACCCTAGAAGTCTAGCCAGTCTGATTATGATTGCCCCTACGAACTAAAACCCTCCGGTTTATATAGACACCGGAGGGGGCTAGGGTTTTACAAAGTCGGTTACAGAGAAAGGAATCTTCATATCCGAACACCAAGCTTGCCGTCCACGCCAAGGAGAGTCCCATCCGGACACGGGAGAGAGTCTTCTGTCTTGTATCTTCATGGCCCATCAGTCCGGCCCACGTTACGTAGCCTGGACGCCCGAGGACCCCTTAATCCAGGACTCCCTCACTAGTGTCGCATCATCAGCATCAACTTTAGGCACTGGGGCCTTGTTCTTCTCATTAGCAGGTATGTTTCTTGTAGACCTCTTAGGAGCTGGAACTTTGGGCTTGGACTTGGACTTGGAGGGGGCAGCAGACTTCATAGCATCAAACATGAGCTTCTGAGTCTTGGCTGGAGGTGCATCAGCTTTTGGTTCCTCCTCCTCACTAGCAACCATGGAGGGTTTGCCAATGACATAAGCAGTAGTCTTTCTTGCCCTTTTCTTCTTCTTTTCAGCAGCAGCTGTCTCTGAGTCACTTGGCTCCTCAAGTGTAAAAGTCATGGTCTCTTTTGGAGTTGTGGCCTTGTCTGCCTTGGAGAGTGGAACTTTCCTCACTGCAGTTCTATCCTTGGCAATGCCAGAAGGCCTGGAACTAGCTGTTGTGCCATATTCCTTAGCAAGCACCACTTTCTTCTTCTTTGAGGTCACTTCCTCAGGCTGGAAGTCCTCAGCTTCTGTATATGAGCCCTTGTTCTTCCTTGTTCTCTTGGAAGCCTTAGGCAAATTGCTAGGAGTGCTCCTGCTGCCTTCATCAAAACTTTCTGCTGGACTTGATCCTTCACTGAGATATTCATATTGTTCTGACACATTCTGTTTGTCACTAGCATCTGACATCTTGCAACACAGACCCTGTGAATAGATAGGTATGGGCAGAGTAGATGAGTCATCACAAAAAGCAGATATTTTTCGAAAATTTGAGTTCAAATCTTAGTTTCAAGTTTTCACATAATGCATTTCGGCTCCACCGAGTTGATCATCTCGGTGATACCAAAGCACTCAGCAGAACCAAAACACACCATTTCGGTCAGACCGAGATGTGGTTCGGTGTCTCTGAGATGCTAGGGTTTCACTGAAACTTTACTTTCGGTCTCACCAATTCGTACTTCTCGGTGGCACCGAGACGTACTAGTGCAATGGCCTGGGCCTAACCGGTGACCCCGAAAATTTCAATTTGGTCGGTCCGAGATGCTTTCGGCGGAAACTTAACCCTAATTTTTTTGCTCGAAACTAATCTACGGAATTTATCTTGTGGACAGGAGACTTTCATACATAGCAAGATTCATGGAAAATCCCTAGTGCAATGTATCAGAAAATAGAGGCACAAGGGGTGGGATTTTTACCCTAACTCGATGCAAATCCCCTACGGCGGCAACGAAGGGAAGGAATTCCGTTGACGGCGGAGGAGTCCAACGGCGAGGGCTTGCTGGACGCAACGGCGAAGTTCGGAGACGAGGGCGACGGCAGCAGAGGGGGCGCAGGAGTCCTGACATTTGAGAATTTTCAACCGTACGAGACCCGCGGGATTATATACCCATCTGCTGTCTGTGGCACCGAATGGAACAAATCGGTGGCACCGAGACGTGTGACTGCGAGCAGTTACAACATATTGGTGGCTCCGAGTTGGTCTAATGAGTTACACCGAGATCAAAAACTCAGATCAATCAAATAGTTTCGGTGAGCCCGAATAGGAGTGGATTGGTCACACCGAAACAAATTTGAAGGTTTTGGAGTTCAGCCCTTTCAGATCGGTGGCTCCGAGTACGCCTCACCAGGAGGGTCCGTAAAAAACTTGTTCAATTTTTGTGATTTAGCAAGAATAGAATTTGAGTCAAGAAAGCATAGATAGCTAGATAAGGTGCTTAGGCATTCTTGTACATCCACTTGGCAAGAAATACTAAGACAATCAAAACAACAAATGGATGTCCTCGAATTAAGAAAACGTGCAAACCAACATGCTCACACAATAAAATGTCAAATGAAATATGTGTCAAACATGCACAACCAATTCTAGCATCTATCAAGCAATTGGTGATGACTAGGTCATCTATATATGAGTATATTGACTTAAGAGTCAAATGAGAACATTTGATCATAGGTCATACTCATCGTTTAAGCACAAGTGGGGTTGCCACTTTTACATAAAGCATTAATGTGTTCACACCATTTGAGTTGCTTTAGCTCAATTTTTTAGAGCAAAGCTCCCCCTAGATGTGATATCCCCCGAAAGAGGGATGAACTAACCTTGGGTTTTGTCGATGATGACTTCATGTAGATAGTGAAGATGTGGATGCTCAAATTGATGTAGTCCATCAAGAGTTCGGAGCAATCCTTTGGAGTTTTGCACTTTCAATACCTGCATGGGTTAGTCCCACAAGGAACATACAAGGATATATATCCATAGACATAGAGAGAATTGCACATATGATGATGTCCATGAATGCATTGAGTTACCTTGTCCCTTTTCTTACCAACAAGAGGGTTTGTGACTCCATGAACTAGTGCAAGATGTGAAAGTTGATTGCACAAGTCCTTGCCAAAATGAATATGAGTGAAGTATGTTGGCGGAGTCACCCTTAAGAACACTCTAGTTCTTCTTCTTTGGGACCCACATCAACTTGATGGGAATCATTGGAGTTGTAGTTGAACTTGATGAAGTCTTGGGAACCCATTTGACCATGGCTTTAAGAGCTTCTTCAAATGAGTCAATCTCTTCTTGAAGCTTGTCCTTGCCTTTTAGCTTGTGGTCTTGTGGTGGAAGATCATCTTGAGCTTGTGTTCCCTTAAAAGAAGTGGGGTCATACTTCTCTTGTTGAGGAACAAACTTCGTCTTGGGATATTGATCTTCTTCCCATTCAACTCCATTGGCATTGAACTTTCGTTCAAAACCAACACCTTGATTCTTCTGGTGTCTTCCTTGCTTGTGTACAATTTCCTCAAATTGCTTACTCCCGGCAAGACTCTTGTAAATTCCTTTCTCTATAATTCCCTTAAATAAGCTATTTTCTTGCTCAAGTGTAACTTGGCTAAGAGAATCGTTAGTGGAATCAAGAGAATTACTAGAAGCAACAATATTGGATTTAGCATGGTTATTGTTACTACTAGAAGAAGAATATTTCTTGCTCTTGTTACTAGGTTTAACTTGTGGCATGTAAGTAGACAAGAGGAGACATTTGGTAATGTAAGAAGGACTCTTCTTTCGAAGATCATCATTGATTGATTTTAGAAACTCATGCTCTTGATCTAAATTTAGCTTCTCGAAGCGTAGCTTCTCATGAGTTCTTAGGAGCTCTCTATGATCCTATTGAGTTGTTTCATGAGCTAACTTAATAGTGTTTAGTTCTTTAGTTAGATGCTCAATCTCCTTAGCATTGTCATTCGTTTCATCTTGATTAGCATGATTACTGGCAAGTTCACATCACTAGTTTTGTCAACAAACAAATCATCATTACCTAGCAAATCATCTTCATCACTATTGAAATCAAAATACTCGGGGTGTGATACCTTGGGGCCTGTAGCCATGAAGCATCTTCCAATTCCTTCATTTGGAGAATCAAATATGCCATGGGAGTTGGATGATACTAGAGCAAGTCCGGCAACACCTTCATCTTGAGTATATTCGGAGTCGGAGTGATAGCTTCTCTCGGAGTAGTTGTCGGAGTCAGAACCGGAACCGGAAACCCATTCATCAATATGAGCTTGATGTTTTTGTCTTGTGTAGATCTTTGATGACTTCTCTTTCCTTTCCAAATCCTTGCTTCTTCGAGAGGGTCTTCGTTCATAACGATCATCTCTACTCCTTCTCTCTCTTTGAGGTGATTCATCTCTTCTACTTCTCCTTTTTGGTGAGTCTTCTCTTTTCTTGTAGGGAGCCGTATACTCATTGGAGTAGTGTCTGGGTCTTCCATAATTGTAGCAATTACGATCACGACTAGAAGATCTTTTCTCATTGTAGGACCTTGACTTGGAGCTTCTATCTTTGCTTCTACTCTTATAGAATTTGTTGAAGTTTTTCACCATTAAGCTCAATTCTTCATTGGTGACTAGCTTGTCACTTGATGTTGTAGGAGCATCACTTGAAGCTTTGTATGCACCACTTGACTTGTTGTGGAGCTCTTTCTTATCCTTGAGTGACATCTCATGAGCAACAATTCTACCAATGACTTACGTGGGCTTGAGATCTTTGTAGTTGGGCATCATTTGGATCAATGTGCACACGGTATCATATTTACCATCCAAGGCTCTAGGGATTTTCTTGATGATGAATTTGTCGGTCATCTCTTCACTTCCTAAGCCGGCAATCTCATTTGTGATGAGAGCAAGCCTAGAGTACATTTTGGCGACACCTTCACCATTCTTCATCTTGAACTTGTCAAGTTGACTTTGAAGCACATCCAACTTGGATTCCTTGACGGACTCGGTACCTTCGTGCATATCAACCAAAGTATCCCAAATTTCCTTTGCATTCTCAAGACGGTTGATTTAGTTGAATTCTTCGGGGCACAATTCATTGAAGAGAATATCACAAGCTTGAGCATTGTATTGCAACATCTTCAATTCTTCCGCGGTCGCTTCACGATCTGGTTCTCTACCATCTTCAAAGAATTCACCTAGTAAGCCAATACGAACAACAGCCCAAACGGCGGGGTTATGACCAAGAATATGCATTTTCATCTTATGCTTCCAACTAGCAAAATTTGTGCCATCAAAATAAGGATCTCTACAGTGATAGTTACCCTCACTAGACGCCATACTCTTCTAGGTTGTAAAACCAAGGCTATGATCACCAAAGCAATGGAAATCAAGGCTAACAGAGACCAAAGCTCTGATACCACTTGTAGGACCAAAAGTATGTCTAGAGGGGGGTGATTAGACTACTTGACCAAATAAAACCTAACCTTTTCCCAATTTTAGTTGTAGGCATATTTTAGCAATTATGACAAGTCAAATAAAACCCTACACATGCAAGTCTAAGAGTATAGCAGCGGAATGTAAAACATTGCACATGTAAGTAAAGGGAAGGATTTGGAGAAGGCAAACGCAATGGGGACACGAAGATTTTTGGCGTGGTTCCGATAGGTGGTGCTATCGTACATCCATGTTGATGGAGACTTCAACCCACGAAAGGTAACGGCTGCGCGAGTCCAGGGAGGGATCCACCCACGAAGGGTCCACGAAGAAACAACCTTGTCTATCCCACCATGGCCATCGTCCACGAAGGACTTGCCTCACTCGGGTATATCTTCACGAAGTAGGCGATCTCCTTGCCCTTACAAACTTATTGGTTCAACTCCACATCATATCAGAGGCTCCCAAGCGACACCTAACCAATCTAGGAGACACAACTCTCCAAAAGGTAACAGACGGTGTGTTGATAATGAACTCCTTGCTCTTGTGCTTCAAATGATAGTCTCCCCAACACTGAACTCTCTCACACAGATTTGGCTATGGTGGAAGAAGGATTTGAGTGGAAAGCAACTTGGAGAAGGCTAGAAATCAAGGTTCAAATGGTAGGAATGGAATCTCTTGATCTCAACACATGAGTAGGTAGTTCTCTCTCGGAAAATGAATGGTGGAAGTGTAGGCACGTTCTGATGGCTCTCCTCAATGAGGAAGAAGGGGTGGAGGGGTATATATAGCCTCCACACAAAATCCAACCGTTACACACTTTTGACCCAACTCGGTGGCACCGATCGGAAATCTCGGTGGCACCGACATGTGTAAAAGTGTGAACGTTAGGAATCTCGGTGGGACCGACAGGAACAACTCGGAGGGACCGATGTGCAATGGCTAGGGCAAACCTCGTCTCGGTGGCACCGATTGCATCAGCTCGGTGGACCGAAGTGAAGCAATAAGGCAACAGAGAGTTGGCAATCCATCTCGGTGGTACCGGTTGCAATTCTCGGTGGGACCGAAATAATTGCAACAAGCAACATAGAGCTGGCAGGACCATCTTGGTGGGACCGAGATCCATATCGGTGGATCCGATTTGTTAGGGTTTGGCAGTGGCTAAGTCTAGATGAACTCGGTGGCTCCGGATAGGAAATATCGATGGGGCCGAGTTGGAATGTAGGGTTTGGACATATTTGGATGGAGAAAGTGGCTGAGGGTTTTGAAGCAATATCACTAAGCACTTGAGCAAAAAGATCATTAAGCAACACCTCATCCCATTTTAATAGTATTGGCTTTCCTATGGACTCAATGTGATCTTGGATCACTTAACCAAAAATGTAGAATCTTGAGCTTTTGCCAATCCATGTCCTTAGCATTTTGAGGGGTCCACAATCACTAATCCTTGCCATGCCAATCATTGAACATCCTGAAATATTTAACTTGAATGGACATTAGTTCAATGAGATATATGTTGTTATGAATTACCAAAACCTCCCGGGGATTAGTTGCACTTTCACGATCGCCGGAGCACAAAGCGGAGCGCGAGCTCCGCCTCATCCAGGTCAGATGAGCTCGACGAGTCGGCGTTGGCCAGCCCCACCCAGTCGATCTTGTTGGAGCCAGAGCCGGCCATGGCGAAGGGGGCGGAGGGGAGATTGGGTGGATGGGGAGGAGACGGAAGGGAGCGGAGAGGGCGAGAGGACTGAAGCAGAGTGGGGTTTGACTAGGGATCGTCGCCTGAATGTGGTTTCTGTGGGGACGGTGGTGGGGCGGCGTGGGCCATAGCAGGCGCGGCCAACATGGCGGCGGTGTCCGGGCCTCCTTATATCCACCCCACATATGTGTTTGCCGAACAGCCCGGGCATTTTGGCTAGGTGTGAGAAACCCGGTTGGCTGGTAATTCCGTGTCCAGGAAGTGACCAGGCAGGCAATCCGCCCTGGCGTTTGGTGTGGACATGGGGTCCGGTTGTAGATGCTCTCTTTTTTAGGGGTGGTTATAGATGCTCTAAGAGCTCGATCCACTCCACTCAAAAAATCCAACCATAATATGCACATAAGTAGTCCCTTCGTAGACTCACTATTTTAGTGATCTAAACACTCTTATATTAGTTTACAGAGGGAGTATTTATTTTCTTCGGAAGACGCAAGAGCCTTGCGCTTCCGTTCATTGAAAAGAAAGAACAAGTCCAAGCCTGGGAGATGGCCAGTGGGAGCCCAAAGGCCAAAGCCTGGCTTCCGCTCTAACCCTCGTTGTGCTGCTTCCACACCATCCCATAAGTATTCAGATCTACAGAGCCCAAAAGTATTTTCAGATCTGCAGATGTTACCACTTCCAAAACATCCATCCCAATATCGCTGACAACTAGCGCCGAAGATGCGCGGCGCACACCGCGCCCGTGGCAAGCCTCATTTATATTTTCGATAAATAATTTATTTTTTATTTTTATGCATGCAAGTCTTTTTTCATGTTTAGTTGGTTGGACTTATTTTATTTTGTTTGGGTTTTATAGGAAGGAAAGGAGATGTAGATTCATTTTAGCAAGGTTCATTGGTGCAATATGTTTATTTATAACACGTTTACAGCCATTGTAATTGCTATTTTTGTCCTGGCGGGTAGAAATGCTTGTCTTGTTTTTTGTATAGAACGACAAAAAACGTTGTAGGTGCTGTCTATTTTGTGTTTTTTGGTGCCGTCCATTTTGTGTTTTTTATAGAACGGAAGTGTTTTATGGATCATGCTATTGAAGTTTTGAATGAACCGTGGTTTATTTATGGCAAAGAGTTAAGCAATACATGTACGGTGTAAAACAAATTATTTTATGTACGGTGCAACAATTGAAAGCCCTTTTTTTAGTTTGCTGTGTGTGGGTAAACCATTTGTGTTTTGCCATTTGTGTCCTTGTGGAATTTATTCATGACGAATGTGAGGCCTGGTGGCATTCAATAAGGGAAGCAGAATCATCATGGATGTGAGGCCTGGTGGGGTTCCAAGCAGATTATTCTGTGGTGCATCAATTGGTAGTAAAAAGGACCAAGAAAACTGTTTAGTTGGGCCTATATGCATATCGCTGTCTAATGGCAGTTGAGCTAGAAGGTCTATGTTCGCCATATGCTCCGTGGCTTGCACTTGGAAATAGCAATAATTGTCGTCCAGTGATTTGCTACTTAGTGTCACCATGTCGATGATTTTTTCCCCATAAGCTCTAATATTTTACGTGGTATGTCGGTTATTGTTCCCGTTTATTCGCATTTACTTTTTTGGTTTATTGTTTCGGATTACTGTAATTGGTTTATTTGGGTTTCTGCTCTGGTTTACTACTTTTTGCTTTTTCGGTTTATTTGGGTTTGCTGATCCGGTTTAGTCGGGTTTATTGTTCCAGTTTTACAGTTCAGGTATTAAACTGTTCACACAGTTTGTTGTTCTGAGTTACAATTCGGGTATTGTTCCAGTTTACTTTTTGAGTGGGTTAACGTTTTCGGTTTGTTCAGGTATTTTTTTTTTGTTCCACTGGCTTTATGTTCATGGTTATTTGAGTTTGTTGTTTATATTATTTTGGGCTATTATTTCGTTTAGTAGTTCTGGATTTATTCGGATACTGTTTCGGTTTTGTTCAGGTAATTGTTGGTGCACTGTTCACTGTTTGTCGTGGTGTAAAAATAGACAGTAATCCGTGAAGAACTTATTCTGCCCACGGATTACTGTTCGTGCAAATACACTGTTTTGGTTTACTGTTTTATGCCTCGACAACACCATCATAAAAAAGGAGCGGGAGATGATTGAGGCAGATGATCGAGGCAGCTCTGCATCGGTACGCCAGTGGAGAGAAATGATGTGTAAACAAAGCCTAAATTTTAACCTGTAATAAAATCTCACTTTTTTTATCTAATGCGTATTTTTTTTCAAACACTGTTTACATGGCACTGTTCACCAATGCCTACTGTCCGTTTGTGTACTGTTCACATCCGGACACTTTTCGCATTAACTATTCACTGCTGGACACGTAACTGAAAAGTAGCTGTAAGAAAAAAAAAGTCAAAAAACCCAGAAAAAGGGAAAGCCTCCCGCTTTAGTATAGGTACTTATTGGCTCAACACCCAAGCAGAGTAAGCAAAAGAAGATAAAAGAAAACATGCCCTGTTCAGTGTTCACATCTTTTCCAGAAAGGGAGGTACTATACATCAGTAATAATTTCCACGAACCAGTGCACCGAGCAACTCTTAACTAGTGCCACAACATACCCAAAGGAAGCACAAATGACATTTCATACTGTGCACATGGACCCGGTTTTTGTACAAACATTTCATATCGACTTGTATGAGCAAAAACAATCTACCGAGAACTCAACTGCGAATCTGTTGACCAAAACATAAGGCTTTCGCCTTGGGAGCTAAGCCGAACTTGGAACATCATGTATGGAGGTGTAGAGCTAGTGTTCTATGATCTGCACGATGGAAGGGATAGGCCTCCACAGAAAGCAGCAATGATCAAGTAAAGTAGCAGCACAATGACCACCGTCAACACCGCTCTGCAACAAACGCAGAACAAGAAACATCTCAGAAGCTGCCCAACAAGTTTAACACTTACAATTGATTGACGAACACCTTACACACCAGAGAACTCAGGAGTATATGGCATGGCGCAATTCACTCATGAGCATGACCAAATCAAAGTAAAGTAGAGAAAGCAATATCAGGACCAGAATGGATTCGGAAGCACCGAGCGACCTCGGTCGGTGATGGTAGGCAGCCTAGCGTTGTCTGCGGAGTGCGCAGGCGGAGAGGAGGACGAGGACGATGAAGACGAGGACGGCGAGGAAGGAGGCGACGACGGCGCCGCTGGTGCGCTGGCAGAAGCCGTGGAACTGCATGCAGATGGGCACCCAGTTGGCGCGCCGGCTCCCCTCGTGCGCCACGTACACGATGGCCGCCGCCGCAGACGCGGCCGCGGTCACCAGCACCACCATCACCGTGTCGCAGACGAGCAGCAGCAGCCTGACGCCGGTCGCCTTGGGCCGGATGATGCCCACGATGGAGAAGGGGAGCGACAGCACCAGGTACCCCGCGGCGACGGCGTTGGCGACCATGAAGAAGGTGAAGGCCGGGAAGTCGTCGAACCTGGCACGGAACTGGAAGAACTCGGTGAAGACGGAGAGCGTCTCGTCGGAGGTGCCCGTGGAGATGGCCGCCGCGAGCGTGGGCCCGAAGGCCACCACCCTGAGCAGCAGGTCCACGAAGGCCATGCAGCGACGGAAGCCCTCGGCGCCGCTGCGCAGGATGAACGGCACGCCGCCGCCGGACTTGCGCTGCTGCTGCTGCACCGGCGCGGCTGCGGCTGCTGGCGGTGGCGCGGCCGTAACCGGGGCCTTGCCGGTGGTGTCGTCCATGTGGATGACAGTGGCCTCGTTGGTGCTGCTCATGTTGGCTAGGATGGCTAGCTGCTCTGCTTGTCTGGGAGATTGAAGATGAAGACCAAGATTGCTTGTTGCGTAGAGACCATGCCGCAATGCAGCATATATGCACACAGGCAGCATGCAGATCAGGTGCAGAGGTAGTGGAATAGTTGGAGGAATGATTGATCGAAGAGCTTGATGGTGAAGAAGTTGAGAGGGATGTAGTTAGTGTGGTTGGGTTTGCAGGAGTGGTTGCTTTAGTTTGCTGGAATTTTCTTTTCTAACTGCTCTGCATTTCACCGATACTGGAATGGAAGTATAGGACACGACCGGGAGCAGTTCAACTGAAAAAAAGAAGCGTACAGATATCCTCACACCTATTTTAGCTTAAAAATAAAAGAGAGGCAAAAGTTCAACCAAGGTGGCTGGCATCGCAAGGATATATTCCCTCAGTTTCTTTTTAATCTGCATATAAAATTTATCTCAAGTCAAGTATAAAGTTTGACTAACTTTATTAGAAAAAATATCAACATTCATAATACGAAATCAATAACCTTAGATGCATCATGAAATTAATTTTCATACTATATAACTTAAGTATTGTAAATGCTAATATTTTTTAATATAAATTTGGTTGAAGTTTGCATAGTTTAACTTCAAACAAATCTTATGCTGAGTAAAAATAAACATAAACGGAGGGTGTACTACAACTGAGTAAACTAAGAGCATGTTCGGATCCAGGGTGTACTACAACTGAGTAAACTAAGAGTAGGGATGTAAGTGGCAAATAAATGGCGTCCGCAATCCCGTTTAATTAGTTTTTGCTAGCTTGATAGTTCATTTTTCTCAAACAAACAAAAAAAACCTTTTTGAACTATCATATCATAAGTGGACTTTAAACAGGATTAAACGGGACCCAGTTGACATCCCTAACTAAGAGCATGTTCGGATCCCCTCCACTCAAAAAATCCAACCATAATATGCACAAAAGTATTTATTTTCTCTGGAAGACGCAAGAGCCTTGCGCTTCAGTTCATCGAACATATAGGATGTGTTTGGTTGCATTCTCACCTCAGCATAGTTATTCCCTCTTCATGCATGTTCAACTCAACACCCCTCTTCATGCATGCTCCTAGTATATTTGTGCTAAGCTAGTGTGGACTCATGCACCCTTCATACACTCTACCAAACACCCAAAAGTGGATCGAGAAGAGAACTTTTAGACTCATGCACCCTTCATACACCCTACCAAACACACCCTACACCGCTACACTACCCGCCCATAGAAAGCACTAGCGATCGCTAAGTCAGCTGGTCCGTTGGATTTCACTGCGACAGGATTTTTTACAGTGCTGTCAAACTCTTAGCCATTGGTTATTCGTGACTCCTTTGTTTCAATTTTTTGCATGACGGGTGGGCCTCAAATTTCCCCGGGCCCAGCATCCTCATGCATCCTGTGCGCGTCCTGGGTGAGAGAAGGGAGAGGCGTGGGGCTGGATCGTGGTGCATGGTGAAAACCTAGACACCAATCCCTCGCATCCCCGAACAGCCAATCCCTCCGCTCCCCTCGAGACCCGCTCCCCTCCTCCCCTGCCCTCCTCTGCGCCGCCTCCTCCTCCCCTGCGCCGCCGCCTCCTCCCCTTCCTCCCTGCCCTCCACTACGCCGCCTCCTCCGCCCCTTCACTTTTCTCTTCCGCGGCGGCGGCGACCAGCAGGCAAAAGGCGACGCCGACGGTGCTCGATTCGATATGCAGGAGAGAGAGAGAAGATAAGAGGGAGAGAGAAGGAAGGAGAGGAGGGAGAACTCCGTTGCCGCCGCGTGCCGTACTTCTGGATCGAGCGCTGCCTGACCAAGGGATAAGAGTAGGAGGTAAAACCCTAGGCACCATGCTCCTGTGTGGGCTGCATCCCCACATCTCCCGTTTCATTATTTCGCCATCGCTGCCTCTTCTCTTCTTCGTTGCTCTGCTTCTTCCCCTGATTCCTCTTTTTCGTTTTTTCTCTTTGTGGCGCCGCCGGGGATGAGAGGAGCAGCTGCTGAAGCAGGCGCGGCGCTGGTGCACTGCTGGCGAAGCGGTGGTCGACGGTGCCGTCGAGGTCATCCTTGGCAGAAGGTAAGCCAAGATCAATCTCTCACAATATTCCTTTGTCGTCTGTGTTCTTATGAAACTTAGTGATTGGACTTTCTCTGTTATGTTTCACACATTGCTACTTTTAGTTATCCCCATTGGCTTGCGGACATGCTCCTGCTGGGTTGAGCATTTAGCACTGCTGCCCCTGCTGTACATAATTAGAGGAATAGTTTGGTTCAGTTAGAGGAATTGGTGTTTTTGGATAGTAATGTTTGGGCCAATTCTAGGTTGATCAGTCCGTAATTTCAAGAGTCTCCAAATATGAGTTGTAGTGTAGGTCTCAGGCTTTCCAAAGAGTATTTGTTTGTGCTTTTTGACCGGGCAGTTTCAGAGCAGCCATCAATTTAATTTGTTGTCCAGGAGGTTATTATCCTGAGCGCAGTTTTTTCATTTGCCAGTTTAGGGCCTGTTAGAGGTTGAATTAAAATAAACTTTCAACACGAAAGTTGTAGATAAGTTTCTGTAGATGCTTATACACTTATAATTTGTTCGAATTCCTCTTCTATATCGAATCCTATAAAAATATTAAAGGAGGTTGTACTATGTTGGACAGAATTTCATTCTCAGCTTCATCGGTGTCAGCTTCATCACTAAGAGGACGGACTCCGGAAGGCAGCCTCCTCCTAAGGCGCCAGGACCGGTACCTCCTGAAACGTCCATCCTTACTTCCATTATTTTCTGGTGATGCGCCATTAGGGTTCGTGTTCATTGCCATTTTGGATTCATATGTGAAGTCTATTGTTGTTAATTACAGTTAACTAATTTCTTAATTCATGGTTGTTTTAGTTGCTGACCATATGATTGGTAGCCTTGGACAGAAGAGGGCCAGCAACAAACAGAAGCAACCACTGTGCTGAAGCAGGCGCGGCGCTGGTGCACTGCTGGCGAAGCGGTGCTTGACGGAGTCGTCGACGTCGTCCTTGGCAGAAGGTAAGCCAAGATCAATCTCTCACAATATTCCTTTGTCGTCTGTGTTCATATGAAACTTAGTGATTGCACTTTTTCTGTTATGTTTCACACATTGCTACTTTTAGTTATCCCCATTGGCTTGTGGATATGCTTCTGCTGGGTTGAGCATTTAGCATTGCTGCCCCTGATGTACATAATTAGGGGAATAGTTTGGTTCAGTTAGAGGAATTGGTGTTTTTGGATGGTAATGTTTGGGCCAATGCTGGGCCGATCAGTCCATAATTTCAAGAGTCTCCAAATATAAGTTGTAGTGTAGGTCTCAAGCTTTCCAAAGAGTATTTGTTTGTGCTTTTTGGCCGGGCAGTTTCAGAGCAGCTATCAATTTAATTTGCTGTCCAGGAAGTTATTATCCTGAGCGCAGTTTTTTCATTTGCCAGTTTAGGGCCTGTTAGAGGTTGAATTAAGATAAACTTTCAACACGAAAGTTGTAGATAAGTTTCTGTAGATGCTTATACACTTATAATTTGTTCGAATTCCTCTTCTATATCGAATCCTATAAAAATATTAAAGGAGGTTGTACTATGTTGGACAGAATTTCATTCTCAACTTCATCGGCGTCAGCTTCGTCACCAAGAGGACGGACTCCAGAAGGCAGCCTGCTCCTAAGGCACCAGCACCGGTACCTCCCGAAATGTCCATCCTTCCTTCCATTATTTTCTGGTGACGCGCCGTTAGGGTTCGTGTTCATTGCCATTCTGGATTCATATGTGAAGTCTATTGTTGTTAATTACAGTTAACTAATTTCTTAATTCATGGTTGTTTTAGTTGCTGACCATATGATTGGTAGCCTTGGACAGAAGAGGGCTAGCAACAAACAGAAGCAACCACTGTCCTGTCCAGAACATGTATATCTTCAGTTTTGGTTGCCTTCCGTTTACTTGCCAACAAGCGACACTGAGCTCACATATTTACTGTTTTTGCTTTGTTATATACTTAATCTGCTAGACAATCTGTAAAAGGGAAATTCATGCTCAACAATTTTGTATATTTATAAACCTAGATGCTACTCTAATCAGGTTTACTTCTTCCATATATTTTCTCCTCTCGGTGTGTATAAACAGTGCACAAAGTTAATTTCTTTTCCTTCTGGACCGCATCTAATTTTAAAGAAAATAGAGAGGAATCTGAGAGATACACAACCAGAAGAATTTTGTTTTTTTGACTTTTCGACCGTGTCTAACTTTTGGTAGAAGAGAGAGGAATTTGAGATAGATAGACAACCTGAAGAGCTTTGAACAGCTTTGAACGTTCGAGTATGCCGCCGGCCTCCTTGCCGCTGCTGTCGCGTGGCTGGCACCAGTGTGTGGCAGCTGCTGAGATGGGCGCAGTTTACTCCGGGTTCGGTGATGGTGTTGAAAAGCACCTTAACTGAGCCAAGGAATTTAGTAGCATTGTGGGATGATTAACCAATTTTTTTCTGCTTCCTATACTATCTTCTCATATTATAATTTTGGTGTCCTGGTAGGCAGGGATCAGCTTTGGTGGCATCCGATGCTGGCAGGCCACAGCTTAGAGCAGAGGAAGCTGACATGGTGTTCAAAATTCAGATGGTCATTGTGATCGACCAGATGTTGCGCCTGATGTCACCCTGAGCCTCGAGGGCTTGTTAGCAGTGCTCATAAAGTAAGAATATGCTTGCCCACTCCTGTCTCGCATCAAGCTTCCGTTTATTTCCCTAAAATTCCTCTAATTTTGATGTGTGCATGTCTGAGAAAGAAATAAGAGGAATAAACTATGGTATGTCTTGGCGAAGTACATTATTTCCCTGGTTTGTGAAATTAATGCGCCCAAATTCGCGTACGGTCTGGTTTCGGACTAACAATGGCTCGTTGTGTTATATTGCAACTAAAAAAAGAGATGGACATAATAAAGAAGCTTGGTGAACAAATATATATCTGAATCCTCTACACGGTATAGATGCTATAATTTTTGTTAAATGGAAGTTAGTTTCAGATTCTTAAAAATATTATCCTTCAGTCCTATACATACAAGGTACTGTCCTGGCATGGATATAGCCTGCAACCCGCATCTCTAAACAACACGAACCTATCCACAATCATAAACTTGTGTATTGATCCTCTATTCAGATTTCTTATTAGCTCATTCTGGCCTGTGTGATTTTTTTGTGTTTGCTTTACAATGGCCCAATGCATCTCGGTCGATATATATATGTGATGCCATTGGTTGGCCTGGATCGGATAGCTAGGTTTGATCGATTCGGTTAATATATGTTTATGTTTCTATTTAGGTTTCAGCACCTTTTGATGTGTGTGCGTGCTGCCATTGAGTAACTTGATCTGTTTTCCTGGCTATTCTATGTGCATTTACATGTACATGATAGTCATTTTGATTCAGTTAAGATATGTTCAGATTTCTGTTTAGATTTCGGCACCTTTTAAATGTGCTACCATGGGGTAACCTGAGTCTATTTTAATGGCAACAGGACCTGCAAGTGCATGGCCCACTGCCAATAGTCCTAGAAGCGACCGAAATTGTTGCTATTTTGACTTTGTCTGATACATGGACTGCTATTCTGATCTCTATGTTTTCCCGTTGCTTCATTCAGTATGTCCACGTCAAACCAGAAATTACATGCATTTGAATGATGATAGCTTAGCACTCAATGATAAATGTGATGTTGTTTTATGTTTATGTGAAAACCGATCTATCGGTTGTTAGTTTGAATCAGTACCCAAGCCATCCTCCTCACTGCCCTCCTCTCAGCTATTCAGGTAGTTCTTCCTTCTTGATAACAATGAGAAAACGATTAGGTTGGTTACACAGTATACTTCATGATTGCGGCAGGCACAAAATGCTTGGCAGACTAATATAATTATGCCTCATTTCTATTATCAAGCTCTAAGTGTATATTGAGATGCCTTTGTACAATGAAAGATCCATAGGGTTGTAGGTTTGTTTGCTTGTAGATTTTTGTGCAGATATTTGAATTGTGCAAATATTTAATTCGAGTTATAATTTGTTGTCTCTCGATGTCGCTAATTCTGTATGAGCTGGAGGTGACCATCATCATGTTCTTTCTATTTTTTATAGATAATGTTTTCTTTCTAATAATTAGTTTTATTCCAAGATTAATGATGCTTTCACTCTGTTTTCAGATTGACAATTTCCGCCGACCCTTGTTGCACTCAATGATGGTTGATGCTAACGTGGTCCATTAGCTTTTATTATGTTGAAACTTGCTTCACTCGGTCATCTCTACTTTTGACAGCCACAGAAATATGTGACAACTAACTTATGCTTGATTATTTGCTCATTTTTATTCCTTATACATTTAGCTCTTGTCCTTGATTAGTTCTTTTGCAAGGAGAGTGTTTGTGTTCAACATAATATTCCATTTCCAGGTTTGCACTAAAACTAACTGCAATAGAAGAAAGTGCATAAATAATGAACAAGGAAAAGCTACAGATTGATATGTCCAGGTTACAAATTTTTCTACCTCCACCCCATATTCCCACTTATGGTTTAGTGAAGAGTATGATTTCTCGCTTGGGAGGATGCCATACACAAGATATGCATTTGTTTCCAATGCACTTTCATTACAGTTGCTTTTGTTTAAATTATAAAGCAACCTTCTAGAGCAGATCATTTTTTATGGATATATGACGACAGGTCTGCGATTGCATTGTCAAAAGCAAACCTAGGGTGTTTGATGTTTCCATGTAGTTTTAAAACAACCTCCTAGCACTGTTCATTTTAGATAGATATATATAATGGTATGAGATTGACTATGTCCCTTCCATTGATGTGCTTCTCCAGATTTGAGGAATTGTTTGGGTTTTATCTACTTGTCCATGAAAGATGCTTCACGAGGAAAATTCCTCGTATAATGTTTTTTGAGAGGAAGAGTTTAGGGAGTACTATATCTCTTAAGGTATGTCAGAGAATTGAATATGAACTCACATAAAAGAATCGAGATTACAAACGTAGAGGCTTCACTAGAAGAGAGGCCCTTGTTGTAGATAACAAGAGCCATGTTTTTTGTAGGTACAAGAACCATATTTCTATTGATGATTATCTCCCAGCAATGAAAGTCGTATGTGACAAACATGAATAAGCAGGGGAAAGGTCAACTGCTCTCTTCCTTTTTGTTTGAGTGTTAACTTCTGTTTTCAATTTCCAACTTTGTGCAACTATTTTCTATATATGTATAGGTGCTTGCTATGTTAGATATAAAAAAGGATCTTGGTTACAACAAGCCACGTGGGGGTTACAGCAAGCCACGTGAGCACAGGGCATGGAGAATTGCCAGTATTCTTGAAATCCCTTGTTGCATTTGTTCTTTGTCCTCCTGGGATGTTACTAAGACATCCTTTTCTTAGGTATTGAGTAGGATTTTAGATGCACAACCTGTTGAAAAAAATCAATGCTTAAGTTGACAATAAGGTGATGTTTACTTGGCCTTTTGTTCTAATCATTTGTTGTTATTATCACATATCATTTCATCATTTTTTTGGCTTCATTCTTTCCTTCCTGCTCGCGGCAGGTACAAGACTCGGGCAACGGGCAAGTAGAAGACTCGGGAAACGGGCAGGTAGAAGACTCAGGCAACGGTTAATGGACAAGCACTATATACACAATGCATCTTTGCTAATATATCTTACTTTATAAAGCCATCAATGTATGCTATTATCAAGTGTTTTGAATATTTTATTTTAAGCTATCATGTAACGGAATATAAGTATTCATTAACTTGGTTCTAAATCAGTCTAATATGCATGGTTTGAATGCTCGGCTTGCTCTCCCTTTTTGCGTGATACGAATATTTTCTTTTAAGCTATCATGTAATGGAATGTAAGTATTTATTAAGTTGGTTTAAATCAATCCCATATGCATGATTTTAATACTCGGCTCGCTCTCACTTTTTGCGTCATGGGCGCAACGGGTCATCTAGAATGAACAAAGGAAAGCATATGCTTTTGCCTTCAAATGCACTTCCAAGGGACTGCGCCTGATCATCTACTCAATATAAGTAAGTTGCAAGAGTCCCTTGTTATATAACTTAGCATTAGTATAGATGCCTACCAAGACTTATATTTTTATCATCGTTTTGGATTTTATGTAATCCTCTAAGACCATCTTGTGTATTTAACTGTCGGTTATTTGCTGCTTAGACTGTTGTGTGGTATGCTTTTGAAACAGTCGTGATGAAAGAAATATATGCTATCATTTTAATGCACATTCTTCCAATACTTGGTTTGCACTCAGCCTTTGCGTCATCGGCGCAACGGGTCATCTAGTTGAAAAGAAAAGTTCCAAGCCTGGGAGCTGGCCTAGTAGGAGCCCAAAGGCCGAAGGACTGGCTTCCGCTCTAATCCTGGCGAGCAGGAAGGGGTGGCCTGGCATGCTCGTTGCGCTGCTTCCACAACACCCAGGATGTACGCAGAGCACAAAAGATTCAGATCCACAGACGTTACTGCTTCCAAAACATCCATCCCAATATAGCTGACAATTTGCGCAACACCCAAGCAGAGTAAGCAAAAGAAGACGAAAGAAAACATACTCTGTTCAGTGTTCACATCTTCTCCAGAAAGGGAGGTACTATACATCAGTAATAGTTTCCACGAACCAGTGCACCGAGCAACTCTTAACTAGTGCCACAACATACCCAAAGAAGCACAAACGACATTTCATACTGTACACACGGACCCAGTTTTTGTACAAACATTTCATATCGACTTGTATGAGCAAAAATAATCTACCGAGAATTCAACTGCGGATCTGTTGACCAAAACATAAGGCTTTCGCTCTGGAAGCTGAGCCGAACTTGGAACATATTGTATGGTGTCGAGCTAGTGTTCTATGATCTGCACGATGGAAGAGATAAGCCTCCGCAGAAAGCCGCAATGATCAAGTAAAGTAGCAGCACAATGACAGCCGTCAACACCGCTCTGCAACAAACGCAGAACAAGAAACATCTCAGAAGCTGCCAAACAGGTTTAACTGACATGTACTCCCTCGTTTCTAAATATAAGACCTTTTAGAGATTTCAATACGGGCTACATACGGATGTATATAGACGTATTTTAGAGTGTAGATTCACTCATTTTGCTCTGTATGTAGTCCGCATTGGAATGTCTAAAATGCCTTATATTTAGGAACAGAGGCAGTAAAAGTCAACAGAAATAAAACTCTGGTGTTATAGACAGCCATTGGTTGGTTACTTGGCTGCACTTGCCAATAGTAGCCACTAATTACAAGATTTCCTAGTCAGAACAGGGGTTTCTGCGATTTCAGTCATGACACACCACACTAACTTAAGCCATTAAACTTGAGAGTTAGAGGATGTTTGGATGAGGGGCATTTTTTTTTACAAAGTTCTAGAATTTACTTCAAATTATAAAAGCTCCTCTAAAGTTACCCCTTACCCGAACAGTGTAATTTACTCTATCTGTATAATTTAGCCATATTTTCTTTAAGCAAAGCACATATCTTGCATTTCTCATAAAACTTGCTTATGTTCAGAAATGACAGTTTCCAGCCAGACTGAATCTGGGGACACGGAAAACTACAACTGGCCGGAATCTGGTTATGCAGATAACAGATCTGGAGGTGCTTTGTGGTATCAATAGGGAGTTGCACACTGTAAAAAAACTTTTTAGAAAAACTTTCAATGGCCATGCTACTGATCCATAATTGGCTGCTAGTGTACTCAAAAGTTAACAAGAAGAACAAGAAAAAAATACTGAAGATGGAGATGTGTAGCACTTACAGAAGCTTGACATTCTTCATCCAGAGAGCTCTCCGAAGCCTCTTGGATTGCTTGCGGAAGTGAAAACCGCTGTCCTGCATTGTGGAGGTCTTGTCTACAAGAAGCGAGATGCGGTCGCCTCTGTCCAGAATCTTCTCTATGTTGTCAACCATGACGGTGTGTATCTGCAGGTTTTCGCAAGCATAAGCACTGTAAGCCCAGCACTGCTAACTATACAACAGAAATGTCCCAAATGCAAGCATCTCGTGGTACTCGCCTCACTGACTTCGCCCCGGAGGCGGTTGAGCGTGTCGGCACTGGGGTTACTGGAGAAGAACTCCATTTGCTGGTGCAGCACCCTGGCGAACTCATCGTTCATGGCATAGGCCAGCGCGGAATGGGCGACCCTGCCGTAGTTCTTCATGAACCTCATCTGGATGTCCTCGAGATAAATGAAGGGAACTCGTCCTGCATCATGAAGAGATGGCATGGCAAAGTGTTAGCAACAAGCAGAATGATTAAACATAGACTACTAGATGCTGGCAAGGCATGATGATGATCTATAATTGGTTTGCTTCGGTACACAAAACTGAAAGAACTGTCCATGATGAACCGAAAAACGCAATTCTATCCCAACATCTCAGATCACGTCATGTTTGCCGCACATCCCGCTGAGAGGAGAAGCCGAATCTAACAAGAGCTACATAAGCCCTCAATTCAGCATAACTGACTAAGGGCCAGTTCTTTTCGGCGATTCTCCCAGAATCACCCCCCTCCCCAGCTTCTCCCAGAATCGCCACTCCATATTTTTTTTACAATCCTAACTAATTAGACCTTAATTAGCTAGGATTGTAAAAAATATATGAAGTGGCGATTATGGGGGAAGCTGGGGAGGGGGAGCGATTCTCGGAGAATCATCCAAAAGAACTGGCCCTAACTAGAGGCCGAGTGAAGGAGGGGGTTAGCAGTACTGACTTCCGAAGGTGTCGTTGGCCATGCAGAGGAAGGTGAGGCCGTCGGCGGGGGAGCGGAGGACGTGGAAGATGTAGCGGTCCTGCGCGAAGCAGAGGCGCGCCTCGGCCTCGGAGGGGAGCTTCTCGAGGATGCGGCGGGCGACGGCGCCGGCGTTGCCCGAGACGGCGGCGAACTCGGCCAGCACGACCGTGCCGCGCGCGACGAGCGCGTACACGATCGCCATCCTCCTCCTCCTCCTCCTCCTCGGTCCCGAGGGGCGGGGGTGGGAATCGAAATTGGAACTGGAGTCGGGAAGCGGAGGCGGCCTGAGCTGATCTGATCTGACCTTGGGTCCAGGAAGACGGAGGGAGGCGTGTAGTATAACTGATTGGGAGGAGAGGTGCGATGGATGCGGGGGTTTCGAGCGGCGCCGTGCCGTACTGCCGTCGACTACCGTTTTCTATTCTAGAGTACAATTCACGGTTTTCTCCGCCCAATCTTCTTTCTTTTTCCCCCTTGCTCTCACGACTTGCTTTGTACTGTACTTTCATGCCGATGCCGTGCGGTCTGTTTGCTTGGTAGCCCTTGTAAAATGTAATGTTTTGGTGAAATAAATTGGTTTTTTCTTAAGCATTTGCGCTTATTTTTATAGTGCATATGTTTACTTAGGCACCTCAGATATAGAAAATAGGCACCGTGGTTAAGCAAAACCCGGTTTAGTTTCACAAGCCCCTTACATTGTACTCCATCCGTCCCAGAATAACTAGCGCTGATTTATCAGTGATGCTTATTTTGGGACGGAAGGAGTACATGGTTTTATGTGGATCGAAAGTCAAAAATTGAGTCACCTTGTATTTAACACATTTGTTGTTGGCCTCCCCTAAAAAAAATATAATTGTTGTTGTGGCCTATTGCTTGCTTAAAAAAAAGGAAAATAAAATCTTAGTCCAAGTTTTTTCTTCGATTAAACATAGTCGAGTAGAAGGCACATTGTTCTACTATGGGCGTGGAAGCACCGCAAATCGGAGTAAGCAGACCTCACCAAAATTTGCTACGATTATGAGGCAAGCAGTCGTCGACGTGTCATGTGGGTAGTGACACCACACGGCAGGTGTGGTCAGCCCTTCATGTTGATGAGTATTTGAATGATGTTTGAAGGAGAAAGAAGAAAAGGAGAACAAGGAAAGACACCATGGCAGTAGCAAGGCCAGGGAAGAATAATTTGCCAAAGTGGTTAGGGTTGTGACACAGAGTCAAACGAGGGTATAGATTGCGTCGCTAGAAATGCTAAACACCAAAGAAGAATGAAGATCACTCTCCTTATAGACTTCCTCATAATTTTCAAGATTTAAGCTTAACAATATCTCAAAAAACAAGGGATTTTTTAAAGTGAAACATGAGGACTAAATTAGTAAAACATGAATCATTTCAAACAGATGGGCTCAGTCTCTTGAAGGTGCTCATAGGGTAAGGTGTGCATTCATAGCGCCTATGTGTATATATATGAGCGTCTGCGTCTGTACTGTGTTAAAAAAATCACAAATTATTGATCTAGTTGTTGGTCAAGTTTATATCTTGAAAGGCATGAGTAATTTGTGTAAACCTGTGAACTGTTAGTCTGAGTAAAAAAAGGACAAAAGAACTTAGATATAGAAGAAAAAAATAAAAGTACCCCTCTGATCCATATTAATTGTCGCTCAAACAGATGTATCTAGACGTAGTATTTACTTATTTATGTAATTTAAAATCATGGAACGGTGGCGCTGGTATTTATAAAGAACGTACTACTATTTAGGAAACACAACACATAGCTTGGAGTACATTTTGGATGTTGTCCATTACTAGAACAAGAGAAAATAGAAAGATACCCCAACTGATCACAACATACCAGAAAACGCACTGTATGCCACCAACCATTTCATGGCACATGATCTGTTCCGAATAGAGCCTTCTCACAAATATACAAAGCTCACACTGCCCACGATTGAACCATTACAGGAGAGTTCAGCAATCTTCTCTCAACTACACTCCTAATAATACCAATCGTACATGACCCAAATCACAGTGCCCAGCTGAGCCGAGAACCAAGACAAGAGCAAAAAGACCAAACAACACTTGCTCTACAAACCCTACAATCTATCACCAACACTAACATGATCTGATGGGTGATGATGATGATGTTTGACAGAACAGATGGTCACATTTTCTTCCTTTCTATATCTCCTCTTTTACGTGGCAGGGCGACCTGGATGAACAGGCTCACCTCCTCTCCCCTTGTTAACTCTGTCTTGCTCTCTCTCAGGTCTATTCTATCTATGCATATTTTTCGTATATACACCACAAATTATATATGTATCACAAGGCTAACTGACAGTCTCCATGCGCCTAAGCCAGATTAACAACTGCTGTTGTCTCCAACAAATTATGTCCAAATGAGAGCACCTGAACAAAAACATGTAAGATTCTCACTAGAATAATGGTGATGACACTTCAATATCCAAATGATGCTACAATTTTCAAATTTTCTTCTTCCAGAACTCAAGCACTTGTGGCAAATGTTGTTTAGCAGTTTATAGTAACTCGGTTACCAGGCTATGAACATGGCTTATGTTTCAAAAGAGGGGAGGGATTATATACCTGATGTTCAGCTATCTATCTTCAATGCCCCTTACTCCTTGTCTCCACAGCCGAACCATCCTTGAGTGCTTCTCGAGCTTCGTTTTCTTTTCCTAATGAAAATAGGGCCGCAGCCTGAAGATAAAATGCAGTTGGCCATGTAGGAAATATCGCCAGAGCCTGCACTGCATCATCCAGAGCTTGCTGTGGCATGTCATTCATGAGATATGACAAGCAACGCCTCGCATAAATTGTTGGTGAAACCATGGTACCAACATCAATGAACTGCATGACAATTAAGAAAGATAATCAAAAATGAACTCCAGGAACAGAGATTTGTGATCAAATACAACCAGCTTAAAGCTACATTTTTCCAAAAGAAAGATATATGGCCAAGCAACTTAGTCGTGGTTGTTGCAAAAGATAGAGCACACCAGATTCAAGCCGTATTATAAAAATCATATATGGTGTCATGGATTGAGTATGACCCAATGATAACAAATGGCAATTTAAGAGAAACCAAATAGGCAAATGAGGGGCAACCTGAGAGTAGCAATCAATGGCCATGCTAAAATCCTTTTGTCGAAATGCAGTGTCGCCCTTCTTCTTTGAGTCAATTGTAGCTTGCATTTGATTAGTCCACATCTGAAATGAGAGCTGCAACCGAGAAGAAACAAGTTAGGTGAAATTCTCCTAACAGAAATATTAAAAATCCACTAAACCCTAATACATTGTTATTCATTTATTTAACAGCCAAATAAATTTTCTTTTCTTTAGTAAACAATATAAAGCATGCACATTGTGTTTTACCTTTACACATCAAGTAGACAGTGAATCAAAGGGGGGGGGGGGGGGGGGGGAATGGGGGGTGGGGGGGGGGGGGAATACTTGCCTCATTTGCTGTTCCCTCATCATCTTTATAGCCAGCTGTTTCTAGATGTTCATGTATTGCAGTAAGATCCTTTCTGGAGCAAGCTTCAGCAAGAGGAGAAAGATGAATTGATTGAAGAGTAAATGCACCACCACGGGGCTTATCCATCAGATCGTAAGATTGGGACTGCAAAACGTATCAATAGTATCACAACCTTGAGTTCAAAACATTTAAGTAGACAAATCAAGGAACAGAGGCATGCTTTTATTCTATACTGAAGATGCATATATATTCACCTCAACATCCTTCTGAAGAGAAGCCAGTGCAAGAACCAAAGATCTTACATTAGGCCGCTCTCGTGGTTCATAATGCAGGCACCTTGAAGCTAAACGCATCAGGTCTGTTCCTTCCTCGTTCGAAAATTGGCCCTCTAAACAGGAGTCTATGAGCATACTGAAGTTCCGACCACGAATCAGGTCAAGAGCCTGGACATATTGGCAGTAAATCAGTTTCGTTACAACAAAACATTATTCTGATTGTTCTTCTTAAGTTTTACCCAGTTATTAAATATTTCCCACTCCATCCTACTGACGCTTTTCTAGATTATATACAAGTTGAGGCGTGTATAGATGCCGTAAAGTTCAAAGTAAAATACTGGTTTATTCATTTATCCCACATAGATCCATCATTAAAGCACCCTTCAACATGCTTTAAAGTTTAAACTATGTCAAAGATGATGGTCATGACAGAACTACGACGAAAATGATCAGAGCAACATAGCTATACTGATAAAGAAATCAAGGCAAGAAAATTTACATGGCTAGGAGGAATATGCTTCCCACTAAGAACATCCAACAACAATGTGCCAAAGCTGTATATGACACTTTCCGGAGTTATTCTTCCTGCAGGTAAAACTGAAGCGTTAGAGCCAACCCATAGCTTTAAAAGCTCAATTACTAAAATGGATCCTCACATGTGCACTAGGCCAAGGCAATACAAATTAGAAAAACAAAAACTCCATTTATTGCAACTAAAAAAATTCAATTCATAATGCCTCCCGCTAACTGCTATATGCATCTTCGTAAATCATCAACCCGTTTCATCACCATGGTGCTCATGGGGGAGGGGGGAGGGGGGGGCGCATAGTTTGCTGGCCGAGGCGACGGGAAGACGCAGTGTATGTCACGCATCCTTGTACGCTGACCACGTCGTTGTATTCCTCAACCCAGATCCCCAGGAATGCGACATCATTCTGTGCCTCCTGATGTTCTTTGGCGAGGCTACAGATCTGCACATGAAAAGCCGACGAGATAGCGGTCATCACGCAGCACCTGACCTGTCCGATCCAAGAATTTCCCATCAGGTATCTTGGAGTCCCCCTTTTGATCTGGAGATACGGGAGGACAACTACCCTCTTCAGGATAAGATCGACAGCAAGTTTGCTGGTTGATGGACTGGCATGCTGACCAAAAAAGGGGACTTAGCCGTGGTGCAGTTCGTGATGTCTGCTGCTTCCATCCAGACTATGTTTGCTGTCGAGATGCCAAATTGGCTTAGGGAAGCCATCAACAAGAAGCAGTGAAACTTCTTCTGGTGTGCTCACCGGGATTCCAATGGCAGCAATTGCACGGTCGCTTGGCGGCCTCAGTATCAAAGACACCATGAAGATGGGATGGGCGCTGCGCACTCATAGGCCATGTCTGCAGAGGTCCGACACCTCCAAACCTTTGGGCAAAACTCCTAGTCAAGGTCAGTGTCGGGGCACGACACCTATGGGATCCCGAGAGACCCCTTTACGATTCGGCGGGGGGGGGGGGGAGGTATACGCAAAGAGCAGAACCAGTGATCGACGCGGGAAGTTTTTACCCAGGTTCGGGCCGCTGATCAGCGTAAAACCCTACTCCTGCTTTGTGTTCTTATTGATGTTCTTGAGCCCAGCCTTCAGGAGCGCTCGCAATGAACAGTACGTTCAAAGAGCAGCTACGCATGCAGAATGGGCCGGGAGTTCTCCTCCCCTGTAGCAGTTGCCTTGGGCCTCCTTTTATATGCTCAAAGGGGTCTCCACAGTGGCAAAATGTACATACATTGAGATGTAAAGTAGCTACAGGATAGCATACCTAACCCCTGACGGATTAGGACAAACGCATTTAATGCACCGTGAGGTGTCCGTTTAGGTGTCCTCACTTTCTTGGGGATGGAAAAAGGGGCCATCCCATCAGCACCGCTTAAGCTCTCCTCCACTGGCGCGTCGCCACACATCCAGAGAAGGACCCAGAATGTCAGGCATGTTACTGTGCCGAAGCGGTGGCACAGTGGCAGAATTTCGCCAGGCGCCGAATCTTGCCGGGCGCCAAGCCTTGCCGGGCCCCAAAAGCCATCCCGGCAAGGATCTTGCCGGGGAAGCTGGTGTCGGGGTACGACACCTATGGGATCCCGAGAGACCCCTTTACGATTCGGCGGGGGGAGAGGTATACGCAAAGAGCAGAACCAATGATCGACGCGGGAAATTTTTACCCAGGTTCGGGCCGCTGATCAGCGTAAAACCCTACTCCTGCTTTGTGTTCTTATTGATGTTCTTGAGCCCAGCCTTCAGGAGCGCTCGCAATGAACAGTACGTTCAAAGAGCAGCTACGCATGCAGAATGGGCCAGAAGTTCTCCTCCCCTGTAGCAGTTGCCTTGGGCCTCCTTTTATATGCTCAAAAGGGTCTCCACAGTGGCAAAATGTACATACATTGAGGTGTAAAGTAGCTACAGGGTATCATACCTAACCCCTGACGAATTAGGACAAGCGCATTTAATGCACCGTGAGGTGTCCGTTTAGGTGTCCTCACTTTCTTGGGGATGGAAAAAGGGGCCATCCCATCAGCACCGCTTAAGCTCTCCTTCACTGGCGCGTCGCCACGCATCCAGAGAAGGACCCAGAATGTCAGGCATGTTACTGTGCCGAAGCGGTGGCACAGTGGCGGAATCTCGCTAGGCGCCGAATCTTGCTGGGCGCCAAGCCTTGCCGGACGCCAAATCTTGCCGGGCCCCAAAGGCCATCCCGGCAAGGATCTTGCCGGGGGAAGCTGGCCTTCGGATTCCAGCTCTGCTTATCTGCTGATCCTCAGATCTCTGACTTGATGATTTCCTCGATGGCTTGAATCGACCTCGAGCCGATCCCGGCAAGCCTTGCCGCGAGGATGGCTACAACTGCCCGTGCACAAGTACGGGGTACTAGTGGCCCAATACTTAGTACACCGACAGCTGGCCTTCGGATTCCAGCTCTGCTTATCTGCTGATCCTCAGATCTCTGACTTGATGATTTCCTTGATGACTTGAATCGACCTCGAGCCGATCCCGGCAAGCCTTGCCGCGAGGATGGCTACAACTGCCCGTGCACAAGTACGGGGTACTAGTGGCCCAATACTTAGTACACCGACAGGAGCCCCCGGGCCTAGGCCATACACGAGTGCGAGGCGTTGTTGGGCTAGGCCCAAACAGTGCACGGGCACGCGTGGCAGGGAATTAACTGCTCGTAAATATCTCGTTTTACTGTGCCCCCCACTGCGCGCACGGAGCGCGCGACGTGGGAAGCGTGCCAAAAAGGCTGCAACTGTTTCGCGCCTATAGAGGCGCATTCACATTGGGGAATAAAAGAGGCGGCCCCGCTTCTTCCCCATAAAAAAGGAGAAGTCGCAGAGGCACGAACCTATTTATCCCCTTCTTCTTTCAATCTGGCCATCGCCATCGCCCTCCTTCTCTCGAGCTCAGAGCGAAGCCGTTTCTTCTTCCGCCCGCTGCTTCCGCGCTCGCTCCACCCCCAACTTCCACTCCCGCCGTCGCCATGGCGCCCAAGGCCAGCAAGGGCAAGGGGAAGGAAGCGAAAACCGACGTTCCGGAGAGCGAACTGGTGAAGATGCGGAAGAGGCTCGTCGTCTTCCCTCCAACGCTCGATGCCGAAGCTTTGAAGGGGCGATACCAATGCATGTGGGCGAAGGGAACACAAGCTCACCCCGCCACACGCGTAATCCCAGGTGCTTGCTCCAAAGGTGGATCGGACAGATACCCTTTCTTCACTGCATACTTCTATTGCGGGCTCTGTCCCCCTTTTTCCGACTTCTTCAATGACATCATGTACACATACGGCTTCCGTCTTCTTGATTTCACGCCGAATGCAGTACTTTGCATGTCTATCTTTGCTCATCTCTGTGAGAATTTCGTTGGTGTGATCCCCAATTCCGCTCTTTTTCGCCATTATTTCTACCCTCGCATCCAAAAAGGAGAGGCCCTCTCTGGTTCTATTGCCTGGATTCCAAGGGCTTGGAATAAGGAAATATACCCAGAGGGAGTATACCGCGAAAAGTGGGACGAGTGGCGGGCTGAATGGTGCTGGATCCAGGAAGCAGATCCCCATCCTTTTTGTCATCTCCGGCAACAGAAGGTGGTCCGCGGCAAGGATTGGAGCGACCCCGCAGCGGAGGACGAGAGGCTCACAATCGCCACTACCAGAATCCTTCGCCTGAAGGCTGCCGGACTGACGATGGAGATGATCGGCTTCGACTTTCTCCGCCGCCGCATCGCCCCTCTGCAGAATAGGGGAAGGCCAGCTTGGGAATACAAGAACGCGGCAGATGTCATGAGACTGCGCCCCGGGCTGAACAACAATCTGACCGCTATGCAACTTGGCGCTCTCCGCCAGAGATTATTCCAGCACGAAGACAAGCACCGGCTGTCGGCAAGGATTGTCCCCTTGTGCAATAATTCTGCCTTGGGGTCAATCATTGCTTTCATGCCGATGTTCAATGCCCACGGCCTTGACCCGACCTGGGCCGAGCCAAGCGAGGAGGAAGCGCAGAAGTTCTTTGACAATTTGACGGAGAAGCCTGTCCGGCAAGAGTCAGATCTTATCCGAGCCACCACTGATCAGGAGGTAGCCTACATCGCTACCAGAGTGGAGGAGGCGAATCTTGCCGCGGAGGCCGGCAACGTCGGCTTCACAGAGTGGGAAGCCAGCGACGCAGAGGTGGTTGTGGAGGCAAAGCCTGCCGAGGAGGACAAAGTTGCCGGGGAAGAAGGCAGCGCAGCCGCTGAGAGCTCGTCCGGCGAAGACACGGCCGAAGAGGAGACGCGAGAAGAGCCCTCACCCCCGAAGAAGACAAAGCGTGTTCTTCGGAAGGCTGCATCAGGCATCCCAGCAAGCCAGCCTACTTCGAGCGGCGAAGCCCCCGGCAAGAAAGTGACCGGCAAGACTGGACCGCGGCAGGGGCTCGTCAACAGCCTGCGCGGCGCGCGAGGCCCACACCAGCGGCCACTGCTGGGGCGGCAGGAGGGTCTCGCACTACCGCACCGGAAGCTGCTCCGGCACCTGCCACAGCCAAGCGGCCTAGGACTCCTCCTCCGCCTCCCCACTCAGACGCAGCAACGGAGGTCGACTTCGACATCTCCGGCTTTAGTCCAGAGCGAGAGGAAGAAGAGTGAGTACTTGCCACATCTTTTACCTTCCCATCCTGGATCAATCTTACTGACTTGCTTGTGTTGTTTCTGCAGCGACACAGAAACCTTGCTGGAGAGGATAGCGAAGAGGTCAAGGACTTCTACGGGCGACGAGCCCCCGGCAGGCTCCACGAGCGTGCCGGAAACTGTCATTGCCAGCCCGGAGTCTAGTCCTCAACACAGCCCCCAGCGCAGCCCCCAGCACAGCCCCCAGCGTAAGTCCATTGTCCTTTTTCCGCTGACTGGTGCCGAGGCTTTCATTCTTGCCGCTAATATCTTTGGGTTCACAGGAGAAGAACGGCAACAAGGAGAAGACATTCCCTTTGTGCCTCCTTCACCGACCGCTCCGCCCACAAGCACGTCACCGGCAAGAGATCTTGCCGGCGAGCCCGTCCTAACTGAGGGGGAGCCGGCAAGCGCGGACTCCGGCGACACGCCCCCGGCAACCGGAGTTGCCGGGAGAGATGAAGCCACCTCCCGACAGCCCGACGCAGGTACTCGATTGCCTCAGAGTGCTTGTTATCCTTTTTCTCTTATCTCTTTATCTTTAGTCACTTCAACTTCAACATCGATCTTATTCTGTCTTCCTCCTTCGCCCTTCAGAGTTCCCTATGATGGAACACATGGACGTCGACGTCGTCATCGAGGAGACCGCCAGGGATGCCGCCGCCGAAGCAGACAGGATCGCTGCCAGCGAGGCCACCAAGGATGACGTTGCCGAGGCTGGTGGTGCTCTTGACGGGGAGGCCGCCAAGACAGCACAAGAGGAAATCGCCGAAGAACCTGCTGAAGAGGGCGACAGGGAGGCTGAGGACCGCACTGACAGCATTCCTGCCGCAGGAGCGCCAGGCGCTGCACCGGCCACAGAGCCCCCTGTCACTGGTGAGGCGGCCACTGAAGACCAGCCATCAACATCTGGAGGCCCCTCATCCAGCAAGTACCTAAAGGTTGGCGAGAGCCTGTTCGTCAACTTGCCGGGGACGGCAAGCACTGAGGCACCAGCCGAAGGAGAAATTTTCGAGGAAATCATTGCCGCTGCCGGGTTCGAAGTTGTTGACGACCCCAGCGCTAGCAGCGGCAAATCTGAAGAGGATCAACTCCTTCAGGCCATGGGTGAGAATTTCCGCAAACTCCAGGCTCTCCATCGCGCCCGAAGAGAGAAGGCGGACTCCAGAATGGCAGTTGTCAAGGCAGCCGAAGCGGATTTTCAAAGGCGCGTCGCACAAATGCAGATCTGGCATGCCGAGGCCCTCCAAGAGTTAGTTGCCGGCCGGGAACAAGTGAGCCAGCAGTGGAATGAGATCCTCCTGAAGCAATCCGATATGGAGAAGGTACATGATGAAGCTGTTCAAAGGATTGCTGCCGAAGATGCTCTCCTGACGGGGCGCCGCGTTGCTCTTGATGCTCACGAAGATCTCACCGCACGTGAGCAGGCGCTCGCCGCCAAGCTTCGTAGCAAGGATGAAGACATCGAAAATCTTGTCGCGCGACGGACCCAGGAGCTGGAGCAAAAACATAAGGAGGCGCTCGAAGCTCTGACTGCAAGTCACGCCGGCAAGCTCAAGGAGGCCGTCGATGCTGCCGAAGCTGCAGAGGCCGCCAAGAACGAGCTGAACGACAAAGTGAAGAGGCTGGAAACAGATCTCGAAGAGCACGGCAAGGAGCTCTCGACGCTCAAGGGGGACAGGGAAAAAACCCTCCACTCCTTGGCGGAGATGCAAGTTGCCCTGTCCGACAAGACCAAGCAGCTCTCCTCTGCGGCTGATAATATTTCGGTTCTGGAGCTGAAGCTGACCACGCTGCAGAAGTCTCTCGAGGCCGGCAAGGCCCGTGAGAAGGCTCTACTCAAGGATCTCCAAGGAGAGAGGAACCTGCTCAAGAGCGCCGCCGCTGCCCAAAACGAATACGAGAAGGGAGTGGAGATCTGGACTGGACGCCTCATCGCCGCCGCGGAGAAGCTTACCGCAGAACTGTCAACCATGGGCCTGTCGGACTTCAAGTATTCTTCCGAGGAAAGAATATCTCCAAGTGCCAGGTTGACGATGTTCTTTGAAAGCATCATCAACGCGTTGAGGGCGCTCCAGTCTAGCCGGGCGACCCAACTGGCGAACGAGACTCGCCGACTTTGCCGGGCGGTCCTCCGCAAGGTGCTCATCAAGGTGGTGCACAGCAATCCCGGCATCGACCTCTCCAGCGCGCTCGGCCATCTGCCAAAGGATGCGAATGTTGAGGCGCTTGAAGAGCGCATCACGCCAATCCTTGAGAAGGTGGATTCCATCAAAAGGATCGAAGGCCAGCGCAGGGATTGAGTGCTTCCCTTTTATTCTTGCCGCCATCATCTCATGTAAAAGACAATTAAGTCTCAAGTTAGAACAGCGACAACTTATGGATGTAATATAATTTGCCTATGTTTAAGTGCATGCTTGCTATTTTCCTTGTCTGATTCCTTTATGTATGGAGTTCACCCTACGCTTATTGAAAAACTTGCCGGCGCGCAACCTGCCGCGAGCGCTGGGTGCGGGACTTCAGCAGCCTGCTGGAGGCGCAGCGGCCGGCAAGACTCCTTGGCGTTCTCAGTGCAGCCACTTAAATCGTTGAGCGGACTCGAAACAAAATAAGGGCGCAATTGATTACAACAAGGGTTCCTTCGCGTGCAGATTTTCCATACAAGAGTCGGAATCGTCCAAGGAAATAACTTGGTAATAAAAGAAAACTTGCTCTGAGTTTTTAGGACTTAGCTTCCTGTCACGGTCCTTCCTCTGGCACATCGATTCCGAACGTCGCCAACTGGTATTCATATCCTCCCCTCCCCCCCCCCCCCCCCCCCCCCCCGGCAAATGTGCACGCGAGGAATCCTTCTGTCTTTTGGGAAAAAAAAGAAGAGAAAATAAGACATGAAACCTTGCGGTTCATTAGAACTTACCGGGATTGGATGCCATACAACATCTTAGACAAACATGCATATATATAAATATGAACATGGGAATCCATAAGGGAATGTACAACACTTAAATTTATTCATCTGTGCTCAGGGTCTGCGCCTGGCTTTGTACAAAGGATCACATGCCTTGCCGGCAAGACTTGTACAAAATGGGGTTGCTGGGGGCCCCCGGCAACCGCGCCTTATGGATAGAACTTGCGAAGATGTTCGATATTCCAGGAATTGCTCACTGGAACGCCATCTTCGGTCTCCAGGCGGACAGCGCCGGGCCTGGTGACTCGTACCACCCGAAAAGGGCCTTCCCACTTTAGCGTCAACTTGTTTGAATTCTTGGCAGATTGAATCCGTCGAAGAACAAGGTCGCCTTCCTCAAGACTTCGGGCATGAACTTTGCGGGTATGGTAGCGGCGCAAAGCTTGCTGGTAGCGTGCAGCTCGCACAGCAGCCTGAAGACGATTCTCCTCAAGGAGCACAACGTCATCTTGCCGCAGTTGCTCCTGCTCGAGCTCATCATAAGCGAGCACTCGAGGAGATCCGTATATGAGTTCCGTGGGGAGAACTGCCTCCGCTCCGTAGACCAGAGCGAAGGGCGTCTGGCCGGTGGCTCGATTTGGTGTCGTTCTGATTGACCAAAGAACCGCCGGCAACTCATCAATCCAGCGTCTTCCGCACTTTTTCAGCTTGTCAAAAGTTCTGGTCCTGAGACCGCGCAGCACTTCAGCATTGGCCCTCTCCGCTTGGCCGTTGCTTCTCGGGTGAGCAACAGAGGCAAAACAAATCTTGCCGCCAAGGTCTTGGACGTACTGCATGAAAGTGCGACTTGTGAACTGCGTGCCGTTATCGGTGATGATCCTGTTAGGCACACCGAAACGGCAAACAATTCCTTTGAAGAACTTGACAGCTGACTGCGCTGTCACCTTCCTCACTGCTTCCACCTCCGGCCACTTTGTGAACTTGTCGATAGCAACGTACAAGTACTCAAAGCCCCCGGTAGCACGGGGGAAAGGGCCCAGTATGTCGAGCCCCCAGACCGAAAATGACCAGGAGAGAGGGATTGTCTGGAGAGCTTGAGCTGGCTGATGTAATTTCTTCGAATGAAACTGGCACGCTTCAAACTTGGTTACTAGTGCAGTCGCATCTTGGAGGGCGGTAGGCTAAAAGAAACCTTGCCGGAATGCTTTCCCGGCAAGCGCTCTTGACCCTATGTGAGAACCACATATGCCCCCATGTATCTCCGCCAACAGCTTTAGTCCATCTTCCCGAGGAATGCACTTCAATTTCACACCGTTTGGTCTCTTTCTGTACAAGACGTCATCGACGAACTTGTACATAACAGACCGACGGGCTACTCTCTCCGCTTCTTCTTGTTCCTCAGGGAGTTCACCTGTCTGAAGGAAATGGACAATGTGCTGCGCCCATGCTGGAGCCTGAGGCTCGACAACTAGGACTAAAGGCATCTCCTCTGCCGGGGGAACGTTTGTCTCGACAGCAAGGGCCTGAGGCCCTGCCGGAGCCTGTTGTTCCCCGGCAGGCATGTCGATCCCGGCAACTTCCTTGCCGGCGGCTCCGGGGAGCTCTGCCGGGAAGTACTGGCCAGAGTTCAACTTCCTTCTCTTTTCTTGCCGCATCGATGGCGCCACGGATGGTTGAGTCAATTGGAGCACAAAAGTTCCTGGTTCCACAGGCAACTTGAGGGCAGCACGCTTTGACAGGTCGTCAGCAATATTGTTCTCGGCACGAGGAACGTGCTCCATTTGGAGACCATCAAAGCGCTCTTCCAATTTCCTAACTTCATCTACGTAGGCCTGCATCAATGGACTTTGATAACTCTTGTTAACTTGCCTGACGACAAGTTGTGAATCGCCTTTGATGACGAGCTTTTTGATACCAAGGTCCGCCGCGATCCTGAGACCGGCAAGCAAACCCTCGTATTCTGCAGTGTTGTTGGTCGAACTCTCCCGGGGAAAGTGCATTTGGACTACGTACTTGAGGTGCTCTCCGGTGGGTGCGACAAGCAGCACGCCAGCACCGGCGCCTTGCAGCGAAAAAGCCCCGTCAAAATACATAATCCATTGCTGATCAATTTCCTTGCCGGGGAGAGTTGTTTCTTGAACTTCTTCGTCTGGCGTCGGGGTCCATTCTGCAATGAACTCCGCCAAGGCCCTGCTCTGGATTGTCGAAGTGCTTTCAAACTTAAGGCCAAAGCTGGACAACTCCAACGCCCACTCCACGATCCTACCGGTTGCCTCCGGATTTTGCAAAATCCGCTGCAACGGAAAGCGAGCGACGACGGTGATCTCATGTGCCTGAAAATAATGGCGCAGCTTCCTTGAGGCCATAAGGAGGCCGAAAAGCAACTTCTGCACACCAGAATATCTTGACCTAGCCCCTTGTAAAAGAGAGCTAACAAAATAAACTGGGCGCTGCACCACCTTCTTCTTCTGCACGGGTTCTTCTGTTTGCGCAGATCCTGTCTTGCCGGGATCAACCCTTGCCGGGGAAGATCTTGCCGCGTCATCCGGCGGTCCTGCCGCTGGTGTTGCTTCCTCATCAGCTTCTCTCTGCGCTACTAGCGCAGCACTAACCACTTGATTTGTTGCTGCCAGATACAGCAGCAGCGGCTCTTGTGGTTTAGGCGCGACTAGCGTCGGCGGAGAGGAAAGGTATTTCTTCAAATCTTGCAGCGCAGCCTCCGCTTCCGGAGTCCATTTCATTGGACATGCCTTCTTCAAAATTTTGAAAAAGGGCAGGGCGCGCTCAGCAGATTTGGAAATAAACCTGCTTAGAGCAGCAACACAGCCGACAAGACGAAGCACATCCTTGACGCGTCTCGGCGCTTCAATTTGCTCAATAGCTTTGATCTTGTCGGGGTTCGCTTCGATTCCCCGGCAAGATACAAAGAATCCGAGGAGCTTGCCGGAAGGAACACCGAACACGCACTTCTCATGATTGAGCTTCAAGTTGATCTTGCGCAAGTTTGCAAATGTTTCTTCTAAATCTTGAATAAGCGTTGCCTTATCCTTGGTTTTGACCACTATATCATCCATATACGCCTCCATATTTCTATGGAGTTGTGGCTCAAAACCAATCTGGATTGCTCTGGCAAATGTTGAACCAGCACTTTTCAACCCGAAAGGCATTCGTATAAAACAATACGTACCACATGGGGTGATAAAGGCGGTCTTCTCTTCATCTTCCTTTGCCATAAAAATCTGATGATACCCTGAATAGGCGTCAAGGAAGGACAGGAGATCACAACCAGCGGTGGCATCCACAATCTGGTCGATGCGCGGCAAGGGAAAGGGATCTTTTGGACAAGCTTTATTGATATCTGTATAATCGATACAAAGCCTCCATTTCCCATTCGCTTTCCGCACTACGACTGGATTAGCCAACCAGGTTGGATGAAGCACCCCTTTGACCAATCCTGCCGCCTCCAACTTTTTAATCTCTTCGGCAATGAATTCTTGCCGCTCCAAGGCCTGCTTCCTCACCCTTTGCTTGACGGGCCGCGCATGAGGACAGACAGCAAGGTGGTGCTCAATTACCTTCCTGGGAACACCGGGGATGTCAGACGGTTGCCATGCAAACACGTCGACATTCGCCCGCAGGAAAGCAACGAGCGCGCTTTCCTATTTGTCATCTAGGGTGGAACTTATGGTGAAAGTTCCCCCCGTTCCGTCCTCTCTGACAGGCACCCTCTTGGTTTCCGGCGGAGCAGCCTTGGACTTCTTGTTCTTGCCGGTGGAACTCTCTGGTACGTCCTCGACGGAAGCGCAGCACTCCGAGGAGGTGCGCTTGCCGGAGTTCGCGCCAAGGTTCCTGCCGGTCTTCTTCTTCTCTCCGGGAGTTCCAGCGGCAGGAGCAGGTACCTTGATGGCAGGTGCTGCAACCGCCTCCCGGTAAAGTTGGTCGGCACAGATGAGCGCATCCCTCTTATCGGAATGGATAGTGATGACGCCCAACGGCCCAGGCATCTTCAAGACGTTGTACGCGTAGTGTGATGCCGCCATAAACTTAGCCAGCGCTGGCCGACCAAGGATCCCATTGTATGACATGGGGATCTTGGCGACATCAAACACCACCTTCTCGGTCCTGAAGTTAAGCTCGCTGCCAAATGTTACTGGCAGCGTGATCTTGCCCTTAGGCTGGGTTCTTCCCAGATTGACCCCTTGAAACGTACCCGTTTCCTCGAGGTCCTCGTCGGGAATCTGAAGCTTTCTGAGCACATCCGGTGAGATTAAGTTTAGGCCGGCCCCACCGTCAACTAACATCTTCGTCACCTTGAGGTTGCGAATTGTTGGCGAGACCAACAATGGCAAACACCCGACCGCAGTTGTGCGATCAGGGTGATCCTCGGCGTCAAAGATGATAGGCGTGCTGGACCACTTCAGGGGCCTACATGCTTCTGGGGACGGCTCTGCTGCATTAACCTCTCGCACCCACTGTTTAAGTTGGCGGTGGGAAGAATGCAGCGAGGCACCCCCATCGATGCACATAGCCTCCGTAGCCTTCTGGAATTCCTGCTCACTGGATTCATCATCTTCCTCATTATCATCTCCTTCTTTATCTCGGCCCCGAGCGGGCCGATCCTTCTGCTGCTTGGCCTTGCCGCAGCGACCCCCTCGGCCATCGCGTTTCTTGCCGGACCCCTCAGCACCATCTTGGGCCTTCTCCTTGTCTCGCCTCTCGTATTCGGCCCTCTGCTTCTCGGCAAGCTGCTCAACTTGCCGGCAGTTCTGGAGATCGTGGCCCTTGGTGCGATGGATCTTGCAATACTGCTTGTCGGAGTTCTCCGACTTGTCGGCAGCCGCCAAGGCCTGACAGGAAGGGCACCCGGCAAGATCCTTGCCGGGGTCACTAACTTTGGCCTTCTTGGCGGCGCCGGGGTTGTCGGATTCCTCAACAGCAAGCACGGCCTTGCCTCCGCGCTTCCTGTTCCGCTGCCGACCTTTCCTTGACGGGGCCGCGGCGTCTTCATCTTCGGAGTCGCCTGCCGCGCCAATAGCCTCATCAGGGAGTTTCCTCCCCTCTTCAGCTCGAGCGCACTTGTCGGCCAGAGCGTAAAGCTCGGCTATACTCCGAACCTTGTTCATTGCCAGCTCTTCCCGCATTCTGCGGTTACGCACGTTCTGGTGGAACGCGCTAATGACAGCGGCAGGATGAACGTCGGGAATGTTGTACTGCACTCGGTTGAACCTCTGCATAAACTTGCGCAGGGACTCGCCCTCCTTCTGAGGGATGATGTGCAAATCGCTTTCTTAGCCAGGAGCTTGGTGGCCTCCAACGAAGGCGCCAACAAACTGATGGCACAAATCTGACCAGAAAGAAATAGAATTCTCCGGCAGATGCATCAACCACGACCTGACGTTGGGCTTGAGCACCAACGGGAAGTAGTTGGCAAGTATCTTGTCATCTCGGCCCCCGGCAGCTTGCACCGCAATGGTGTAGATGCTCAGGAACTCCGAGGGATGGGTCTTTCCGTCATACTTCTCCGGGACCTCTGGCTTAAAGGTTCGGGAATTGGGCCACCGGACTTGCCGCAGCTCACGGGTAAACGCCGGAGTCCCTACCTCATAAGGCAGGTCTCCTACGTCCCCTGGCGCAGGCTCGTCAACAGCCGGCCCCGCGCGCTTATCAGACTGATAGCGCGCTTCCCGTCGCCGCTCGATGGTTGTTCGAGCGTCCTCTTTGTCTCGTTCCTGGAGAACTAGACGCTGATCACGGCGCATCCGTGGATCAGACGACGCCGTGGAAACTTCTTCATGGCGGTCGACTTGCTGAGCTGTCGGCCGCCGCTGGTGCCGCGGAGGAGAGTGCACGGTGGTAGCACCACCTCCGGTTTTCTCTACATCGGCTCGCGCCGGATCGATGGGCCTCCGCTGCGAGGGCCCTGCCTCTTGCGGTCCATCCTTGTTGGCGAAGCCGATAAGGCTCTGGATAGTAGCTCGCCACTACTCCATCTTCTCCGGGGCGGGAGGAAAATCGAGGAGCAGCTGTGCACGTGCCAAGGCTTCCGCTGGCGTAGGTGGTGGCGACAAGTGCGAGGTACGTGAGGTGCTCTGACTCCTAACCATGTTAGAAGGAGCACCACCACGGTCACGCGACCGTGTGCCACCTCCGCCGGCAGCTTGGTGTGCATGCTGGCCCCGCGCATCTTGGGATCGATGCGCAAAAACCTTTTCGTGGGGACGCCCCGAACCACCAGCGCCATGACGTCGCTCATCTTGCACGACCTGAGTAGGTCGCGAGGCTTGCGCCGGCGCGGGAGCTCCAGCAGGCGCCCTTCGATCCCTAGAGTTAGTTGTGCCACCCGTAGGCAACACAGCGCCATCTCTAGATCCAGCGGCGTGCAAGTTACCACTGCCACTGCGAACGATACCGCTCGCTTGGCTTGGATCACCAGAACGCCGCGGGGGTTCTAGTCCTCTTCCTTCTGCATCCACGCCGTCGCCAGTACGCGAAGGTGCAGGCAAAACGGACGCAGACGGTTGCGCTGACGCGGCGCTTTTCTTCTTGGGTGGCATGATGATGAAGATGATGAAGAAACTAGGGCGCCGAGCACTAGATCAAGTTCACGCAACCTTCAATCCCCCTACCTGGCGCGCCAAAGATGTCGGGGCACGACACATATGGGATCCCGAGAGACCCCTTTACGATTCGGCGGGGGGAGAGGTATACGCAAAGAGCAGAACCAGTGATCGACGCGGGAAGTTTTTACCCAGGTTCGGGCCGCTGATCAGCGTAAAACCCTACTCCTGCTTTGTGTTCTTATTGATGTTCTTGAGCCCAGCCTTCAGGAGCGCTCGCAATGAACAGTACGTTCAAAGAGCAGCTACGCATGCAGAATGGGCCGGGAGTTCTCCTCCCCTGTAGCAGTTGCCTTGGGCCTCCTTTTATATGCTCAAAGGGGTCTCCACAGTGGCAAAATGTACATATATTGAGGTGTAAAGTAGCTACAGGATAGCATACCTAACCCCTGACGGATTAGGACAAACGCATTTAATGCACCGTGAGGTGTCCGTTTAGGTGTCCTCACTTTCTTGGGGATGGAAAAAGGGGCCATCCCATCAGCACCGCTTAAGCTCTCCTCCACTGGCGCGTCGCCACGCATCCAGAGAAGGACCCAGAATGTCAGGCATGTTACTGTGCCGAAGCGGTGGCACAGTGGCAGAATTTCGCCAGGCGCCGAATCTTGCCGGGCGCCAAGCCTTGCCGGGCCCCAAAGGCCATCCCGGCAAGGACCTTGCCGGGGAAGCTGGCCTTCGGATTCCAGCTCTGCTTATCTGCTGATCCTCAGATCTCTGACTTGATGATTTCCTTGATGACTTGAATCGACCTCGAGCCGATCCCGGCAAGCCTTGCCGCGAGGATGGCTACAACTGCCCGTGCACAAGTACGGGGTACTAGTGGCCCAATACTTAGTACACCGACAGTCAGCCACCACATCTGTGGTTTAGCACACGCTGCTTCCAAGGTGGTCATCAGCGAAAGCAATCGAGCACCATTCTGGGCAGACCACTGGATCGAGGGGCAATCTATCAAGGAGCTGGCCCCTATGGTCTTGGCAGTGGTTGGGACTTGTGTGGTCAAGGGGCGAAGGGTACGTGCAGTTTGCGCCAGGCAGTGCTGGGTGGCAGACATCTCAGGGGCGCTCAACATGCAAGGAATTCTTGAATTTCTTCACTTGGCTGACATCGTCGACACCATGGTTCTACCCCCCCTCAGAATACCAGTTCATCTGGCGCTTCTCGACATCTGGGCAGTACACGGTGAAGTCTATACACACCAAGTTGTCCGCCGATTTGGTCGAATCACCTCTCTGGCATTCAATCTGGTGAGGCTGGGAGGCTGAGCACCTCTCAAGTGCAAAAATTGTGCCAGGCTCGCCACTAAGAAGGGGTGCTGGACTTCAGATCGCTTGGAGCGTCGCGGCCTGCAGCACCGGAATGCTTGCCCTTTTTGTGACCAGGAAGATGAAACCACCTTTCATCTCTCTCGGGCTGTGCGTTCGCCTGGCAAGTCTGGTTTGAGGAGCTTCGTGTCTTCGATCTTCAGGCCATTGCACCTCAACCTGATGACAACTTCAACACCTGGTTAGAGAATGCGGCAACCCAGGCTGGACCTGACAAGACGAAAGGAGCGAGTTCGCTGATCATCCTAAATTCCTAACAGTGTGGTAGCTCTAGAACATGCGCAAGGACTGCATGTTTCAAGGTGCTTCGCCAGATTGCCCCGAGACTGCCTCTGCCTGCTCGGCCTTCGGACGTAGCTTAGGCTCCTGTCCCTGTACAGTTTCTGTTTTTGTTTTAGCTTTTCTTTTCAGTAGCCTAGGTAGTTTTTTCTTAACTTTCTCTTCGCTTCTTTCTGTTTTCTCCGGTTGAACGGTTTGCTTCATTTCGAGGCTCTTCTTCTTAACACAAAAAGACACGCAGTCTTGTGCATGTTTGATAAAAGAATGTTCAAAGAGCAAACTGGTATTGTATTTATTGAAAACATGCATCAATCCCGAGACCAAAAGAAAGGCTATTACAATATTAGACTTTATCTCCTCCTTTCTATGTAACTGCAGAAGGCTATAGTTTGCTAATTTCATACCGGTGTAAGCTAATTTCATACATTCATCAGATATATGAGCCACCTTCAGTGAATAGACTAATTGAGTTGCAAAAGCACCAAGTTTCTGATAATCCTGACAGCATTTTTAATGGTATTGTAATAAAAATGCCAGACGTAACTAGTGGCTAGTGATATCTCCATAGCAACAAAGCCTAACACAAGGCTCTTCCTCTAAACAATCGCACTAAAGGTACCCATCTTAAGCTATTTTTAGCACATTCCGGGAATTAAGGACTCACCAGTCCTCATATATTCAGGAGGAGTGAATGCCAAATTGGTGCTGTAACTTTTGCCATCCCGGCTGTTCTTCATTAGGCCGAAACATGAAAGCCTAGGGTTGCAGTCCTGCAGGGTGCCAACTGTTAACAATCTAGAAAGTTGCAAGCATACTGACATTGGCAGGGTGATGTCTACATTTAAATAACAGTACACATGATACTCACATCATCAAACAGAACTCTGTAGGCATTAAGATCATGATAGAGAGCCCGCTCCTTGCTTATGCAGTAGTCTAAAGCCTCGGCAAGATACAGAACAACCCGTAATCTCATGGGCCATACCATTGCCTGTGACTCCCCTGTGAAATGGCAAATGCGATGTGAAATAAGAATCACATTTTGATCAACATAAAAGGAATAACTGAGCAAGGCATAAGTAGTACTGTATAACAGTCGTTATACTGTAAATGTGATAGGATTTACAGTGGAAAATGCTTCTTTTTATGGGTGTATTGTTAGCATGAGAAAGATTTCAGAAATACACGAAATAGCAATCAACATAGTCTCTTTTATTTGCTGTAATCAAGCTCTCAATTTATTATGCACATGTTCAGTTAAGTACATTTTCAGCACAGGATTTCAGCACAGGACTATGTGGAAACTGCTAAATACTCTTCATGCAAACTATCCATAAAAAATCATAATTGCAGCCTCCTACAGAAACATTCTCAACCACGGCTTTGGTGGAACTAAAAGGGGAAATAGATGAAATTAACAAGCTTTCTTCATGAAGACATGGTTACAACATCAAGAGATCAACTCACAATGGAACAGATGCTTCGCCAGTGTGTCATTGGGCATGTACTCAGCAACAAGCAATCTTTCATCGGCTTCACAGCAACAACCAAGCAAATTTACGATTCTTTTGTTCCGGAGCTGGCCAACAGACTTAGCTTCGTCCTGAAAGCATAGAACCATTTCCCAGGGTCACTCCCCGGTTCTGAATGTTGCGCTGTGCCAGTTGCAAAATTTGAAGAAAGATTCTAGTCCAGACAAAAGGACACAATTTGCATTATTCTGAACTCCCTTCTGGGTTGAAGCTAGCAGATGCAGGGTAAGAGAAAACCGGTAACTAAATGTAGCAGCTGGTGCATGTAAAATATTTTGGCAGCAAAAAATATAAATGCCTCTATTTCATCTACAAGCTGTATTTATATCCACGAAAAGCAACAGGTGCCGTTCGAAGAGCACCAAAATGCGTGTGGATGACTCTATTTTTAGGATGGACGAGAAAACTAGCGTAACAATTAAAAGTGGAGTCTTGTGGATACTCAAGGGCTTCCCACCATGAACTGGCGCGGGTCGGGCCAGGCAGAGCGGCTGAAGCGCTTGACGGCGATCCGGCGCTGGGCGTCGAGCTTGCCCTTGTAGACGACGTTAGGCGCCTTGTCGCCGCTCTCGGAGATGATGTTCTCGGCGGCGAAGCCCGAGGTGGCGAGGCGCAGCTGCTGGAAGGTGAACTCCTGGAATGGCGGGAGGTCGTACCAGTCCCCCGCCGCCCCCTCCTCCCCATCTGAAAATTCCTCAATCAGCACACAGGCAAGAAGGATGCTCAAGATCAAAATCGAAACCGATCGGGGACGCACCGGCGGCGTCGGGCTTGAGCTTGAGGTCGTCCACCCCATTGCGATCGGACTCGCGGCAGCAGCAGCAGCACAGCAGCCTCCACGGCGGCGCCCCCATTTCCAAGAAACCGAAAGCGGAGGCGGGGAGATGGTCTTCGCGGATCTGGGTAAGCGAACGGCGCGAGGGGAGACGGAGTGGGGGGCAGGTAAGGTGGGTTGACGACGAAGCGGCGGGCGCGGGTAGTGGGGCGGGGGCGGGGTAGGCGGGCACGGACTTGTTCTTCTTCAACCTCCTTTTTCGGTTGATTCGGCTCGAGATTTTCGCTTTCCCGCACGCCTAACGAGACTTTTGAGTTGGAGCTGGCGAGTATGAACTCCTCCTCATTTTTGTTTTGCTCGCGGGATCCACGCGGAGAGGACCCAGGACCAAGACGGCATCGCCATGGCGTAGCGACGGGAGCACCTTTGTGACGGGAGTGGGGGCGGACTTTGACAGCGGTAGTTCCAGATATTTACTTAGGGCATCTTCAACTTGAAACCAAAAATTTATTCCTGCATCCGTCCACGGATAACGGGGATCAGTCCGTGGTCATGAATGCGGGAGAACGTTATCTAACGCTGTCTGCATATATTTCAAACTATTTTTTAATAAATCGGATGAAATTCGTGCAAACAAGGCCGGATTTCATATAAACATAATGGATTTCGTACAAAACAGATGAAAACGGTTACATTTTGAACATATTTTCAACTAAAAAGCTAAAACTATGTACACGTACGGTCGTGCGGAGCTCCGTTCCCACGATACGGATGCACTACATTAGTCTACGACCGGTCGCGGCGTATTCCTTTGTCTTTCCCGTGTCCGGCAGCCTACTAACCGGACTGCCGGGAGCCCCAGAGGCATATTCTTCCCCGTATCTTCCCTATGGCCGGCTGCGTCGCTCATTAGAGTTGCAAAGAGGGTGCTTCAGCCGGAGGGGATGGGTGCTTCCGTGGAGCTCAGGCGGGTGCCCAGGATGGCCTGAGATAAAGAATAAGGTCACCGGCGGTGGCCTTCCTGGGACCAAAGCGACGGTGGCCTCCCGTGTTCTACTTCTCCTTGATGATGGTGGCGGGCGCGGATGTGCTAGCCACCACCTCGTCGACATCCACGTAGCCGGCTTCTTTCTCTGCCTGCATGGCGTGGCTATGCGCACGTCGACAGCGAATGGCGCAGTCGCAGGCACTGGAGGCGACGATGCCCGTGCCGCCATGCTCCCAGTTGTGCCGTCCTGGAGCAACTCGCCACTCCTCCGCGAGCTAGCTTGGAGCGACGAGTTGCTGAACCACGTGACGAAGACATGTACCTAGGGTAGGGTAATAGGCCTGACCTAGACACCCTTGCCCGAGGACACTGCCCTAAGGCCAAGGACATTCAAAGGATAGCACCATCTACTGACTGAAATCACCACAGGGTGCAACCCACTCGACCAACAGTTCACTCGGACAACCCAATTCCATTCGACCGGGGTGTACCCACTCGACCGCACCAGAAACCACTCGGAAGACAGAAGATCTAAGGTCACTCAGGATGGCAAGGGTCAGGCGTTCACTCCGTAGTCTTAATGATCATTCATTTGCCTTTATTGCTGGCGTTATCAGTAACGTCCTGTCTTTATGGACATTGAACCCCTTGTAACGTGGGACGGCTGGGGTCCTGGCGCACTCTATATAAGCCACCCCCCTCCACTGGCACAAGGGTTCGCACCCCCTGTAACTTCACGCATAATTCAATCGACCGAGCCTCCGGGCGCCGAGACGTAGGGCTGTTACTTCCTCCGAGAAGGGTCTGAACTCGTAAATCTTGCGTGCACAACCTCATCGTAGCTAGGATCTTGCCTCCTCATACCTACCCCCTATTCTACTGTCAGACTTAGAACCACGACAGTTGGCGCCCACCGTGGGGCTGGTGTCTTAGCGACTTTCCGGTGAGGTTGCGGTTTTTTCCGATTCCCATCATCATGGTTTCGGGTGGAGGTTTGGCTGAGGGCCGCGAGATCCGTCTCGGCGCGCTCGTCTTCACCGCCGACGACTCCGCCTGGCTCCAGGAGGCCCCCCTCGACGTCGAGACGTTCCCCGTCCGCGGGGCGACGCACTTTCGCGCATGTGTCCGCGGCGTCCTTCTGCGGCAGCCGTCGACCCAATATCGGTCATTTCCTACGGCGTCTTCGTTCCCCGCTGTTCGCCGTCGCAAGCGATCCGATCGTTCGCGGCTTCAGCGGTGGGTGAAGCATGCAGTGGCACGTCAATCGGCCACCCCTCAAGTCGCGGCAATCGAGCCCGATGAATCTCTCTATGGCCTGTTCGATCTGTCGACTGGCTCCGTCGAGACTCTGTCCGAGTGTGACAGCAGCGATCCTGCGGCGGAGGTCCTGATGGTCGACACGCCGCGTAGCCCACCTGGCATGCGTCGCAACGGAGGCGGCGACGGCGGTGGCGATCCGTTGCGTGTTCACGAGGAATACCACCCCGAAACCCTCTCTTCACAGCGGAGGGAGGAACTTCACCGCCGTAACGAGGAAGCACTCCACACGCCCATCGTCGGAGAGACCTCTGAGGCTCGGGCCTTGGAGGCAGTGCGCTTGGCCACTTTGGCTGAACGCACTCGACTGGAAAATCTTCAGCATGCACTCGACGAACGTGCTCGGCAGCGGATTCCTGAGTCCAGTCGACGGCGGCAATTGTTCCCTCCTGAACCTCAGGTATACCGCACTCCGATTCAGAATCTTGTAGCCGCAGCTCGTATAGCAGAATCCATCCAGCCATCCCAGTCAGAAGCTGGACGAGGTTTGATGCAGATCCGGGCTCTGCTCCGGGCGGCAGGAGACCAAAACACTGCAGTATCACAGTCGCGTAACAGAATCCATAGCAGATCTGTGGTGGCTGACACAGTTCAGTCGGCTCACAGCCCAAGATCGCCTCTGCGGCGTGAGGGGCGGGTGCATCGCCAGGATCAGCACTTGGGTCGGATCCACGAGCAGTACGATCATCGACTCGGCCGTGATGACCGCCGTCGGGCGCCTACACCCCCTCCGAGAAGCGGATCATATGTGCCCCGGCACTATGATGACAGGCGCCCGCACAGCGGAGGGCGGAGGACGCCGGTCAACCCAAGAGAGCCAGGGTTTGATGCGAGGTCAATTTTAGTGCAAGGTTTGGTCGACAGGAACCGAGCACACAGAGAGGGGCAAGGCAGGGATCGCCCGAGTGGAAGCAGAATTCATGTTTCGGGTCCCGAGTGTTTTAGCAGAGCTATCAGAGCCGCTGAGATCCCCCCCAACTTCAGGTTGGCGACTGGGGTTAGTAAGTTCACCGGTGAGTCGAAGCCTGACACTTGGCTGGAAGATTACCGAGTGGCTGTTCAGATCGGTGGTGGAAATGATGAGGTAGCTATGAAACATCTTCCTCTCATGCTGGAAGGGTCGGCCAGAGCATGGCTGAATCAGTTGGCTCCAGGCAGTATATTCAGCTGGGAGGAGTTAGCCCGAGTGTTTGTCAGGACATTCGAGGGCACATGCAAATGACCTGCGGGGTTGACAGAATTGCAACATTGTGTACAGAAGCCGAATGAAACTCTGAGGGATTACATCCAAAGATGGACCACTTTACACCACACAGTAGAAAATGTATCCCAACACCAAGCAGTTTGTGCCTTCAAGGAAGGCGTTCGGTATCGAGAGCTTAACTTGAAATTCGGTCGGACAGGAGATATGTCTCTGACCCGAATGATGGAAATAGCCACCCGGTACGCTAATGGTGAAGAAGAGGACCGACTCCGCAGTGGAAAGGGCAAACCAGTCGCCCAAGACATCGGAGTGGGTCGGAAGCAGAAACGCAAAGCCGAGCCAGCAGGTCCAGGTGAAGCTGCAGTTGTAACTCAAGGAAAATTCAAGGGGAAGCCCAAGGGACCCTGGGTCCCCAAGAAGGTGAAAGATCAGGCTGGGAACGATGTGTTGGACTTGCCATGTCACATTCACACCAAGAAGGATGAAGAGGGAAATCTGATTTATCCCAAACATACCACTCGACAATGTCGGCTCCTGATCCAGCAGTTCCGAGAGAAACAGCCCAATGAAAAGGAAAAAGAGTCTGACAAGGATGGTGACCAGGAAGAAGATGATGACGGTTTCCCTAACGTCAATTCCACTTTGATGATTTTTGCTGACATTGAGAGTAAAAGTCGACTGAAAGTCATCAACAGAGAGGTAAACATGGTTGCTCCGGCAACGACGACATATTTGAAATGGTCAAAGACTCCCATCACATTCGACCAATCTGACCACCCACCGCACGTCGCTACCCCCGGGAGGCAAGCGTTGGTGGTCGACCCGGTCGTTGGGGGCACCCGACTGACCAAAGTCTTGATGGATGGTGGCAGCGGCTTGAACATTTTGTATGCTGAGACTCTTCGTGGGATGGGCATTCCGATGTCCAAGCTCAGTGAGAGCAACATGCGGTTCCACGGTGTCATTCCAGGGAGGAAAGCTGATTCACTCGGACAGATCACTCTTGACGTGGTTTTCGGTGACTCAAAGAATTACCGCAAGGAGAAGTTGACATTTGAAGTTGTGGATTTTCACAGTGCCTATCATGCTATTCTGGGCAGAACTGCATATGCCCATTTCATGGCTCGACCGTGTTACGTGTACCTCAAGCTGAAGATGCCTGGCCCCAGGGGCGTGATCACGGTCACTGGTAATCGGCAACAAGCAGAAGAGTGCCTCCAGAAGGGCTCTAAGATAGCCGATGAACAGTTGGCAGCGATAGAAATGGAAGAATATAAGAAGACTGCAGATCCGAGTGATTTGTTGCGCGCTAAGAAGCCTGCTTCCGAGTCTGCATTTCAGTCGTCCGGTGAAACAAAGCCTGTTCACATTCACCCGACCGATCCCAGTGCTGCTCCGACTCATATCTCAACAACACTCGACAGCAAATAGGAAGAAGCGCTCATCTAGTTCCTCCGTGAGAACTGGGACATCTTCGCATGGAAGCCGTCTGACATGCCGGGTGTACCCAGGGGGCTGGCTGAGCACCGTCTGCGAGTCGATCCAAAGGCAAAACCCGTGAAAGAGCACCTCCGTCGGTCCGCTACGGAGAAGAGAAAGGCAATCGGCGAAGAGGTGGCTCGGCTTTTGGCAGCTGAGTTCATCCGCGAAATTTACCACTCCGAGTGGCTCGCCAATGTTGTCATGGTTCCCAAGAAGGACGATTCACTCCGTATGTGCATTGATTTCAAGCATATTAATCGGGCCTGCCCGAAAGATCATTTTCCTCTCCCCCGCATCGATCAGATAGTCGACTCAACTGTGGGATGTGAGCGATTGTCCTTCCTGGATGCATATTTCGGGTACCATCAGATCCGACTATATGGACCTAATGAAATAAAAACAGCTTTTATCACCCCATTCGGGTGCTTTTGCTACATCACCATGCCCTTTGGTCTCAAAAATGCTGGTGCCACATTCATGCGCATGATACAGAAGTGTCTGCTAGCTCAAATCAGTCGGAATGTGGAAGCATACATGGATGACATCGTGGTTAAGTCGCGCAAAGGTTCCGACCTGCTGACTGACCTTGCCGAAACCTTTGCCAATTTGAGAAGATATGATATCAAGCTTAATCCGTCGAAGTGTACATTTGGAGTTCCGGGTGGAAAGTTACTCGATTTCCTCGTTTTCGAACGTGGGATCGATGCGAACCTAGAGAAAGTTGGTGCAATCCTCCGAATGAAATGCCCTGTGCGTGTACACGACGTTCAGAAGCTTACTGGTTGTTTGGCCGCTTTGAGTCGATTCATCTCTCGTCTCGATGAAAAGGCATTGCCTCTTTACCGACTGATGAAGAAATCTGATAAGTTCGAGTGGACTCCTGAAGCTGATGCAGCGTTTGCAGAGCTCAAAGCCCTGCTTTCCACCTAGCCGGTGCTTGCTGCTCCAATCAGCAAAGAGCCTTTACTGCTTTATATAGCAGCCACTGGACAGGTTGTCAGTACAGTACTCACGGTCGAGCGGGAAGAAGAAGGTAAAACCTACAAGGTTCAACGCCTAGTGTACTATATTTCTGAAGTCTTAACTCCATCCAAGCAGAGATATCCACATTATCAGAAGCTTGTCTATGGAATTTACTTGACCACAAAGAAGGTTGCACATTACTTCTCAGATCATTCGATTACAGTCGTCAGCGACGCTCCGTTGTCAGAAATTCTGAACAACAAAGATGCAACTGGCCGAGTGGCAAAGTGGGCGATTGAACTCCTTCCGCTGGATATCAAGTTCGAGGCAAAGAAAGCGATCAAGTCTCAAGCGATAGCAGATTTCCTCGTCGAGTGGATTGAACAATAGCTACCGACCCAGATACAGTCGGAACATTGAACTATGTTCTTCGACGGGTCCAAGATGTTGAATGGTTCAGGCGCCGGAGTAGTCCTGGTATCTCCACGAGGCGACAACCTCAGATATGTTCTTCAGATTCACTTTGATTCCTCCAATAATGAAGCTGAATATGAGGCACTCTTGTATGGGTTGCGTATGGCCATTTCACTCGGCGTCCGCCGCCTAATGGTTTACGGTGACTCAGATTTAGTGGTTAATCAAGTGATGAAGGAGTGGGACGTCAGGAGCCAAGCTATGACTGGTTATTGCAATGCGGTGAGAAAGTTAGAAAAGAAGTTTGAAGGGCTAGAGCTCCACCATATACCTCGACTGAAGAATCAAGCAGCTGATGACTTGGCGAAAATAGGTTCCAAGCGGGAGCCTATTCCCAGCAATGTGTTTTTGGAGCATATTCACGCACCATCAGTTCAAGAAGATCCCTTCACTGAAGAGCCCCCACAGCCTAAAAGCTCCACTGATCCGACTGAAGTTGAAATCCCAGCTGTGGTCGACTTGATCATGGAAGTTTTGATCGTTATTCCTGATTGGACAGTGCCGTATATCGCATATATTCTCAGGAAAGAGCTTCCAGAGGATGAAGAAGAGGCTCGCCAGATTGTCCATCGATCCAAAGCCTTCACAGTAATGGGGGGGTAACTCTATAGAGAAAGTGTCACTGGGGTCGTTCAGAAATGCATCACTCCGGAAGAAGGCCGAATGATCCTCGATGATATTCACTCGGGAACCTGTGGTCACCATGCGTCTTCTCGGGCCATCGTGGCCAAAGCCTATCGAGCAGGGTTTTATTGGCCGCGGGCAAATGAGATGGCAAAGGAAATAATTGACAAATGTGAGGGCTGTCAGTTCTACTCCAACATGTCCCACAAACCCGCTTCAGCCCTGAAGACCATTCCACTCGTCTGGCCATTCGCTGTTTGGGGTTTAGATATGGTGGGACCTCTGAAGACTGGCAGGAGTGGTTTCACCCATGTGCTTGTAGCAGTCGATAAGTTCACCAAATGGATCGAAGCTAAACCTGTCAAAAGCCTGGATGCAAGTACTGCAGTCAGCTTCATCAGAGTGTTAACATTTAGATACGGAGTCCCACACAGCATCATCACGGATAATGGGTCGAACTTTGATTCTGATGAGTTCCGAGCTTTCTGTGCGTCCCAAGGTACTCGGGTCGACTATGCTTCAGTCGCCCACCCTCAGTCGAATGGACAAGCAGAAAGAGCGAACGGTTTGATTCTCAAAGGGCTAAAACCTCGATTGATGCGCGACCTCAAGCATGCGGCCGGCGCTTGGGTAGATGAGCTACCGTCAGTCCTTTGGGGATTAAGAACAACACCAAATCGGTCGACTAGTCGAACCCCCTTCTTCATGGTCTATGGGGCTAAGGCTGTGCTGCCGAGTGACTTGCTTCACAATGCGCCCCGAGTAGAACTTTTTTCAGAAGCCGAAGCAGAACAAGCTCGAGAAGATGTTGTTGATCTTCTGGAAGAAGAAAGAGAGATGGCCTTGATCCGATCGACCATTTATCAGCAAGACCTTCGCCGATTATATGCCAGAAATGTGAAGGGTCGAGCATTTCAGGAAGGGGACCTTGTGCTCCGAGTGGACCAGCAACGGCCTCACAAACTTGCCCCCGCTTGGGAGGGTCCCTTCATCATCACCAAGGTGCTCCACAACGGAGCGTATCACCTCTACAATGTGGAGCATAATAAAGACGAGCCACGCGCTTGGAATGCGGAGCTACTCCGCCGTTTTTATACTTAAGTGTTCAGACTGATGAGATGTAATAAAGAGTACCTTTCAGTTCGTTTATCAAAGACATGGTTTTACAGTCTCCTAAATGATTGTTGTTACTAATACATGTGTCTAAAATCCCCCAGTGGGTGGCTTAGCCGCGAATCCGACTCGCCTAAGTTCAAAAAATCCTACCGAGTGATGAGCAACCCTCACACTCGGGGGCTTAGCTGCAGTCCTGTACTCGCTTAAGTTTGTAAAATCCTTCCGAGTGCTGAGCAACCCTCTCACTCGGGGGCTTAGCTGCAGTCCTGTACTCGCCTAAGTTTGTAAAATCCTACCGAGTGATGAGCAACCCTCTCACTCGGGGGCTTAGCTGCAGTCCTATACTCGCCTAAGTTCAAAAAATCCTACCGAGTGGTGAGCAACCCTCTCACTCGGGGGCTTAGCTGCAGTCCTGTACTCGCCTAAGTTCGTAAAATCCTACCGAGTGGTGAGCAACCCTCTCACTCGGGGGCTTAGCTGCAGTCCTGTACTCGCCTAAGTTTGTAAAATCCTACCGAGTGGTGAGCAACCCTCTCACTCGGGGGCTTAGCTGCAGTCCTGTACTCGCCTAAGTGTAAAACACGCTCCATCCTGATCTGCAAGGACGACGAGGTGCAGGTCGTCCGCGATCCTCTCCTCAGAACTGCATCTGTTCCGAGTGAAGATACAAGTTCCACTCAAAAATAAAAACAAGCATATTTAAGGGCAAACTAAGTTCGGACGAAGGAGCTTAAAGTATTCAGGCATCAGGCCCGAAGGAGTTTTACGGTTACAAGATCACTCGGCATACCGAGGCAAATTGAATCGGATCATAAAAGTTCAGACGAAGGAGTTTAAAGTGCTCGGGCATCAGGCCCGAAGGAGTTTTACGGTTACAAGATCACTCAGCATACCGAGGCAAATGGAATCAGATCATAAATGTTTCATTCACTCCGCAGAGGGGCTGGCAGGTTCAACAAACTAGTCCAGGTCGATTCCATCTGCGATTCAAGTGGCAGCAGCAATGAAGGTCTCCATGAAAGACTGGAAGTCAAGTTTCTTGGTGTTGGCGACCTTGATTGCCGCTAGCTTCTCTTCTCTGGCTTCCTTGCAGTGGATGCGAACCAGGGACAAAGCTACGTCAGCACCGCATCGAGCAGCGGACTTCTTCCACTCCTGCACTCGACCAGGAATCTCGTTAAGTCGAGTCATTAGAGACTCGAGATCGTTTCGGAGCGTGTCCCCTGGCCAGAGCGCTGTGTCGATCCGCGAAACTGCAACCTTGAGTCGAGCAAGATATTCTAAGGCACTGGCAAGGCGAGACTCTAGTCGGAGCACATTCATGGCTGCTTCATCTTTGACAAGGGAGTTGATGGGGTCCAAGTTTGTCTCGACTCGCCCAGTCTCTTCCTCGAAGTCTTGACAGAATTCTGCACTCGCAGAGAAATAATGAGTCGACAACAGTATGATGAGTCGACGAAAGCAAGCCAATCGCGCAGAGAAAAGTACCTTCAAGCACGAGGAATAATTTTTTGGCGAGTCCTCCCAGGTAGTTCTCCATCTCGTCCCTCCTACGGGTGATGTCTTCTACTTTGTCGGTCAGGGTCCGCTTGTCCTTCTTCAGACGAGTCACTTCTTTGTTGGCTTCGTCAAGAGCGGCCTTCAGCTTGGCATTCTCTCCCTCCAGCTGTCCGACTGAGGCCATCTTTTGGTCGGCAAGCGTCGTTTTGTCTTCGGCGGTTTTCTTCGCAACCACAAGGTCAAGGTCCTTCTTCTCCAAAGCCTGTCTCATTGTTTCTAGAAAGAATAACATTCGAATCAGAAAAAGGAGGAGAAAAGATGGCAAGAGAACCGGTCGACAAGCTTTCCTTACCAGCAGCGTCATCCTTAGCCTTCTGCAAGTTGTTAAGAGCCAACTCCAGGTCAAGATTGAGCTGGATTTGCTTCTTCTCCAAGTCGGCAAACCGGGCTCCAAGATCACAAGATTTCTGTGTTCAGAAGATAGTCAGTCGGCAGACACAAAGATTGGTTGCTTCCGAGCAATAAAGTAGCAAGTTCAAATAGTTCTAAGACTACTGCCGAATCAAACATTCGCCAATAGTCTCGGGGACTACACCCAGTGGGTGCACTCAGCGTGCCCCCACTGGTCCGACTTTTTCAATCGACTTGGTCCGTCCAGTAAAAAAAAAACTCAGACCATAGCCGACTGCCCGCAGTCGACTACGGTCTCGGGGACTACACCCAGTGGGTGCACTCAGCGTGCCCCCACTGGTAAAGGTTCCACTCGGCATGATATGCCCAGACCGAGTGGAAAAGATCTGTTAAAAGACCCCCGCCGAATCAAACATTCGACGACGGTCTCGGGGACTACACCCAGTGGGTGCACTCAGCGTGCCCCCACTGGTTCAGAGATTCAATCAGCACAACCTAGTCGACTCAAGTGAAAAAACTACTCAACAGAAATTAAAACACCCAGTGGGTGTGCAGACTGACAATGGGTGTGCAATTAAGGTTCCAAAACGCTCATCCACGGACGTCTTGCGGATAAGGCGGCAGTTTCTAAATATCATATCCTAACAGAACAAGCGTCAAGATGGAGTTCAGTCAGAAGTAAGCTAACCTGGACATTGGCCTGAAGTGCTAAGCTGGCATCATAGGCAGCTTGACTGGCCTCGCGCACCACCTCCATCTGCTCCATCATAACGCCAGCCTGGCGTATAGCCTCCTTGGCAGCACTCACTTGGTCTTCTGGGACGTGATGGGCGGTGGGAGGTGCAGTCGGTGTATCAGTTGCAGTAGCTTGAGAGCTTGAGGCATGAAGTTGGACAGACGAAGCAAGGGCCGGCACAGTCGACGACGAAGGGCGAACACTCGACAAGGGATTCGCAAAAGTAACGGAGGCACGGTTGAAGTCCCCGGATTGCTGGATAGCTGGTTCCGTCGCCGGCGTCGACTGAGGCGCCTTGCTAGCTGGTACCTTCTTGACTGAGGTCCTGCTCCTCCTACCCACGAGTTTCTGTGGCTCATCTTCATCATCGTCTTGAAGTTCAATAACATTTTGCGGAGCTGCAAAAGAACCGACCACAAGAGTTCAGTCGACTGTAGAATCGGCTAGCAAAGAAAAGACGAGATAACAGGGGTCATACCCGTTTTGGAGGTGACCACGTCCTCCATCTCCTCGTCACCATCATCTTGGTAAGCAGAAGTCCCCGAGGTAGCAGCACTGCAAATCTCAAGGTTCACTCGGTCAAGCAAGTGAATGGGTCGACAACTGATATAAGATTCTTCGAACAAAGGGTGAAAACGAAACGCTTACGCAGAGGCGACGGGAACGTCAACCTTGATCTTGGGCAAAGCCTTCCGTGGCTTTGACGGCGCGGTCTTGAGCTGCTTCGGAGCCTTCTCAGTCGGCACCGGAGAAGATGTCCGAGTGCGCTTCGAAGTCTGTCCAGTCGGTGCTGCCACCTTGCCCCGGATACTTGCTGGGTCGTGCTTGTGCTTGGAACGCTTTTCCGTGCGAGGTGGAGAATCGACCTCCTCATCACTGCTCGAGTTTTCGTGCTCTTCATCACTCTCCCCATCGGAGTTCCAGTCGCCGCTGTCGCCTCCGCTCTCTTCTCCTTCCTGGATCTGCTCCCCGTTGGGCATCGAGTACATCTCAGTATATATCTGCGAAGCAAAGAACCGAACAAGCATCAGTCGGTTCCAAAGACAGTTTACAAATTAGAGTAAAAGTCACTCGACATCGAAGGTCTGACCTTGTCTGGTTCGTTATCAGCGCCGAGTGGCGGAATTCTCCTGGACCCCCTGGGGTTGTGTTTGTTTCTGGTAATGCCCTGCAGCCACTACGCCACCGTCTCCTCGGCAACTTCCTCCGGGTGGATCCGAGCAGAATCATCGGCGCCCGAGTACATCCACATAGGATGATCGCGGGCCTGGAGCGGCTGGATGCGGCGAGTGAGAAACACCTCTCGCAAATCCATGCCGGTCACACCATCGCGGACAAGTTGAATCACTCGGTCAACCAACATAGTCACCTCCGCCTTTTCTGCTGGAGTCACTTTCAAGGGAGAGGGCTTCTCAATTCGCCCCATGGTGAAGGGGGGAAGGCCAGTCGACTGACCAGGAGTTGGTTTGTCCTTACAATAAAACCAGGTCGACTGCCACCCTCTGACCGAATCGGGAAGAGTCATAGGTGGAAAAGTGCTTTTTCCTCTCATCTGGATCCCTAGACCTCCGCACATCTGGATCACGTGCGTCCTCCCGTCACTCGGATTGGCCTTTTTCACAGACTGTGAGCGGTAAGTAAAGATGTGTTTGAAGAGACCCCAATGCGGTCGACAACCCAGGAAATTCTCACACATGGAGACAAACGCAGCAAGGTATGTGATGGTGTTCGGAGAAAAGTGATGAAGTTGGGCCCCGAAAAAGTTCAGAAAACCTCGGAAAAAGGATGAGGGGGCAGAGAAAAACCACGGTCGACGTGGGTCGCGAGGAGGACGCACTCACCCTCCTGCGGCTGTGGCTCGGTCTCATCACCTGGCAGCCTCCAGGATCCATGGGCGATCAAGCCCCCCTCGACCAGATCCTCCATATCCTCTTGCTGAATCGTGGAGCGAATCCAATAGCCCTGGATCCAGCCGGGCGGCAGGCCGGATCTCGACGATGAGCCACCCCGACTCATCTTCTTGCCCTTCGCTGCCGCCGTCGCTTTCTTCGCACTCTCCAGGGCCGCTGTCTTCTCCTTCCCCATCACGGCAGGCTGCGCTCGGGCGGGGCGGCGGCGTCGAAGGTGGCGGCGAATGTGGTGGTGAAACAGGAAAAGAGGAAGGGGATGGGGAGCACAGTGCCAGGCTCATCGGCCCCGACGCCTTATATGGGCCTGCTCCGAGTGGCTGACTTGTGGGCCCAGGCAATCCAGTCAAATCCCGCAACAGTCGTGCGCTGGATACGTGGCGAAAAAGGTGGCGCGAGAATCGAGGCGTTCCTGCCTAACCCGCTCCGTTTACTGCGGTACTCTCCGTCCTGCGCGCTTCTCCAAATTTCGAATCCCGTGAGATCCGGAAGCGGCAGCGTGACCAATCGCGCCGAGGATTTTATACCATACCAACACTCAGAGCTTATCAGCAAAAATCACTCGACGACCTCTGAATGGACCCAGGCAACTGAAAATGAAGTTGAAGTTTTTACAAAGATCACCGGCCCGGTTAGGATGCCTCTGAAGCATATAATCCGGGTCGGAACCATCTTCAACCCCTTCTCCACTCGGACCCAGATCCATTCGGGGGCTAATGACGAAGACATGTACCTAGGGTAGGGTAATAGGCCTGACCTAGACACCCTTACCCGAGGACACTGCCCTAAGGCCAAGGACATTCAAAGGATAGCACCATCTACCGACTGAAATCACCACAGGGTGCAACCCACTCGACCAACAGTTCACTCGGACAACCCAATTCCATTCGACCGGGGTGTACCCACTCGACCGCACCAGAAACCACTCGGAAGACAGAAGATCTAAGGTCACTCAGGATGGCAAGGGTCAGGCATTCACTCCGTAGTCTTAATGATCATTCATTTGCCTTTATTGCTGGCGTTATCAGTAACGTCCTGTCTTTATGGACATTGAACCCCTTGTAACGTGGGACGGCTGGGGTCCTGGCGCACTCTATATAAGCCACCCCCCTCCACTGGCACAAGGGTTCACACCCCCTGTAACTTCACGCATAATTCAATCGACCGAGCCTCCGGGCGCCGAGACATAGGGCTGTTACTTCCTCCAAGAAGGGCCTGAACTCGTAAATCTTGCGTGCACAACCTCATCGTAGCTAGGATCTTGCCTCCTCATACCTACCCCCTATTCTACTGTCAGACTTAGAACCACGACACCACGCGCCGTCTTGGGGCAACTTACTCCGTCGGGCTAGGCGAGGGAGGTGGAGCAGCGAGGTGCCACGCTCGTATCCCGCCAGGCTCGGGTGGCCACCCAGCCGGCTTTTATACCGGAGAACTGCTATTCCCTCATCGGATGCCATCAAAAGATTGGAGAAAATGATGGAAGGAGGAGATAGGGAGCGGTGGAGTGGCGCGATTATTGCCCGGTGTCTGGCCTGGTTTATATACAGGGCGGACGGGAGGAGCTTGCCCAGCGTTGCATTTAATGTTGGCCCGCTCGTGAATGGATGTGTGTCTGAAGGAGGTTTCTCGGCTTCCACGCGGGTTTAATGTAGGCATTTTAATGCGGCGAGGAGGCGTACTCAACCGGGCGTGCACGCGTCATCCTCGGCCGGCGCGCCGCTTCAATGGCGGTGGCAGTGAGAGATCGAGTGCGCCCTGAGCTGCCTTCAATATGGAGCGGCGCGCTGTACCGCGGCATGAATGCGGGCAGCTGGCGCCGGGCGGGAAGCGAGCAGGGTGGGGGAAGGGATTTTTGGTGGGCCAGGGCGGTCAGAAGCGGGCTTGGGATCGACCCGAACTCCCGCAAATCCCCCATGTTTGTCTTCAATTTGCGGGAGAAATCAACGTCTGTACCACTCCACGGACCGATACAAGACCGTGTTGGATGGCTTTCGAGGTCCAGACAACACGGTCCAGACGGTTGCTGGAGGTTTGTGGGTCCGCCTTGGAGATGCCCTTATTATTACTACCCTGTTCACAAACACAAGATGTTTTTCTATAAAATATAAGATGTTTTTAATATTTTATTAATATAAACTATATACAAACTAAAATGAATAAACAAACACATTAAAACACATCCATATATTCAAAAAAAACGTAAAAGAAACTTATATTTGTGAATGAGGAAGTACTAGAGAGAATATTTAGTTCTCATTAGAATTGCCACAGTAGAAAAGTCTTCAAAATCATCATGCTACCTAAGAGCATCTATAACCACAATTTTCTAAAAAAAAATGGGGAAACTTCAATTTATTTATTTTCAATCATGGTAGTACAACGAATACCAGAAATAATAAAGATTTCATTCAGATCCATAGACCACCTAGCGACGACTACTAGTACTGAAGCGAGTCGAAGGCGCGCCGCCATCGTCACCTCTCCCTCGCCGGAGCCGGACACAACTTATTGTAGTAGACAGTTGGAAAGTCATCATGCTAAGGCCCCATAGGACCAACGCACCAATACAACAACCGCCGCGGATGAAGAAGAGTGTAGATTGAAAGGATCCAACCTGAAGACACTCAAACAAAGACGAACAAAGACCGGATCCGGGCAAAGCACTGACTGAATCCCACGAGATCCGCCGGATACACACTTCCACGCGCCCTCTGACGATGCTAGACGCACCACCGGGACGGGGGCTAGGCGGGGGAAATCTTATTCCATCTTCAAGGAGCCGCCGTCGTCTCATCTTATTGAGCAGGACACAAAACCTAACAAAACTTGAAGAAGCACCTAACAACGGAGCCCTCCCACCGGTAAGGTCTGGGATCCACCACACACACATGGCCCTAAGGCCACATGAGACGTGGTAGATCGGCGGCGCCGCCGACGGGAGGCAGAAATCCTAGCCCCCACGCCCTAGCCGCTGGTTGCCACTCGGCCCCTACAGACAATCCAATCCACCCATCGGATCCTATTCTACTCCGGCGAGCTCGCATCATTACCCAATCTACATCAACCAATCTGTTCCTCTACTCACCATGGCCTTGGCGGATCTCAACTTCGATACCGGTTAGGACTTTGCAGCTGAAGTGTAGAGGAAATGGGGGGTTCCAATCAAATATGAGGAAGACAAAGATCTTGAGGAATTTCTCCTTGTTGCTGAGTTCACTAGATCATAGATCAGACTCACGGAAGAATCTGTAAGATTTTCGGTGTCATCTAAAGAGGTTGGTTTCTCGATCATCAAGGGAGGTAACATTTCTCTACCTCTCCTCAATGTCAACTTCCTACTTTGGGGCAACGATGGACCGAATTCTTGTTGGGAGCTCGATCAATATCTCCAAGAGAAAGAGGATGCATGGACTCGTATCTTTCGTCGTCATCCTAGGAAATCTTACCTTCAAGCTCTTAGAACACCTAGTTTCTACCATGATCAGATCAACAATAATTCTAGATCTTCTGCTGCTCATGGGGGGATTTCAAACCAGGCTCCATCATCGGGTCAAATTCGACTCACAGGAGCTAATGCCATCAATAGAGCAGTTACCAGTAACAAGGCGGGATCAACACATTTTCAAAACGGCCCACAGGAATCTTCATGTGTTTGTTGTCTCTCATCTGGTCACGCTCGGCCCAATTGCACAAATCGGATTAACTGTAGAGCCTGCAAACGTTGGGGCCATGTTGCTAGGGACTGTTTCTCCCAAGCCCAGCCCAACCTGTCATGGTTTTGTCATAGCAGATGGCCTCAAAAAAAGACTTAGACGTTAGGCCATCGCAGCTAGGTAGTAGCTTGAACGGGGTTGATCGGAATCGAGAGACACGAGTTTACCCAGGTTCGGCCCCTCACGATCGAGATAAAAGCCTACGTCCTGCTTTGGTTATATTGCTGGTGTTATCGATTACAAGGATGCTGATTCGCTAACCTAGCTCTCAATTGATTGTAACTTAGTTCTCTCCGCCCCAGGGGCTCCCCTTTATATAATAGGTGAGTCCCCCGACTTACAATTGACTCCGGGTCGTAGTACAACCCATGTCTTAGTCTATTTCCTACTCATCTTGTTCCTCACGTAAGAGAGATTCCTTCTGGCTTCCTTCTTGAGCTGCTCCTACTAGATTCGAGGTTGTGAGCCGGCCTTCTCCTCAACCCACCCTCTGGGCCTTGAGTCTTGTTGCTCGTTACGGCCCAAAATGGTCGGGTCATCCTTAAGCCGCCATATGACTGCTGGTTCATATCTCTGGCCGGGTTATACCGTGGGTTATATCCCCAACATTAGCCCCCAGTTTAATTTGGGTTTACCCATGTTAAACTTCATCCTATGAAAACAAATAAAGCAGGAAATGGCTCAAGGTAAATTTCGGGTCGTCTTTGTCGAATCGAAACATGGTGTCTTCACACTTAGCATTTTTCGCTCCTTCGTTTGATGACATCATTTCTTCGGTTGCCGTGTGTCGGTGTCAAAACCGGCAGACCTCGGGGTAGGGGTCCCGAGCTGTGGATCTGGGATCGATGGATAACAAGGGACGATGAACACAGTGTTTACCCAGGTTCGGGCCCTCTCGAAGAGGTAATACCCTACGTCCTTCTTGAATATATTGGATGTGTATATGATTACAAAGTAGATCTACCTCTAGATCAGCATGAGCTAAACCCTAAGGTGATGAGGTGGTATGGGAAGCTCTGTCCCTAATGACTACAACCCTCGGTTTATATAGACACCGATAGGGTTAGGGTTTTCCGGAGATAGATTACAACAAGGAATAAAGAGATCCTGCCTGTCCTTGACTTGGAGGGCACACCACGGCTTCATAGGTCTCCCGTTACTATATGGCTTCATCAGTCTGGCCCATACTCAGTGGGCCGACGCCTCGAGAACCCCTTAGTCCATGACTCCCTCAGTAGCCCCCGAACTTGCCTTCAATGCCAAAGCTTGTGTCCGGCATCCACTCTGCTAACTGTATTCGGCTAGCAAGGTGAGTTCTCTTATTCAGTCCGGGGTCGGACCAATTTCGCCGGTCCCTATCCGGAACCCGAACTAATGCGCTCGGGCCCATACAACTTCAAGACTCCAGGCTTCAAAGATATCACAAGATCGAGGTGGGACCCTCAGGATTTTAATGTCGCTCCTCGGGGCAAGGGCTTCGCGCACCTTTTCAGAAGGCGGGCAGCTCAATGCCATCTTTTCACGAGCCCGTCCTTCCATCTTCAAAGCAAGGCGCCTATTTACAGATCCAGGGGTGCGGGGGACAATTTACTCCCTCCCTTACAAGAAACAGCGCCAAAACAATTCCCGGCGCCATGGCCGACCTTCCAGGTTCATCCTCGCGCCCGCACGGGCCCCTCCCAGGTGATTGGTCGAGCTGTTCAGTTTCACACCTTCAGTTGAGGCGCTTGCAGACACAGTGCATCCTCCCTCCAGCAGATCTGGTTACCGTCCGTGCCGATCTCATCTCCATCGATGGCCGCGCCCTTGTTGAGAACTCCCCTGCTCCAAGCAGGGAGGAGAGAGTATGCCTCGTGCCCTTCCTTCTAAGAGGTTTGGGCTTTCCTATCCACCCCTTTCTATGGGGTTTGTCAGAGTTCTACGGGATCCAGCTCCACAACCTCACCCCAGGGTCCATACTGTATATCTCTGGCTTCGTGGCTTTGTGCGAGATATTTTTGAGTTGCGAGGCCCACTTTGATTTGTGGGGGAAGTATTTCTGCCTTGTCCCTCGCCTCCGAGGAGGATCTATATTTGAGGTGGGCGGCGCTGAAGTATGGCGGATAGCTGGGACAGGGTACCCAATTGGCACCCCATGGAAAGATCCCGAAGGGTGGACCTCAGAATGGTTCTATATTGAAGATGTTCCCCTCACCGATCCAATTCGGCAAGGGTTGCCCGAATACTCAAACGACCCGCCTATAAAGTGGTTCAACTGGTGGCCCAGAGGCCCTTCCCAGCAGGACAGCGAGGAGGTGCGCGTGTTGGCAGCCAAGATCAGGCTGCTGACCAGCAGTAAGCTGACCATGATTGAAGTAATGGTTGTCGCCATCACCCGATGTGTGCAACCCCTCCAGCAAAGGGGTCATCCTTTATGGTGCTACAACGGGACTAACGACGTAACCCGCTACCAGCGACAAGGGCCAGATAACAAGGCGGCTTTGGCCAGAATATTGGCCGATCTCTTCAAGGGAGAGGAGGCAGAATTTTCTCAAATGAGTATCCGGGAAGGCTGCTCCGGATACAATCCGGCGGAATGGGTAAGTCACAGCCCACTGACTCGAGTACACCGATTATGCCCGAGTTCTGACTGGTTATATTTGAACAGGGTTGGAGGCGTCAAGTTGAATCCATTAACTGCCCTCCTCCTCAACCGGAGGATCATTCCCGTGACGACGATCCGGGGTTTCATGACGACCCAGAGACGTCGATCGATTTTGAAGACGGGGTGTTTTATCAGGAGAGCCTTGACGGCGTCAAGGTTGCTGTGACAGCCGACCACCCCGGGGCTCTCCCTTCTTCTAGAGTAAGTGAAAAGAAGACCCCCTCTCGAACAGGGCGCTCATCTCGCGCTATTCCCCACGTGCTGATTTCTGCTCCCAAGGGTCGCCGTACTACGCGTCAAACCGGCTTGGGAGGAGTTCGGATCACTCCGGCTCCGGCCCCTAACAGGAGATCAAAGAGGAAGGCCTCCGCCGAAGCAGAAGCACCTGTCTCCTCGACTCAGAGGTGACGCATTGCGGAATTACAATGAGGGCCACTTTTAACACCCCTTTATTTAAAACTTGTTTATCTTTTGCAAAAGAAGAATGCCCCTGCGCCAATACGAAGATTCTTCGGGTGCGTTGAACCACAACTCCAATCCCAGGTCTTCGGCGCAAGTCGAAGCTTCTCCCGAACATGCGGCCGGCGTCCTGCCTCCGGCGGATTCCAATGATGTTTCGGTTACCAATTCCGAAGTCGAGAGCGTAATGAATCATCGCCACCGGAAGGAAGCTTTACGTCATGCCGCCTTTGTCGATCAAGATTTTAATGCCTTTAATTCGGTGGATGCATACCTTGGAGCGGCCCGGACAGGTCTTGAAGGGATCGCCGGTTTGTTTGCCACCAGAGTGCAGGTGCGTAACTAAAATAGCTTAGAAGCAGATCATGTTCCCTAACCGACTAGCCCCAAGCCTTAATTTGGGCGGGACGGCCGAGTTAAGGGTTGCTGATGATATGATTTATGTAGGCCGCGAGAGAATAGAGCAAAAAGCTGTCTGAGGACCTTGAGGCAAGCCGGACACAGTTAGTCGAAGCCAAGGCCGAACTGGATGCGGCTCGAAAAGCCACCGGCGATTTGTCCGGTAAATAGGAAAACTGTTCCTCATCGTGTAAAAAGATATATGGTGTATTTATGTATTAACACCTTTTTCTTCATGCAGCCGCAGAAACCGTACGCGAGTTGCAGAAGGAGCTAGAAGCTGGCAAACGAGTGCTGACGCGAAGTCATGAGGAGAAAAATGAGCTCAAGGTAGAGAATCAGCGGCAAGCTGAGGAGATTGGGAGTTTGAGAACTCAGCTATCGAAAGCCTTGGAGGAAAACCAGAAGCTAAAAGGTGGCATATTTGGTAAGTACTGACCTAGCCATTTAGCAAGTAACATGGGCGTCTTAATAACTAAATGCACACCTGCTTTTTAGGTCTCCTGACTGGGCGGCCCGAGGAGGAAACCATCACTTATGGCGGAGACCTTTTAAAGGAGCTGACGAAGATGCACGAGAGGGCCCGGAAAGCCATGAAGAGCATGGTGAAGGTGTTATGGCCGTCGGATACACCGCCAGATAGCATGGCCGAACTAGCCAGTCGCTTTAAAGGGGCTCGGCGAAGGTTTGAATTATGGAAGATCTCAGCTTGCCGAGAAGGAGCACGCGAGGCCTGGGCAATGGTAAAGACTCGTTTCACCAAGCTAGACCCAGAGCATATGGCCCGGGTTGGTCCTGTGGGCCCTGACGGCCAGGAGATACCGCTTAACTTGGTGTATGATGAGGTGATGCCCGCCGCTCGCTATTCTCAGAAGGATTGTGCTTTAGAGCAATTGATAGACAATGTCGATCAAGAATAGTTTAGTCAGTTCTATGTATTTATGTACTTTACATTGACCGGGATCGATCCGCATTCTTATTTGTATTTTGAAAGAATGTTGTCTTAACCGACCATCGGCTTCTACCTCCCCGACCAGTGGTCGGGAAGTGCTTCGTATTATGTGCCTCGAGAAACAAGGCAACTCTTCGGGAACCAGGCAATCCGGTCATCCGGCTCGAACAGACGAAACATGTGTGGAGAGTTATGTTATATTACTATTTGATGTAAGAAACATCTTCCGATGAAAATAGTTCCTCCAAGGGTTCCTTTCTTCGGGTAAAATTATAGTCCGGATCCGTGAGATCAAACGGAAACCAATGGCTGCGAAAAAGCCCTGGTGGTAAGCGCGAGGCCGTATTCACTTCCCTTAGGCCGACTTATTGCTTTCTGTAAGAACGCTAGCTTTTGGCTTCACCCGTCTGAGGTACGGTCCCGGATAACCCGGTCGTCACAATCGCAGAGGTGCTCCCTTTACTCCCTAGCCGAACAATCGGGAACGTAGGGGTAAACACAGGAGCCATGCAACCCAGCTTCGCAAAGATCTTAAGTCAAATAAATGCATATGTTGGCTTGAAAGATATGAGAAGGCTGCAATCAAGATGATTGCGGTTTATATTATATTATTCGGCTCTTTTAAAGGAGCCCCCATGCAAAGCAGGGTGTTACATTTAATGATGTACATAGTACGAGTTTGGTATAGTTCGGTTTAGCCGAACATTCCCCATATCAAAATTAAAAGAAAGAAGAAAGAAAAACAAAAAAGGAGGTGAGGATGTGTGCGGATGGCGGTGGCGAACTCAAGCGTAAAAGCGCCGCAGCCTAGCTGCGTTCCACGGGTTCGGCTCGAGGCCATCATCGGACAGGCGGCGAAGGCGATATGCTCCTCCTATAAGTACCTCATCAATGATGTACGTGCCCTCCCATTTGGGCGAGAGTTTATGCTTCTGCTTATCGGGGAACGGGAGGACGAGGTCGCCCACGTTGTATGTCTTCGCCCGGATTTCACGGCTTTGGTAGCGCCGTGCTTGCTGCTGATAAAGCGCGGATCGAGCCCGAGCTATATCCCGTTCTCCTTCAAGAGCGTCCAAGTCATCCTGCCGATCCAGCTCGGCTTCCTTTTCTTCATACATGCGCACTCAAGGCGCGTCATGTATAAGGTCGCATGGGAGGACTGCTTCCGCATTGTACACCGTAAAAAATGGTGTGTATCCGGTTGACCGGTTGGGAGTAGTGTGCAGCCCCCATAACATGGAATCGAGTTCCTCGACCCAATGGCAATCTGATTGTTCAAGTGACCGGACCAGGCGAGGCTTGATGCCGCTCATAATGAGCATGTTGGCCTGTTCTACCTGTCCATTGGTCTGTGGGTGGTACACCGAAGCGTAATCGAGCTTAATGCCTATTTTGCCGCACCAGTCTTTAACTTCCTGGGCGGTGAAGTTGGTGCCGTTATCGGTGATTATGCTATGGGGGATACCATAACAGAGTACGATGTCAGATAAGAAGTCGACAACCGGTCCGGATTATGCCGAAGTGACGGGCCTTGCCTCAACCCACTTGGTGAATTTATCGACCATGACCAGTAGGTACTTCTTTTTCTTTGTCCCCCCTTTGAGTGGCCCGACCATGTCAAGCCCCCAGACCGCAAAAGGCCATGTTATCGGTATCGTCCGAAGAGCTGTGGGAGGCATGTGGCTTTGATTTGTGAATAGCTGGCATCCAACGCAATGTTGGACTAATGTCCGGGCATCCTCACGGGCAGTGGGCCAGAAGAATCCTGCTCGAAAAGCCTTGCTGACCAAGGTCCGAGCTGCCGCGTGGTGGCCGCCCATGCCCGCGTGTATTTCCGCCAGGAGTTGTTGCCCCTCTTCTTCGGAGATGCACCTTTGTAAGATTCCTGTGGTGCTCTTTTTGTATAGTTCGCCCTCATGGACCTTGTATGCTTTAGAGCGCCAGACTATTCGTCGTGCCTCCATCTGATCCTCTGGGAGATGTTCTCGCATGAGGTAGGCGAGCAGAGGTTCTGTCCAGGGGGCGATTACGGCCATGATTTCGTGAGCGGAAGATGTTTCCGTGAGTGCGGAGCCACCGATGGTGTGATCATCAGGTTCGTTTTCCAGGGGAACATTGTGAGCGGGCTCATTGATTAGTGCGCCGCGTCACCATCCTGCCATACTATGGAGGGCTTGAAGAGCCGCTCGAGGAAAGTGTTTTTGGGAACTGGGTCACGCTTGGCACCCATGCGAGTGAGGACGTCCGCGGCTTGATTGCTGTCTCTAGCGACATGGTGGAATTCTAGGCCCTCGAACCGGGCTGATATCTGGAGGACTACGTTTCTGTATGCCGCCATTTTGGGGTCCTTGGCGTCGAATTCGCCATTGACTTGAGAGATTGCTAGGTTCAAGTCTCCCCTTACTTCGAGGTGCTGGACCCCTATTGACATGGCCATCCGAAGACCATGTAGTAGTGCTTCATATTCGGCTGCGTTGTTGGAGTCCGTGTACATGATTTGTAGGACGTACCGAACAGTGTCGCCTGTAGGGGATATTAGGATTACCCCAGCCCCTAGTCCGGCTAACATTGTTGAGCCGTCGAAGTACATCGTCCAGTGCGAATATGTACTATATTCCCGAGGTAGTTTGGCTTCAGCCCATTCGGCTATAAAATCAGCCATCACCTGAGATTTAATAGCTCGGCGTGGTTTGTATGTTATTTCAAAAGGAAGGAGCTCAATGGCCCATTTGGCGATGTGGCCAGTGGCATCCCTGTTGTTGATTATATCATTCAAGGGGACCTCTGATGCCACTATGACCAAACATTCTTGGAAGTAGTGTCGCAACTTTTGGGACGCCATGAAAGCCGTATAGGCTATCTTTTGATAGTGCGGGTATCATGATTTGCATGGTGTAAGTACTTCGGACACGTAATAGACCAACTTCTAGACTTGGAACTTGTGGCCCTTAGAGTCCCGCTCCACGACGAGCACCGCGCTGACCACCTGATTGGTGGCCGAAATGTATAGTAGCATGGGCTCGCCGATGCTAGGTGCGGCCAGGATAGGGTTGCCGGCGAGAAGTGTTTTAATCTCCTCAAGTGTCATAGTTGCTTCGTCTGTCCATTGGAAGTTCTTGGTCTTTTTGAGTAGTCTATAGAGTGGCAGTGCTTTCTCTCCAAGGCGAGATATGAAGCGGCTCAAGGCTGCCACGCATCCAGCCAACTTCTGGACATGCTTGAGCTCTGTAGGTATTGCTAGTTGGGACAGCGCTCTAATTTTGGCCGGGTTGGCCTCGATTCCTCTATGGGAAATGATGAATCCGAGCAATTTTCCGGCAGGGACCCCGAAGACGCATTTGTCCGGGTTGAGCCGTATATCATAGGCTCGCAAGTTGTCAAATGTTTGGCGGAGGTCGTCTATCAGTTGGTCTATGTTTTTGGTTTTTACAACCACGTCGTCCATGTATGCCTCGATCGTTCTGCAGATTTGACTCTCGAGGCATGTTTGAATCATGCGTTGGTATGTGGCTCCTGCGTTTTTTTGCCCGAAAGGCATGATGTTGAAGCAGAAAGGCCCGTAAGGGGTGATGAATGCGGTTGCTGCCTGGTCGGACTCCTTCATCTTGATCTGGTGGTATCCGGAGTATGCGTCAAGGAAGCATAGCGAGTCGTGTCCGGCGGTGGCGTCGATGATCTAGTCTATTCTTGGCAGGGGGAAACGGTCCTTAGGGCAGGCCTTGTTAAGGTCTTTGAAATCGACACAGAGTCGCCAGGACTTGTCTTTCTTAGGTACCATCACCAGATTTGCTAACCACTCGGGGTGCTTGATCTCGCGGATGAATCCGGCCTCCAGTAGTTTTGCGAGCTCCTCGCCCATGGCTTGTCGTTTGGGTTCGAAAAATCGGCGTAGAGCCTGTTTCACCGGCTTGAAGCCTTTGAGGATGTTTAGGCTATGTTCTGCCAGCCTGCGCGGGATTCCCGGCATGTGTGAGGGGTGCCAGGCGAATATTTCTCAGTTTTCACGTAGAAACGCTCTTAGTGCTTCATCGACTGCGGGGTCCAGTTGTGCTCGTATAGATACCATTTTATTGGGATCCGTTGGGTGCACCTGAAATTTAACTATTTCATCTGCTGGCTTGAATGACGTGGGTTTTTGCCTTTTACTAAGGAACACGTCATCCCTGTCGACTGCAGTGCGTAGTGCTGTCAACTCTTCGGCCACGAGGGCTTCGGATAATACCTCTAGGGCGAGGGATGCCGTCTTGTTTTCGGCTCGCAGGGCCTTGCTCGGGTCGCTTTTAAGTGAGATTACCCCGCTGGGCCCTGGCATTTTGAGTTTCATATACCCATAATGTGGTATGGCCTGAAATCTCGAGAATGCCTTGTTGGGGAACGTAGCATGCAATTTCAAAAAAAAATCTACGCTCACGCAAGATCTATCTAGGAGATGCATAGCAACGAGAGGGGGAGAGTGTGTCTACGTACCCTCGTAGACTGAAAGTGGAAGCGTTTAACAACGCGGTTGATGTAGTCGAACTTCTTCTCGTTCCGACCGATCAAGCACCGAACGTACGGCACCTCCGAGTTCTGCACACGTTCAGCTCGATGACGTCCCTCGAACTCTTAATCCAGCAAAGTGTCGAGGGAGTAGATGAGTTCCGTCAGCACGACGGCGTGGTGATGGTGATGGTGAAGTGATCCGCGCAGGGCTTCGCCTAAGCATCGTGAGAATATGACCGAGGGTGTAATCTGTGGAGGGGGGCACCGCACACGGCTAACAGATGTTGTTTTGTCTTCTAGGCGCCTCCCCCCTTTCATATATATAGGTGGGAGGGAGAGGGAGCAGCCAAGGGGGGCGCCCCAAGTAGGCCGAATCCTACTTGGGGTTCCTCCCCAATTCGGCCCCCCCTTTCCTTTTTTCACCGGAGGGGGAAGGAAAGAGGAGGGAGGAGGGAAGGAAGGGGGAGGCCGAATCCCTCCCCTTCCTTCTCTCTTCCCCTCTTTCCTTTCTCGTTTGGTGCGGCCCATATGGGGGGCGCAGCAGCCCCTACTGGCTGCTGTGTTTCCCCTCTTGGCCCATTAGGCCCATATCTTTGCCGGGGGGTGCCCGGAACCCCTTTCGGTGACCCGATATGTACCCGGTACCCTCCGGAACACTTCCGGTGTCCGAATACTATCGTCCTATATATCAATATTTACCTCTCGACCATTTCGAGACTCCTCGTCATGTCCGTGATCTCATTCGGGACTCCGAACAACATTCGGTCACCAAATCACATAACTCATATAATACAAAATCGTTATCGAACGTTAAGCGTGCGGACCCTACGGGTTGGAGAACTATGTAGACATGACCGAGACACCTCTCCGGTCAATAACCAATAGCAGAACCTGGATGCTCATATTGGCTCCTACATATTCTACGAAGATCTTTTATCGGTCGAACCGTTATGACAACATACGTTATTCCCTTTGTCCATCGGTATGTTACTTGCCCGAGATTCGATCATCGGTATCTTCATACCTAGTTCAATCTCATTACCGGCAAGTCTCTTTACTCATTCCGTAATACATCATCCTATGACTAACTCATTAGTCACTTTGCTTGCAAGGCTTCTTATGATGTGTATTACCGAGAGGGCCCAGAGATACCTCTCCGATACTCGGAGTGACAAATCCTAATCTCGATCTATGCCAACCCAACAAACACCTTCGAAGATACCTATAGAGCATCTTTATAATCACCCAGTTACGTTGTGACGTTTGATAGCACACAAGGCATTCCTCCGGTATCCGGGAGTTGCATAATCTCATAGTCGAAGGAATATGTATTTGACATGAAGAAAGCAATAACAATAAAACTGAATGATCAATATGCTATGCTAACGGATGGGTCTTGTCCATCACATCATTCTCCTAATGATGTGATCCCGTTCATCAAATGACAACACATGTCTATGGTTAGGAAACTTAACCATCTTTGATTAAAGAGCTAGTCTAGTAGAGGCTTACTAGGGACACGGTGTTTTGTCTATGTATCCACACATGTATCAAGTTTCCGGTTAATACAATTCTAGCATGAATAATAAACATTTATCATGATATAAGGAAATATAAAATAACAACTTTATTATTGCCTCTAGGGCATATTTCCTTCAGTCTCCCACTTGCACTAGAGTCAATAATTTAGTTCACATCACCATGTGATTTAACACCAATAGTTCACATCTTTATGTGATTAACACCCATAGTTCACATCGCCATGTGACCAACACCCAAAGGGTTTACTAGAGTCAATAATCTAGTTCACATTGCTATGTGATTAACACCCAAAGAGTACTAAGGTGTGATCATGTTTTGCTTGTGAGAGAAGTTTAGTCAACGGGTCTGCCACATTCAGATCCGTATGTATTTTGCAAATTTCTATGTCTACAATGCTCTGCATGGAGGTACTCTAGCTAATTGCTCCCATGTTCAATACGTATCTAGATTGAGACTTAGAGTCATCTAGATCAGTGTCAAAGCTTGCATCGACGTAACTCTTTACGATGAACTCTTTATCACCTCCATAACCGAGAAACATTTCCTTAGTCCTCTAAGGATAATTTTGACCGCTGTCTAGTGATCTACTCCTGGATCACTATTGTACCCTCTTGACAAACTCATGGCAAGGTACACAACAGGTTTGGTACACAGCATGGCATACTTTATAGAACCTATGGCTGAGGCATAGGGAATGACTTTCATTCTCTCTCTATCTTCTGCCGTGGTCGGGCTTTGAGTCTTACTCAACTTCACACCTTACAATACAGGCTAGAACTCCTTCTTTGACTGATCCATTTTGAACTCCTTCAAAATCTTGTCAAGGTATGTACTCATTGAAAATCTTATCAAGCGTCTTGATCTATCTCTATAGATCTTGATGCCCAATATGTAAGCAGCTTCACCTAGGTCTTTCATTGAAAAATTCTTATTCAAGTATCCTTTTATGCTATCCAGAAATTCTATATCATTTTCAATCAGCAATATGTCATCCACATATAATATCAGAAATGCTACAGAGCTCCCACTCACTTTCTTGTAAATACAGGCTTCACCATAAGTCTGTATAAAACCATATGCTTTGATCACCTTATCAAAGCGTATATTCCAACTCCGAGATGCTTGCACCAGTCCATAGATGGATCGCTGGAGCTTGCATACTTTGTTAGCACCTTTAGGATTGACAAAACCTTTTGGTTTCATCATATACAACTCTTCTTTAAGAAATCCATTAAGGAATGCAGTTTTGACATCCATTTGCCAGATTTCATAAAATGCGGCAATTGCTAATATGATTCGGACAGACTTAAGCATCGCTACAAGTGAGAAAATCACATCGTAGTCAACACCTTGAACTTTGTCGAAAACCTTTTGCGACAAGTCGAGCTTTGTAGATAGTAATACTACCATCAGCGTCCGTCTTCCTCTTGAAGATCCATTTATTCTCAATGGCTTGCCGATCATCGGGCAAGTCCCCAAAGTTCACACTTTGTTCTCATACATGGATCCTATCTCAGATTTCATGGCCTCAAGCCATCTGTCGGAATCTGGGCTCATCATATCTTCTTCATAGTTCATAGGTTCACCTTGGTCTAGTAACATGACTTCCAGTACAGGATTCCCGTACCACTCTGGTGCGGATCATGTTCTGGTTGACCTACGAGGTTCTGTAGTAACTTGATCCGAAGTTTCATGATCATCATCATTAGCTTCCTCTCTAGTTGGTGTAGGCATCACGGGAATGGTTTTCTCTGATGAACTACTTTCCAATTCGAGAGAAGGTACAATTACCTCATCAAGTTCTACTTTCCTCCCACTCACTTCTTTCGAGAGAAACTCCTTCTCTAGAAAGTTTCCATTCTTGGCAACAAAGATCTTGCCTTCGGACCTGTGGTAGAAGGTGTACCCAATTGTTTCCTTAGGGTATCCTATGAAGACACACTTCTCCGATTTGGGTTCGAGCTTATCAGGCTGAAGCCTTTTGACATAAGTGTCGCAACCCCAAACTTTAAGAAATGACAGCTTAGGTTTCTTGCCAAACCACAGTTCATACGGTGTCGTCTCAACGGATTTAGACGGTGCCCTATTTAACGTGAATGCAGCTGTCTCTAATGCATAACCCCAAAACGATAGTGGTAAATCGGTAAGAGACATCATAGATCGCACCATATCAAATAAAGTACGGTTACGACATTCGGACACACCATTACGCTGTGGTGTTCCAGGTGGCGTGAGTTGTGAAACTATTCCACATTGTTTTAAATGAAGGCCAAACTCGTAACTCAAATATTCGCCTCCGTGATCAGATCGTAGAAACTTTATTTTCTTGTTACGATGATTCTCTACTTCACTCTGAAATTCTTTGAACTTTTCAAATGTTTCAGACTTGTGTTTCATCAAGTAGATATACCCATACCTACTTAAATCATCTGTGAAGGTCAGAAAATAATGATACCCGCCGCGTGCTTCAACACTCATCGGATTGCATACATCGATATGTATTATATCCAATAAGTCATCAGCTCGCTCCATTGTTCCGGAGAACGGAGTTTTAGTCATCTTGCCTATGAGGCATGGTTTGCAAGTATCAAATGATTCATAATCAAGTGATTCCAAAAGTCCATCTGCATGGAGTTTCTTCATGCGCTTTACACCAATATGACCAAAAACGGCAGTGCCACAAGTATGTTGCACTATCATTATCAACTTTGCATCTTTTGGCATCAATATTTATGAATATGTGTATTACTACGATCGAGATTCAATAAACCCTTTACATTGGGTGTATGACCATAGAAGGTATTATTCATGTAAACAGAACAACAATTATTCTCTGACTTAAAATGAATAACCGTATTGCAATAAACATGATCCAATCATATTCATGCTCAACGCAATCACCAAATAACATTTATTTAGGTTCAACACTAATCCCAAAGGTAGAGGGAGTATGCGATGGTGATCTAACAACCTTGGAATCACTTCCAACACACATCGTCACCTCGCCCTTAACTAGTCTCTATTCATTTTTGCAACTCCTATTTCGAGTTACTAATCTTAGCAACTGAACCGGTATCAAATACCCATGGGCTACTATGAACACTAGTAAAGTACACATTAATAAAATGTATATCAAATATACCTTTGTTCACTTTGCCATCCTTCTTATCCGCCAAATGTTTGGGGCAGTTCCGCTTCCAATGACCATTTCCTTTGCAGTAGAAGCACTCAGTTTCAGGTTTGGGTCTAGCTTTGGGCTTCTTCACGGGAGTGGCAACTTGCTTGCCATTCTTCTTGAAGTTCCCTTTCTTTCCCTTTGCCCTTTTCTTGAAACTAGTGGTCTTGTTAACCATCAACACTTGATGCTTTTTCTTGATTTCTACCTTCGCCGATTTCAGTATCGCGAAGAGTTCGGGAATCATTTTCATCATCCCTTGCATATTATAGTTCATCACGAAGTTCTAGTAGCTTGGTGATAGTGACTAGAGAACTCTGTCAATCACTATCTTATCTGGAAGATTAACTCCCACTTGATTCAAGTGATTGTAGTACCCAGACATTCTGAGCACATGCTCACTGGTTGAGCTATTCTCCTCCATCTTGTAGGCAAAGTACTTGTCAGAGGTTTCATACCTCTTGACATGGGCTTGAGCCTGAAATACCAGTTTCAGCTCTTGGAACATCTCATATGCTCCATGGCATTCAAAACGTTTTTGAAGTCCCGGTTCTAAGCCGTAAATCATGGTGCACTAAACTATCAAGTAGTCATCATACCGAGCTTGTCAAACGTTCATAACGTCTGCATTTGCTCCTGCAATAGGTTTGTCACCTAGCGGTGCATCAAGGACATAATTCTTCTGTGCAGCAATGAGGATAATCCTCAGATCATGGACCAAGTCCGCATCATTGCTACTAACATCTTTCAACTTATTTTTCTCTAGGAACATATCAAAAAATAGGGGAGCTACAACGCGAGCTATTGATCTACAACATAATTTGCAAATACTATCAGGACTAAGTTCATGATAAATTAAGTTCAATTAATCAAATTACTTAAGAACTCCCACTTAAATTAACATCCCTCAAGTTATTTAAGTGAAATATGATCCAAATCAACTAACCCATGTCCGATCATCACGTGAGATGGGGTAGTCATCAATGGTGAACATCTCTATGTTGATCATATCTACTATATGATTCACGTTCGACCTTTCGGTCTCCAGTGTTCTGAGGCCATGTCTGTACATGCCAGGCTCGTCAAGTTTAACCCGAGTATTCCGCATGTGCAAAACTATCTTGCACCCGTTGTATGTGAACGTAGAGTCTATCACACCCGATCATCACGTGGTGTCTCAACACGATGAACTTTCGCAACGGTGCATACTCAGGGAGAACACTTATACCTTGAAATTTTAGTTAAGGGATCATCTTATAATGCTACCGCCGTACTAAGCAAAATAAGATGCATAAAAGATAAACATCACATGCAGTCAAAATATGTGACATGATATGGCCATCATCATCTCGTGCTTTTGATCTCCATCTCCAAAGCATCGTCATGATCTCCATCGTCACCGGCTCGACACCTTGATCTCCATCGTTGCGTCGTGGTCGTCTCGCTAACTATTGCTTCTACAACTATCGCTAACGCATAGTGATAAAGTAAAGCAATTACATGGCGTTTGCATTTCATACAATAAAGAGACAACCATAAGGCTCCTGCCGGTTGCCGATAACTTTTACAAAACATGATTATCTCATACAACAACGTATATCACATCATGTCTTGACCATATCACATCACAACATGCCCTGCAAAAACAAGTTAGGCGTCCTCTACTTTGTTGTTGCAAGTTTTACGTGGCTGCTACGGGCTTCTAGCAAGAACCGTTCTTACCTGCGCATCAAAACCACAACGGTGATTTATCAAGTTTGCTGTTTTAACCTTCAACAAGGACCAGCCGCAGTCAAATTCGATTCAACTAAATTAGGAGAAACAGAGACCCGCCAGCCACCTTTATGCAAAACTAGTTGCATGTCTGTCGGTGGAACCGGTCTCATGAACATGGTCATGTAAGGCTGGTCCGGGCCGCTTCATCCAACAATACCACCGAATCAAAATAAGACATTGGTGGTAAGCAGTATGATGATCACCGCCCACAACTCTTTGTGTTCTACTCGTGCATATCATCTACGCATAGACCTGGCTCATGATGCCACTGTTGGGGAACGTAGCATGCAATTTCAAAAAAAAAATCTACGCTCACGCAAGATCTATCTAGGAGATGCATAGCAACAAGAGGGGGAGAGTGTGTCTACGTACCCTCGTAGATCGAAAGCGGAAGCATTTGACAACGCGGTTGATGTAGTCGAACTTCTTCTCATTCCGACCGATCAAGCACCGAACGTACGGCACCTCCGAGTTCTGCACACGTTCAGCTCGATGACGTCCCTCGAACTCTTGATCCAGCAAAGTGTTGAGGGAGTAGATGAGTTCCGTCAGCACGACGGCGTGGTGACGGTGATGGTGAAGTGATCCACGCAGGGCTTCGCCTAAGCACCGCGAGAATATGACCGAGGGTGTAATCTGTGGAGGGGGCGCCGCACACGGCTAACAGATGTTGTTATGTCTTCTAGGCGCCTCCCCCCTTCATATATATAGGTGGGAGGGAGAGGGAGCAGCCAAGGGGGGCGCCCCAAGTAGGTCGAATCCTACTTGGGGTTCCTTCCCAATTCGCCCCCCTTTCCTTTTCTCATCGGAGGGGGAAGGAAAGAGGAGGGAGGAGGGAAGGAAGGGGGAGGCCGAATCCCTCCCCTTCCTTCTCTCTTCCCCTCTGGTGCGGCCCATATGGGGGGCATAGCAGCCCCTGCTGGCTGCTGCGTTTCCCCTCTTGGCCCATTAGGCCCATATCTTTGCCGGGGGGTGCCCGGAACCCCTTCCGGTGACCCGATATGTACCCGGTACCCTCCGAAACACTTCCGGTGTCTGAATACTATCGTCCTATATATAAATCTTTACCTCTCGACCATTTCGAGACTCCTTGTCATGTCCGTGATCTCATCCAGGACTCCGAACAACATTCGGTCACCAAATCACATAACTCATATAATACAAAATCGTCATCGAACGTTAAGCGTGCGGACCCTACGGGTTCGAGAACTATGTAGACATGATCGAGACACCTCTCCGATCAATAACCAATAGCGGAACCTAGATGCTCATATTGGCTCCTACATATTCTACGAAGATCTTTTATCGGTCGAACCGTTATGACAACATACATTATTCCCTTTGTCCATCGGTATGTTACTTGCCCGAGATTCGATCGTCGGTATCTTCATACCTAGTTCAATCTCGTTACCGGCAAGTCTCTTTACTCGTTCCGTAATACATCATGCCATGACTAACTCATTAGTCACTTTGCTTGCAAGGCTTCTTATGATGTGTATTACCGAGAGGGCCCAGAGATACCTCTCCGATACTCGGAGTGACAAATCCTAATCTCGATCTATGCCAACCCAACAAACACCTTCGGAGATACCTGTAGAGCATCTTTATAATCACCCAGTTACATTGTGACGTTTGATAGCACACAAGGCATTCCTCCGGTATCCGGGAGTTGCATAATCTCATAGTCGAAGGAATATGTATTTGACATGAAGAAAGCAATAGCAATAAAACTGAACGATCAATATGCTATGCTAACGGATGGATCTTGTCCATCACATCATTCTCCTAATGATGTGATCCCGTTCATCAAATGACAACACATGTCTATGGTGAGGAAACTTAACCATCTTTGATTAACAAGCTAGTCTAGTAGAGGCTTACTAGGGACACGGTGTTTTGTCTATGTATCCACACATGTATCAAGTTTCCGGTTAATACAATTCTAGCATGAATAATAAAAATTTATCATGATATAAGGAAATATAAAATAACAACTTTATTATTGCCTCTAGGGCATATTTCCTTCATGCCTCGTGTCCTAGCAGGGCGTGGTATCCGCTGCGGAAGGGCACGATGTGAAATAGCAAGGGTTCAGATCTGTAGTTATCGGGTGAGCCGAAGACAACGTCTAGGGTTACGCGTCCCGAGCAGTGTGCCTCCCTACCGGGTATTATACCTCGGAATGTGGTGTGACTGCGCTCGATGCGGGACCTGTTGAATTGCATCTTATCAAGAGTATCCTCATAAATGAGGTTGAGGCCGCTGCCCCCGTCCATTAGCACTTTGGTCAGCCGAAAGCCATCAATAATAGGGTCGAGGACCAGCACGGCCAGTGCGTGGTTGCTACGGGGACTTGGCTCATCCTTTTCGTCGAAGGTGATAGGCGCAGCTGCCCATGGTTGTGCGGCCGTCACTTGATATATTTGGCTGAGCTCTCGAAGAGCCTTTTTCCTTTTATTGTTTGAGGCGAACATCTCATAGATCGTAAGGACATTGTTGTCCTGGGGTGAAGTGGTGGACTGTTTGTCTGGAAGTGTAAGGCCCAGGATTGACTCGCCATGTTTGGCCACTTGTCTCACCACCCAGCAGGCTCGAAGTCTGTGAGTTGGGTTTGTGTCTAGTAAGACTAAGTGTATTGGGCATGGTTTATCCAGCAACTCGTCCAACATTGATCTAGGCCTAGTTTTCTTTTCGTCAGGCTCACGTTCCGGCGACCGATGTGTGTATGCTCGTTTGACGCGAGGCCTTCCGTGTTGCGGTGGCTCCATGTTCATCTGTTGCGCCTTCCACGTATTCTCCATGGCGTAGTACTTGTGTACCATGTCCGATAGTTCGGTGAAGTTTTGAATTCGGCGGTGGGCGAGGGCATTTAAGAGGCCCTCGTCCTTGCAGTTGAACTAGAAAGCTTTAATTACTTCTTTATCACCGCAAGGCGCCATCCTGTTCTTCACAAGGAGAAATCTAGCCCAGTAATGATGGACTGTCTAGTTGGGCAGTTGTTTGACATACATGAGGTCCCATATATCCGGATTTCCTGAATCCGAGGAGTATTCCGTATGGTGGGTGGGTGGGAAAAATTCGAGGATTCCCTCCCGCAGCGGCCCCGGACTATCCTCAATGGGTGGTTGAGTCGTGTTCGGCTCTGGTCGTGCAGGGCTCGGGTCCGGACTGGTATGCGGATGGACCGGCTTAAGGCCGGATCCCGCCTTGGAGACTGAGTTCAGACGCAAATCTGGGCTGGTGTCTAACTTCGAGCTAGAAACTCGGGTGTACACCGTCCTTAGCTTGCCGGGCTGTGGCCCCTCCTGGGCCTCTTCGACAGTGGCGACGAGGTGCGTGGTCGGAGGGGTGTTGATTTCTCGGTCGTCGGGTTTAAGCCCGATCCGATCGTAGGCCGTGGGCCTGATAACAGAGATCCCCATTGCTCGGAATAGACCAACCAAGTGGTCTGCCGGCTGGGCACATGGGGGTGCCGGACACTTCGGCAATTCGGCGGGAGATCTTGTAGACGGTCTTTTGGAGTCGGGCTTCAAGACCGGACTCTGCGAGATACCTGATTCTTGTGGATATGTTGGTCTCGGGGTTGATGCCCCAGAACCGGTGAGTCCCTCTATGGGGGCGAAGCCTTCGATCTGGCCGAGGCGACCAGTGGGATCGACGCGCTCCAATACGCCGCCGAACATGAGGAGATGACCAGGAGCGGGGAGGCCCTCGGCGCAAGTGTGGTCTCTAATGACCGATTGGGCCATCAATTCTTCTGGTGATCCAACAACGGAACTCTCAATGAAAGCACCAATGTCGGTGTCAAAACCGGCAGACCTCGGGGTAGGGGGTCCCGAGCTGTGGATCTGGGATCGATGGATAACAAGGGACGATGAACATAGTGTTTACCCAGGTTCGAGCCCTCTCGAAGAGGTAATACCCTACGTCCTGCTTGAATATATTGGATGTGTATATGATTACAGAGTAGATCTACCTCGAGATCAGCATGAGCTCAACCCTAAGGTGATGAGGTGGTATGGGATGCTCTGTCCCTAATGACTACAACCCTCGGTTTATATAGACACTGATAGGGTTAGGGTTTTCTGGAGATAGATTACAACAAGGAATAAAGAGATCCTGCCTGTCCTTGACTTGGAGGGCACACCACGGCTTCACAGGTCTCCCGTTACTATACGGCTTCATCAGTCCGGCCCATACTCAGTGGGCCGACGCCTCGAGGACCCCTTAGTCCATGACTCCCTCACCGTGTCTTACGCGTGACATCACTGCCGATCTTTGAGTGGATCTGATTGGCGTGAAAATCGAGTCACCTTTCCTTCCAAAATTTACTGCGCCACCCCGGTTCTCGCACCTGTCGTTCCACATTCTTACCGCCTTATAAATAGGCACGAGGGGGCCCGAGGTTCATTTTTACTCCTCTTCCCCATCATCTTCTTCCTCCGTCTTCTTGATTTCGTCGCGCCCGAGCTCACCTACTCTGGCGACGCCCTTGAGGACGAGCACCTCCATCGCCGGATCTTCGTCAAGAAACTCTTTGGCGACACCTGCTGTGCCCCAGCGTCCCTGAAATCCTCTTCTCCATATTTGTAAGTGCCCCATTGCTTCTTCCACAGTTCGTCTGTAGTTCATGGGCGCTCTTCGCAATTTCTCTTCCTTGGATTCGAATCCATTCAAATAACTCAAGTAGTTACTTTAATTACCCGCGACGATGCCATATATCCCATCTAGGATTCTTCTGATGTCTTTAGCAGATCCCCATTGACAGACCAGTTTTGCATCTGTATCCTGCTTAGGTCTATTACTATTCTTTTCAGAGCATTTTTCAGATCCATAAATGTAGTTACCCCGTAAGATTTCTGTTTACGACGAGCTTAGATTATCAGGCCGCCCAACACTTGGTAGAATTCCGGAATGCTACTAAATAGCCAGCGATGGCTTACTGATATGTCGGCTCATAGATACCTCAACATTTTCACCATGGCTCACTCAAGTCCAATAGTTATAAACTGGACAACCATAACCGGCTTACCATATTTTGGCTTTTCTACCTCATAATTCGAATGATTTACCGGCTTATCACACATGAACAGAAAACACGCCGGCTCATTATTGTAACTTTCATCTTCCAGTTGAACTGTGTTAGAGTCGTCATGGCTCCCAAGACTAACAAAGTCGTCGGCTGGGCGACATCCCAAGTATGAGATCTCATGCTGGACGACCTTGTAAGCCAAGGTCTTTTGCCGGCTCAAGAGAAGATCAGCTGGCGTGCACCTGAAGAAGAGACTCACCCCCAACCTCAACAGGGGGAGGTCATCATATTTGCAGTTCATTTGCACAGGGGTTTCCGGTCGCCCGGGTCAAAAAAATCCGTGATGTGCTCCACTTCTTTGACCTTAGGCGTCAGGATCTTGGCCCCAATTCAATCACCAACTTATGCCAGTTCCAAGTCTTCTGCGAAGTATATCTCCAAACAAAGCCAACTTTAGTCTTTTTTGGGAGTTTTTCTACATCAACCACCAAACTGAGTTCAAAGATGGACCTAGCATAGATCTTGGAGGAGTCTCCATACAGAAGAGGAAAAATGGAGCTTTCCCTAAGGCCAAGTTGGCCAGTCATCCCAAAGGATGGCACAAGACTTGGTTTTATTGTAAAAATATTGCCCCTCAAGAGCAAAATCCCCTGTCGGGTTATAGACTGGAACAGCTCAACGTTGTTGTGGTCTTTCCGGGTTGGCCATCAGAAGAAGAGCGGAAGCAGATAGCACGTTATTATTCTAAGGTAAGAGCTTTGACCGCTCATGGCCTCACCGGGATCGATCTGACCCAGTGCTGGATAAGCTGGCAGATTCGGCCCCTTAGCTTGAGGGGCGCCTTAATGTGCAACTATATCGGCGAGCCAGCAGATGTGCAACGCTTCAGCCAAGTTGATATGTCTGAGGATGAAGTCAATAAGGCCACAAAGAAACTATTGGGAGACCCCAAAGATAAATGCAATTTGAATGGGGTGGCTCCCTTTTGTTTGACTAATCTAGTGCCTCTAGTAAGTATATTTGTACTCGTTTACCTATATTTTCCATGGCTTGTTCTGTTTACTGTACTTAATTACCGGCTCATCATGCATGCAGGCGAACTCTGACTTTTGGAAGATCAGGCCTCGAAACCCTGCTCCTCCCCAAGTTGAGCAAGCAAACGAGCCAGTTAGCGCTGATGAGGCGGCTGTTGGAGAAGAGTCTGGGGTCGAACTCGACTCACTTGGCCGTCTTTTTGTTGAACTCGCTGACGCTCCCTCTTCTCAGGATAACACGGAAACCAGCCGAGCCGGCAATGTTGAGGTAATTTCAATCTCATCAAACTCGGAAACTTTTATCCCAAAGAAAATGAGACAAGTTGTAATAAAGGTACCGTTTTCGCATCCAGACGCTCACTTAGACCCGCAAATTCTTTTGAAGAAAACTCAATAGACCGGCACGTCGAAGTGCAAGACCCGGAGCAGCTCTGGGAGTTATATATCGGCTTATCTCATGAGTCGGTCGCTCGAAAGCAACGAATTGAGGTGCCTCATAGTCCAACTCCATCTCGTCCATGATCCGGTCTTATTAGACAACCACTTAATCCTTCTGATCCAAATTAACAGGAATCGTCGCCCTCCTCCGGAGAATCATGCGCCACTCAGCTACCGGCTCTTACAATTAAGTCCGGGTAAGCGTTTCTGGAATATTTTTTCCTTTGCCTTAGCAGTTGTTTCTTTTAAACTAAGGTTACTTATATGACTTCAGAGCCAAAGCTTTCACGAAGAAAAAAGCTGGGCGGGTCATCTTCCGCCCCAGCGGGTGCTGGTACTCAGGACCTCCCAGTGGTCAATCCAGAGACCCAAACTGAGTTTGCTGGCGAGGATAACCCGAATCATGGGGTTGAACTAATTCATGAGCCGGTGAATGCTGACAAGCCGCCAACGGTGGAAGAGCCAATCAACACAGATGAGCAGGTCAATGCAGATGACCCGGCTCACAATGTCAATCCACCAAGTCCTGCTCGTGCCTCCAGCCCCATACAAGAGGCGGAAAATGTTAATCAGACGGTGACTAACATAGAGATGACCATCATTGGAGAGAAGCATAACACTCCAGAGGCCTCAAACATACTGGCTAAATTTGTTGCTAAAGATGAGCCATCCACCTCAGGGAAAGGGAAAGTTAAGCTAGAACTTCCAAATCTTGAAGGACTTAATGTAGATGAACTTCATCAAGGATATTTGACCCGGCCGTCTTAGAGCCGGGATGCTAAAGCGAGCATGATCATCATGCTTAAGCAGAAATATGAGGTCCTTTTCCATTGTTGTATATACTTATGCAGCCCCCAGGGCCGGCCCAGTAAACAATACTGGGTTGGGATTTATATAAAAATGGTTGACAGATTGAGATTTGTACCGTAGCCCCCAAGGGCCGGGTCATTATGAAAATAACGAGACGGTTCTTCAAGATACCACGTAATCAATATGATGTAGAAAAAAACAACCTGCAGCCCCCAAGGATTGGCTCATCTCCTTGAGATAACCGGGTCTTCTTATAGTTTAATGATTTTTGAAAAAGCGACGTGCATTAGCCCCCAAGTGTCATGTTGACTGCTTGCATCATCATGGGACTTCCTGTATGAAAAATGTCTTGAAAAACTAGCAATGCTTCCCCTCAATTGTTGGGTCATTCATTGTTCACCGGCTCATGGTTGTGAAGAGAGCAATTAATAGCCGTAGCCCCCAAATACATCTATTGCTAGCTTTATGCCTTGGGAGAAATCAAACTGATCTCAATGAGTTTTTGGTACAGGAGATGCTAACTGGCACCGAGGCACAAGTCACCGGCTTACAAAAGCAAGTGAAGCTGGAGAAAAAACTGCGAGAGAAGGCAGAGACGTCCTCCTCAAATTTGCGGAAATCCCTGCTTAATGCTGAAGATAAGCTGCAAAATATGAAAGCTGCCTTTGAAGAAGAAAAAGAAACTCTTCTGAAATGTGTAGAGGAAGCTGAAGGCAAGCTTGGGCTAGTGACTCAAGAGTTGAGCGCTTTAAAGCGTCATATAACCAACATGACTGTGGCCATCTTTGGTAAGTGTTAATATTACCATGGTCAAAATTCGGGTTAAGTGTGTGCCGGCTTATTGATATTTTTCTGTTGGTGCGCAGGTAGAAGAAATGACAATGATGTCCAACTGCCATTGGTGAAGTTGAAGGCTGTGTATACATACGTTGAGCAATTGTTTACATGAGTAGCTTATGCAATAATGGCAGTAAAAATGCCACAACACCCCCTCCACAGATCAAAGATATGCTCATGGATTTGTCGACAGTCCCTCAACGGATCCAGGAATTGAAAAAATCAGTGGCTAGCGCTGGGGCCGACTTAGCGCTTGCTCAAGCGAAGGTTTTTCCGCTTGAGATGGTACCAGATGAGATGGCGGGCGGGTTTCTGAAGTTTAACACTGGCGGCTCAGTATTTTCCCAGGATGATTTTGTGCACTGTGTGAAAGAAACCCGAGTGCTGGCAAATCAAATTTCTGAAGAGCTTAATCTGTCAATGTACCAAGCCGGCTACACGGAAGAGAACAAACACGTCAACCCGCGTGAATTCAAGCCATTTGTGCTAACTCCTCCTCGTCGTAAGCAAACTTTTACCCATGATGTCGACCCATCTGTTATCATCACCGACGACTCAACTTTCCAGGCTTTGTCAACTATCAAGTGGACGCCAAGGGACCTCCAGACCGGGCAGGACGAGCTGGCATATGTTGACCCGGAAATATCCGGCATAGAAAGTCAGCAGAAGAACGACAACCCAGAGAGCTCGGGGGCCGGCTTGTAGGAGGAGACTTCTTCATAAAAACTTAATGATTGGCAGCCCCAGTGAGGCTTGTAATAGGATTAGTAAAAACACTTGCTTGTCTACAGTGCCATCATGCACTTTGATACTTTTGGAATGTCGTCCTTTGAGGGAAAATGAGCCGGCACGTTAACTTGGCCACTTGTTTATTATAAGCATACTTGGAGCATACGCCATCCCTTAAAACTGAGTCGGTGTTATAGTATAACCCAGTTTGTGTTGAAATTGATCAGCACATAAGCCGGAACAATGTGTCCTAGCAGTTTTATCAAAAGTAGTTCAAATTAATAATGTGTACCAAGGTCAGCATAATGTTTAACTGGGCACAATGCGATCCTAGTATGCCATCATGGTTATAACCCGGTCTTCTTGTTTGAGCCGGGAATTTCACAGTATAAATTAATTCATGTAAGACAGAATATAACAGAATGACATAAAATATAATTGTAATAAAGAAATAAATAATATGCACAATAGTGAGCCGGATGTCGAGGCTCGACAAAAGATCGGCTTTCGAGGCACATGTCTTGCTTCAATGAAGCTGGCGTGATAACCCATGGTTTATCCTCGCTTTCTGTAAGCCGACTCTCACGTGACTTAAGCCGGTGTTTTAACCTTGACAAATTCAGGGTCGATATTGATTGACTTATCAAGAGTACATCAGGTCACCTTTGCGGAGTAGCATCGAGCAGACAGGCAGGTTTAACCAAGATTCATAATGGCATATGCCGGGTCAAGAGGGATGTTAATAGCTAAAATCGATGAGTTGGAAGCCCCCAAGTAACATATGATCAAAGAATAAAGACTCATGCATAATATATGAGACGAAATGACAGAGGCCCCGAGTTTCGGGGATGCCAGATTTATTATATTGATCATAAAAATATATATACACATAGGTATGTACAATAAGCTGGAGTCAGTGGCTCTAAGTATAATAAGGCCGGAGATGAGCAATATTCCAAGGCCTGTTGGTCTCCTCCTCAGAGGTATGTGACTTACTGTGTTCACGTATGTCAATGAGATAATATGACCCATTGTTGAGATTTTTGCTGATGACAAAGGGTCCTTCCCAAGGAGATGAAAGCTTATGCATGCCTGTTTGATCTTGAATCAACCGAAGCACTAGGTCACCTTCCTGGAAAGTGCAACTATGAACTCTACGGCTGTGATAGCGACGTAGGTCTTGCTGATAGATCACTGATCATGCTGCCGCCAGATTGCGTTCCTCCTCCAAGGCATCCAGAGAGTCCTGACGAGCTTGTTCGTTAGCTGCTTCGACATATACAACAACTCTGGGGGAGTCATGACGGATATCACTTGGCAACACAACTTCTGCCCCATAGACCAGGAAAAATGGCATGTAGCCTGTTGATCTGTTTGGAGTAGTATGTATGCTCCAAAGGACTGCGGGGAGTTCCTCGACCCAACATCCGGGAGTGCGCTCTAGAGGAACCACAAGTTTGGGCTTGATTCCACGTAATATCTCTTGATTATATCTCTCGGCTTGCCCATTAGACCGTGGATGTGCAACTGAGGCTAAATCAAGCCGGATATGTTCACGTTGGCAGAACTGTTCCATAGCTCCCTTGGACCAGTTAGTGCCATTATCTGTGATGATGCTATGCAGATAACCAAAGCGAAAAATTAGCTTTTTCAAGAATTTAACCGCTGTCTCGGCATCACAATTGCTGATCGGCTCTGCTTCAACCCACTTTGTGAACTTATCAACTGCAACCAAAAGGTGGGTCTTCTTACCTTTAGACGGCTTGAATGGGCCAACCATGTCTAGCCCCTAGACTGCAAAAGGCCAAGTGATTGGAATCATCCGTAATTCTTGAGCCGGCACATGAGCTTGTCATGCGAATTTCTAACAACCATCTCACTTCCGCACGATGCCCTCGGCATCTGCGTGAGTTGTGAGCCAGTAAAAGCCATGTCAAAAAGCTTTGGCCACTAGAGATCTTGAGCCGGCATGATGACCATAATCGCCTGCATGGATTTCATTAAGAATCTCGTGGCCTTCTTTAGGGGAGACACAACATTGAAATACGCCAGTAATACTCCGTCGGTGTAACTCGCCAATGACAATGGTCATGGATTTAGAACGTCTGATAACTTGTTGGGCGATGATTTCCTCATCTGGGAGCTTGCCACGGGTCAGATAAGCCAGATAAGGGATCATCCAATCTGGTATAGTGTGAAGAGCAGCCACCAACTGTGCTTCCGGGTCATGAATTGCAAAAAGGCAACTTGACAGAAAGAGTATGGAGAACATCAAGGAACACATTGGGAGGAACCGGCTTACGCTAAGAGCCCAATCATGATAATGCATCGGCGGCCTCGTTGAGCCATCGATCAATATGATCGACCTGATAACCCTTGAAATGTCATGCGATAACAGTCACCGTGCGCTGATATGCCGCCATGAGGGGATCTTTCGAATCCCAAGTTCCAAAGACCTGCTGCGTGACTAAATCCGAGTCACCCAGACACTTGACCCGGCTGGGATTCATCTCCTTAGCCATATGGAGACCATGGAGAAGAGCTTCATACTCATCTGCATTATTAGTAGAGGGAAACATGAGCCTCAGACATAAAAAAATATCCCCTCACGGGGAAGATATGATGACTCCAGCCCCCGAGCCCTCCGATTGTCTGGAACCATCAAAACAGATCGTCTAATATGTGTTGGTTGGCTTCTCCTCGGGGACTTGAAATTCAGTCCAATCATTGATGAAATCCACCAATGCCTGAGATTTGATAGCTGACCGAGGCACATATTTTAGATGATGGGGTCCAAGCTCATTTGCCCATTTAGCAACCCAGCCCATGGCCTCCCGATTCTGGATAATGTCTCTTAGAGGGGCTAAGCTGACCATAGTAATAGGATGCTCCTAGAAGTAATGCTTCAGCTTGCGACTAGCCATGTAAACGCCAAACAACAGTTTCTGCCAGTGTGGATATCTCTGGTTGGATTCAGTCAGAACCTCGCTGACGTAGTAAACTGACCGTTGGACTGGATGTTCCTTTCCTGCCTCCTTTCGTTCCACGACAACTGCCACACTCACCGCTTTATTATTGGCGGCGATGTACATGAGCATAGGCTCTTTGTCAATCGGAGCAACGAGAACAGGCGGCTCGGCTAATTGCTTCTTAAGGGCTTCAAAAGCTTTATCTGCAGCATCACTCCAGACAAAATTGTCTGTCTTCTTCAACAATTGATACAGGGGAATTGCCTTCTCGCTGATATGACTTATAAACCGTCTTAGGGTGGAGATGCGATCCGCCATACGTTGGACGTCATTGACATTGGCCGGTTTAGCGATCGATGTCACCGCTTTGATCTTGTCCGGGTTAGCCTCGATGTCCCGTTCTGATACCAGAAAACCCAACAAATTGCCTGCAGGGACACCAAAAACACACTTGGCCGAGATTCGAAGATTGTCAAAGGTTTCCTTGAGGTCGACTAACAGAGTTTCTTTCTTTTGAGACTTGACCAAAATATCATCAACATAAGCATGAACATTGCGCCTAATTTGCTTGTGAAAACAATTCTGCACACAGCACTGATAAGTAGCCCCCGCGCTCTTAAGCCCAAAAGGCATAGAGACATAGCTGTTGGTGCAATATTTGCCCTCCTATGTTTTGGAGATTGTTGACAGAAACAAGCATGGACTGATCTGGTTGCTAGTGCATACAGAGAGAAAAAGTCCATGCAGAACCGAAGAGAATGCTGTCTTTGGTGTCAAGTTCGAGGAACTTCACCGAAGGATATCTGCATTGCAGATAAGGATGAGCTACATCTGTTGAAGACATGTAGGTGAGAAGATTGATGTGAAGGAGTTGACCCCTCGAAAATTTATTGCTGACGTGAAGCAATTGGTTCGGAGATTCTGTCCGAAGAACATTGACTGCGGCGAATGGAAGTCGAAGACAAAGTGAAGACGTAGTATTCATTTCGTTGTTCTTCTTTCGTTCATTGGAGTCATAGGACTTCCGTACTATTAAGAGGGGTATAGGTTCTCAAAGCTTAGATCTGCTGTGATGCTTAGCCCAAAACCTATGAAAGATGCGAGAGAAATCTCTTTATGCTCCGAATGATTACCTGACAGCGGTAGACATTGTTCTTCGTGTTGCAGGAGATATCTTTCGAACTGAAGAGTTAGCTTTATTTTCTCCGCAAGTAATGTTACCCTTGTGCTCAATTTCTGGCCGTTGGACTCGTGTCGTTCGGTCATTGGCTGCTCCACATGTCTAATTTGGTCATTTCCCTTCACAGAAGGCTGCGGCTATAAATATCCACCCCGCTCCAATGTTGTGCGTTGGCTGCTCCGCTTAAGATTTCTGAGAAGATTGACTGAGCATCCCCTCTCCGAGTGATTTGAGTTTAAGATCCACCGAGAGAAAAATCAAGAGCCCAAACTTAGACAGTGGTTGAGCATCACAGTAGTTCTGAGTGAGAGTTCTTGTACCTATTACTCTTGAGAGCTGCGCACTCTCTCACTACAAAAAAAATACACTTCCGTGATGATACGTGTTTCTCACAGTAGGTCACGTTTTCTTTCATGCATGTACATCCATGACAATTTTATGACAGAATCAAGATAGTCATACCTGTGCTGTCATAGAAGTGTTCCATGACAATACCAAAATTATCAGCACGGAAGTGTCCACTTCCATGATGATAAATGGCGCGTCATGGAAGTGTTTTCGTCAAGGGTAACCGACACGTGGCATCCATCGTGGGTCGCCGTTAAGCTATCGGGTTCCGGTTTGGATCCGATAACCCGTTAACAGCCCCGACCAATGGGGATTTTCCACGTGTAAGATTCTCATTCGCCGGAGGATCCACGTGTCGGCTCAGTGTTGGGACAGATGTCATCCACCCATTGTATGGGAGGCGCCTATGATACGTTGACACGTGGCAAGGCCCAACAGTAGCCCATTTAGGTGAAAGAGGCCGGCCCAGTCAAAATTAGCAGGCCGGCCCATATAGGGCCTACTTGTGTCTGGTCCATTTAGGCCCACAGCCCATACGGATGTGCCAATTCGGCCTGTCAACGGCCCGTTAACTATTTGACACCATTGCAGCCCATCGTCAGTTCGAGCCCGTTAACAGCCCGCTATATATTTGGCCTCAATATCGGCCCGACGTAGTTTCGGCCTGTTAACAGCCCATTCAAGGGATGGGCCAATTTTTAGGATGTACGTCTTTTGGCCTTTTAGGGACCCATTTAAGTGTTGGGCCAATTTCCAGCCCGGTCTGTCTTTCAGCCTGTTAACGGCCCATAAATGAGTTGGGCCATTTGTAGTCGGACCTGAGTTTTGGCCTCTTAACGGCCCATGCTCTTCATGGTCCAATACCAGCCCGGTTTCCCTTTCGGCCTGCTAAAGGCCCATAACACAGTTGGGCCATATACAGTCCGACCTGACTTTCGGCCTCTTAGCGACCCATGCTCTTCATGGTCCAATGCCAACCCACTATCTCTTTCGGCCTACTAAAGGCCCACAATATTGTTGGGCCATATATAGCCCGACCTTAGTATCAGCCTGTTAACAGCTCGTGAAATCGAATGGGCCCACTTATTTCCTGCTTCGATGTCGACCTGTTAACGACCCGGGAGGTAACAAGGCCAAGCATTAACAGTTTGCCCGTTTCAATTATAGGGGCCCAATAGAGCTTTCAGCCTGGTTACGACCCATCAACTTAATGGGCACGCTAAAGTTCGAACATGTCTGTAGGCCCAATTAGATAACGTCAATTCTGGCCCAGCTATAATTTGAGCCCATTACGACGAGCAATTATGGGCAGGACCAAAACCGATCAATCAAAGGCCTATGAGAATTTTGGCCCCTGTGAGGCCATTAGGGAAGCCCATTAAGGGCAGTGGGCCGCTATCCTTCATATAGGGCCCATGTCTGTTTGTGCTAACTAATAATATCACTACTTTTTTGGCTTCCTAGCGACCAGTTAGCTAAAATGCGGGGCGCGCTAAGCAAACGTACGACATACAAGGAAAAACATAGCACATCCATCATATATTACAGGAAATTACATCCACTGGGCAATCAAAGATTGATGCCAGTGCAAATAAATGAACAGAACTTAACGATCTACAACCTCGGCGTGGATGACGCCCATAAGCATGTGAGCAAGTTCTTCCTTCTTTGCTACACTGTCTCTGAAAACATTGATCAGTTGTTGTTGCGCAAGAATGTTCACCTCTGATTCCTCCACGATTTCCATCATTGCTTCAGCCAGTAATTGGTTCACAAACATACATTTTTTCTGTTGGATTCAAGACAGAGGAAACTAAACAGATTCAGATGGCCATTTTGGCAGGCTTGTAGTATTGATAGTGGAGAGTGTCTCGACCACTGCATCATAATATAAATTAGGAGGGGAACCAAACAGATTAATCAAGAGTTATTACCATATTACCTGGCCTAGATTTATTGGAAAGAAATAATGGGGTTGCCTTGCTGTTTTCAGAGTTTGTCTTCTTATCTTCAGCAGCCTGCACCAAATTAACACACTAGCATTGCCATCATTGGCCAGGTCAGATAATAGGAAAGCAACATTAACACAATGAACGTTTGGGCAACCAGACCACACCAGCCTACACCAAATTAACACAATATGGCATAGCTATCATCAGCCAGGTAAGGTAATAGGAAAGCAACATTGACACAATGAATGATTGGGCAACTAGAACAACACTACAATTTAGTAATGTGCATGATATGAGATAGTACACTCATGCAGCTCAGTATGCAAAACTACCAGGCAATTTTCCTTACAAAAATCAACATTGTCGCCTTTAATTATACATTTTGCTACAAGTAAATTTAGATCAGATAAAGGTTGGATTCACACCGATTAACAAAATACATGCTGATGTAAAAATATAGTTATATACAACAGGTACTTACATCACCATTGGAGCACAGAGAATTCCCGCAAGATACTTTCCTTGAACACGATCCCAGTTTAGAGAGTCTTCTATCCTTTAAGCTTATTTTCTAAAAGAGACATGGGTAAGAAACATGTAGAAAATATGATGTGAATGCTATAAAATTTCATGATGTGAGGATACGGACACGCTTTTTAGAATTGAGTTGACATATTTTTGCTGGACTAGAGCGGACTACTTCTTTGGCCACTTGAATCTGCTTATTATCAGTAGGAGTTGGGTTTCTCTGTGCTGGAGCAGTATCTATGAACACTGGAGTTGGTTTACTATCTCCTGGCGTTTGGATCTTTTACAAAGACCTTGTTTGTAACCCTTCAGATTCTAACATAGCCGTCTTCCCCTTGCATGCCTTATATAGAAGAATGGTGCTTCAGTTATAAAACATGCTATGGCAGAGAGATGGAATAGGTACTGAGGAATAGAAAGGCATGGAATATTGACATGTATTCCCTCCATACGGAAATAAATGGATGTGTCTAGGCGTATTTCAGTTCTAGATACATCCATTTTTGTCCATTTCTGCAACATGTAATCCTGACAGAGGGAGTATGATGTAAGAGCTAGGGATACAATAGGACAACAGAGTAAAAAAAATTAGTTGAATGTAAAATTGTATGATAGCGGAATACATACAGAAAAACACTAAGGCAACATATGCGTGTATGATTGGGAAACTAAGATGGCATTGCAACAGACCACTAGAACGACACTTCAATGTAAAAAAACATGGTATGGTAGACAGATGGAGTACATACTGATGAATAACAATGCATAAGATATTCAGAAGCATGATGTCCAAACTAAGCAGATGGCATTGTGATAGAGTAGAATGACAGTACTTGAATTCGAAAACATGTTATCATGAATGGAATAGGTACTGAAAAATAGGAAGGCATGACATATTTACATGCATGATCAGTAGGCTAAGCACATGGCATTGCAACAGAGTAGATGCACTCCAGGACATTATATGCATGATGTACCCATATCACGGGCCAAGTTAGGGCAAGGACCTTGTGGGGTGAATAGGATTCATCATCTTTCTGCAAGTCTTCTGAAGAACTGCCTTTACATGTTCCATCATATTGGGTATCATTGACGTCAAGTTTGTTGGCCGTTACATTGCTCCGTGAGGTTCTTGTGGATATATCAGTGTGTGCAATTATATCTGACATGCATATGAGACAACCAGTAGTTAGATTTATGTAATGAGTGCCTGTAGGAGATGACATAAATAGTAGGACTGGGCTTAACTAGCAGCAACAGGTCTTAAAAACTAAAGGGTGAACACAGATGAAAGCTACAGAATATGTATCGTTTGTACTCTTGATTAACTAGATGGCACACAAAAGTATTAAAGAACATAGGTAATACTAGAAGTGGTATAATCACCAGCCCGTGGGATAGCATTGGCTGATGGATGATAACTATGGAACAACGTTACCTAAACAACAAGTCTCTTATCCGAACTATGGAACAGCGTTAACTCCTGAACAAGACTCTTAAGAGATCAGCATGAATATAAAGTGAAATGTGATAGTCTATTTTCGATGCTTAGATGAATAACAAAGCAATAAATGTTGCACACAAGTAAGATGAGGGTACAACCTATCTGGCCGCCTTCCATAGGAGTGAGCATCATGTGCTGACTTGTCGATGGCCCTGCAGTTATTGTGGCTGTACATGTCGGGCACGCACATTCGATGCAGGGAACTATTGAGTGGGGACTATAGCTCCCTTCTGGTGTATGCTTCCCTTGTTGGAGCAGCTGCGGTGAGAAGGAAGACGGTGTGGCTGAAGATGCAGAAAACGCATAATGTTAAGAACGACACATATCTCTGATCTGAAGAAATACCGTAAGAGATCAACAGTAAGGTACGAGAGTGGTCACACATCTGTTGACTGAAAACTAAATTGGGGTCACAGGATTTTATTTTATTTTGGTACTGTCCGATCTGCGCCGGATGGCTTGATGGCCTTCTTGTGCCTCCTGGCTGACAGTGTTCAGAATCTTCCCCGAAGAGCCAGCGTCCACCGGCAGAGCCTGCCTCCACCGTCCCTGGCCGCGAGAGCTCCAACCAAAACCACGTTCCCCGCCCCACCGCACTGCCATGGTTGCGGCGCCCCCGTCCAATCCACAAAGACACGCCGTCATCCAGATCCGACGGTGGCAGTACCTTCAACCCACACAACTCTAAGATAGCCACCTAAGCACTGCTTCCGCAGCGAACTTGCGCCCCCGCACCCTTACGATAGACACCAGCCAACCGGCAGCCTAGGAGCTCCGCCGCATAGAGGGGTGCTGCTTCCCATTGGGAATCGACTGGCCCAGAATAAAAATTCAAACGATTGACGCCTAAATAAAGTGATTTAAGATGAGTGTATGACCTATCTTGCGGCCCGGTGAAGTAGGCAGCTCCAGTTGCCGAGTCGGTGAGGCCGGCGCGGTTGCGGTGGCTCCCGGCGGCAGGAAAGCAGATATGTCACGACGGTCGACGGCTACGGGGAAGCAGTGCCGGGGCCCTGGACGCATCCGAAGTTGGAGCCGGTCCGGCGCCGTGCACAACGGCGTGGGTGAATCGGCTCCGGTACGGTTCATGCGGTCATCGTCGAGGCAGCTCCGGCAACACGGAGTAAGAGGCACACGACCTAGTGCATGACGGCAAACGGACAACAGCTTCGGCATTGGGGAGGATGGCGGCGGTGGATTTGGTGCGGTGGGGGGGCGCCATGGAGGAGGGGTTGAGGTTTCACGGCTGGGGAGAAGGGAGCTTCCGGGGAGAAGGTGATTTGGCGCCCACGATGTATGAATGGGGAATTGGATGGGGGAACCATGTCTTACGAACACATTTGTCTGAAATGTGGGGGAGAGTTACAGTTCTACCCCTGCCTTTAGGCTTCTGGGCTTGGGTCTGTGTCTTGAGGGTTGGGGATATTAGAGTAACTTTGCTTCTCCCAAATAGTGGGCGCGAGCGATTTCGGGCGAGGAGGGCGTGTGTTCGAAATAGTGGGCGCGAGCGATTTCAGCCGAGGAGAGGGTGTTTTGCCGCCCAGGTTTATGAATTATTTGGCGCCTGCCATTTAGGCCGAGGAGAGGGTGTTTTGCCACACATGGTTTATGATTTATTCGGCACCTATCATTTCGGCCCGAGAAGGCGTGCTTGGATGAAGTTACAAACCTACCCTCGATGTACAACGGGCCAATTGATGCGTGTCCCACATAGGCCGGTAATTTCGCGTCTCCCATTTATTTGCTCGGGCGAATTCCATCGAGCAGAGGGTGTTTAGCAGTTCATTCAAATTTTGGGAGAACGAGCATCCACGTCTACCTTACCAAGTCGATTCGAATCAAATTTTGAAATATTAGCTCGCCACTTCTTTTTTAGATGGTGAGATGATGCTCGGGACTAATGTGTTTTTACATGCTCGTTGCTAACGATTTACTATATGACAAATAGTTGACCCACTCAAAAAATGGGAATCAAACCCAAAATGAAATATCTCGATTCAATGAAATAGTTCGTTCACCAGGTCAAAATAGTGAACTAAATCCAAAATTGAACACCTCAATTGAGTAGCATGTATTATAGTACTCCATGAACATGCTGAAAGTCAAATTAATGAACTTGTTTGATACACATATCTCCGTTCATGTGTGGATTGCAGACAACATGTTCTCCAATTCAAATATTTGAATGCAAATTTATATCGAAACATGGTTTATATCAGTCTTTGATGCATAAACATGACCTCCCCCTCTCCCGGACTCCTGTTCTCTCTCTCGCTGACAATCTTCGTTTCTATCGCACGCATCCAAACACAAACCTTGTCGGTCCCTCTCCCTCTCTCTCTATCTGTGTGTGTGTGTGTGTGTGTCGGTCTTTCTAGTTTGCATGCACACTCCATGTATAGGTCTCTCTAGCTCACAATGTATGATTCTCTAGTCCAAGCTAAATATCTAGAGTGCACTCATCGTACGCACACAAATTCTCTAGCTCGTTGTCCGTAACTCTCTCACGCACCACTCTGCCATCTCGGAGCTCTTACCTCTCTCTCTCTCTCTCTCTCCATCTCCCTGCGCCACACATACACATGCATATCTCACTCGCACTCGATAAACCCATCTAAAACTCTCTCTCCCCCTCATTCTCTCTCCATCTCACACGCACACACACACACAATCTCACGCCTAGCTAAGTATGATTGTCTCTCAGTCAATTGTAGGAACACGCAGTCCCCCCTATGTATATGACTATTTCTCAGTCTCCATCACAAACATATGCATTGTCTCTTTCCCTCACTTGGTCTATCTCGATTTCTCTCGGGACTTCTTTCTATCGCACACACACCTCGTCCCTCGATCTCCCACCCATATAGTCCCCTCACGATCTCGAGGGGATCTCTCTATCACAAACACACCCTCTCTCCATCCCCATGCGTCAATCTTCTCCATGCGTCCCTCTCGACCTCTGTCCCTTGTTGGCCAGACCTTTATTGGAGATGTGCTATAGGGGCATCTCTCTTCATTGCAAACAATCACGACTAGCGATCTTCGTGTATCTCCTCGCCTCGCTTTTCTATCTCGGAGATGCATGCGTGATATGTTTGCATAAGTAACGAACACACACTCTCTCTATTTTATAGTTTGTTGTCCCTTTCTCTTTCACACACACACACACTCTTTTTGCACACTCACTCTTTCTCCTTCACACACACTTGATCTCTCTCGACTTAGGTACTCTCTTCGGTCCATAGCATATAGATTTATTGAAAAGTCAAACTTCACAAAGTTTGACCAGGTACATGGAGAAAAACATTTACATCTAGAATGGCAAACATATATCATTAGATTCATCATGAGGTGTAGTTTCGTATGATGTATCTTTGGTATTGTAGATATAAATAATATTTGCGTAAACCTGATCAAAGTTTCCAAAGTTTGACTTCTAAAAAATTTATATGCACTGCATTATCGAAGGATGGAGTATCTCTTTCCCCCTCTCAGCTATTTGACGCACCACTCAGCCGTATCAGGGCTCCTCTATCTCTCTCAAACTTTATATCTCCCTTGTTCACATATACACATATCTCGCTCGCGCTACATAGACCCATCTAACACTCTCCGCCCTTGTTCTCTCTCTATGTGACACGCATCCCCCCTAAGTACCATAATCTCTCACTAAATCATAGGCACACGCACTCCCCCCTAAGTATGACTATCTCTCACTATCCATCAGGAACACACGTATTGTCTCCTTCCGTCCATACATCCATCTCGATATCTCTCCGGGTATCTTCTATCGCGCACACACCTTGTCACTCGATCTCGCACCCATGTAGTCCCATCACGATCTCCAGGGGATCTCTCTGTCGCAAACACACACTCTCTCCTCCCCATGCCTGCATTTTCTCCATACGTCTCTCTCGACCTCTCTCCCTTGTTTGTCAGACCTCTCTTGGCCACGTGCTAGGGGTCTTTCTCCCTCGGTTGCAAACAACCACACACTATCTCCTCACCTCGCTTCCGCTGTCGAAGATGCATGTGTGATATGTTTGCATAAGACACACACGCTTTTTCTCTACTTTATCGTGTGTTGTCCATGTCTCTTTCACACACACACACACACACACTTTTTTCACTCACACTTTCTATTTTACACACACTCTCTCTCTCTCTAGTTAGGTACTCTCTCACGTCCATAAACATATGGATGTTTTGAAAAGTCAAACCTCAGAAAAGTTTGACCAGGTATATGTGGAGAAAAACATTTACATCTGGAACGATCATTAGATTCATCACAACATGTACTTACTTCATACTATCATTTATCTTTGGTATTGTAGATATAAGTAATTTCTTTATAAACTTGGTCAAAGTTTCAAAAGTTTGACTTTAAAAAAATATAGGCACTACACTATCGAACGGAGGGAGTAGCTCTTTCTCTCTCTCTACTATCTCTCACGGGCCTCCCCTCTCACTCGATCTCTCTTTACCGAGGGATTATACAGTACTGTGTCAGCGTATAGCTCCGTATATTGTTTAGTTGACTGGTCAACCAGTCCACATGCTGCCTTATCAGCTCGTGTTCTCTATCTTCGTGTGCTGGCCCATGTGGCAGTGGGTGAAGTAAACTAGAGGCTCATTTGACACGCGGTGAAGTAAACAAAGTTGAAACCACTCGCGGTAGCACCCCGCAGGCTAGTAAATCAGCACTGCTATACACATGACGCATGCACGACCGATGCATGCACGATTCAGATGTGGCAGCACCAACAGCTAGGGTGCATGCAGGAGCACTGTTGGGGAAGGAGAATCATGCAGGCGTCCTGCGTTGACTGTCGTGCGTGAAGCAATTCCGCTAGTAAATTGAGGGCACACTTCTTCCGCGTGAAGGACACACTCACGCACACTACACCACTACGCGGCGGCGTGCACACAAGGACACACTCGTGCACAGCCAGCACAAATTACACACCATCACAAGTGTACACCGGCATCGCCACCGGCTGAGATGGATGGCGAGGCAGCCAACAAGCGGAGGCGGCTCGAGCTAAAACCGCATCCGGCGAGCCTGGACTTCATCAGCAGCCTCCCCGACGACATGCTGCTCATCATCATCGCCCTCCTCCCCACCAAATCTGCCGTGTGGACCACCCTGCTCTCCCGGCGGTGGCGCCCCCTCTGGCGCCGTGTCCCCCTCAACCTCACCGTCGACAGCTGCCTCTGCGACGGGGATTGCAAACGCATGGCCGTAGTCTCCAAGATCCTTGCATCGCACCCTGGGTCAGCCAGACGCCTTGACATCTGCATGTTCTGTACCAACTGCAAGGTCCAAGCCAAGTTCGATGAGTGGTTCTTATCACTCGCCCTAGATCAGCTCGAGGAGCTCAGGTTTGAAGCTGGACGATGTCGCTCTCTGCCGCCGTCCGCGCTCCGCCTCACGCCAACGCTGCACCGCGCCAGCTTTAGCTCCTGCTATTTTCCCCAGATTAATGCCGCGCCCACCCTTCTTCTTCCTCAACTCAAGCAGCTCAACCTCTTCGACGTTGGCATCTCGAAGAAGGCTATGGAGCACCTGCTCTGCAGCTGTACTGCGCTCGAGTACCTTCGTCTTCGGCAGATCCACGGGTTCATTAGCCTCCACATCGCCTCGACGAATCTCTGATGGATTTATGTGTCTTGCTGGCCCCGCAACAAGACATAAATTGGGAAGAGATCACTCGAGCTATTCCACATTATGGTAATTGAGAATGCGCCTTTCCTTGAGAGATTGCTTGTATCTGATCTAGAAGGTCCAACAAAAATCAGGGTCATTGACGCGCCGAAATTGACAGCGTTGGTGTACTCGTCTGCCAAATTCTCCAAACTCTTTATTGGATCCGTAATAGTTCAGGTACAACACTCATATTCTTCTCCATCTTCTTGAAATTCAAATTTTTAAATTTCTTCTTGATGTATTTATGACTGTCATCCAGAAAATGATTCCTACAAGCTTGACCCAGTCTGTGCGCACAGTGAAGATCTTGGCAATAAAATCTATCGGCCCCAATCTGGATCAAGTTGTTGGATTCCTTACATGCTTTCCGTGCATGGAGAAGCTACTCATTGAGGTGAAACTTCTTTCCTATTAGTAAACGGTAATCACAACGTAGCTCAATATTTTCGTAATTTTCCCAAACCACGATGACAAGTGTAGTGTTCAAAACTGCATCTACGCACTGCACCGAAAGAAACGTTTTTAGTATTTTTTTTCTCACATGATCACCTGCATCATTTTTTTGTTGTACTAGTAGCCTAGGCTAGTCATAGTGGCAAGTAACTTGGACTAGTAACTCTATGGTTACCCTAAGAGCAAGTACTACCTCCATCCTGGTTTACTCTTCGTATTATGTAGTATCAAAATTTGACCATAGATTTAACTGACAAGATGTTAATTCATGTCACTAAAAATTATATTGTTGGATTCGTATTTGAACATAATTTCAAATGGTATAATTTTTGGTGGCATGCATTGGCATTTTCTTAGGTAAATCTATGGTCAACATTTTACACTAAATACTAGGTAGTACAAAAGAGGGCTATAACGACCCTCCGCTATGTAGGCCAAAACACGTGCCAAATTCACTTCTGATGCATTTGGCTTTGATGCCCTCCATTGCTCACCTGGTGCCCCAATCTGGATCACCTACTTTGCTCCGGTGCCAAATTAACTCACGCAATGAAAAAACACTTGCGTGGGAGAGGGAGAGGACTGATGCAATAAAAACATTTGTTTGGGAGAGGGAGAGGCTAGTGTAGTTGGTTTGATTGATTTGTTTGTACATGTGGGTCTGTGTGCACAGCGGTGCCAACTCTCTCACATTGCTAGAGCGGTGCCAAAATCTTTTGATTTGACATCGATGCTTATTGTACTGTATGTGGCATACTTTTGAGAAATATGGCATCGGCCACATAGTGGAAGGCAACAAATGCCCAAGCTCTTCACGTGCTCCTAGGTAAATGAGAGGAAAGAGAAAGAGAGAGAGAGAGTGAAAAAATATCACTAGCCTTAGAGCCAACCCTATTGTATGAGCGAATGATATTGGTACCTCTTGATGACACGACAATCTTATACAGCCAACTGCTCTAATATGTTCCCTTCTTTTGCAGATAAAAAAAGACCCGAAAGTGAAAAATGTGATGCACTATAACAATCTCATCGAATGCCTGGATATCCATCTTACAGAAACTAATTTGATCGACTACCGAGGCAGCACATCCAAGATTAAATTGGCCAGGTTCTTTGTTCTGGAGGCAAGTGTGCTCAAGGTAATGAGGTTTGGCGTTCTCTGGCGCAACATTGAATGGCGTGCTAATCACCGCAAGCGTCTAAGCCTAAACGACAAAGGCTCCGCAGAAGCTAAATTTGTTTTTGAAACATCAAGTCGCCAGAGACTCAAAAATTTATTTGCCCATTAGTGACTTGTCAGGGCGGTGGATTTTAGTTTGTACGATAATGCTGCATCCACCTAAAGTAACGAAAGTTCTTACGTAAACTTCCTAATAATTCCCTCTTCGTAGGTGCAGCATTACTCCTAGCATTTGTAATATTAGTTTGAAACTTGTAATATTACGACTATCCAGCACGAGGTACTATGTTACGATAAATGTTTGCGTGCATAGGTGCGTCAACAATATACCCATTACTCGAGTACAATATTTATTATTACTCGTGGCAACGCACGGGAAATTATGTCGAACACAACTAGTTGTAAGCAGGCTAGCTTTACAACCATGATGATAGTGACTGCACACGGTGAGGCTGACTTTGGTATGCCGAACACGGCGCCTACACTCAGGTGTCATCTCCAGCGCAGGGTCTTGTCACTTCAATGTGAGGAGCAGCACGTAATAATTTGACCAACGGGTAGTACAGTACTACTACATTGGTAGTACTACTAGTACTAGCACCACCGTCTGGAGTAGTACTACCACCTCCGTCTGGATTTAGTACTATTTGACTAGCAATATCTAGTAATGCATGTCATAAAAAATATACTACTCCCTCTATAAATAAATACATGGAGCATTGTTTTATTCGGTTTTGAATGTAGTTCCCGATGATATTATACACTCTCCCTTCCGGTAGATGGCTCAAATCTGAAATCTCATCAATCAGACTACTATTGTACTCCCTCCGTACTGGTGCATTAGTCACATTATGAAAACCAAATAATCCCAAAACTTTTAGGCGCGGTGCATTAACTACCCACTTCGTTCCCTGTTTTTTGCCACGAAAAAAGAAATCAGCCAATAGGAGACATGGGGTGCGTATGCATTCAATGACTTGAGAGTACCTAGGCTGCCCATAGTGGGAACATAACCGGTATCATGCGCTTGGGACTCGCAAACATGGTTACGTGGCAGACAATTAAAGAAGAGAGAGAGTGTTATAGTAACATAGGTAGATACCGTATCATAATAAATGTTATGCTACTATGTGTCATGCATGGCAATAAATGAGACCATCTATGATACTAATCTATGATACTATGCACTATGGATGTAGTATTATACACTAGTATCATATGCATGATACTAGTATATGATACTCCCCACTACAACCAGCCTTAGCACAACATGTAGTGCTCAATTCTCTGCATGCAATGACATTAATTACAAAATACTACTAGTAAACATCAAAGTTCTCTTGTTTTGCCACAACTTGGTCTCAGTGAGATGACTATACTGCACCGGTACGGAGGGAGGACCGAGGAGTAGATGGCCAACACACACGTGAATGCAACGCAGTCTGCACTTCTCATATAAAGGCTCCCCACCAGTCCAATCTATGAAATCCTACGCACCTACGCACCCTAACCAAGGGCAAGAGTGATCACTCCAATCGCAAGATCAGTTGACTAGAAGCTAGACCCATGGAGGCGATGAGCGCGAGCATGAGCCGGCTGTGCCAGATGGTCCACGACGTCGGCCTGCGGCCCGGCACCGAGGAACGTCTCCAGGTCGTGCTTGAGGCTGCCAGGGCGAGAGGCCTCTTGGATGACAGCTTCGTCTCCTTGTTTGACGAGGTCCTCGTCGGCTTCCTCGACAAGTTCGCCGTTGTCAAGAAGCTCGCGGACAACCTTGATATCCTCCAGCCCATGCGCACAGGCTCTGCGATGCCCGCCACCCTCAACGGCCTCTATGGTGACAACCTCTTTGATGCACTAGTGGCCCTGCGACTACCCGCCATCGCACCGGAGAATGTCCACCTGGAGGTTGCGCTCGCCGCGCAGCGCCTAGCGCAGCAAGACACCATCGACATAGTCACCCACGTCTACAAGCAAATCCTCCACAAGGACTACTATGTGCAAGAGGAGGACGATAGGATGCTAGCCTTCTTGGACCGCGGGGCAACCTTGGACGACATTGTTCAGAAGCACGTTGAGCTCACCGCCAACGCCGCTGCTCCTCACATGTCGGTTGGTGACCGGGCGCACTAGGGCGTGAGGATGTCGTTGGTGGATCCTTATGTATCTTTCCTAAAAAGACAAATATTTAGGAACGGAGGGACTATATTGTAGTAATTATCTTACCTTTCGCATCAACTTCATAATTTTTGTACGTACCATGCATGAACCGCGCCAGAACCAAACTTCTCTTTTTTTGGCATCAACTTCTCATTACTATCTATCGGTCGCGCCAAGGAGCAGAACCAAATTTTACAAGTTACAAGTTCAAAAGGAAAAGCCTGCCATGTTTGCGTCGCACCCCCACACGATTGGTCCGACACGCCGCTCAAGGGGGAATGCGTGCTGTGTTGCATTTTCACTTACAAGTGGGACCGCAGTTGAGCAAACCGACTATCGGCAAACCCCCACCCCACCCACTGCGCGATGGCTGAGTTAGAGAAAACAAGAGGGAGAAGAGATAGCTGTAGCACGGATTCCTAGAAAATTGGTGTCAGATGGGACTCGTGTGGTGGCGTGTGCCGTACTGCTAGACGTGAATGCTAGTTATGGCGCATGCCACCCCACTATATCGAGGTGCTGGTTACGTAGAGCGAACACATTATCTCTCCAGGAGTACGGTACACCACTAGTACTACTCACATTGTCATGAAATTTCCTGGAGTCCGTGCTCAGCCCTCCTCTCTCTTCTCAGCCAGCCAGCAGACGCGCGGAGTGTGCCCATCGCCTGTTTGCTCACATTCGGTCCCACATGTCAGTGAAAATGCAAGACGACCCACTGAACCTGCACATCTTTCACCTCGACGTGGTGGTGATGAAAAACAAATCCAATAAAGATCTTCGGTGGCCGCTTTTGGAGTTACTCAAGAGTAAGATTCTATTTACAGTTTAACCCAAGATGCACATAACGTGCCTTCAACTAGCACTCCATTTTCTTGCATGACACGACATGCTGGATGTGCCACGTGTCGGCAAAAGGAGGAAGAACTCGACCAAATCTTCTCCACATTTAGACCGGAGGAGTAGGAAACACGGCAAGCCCTGTGCCTACATCATACATACGTACTGTACAAGCCCACCTCACGTTATCATCATATTTCTCGGCCTTCATGCGATACCTAGCTCTAGTTGATGATATACTACTTGTCGTGGAATAGTCACGGCAGATGTCCTAGTGTGAGGACTTAGTCGTGGAGCCATCGCAATGAGGTTAGTTTAAAGGGGTTAATCAGGACAAAGGACACGGGGAGTTTATACTGGTTCGGCCCCTTGTGGTGAAGGTGAAGGCTTAATCCAGTTGATGTGGTATTGCTAGGGTTTCGACGACCAGGGAGCGAATACGCTTAACCTGGCTCTCGATCTGTCCTTTCTTGTCCCTAAACCGCCGCCGGGTCGTCCCTTTATATCCACAGGTTGACGCCCGGTGGTTCACAGAATCCCGGCCGGCTCATAAACGTGTCCGGCTCGGTATCCAGTCTTTCCTATCTTACAATACAAGTCATATACTTATGGCGGTTTACATCTATGGGCCCTAACTCGCCTTTGGGCTTTGGGCCTTCTTATTAAGTCTCCTTCGTAAGTCGGCATCTTCTATGTCTTCATGGGCTTCAATACAGGTAAATCACTATGAGCATAACCCGGCCCCTCCTGGGCTGTTTATACTCAATAGTTATATCCCCAACATTAGGCCGCAGGTTGATGTGAACTTGTTCATATCAATCTTCAATACTTGACTTAGAAAAAATCCTTCATCATCAGTCCTTATGAAAATTTATAACCCGCCACGACGTCTGCTCACAGAATTGTGCTAACCCGCCATGTCGTCATCTTGCATTAATATCGCATGAGGCCCAAATCTCAGCCTCCTTGATTCCCGCGCATGCCATCTATCCACTGCCTTATAAATAGGGATAGGGGTCCTTTTCATTTTCCCCCCTTGCCTCCTCGTCTTCATCCTCTTCCTTGCCACGCCACACGCGCCCAAGCTCCGCCGCCGTCGAACTCACGAGCTGCCTCCACTCCGGCCGCTGCATCGTCCTGAACGCACCAGTGCACCGCCACGCGCCACCGCTGTCCAACAGCCCTGGTAAGCCCCCTTCTTTTCCTCACCACAGATCTCCATTAGGGTTTGCTTGAGTTCTTCAGAGTTCATCTCGGTTCATCTTTGTTCCTCCATAGACCATGTGGGTTTTGATCTAAGTATAGTACCAATCTTGTGCGATAGCAGTTTAGCACTCATTTTTAATATCTGAACGCCTCCCCTCCATAGGAGATCTCATCTGAGCACGTGAACTGTCCTGCTGCCGCTACTTTAGGTTAGAATTTTTCTTCATTATCTGAACTGCTGTAGATCCAAAATTATAACACCAATCTGTGAAACCTGTTTTTCACCACTTAGCCATTTTCCAACTTCAGATCTATACTTTCAATATCCGTGTAGGCGGTTTAACCTCAGAAAATAATAACCTGCCAGGTACCATTAGTCCCCTCTTAAACTGCCAAGTGCTCGTCTTTTTAATTTAATAACATCACTGTCCGGTTTAACATTTATGCATGCTTCAACACTTTCTGCCTGTTAACCATGAACCTTAAACTGGCACAAATCTTTTCCAGGTTATCGTATAAATGGTTAAATCCTTTTATTCCTGTAACTGGGTTCCATCCCGGGTTACAGAAGAAGAATTGAACGGGTGTGTTGCAACCGGCGCTTTAGCGAAAAAGGAAGACATCCACTGGAGAGCCCCCGGTCCAGAAAATCCTCCGGAGCCCAAGGATGGGGAAGTGATCATTTTTGTTGATCATCTGAGTCAAGGGTTCAGCCCTCCCGGATCAAAAAATTTCCATGATGTGCTTCACTTCTTCCAACTTCACCCTCAAGATAATGGGCCTAACTCCGTGTCCAATATTTGCAATTTTCAAGTGTTTTGTGAAGCCTACCTGCAAGAAGAGCCCACAGTCGACCTGTTCAGAGATTTCTTCTATTTAAACCGCCGTACTGAATTTACGGATGGGCCCAATACTGAACTTGGCGGGGTTTCAATTCAGAAGAGAAAAAGACGTCAGCTTCCCTCACGCTAGGCATCATAGCCATCCCAAAGATTGGAATCAAACTTGGTTCTATTGCCAAGATACATCTCCAGCTGGCGAGAATCCTCTGACGGGTTACCGTGCTCACCGGCTTACCGATGCACATCCATTCCCCCAAAGACTCAATGCAAAGGAACCGTCCAAATATGCACCACAGCTTTCAAAGCTCAGAGCCTTTATGGCAAACGGTTTGACAGGCATTGATTTTGTTCGTTGCTGGGTATCTTGGAGCATTTTGCCTTTAAGTTGTCGCCCCGGTTTAATGTGTGAGTACACAGGGGATGTGAAAGACCCTCAACGCCACACTGATATTCAGCTGAGTGATGCTGAAATTACTGAATCTGTCAAGAAGATGTTGAATGAACCGGTGACCGACTGTAGCAAAACAGGACTTAGTCCTTTCTGCGCTTCAAATAAGCTGCCAGCTGTAAGAATTGCCCCACTCCTGCTTTAATCCATATTCTTAATAATCCCTTATGATCTTTTTCAATCTTTAAATAGGGTGATGATCCGTTCTGGAAGAAGAAACCGCAGGATAAACCGGCCAAAACACTTCGTGTCAAAACCAAGGTCAACAAGAAGCCCGCTAAGAAGAAAAACACCGAGCCTACCGAGTTAAACATTGACGATGATAATCCGGAGTCAGAGGTAGAACTTGATTCACTTGGCTCTTTTTCATACATCTCATTGACGATGATTTTTATCAGGACGACGCAGAAGCTAGCCACGCAAATGACGTAGAGGTAACTATTCTCTCATCCGGTTCAGAACCTCTGCCCACACAGAAAACCCGACAAGCAAGCCGGAAAGTAAGATTTTCTCACCCCCTAGCTTACTTGGATCCAAACTTTCTTTTGAAGAAGCAGCAACACGAAGCTCGCCGCAGAACCCGGCATAGCGGCCATGTGGTCACTTCTTCCGGTTTACCGAACTCGCCAGTTCGTAAACGCCGCCCAGAGGTCTCTTCTATTTCTGACACATCTTATCCCAATGCGGGTTATTTCCGACAACCTCTTAATCCGTCTGATTCAAACTATCAGGGAACTTCCCTTTCATCCTCTGGCGAGTCCACATGGACACAAATTCAAACCCTCAAAACTGTTCCTGGGTGAGCATTTTTAACTAACCCCTTATACCTTATGCTTGATCATTATACTAACCTGTTATTTGCGTCTCTGTCAGAGCCAAGGCCAGACCCAGTAAAAAGGCCAAATTGAACAAACCGGCTGATGACAGCGCGCCAACTGATCCGGAAAAGAACCTGGAACAGTTTGAAACAAATACTGAAGCTATTCTTGATGATCCGCCACCGCAAGATCATGACACCTTTGTTGAGCAGATGGAAATTGATCCGATGGGTCTTGCTGATAAACCGCCAAGCCCAACTAAGGCTGCTGATGATAAAGCTGACGATGTTGTAGTTACCGGTGTCAGGTATACAGCCCCAGACAACCCCACTGCTCTGTCAAAACATAGTGCCAAAGAAGAATTTTCTGCTGTTGACAAGGGCAAGTGGAAGGCAGACTTGGAAAGCTATGCCCACCTCAGCGCCCAAGATATTCATTCTGGGTTTTTAAACCATTTGTACACAAGCCGTGATTATGAAGCCGGTTTACTGAACATGATGAAGGAGCGATATGAGGTAAATGCTGTTAACTCTGCATAAATATTCTTCCCTTAGCCGCCAAGTTTACTGGACATAAAAGAATAGAATGTTCTGCAAACTTTCAAGAGCCATATAGATCAACTCCACTAGCCCGCAAGGGCCGGTTTATAATGTCAATATGAACCGGGACTTTAGAATAATAAATCTTCAATTTCGCATATGTAGCCCCCAAGGTCGACTTAACAAATATGTTAAGTTGAGACTAATTATGCTGTAAGGCTCAAAATTCTTACTTAGGACCTTTATAATCCGGTTGACCATCAAGCTGATAGTTGTTATGTACTTGGGACTTGTAATTTTTTTTTGATAAGAAGCAATAGACATTAGCCCCCAAGTGCCAAGTATATTACTTGTTATGTGCTTGGGACTTTGAATATGCACTGCTCTGTAATTAATTACATGTCTCTTGCAGGCTGATCTTAACAAGAAGGAATCTCAAATCACCGACCTTCAAGAAAATATCAAGTCGCAACAAGCCGAGACCTCCAAAGCCAAGGAGGAACTGACCAGTGCCTTAACAACAATGGAGAAACTGAAGAAGAGCTTCAAGAACGAGCGGGCAGGTTGGGATACAGAAAAGTCAACTCTGCTGAAAAGGGCTAAGGATGCTGAGGCTGCCCTTAATCCGGTAGCTGAGGAGCTGACTGGCTTGAAACAGCAAATAAATGCCATGACCGCTGCCAAATTTGGTAAATAACTTCTTCATAAGCTTTGAACATGTATTATGTAAAAGACTGCCGGTTTACCGATGTTTTTGATGATGCAGGAACTCGCATTGCTCATCTTGGCTCAGATATGCGGCAAAAACTGAAAGCCGCCTATACACTTATAGAGCAATTATATACCGGCGTACAACGGGTTATCTGCACAGCTTCCCATAATAAACCGCCCCCAACCTTGATCAAGGAGATGTTGGAAAGGCTGGCGATGATGCCTGCACGGTTTGAAGAGCTAAAGAAGTCAGCTGCCAGGGCGGGTGCTCTTACTGCACTGACTCGGGCCAAAGCTTGGATATCTGATCTTGATCCGGCCGATGTGGGAAACGACTACCCGAGCATAAAGAAGGACGGGTCAGAATTTAATAACGACGACCTCAGAGCCTTGACGAGGGAAATGCGCCCATTGGCTAGCAAATTGGCTGAAGAAACCGATCTTTCACATTATCAGTCGATTTATGATGCCAACAACAAGAGAGTTAATGTGCCAACTTATGATGCTCCAAATCTTATTCTTCCAATCCGTAAGCATACCTATGCCCCTGATGTTGACCCCTCCACACTTATAAGTGATGAAGCTGTATTCAAGGCCTTAACTGGGATCGATTGGACCACCATTGACTTCCAGCCACTGGGTAGAGAGGAGGAAGATGAACCGGCACTGGACGATCCGCAACCTTCAAGTCAGCCAGGCCAGGACTCGTAAACCGGTTTAGCAGCTGCTTTCTTTAAGACTTGTTAAAACAATTATTCTTTTGGGCACCAAACGCCTTGTAATAGGCTAGCTTAAACTCTTGTTCTGCTATGCCATCGTGCATATTTACTTTGCATGACACTGCTAATCCACCATGTTAAGATATGCCACTTATGCTTATAATATTAACGATGTGGAATCTGCTCCTGCATGCAACGGATTAAAAGTGTCCTGGCGGTTTACCGCCGGACGGGTCATAACGCCCAATATAAAACCATGGAAACTAACATAGCTTATACCCAAGGCTGGACTTTAAGAATAACCAAATTTGAAATATATCATACCTGTGATATTTGATCACACTGTTGGCTTACCAAATCGGTGTAGAAAAGGGGGAGAACCCAAACTTTGAGCACTGGTAATTATCATAGATTGCTCGGCTTATGAACAAAACCAGGTCGGGTTAATAAACACCGGATATTATCTTATCTCATACTGGCGACTTATAGTCAAAAGCCAGGCCGGGTTAATAAACACCGAATGTTATCTTATCTCATACTGGCGACTTATAGTCAAAAGCCAGGCCGGGTTAATAAACACCGGATGAATTACGATCATAAAGCATTATAAGCCTCATCAAATAAACCTCAGAAAAAAAACTATGGAAGAAAACAAATGAAAAAACGAGGCTTTTCATGGGCTGCCAGGCCGAAAATCGAGTGCTTTCATGGGCTGCACAGCCACTGAGTTAAACCTATATACAAACCTTATAAGATGGACCTCACATAACCAATCGTCGTTTTAACTTTGACAAGTTCAGGGTCTGTATAAGATTGACTTGTCAAACGTTCGGCGGGTCATTCCAGGAATACCTGGGCGGAGTGGCTTACTTTAAAAAGGCAGGATAACCCGGGGTTTTAGGTGAATACACCTGGCTTCCAAGCCTGCCTTTTAAGCCTATTACAAGGGTTATACAAACTCTTTGTTCTTTAGAATCAAGGAGCCCCCAAGTAATATTTTTGAGCTGTGCTCAAGGGGCACCTATGTTTGAGCTGTGATTTTGCAATAGACTCTCTTTGGTACCTTTAACCTGGGTAGCAAGCCCCCAAGTAATATGTTTTTTTTTCATTGGCTTATAAGCCGGTTCAAAGGGTAATCATAACTTCGCTCATAAGCCGGAAGCCCCCAAGTAACCAAAGGCTCATTAAGAAAAAACGACAGAGGCCCTGCTTTAGCAGGGGTGCCGGTTTATTATATTGATCACAATATATACATTGTCAAAAATATGTACATCAGAAGAGCCAATGGCTCAGGTGTAGTAAGGCCGAAGATGAGCAATATTCCACGGCCGGCGAGTGTCTTCCTCCGACGTGCGTGAGTCCTTGTGGTATCGAACATCAATAAGGTAGTATGACCCATTGTTCAGATTCTTGCTGACCACAAAGGGTCCTTCCCAAGGTGGGGATAACTTGTGCATATCAGTCTGATCCTAGATAAGCCGGAGCACTAAGTCGCCTTCTTGAAAGGTTCTGGTCTTGACCCGGCGGCTGTGAAAACGACGTAGATCTTGCTGGTAAATCGCCGAACGAGCCGCTGCGAGATCACGCGCCTCATCTAACAGGTCAAGTGCATCCTGACGTGCCTTTTCATTATCAGCTTCAACATAAGCCGCCACACGGGGTGAGTCATGACGGATGTCACTGGGGAGAACCGCCTCTACTCCATAAACCATGAAAAAAGGCGTGTAACCCGTAGATCTGTTGGGCGTTGTGTTGATACTCCATAGCACCGAGGGTAACTCCTCTACCCAAGAACCCGGCGTCCTCTGTAAGGGAACCATAAGCCGGGGCTTGATGCCTCTCAAGATCTCTTGATTGGCTCTCTCAGCTTGACCATTAGATTGGGGGTGAGCCACCGACGATACATCAAGCCGGATATGCTCACGTTGACAAAATTCTTTCATAGCACCCTTGGAGAGATTAGTGCCATTGTCTGTTATAATGTTGTGTGGAAAGCCAAAATGGAAGATCACCTTCTTCATGAATTGAACCGCCGTTGCTGCATCACACTTGCTGACTGGCTCTGCCTCTACCCACTTAGTGAATTTATCAACCGCCACCAAGAGGTGGGTCTTCTTATCCTTGGACCTCTTAAAAGGTCCAACCATATCAAGTCCCCAAACTGCAAACGGCCAAGTGATTGGAATCATTCTCAACTCCTGAGCCGGAACATGAGCTCGACGTGAAAACTTCTGACAACCGTCACATTTTTTGACCAAGTCCTCAACATCAGCATGAGCTGTCAGCCAATAAAAACCGTGACGAAAAGCCTTGGCTACAAGAGATTTAGAGCCGGCGTGATGACCACAATCTCCTTCATGGATCTCACGCAGAATCTCACAGCCTTCTTCAGGAGAAACACAACGCTAAAACGCCCCAGTAACACTGCAATGGTGCAGCTCTCCATTGACAATTGTCCTTGACTTGGACCGCCGGGTTATTTGCTTGGCCAAGGTTTCATCCTCAGGTAACTCGCCCCGGGTCAAGTATGCCAAATATGGAACTGTCCAATCAGGAATAACATGAAGAGCCGCCACCAACTGAGCTTCCGGGTCAGGAATAGCCAAATCCTCCTCTGTATGTAACTTGACCGACGGGTTATGCAAAACGTCAAGAAAGACATTAGGTGGCACCGGTTTACGTTGAGGACCCAACCGGCTTAAGGCATCAGCCGCTTCATTTTTCCTCCGATCAACATGCTCAACTTGATAACCCTTGAAGTGACCAGCAATAATATCCACCTCTCGTCGATAAGCCGCCATGAGGGGATCCTTAGAATCCCAAGTACCAGAGACTTGTTGAGCCACCAAATTTGAGTCACCAAAGCACCTTACCCGGCTTAAGTTCATCTCCTTAGCCATCCGAAGACCGTGGAGCAAGGCCTCATATTCAGCTGCATTGTTAGTGCAAGGGAACATCAAACGGAGAACATAACAAAATTTATCACCTCGAGGGAAAGCTAGCACAACTCCAGCCCCCGAGCCCTCCAATTGCCTGGACCCATCAAAGTGAATAGTCCAATACGTGTTATCTGGTTTTTCCTCAGGCATCTGCAGCTCTGTCCAGTCATTGATGAAATCCACCAGTGCTTGAGACTTGATGGCCGTGCGAGGCATATACTTCAAACCATGAGGCCCAAGTTCAATGGCCCATTTGGCAACCCGGCCTGTTGCTTCCCTGTTTTGGATGATATCTCCTAAAGGAGCAGAGCTAACCACAGTAATGGGGTGACCCTAAAAATATTGCTTAAGCTTCCGGCTTGCCATGAAAACCCCATATATAAGCTTCTGCCAATGTGGGTATCTCTGCTTGGACTCAATAAGCACTTCGCTGATATAATAAACCGGCCGTTGAACCGGATATTCCTTGCCTGCCTCTTTCCTTTCAGCCACAATAGCCACACTGACAGCCCGGTTATTAGCAGCCACATATAACAACAGTGGCTCCTTATCAACGGGCGCAGCTAGGACCGGCGGCTCAGCCAGCTGCTTCTTAAGCGCCTCAAATGCTTCATTAGCAGCGTCACTCCAGACGAAGTCATCTGTCTTTTTCATCATCTGATACAAAGGGATGGCCTTCTCACCGAGGCGGCTTATGAACCGGCTTAGCGCCGCAATACGACCTGCCAGACGTTGAACATCATTGATACACGCCGGTTTAGCCAGAGAAGTAATGGCTTTGATCTTCTCCGGATTAGCTTCAATGCCCCTGTTAGATATTAGAAAGCCCAAAAGCTTGCCCGCCAGCACACCAAAAACACACTTGGCCGGATTAAGCATCATCTTATAAATTCGGAGATTATCAAAGGTTTCCTTCAAGTCGTCTATCAATGTCTCCTTCTTTCTGGATTTCACCACAATATCATCCACATAAGCATGAACATTGCGTCCAATCTGATAATGAAGACAATTCTGTACACATCGCTGGTAAGTCACCTGGGCACTCTTGAGCCCAAAAGGCATAGACACATAGCAGAAGGCTCCAAAGGGAGTTATGAAAGCTGTCTTCTCGTGGTCCTTAACTGCCATCTTGATCTGATAATAACCAGAATAAGCATCCAAAAAACTCAAATGCTCACAACCCGCCGTAGCATCAATAATCTGATCAATATGAGGGAGAGCAAAAGGATCAGCCGGACAAGCCTTGTTTAAATCCGTGTAGTCCACACACATGCGCCAAGTGCCGTTCTTCTTAAGTACCAGCACCGGGTTAGCCAACCACTCAGGATGAAAAACCTCAACAATAAACCCAACCGCCAAGAGCCGGGCTACCTCCTCACCAATGGCCTTACGCCTTTCTTCATTGAAACGACGAAGAAACTGCTTGACCGGTTTAAACTTGGGATCAATATTGAGAGTGTGCTCAGCGAGTTCCCTCGGTACACCTGGCATGTCAGAAGGTTTCCATGCAAAGATGTCCCGGTTCTCTCGGATGAACTCGATGAGCGCGCTTTCCTATTTCGGATCCATATTAGCACTGATGCTGAACTGCTTGGATGAATCGCCAGGAACAAAATCCACCATCTTAGTGTCATCTGCCGATTTAAACTTCAAAATCGGATCATGCTCTGTAGTTGGCTTTTTCAGAGACGTCATATCCGCCGGATCAACATTGTCCTTGTAAAATTTTAACTCCTCCGTTGCACAAACCGACTCAGCATAAGCCGCATCACCTTCCTCACATTCCAAGGCTATCTTTCGGCTCCCATGTACTGTGATGGTCCCCTTGTAACCCGGCATCTTGAGCTGCAGATAAACATAACAAGGCCGTGCCATGAACTTGGCATAAGCCGGCCGTCCAAACAGAGCGTGATACGGGCTGTGAATCTTGACTACTTCAAAGGTCAATGTCTCTGACCTAGATTCATGATCATCTCCAAAGGCAACCTCCAGAGCTATCTTACCAACAGGGTACGCCGACTTACTAGGCACCACACCATGGAAAACTATATTCGATGGTTTAAGATTTTTATCTGTCAACCCCATGCGACGGAAAGTTTCGTAAAAAAGGATATTGATGCTGCTCCCTCCGTCCATGAGTACCTTGGTAAACTTATACCCTCCAACCTGGGGTGCAACCACCAATGCTAGGTGACCCAGATTATCAACCCGGGGCGGGTGATCTTCCCGACTCCACACGATGGGCTGCTCAGACCAGCGCAAGTAACGGGGAACCACCGGTTCAACGGCGTTCACTGCCCTCTTATGAAGCTTCTGATCCCGTTTGCATAAATTTGTGGTGAAGACGTGGTACTGCCCACTATTCAGCTGCTTTGGGTTACTCTGATACCCAAATTGCTGCTGCTGATTCCCCTGACCTGACTGTTGATGGTAGCCACCCTGATTGCCTTGATTGACCTGATTACCTTGGAATCCAGAACTAGAACCACCACCGCCGTAACCCGGCCCATGAGAACCGGACCCTGAACCACCACCCGGTCCATGGTTGTCTTGAAAAAGATTGGAATTTTTATACTCCTTCATGATGTAGCAATCCTTCCAGAGGTGGCCAGACGGTCTTTCTCGCATCCCATGCCTTGGGCAGGGCTGATTTAGCATATGCTCAAGATTAAAGCCTGACCCTCCGGCCCGTGGGGGCGGTTTACCTTTACGACGCTGGCCATTATTCTGTGCGTTGGTGTTAGCCACAAAGTCCAAATTATTATCAGCTTTGCGCTTACCATTGCCTCCCTGATTCGCCGGATTATGCTACTGTCCTTTGGTGCTGCTGCTCTTCTTTCCCTTTCCCGGCTTATCATCATCAGACTCGGGGTCCTTGGTACCATCAGAATCAGCGTACTTAACCAGAGCCGCCATCAACTCTCCCATGTCATTGCAGTGGCGCTTGAGCCGACCCAACTTCTGCTTAAGAGGCGTAAACCGGCAATTCTTCTCCAACATTATGACCGATGAACCGGCATTGATGCGATCCGATGAATGTAAGATGGTCGAAACCCGGCGCACCCAATGGGTTGTGGACTCACCCTCTTCTTGGACACAGGCATCCAGATCCACAATTGACATAGGTTGCTTGCACGTATCTTTGAAATTCTGGATAAACCGGGCCTTTAACTCGGCCCATGACCCAATGGAGTTGGCAGGGAGCCCCTTCAACCAAGTGCGAGCCGTTCCATCCAACATCAGGGGGAAATATTTAGCACATGCCGTATCGCTAACATCTAGCAATTCCATGGCCATCTCATAACTCTCGATCCATGCTTCAGGAGGTAAATCGGCTGTATAGTTAGGCACCTTGCGAGGACCCTTAAAATCCTTGGGCAGACGCTCATTACGTATGGCCGTCACTAAACATGGCATGCCCAAATTCCTAAAGGTTACACCTGGCTCCACCGAAGTTGTCGGACGAACCGGAGAAGGTTGACGGGCCGCATATTGCGCCACCAGCTCGGCCTCTCGACGTGCTCTACCTTGATCCACCACATTCTGAGCATCAGCACCGCCGTCCGCCGGGTTATGTCCACGAGGCAGGTTATGGTTCCGCCCACTGCTTGACACAGCTGGTTCATCAATATGCCTACTGTAACTCCGGCTTGGGCGAGGGGTGGAATGAATCCGGCTTCGACTGTAAGAATAAGCCTGCTGCTGAACCAATGCTGTCTGAAGGAGCTCTCTAGCCCTCCGCATCTCAACCGCCGTTGGAGACTCGCCTTCAACCGGGATAGCCGCCAATCATGACGCCGCAGCGATCATGTTATCCAAAGGGTTAGAGTAATGACCCGGTGGCGTTGGCATGTGTTGCGGCGGGATATTGTTCTGACGAGGCAGATCCGTGGTGCGCGGCTGAACTGGCGCTCCCGTCCCAGGCGTTTCAACCCAGTCCACCACTGGCGGGTTACTGGTTCCTGCTCCTGGCGTGTTAAAGAGGTTCCTCGCCTCGTAAACCGGTGGCAGGCGAGACTGATGCCTCCTCCTCATGACTTCGTTTGAAGCGTTTTGATCTAGCATGAGCCGGTAAGACTCCGACCGAATCCGCTGCGCCTGTGTATCCAACGTAACCCGCTCCGCAGCCATCCTGGCATCTTCAGCTGCCAGGTCTTCCTTAGCTTGAGCTATCTGATCTCGCAATTTCACGACTTCCGCGTTATGCTGATCTTGATTATCCGGGTTAACCTCCGTCGTCAGCAGTGTTGCCAAAGCGTCTAGTAAACCGGACAAGACTTGAGCCGGCGGGCGCGCAAGGCCTCCTGCCCCAGCTGCCGTCGCCGCTGCTGACCCAGAAATCAATGCCACTGCAGTTGAAGAGTGCTGCACTGGCTGCGTACCGGCCATGAAGATTGCAACCCGGTTCGGCGGCTCGTAGGGGTCCGGAATACTATCACCATCAGAATAGCCCCCAAGCCGACCGTCTTGCAGTTGGTACAGTGACTCGGTTTCACCGGTGGATGACTCGCCATCAGAATAGACAATTGCCTCACCGTCAAATACCGATTTATCCTCAGATCCCGCACCATTGATGAATCCCACGAAGGCACGACTCATGGCGGGCTGAACTCGGGCGGGTTTTGCACGCTGAGCCGTCTCGATGATGTCGGTGCAGGTGTCCGGCTCAGGGCCCGGTTCGCCGATCTTGCCAATGAAGACGTGAATTCCACCGAAGGGGACCCGGTACCTGTACTCAATTGAGCCGGCCTCGGGGCCCCAGCCTTCGTCGTTGATGTAGAGCTTGCCGCGACGACTCTTGGTCATCCGGCCCACAGCGTATCCCTTGATCCCTTCGAAGTTGCCCTTCAAGAACTCGAAACCACCGTGCGCTGGCCCCACGGTGGGCGCCAACTGTCATGGAATAGTCACGGCAGATGTCCTAGTGTGAGGACTTAGTCGTGGAGCCATCGCAATGAGGTTAGTTTAAAGGGGTTAATCAGGACAAAGGACACGGGGAGTTTATACTGGTTCGGCCCCTTGTGGTGAAGGTGAAGGCCTAATCCAGTTGATGTGGTATTGCTAGGGTTTCGACGACCAGGGAACGAATACGCTTAACCTGGCTCTCGATCTGTCCTTTCTTGTCCCTAAACCGCCGCCGGGTCATCCCTTTATATCCACAGGTTGACGCCCGGCGGTTCACAGAATCCCGGCCGGCTCATAAACGTGTCCGGCTCGGTATCCACTCTTTCCTATCTTACAATACAAGCCATATACTTATAGAGGTTTACATCTATGGGCCCTAACTCGCCTTTGGGCTTTGGGCCTTCTTATTAAGTCTCCTTCATAAGTCGCCATCTTCTATGTCTTCATGGGCTTCAATACAGGTAAATCACTATGAGCATAACCCGGCCCCTCCTGGGCGGTTTATACTCAATAGTTATATCCCCAACACTACTACTAGGACTAACTATTGTACTAGCATACTACTACTGGCTCTATGTGATGTGGCAACTTCATATAACCGGATGTTGGCTTAACTACTATGGTACTCACACTCCAAGAAGTGACTTGAAAACCATTCATAAATTGAGTTTATCACATGCATATGCAAATGTACCGTTCATTACATGCAGCAAGTCATCAACACACAACGACAACGAGGATACATGTTGGATTATAGATTATTTCCAACAAAACATTCTAGTAAATACTAAAGTTTTTATCACATAACAAATAACAAGCAATGAAATGAACTTCAGCTCAACCAATCCTCGGCATTGGAAATGCTTGCTTTGAACCATAAGTAAGCTTCTGGGAAGGGCCAACTATTGTCAATATCAAGACCAACGCAGGACTCATCATCCAGGCTGAAGCGGCCTATACCAGGACGCATATTGTCATAGCCAGGGTAGGGAACCATAGCAATGTCCGAGGTATAGATACAGTTGCTTCTCCTAAATGGTAGTAACATTGTGGCAACAGCAGCTGGGTCGCCTTTCACCATCATTGGATAATTTTGTCCAAGGAAGAGCGAGTTTTCTCCAAGACTATCAATATGGAACCAGGCAGAAGGGGCTAGCGCTAGCACACTAGTATCCATCCTAAATACCTTGCAATGGATGTTGGAATAGGTCCGGAGAGTGCGACCATGGGAGACAACAGCTGCTTCCTTAGTAACATCAGCAGTGCCCTGTATACATACAAGAAGAGGTGATCCATCGGAATAAGTTGCCAGGCGCCACTGAGTATGTAGGTCCTGCTCGTCCTCATGCTCATGATCATCACCATCGTCATCTCCCCCTTGGTTATAGAATTTTTGAAGTGTAGGTGGTGGAATGTTCACAGGACCTTGGAAACACAATAAGGTTAATTAGTACGGGGATACTAACTCGCATGCATGTGGATGAAACAATTCTAATTATGTTGGAAGACAAACGTACCGAAACAATAAGGATTCCATGCAAAAACAATGCCACGAGTGGTGGCAGCAAACACAAGACGCTCGTATTGAATTGCATCACAGTACTCATCCGTGTACAGAAATTGATTTTTGAGCAATATCCATCGAGGCGTGGAAGTAACGATGGCAACAAGCTTGTCGAAGATAGCAACAACATGATAGTTTGTGTAATCCCAAGAGCGGTTGGGAACTCGACAAATTGCTATCTTCTGTAGACGATAGTCACCATGATCGTATTTGAACGTACGTAGATCATTTGTGTGCCTAACCTCAGGGCACTCTGAGATTTTTGGAAGTGGAACCCGGTGACGAGTGTACACATTCACAAGTTCCCACTCGCAGTTATACCCAATATAAACAACCCAATCTCCATTTGCGCCTGCCCAGGCCTTACCCTTAAGCGATGGCATCTTAACATCACACGTATCATTATCAAGCGGCATCAACTTGCACAAGGCTAGGCTTCCGTCGTCCCCCCGCCAGCGAGCAGGGTCATGGCGAAGAAGATAGGGGAGATCAAACCGCTCCTGAACCCTTGGGTTCTTTGTAATTATGTTATTTGTTGAGTCGAGAATGGTCTTGAACGAACTTGCCATGCTAGCCGAGGTGATGACGTCGCACCGATCAATGAGTTCCTCCACCACGTCATCTTTCAGATCGGGGCAAGAGTAACGGGGTCGTTTCCGGCCTGTTCCCTCCATGGAGAAGATGATCGAATAATGGCAGAAGGAAGGGTGAAGGGAAATGGAGGGAGGAAGAGCGTACGACAGTAGTTCCAAATTAAGAGGGAAAGGCGAAGAGGCGGTGGACGGTTGCCACGGTATAGGAAGAGGCGCCCCGGCCTACATAGACGTTCGTTCAGAAATTGTACAAAAGGACTCGCCGTTGTCTCACTGACATGTTGGAACGGGACCACATGTTAACGAAACATGGTGTGTCATTTCTCGTGCAAAATGCGATCTGGCCGCGTTCGCCCGAGGTGCCGCATTATTTCTCGACTTTATTTTTTTAATGGCGTGTCGTTCAGTTTTGAAGCACAACTAATTGGTACTGTATGCAGAGAAAATATAAACTACTCTACCATAGTACCACTACTCCACCTCTAGTACTAGTATCAAAAAAGATATATAGTCTGGAGCTTCAGTGCTTGCTTGCTAAGGGCTGCCCACTTGCAACAATCCCTCCCTCACCACTCTATGCGTCCGTGGAGGTACATCGTACTGGTGCACCCACTGTCCGAATGGGCCTCCCATGCTCTTATTGCCACTTTTTTGCTGTTAGTATAACGCCACCGGTAAAGTCAAGCAATGCTACTACTAAAGTGAAGCCACATTTAACTAATGCCGCACTCAGTCTATTGCCACCGATAAATTTAAGCAATGCCATTTAATGTCACTAGATTATTTCAGGGTTAGCTGTTGATTGTGGATGTATTAAAGATTTTTTAGCTAGGGATAATTGGTTTTATACCCTTAGTTGTGTCCCCCTCGTCAGGATTGCCCCTAGTTTCTGAAAACACGTGGTCTTGCCCAACCCACTTTGGTGTCTTGTACTTTTGCCCTTTGACCGTTTGACCGTCACTTTGAAAACTTCATAACTAATTCATACTAAATCAGATAAATGCTAATAAGATACCAAAATGTTTGGAAAAACATCACCTGTATGTCAATGTCACTTGCATTCTTGACAAAAGTGTTGGTAAGTGCCCATCCAAGTTTTAGCTCTTATCATACCACCATGAACAGTACAATCTAAAAAATTAAAAAAAATCAAAAATAAAGTTGGTGGCAAAGAATGATAAATGTTTCAAGTGCTTGCCAAGTTATATCAGGGAATGACATTCGTGGAAGTCATGGCAAAAAAAACAATCAACACTCGAAAATAGATTTTTTTTGCCACGACTTCCACGAATGTCATTCCCTGATGAAACTTGGCAAGCAGTTAACACATTTGCCATTCTTTGCCACCAACTTTTTCTTGAATTTTTTGAATTTTTTTAGATTTTACTGTTCATGGTGGTATGATAAGAGCGAAAACTCGGATGGGCACTTACCAACACTTTTGTCATGAATGCAAGTGACATTGACATACATGTGATGTTTTTCCGAATATTTTAGTATCTTATTTGCATTTTTCTGATTTAGTATGAATTAGTTATGAAGTTTTCAAAGTGACGGTCAAACGGTCAAAGGGCAAAAGCACAAGACACCAAAGTGGGTCGGGCAAGACCACGTGTTTTCAGAAACTAGGGGCAATCCTGACGAGGGGGACACAACTAAGGGTATAAAACCAATTATCCCTTTTAGCTAAGGCATTCTAATGCTGGTGCACATCCAGTATACCAACGATGAAACTTGTTACTACCTTCAGATTTTTGCACTGTTAATGCTTATAGATTACATACCTCACTTTCATGAGATAAGTTAATTTTTTTTGTATAGTGTCACCAAAATGCCAAGGCGCCGATGTCATTTTATTTTGGTTAAACTACACAAAAATTTATGAAGAGAAGAGGAAAGGTCAAGAGTGGGCACCTCCTCTTCCGGTTGTTTTCTTGATTCGGTTGATCAAGTTTTTATGTTTCATCGATTATCAAGATTGGGATAGCAATTTTGAGGTCCTCTCGAGTTCGAAATGATATTTACCTTGAAGGTACATGGTTTGCAATTTTTTATATACTGTCATTAGTTAATAATGCTAGTTACCTTCAGACTTTTGTATTTGGTTTAATGCTGTTGCACAACTAGTATACCAATGCTGAAACTTGTTACCTTTACATTTTGTATTGTTAATGCTTATAGAAATCTTCCAGTGCTAGCTTATGGAAATCTGTTCAGTAAAACCATTGTACTGTACCCCGTAATAAAAAACTACTCTACTGTTGCACTAGCCACTGGATTAGTGTATATTTGTACTATTCGAATGGTGTTGCATTAGCGTTTGTACATATATAAGGTGTGGCAAGCTTTCCCAGATATGTGCTCAAGAAAACTACTACCTGTTTTTCTAAATACTAGACGTTTGGGTACTTTAAATTGAACTGCGAAAACGTCTTATATTAAGGAACAGAGGGTGTAGAGTTCACTCAAATTATGCCGGTAAAGCTAGTCATACCTTTGTTAAAATTAATGTTCATTATGTTATCGGAGGAGGTCTGCATGTTTGTCTCTAATGCCTGTCGATTACATACCTGACATCATGATGTAATGGTAAGTCATTTCTTTTTGTACAGTGTCACTGAACTGTCAAGGCGGTGATGGCATTTTTTTTTAGTTGAACTACACAAAATATGCTTAAAAGAAGAGAAAAGGTCAGGAATGGTTCAGTTTTTCAAAAAATACTATGTATGCCTTCCTGACATCAGCCGTTGTTGCCTTATTTATTCCTTCAAACAGGTGGTTAGAAACAGTCTTGCTACCTTTTCCCATTAAGAAATTGGAATGCTTATATTTGTGAGTCTATGCTTCAACTAGTGTCACTTTTATAGTAATCACACTTTCAATATCTGTGCAAACATGATGCTCGATTTTAGTGGAACTGCACAAAAAGTCCAAATGGTTCAACGTTATGAGCATGTTTTCTTCCAAACCGTTATATCCAATTGGTGGCACTATGAGCTGTTCATTACGAAGGTACATGGTTTGCTACTATCTTGCTACTCTTTTTGTACTGTCATTAGATAGTAATATTAGTGATTTGCATGTGAATTTATTGGCGAGGTGGACCTACATTGGAGGTGCAGGACATGATTCAATGATTGGATGCTCAATTTCGGTTGTATCGATTTCACCTCTTCCATCACTACGAACATGGATATCCTTGGTCTGATGAAGAATAGGCGCTATATTTCTTCTCTGTACTAGCAAATCAATTTAGTACAAAATTGTCCAGGGCAAAACATGATAGTATCAAATTGTCCAGTGCAAAACATGATAAATGCTAAGCGGAAATGACTAGCAGAGACGTGTTTAAACCAAAAATATAAGGTGGGGTATATGTTTACTAGCTGCTTGATATTTGTGCAAACAAATGTCTACCCGTTGCTATTTGGCAAACAAACAAAGTGACCTCAATTTTGGTGGAACTGCACAAGAGAATAGTATAGTCACTGCATGCAGTGCCATTTGAAAATAGACACAGAAATATTGGATAGTCACTTCATGGACTGCACAAAAGTAGTACTGTACTATTTATTGGCCAACACTAGGTGCTTCATTGCTTTGGTCTGATTATACAATGGGCATCATTTTGCCTAAGTTAAAGTTTGTATTCCAAAAATAGTCTCGCCATGTGATCGAGAGAAGACCAATTCATATTGCAGTGGATGTTCCTCCATCATGTGTGGTTCATTCTCATGATTCCAGCTGTTGGTGAAACCACTTACATTTGCAAGAGGAAATGTAGACTTCACAAACAAATTTGTCTTTCACTATGTACTGAATGTTGGCCCAGAGAAGCATCCATGTTAGTAGCAAGAACAGATGTTTTTTCTAGATCTTTGCTTTAGGAGCTACATATTAGTATATGATCTGTGAATCATTGAGATGCATTAACATGTTGATCTTATGTATGTCAATCGTACTAGTTGGTTGTGAATTTGGGCTACTAATGTGAACATCAGAACATATTACAATGCCAGGCCTGTGAGTCTCGTGTGAACATTTTGAATGGATCGGCTCTTAGTATTGTGCACAGCATGATCCTTATTTCTGTGTGCTCAGTGTTTACAAGTTACTAGCAGTTCCTTATTTCTGTTCGCTCAGTGTTTACAAGTTACTGATCGATCACTAGCTAGCCTACTAATACGCTCCTGGCAGTTTTAGTTGCGACGCAAGATCCGAAGGTGGCAGTGTTTTGAATAAAAATGCCTACCTCTAAAGAAACTGACATGCTGTTCTGAAGAAAATGCCATGCGATTTTGAAGAAACTGCTAGCAAAAACATTCGCAAATGCCTTATCTCCCAGCTAACCTTCATCAGCTATTGCGATCCTATACACCTACACTATCCGACCGACTTGATCCTACACGAATAGCCAGCAGATCACGCACGTACCTCATCTGGATGAATCGAGTGCACTCGTTTGACCGTCATGCCGATGTGTGACCCAGCACGGACGGGGCGCACCACTGACGGGATGGAATGGGACGGCACAGTCATAATTTCAGTTTTTCTAGTTTTCCATGGCAACCTGGCGCGCTAAGCCATGCCTGCTTACGCATTGAATTCCGATGGCCGTGATGACCGTCGCGTTTCCCGCGACACGCTGGTTCACCTACCTTCCGCCTATAATTACTGGTTCCCGGTGTTCTCTGGTGGCACCATCACCGAACTTGCCCTATCCTCATAAGCCCCCATCGGCCCGATGTCGCTCGCCACTTGCCCTTGCTCTCGCCACGTCCGTCATGCCCCCGCCCGTCCGCAATAGGCAACGTCGGAGGCGGTCATCGCCGGAACTAGTGTTCGGTTTTTCACCGGAAGGCAGACTGAGGGAGGAGGCATTCTATCGGTCTTTTGATGGCAATGCAGAGTATGAGGACTCATTGGAGCCTGATCGCCTAGCGGAGGAGCAGCGTATCGCTGATTTGCGCCGCCAGCGGGGCATGGAGCAGCAACGCACTGACGCTCTGAGTCGCGAGCAGAATGCCCATAACTGGGCTGACTATGTGGAGGCCGACGCCCGGCAAATAGCCCTGGAGGCTGTCGGACACGCACGTGTTCGCGACGCCGAACTTTACTACCAGCTCATGAAGTGGGTTTCTCGCTTAGAAGCCGAAGCCTTGGTGGACCACGCCGGCATGGAAAAGGCCAACACGCGCGAGCAACACGCCCTATCACACCTCTGGCAAGTCCGAGGCGAGGAGGAGGACATCGGTGCCGGTGTTTAGCGTGTACCGCAGATGGCGGCCGGCATCGTCTAGTTAGCTAAGAGTAAGTTAGTACTTGTACACTAGAGTATTAGTGGGAGTAGATAGTTAACTTGGCTATGATGGTTGTCAACGTGGGAGTTCAGTACTCTATATCTGGATCAGACCTGTTTTTTTTTGAGAGTACGCCAATGGCGTACCATACTTTTATAGAAGGCAGAGAGTTGTAATTACAAGATGCCAAATCTGGTTGCGAACAACCTGACTGGCGAACCCCACACCCACACCGGCTACACACACTAAGTCACTCTCTCACAAAAGGATCTAAACCTCCAACACCAAAACCCGCAAGTCTCCACTCTCTGATCTCTTCAAGCACCTGAGTGACTAGTGCAGGCGGAGATCTTTGGTCCTGCTGCCTATTAAATACCCTCGCGTTCCTCTGCTCCATAGGGACCACGCTGTCCCGATCACGAAGGAGTCAAAACCACGCAAGATTCTACCAAAAAATCTCCTCCTCTTCGATAGCCACCAATCTCTGAATGTGTTAGTCTGAAGTGGGGTATGTATGTTTACCTGAAGAGCTTCAAAACAATGCTGCCAGACCTCTCTCGCGTAGGTACACTGAGCGAGGATATGATCAATGTTATCTTCCTCCTGCAAACAGGTGAAGCATGGCGATGGTTGCTCTTGAAGGCTGTGTCGAGCGCGTCTGTCTAAGGTCCAGAGTCTGTTTTGGACAGTGAGCCAAGCAAAGATTTTGCACCGTAGGGGTGCCTAGCTCTTCCAAATGCAAGCGCCCGTCGGCGATCTTGTCAAACCGGTGCACAACCTGGAGTGAACCGATTTCGCTGTGTAGGCACCAGATATATCCGTAGACTAGTGAAATTGGTCAGGTTGCTCGACATTCTGCTCCACCGTGGCGATTGCCTGACAAAGGTTGGCCACTTGGATGTGCGCCACAAAGGTGATCTCCCCATGCACGTCCAGTGACCATGCGTTGTCCACCATAGCTTGGGAAACGGTCCTGATGTTGCGTGTGCGGGTGTCGACTAGATCCACAATCAACGGTGCGATCTCCGCAGCCGTGAATCCGTGGATCCACCTGTCCTTCCAAAAAAGAATCCTCTCTCCGTTGCCCACAATGATCTTAACCAGGTTGTTGAAAACGCTCTTGGCCTCCCTTTCTTCCATTATTGGTATTCCCTGCCATGGCCTACTGGGATCCATACATCGAAGCCATTCCCACCGGACTCGGAGGGCCAACGCCTGTAGCTACAAGTTTTTCACCCCTAGGCCACCAAAGCAAGTAGGGTGAGCTATTGTGTCCCAGGCCACTTGCCTCCATTGGTTTTCTCCTTGCTAGCCCAGAAAAAAGCTCGCATCCATTTCTCGATCTCCTAAAAAACTAGGCCGGAGCATTAAGCACCATGAGTTTGTGGATTGGTCTTGTCGCGATCACCGACTTCACTAGGATCAATCTACCCGACCTCTGTATAAGACCTTGCTACCAGGCAGGGATAAACTTCCTCGCGTGGTCCACCATTGGGAGCCAGTCTGCATGGCTAAGCTTTTTGATGGCGAGGGGAATGCCAAGATAGCGGCAGGAGAAAGCTCCAGGGGGGCATTGAAGGATCTCCGAGACCCTCAAACTGTCCTCTTATGATCCCCTAATCAGGATCGCTGCCGATTTTGCATAGTTGATTGTCAATCCAGAAGCCACTCTGAACATGTGCAACACATCTTTGATGCAGAGAAGATCATGTTCAGTAGGTTTGATGAACATGGTAATGTCATCCGTGAAGATAGATAAGCGTTGCATCGGCGAGATGCCACGAAACATGCTCAGAACCCCCTCCTGAGAAGCCTTGCAGATCAGCGACGTGAGCGCATCCATGGCAATGACGAATAGCAGGGGAGAGACCGGATCCCCCTGCCTCAGTCCCTTCGCATGAAAAATAGATTCTCTCGAGACTCCATTGACGATTACTTTGGTGCTGGCCGTCCCTAGTATGGAAGCGATCCACTTAAGCCATCTGCACCCAAATCCTTTCGCCCTAAGCATCTCGAACAGGAAAGCCCAAGAGAGCGAGTCGAAGGCCCGAGAAATATCAAGTTTTAGGAAGAGGCCCGGCTCCTTCATGGCGTGGATTTTGCGGGCTACTTGGCGGACCAACAGATAGTTGTCATGGATGTTTCTCCCTTTGATGAAGGCAGACTGGTTGACGCATATGATCTCCTGCATCCTTCTGCGCGCTCGATTGGCTAGCAATTTGGAGAACAACTTAGCAAAGCTGTGAGGTAGACTGATGGGTCTGTAGTCCCCGACCTCCTCCGCATCAGCCTTTTTGGGAATCAGAATGATGTGCGCCTTGTTCAGCTTGCCAAAACCTCTGTCGTCTCCCACGAAGAGCTTGAGAAGCACCGCTATAATGTCGTGTTTGATGATCGGCCAGGCTTTATGATAGAACACACCGATGAAGCCGTCCGGCCCTGGCGCGCGATCAACAGGGATTTCCTTGATTACGTTCCAAACCTCTTCCTCCATGAAGATATCCTCCATATCCATGAGATCTAATTGTGTCATGCCAAGAGAATGCAAGTCCAAGGAGAACTCTCTCGCCTGAGCCGTGCCTAGGAGACCATTGAATGCCTGATGGAATACTTCTTCCTTCCTATGTTGCTCCGTGATGATCTCTGCGCCGTGGGTGATGGAGGGAATGAAGTTCTTTGATCTGCCACCATTGGCGACAGCTTGAAATAGTTTAGTGTTGGCACCCCCTCTCTCGGCCATCTAATTCTAGACTGTTGACGATCGATGGTTCTTTCAAGTGAAGCCAACCCGAGGATAGCTAGCTTCAGGGCTCTACGTAGCCAAAGTTCCAACTCCGATAGCTGTCTGACTTCTTGAGCTTGATCGAATCTAAACATGATCCCAGTTTGCCACGACCATAAGAAGTTTAATGTTTCCCATTTTTCGCTGTCCCCAGGCTTATAGATATGTCGCCGTGTTCCTGAAGAGGGCGTCCAGCCTTTTGAAAGGGTCCACAATACAATCGTCACACACCTAGGCCCCCCGAACCGCGTCGATGAAGCCCTCCAAATTGGCCCAGTAAACCTCGAACCGGAATCTTCTTTTGTGGTAAAATTGCATGCTAGTCAATAGGTGCAACGACGCATGATCCGAGACACCCGAAGACAAATCCTGGAGCATATGATCCGGGTACGCTAACTCCCAATCCACAGACACCAGAACTCTATCGATTTTAGTTAACGTGGGGGCCTCTCTCTCATTCGACCAAGTGTAAATGCGCCCATGCATGTATATTTCCTTCAACTCATGTTCGTCCACGAAGCTTCTAAATTTGGACATCATGGTCATGTTAATGTTGGTGTTGTTTTTCTCACTGGCCCTCAAGATCATGTTAAAGTCGCCAAGAAGCATCCACGGCCCTGGGCACATAGCCCTCCTAGCCTCCAGGTCCAGCAAGAATTGATTTTTGAGCACATCTCCTTGTGGTGCGTACACCACAGTGATCTACCAGCTAACCCCCTCTTTAGTGTGCACGCAACCGGTCAGCGCATTAGTGTCAAGTTGGATATGGTTAATGTTTAGGACAGTATTGTCCGAGGCAAGTAGGACACCACCACGAGTCTCCAAAGCCGGTAAGGTAGCGAAACCGTCGAACGACGGGCCTAAACATTGCATCACCATAAAATGGTCAATTACATCCAGTTTGGTCTCTTGGAGACACACCAAATTAACTTTCACCGAGGCTATAAACTCCTTCATAGCCTTTCTTTTCGCGGGGTTGTTCAGGCCTCACACATTCCAGCAATTGATCTCTGGGTTGTACTCCATGGAAAAGACAAGGAAAATCACCCACACCCAGCCGAGGAGATCAGCGTACGAAGATCGCCGTGTCTGATCCACTCACAAGTTCCTCCATCGATGGCACCGTCTTGCCGAAGAGCGCCGCAATGACGCGCCCATGTTGCTCCCTCAACGGCGAGTCGAAGAGTGTTTGAAGCTCGCTGACCACAGTTTCATCCGCCACCATGTCATCTGGCACCAGGCCCAACATGCGCAGAAGCACATTCTCCGCCGGCTTTGGTTTGGCCGCACTTGCCCCCGTAGCACGCTTCATCGCCCTGGTTGTTCGTTTTGGCGTGAATGGCTCGGCTTCAGACCGTAGTGTAGAAGCCTGAATCTCGCGTAGGAGGGGGGCAGCTTCTTCATAATATTGGTGCAGAACGCCCTGAGCCTCGCGTATGCTATTCCTTCTTGCAAAGTCATACCATCTGCCTGGATCTCAGCTTCCACCGTCTGGTCCAACAGAGGCCCTGCAGGCCGGCGCCACATAACGGTCGCTGGGACCGGCGCCCCCACCGTCTCCACAACTCCCTCCTTGTGAGCTGGCATATCACCGGGCGGTCGCTGCACGCACACGCTAACCTCCTCAGCATGTAGATTAAGGTTCTGGCCAATCCCTGAATCACCATGCGCATGATTCCCATCAAGTAGTCCCATCGATGCGGCCAGTTGGCCAGTAGGACCCACCACATCGCCTGCCTCAATCTCAGTGGCGGGGCTGCTGCTGTTTTCCTTATCCTCTGTCAGGGGAAGTGCAGGATCCACGAGCTGCACATTCATTGGCTCAAGAGGTGGGGCCAACGTTCTGCACCCCCCACTCCCGCTCCCTGCTTGTCCCCCCGTGACATCCTGGGGGGTCACGTCCTTGATCCTTCCTGAACTGCCGCTGTCATCAGTCTTGTCCTCAAGCTCTCTCCTTTGGTCCTCCCATGGGCCCCCCTCGTCCTGGACAACAACAAGATCCAAACCGGGAGTTGGGGCAACCCCCGCCCTATCCGGCTGGCCCACGTCCTGGCTGTGTGGCATAACCACCATTGGGTCCGACTGGGAGCCTGTCGTTTCTGCCATCCACTGATCTGCCCGTTAACTTGGCGCCCCTCGGGAATCTCCATGCTGGCAGGTTCCGCGGTCTGGAAGGAAAGGCGGTCAAAAGCTGACGGCCTGACTATCACCCTATCCTGGACAGAGCCAGTACGCACCGTTGGGGCCACCTCGGTCATTAACTGCATGTGGGGGAGACACCAATCTTGCTCCTCCGTCGTACTCCCAGCGTTGGTCGGACCAACTCCAGCGGCGGCGCCGCCACGACGCCCTTCCGTCGGCGTACCTCGCATGTCCCGTACGCCAAACTGCCAGGCCGGCCTGGTCGTAGAGACACCACGGCCAGCACCGCCTCCACCCATGTCGCTGTCCTGCTCTAGAACTCCGCTTTGACCACTATCGGAGGAAGCACCTAAGAACAGTGGTTCATCTGTAGCTCTGTAATCTGAGACCTCGACAAGATGAACAAGGACCTTATACTGCAGCATCGAGGGCTCCATCAGGGGTGACCGCAGACCGGGCTCAGGCACCACCAGCCAGCGAAGGGACGGAATCTCATCCGGCTGCGCGGTCCACGCAGTGAGCTTGAATGCCGAGAGATCAGCCCTCGAGCTGGTTTCTGGCTCCAGGGTGTCAACCAAGCACGAGGAACCCAACAGGCTCTCCATGACGGCGCGCTCCCAAGCATGATGGGGGACGCCCTCCAATATCAGCTTCACCTTGAACTAAAACGCGGCATGCACCGCCTGCGCTTGGCGGTTCCACGGCCTGAAGAACAGTCAAACGCCACTGTGGTCGACGGTGGGTACCTCACCGATCCTGTTCCTGTGATCCTGACGCGCAAAGATGATGAGGTAGTCTTCCGGTCTGTAGCGATGGATGGAGACCCACTCGGACACAATACCAGCCTTGACGAATGATGACCCACAAGTATAGGGGGTCAATCGTAGTCCTTTCGATAAGTAAGAGTGTTGAACCCAACGAGGAGCAGAAGGAAATGACAAGTGGTTTTCAGCAAGGTAATGTCTGCAAGCACTGAAATTGTCGGTAACAGATAGTTTGATAGCAAGATAATTTGTAACGAGCAAGTAACGGTAACGGTTAATAGTATGCAGCAAGATAGCCCAATCCTTTTGTGGCAAAGGACAGGCCAAAACAATTTCTCATGATAAGCAAAGCGTTCTTGAGGAGACACGGGAATTTCATCTAGTCACTTTCATCATATTGGTTCGATTTGTGTTCGCTACTTTGATAGTTTGATATGTGGTGGATCTGTGCTTAGGTGTTATTCTTACTTGAACAAACCTCCTACTTATGATTAACCCCCTCGCAAGCATCCGCAACTATGAGAAAAGTATTAAGATAAAATCTAACCATAGCATTAAACATTTGGATCCAAATCGGTTCCTTACGAAGTAGCGCATAAACTAGAGTTTAAACTTCTGTCACTCTAACAACCCATCATCTAATAACTACTCCACAATGCATTCCCTTAGGCCCAAATATGGTGAAGTGTCTTGTAGTCAACGTTCACATGACACCACTAAGGAAATCACAACATACATATCATCAAAATATCGAACACATATCAAGTTCACATGATTACTTGCAACAAGATTTCTCCCGTGACCTCAAGAACAAAAGTAACTACTCACAAATGATAAACATGCTCAAGATCAGAGGAGTATTAAATGGCATAATGGATCTGAACATATAATCTTCCACCAAATAAACCATATAGCAATCAACTACAAGATGTAATCAACACTACTAGTCACCCACAGGTACCAATCTGAGGTTCCGGTACAAAGATTGAATACAAGAGATGAACTAGGGTTTGAGAGGAGATGGTGCTGTTGAAGATGTTGATGAAGATTGGCCTCCCAAAGATGTGAGATTTGTTGGTGATGACGATGGCTTCGATTTCCCCCTCCGGGAGGGAAGTTCCCCCGGCGGAATCGCTCCACCGGAGGGCAAAAGTGCTCCTGCCCAAGTTCCGCCTCGAGACGGCGGCGCTCCGTCCCAAAAGTATTCTTCTTATTTTTTCTAGATCAAAATGACTTATATACTAGAAGAGGGCACCGGAGGTGGGCCGAGGAGGCCACAACCCACCAGGGCGCGCCTGGCACGCCCAGGTGGGTTGTGCCCACCTTGTGGGCCCCCTTTGGTACTTCTTTGCTCCATTATTCATCATATATTCCAAAATAAATCTCCGTAAATTTTCAGCTCATTTGGAGTTGTGCAGAATAGGTGGCATGACGTAGCTTTCTCAGGTCCAGAATTCCAGCTGTCGGTATTCTCCCTCTTTGTGTAAACCTTGCATTTTATGAGAGAAAAGGCATTAGAATTACTCCATAAAGCATTATTATGCATAAAAACATTATAAATAACAGCAAAAAAACATGATGCAAAATGGACGTATCAACTCCCCCAAGCTTAGACCTCGCTTGTCCTCAAGCGAAAAACCGAAATCGAAAAACATGTCCACATGCTTAGAGATAGAGGTGTCGATAAAAACAAAATACGAACATAGAAGCATCATGTATATTATTGTAACATCAACAAACTTTATAACATAATACCACATAGTTTTATCATATAACTTCTTATGAACAAGTAACAATTCACCACAATATCGAAATAGAAGCATAAAACTCTATTGAAAACCAACAAACTATGTTCTCAGTCAACTTTGCAACTACAATTCATCATCTTTTCAGTAAGGGTCTCGTATCGGAGCCTTTAGGCAAGTCCACATACTCAACCATCATATAGTCTTGTATGATTGCTAACACTCACCGCATACACATGAGCAAAAAGTTTCAACCAGACACATAGAAAGATGGGGGCTTATAGTTTCGCCTCCCAATGTATTCACCTCAAGAGTGATGTCAACAATAATAATTCATGCTCATCCATATCCAACCGGGTATATGTGCCTAGATCTTTCCTCACCACATGATGCTTGCAAAAAGAGAAAATAAAAAGGAATAGGGAAGAATACTTTGACTCTTGCATAAAAGTAAAAGATAGGCCCTTCGCAGAGGGAAGCAGAGGTTGTCATGTGCTTTTTGGTTTGCATGCTAAATCCCTTAGTGCAAAAGAACGTCACATTATATTGCCCCTTATGATAGCAACCTTTATTATGTAGTCTGTCGCCTTTATTACTTTGCCATCACAAGTTCGTACAACGCTCAATTTTCTCTTACACTAAATGATCCAACACATTTAGAAGCAATTTTTATTGCCTTATTTCACCGATGACAACTTACTTGAAGGATCTTGCTCAATCCATAGGTAGGTATGGTGGAATCTCGAAAAAGAGTTTAGGTTTAAGGGTTTTTGGATGCACAAGTAGTATCTCTACTTGGTGCGGAATTTTTGGCTAGAAAAGATATTGAGCAAGCACCACATGTTAAAGGATCTATGACAATATAACTTCTATGTGAATATAAACCAATGTAAATCATTACGTTGTCTTCCTTGTCCAACGTCAACAATTTTGGCATATAATATTTTGGTGGGGGCTCACAATCATAAAAGATGTCCAAGATAGTATACTTGCATGTGAATCTTCTCTTCGCTTATTAATTCTTTCATGAATTGCATCATTGACCAATGCTATGTTTGTCAATCTCCAATAAATTTTACTACTTATACTTTTCCTTATGTGATGTCATTACCTAACATAAGATTAGCATATGATCTTTTTCATTTATTTTCCTTTCTTTTAATCACAACAAAGAAATAAGGAAAACAAAGATTCAAACTAAACTTTATTATATATCTCAAACACGATTACATAGATAGATAGATAGATCACTAAGCAAACTCTCAAAGAAAGATCAAACTAAACTTTTTATTCAACTAAAGCAAAAGATAACCAAAAATGAAACTAAAATAATTAAAGGCAAAGATAGTGGTGTGATACGATACCGGGGCACCTCCCCTAAGCTTGGCTCAAGCCAAGGGGAGTGCCCATACCCGATACTCAAGTCTCCTTTGGTGGTGAAGAAGGTGTTGGTGATGATGAGGTTGAGGTAGTAACGGGCTTCCATGGTAATGGTTCACCATCATAGGATGAAGCACGAGTCTCGCGAATCCTGCAACTGGCAGGCAAACTCATACCTTTAAACCTTGCCTCATATTCAAAGACTTGGTTTTGGAGATCATAGATTTGGCTTTGTTGGAAGTTGATTCGCTCGGTGAGGGCGAAGATGACATCCTTCATGGACCGGCCATCCACCTTGTGATCACGGGTGAAATCCGTAATCATGCGGTGATTGGTATCGAGTCCACGCTCCACCATCCCCTTGCACTTGAAGACCTCCTACTCCAGGGCTTCGAGTCTGACCTCCATGGTTCCCTTCCTCTTGGGGCCTTGAGCATCCCCTCACGCATCTCAATGGCTTGAGGGTGCTTCATCACCTCCGACATGTAGGGGTTAATTACCCTCTCGAAGAACTTGTCCTTGGAGGAGCTCGGAGCGGCCATGGTGATCTAGATCTGTCAAAAAAACAACGAGAAAGAAGAACAGAGGATTTCTCCATGATACGGTTGTTAATAGGTTCGGGGGGTATATAAAGATTTTTATCTTGGGAAACAAGCAAACAGAAGAAAAATGGAGTTCGGAAGGTACCCGAGGTGGGCACAACCCACCTGGGCGCGCCTGGCTGGCAAGCCAGGCGCGCCCTGGTGTCTTGTGCCCACCAGGGTTGCCTTCTTGGTTGTTTCTTATTTTCCTAATTTTTGTAATATTCCAAAACTGACAGAAAATATTTTTGCGGATTTTTCGGAGTCTGTTTACTTACCGTATCATGTACCTCCTTTTATTCACGATTCTGGAGTGTTCCGGAAGGTTTCCTTTATGTGTTCTTCCGGTGCCATGGTTTGGATAATATTGCTTTCAACATTAATAGGCGTACCTGAGATATAATGTTTAATTCTTTGACCATTGACCACCTTCGGGTTAGTACCTTCGGCATTATTTATTTTGATAGCTCCAGAACGATAAACCTCTTCAATGATATATGGTCCTTCCCATTTGGAGAGAAGTTTTCCTGCAAAGAATCTAAAATGAGAGTTGTACAAAAGAATATATTCACCCACTTTGAACTCCCTCTTTTGGATTCTTTTATCATGCCATCTTTTAACTTTTTCTTTGAATAGTTTGGAATTTTCATAAGCCTGGGTCTCCATTCATCTAGTGAGCTTATATCAAATAACCTCTTTTCACCAGCAAGTTTGAAATCATAATTGAGTTCTTTAATTGCCCAGTAAGCTTTATGTTCTAACACAAGAGGCAAATGACAAGCTTTTTCGTAAACCATTTTATAAGGAGACACACCCATAGGATTTTTGTAAGCACTTCTATAGGCCCAAAGTGCATCATCTAATTTCTTAGACCAATTCTTTCGAGACCTATTGACAGTCTTTTGTAATATTAATTTTATTTCTCTATTGCTAAGTTCAACTTGACCACTAGACTGAGGATGATAGGGTTAAGCAATTCTATGGTTAACATCATACTTAGCAAGCATTTTACGGAAAGCACCATGAATAAAGTGTGAACCACCATCAGTCATTAAATATCTAGGGACTCCAAACCTAGGGAAAATAACTTCTTTAAGCATTTTAATGGAAGTGTTGTGATCAGCACTACTAGTTGGAATAGCTTCTACCCACTTAGTAACATAATCAACAGCAACCAAAATGTGAGTATACCCATTAGAGGGAGGAAGGAAAAGGTCCCATATAATCAAAACCCCAAACATCAAATGGTTCAACAGCAAGTGAATAATTCATAGGCATTTCTTGATGCTTACCGATATTACCAATTCTTTGACATTCATCACAAGATAAAACAAACTTACGGGCATCCTTGAAGAGAGTAGGCCAATAAAAACCAGATTGCAATACCTTGTGAGCAGTTCTATCTCCCGCATGATGTCCTCCATAAGCTTCGGAGTGGCATTTCCGTAGGATTTGTTCCTATTCATGCTCTGGTACACAACGTCTAATAATACCATCTACTCCTTCTTTATAAAGATGTGGGTCATCCCAAAAGTAATGTCTTAAATCATAGAAGAATTTTTTTCTTTTGTTGATAAGTGAAACTAGGTGGTATGTATTTAGCAACAATGTAATTAGCATAATCAGCATGCCAAGGTGTGTTATGTGAAACATTAATTGCAGCCAATTGTTCATCAGGAAAACTATCATCTATAGGTAGTGGGTCATCAAGAACATTTTCTAACCTAGACAAGTTATCAACTACGGGGTTCTCAACTCCTTTCCTATCAATGATATGTAAGTCAAATTCTTGCAGCAAGAGAACCCACCTAATAAGTCTAGGTTTAGCATCTTTCTTTTCCATAAGATATTTTATAGCAGCATGGTCAGTGTGAACAGTTACTTTGGAATCAACAATATAGGATCTGAATTTATCACAAGCAAACACAACTGCTAAAAATTCTTTTTCAGTAGTAGCATAATTTCGTTGAGCACTGTCTGGAGTTTTACTAGCATAATGGATAACATTTAATTTCTTATCAACTCTTTGTCCTAGAACAGCACCAACAGCATAATCACTAGCATCACACATAATTTCAAAAGGCAAGTTCCAATCAGGTGGTTGAACAATAGGTGCAGAAATTAAGGCTTTCTTGAGTGTTTCAAAGGCTTCTACACAATCATCATAAAAAACAAATGGAATATCCTTTTGTAAAAGATTTGTAAGAGGCCTAGAAATTTTAGAGAAGTCTTTAATAAACCTCCTATAAACCAGCATGACCAAGGAAACTACGAATACCTTTAATATCTTTAGGACATGGCATTTTCTCAATTGCATCAACTTTAGCTTTATCCACCTCAATACCTCTTTCGGAGATTTTATGTCCCAAGACAATACCTTCATTAACCATAAAGTGACACTTCTCCCAATTCAAGACACGATTAGTTTGCTCACATCTCTGCAAAACTCGATCAAGGTTGCTTAAAAAATCATCAAAAGACTTTTCGTAGACGGAAAAATCGTCCATGAAAACCTCAACAATATTTTCACAAAAATCAGAGAATATAGCTTTCATACATCTTTGAAAGGTAGTAGGTGCATTACATAAACCAAAAGGCATACGTCTATAAGCATAAGTTCCAAAAGGACAAGTAAAGGTGGTTTTCTCTTGATCAGGTTGTGAAACAGGTATTTGAGAGAAACCAGAATATCCATCAAGAAAACAAAAGTGTGTGTGCTTAGATAGTCTTTCTAGCATTTGATTGATAAAAGGTAGAGGGCAATGATCTTTTCTAGTTGCTTTATTTAATTTTTTGAAATCAATTACCATTCTATAGCCAGTGACAATTCTTTGTGGAATAAGCTCATTTTTATCATTAGGAACAACAGTAATACCTCCCTTCTTAGGGACACAATGAACGGGACTTACCCATCTACTATCAGCTATGGGATAGATTATACCTGCTTCTAGAAGCTTTAATATTTCAGTTCTTACCACCTCTTTCATCTTTGGGTTTAAGCGACATTGGTGGTCAACAACGGGTTTAGTGTCTGGTTCCATATTAATCTTGTGCTGACATAGAGTGGGGCTAATGCCCTTAAGATCATCAAGAGTATATCCAATAGCAGCCCGATGCTTCTTCAGAATTTTCAATAATCGTTCTTCTTCATGTTCTGAAAGGTTAGCACTAATAATAATAGGATATATCTTTTTCTCATCAAGATAAGCATACTTCAAAGTGTCGGCTGATACGTCTCCAATGTATCTATAATTTTTTATTGTTCCATGCTATTACATTATCAACTTTGGATGTTTTATATGCATTAATATGCTATTTTATATTATTTTTGGGACTAACCTATTAACCTAGAGCCCAGTGCCAGTTTCTGTTTTTTCCTTGTTTTTGAGCTTCACAGAAAAGGAATATCAAACGGAGTCCAAACGGAATAAAACTTTCGCGATGATTTTTCTGGACAGAAACACACCTACGTGACTTGGAGTAGGGGCCAGGGAAGCCACGGGGTGGCCACAAGCCGTAGGGGCACGCCCCTGGGCTTATGGGCCCCCCGTGACTCCCCTGCACTGCCTCTTTGCCCTATATATTCTCAAATATTCCAGAAACCCTAGAGGGAGCAATGAAAACACTTTTCCACCGCCGCAGGTCTCTGACCTCGTGAGATCCCATCTGGAGGCCTTTTCCGGTACTCTGCCGGAGGGGTATTCGATCACGGAGGACTTCTACATCAACCTTGATGCCCCTCCGATGATGCGTGAGTAGTTTACCTCAGACCTACGGGTCCATAGCTAGTAGCTAGATGGCTTCTTCTCTCTCTTTGATCTTCAATACAATGTTCTCCTTGATGTTCTTGGAGATCTATTCGATGTAATCTTCTTTCGCGGTGTGTTTGTCGAGATCCGATGAATTGTGGATTTATGATCAGATTATCTATGAATATTATTTGATTCTTCTCTGAATTCTTATATGCATGATTTGATAGCTTTGTATTTCTCTTCGATCTATCGATTTGGTTTGGCGAACTAGATTGGTTTATCTTGCAATGGGAGAGGTGCTTTGTGATGAGTTCAATCTTGCGGTGTCCTCACCCAGTGACAGAAGGGGCAGCAAGGCACGTATTGTATTGTTGCAATTAAGGGTAACAAGATGGGGTTTATATCATATTGCTTGAGTTTATCCGTCTACGTCATGTCATCCTGCTTAAGGCGTTACTCCGTTTTTAACTTAATACTCTAGATGCATGCTGGATAGCGGTCGATGGGTGGAGTAATAGTAGTAGATGCATGCAGGAGTCAGTCTACTTGTCACAGACGTGATGCCTATATTCATGATCATTGCCTTAGATATCGTCATAACTTTGCGCTTTTCTATCAATTGCTCGACAGTAATTTGTTTACCCACCGTACACTTTATTCAAGAGAGAAGCCTCTAGTGAACCCTATGGCCCCCGGGTCTATTTTCCATATTATTTATTCAGATCTACATAATCAAAAATACAAAAATACCTCGCTGAGTTTTATTTACTTTATTTTGTTTATTATCTCTCTATTAGATCTCACTCTTGTTCGTGACGTTGAAGGGATTGGCAACGCCTTTTCGCGTTGTGTGCAAGTGTTTGTTAGTTTGTGCAGGTGCATATATTGGAGACTTGCTTGTACCTCCTACTGGATTGATACCTTGGTTCTCAACTGAGGGAAATACTTATCTCTACTTTGCTGCATCACCCTTTCCTCTTCAAATGAAAAATCAACGCAAGCTCAAGAAGTAGCAGGAAGAATTTCTGGCGCCGTTGCCGGGGAGGTCTACATCAACCCTACCAAGTACTTGTAATAAACTCTCATCTCTTGCATTTACATTATTTGCCATTTGCCTCTCGTTTTCATCTCCCCCACTTCTAAAACGTTTTCAGAAAAACACAAAAATATTTGCCTTTTTATTCGCCCTTTTTCATTCGTCTTTTTGCTTGCTTGTGTGTTAGATCGCTTGTTTTTGCCATCATGGCTAGTCCATCTACCATTACTAATACCCCCGAAAGTGAGGTTCTCTATTTTAAACAAAAGGAGGGAGAAAGTTTAAAAGATGCTTGGTATAGAATTTGCAATGCTCAAAATAGATCCACTCGTAAGCAATCCACTACCATTCTTCTCCGTAATTTTTATGTGGGTGTTGCCATTTGGTATAGATATGTACTAGACACCATCACTGGAGGAAATTTTTTGGGTAGCCACACCTTAGATGCTTATAATGCTATGAACGATTTGGTAGGCTCACCCCCACTTATGGTTAATGAAACAATTTTAACTTTGGAGCATGTAATGCAAAGGCTTGATATCATTGAGAATAAAATTTCCACCATAGAACTTATTGAAAATTTGGATAAGAAAATCCACAACCACATCACCCAATTTGGATCGAAGGTAGGAATCACATTAAAAAACCTAAAGGAGAAGGAACCCCTAGTTGATGAGAAGTTAAATCAAGATTCTATTAGAATTGACAATTTGGAAGGAGTCATTACCAATTTGGGTTCTGCTTTTGCCTTTGTTAAAACTACTCCGAACCTTCCTCCTACTAAAGCTACTAAGTTTATCTATGTTCCTAAAAATAAAGTTGAATCATCTCGTAAAGAGAATACCAAAGATGACAATACTTAGATCGTTGCTTTATGCCTAGCTAAGGGCGTTAAACAATAGCGCGTGTTGGGAGGCAACCCAATTTTATTTTAGTTTTTACTTTTTCCTTTATGTTTTTGAATAAATCTATCATATAGCCTCTGGTTAGAGAATTTTTTATAATTTTTATTAGTGTTTGTGCCAAGTAAGACCTTTGGGATGATTTGGAAGATAGTAGATTGGTTTTACTGAAAAACAGAAACTTTTGCGCCCAGAGTTTGAATTCTTTCTGATTACTGGAATGTGATAAATTATTGTAATTTTTAAAAAACTCTGATCTACAAATTTCCCACAATATCCTAATTTTTTAGAATTTTTAGAGATGCAGAGGTTTTACTATAATGCGCATATTTACAGACTACCCTGTTTAAGACAGATTCTGTTTTCTTGTGTTGTTTGCTTATTTTGATGCATCTATGGGTAGTATCGGGGGTATGAACCATGGAGAAGTTGGAATACAGTGGATATAACATAAATATAAAATAAGAATGAGTTCACAACAGTACCTACAAGTAAGGATTGGATTTTGTTTTACTGACGGATCTCACGAGTTTTCTGTTGAGTTTTGTGTTGTGGAGTTTTCAAGTTTTGGGTAAAGATTGGATGGACTACGGAATAAGGAGTGGCAAGAGCCTAAGCTTGGGGATGCCCAAGGCACCCCAAGGTAATATTCAAGGATAACCAAGCATCTAAGCTTGGGGATGCCCCAGATGGCATCCCCTCTTTCATCTTCAATCCATCGCTAAATTTACTTGAGGCTATATTTTTATTCACTACATGATATGTGTTTTGCTTGGAGCGTCTTATATGATTTGAGTCTTTGTTTTCTTAGTTTTCCACAATCATCCTCGCTGAGTACACCTTTTTGAGAGGGACACGCATTAATCGTGAATTTATTAGAATACTCTTTGTACTTCACTTATATCTTTTGAGCTAGTGTAGTTGCTCTAGTGCTTCACTTATATCTTTTTGAGCACGGCGGTGATGTTTATTTTGAAGAAATTGATGAACTCTCATGCTACACTTATATTATTTTGAGAGTCTCTAAACAGCATGGTAATTTGCTTGGGTTATGAATTTAGTCCTAATATGATAGGCATCCAATGGGGATATAATAAAAACTTTCATAAAAAGAGCATTGAATATATGAGAAGTTTGATTCCTTGCATTTGTTTTGAGATGTTAAGATGGTGATATTAGAGTCATGCTAGTAGTAAGTTGTGTGGTTAAAGAAATACTTGTGTTAAGGTTTGTGATTCCCGTAGCATGTACATTTTGTCTTCTAGTTATGTGATGAAGTTGGAGCGCAATTTAATCTAGATTGTCTACCTTTGTGTGAAAGTCGGGGGCGCGCGATGGTTAACTCCTCCCAACCTCTCCCCTAGGAGCATGCGTAGTAGTACTTTGCTTCGAGGGCTAATAAACTTTTCGCAATAAGTATGTGAGTTCTTTATGACTAATGTTGAGTCCATGGATTATACGCACTCTCACCCTTCCACCTTGCTAGCCACTCTAGTACCGCGCAACTTTCGCCGGTGCATCAAACCCACCTTATACCTTTTCTCAAAACAGCCACCATACCTACCTATCATGGCATTTTCATAGCCATTCCGAGATATATTACCATGTAACTCCACCGTTCCGTCATCATGTTTGAGTTTACCATCGAGTTGTAATTTTGAGTTGTAAGTAAATAAAAGTGTGATGATCATCATTATTAGAACATTGTCCCATGTGAGGTTATAAATAAAAGAGGCCAAAAAGAGCCCAAATAAAAGAGGCCAAAGAGTCCAGAAAAAAAGAGTCTCCAAAAAAAAGAGGAGTCTCAAAAATAAAAAAAGAGAGAAAAAGAGAGAAGGGACAATGTTACTATCCTTTTCCACACTTGTGCTTCAAAGTAGCACCATGTTCTTCATTATAGAGAGTCTCCTATTTTGTCACTTTCATATATTACTATTGGGAAATTTTCATATATAACTTGGCTTGTATATTCCAACGATGGGCTTCCTCAAATGCCCTAGGTCTTCATGAGCAAGCAAGTTGGATGCACACCCACTTAGTTTCTTTTGAGCTTTCATACACTTATAGCTCTAGTGCATCCGTTACATGGCAATCCCTACTCACTCACATTGATATCAATTGATGGACATCTCCATAGTCCATTGATTTGCCTAGTTGATGTGAGACTTTCTCCCTTCTTTTGTCTACTACCACCTTTTATTCCACCTATAGTGCTATGTCCATGGCTCACGCTCATGTATTGCGTGAAGAGTTGAAAAAGCTGAAGCGCGTTAAAAAGTATGAAACAATTGCTTGGCTGACACTAGGGTGGGCATGATTTATACTTTGTGTTAAGAAGAGGGAGCATAACAAGACTATATGATTTTGTAGGGATAACTTTCTTTAGCCATGTTATTTTTGAAGCTTCATGATTTTGCTTTCTAGTATGCTTGAAGTATTATTGTTTTGATATCAATGAACTTTTGTTTTGAATCATATGGATCTGAATATTCATGCCACAATAAAGAAGATTACTTGATAATTATATTGGGTAGCATTCCACATCAAAAATTCTGTTTTTATCATTTACCTACTCGAGGACGAGCAGGAATTAAGCTTGGGGATGCTTGATACGTCTCCAACGTATCTATAATTTTTGATTGTTCCATGCTATTATATTATCAACTTTAGATGTTTTATATGCACTAATATGCTATTTTATATTATTTTTGGGACTAACCTATTAACCTAGAGCCCAGTGCCAGTTTTTGTTTTTTCCTTGTTATTGAGCTTCGCAGAAAAGGAATATCAAACAGAATCCAAACGGAATAAAACTTTCGCGATGATTTTTTCTGGACAGAAACACACCTACGTGACTTGGAGTAGGGGCCAGGGAAGCCACGGGATGGCCACAAGCCGTAGGGGCGTGCCCTAGGGGGGGCACCCCCTGGGCTTGTGCCCTCCCCGCCCCCCCCGGTGACTCCCTTGCACCGCCTCTTTGCCCTATATATTCTCAAATATTCCAGAAACCCTAGAGGGAGCAACGAAAACACTTTTCCACCGCCGCAGGTCTCTGACCTCGTGAGATCCCATCTGGAGGCCTTTTCCGGTACTCTGCCGGAGGGGGATTCGATCACGGAGGGCTTCTACATCAACCTTGCTGCCCCTTCGGTGATGCGTGAGTAGTTTACCTCAGACCTACGGGTCCATAGCTAGTAGCTAGATGGCTTCTTCTCTCTCTTTGATCTTCAATACAATGTTCTCCTCGATGTTCTTGGAGATCTATTCGATGTAATCTTCTTTTGCAGTATGTCTGTCGAGATCCGATGAATTGTGGATTTATGATCAGATTATCTATGAATGTTATTTGATTCTTCTCTGAATTCTTATATGCATGATTTGATAGCTTTGTAGTTCTCTTCGATCTATCGATTTGGTTTGGCCAACTAGATTGGTTTATCTTGCAATGGGAGAGGTGCTTTTTGATGGGTTCAATCTTGCGGTGTCCTCACCCCGTGACAGAAGGGGTAGCGAGGCACGTATTGTATTGTTGCCATTAAGGGTAACAAGATGGGGTTTATATCATATTGCTTGAATTTATCCCTCTACATCATGCCATCTTGCTTAAGGCGTTACTCCATTTTTAACTTAATACTCTAGATGCATGCTGGATAGCGGTCGATGGGTGGAGTAATAGTAGTAGATGCAGGCAGGAGTCGGTCTACTTGTCACGGCCGTGATGCCTATATTCATGATCATTACCTTAGATATCGTCACAACTTTGCGCTTTTCTATCAATTGCTCGACAGTAATTTTTTACCCACCGTATGCTTTATTCAAGAGAGAAGCCTCTAGTGAACCCTATGGCCCCTAGGTCTATTTTCCATATTATTTATTCAGATCTACATAATCAAAAATACAAAAATACCTCGCTGAGTTTTATTTACTTTATTTTGTTTATTATCTCTCTATTAGATCTCACTCTTATTCGTGACGTTGAAGGGATTGACAACCCCTTTTCGCGTTGTGTGCAAGTGTTTGTTAGTTTGTGCGGGTGCATATATTGGAGACTTGCTTGTACCTCCTACTGGATTGATACCTTGGTTCTCAACTGAGGGAAATACTTATCTCTACTTTTCTACATCACCCTTTCCTCTTCAAGGAAAAAATCAACGCAAGCTCAAGAAGTAGCATCGGGCAATTGTTTTAATTCAAACATAGGATCATCTTTTGGTGGAGGAGGACCTCCTAGAGTTTCAATAGGCAAATTGTGCTTAAGCAGAGGTTGTTGTTCAAAGAAAATTCTATCTATTTCATTTCTTTCATGCATGTGTATGTCATTTTCGTGGTCTAGTAAATATTATTCTAGTGGATCAGTGGGAGGTACAACAATAGAAGCAAGACCAATTATTTCGTCTTTACTAGGTAATTCTTTTGATGAGGTTTTCTATTAAACTTGGAAAAATTAAACTCATGAGACTCATCACCAAAGCTAACACCGACAGTTTGTTTTTTGCAATCTATAGTAGCATTGACAATGTTCAAGAAAGGTCTACCAAAGATAATGGGACAAAAGTCATCTTGTGGGGAACGAAGAACTAGAAAATCAGTAGGATATTTCGTTTTCCCGCACAAGACTTCAACATCTCTAACAATCCCAAGTGGTGTGATGGTGTCCCTATTAGCAAGTTTAATAGTAACATCAATGTCTTCTATTTCAGCGGGTGCTATGTCATTCATAATTTCTTGATACAAAGTAAAGGGAATAGCACTTACGCTAGCACCTATATCACATAAACCATGATAGCAATGATCTCCTATTTTAACTAAGAAGACAGGCATGCCCACAACGGGTCTATGTTTATCTTTCCCATCGGGTTTGGCAATTCTAGCAGCTTCACCAATTAAGTAAATAACATGCCCATCAATATTATCAACCAAGAGATCCTTAACCATAGCAACACTAGGTTCTAGCTTGATCTGCTTAGGGGGTTTAGGTGCTCTAATATTACTTTTGCGAACCACGGTTGAAACATTAGCATGTTCCTTTATCCTTACAGGAAAAGGTGGTTTTTCAATATAAGCAGTAGGCACAACTGGATCAACATTGTAAACTATAGTTTCTTCCTTAGCTACTACAGGTTCTTTAATTTCTTCTTTAATAGGGGGATGATATTTAAACCACTTCTCCTTAGGGAGATCAACATGAGCAGCAAAAGATTTACAAAAAGAGGCTACTATCTCAGAGTCAAGTCCATATTTTGTGCTAAACTTTTGGAAGGCATCGGTATTCATAAAAGATTTAACATAATCAAACTCAAGCTTAATACCTGACTCTTTACCTTCGTCGAGTTCCCAATCTTCAGAGTTGCGTTTAATTCTTTCTAAAATATCCCACCTGAATTCAATAGTCTTCTTCATAAAAGAACCAGTTGTGACGCCCCCGATTTAATCGTACACTAATCATGCACGCAAACGTGTACGATCAAGATCAGGGACTCACGGGAAGATATCACAACACAACTCAAAAAGTAAATAAGTCATACAAGCATCATAATACAAGCTAGGGGCCTCGAGGGCTCGAATACATGTGCTCGATCATAGACGAGTCAGTGGAAGCAACAATATCTGAGTACAGACACAAAGTTAAACAAGGTGCCATAAGATGGCTAGCACAAACTGGGATACAGATCGAAAGAGGCGCATGCCTCCTGCCTTGGATCCTCCTAAACTACTCCTGGTCGTCGTCGGCGGCCTGCACGTAGTAGTAGGCACCCTCAGCGTAGTAGGAGTCGTCGAAGGTGGCGTCTGGCTCCTGGGCTCCAGCATCTGGTTGCGACGTCCGAGAAGAATGGAAAAAGGGGGAAAAGAGGGAGCAAAGCAACCGTGAGTACTCATCCAAAGTACTCGCAAGCAAGGATCTACACTACATATGCAATGGGATCAATGAAATGGGTAGTATCTGTGGACTGAACTGCAGAATGCCAGAATAAGAGGGGGATAGCTAGTCCTATCGAAGACTACGCTTCTGGCAGCCTCCATCTTGAAGCATATAGAAGAGAGTAGCTGGTAAGTTCACCAAGTATCACCGTATGGCATAATCCTACCCGGCGATCCTCTCCTCATCGCCCTGTGAGAGAGCGATCACTGGGTTGTATCTGGCACTTGAAAGGGTGTGTTTTATTAAGTATCCGGTTCTAGTTGTCATAAGGTCGAGGTACAACTCCGGGTCGTCCTTTTACCGAGGGACACGGCTATTCGAATAGATAAACTTCCCTGCAGTGGTGCACCACATTACCCAACACACTCGATCACTCTGGCTGGACACACTTTCCTAGGTCATGCCCGGCCTCGGAAGATCAACACATCGCAGCCCTACCTAGGCACAACAGAGAGGTCAACACGCCGGTCTAAATCCTAAGCGCGCAGGGGTCTGGGCCCATCGCCCATTGCACACCTGCATGTTGCGTGGGCGGCCGGTGAGCAGACCTAGCAACCTCCATTACAAAGGAAGTTGCGTTACGCGGTCCAACCCGGCGCGCGCCGCTCAGTCGCTGACGTCAAGAAGGCTTCGGCTGATACCACGACGTCGAGTGCCCATAACTGTTCCCGCGTGGTGGTTAGTGCGTATAGGCTCGTAGCCAGACTCAGATCAAATACCAAGATCTCGTTAAGCGTGTTATTTTGAAGTAACCGCGGACGCCGACCAGGGACCATGCCCACCTGTCTTCTAGGTGGTCACAACCTGCCCTGTCGCTCCGCCACGAAGTAACACTCGGGGGCCATCGGGAACCCAGGCCCACCACTACCTAGATGGAACCACCTGCCCCTTCAGCCCCCATCTCCGAACAGTAACATAGGTAATGTAAAAGTATACAATACATGTACCCGTGATCACCTCCCGAGTGATCACGGCCCAATAGTATAGCATGGCAGACAGATAAGAATGTAGGGCCACTGATGTAATTCTAGCAACCTATACTAAGCAATAGGATTGCAGGTAAAGGTGTCAACAGTAGTAGCAAAGACAGGCTATGCAGCAGAATAGGATTAACCGAAAGCAGTAACAGCTACACTACTCTAATGCAAGCAGTAGAGGGAAAGAGTAGGCGATATCGGGATGAACAAGGGGGGTTTGCTTGCCTGGAAGCTCGGCAGAGAAGGACGGGTCGTCAACACTGTAGTCGACCGGGGCAGTAGCGGCGTCAGGCTCGTAGTCTACCGGAGAGAAGAGGGGGAAGAAACAATGAATACAGTGCAAACAGATGCATTAAGATGCATGACTTGACATTTAGCGGTGCTAGGGTGAGCTAACGCAGTACTAGGTGCTACTTGCGAAGGGGGAAAACATCTGGGAAAGTATTCCCGGTGTTTGACATTTTCGGACAGATGAACCGGAGGTGGATTGTTTCATGTTCGCTATGCTAGGGACCTGTGGTGAACGAATGGACTGCGTATTCGGATTCATCTCGTCGTTCTGAGCAACTTTCATGTACAAAGTTTTTTCATCCGAGCTTTGGATTATTTTATACAAATTTATAAAGATTTAAACCATTTTTAGAATTAACAGAATTAATTTAATTAGAAAATGTAATTATGACGTCAGCATGATGTCAAGGTGATGTCATTAGTCAACCGTCTGTTGACTTAGTCAAAATGACGTGTGGGTCCCATTGTCATTGTCTAAGACTAACTAAACATGTTTAATTAGTTTAGTTAAATGATTAGGTTAATTAAACAAAAATAATTAAGTTAATTAATATTTTTATTTTACTTTTTTTAAAATTCCTTTTTTTAAACATTCTGTGGTGGGGCCCGATGTCATAGGGCTAGGGGCCATAGTGGGTTCGGGCGTTGCGGGCGCCGCCCGAACAGGCGCAGCGGGTGCGGGCGTCCGATCCGGGCGCGAGGCAGGCCCGAGCGTCGGCCGTGAGGGGCCATGGCGAGGCCGGCCGTCGGAATTAGGCGCGGCAGCGGCAAGGCGCCGGCGGCCACCGCAGCGAGCGGGCGCAGCCGCCGGGGAAGGGGAGCAGCGGCAGGGGGCGGCCATGGCAAGCAGGCGCAGCAGGCGCAGTAGAGGGAACCGGGCGACGCGCGGTGGCGGGAGCCGTAGCAGAGCGGGACGAGGAGAGCAGGGGGCGCGGCCACGCGCAGGGCGCGGGCGCTCGACCAGGCCGCGACACGGGGAGGGGGGCCGCGGCCCCGGGGCAGCAGCGGGCGGTGATGCACGGGGCGGGGCGAGGGCTAGCGCGGCCTAGAGCGCGAGCTCCGGCATGCGGGCCCGGCGATGCGGGAGTGCGAGGCGGGCAACAGCAGGGGGGAGCGTGCGGCAGGACGGAGCGGGACCAGGCGGTCGCCGCGGCGGGCGACGAACGGCGGACGCGGGCGGGCGAGCGCGCGCTGCGGGTGGACGGGCACGCTGGGCCGCGACAGATGCGGCGTGGGCGCGCCGCAGGAACGGTCAGGGGCGTGGCGGAGCGAGCTACGAGGACGGGGAGAGAAGGAGAAGAGGCCGGGGGCCTCACCGCGGGGCGTAGGGACAAAGGCAGCGGGGCTCGGGGAGGAGGACGGTGACGACGCGCGGTGGGGAGGAGATCCGGCGAGGAAGCGTTCCGACGAGGGCGGTCCGGCGACGGGCGTGGAGGTGTATCGAGTCCCCAATCCAGATCGGATCGGGAGGGGGAGCGAACGTGGGAGGGGGGGAATGAGGTGATGGGATGGTTAGGGTTTCGGTACGTGGGGGATAAGGTGAGTGGGGCGGGGGGCGGCCTGGGCCAGTTGGGCTGGCCGGCTGAGCCGTTTGGCCCAGTTGGCCAGGGGGGTCCTTTTCCTTTATTTCTATTTTTGTTTTTGCCTTTTCTTTTTATTAAATTTTCCTTTTGCTGTTTTATTCATTTAAGAGTATTTGAACATTTTGTAAAATTGTGGTACCTTCACCAATATTACTTGCGATTTATCTGCCACAAACCAAACAATTTAGTTTTAATATTTGAAAACTTTTATTATTCGACTTTATTTTAGAAATTGATTTCCGAACCGGTTTTTTGAACTAACGTGAGATTAGCAAAAGTAACGGAGGTGACGTGGCATCATTAGCAGAGGTTCACTGTAGCATAATTAACCGGGCATTACAATTATCCTCCACTACAAGAAATCTCGTCCCGAGATTTAGGAGGTAGAAGGAAATAATGCGGGGTATTCATCACGCAGGCAATCCTCGCATTCCCAAGTGGCTTCGTCTTCAGAGTGATGCGACCACTAGACTTTGAGGAACTTGATCGCCTTCTGACGTGTGCGGCGTTCAGCTTGGTCGAGAATGCGGACCGGATGCTCTTTATAGGAGAGGTCCTGTTGCAATTCGAGCACTTCATGATCGCTCAGATTGGGTCCTTGAAGCAGCGGCGGAGTTGTGACACGTGGAACACATCGTGAACCTGAGAAAGGTTCGGCGGAAGCTCCAGTTGATATGCCACTTTTCCATGCTTTTCGAGAATAGTGAATGGACCAATATAGCGAGGAGCTAGCTTGCCCTTGATCCCAAAGCGGTGAGCACCCTTCATTGGTGTAACTCGAAGATAAGCCTTCTCGCCAGGTTGATAGACCATGTCTTTATGATGACGGTCATACTGACTCTTCTGACATGGCTGGGCAGTCTTGAGATTCTCACGAATGATGCGGACTTGTTCATCGGCGTGTTGGATAATATCCGGACCGAAGAGTGGACGTTCCCCAGTTTCTGACCAGTTCAGAGGGGTTCGACACTTTCGTCCATATAACACTTCGAAGGGGGCCATCTTCAGGCTAGCTTGATAGCTATTATTATAAGAGAACTCAGCATACGGGAGAGATTCCTCCCATTTCTTGCCGAAGGAAATAACACAAGCTCGAAGCATGTCTTCGAGAACTTGGTTGACACATTCAACTTGCCCTTGCGACTGAGGATGAAATGCAGTACTGAATGACAGATGAGTCCCCATAGCTTCTTGGAAACTTGCCCAGAATCTTGAAGTGAACAGCTGCCACAGTCTGAACTGATAACCAGTGGAATACTGTGAAGTGAAACAATTCTGGACATGTAGAGAGTTGCAAGCTGACTAGCAGTGATCGTTTCTTTGACCGCCAGAAAATGTGCAACTTTAGAAAGCCGGTCGATGACGACAAGGATAGCATCATTACCTTTCTGCAATTTGGGAAATCCAGTGACGAAGTCCATTTCAACATGGTCCGATTTCCATTCAGGAATAGAGATAGGTTGCAGAGTTCCAGCAGGCCTTTGATGTTCTGCTTTGATTCGACAACAAACGTCACATTCAGCAACATAACGAGCAATGTCTTGCTTCATATTATACCACCAGAATTTTCGACGGACGTGTTGGTACATCTTGGTGCTACCGGGATGAATAGACAGAGGCGTGTCATGAGCTTCTTTCATAACCTTCTGAGTCATATCCAGGTTGTCTTCCGTAGGGACCACTAGGCGACCTTTAAAGATCAAGGTGTCATCATCTCCAAGAGTGAAGCATGAGGGCCTCCCTTCTGTGAGGTAGCGCTTAATCTTGTGGGCTTGAGAGTCATACTTCTGCAGTGTCTTGATGCCGCCCAAGAGATCTGGTTCGACAGCCAGGGTATTGAGGGAACCCTGGGGAACAACATGGAGGTTCATCTTGCGGAACTCTGGAGGAGGGGGAGCGAGTGCTCCAGGAGGAACAATATGGAGGTTCAGCTTTCTGAATTCTTCAACAAGCGAGGTTTGAACTTTGTGAACCTGGAGGTGGTTGCAATATGACTTACAGCTCAAGGCATCAGCCATTACATTAGCCTTGCCTGGGGTATAGGAAATACCCAAGTCAAACTCTGCAACAGTCTCCATCCATCTCTGCTGACGGAGGTTCAGGTCTGGCTGAGTAAACAGATACTTTAGACTTTGGTGGTCGGTGAAGATCACGCAATGATTACCGAGAAGTTAATGCCACCACTGTTTCAGTGCATGAATGACAGCAGCAAGCTCTAGGTCGTGAACTGGGTAGTTCTCTTCGTGAGGGCGCAATTGACGAGAGGCATAAGCAATCACTTTGCGCTCTTGCATTAGGACACAGCCTAATCCTTGACGGGAAGCATCGCAGTAAATGACGAAGTCCTTCTTAGTATCAGGTGGAGAAAGCACTGGGGCAGAAGTCAACTTGTCTTTGAGTGCCTGGAAACTTTCCTGACATTTGTCTGTCCATTGGAACTTGACGCCCTTATGCAACAGGTTAGTCAGGGGCCTGGCGATCTTGGAGAAGTTCTCGACGAATCGACGGCAATAGCTGGCGAGACCGAGAAAACTTCTGACTTGCTTGACGTTCTTCGGAGGAGTCCAATCGAGAATAGCCTGAACTCGCTCGGGGTTGACGGTAATACCATCCTTGGAGATGACATGCCCAAGATAGGTTACTTCGGGAAGCCAGAATTCACACTTGGAATACTTAGCATAGAGTTGATGCTCTCGAAGCTTTTCCAGCACAAGACGAAGATGTTCGGCATGCTCTTCTTTGTTCTTGGAATATACAAGGATATCATCCAGATAAACCACGACGAACTTGTCGAGGTATTCCATGAATATATAGTTCATCAGACGAGAGAAGGTGGCTGGAGCATTGGTTAAGCCGAATGACATGACGGTGTACTCATATGAACCATATCGAGTCACGAATGCGGTCTTTGGGATATCCTCTTCACGAACACTGATCTGGTGGTAACCCAACCTTAAGTCGAGTTTGGAGAACACTGATGAGCCAGCTAGTTTATCATACAGATCATTGATCCGAGGAAGAGGATATTTGTTCTGAATGGTAGCTTGGTTAATAGGACGGTAGTCTTGGACCAATCGGTTTGTCCCATCCTTATTCTTGACAAAGAGAGAAGGTGCTCCCCAAGGAGAGCAACTTGGGCGAATGAAACCACTGCGAAGAGATGTGTCGATTTCCTCCTTAAGCGCAATGAGTTCATGCGGCGGCATCTTGTAGGGTCGTTTGGCTATAGGAGTGGTGCCTGGTTTCAAGTCGATGATGAATTCGACAGCTCTAGCAGGGGGAATCCCTGGAAGTTCTTCAGGAAAGACGTCTTGGAATTCACGAACAACGGGAATGTTTTCAATGCCCTCGAGTGGTGCGGCATTCAATGCGTTCAACGCATAAAGCCTTGCCTCGGCATTCTGAACCAGACGAGCATTGTAGCTTATTATTTCATCGGAAGGGTGTAGCAGATGGACGGTCTTAGTGGCGCAAACTATAGAAGTAGTATGCGCTTTCAACCAATCCATTCCCAGAATGAGGTCAATGCTACAGGACTTCAGTGCGATGGGAGAGACAAGGAATTCTAGTCCTTCGATTTCAACGGGGACGTCCTTGCAAATCATGGAGGTTCAACATTGGCCCCCAGGGGTGTGTACTAATAGCGAAGCGTTCATGTCCTCACATTTAATGTCGTGCAAGCATGCAAAATCTTCTGACATGAATTAATGCGATGCACCTGTATCAAATAAAACGGATGCTGGTACTGAATTTACGAGGAGTGTACCCATCACAGTAGCAGGCTGGTCCTGAGCTTCATTCGGGTCAACGTGGTTGGCATGAACACGACCATAAGGCCTGGCATTGTTGTTGTGGGACTGGTTGCCTCCACGGCTAGCTGTGGGAAGGGCCAGTTGATTCTGGTTCTGATAGCAGTTCCTGGCCAGGTGACCTGGTTGACCACACTTGTAGCACAGACCATTATTGGGAGTGGGAGCAGGAGCTTGAGGTGGTGCAGCTGGAAGTCTTGGCTGCCTGGGTGGTGGAGGAGGCAGACGCGATGCAGCATAAGACTGCCTTGGAGCAGGTGCATTTGGACGGTACATGCTGTATGGGATCCAGATCTTATGCTTCTGCGAGGGCGGGCCCGAAGATGAGCCTGTGTCACGGTTGCGCCTGTGAGAGCTCTGGTGTTCTTGCAGACCAGTTTCGACATTGATGGCCTTCTTCACCAAGGTGGCGAAATCGGCAAAGTCATGCACTAGAAGTGCGAGCTTGATGTCAGCTTGAAGGCCATCACGGAACTTCTCCTGTCTGCGTGCATTAGTTGCAATGTCTTCTTCAGCATAGCGGGATAAGTCCAGAAACTCCCGTTGATAAGCTTCCACAGTTTTGTTGCCTTGGGTGAGGTTGCAGAACTCGCGCTTCTTCTGGTCCATGACTCCCTATGGAATGAAGCGGGCACGGAAAGCAACTTGAATGTCCGGCCAGGTGATGATTGTTCCGGCTGGCAGAGTACGCCTGTGGCTGTCCCACCATTGAGCAGCGGGTCCCTTCAAGAAGAAGGAAGCAAAGGTGACATAGCTGGCAGGGGCTACATCAGCAGACTCCATCTCATAAGTGATGTCACGGAGCCAGTCATCAACATCCAGAGGCTGAGTTGAGCTGCGGTACATGGTTGGGTTGAGGCATATGAAATCCTGCAGAGTTACTTGGGCTGGCTGCTGGTTCATATTGGGGCGCGGAAACTGAGCCATCATATTCTCCATGAACTGGCGGTTCAGCTCGAACTGTTGGATCATACCAGCCATGTACTCAGGCGGTGGTGGGGCGTTGCCACCACGACCACGACCACCTGGTCTAACCATCCTGCTCATATATAACAGGGGTAGTTCAGCATTGAGAAATTTGCAAAGACAAGAATCATTCATGATGAAACTTGCATAATGAAAGGAGCACGATAGATACTACATAGTAGTCGACATATCTTACAAAAGGGATCATGCATAGAGTTCAATACAAAGAGTTCAGTACATAGACTAAAGACATCATAGGCGGCACGCAGGCTCGCGGCGAATGCATCTAATACTAATAAGCAAGTCTACATCAGCCCCAGGAGGAACTGTGGAGGTAGGTGTAGCCTGACAGCTGGTAGTGACGCGCCGGGAAGTCCTCCACGTCAGTAGCCTGCGGTCCGTGAACACTCTGGTGTAGAACCCAACATCTAGGTGGCAAAAGAGGACCAAGTGCGGGAGTGTAGCCTCCCACATCTGGCCAACCGACACCCTGGGGCATCAGGGTCCTGGCTGGGTAGATCGCAGAACGCGACAGCTCACCAGATCGGACAAAGGGGTACAACAGCGTCAGAGCACTGTAAAGGTGCTGACGGGTGGTGTACAACTCGTGGCGAAGAGCTCGGTTAGCTCGATCCAGCCCATCAGCATGCAGAACAAAGTTCTGATGGTGGAAGGGCTCTCGGGTGACGGTGGAGTAGGCAGCAGTGTAGTATCCCTCCTCACCATCATCGGATGCGATAGCAATGTGCCTGAAAGGGGAAGCGTCCAACGCCCGATACTCTCCATGAAGACGTGTCAGAGCAGCGTAAGCAACATCGTGAACTGCCATATCGATGGTCACTCCAACACCATGAGCGGTGTGCAGCACAGTATTGGAGTCATACTCCCGAGAGTAGAGGTGGACGATGGCACGGTACTGCTCCTGGTTAAAGTCCTGGTACTGCTCATACACGGTGTACTCAGGGTGCCAGCGATAACCCAGATAGGTCATCATCTCAGCTAACACAGCAGGTGAACCTGAGACACCAATGGTCGTCGTGTGGCGCACGACCTGCCTCGTGGATTCCATTTGAAAACAAAGATGTTTCAAAGGAGTCATATGACAGTGTGGATATTGTTCAAAATACTATTCTAAGGAATAACTATGGCTTATCCAACTTTGGGGTGAATGTGGTCACGGGATCCTAATGTTAGAGTTAGTAAATTTGTTTAACCCGAGTAGAAGAGAGTTCAGAGTCCCAGGGTAAAGATCGAGGAGTAAAAGATCCTAATACCACCCAATGGCGACGTGGGCCCGTAAGACACACATCCATGTTAGTAAAAGTTTTGCAATGTCTAGACTCGACTTCGGCCAAGGAGTGTGGAAGGGGGATTCCTACAGGCAGTCAGCTCTGATACCAACTTGTGATGCCCCCGATTTAATCATACACTAATCATGCACGCAAACGTGTACGATCAAGATCAGGGACTCACGGGAAGATATCACAACAAAACTCTAAAAGTAAATAAGTCATACAAGCATCATAATACAAGCCAGGGGCCTCAAGGGCTCGAATACAAGTGCTCGATCATAGATGAGTCAGCGGAAGCAACAATATCTGAGTACAGACACAAAGTTAAACAAGGTGCCGTAAGATGGCTAGCACAAACTGGGATAAAAATCGAAAGAGGCGCAGGCCTCCTGCCTGGGATCCTCCTAAACTACTCCTGGTCATCGGCGGCGGCCTGCACATAGTAGTAGGCACCCTCAGCGTAGTAGGAGTCGTCGAAGGTGGCATCTGGCTCCTGGGCTCCAGCATCTGGTTGCGACGTCCGAGAAGAATGGAAAAAGGGGGAAAAGAGGGAGCAAAGCAACCGTGAGTACTCATCCAAAGTACTCGCAAGCAAGGATCTACACTACATATGCAATGGTATCAATGAAATGGGTAGTATCTGTGGACTGAACTACAGAATGCCAGAATAAGAGGGGATAGCTAGTCCTATCGAAGACTACGCTTCTGGCAGCCTCCATCTTGAAGCATATAGAAGAGAGTAGCTGGTAAGTTCACCAAGTATCACCGTATGGCATAATCCTACTCGGCGATCCTCTCCTCGTCGCTCTGTGAGAGAGCGATCACCGGGTTGTATCTGGCACTTGAAAGGGTGTGTTTTATTAAGTATCCGGTTCTAGTTGTCATAAGGTCGAGGTACAACTCCGGGTCGTCCGTTTACCGAGGGACACGGCTATTTGAATAGATAAACTTCCCTGCAGTGGTGCACCACATTACCCAACACGCTCGATCACTCTGGCTGGACACACTTTCCTGGGTCATGCCCGGCCTCGGAAGATCAAAAGGTCGCAGCCCTACCTAGGCACAACAGAGAGGTTAGCACGCCGGTCTAAATCCTAAGCGCGCAGCGGTCTGGGCCCATCGCCCATTGCACACCTGCACGTTGCGTGGGCGGCTGGTGAGCAGACCTAGCAACCTCCATTACAAAGGAAGTTGCGTTACGCGGTCCAACCCGGCGGGCGCCGCTCAGTCGCTGACGTCAAGAAGGCTTCGGCTGATACCACGACGTCAAGTGCCCATAACTGTTCCCTCGTGGTGGTTAGTGCGTATAGGCTCGTAGCCAGACTCAGATCAAATACCAAGATCTCGTTAAGCATGTTATTTTGAAGTAACCACGAACGCCGACCAGGGACCAGGCCCACCTGTCTCCTAGGTGGTCACAACCTGCCCTGTCGCTCCGCCACGAAGTAACAGTTGGGGGCCATTGGAAACCCAGGCCCACCACTACCTGGATGGAACCACCTGCCCCTTCAGCCCCCATCTCCGAACAGTAACATAGGTAATGTAAAAGTATACAGTACATGTACCCATGATCACCTCCCGAGTGATCACGGCCCGATAGTATAGCATGGCAGACGGACAAGAATGTAGGGCCACTGATGTAATTCTAGCAACCTATACTAATAAATAGGATTGCAGGTAAAGGTGTCAATAGTAGTAGCAAAGACAGGCTATGCAGCAGAATAGGATTAACCGAAAGCAGTAACAGCTACACTACTCTAATGCAAGCAGTAGAGGGAAAGAGTAGGCGATATCGGGATGAACAAGGGGGGTTTGCTTGCCTGGAAGCTCAGCAGAGAAGGACGGGTCGTCAACACCGTAGTCGACCGGGGCAGCAGCGGCGTCAGGCTCGTAGTCTACCAGAGAGAAGAGGGAGAAGAATCAATGAATACAATGCAAACAGATGCATGACATGACATTTAGCGGTGCTAGGGTGAGCTAACGCTGTTCTAGGTGCTACTGGCGAAGGGGGAAAACATCCGGGAAAGTATTCCCGGTGTTTGACATTTTCGGACAGATGAACCAGAGGTGGATTGTTGCATGTTCGCTATGCTAGGGACGTGTGGTGAACGAATGGACTGCGTATTCGGATTCGTCTCGTCGTTCTGAGCAACTTTCATGTACAAAGTTTTTTCATCCGAGCTACGGATTATTTTATACAAATTTAAACCATTTTTAGAATTAACATAATTAATTTAATTAGAAAATGTAATTATGATGTCAGCATGATGTCAGGGTGAAGTCATCAGTCAACCGTTTGTTGACTTAGTCAAACTGACGTGTGGGCCCCATTGTCATTGTCTAAGACTAACTAAACAGGTTTAATTAATTTAGTTAAATGATTAAGTTAATTAAACAAAATTAATTAAGTTAATTAATTCTTTAATTAATTAATTAATATTTTTATTTTACTTTTTTTTAAATTCCTTTTTTATAAACATTATGTGGTGGGGCCCCATGTCATAGGGCCAGGGGCCATAGTGGGTTCGGGCGTTGCGGGCGCCGCCCGAACAGGCGCAGCGGGTGCGGGCGTCTGATCCGGGCGCGAGGCAGGCCCGAGCGTCGGCCACGAGGGGACACGGCGAGGCCGGCCGCCGGAGTTAGGCGCGGCAGCGGCAAGGCACCGGCGGCCACCGCAGCGAGCGGTCGCAGCTGCCGGGGAAGGGGAGCAGCGACAGGGGGCGGCCATGGCGAGCAGAAGCAGCAGACGTAGCAGAGGGAACCGGGCGGAGCGCGGCGGTGGGAGCCGTGGCAGAGCAGGATGAGAAGAGCAGGGGGCGCGGCCACGTGTAGGGTACGGGTGCTCGACCAGGCCGCGGCGCGGGGAGGGGGGCCGCGGCCCCGGGGCAGCAGCGGGCGGTGATGCACGGGGCGGGGCGAGGGCTAGCGCGGCCTGGAACGCGAGCTCCGGCACGCGGGCGCGGCGATGCATGTGTGCGAGGCGGGCAACAGCAGGGGGAGCGGGTGGCAGGACGGAGCGGGGCCAGGCGGTCGCCGCGGCGGGCGACGAACGGCGGACGCGGGCAGGCGAGCGCGCGCTGTGGGTGGACGGGCGCGCTGGGCCGCGGCAGATGCGGCGTGGGCGCGCTGCAGGAACGGTCAGGGGCGTGGCGGAGCGAGCTACGGGGACGGGGAGAGAAGGAGAAGAGGCCGGGGGCCTCACCGTGGGGCGTAGGGACAAAGGCAGCGGGGCTCGGGGAGGAGGACGGGGACGACGTGCGGTGGGGAGGAGATCCGGCGAGGAAGCGTTCCGGCGAGGGCGGTCCGACGGCGGTCGTCGAGGTGGATCGAGCCCCCTATCCAGATCGGATCGGGAGGGGGAGCGAACGTGGGGGGGGGGGGAATGAGGTGATGGGGTGGTTAGGGTTTCGGTATGTGGGGAATAAGGTGAGTGGGGGGAGGGGCCGGCCTAGGCCAGTTGGGCTGGCCGGCTGGGCCGTTTGGCCCAGTTGGCCAGTGGGGTCCTTTTCCTTTATTTCTATTTTTTTGCCTTTTCTTTTTATTAAATTTTCCTTTTGTTGTTTTATTCATTTAAGAGTATTTGAGCATTTTGTAAAATTGTGGTACCTTCACCAATATTACTTGCGATTTATCTGCCACAAACCGAACAATTTAGTTTTAATATTTAAAACTTTTATTGTTCGACTTTATTTTAGAAATTGAATTCCGAACCGGTTTTTTGAACTAACGCAAGATTAGCAACAGTAACGGAGGTGATGTGGCATCATTAGCAGAGGTTCATTGTAGCATAATTAACCGGGCGTTACGCCAGTACAAGAAGTATCGAGCATGGATTGATCATTACGAGAAAGCCGAGCATAAAAGTTCTGAATAATAATTTCCCTCGAGAGCTCATGATTGGGGCATGAATATAACATTGACTTAAGCCTTCCCCAAGCTATAGCGATACTTTCTCCTTCACGAGGCCAAAAATTATATATGTAATTCCGATCACGATGAACTAGATGCATAGGATAATTTTTTTGGTGAAATTCCAATTTCAATCGATTCCAGTTCCAAGATCCAATATGATCGCATAGCCTGTACCATGTCAATGCTTTTCCCTTCAAATATAAAGGGAAAACCTTCTTCTTAGCTTCATCTCCGGGCAAACCTGCAAGCTTGAATAATCCACAAATTTCATCCACATATATCAAGTGCATATCAGGATGTTCAGTTCCATCTCCTGCATAAGGATTAGCTCGCAGTTGCTCTATCATACCCGAAGGAATTTCATATTCAATATTTTCAGTAGGTGCAGTAGGTTGAGGGGCAACTAATGGTGCTTCCATTCGAGGTGAAGATACCCCGAACAAACCCCTCAAAGGATTGTTCTCCATAGCAACAAGTAACAATAAATTTCAGCATGTAGTAATAGTTTTTCCTTACCAATTTCCAGTTACCAAGAGCGCTTCACTCCCCGGCAACGGTGCCAGAAAAGAGTCTTGATGACCCACAAGTATAGGGGGTCAATCGTAGTCCTTTCAATAAGTAAGAGTGTCGAACCCAATGAGGAGCAGAAGGAAATGACAAGTGGTTTTCAGCAAGGTAATGTCTGCAAGCACTGAAATTGTCGGTAACAGATAGTTTGATAGCAAGATAATTTGTAACGAGCAAGTAACGGTAACGGTAAATAGTATGCAGCAAGATAGCCCAATCCTTTTGTGGCAAAGGACAGGCCAAAATAGTTTCTTATGATAAGCAAAGCGTTCTTGAGGAGACACGGGAATTTCATCTAGTCACTTTCATCATATTGGTTCGATTTGTGTTCGCTACTTTGATAATTTGATATGTGGTGGATCGGTGCTTAGGTGCTGTTCTTACTTGAACAAACCTCCTACTTATGATTAACCCCCTCGCAAGCATCTGCAACTATGAGAAAAGTATTAAGATAAAATCTAACCATAGCATTAAACATTTGGATCCAAATCGGTCCCTTACGAAGTAGCGCATAAACTAGGGTTTAAGCTTTTGTCACTCTAGCAGCCCATCATCTAATAACTACTCCACAATGCATTCCCTTAGGCCCAAATATGGTGAAGTGTCATGTAGCCGACGTTCACATGACACCACTAAGGGAATCACAACATACATATCATCAAAATATCGAACACATATCAAGTTCACATGATTACTTGCAACAAGATTTCTCCCGTGACCTCAAGAACAAAAGTAACTACTCACAAATGATAAACATGCTCAAGATCAGAGGAGTATTAAATGGCATAATGGATCTGAACATATAATCTTCCACCAAATAAACCATATAGCAATCAACTACAAGATGTAATCAACACTACTAGTCACCCACAGGTACCAATCTGAGGTTTCGGTACAGAGATTGAATACAAGAGATGAACTAGGGTTTGAGAGGAGATGGTGCTATTGAAGATGTTGATGAAGATTAGCCTCCGAAAGATGAGAGAGTTGTTGGTGATGACGATGGCTTTGATTTCCCCCTCCGGGAGGGAAGTTCCCCCGGCGGAATCGCTCCGCCGGAGGGCAAAAGTGCTCCTGCCCAAGTTCTGCCTCGAGATGGCGGTGCTCCGTCCCGAAAGTCTTCTTCTTATTTTTTCTAGGTCAAAATGACTTATATACCAGAAGAGGGGCACCGGAGGTGGGCCGAGGAGGGCACAACCCACTATGGCACGCCTGGGGGCCCTGGAGCGCCCAGGTGGGTTGTGCCCACCTTGTGGGCCCCCTCTGGTACTTATTTGCTCCATTATTCATCATATATTCCAAAATAAATCTCCATAAATTTTCAGCTCATTTGGAGTTGTGTAGAATAGGTGGCCTGACGTAGCTTTTTCAGGTCCAGAATTCCAGCTGCCGGTATTCTCCCTTGTTGTGTAAACCTTGCATTTTATGAGAGAAAAGGCATTAGAATTACTCCATAAAGCATTATTATGCATAAAAACATTATAAATAACAGCAAGAAAACATGATGAAAAATGGACGTATCAACGAAGAGCGCTTCCATGATGAATTCCGGCGAGATGTCATGCCTGGCCCCCCAGCATAAACCACCATGGCGTGCTGGAGGCGCCTCTCTAGATCGTCCATGGCCTGTGCGCGCCACACAATGCACAGATCGACCGGCACCATGTGCGTGTCCATCGGCAGCTCCAACCTGGGTGCCGGAGGGAGTGGGCGCGGGGCGGAGAGACGGGGCCATGGGTTTGGCGCAGCCTGCACAACAGCAGGGGGAGGCGGCGGCGAAGGTGCGCCACGCACACCGCCGGAGGGACCTGAACCATCAACCACTCTGCGCGCCACCATGGCCACCGCAAGCCGCCATAGTTCCATCTCCGAGGAAGGGCTGTGCGGTCGCTTGCATCCTCCAGAGCCATGGCCTTCGAGACCGCACCTGATGCAGATGATGGGGTTCGTGCAGTCGCGCCGGAAGTGGCCCTCATGCAAGCACCGGAAGCAGAGGCCGTCCATGTCTGGGGAGACCTCGCCCCGCAGGTGAGGAGGGGACGGAGGGGAAGGCAGACGCGGCCTCAACGCCTGCAGGTCCCGGTCGTGCTGGCGTCTCCAGAGAGTCCTCTTCGAAAGCGGGGCCAGGACCCAGGACGCACCTTGGCGGCGGCTGCACTCCGGCCTTGCGATGCCCGCAGTCCCCGCCGTAGCGCCATGACCACCCACAGGCCGAGGCGCGCCCGACGAGACCTCCTCGGCACGTCCGCTGGACGACTCCGAGCAAGAAGAGATCCCCAGCCCAGAGACCACCGGCCGGTTACCAGCACGGCGGGAAGGAGCTGCGACGGAGTTTGGGCTGGAGCTCATGGCGCCTACGCACAGGGGGGAGAGGGAAGGGGAAGGTGGACGACGTTGCCAGAGCGGCCGACGCCGGAGGGAGGTGGACGCCGGCGTCGGAGTGACGCACGGCGGGCGCGGGCTAGGAGGAGTGAAAAAAACAATTCTGAATCCTGCTGGAAGTTAGATATGAAATGGATCATACCTGTTACTTTGCTCTGAATGTTGAACATCCCGTTTGAACGTCTGGAATGGGCTGTTATTTTTTTAAATGGGTTGTATTTGTCCGCCACGGGTTTAGAGGCTGACTTGTGGGCCTACTAGCTTGACGCATACACAATCAGGAGATTGTACGTGGAGAGGCTAACAGCAGGGACCCACTAGGGTCATGGTGGTACGCAAGCAAGTGCCTCCTTATTTTAAGCCAAAAAAATGGTTCCTCCTAATGGATTTCTGACATCTGGGTCCCATGCCATTGTCAACATAGTCAATAAATAAGAGAATTGCACAACGAGCGGCTGACACCAGGGACCCAGCAGCTCGCCGAGTTCTTTTTGTTTTTGAGACAGGGCATGGTGTCAACTGGGCTGTGCGGGGCACTCTGGCCTGTCTAGCCAGCCTTTTATTTTATGTTTACCACAAGACCAACCTAGTAGTTTTTTTCTTTCTGAAAATGGCTAGCCCAGTTTTTTTCTTCTTTTGCAGAATACCCAACTGAGGCCTACTTGCTTTTGTCAGCCCTGCTGGGCTGCAAATCTTTCAAGACGAGGAGAGTTTCATTCGGCTTGCCCAGAAAACGGGCTATTAGTAATGAGAAATGGGCTGTATATTTTTAAAACACAGCAAACCAGGAATTAGTTTCAATTTTTTTTTTCATTACGAGATTTTAAATTCCATTGATTTTTATGCGTGGACAATTATTTAGATTTTATATTGATATAAATTATTTTTCAAATTAATTTGAATGTGACTCAAAATTTCGGGATTAAAAACACTTTGGACCGCACCAAAATATTCAAAATTTCATAGAATTTTTTAACCCTGGCCACAATATGGGCTGTGATGCTAACAAAAAGAATATGGGCTCCAAAAAAATCCTTAAGAATTAGCAAATGGCCTATATATTATTAGAAATAATGGCAGATGGGTTGTATGCTATTTTCCACAGATTTGAGGCTGACTTGTGCGCCTACTATAGGTTAACGCGTAGGCTTTCCTAAAAAAAAGTTGACGTGTACGCAAGGCTGTGCCAACTTAGTCAACACAAGAGAGCAGTGACTGTTAGATGTCCATCCAATGGCCGTCATGCTTCTTCAATCTCTGATCTTCCTGCTCCAGCTGCCCAAGCCAGCGCCGACGGGACTGCCTGCTCCCTCCTCCCGTGGCCGATTGTGCTGCCGTGCAGGCCTCACCTCGCCGTCGTGCATCGCGTTGATGCTCTCGGCGCAGCGTGGTCAACAAACAACAGCCATCAGAAGAGGGATGTAAGTGGAGATCCTGACAGTAGGGACCCACATGGTCCATGGCCGCACGCAAGCAAGTGCCACCTTATTACGCGAAAAAAATGAATCCCCCTGACAGCTGGGACCCACCAGCTATATCTTCGCACGCAAGGAAGTGCCTCCTTATTAAGTGAAAAATAACGATTGCTCCCCTTGACAACTGGGGCCCATCATATTTGGAGGCTGACTGGTGGCCCTACTCAGTTGACGCGTACGCAGGGTTTGTCAACTTAGTCAACAAACGATTCTATCAGCAGTGACCGTTGGATGTTAATGCAAACATCCAACGGTTGTTCTGCTTCTTCAACCTCTGATTTTCTTGATGCAGCCGCCCAAACCAGCGTCGGCGAGACCGCGTGCTCCTGCCTCCCATGGTTGGCTGTGCTGCCGCCCAGGCCTCACCGCCCCCTCCTACTCCAACCGCTGGCCAAGCCATCCCTCTACTCACCCACAACCCCTATTATTCTGCGGCGACGCCAGCCTCACACCGCAGCCGAAGGAGTCAACCCTCGTACTCCCCTCCGCATGGGCATCCACTGCCGCGTCTTCCTCGGCTCCATGTCGTTCCCTTCCTAGTCCTCGCCGTCGTCCACCGCCTTGGTGCTCTCGGTGCGGCGTGGTCAACATGGTCAATGAATGACAGCCATCGAAAGACGACTGTACGCGGTGACGCTGAGAGCTGGACCCACCAGCTACATCTTTGGACGCAAGGAAGTGCCTCCATATTACGCGCAAAAAATGATTCCTCCCGGTGACAGATGGGACCCACCATCTATATCTTCGCACGCAAAGAAGTGCCTCCTTATCCTCCCTGACTGCTGGGACCCACCCGGTCGAAGCGTACATAGCGTTGTTTGGCTGGTCGCCAACATGTACGTACATACTGGCCGATCGGTGTCTCTGCAACAATGACCCGTGGCCGAGCAAGCAGCAACATGTGTGGTAGTAGAGCCCACGACATAGCAGTTCAGGCAGTCCAGTCTAAACCGTGTACACGTATGTAGAGCCAGATGCCAAAAATACGGCCACATACATACGGGCGGGGTTTCGAACGCCTACTCGCGCATACGTACGGCCAAGGCTCGTGTACATGGAGAGGCAGTGGACGGCAGCAACGGCGTCCTGTTCATCGACAGCCAACCGGCTGGGTCGGAATGGAGAAACTGCGTCATGTTCATCGGGAGGCAACGGAATGCGTCGTGTTCATCGGGAGCCAACCGGCTTGGACGGAACAGCCGAAACAAGGCCTGGCGTACTGCAGAACGGAGGAAACGGACTTGTGTTCAAGCTCCTATGGTCGAAACGGGGTGTTGTTGATCGGGAGGGGTGTGGCGCACTGCAAAACGGCAGAAACAGACTTGTGTTGGAGCGCCTACGGTCGAAACGGTGTCCTGTTCATCGGGAGGGGTGTGGCGTACCGCAAAACGGGACTCCACGGGATACTATTCATCCACCATCTAGTGCCTCACTCCAGCCTCCACGGGCTACTGTTCATCCACCGTCGGCTTCCTCCATCCTCCACCAGCTACCGTTCATCCATGAGATACTGTTCATCCAGCCTCCACCGGCTACTGTTCATAGAGCCTCCACGGGGTCTTGTTCATCCACCCCTAACCGGCTGGGGTGCGGCGGCCTCCTCGGGGTCCTGTTCATCCAGCGGCAATGGCCTACTACCACGGGGTCATGTTCATCAAACCCCCACCGGGAACTGTTGATCCACAGCCAACCAACCGGCTCGACTCACCACATCTCGACTCGTTCTACGTACAGCGCGCACAGTAGCAACGATCATTGTTCATCGAGAGGCAACCCAACACCAGCTGGCTATGTCTCGCACGGGGGCTCGATCGGCTTCAGTAAGCAGCAGCAGTGATCGATCGCTTGGGTTCAGTTAGCAGCAGCTGCGAAGGAATCGCTCGGGTTTAGTCAGCAGCGAATGAATCGCTCGGGTTCAGTTAACATCCAAGGGGTCGATCGATCGCTCGGGTTCAGTAACATAGCTAGTGTGATCGCTCGGGTTTAGTTAGCCAATGCCTCGAACACACGCGTGTACACAAGAGAAACGCGCAAACACCACAGTGCATCGCTCGGCCCCGACCACACACCGTAACCGGGAACTCCCCAATATTTTCCTCACCCTCGCTTCTACCACGATTTTTTCCATCATGGACGGCCCAAAGAATGTCAAGCAGGTGCATCTTCGGCCAGCCCAGGATGCAAAGCCCATTTTCTGTCATTATTTTTTGTCATAGAAGTAGGAGCCCACCACATCTATGATGATACATGGTTTTGTCACAATTATCGTCATAGAAGTGTCATAAGGATGACAAAAAAAATTCGTTCAGGCCAAAATGTCACGGCTGTGTCTTTTTTTTGTAGTGTCTAGAAGGATAGGTGTTGGCTTGAATGTTGAAGAGTTGTTATCTTCACCGAGCAACATCTTCAGCAACCAAGAGTGATTGTGGTTCGCGAAGGTTGATCGAAGGTTTGGAGATCGCTGACAAGTATCTACCACGAGTGAAATCAACTGGAGTCTGATCAGCTCCGAGTTGAAGAAGAATAGGGCAAAGAGAGTTTTTCTTCCATGTTAAGTCACAACCCCTCCAACCAGACGTAGTCCTTTAGCAGAAGGGCGAGCTGGTCTACCAAATTCATCTGTCGCCATCGAGCACCGTTGGTTCAATCTATCTTACTGCAATTCCTTCATAAGATTACTTTCGTGCTCTGCACAAAAATCCTTGAAAGGAAGGACTGGGTTTTGAAAGAAAACTCAATGTTGATGGAACCTACTGGACTCCGAAACAATATCCTCGAACGAGCTGGGTTCTTGCCCAAAGTAAAATTCTTGAACCTCAAACTCTGTCTGGATATAACGCTCCCATCTCTGTTGTTTCTGACGAGTCTGATGACTCAAACTATAAATTCTTCAAACAACGGAATGGTAAGGTCTTTGCTCGATATGTTGGAACTAACTGCAAGTTTGGTTCACCCAAGAAGCAAATTTGGGTGACGAAGTGCATTATTGAAAATTTATCTATCACTACTAACTGAAACATGAAGAGTGATTTTCTTCAAGGAAATGATTGTCATTCGAGGATTCGAGCTAAAACCTCCTCGAATGGATTTCAGTTCATCTCTCCACAGAAGGAGTATAGGCGTACATCCTCAAATCATTATGCTCATTGTCGGGGACGAATCTGTGATCACCTATGGGACCCAGGGAAGGACCCCTTTACGTTCGGCAGGGAGAGACGGTCGCACGAAGAGCAAATCTAGCGAAGAACACGACAGTGCACGAGAGAGATTTACCCAGGTTCGGGCCGCACGGATGCGTAAAACCCTACTCCTGCCTTTTGGTTTATTATCTGTATGATTGTTCTAGCTCCAGGAGCGCTACAGTACCGAGTAGCTGCGTACAATACTGGAGTTCTCCATCTCCCAGTTCCTTTTTTTCCCTCCACGTTGCCTATGGGCCTCCTTTTATACGCACAAAGGGGTCACCAACAGGTGGCAAACAGTAAAGGTAGAGGTGGAAAGTTGCTACAGTAAGGCCATTATTACCAGGATGACATGTCCTACCTACCACTGACGGCAGGGGACAAGGGCATTAAATGCCCATGCCTTTGCTGTCCACATACATGTACCCGGACGTCTTGGACGTGGGAAAAGCCTATCCTACCTGCTCCTACACCGCTAGCTACAGTGTACCGCCGTCTACACAGTGCCCTGCCACACACGCTTGGAAGGACCCAGAGCGCCACGCTGGCAGAGGCACCGGAGCAGCACAGTAGCACAGTGGTACAGTAACGCTTGCCGCGGCAAGACCTTGCCGCAACCCATAGCTTGCCACGCAAGGTAACTTGTCGGGGCAAGTACCTTGCCGCAGCTGCTATCTTGCCGCAGCCAATACCTTGCCGCAGCCAATGACTTGCCGGGGCAAGTACCTTGCCGCGGCAAGTACTCTGCTACAGCAAACCTCAGGCTGGGCGTCAGCTGTCCCTCCCGGCAAGCTCCTCTTGCCGGGGCCTTAACTCTTGCTTTGTATACTTTGTTCTTGAATGGCTTAATAATCTTGAGCTTCTCTCTGGCTGTCCTCCCGCAAGCCTGGCCGCGGGATGCTACTACTGCCCGTGCACAAGTACGGGGTACTAGGGTACCCTTATTCTAGTACACCGACAGGAGCCCCCGGGCCTGGGCCACACACGGTGCCGGGCGTTGTTGGGCCAGGCCCAAACAGTGCACGGGCACGCATGGCTGGGATAAGCCGAAACGTCTCTATGCTGTTTAATTGCACGCTCTCCCACGCGTCGCGCGTTGAATGCGGAGCGTGGGAAGCGTGTGCAGTTATCTCGAATGACGAAGGGGCGGATGGTTCTGCATCTTTCCCCATAAAAGGAGGGACCTGCAGAAGCACTCACACACCCCTCTCACCATTCTCGATCTCCAAATCTCCGCCTTCTTCTTCCTCCGCTCCAAAACAAAGCGGTTTCCCAATCTTCCGCCACCGCGCGCGTCCGCATCTCCCTCGGTCCTCAGCTCCGCCTTCGCCATGCCTCCCAAAGGAGAAAAGGGGAAGGCGGGGAAGTCCTCAAGGATGGAGACCCAGGCGCAGTTGAAGAGGCAGAAGTACGCGCTCTTCGCTCCGACGCTCACGGGGGCGGACCTGAAGGCCAAGTTCCAAGGCATGTGGGCCACGAGGACCAAGGCGCATCCGGCCACCCGCGTTCGCCCAGCCACCGACGAGAGAGAAGTGAGCAAGTACCCCTTCTTCGCTTGCTACTTTTGGTGCGGGCTCTGCCCACCGTACTCGGATTTCTTCAGCGACGTCATGTACACCTTCAATCTCCGTCTGCTGGATCTCACACCGAATGTCGTATCCACCATGGCAATATTTGCGCATCTGTGTGAGAACTTCATCAGCGTCGCACCCAACACCGCGCTGTTCAGGCATTACTTCACTCCCCGTGCTGAAAAGGGGGAGCCTCTCACTGTTGGCGTCTCGTTCGTTTCAAGATTGGGCGCCAAGGAGCATTACCTGAAGGGGGATCTCTGCCCAAGATGGGGAGAAATCCGGTCTGAATGGTGTTGGATCATTGACGACGAGCCGCCACCATACTGTGAGCTTCGCAAGACCCCAGCAGCGCGTGGCATAGACTGGAGTGATCTGGATCCCCAGGACAAAAAGCTGGAGATTGCCGCTACCAGGATCATACGGCTCAGGGAGGCCGGGCTCACCATAGGGATGGTTGGCGCAGACTTCCTCCGCCGCCGCATTGCTCCTCTGCAGCAGAGAGGAAGGCCGGCCTCTGATTGGAAGAACCCAGCCGATATCATGCGGCTGCGCCCTGGACTGATCAACAACTTCACAGTTCTGCAGCACGACTTTTTCATGCGAGAACTGTTCAAGCAAGAGACAGATCCAGAGAAGCGCGACAAGGCATTCACGCTTCCGAAGCACATCGTGCCCCTTTGCAACAACTCCGCATTGAGTGCAATCATCGCTATGATGCCGCTCTGCAATGCGCACAGCATTGAAGCAACTTGGGACGTGCCGCTCGAAGAAGACGTGCGGCGATTCTTTGACTCCACAGTCGAAAAGCAGGTCCGGGTGGAAGAGTGGCTCGTCCGCAACACCACTGAGCAAGAAATAGAATTCATTGCTCGAAGAGTGGAGGAGGATAGGCTCGCCAGGGAAGCTGGCGATTTTGGTTATACTTTGGCGGAGCTCGACGAGGCACAAAAGGAGAGCCTTGCCGAGCAGGGGATGCTTGCCGGGAAGGGCGAGCTCGCCGCACCCGGCAAGGATGTCGGGCCAAGCCAGCCTGCCGACGAGTCAGGCAGCTCGGAGGATGAGGGCTCCTCTTCCGAGGAGGGCACCGAAAGCCCACCGCAGTCAGAGTCCCCAGCCCCTCTGAGGAGGAAACACCTTCGCAGGCTTGGCAAAGTGGCTGAGCGGCAAGAAGTTCAACAACCGCCGGAGCGCCGTTCGACGCGCTTGACCGCGGCAAGGGCTGGTGCTGCGGGAGCGTCTCACGCGGCCCCGGCAACTGGAGCAGGGTCATCAAAGATCGCTGCTACTACCCCCGCCAAGCGGCCAAGGAGCCCAGCTCCCCCTCCTCCCCTTCCTCACACGGAGGCGGACTTTGATTTTTCCGCTCTCAGCGAAGAGGACGACGAGGAAGAGTAAGTTCCCTTGCCGCGACCCTCAATCTTTGTAAGGTTTTGTTTCCGTCCTCACTTGTCGCGCTCCGGCCTTGCTTCCGCAGGGAGAAAACCTTGGCGGAGAGGACAAGGAAGAGAGCTGAGGTCTCGACGAGCAAGACCGTGGTGGTCGTCGAAGATGAGCCCACGGCAACCACCGGGAGAGCGTCTGAGACCATCCCGACCAGCTCGGAGCCCAGCCCTCGTCGCAGCCCCCAGCGCAGCCCCCAGCGTAAGTATTTCAACTACCTTTCGCTGGCGGTCGCTGAGGAACAAGCATTTTGTCACTGACATCTTTGGGCGTGTAGGAGAGGAGCAGCAAGTGGAGCCATCTGAAGGTGCTCCAGAAGTACCACCCCCCTCGACCACACCGCCAAGGAGAAGATCTCCGGTAAGGGCTCCCACTAGCGAGCCGAGCCACGAAGAGGAGCCGGCAAGCGCCGAAGTGCCAAGCACCAGCGCTGGCGACCCCACCCCAATGACAAACGTTGACGGGGGAGGGGAGCCCACCGCTCCTGCGCTCAACACGGGTAAACCCACTTGCCGCAAAACTCTTTCTGCTTTCTTTCTTTTGTCTTCTTAAATTTCTTCCTGAAGCTCTTTTTGCTTTACTTCTCGGGTTGGCAGAGCCCTCCTCGGTGGAGCCAATGAACATTGACTCTTCTGCCGAGGAGAACACCACAGGGGCCGTCGATGACGAGGCCGCCAAGGCCGCCGCTGCCAAGGCCGACAAGCTGGCAGCCGACAAGCTTGCCGACGAAGAAACTACGAGGGCTGCCGAAGAGGCCGGCAAGGCCGCCGAGGATAATACCGCCAAGGCGCCCACCGATGAAGCCGCCAAGGCTGCTGAAGCTGAGGCCGCCCAGAAGGCTGTTGAGGAGGCCGGCAAGGGAGCCGGTGGTCGTACTGACGGCCCTGAGGCCACAGGAGCGCCAGGCGCTACTCCGACCACGGGTCCCTCAACCACTGACGAGGCGGCAGCGCCCAACTCGCCTCTGCCAAGCAAATACCTCCGGGTCGGCGAGAACGTCTACGTCAGCCTCCCCTGGACAATGGGCTCCAGAGCGCCAACCGAGGAGGATGTTGTGGACGAGGAGATCCTTGCCGCTGCCGGGCTCCAGCTTGTGGATGCGCCAGGCGCCAGCAGCAGCAGCACGTCTGAAGAGGAGCAACTGCTTCAAAAGCTGCTGAATCTTCATCGCGCCCGACGGGAGAAGCTAGCTTCCAGGGAGGCGCTCATCGAGAAGGCTGAAGCTGACATGTTGAGGCGCGCGGAGATCTTGGCGGACGTCCACGCACGATCTCTTAATGCGTTAGAGGTCAAGCGGGCACAGCTGGCCGAAGAACGGCAGGCCCTCCTCCTGATGAGGCAAGACATTGAACAAAAACAGGAGGAGACCGCCAAGGAGTTGTCTGCTCAGGCCGGTGGTCTGAACCAGCGGAAAGTGGACCTTGATGCCCATGAAGAAGAACTTGCCGAGCGCAAGAGGAAACTTGCCGAAACTCTCCAGCAGAAAGACGAGGAGGTGGCAAGACTTGTCGCAGAGTGGACCCAGGGGCAGGCACAAAAACACCAGAAGTAAATCGAAGCCTTGGCCCAGGAGTACGCCAGCAAGTTGGTGGAGGCCACCAACGCTGTCGTTGCTGCAGAAGTGAATAGGAAGGAAACGGAGGAGAAAGTGGCAAGACTAGAGACCGCCCTCAAGGCAAACGGTGACAAGCTCTCAACGCTTGAAAGTGAGAGGGCAAAGGTGACCCACACTTTGGCGGAGATGCAAGTTACCATAGCCAAGAAGAACAATCTGCTTGCCGCCGCCAACGACTCCAGAGCAGACCTGAAGCTGAAGCTGACCACGCTGAAGGAGACGCTCGACACCACCAGAAACCGCGAAGGGCTTCTAATGACAGAGCTCCAGAAGGAAAAGGGTCTGCTTCAAGACGCTATTGCAACCCACAAGAAGTTCAGGGATAATGTGGGGATCTTCACAGACAGGCTTGCCAGCGCCGCCGAGGACATCGACAAGGAGCTGACTGCCCTGAAGGTGCCGGACTTCGGGTACTCCACCGACAAGAACACGCAAACTAGCGTCAAGCTAGCCGAGTTCTTCGACGGAGTAGTAGAAGCACTCCAACAGCTCCAATTCAATCACAAGGCTCAACTGGCCGACGAGTCACGCAGGCTTTGCCGGGTAGTTCTCCGGAGGTTGTTGGTGAAGATAGCCTACAGAAACCCGGGCGTCGACTTCAGCAACATCTTCAAAAGCTTGCCGAAGGGATACGACCCCGCGCCACTAGAGGCCCTTGTCGCGCCCATTGTGGAGAGGGTGGACCAAATCCAGAGAGTCGAAGGCGAGCACCGCAATTAGAGAGCCCATTCTTCTCCCTCCTTGCCGCCGCTAGACATGTTAAAGAACAATCTGTTTAAGCCGCGGCAACTTGTCTTGTAATATAACTTGCAATATTTTGAAGTTAATGCATGTCATCTCCCTTGAGCAATTTCTTTCTTTGTGTGTACTTGCCCTACGCTTATAGGGAACTTGCCGGTGCGCGCACCATTGCCGCGAGCGCTGGGTGCGGGACTTCAGCAGCCTGCTGGCGGTGCCGCTGCCGGCAAGCAACCTTGTCGCGCTCAGTGCAGCCACTTAGGTTGTTGAGCGGACTCGAAACAAGGTAAGGGCGCGACCGATTACGCTTAGGTTCCGTCGCGCACAGGTTTTCCATACAAAGAGTAGTATCGTTCAAGGAAAATAACCTTGAAAATAAAAAAGAATTTGATTGTTCAAACTTTGGCACTTAGCTTTGTCGCTGATCTCTCCGCGGCAAGGTCTTGTCACTGCTTGCCGCTGCCTTCTTCCCGGCAAGGCAAAGTTTCTTTGAACGACGCCTGGTCCACGCCTAGTCCATATCATTATCCCATCCCCCCCGGCAAACTTGTGCGCGAGGGAAGCTTCTGTCTCTTTGAGAAAAAGAAAGAAGAGAAAATAAAGATATAGGAGCTTGGCGGCTCGTTAATGCTTACCGGGGAGGCTGTACTGCACAGTATGTCAGATAATGATGCAAAATAAAAGTAAACATGAAATCGTCAAAAACTGCAAAATACAAAAGCTTTATTTATGCACAGGGTCTGCGCCTGGCTTTGTACAAAGGATTACATGCAACAGCGGCAATACTCGTACAAAAGGTGGTTGCCGGGGAAGGGCCCGGCAACCGCGCCTTATGGAAAAAACTTACGAAGATGCTCAATGTTCCAGGAATTGATCACTGGAATGCCATCCTCGGTCTCCAGGCGGACAGCGCCGGGCCTGGTGACTCGTTTCACCCGATAAGGGCCTTCCCACTTCGGCATCAACTTGTTTGAATTCTTGGCCGACTGAACGCGCCGAAGAACAAGGTCGCCTTCCTCAAGACTTCTGGCATTAACTTTGCGGCTATGGTAGCGACGCAAAGCTTGCTGGTAGCGAGCAGCTCTCACAGCAGCCTGAAGACGATCCTCCTCGAGGAGCACAACGTCATCTTGCCGCAGTTGCTCTTGCTCAAGCTCATCATAAGCGAGCACTCGAGGTGACCCGTATACGAGTTCCGTGGGGAGAACTGCCTCTGCTCCATAAACTAGAGCAAAAGGCGTCTGGCCAGTAGCTCGATTTGGCGTCGTCCTGATCGACCAAAGAACCACTGGCAGCTCCTCGATCCAGTTCTTGCCGCACTTGCGCAACCTGTCGAAAGTTCTCGTCTTGAGCCCACGCAGCACTTCAGCATTTGCCCTTTCAGCTTGACCGTTGCTTCGCGGGTGAGCAACAGAAGCAAAACAGACCTTGGCGCCAAGGTCTTCGACATACTGCATGAAGGCGTGGCTCGTGAACTGGGTACCGTTGTCGGTGATGATCCTGTTAGGAACACCAAAGCGACAAACAATTCCCTTGAAGAACTTGATGGCTGATTGTGCTGTCACCTTCCTCACTGCTTCCACTTCCGGCCACTTCGTAAACTTGTCGATGGCCACATACAAGTACTCGAAGCCCCCGGTGGCACGGGGAAAGGGGCCGAGGATGTCGAGCCCCCAGACCGAAAATGGCCAGGAGAGAGGGATTGTCTGGAGAGCTTGAGCTGGCTGATGAATCTGCTTGGAATGAAACTGGCACGCTTCACACTTGGTTACTAGTGCAGTTGCATCCTGGAGGGCGGTGGGCCAAAAGAAACCTTGCCAGAAAGCCTTTCCAGCAAGGGCTCTTGACCCTATGTGGTGACCACATATGCCTCCATGAATCTCCGCCAACAGCTCCTGTCCTTCTTCCCGGGGAATACACTTCAATTTCACACCGTTTGGTCTTTTTCTGCACAGCATGTCATCGACAAATTGATACATATTGGACCGTCGGGCTACTTTCTCCGCTTCTTCCTGCTCTTCGGGAAGTTCTCCTGTCTGAAGGAAACGGACGATCTGCTGCGCCCACGCTGGAGCCTGTGGCTCGACAACGAGGACTAAAGGCATTTCTTCTGCTGCGGGGACATCAGGCCCTACGGCAAGAGCTTGTCGCTCTACCAGAGCCGGCCGTTCCCCGACGAGCTTGGCGGGAACAGCCGCTTCAACGACAAGAGCCTGGGGCCCTGCTGGAGCGTGCTATCCTTCAACAAGCTCGTCGGGAGCGGTTGCTTCAACGACGGAAGCCCAAGGCCTCGTCGGAGCATCTTGCTCCTCAGCGCTTCGATCAGGAGCGCCTGCTTCAACGACAAGGACCCAAAGTCTTGTCGGAGCAAGTTGCCCCTTTGCCTCTTGCCTAGGAGCACCCGCTTCAATGACAAGAGCGTGAGGCCTTGTCGGAGCAAGTTGCCCCTCTGCATCTTTGGCGCTGGCTTTGGCAGCCTTCTTGCCGGCGGCTTCGGGGAGCTCTGCCGTGAAGTAGTCGCCAGAAGCCAACTTCCTCTTCCTGCCTTGCCCTACTGATGGCGTCACGGATGGCTGAGTTAGTTGGAGCACAAAAGTGCCTGGTTCCACAGGCAATTTGAGTGCGGCGCGCTTTGACAAACCATCGGCAATGTCATTCTCAGCACGTGGGACGTGCTCCATTTGTAGGCCGTCAAAGCGTTCCTCCAACTTCCTCACCTCATCTACATAAGCTTCCATCAATGGGCATTGGTAGTTCTTGTTCACTTGCCTGACGACAAGCTGCGAATCTCCCCTGACAATAAGCTTCTTGATCCCAAGGTCTGCCGCGATCCTGAGACCGGCAAGCAACCCCTCATATTCTGTAGTATTGTTTGTCGCCTGTTCCTTGGGAAAGTGCATTTGGACCACGTACTTGAGGTGCTCTCCGGTGGGTGCGACAAGCAGTACGCCAGCACCGGCGCCTTGCAGCGAAAAGGCACCATCAAAGTACATAAGCCACTCTTTGCTTGTCTCCTTGCCGGGGAGAGTCGTCTCTGGGATTTCTTCGTCTGGCGTTGGTGTCCATTCTGCGACAAACTCTACCAAAACTCGGCTCTGTATGGTTGATGTACTCTCAAACTTGAGACCAAAACTCGACAACTCCAACGCCCACTCGACAATCCTGCCTGTCGCTTCTGGATTTTGCAAAATCCTTTTCAGCGGGAAGCGAGTGACGACGGTAACTTCATGTGCTTGAAAGTAATGGCGCAGCTTTCTCGAGGCCATGAGAAGGCCGAAAAGCAGCTTCTGCACACCAGAATACCTTGACCTAGCTCCCTGCAGAAGAGAGCTCACAAAGTAGACCGGGCGCTGCACCATTTTCTTCTTTTGTATCACTTCGCCTGACTGCGCAGACGAATCCTTGTCAGCAGCAAAACTTGTCGGGGGAGCCCCCAGCTTGTCGCTGGACGTGCTTGCCGCAGTTACTGCTTCCTCATCCACCTCTCTCTCCGCTACCAGCGCAATACTAACCACTTGATTGGTTGCCGCTAGATACAGCAACAACTTCTCTTGTGGTTTAGGTGCGACAAGTATTGGAGGAGAGGAGAGGTATCTCTTCAAGTCTTGCAGCGCTGCCTCCGCCTCCGGAGTCCATTTCAATGGACCTGCCTTTTTTAAGATTTTGAAAAATGGCAGGGCGCGCTCAGCTGACTTGGAGATAAACCTACTGAGAGCAGCAACACAGCCGGCAAGTCGTCGTACATCCATGACGCGCTTCGGTGCTTCAATTTGCTCAATGGCTTTGATCTTGTCAGGATTGGCTTCAATTCCACGTTGAGACACAAAGAACCCGAGAAGCTTGCCGGAGGGAACTCCAAACACGCACTTCTCGGGGTTGAGCTTCAGGTTGATCTTGCGCAGATTTACAAAAGTTTCTTCTAGATCTTGAACCAAAGTAGCCCTGTCCTTGCTTTTGACCACTATATCGTCCATATAGGCTTCCACATTTCTGTGCAGCTGAGGCTCAAAAGCAATCTGGACGGCTCTTGCAAATGTCGAACCAGCATTTTTCAAACCAAATGGCATACGTACGAAACAGTATGTGCCACAGGGTGTGATAAATGCGGTCTTTTCCTCATCTTCCTCAGCCATGAAGATTTGATGATACACTGAATATGCATCAAGAAATGAAAGCAAATCACATCCTGCCGTGGAGTCAACAATCTGGTCTATGCGGGGCAAAGGAAATGGGTCTTTGGGACAAGCTTTATTGACATCAGTGAAATCAATACAAAGCCTCCATTTTCCATTCGCTTTGCACACGACAACAGGATTGGCCAACCACGTAGGATGGAGCACTCCTCTGACGAGGCCTGCTGCTTCCAACTTCTTGATTTCTTCCGCAATAAACTCTTGCCGCTCCACAGCTTGCTTTCTGGCTTTCTGTTTGACGGGCCTCGCGTGGGGACAAACAGCAAGGTGGTGCTCAATTACTTTCCTGGGAACACCGGGGATGTCGGACGGTTGCCATGCAAACACGTCGACATTCGCCCGGAGGAAAGCAACGAGCGCGCTTTCCTATTTGTTGTCAAGTGTGGCACTGATGGTAAAGGAACCACCAGTACCGTCCTCCTTCGCGGGCACCTTCTTTGTCGCCGGCGGAGCGGCTTTGTTCTTTTTGCACTTGCCGGTGGAGCTCTCTGGTGCGTCCTCGACGGCAGCGCAGCACTCCGAAGAGGTGCGCTTGCCGGAGTGGGCACAGGAGCTCTTGCCGGACTTCCTCTTGTTCTCCCCCCCGAGAGCTTCAGCGGCAAGTGCCTTGGCGGCAGTTGCGGCAGCTGCTTCCCGGTAGATCTTGTCGGCGCAAATAAGCGCATCCTTCTTGTCGCAGGGAACTGTGATAACATTTACTGGGCCTGGCATCTTCAACACGTTGTAGGCAAAATGAGAGGCTGCCATGAACTTGGCGAGCGCTGGACGGCCAAGTATCCCATTATAAGGCAATGGAATATCGGCAACGTCAAAGGTGACCTTCTCGGTCCGGTAGTTCAGCTCGCCGCCAAATGTCACTGGCAGCGTGATCTTCCCTTTCGGCTTGCTCCTTCCTGGATTGACTCCTTGGAAAGTACCAGTTTCCTCAAGCTCGCCGTCAGGGATTTGAAGTTTCCGGAGCACAGCGGGCGAAATCAGATTCAAGCTGGCCCCACCGTCAACTAACATCTTCGTGACCTTGAGGTTGCGGATCGTTGGTGAAACCAACATCGGCAAGCACCCGACCGCCGTTGTGCGGTCAGGGTGGTCCTCAATGTCAAAGACGATAGGCGTGTCGGACCACTTCAGAAGCTTTCTGGCGTCAACAGATGGTTCCGCCGCATTGATCTCTCGCGCCCACTGTTTAAGTTGGCGGTGAGAAGAATGCAACGAAGCACCACCGTCAACACATTCTGCGGCTTTCTGAAATTCGTGCTCACTGGATTCCTCATCATCTAGATCATCATCATCATCATCTTTGTCGCGGCCACGAGGAGGCCTGTCTCTCTGCTGCTGCTTGGCCTTGCCGCGACGCCCTCCTCGGGCAGTGCGCTTCTTGCCGGACCCGCCAGCACCTTCTGGGGCCTTCTCCTTGTCGCGCCTCTCATACTCAGCTTTCTGCTGTTCGACAAGCTGCTCGACTCGTCGACAGTTCTGGAGATCGTGTCCCTTGGTGCGGTGGATCTTGCAATATTGCTTGTCGGAGCCGTCATGTTTGTCGGCAGCCGCCAAGGCCTGACAGTTGGTGCACGCGGCAATCTCCTTGCCGGAGCCCTCGACTTTGGCCTTGTCGGCGCTGCCGTTGCCGCTGGACTGCTCGACGGCAAGCACAGCTTTGCCCTTTTTCTTTCTGTTGTTCCGCCGCCGGCCCTTCTTTGCCGGGGCGGTACCTTCGCTGTCAGAGCTCCCCCCTGCGCCAACACCTTCACCGGGAAGTTTCCTTCCCTCTTCAGCACACGCACACTTGTCGGCGAGAGCATATAGCTGGCCAATGTCTCTGACCTTGGTCATCGCCATTTCCTCCCGCATCTTGCGGTTACGTACGTTCTGATGGAACGCGCTAATAACCGCAGCGGGGTGAACATCTGGGATGTTGTACTGTACGCGGCTGAACCTTTGAATGTATTTGCGCAGGGGCTCTCCTTCCTTCTGGGGGATGAGATGAAGATCACTCTCCTGGCCATGAGGTTGATGACCGCCAGTAAAGGCACCAACAAACTGATGGCACAGGTCCGCCCATGAAGAAATGGAGTTCTCCGGCAAGTGCATGAGCCATGAGACGACGTTGCGCTTTAACACGAGCGGGAAGTAGTTAGCAAGAATCTTGTCGTCTCGTCCCCCGGCAGCTTGCACCGCAATGGTGTAAATGCTGAGGAACTCCGACGGGTGTGTCTTGCCGTCATACTTCTCCGGCACGTCAGGCTTGAAAGCCTTGCGATTGGGCCACTGGACCTGCCGCAGCTCACGGGTGAACGCTGGACAACTTACCGCGTACGGCAAGTCGCCAGGATCCCCTGGCGCATGCATGTCAACAGCGGGCCCTGCGCGTCTGTCGGACTGACGATGCGCTTCTCTCCTTCGCTCGATAGTGGTACGAGCGTCTTCTCCTCTGCGTTCTTGAAGAACGAGGCGTTGGTCACGACGAGCTCGCGGGTCAGACGACAACGTGGAATCATCGCCACGGGCGTCGTTTCGACGTGTCGGCGACCGAGGCCGTCTGGGTGGGGAGTGTACGGTTGTTGCCCCCTCGCCGTTCTTGTTGGTGACAGCATTGTCACCAGTTCTCTTGTCGGCCGCGCGCACCGGGTCGGCATCAGCGAAGCTGAGAAGGCTCTGAATGGTTGCCCTCCACTCGTCAAGCTTATCTGCTGGTGGAGGGAAGTTCAGGAGCAGCTGCGCACGCGCCAATGCTTCTGCTGGTGAGGGAGGTATCGAGTGGCGTGAGGACTGTGGGATGCTCTTACTCCTAACAGTGTTAGAAGGAGCATCTCCACGCCCAGGCGACCGCACCTCGACCCCGCCAACGTGTTGTTGCGTATGGTGACCCCGCGCATCTCGAGATCGATGCGCAAGTTCATTATCCAGGGAGCGCCTGGCACCTGGGGCGTCAGGACGCTGCCTGTCACGGGCTTCTTGCGAAGGCCGCGGCGTCTGAACCGGCGCAGGCGTTCCAGAACGCGCAGCACCGTTTCTGGAGCTTGCAGGGCCAGCAGCAGCGAGCAGCGCTGCGTTCCCAGACCCAGCAGCGCCAAGATTGGCGTTGCTGGCCCTGTTTTGGACAGGTGGAGGTAATAGGAGATCTCGCTCTCCAGTCCCCCCAGCAGCCGCAATCACGTCGGCACCCTCCTGCATGGGAGCAAGCGGGTTGGACGTAGACGCACCGATGGCTGAAGTCTTCTTTTTTGGAGCCATAAGACGGAGGATAGCCCAAAAACTAACGCGCAAATCGCTAGATTAGGTTCACACAACCTCTGCCTCCCCTACCTGGCGCGCCAAAGATGTCGGGGACGAATCCGCGATCACCTATGGGACCCAGGGAAGGACCCCTTTACGTTCGGCAGGGAGAGACGGTCGCACGAAGAGCAAATCTAGCGAAGAACACGACAGTGCACGAGAGAGATTTACCCAGGTTCGGGCCGCACGGATGCGTAAAACCCTACTCCTGCCTTTTGGTTTATTATCTGTATGATTGTTCTAGCTCCAGGAGCGCTACAGTACCGAGTAGCTGCGTACAATACTGGAGTTCTCCATCTCCCAGTTCCTTTTTTTCCCTCCATGTTGCCTATGGGCCTCCTTTTATACGCACAAAGGGGTCACCAACAGGTGGCAAACAGTAAAGGTAGAGGTGGAAAGTTGCTACAGTAAGGCCATTATTACCAGGATGACATGTCCTACCTACCACTGACGGCAGGGGACAAGGGCATTAAATGCCCATGCCTTTGCTGTCCACATACATGTACCCGGACGTCTTGGACGTGGGAAAAGCCTATCCCACCTACTCCTGCACCGCTAGCTACAGTGTACCGCCGTCTACACAGTGCCCTGCCACACACGCTTGGAAGGACCCAGAGCGCCACGCTGGCAGAGGCACCGGAGCAGCACAGTAGCACAGTGGTACAGTAACGCTTGCCGCGGCAAGACCTTGCCGCACCTGACAGCTTGCTGCAACCCATAGCTTGCCGCGCAAGGTAACTTGCCGGGGCAAGTACCTTGCCGCAGCTGCTATCTTGCCGCAGCCAATACCTTGTCGCAGCCAATGACTTGCCGGGGCAAGTACCTTGCCGCGGCAAGTACTCTGCTACAGCAAACCTCAGGCTGGGCCTCAGCTGTCCCTCCCGGCAAGCTCCTCTTGCCGGGGCCTTAACTCTTGCTTTGTATACTTTGTTCTTGAATGGCTTAATAATCTTGAGCTTCTCTCTGGCTGTCCTCCCGCAAGCCTGGCCGCGGGATGCTACTACTGCCCGTGCACAAGTACGGGGTACTAGGGTACCCTTATTCTAGTACACCGACACTCATGTATCTGGAAATAACTTCAATGCATATTCATATGATTACTCTCGAAATGCACATGTGATCTACAGATCTCGCCGAAGGAATGTTCCTGCTCAGACTAAGCAAATGAGATCCTCGTTGCCGACGCAAGTGTGGGTTGCGAAAAAGAACTAACCTTTCTTGTAGGAATTATCTCAGGGATTCTTCTCGCTTATTCTTAGCCCTGAGATCTTAAATGTTGGTGTTTGTTCTTTGTGTTCTTATTCATATGTTTTTGTATTCGTTTTGTTGTGTTTTGTCAGAAGATCAACTCACTCATAGCTCCGCGGTTTTGTGTTTCCTCTCGTCTGGCTGAGTGTTTTGCTTCGGTCCCTTTTATCCCTCTATTCTTTCTCGTCCAATCTATGGTGTCCATCATAAGCATGCAATTTGATCTGAAGAAAATTTCAGTTCGACGTCCTTGGTCACGAAAGAAATCAACTTCGAACTTTAATCTGTTTTGGTGCTTGCCTTTCTTCAAAACTTTCGGCCTCCCGTTCTGTTTCCAAGATTTCCGCAGGAAACGGTTGCCACATGCCCACGATCTCCACGATCATGATCGTGTCCATTGAATGTGGAACGTCCCGTTTTCGTAGGCCGTAGATTTCAGAAGAGGTGGTTCTGCTCTCTAGCTATAAATACCCCTCCCGGTGTCTTCTTCCTCCCTGCTCCTCAAACCCTCATCCACCTCCTCCCGAGCCCGTGCTCGAAGCAACTCCGTCGAAGTGCCTCGCCGTGCAACTTCAGTGAAGTCTCATCGTAGTTGGTCACGCCAGTGTGGTAAATCTTCCTTCCCGCATTGCCATAGTCGATCCATGCTGCCAAGTTAGGGCGCCTGGATTTGGAACTTCTCCTGTCCTCTTCTCTGTTCTAGGGCAGTTCTTACCGACGCATTTTCATTGATTTATTTCTTTGCGGTAGAAACTGAGGAATCACTAGGCTATAACTGGTATGGTTTGTAGTTTTTTCCTCGTACTAGTTCTTCTCGATCTAAGGTTCATGAGTACTTATCTGAAAGATTAGATAGTTTTAACCAGTCTAACTAGGTTAAAATCTATCAAAGATATCTTCTCCAAGTATACCATGGATTCCTATGCTCCTTCCGAAAAACATTCATTTTTACTAAAAAATTGGTTATGTGCATGTTTATGACCCTACCCCATTTTCCCTCGTATCTATTCTGTTCACAGGTTGGTCATGGCACAGAGCTCGGATGACTATACAGATTCTAAAGGAGATTTGGCTCAGCCACCACCAAGGTCCAACCGAATGAGATTGACTGGAGGAGGAAAATCTTCGAAGCCTCCCAAAACACCGAAGAAGAAACCCGAGTCTGAATCCGAAGAAGAAGATGATGAAATTCCCTCTACTCTCAGTTAGACTGAGGATGAACTGGTCACTGATGCCCTGACTCTCTTCTCTAATGGAAATCCAAAGAGGGGTGGTCGTGGCAGAAAGAAAAACACCACTGCTGAAATGTCTAAACTAAATGGGTAGTTGGGTACAGAACTCCACCTGGAGTTGAAACAACAATTGAACGCAACAACAGGTTGCAAAGGATTCGCCGTCACTGGGCGAAGAAATGGTTCAACTATGAGAACGTTCACGAGAAATATCAAATTCTATTTGCTTTTACACCTCCATGGAATGATTGCATTGCTGGAAATTACATCGGTCCTGATGATGAAAAGGTCAGGCCTCCGCAGCCCCCTAATGCTTATCCTGACTCCCTCAAAACCATCGCAGATTTTCCCGATGAAGTGGCTAAGAGGGCGAAGGCCAAAGCCAAGCGTGATGCTAGGCAAATGAAGAAAAATCAAGTTGAAGCCAAAAACATCGCGCTAACTCAGCAAGACGTACAGAAGAAAAAGGATCGTGCTTCCAAAGGAAGCAAGTCCAGAAAGTCAGTTTCCCCTCGTGCTCCCCGAAAGAAATTAGTCACCAGGAAATCAATGAAGGCTGCTCCTGACTCGTCTGATGAGTCTTCCGATGAAGAAGCTCCCGAGGAAATTCCTATGTATGATCATCGAGCTATCCTCAACACGCCTTATAAGTCTCCCTCACCAGTGAAAGTTTCACCTCCTCTAAGGAAATCACCAAGACATGCACCCACTCCAGTCACTGACAAACCTTCGGGTGTTTCCACTTCTACTACAAAGAGAAAACGGCTGCCCGAAGAGAAAGCTGAAGCTTCTGCTAAGAAAGCCAAACACAGTGTTCCTGCTTCCACAGAGGAACAGAAGTATGATTTCAATCTTACGATTGATGTAATTGAGAGTGATGCTTACGATGCAAAATCTGTTGATATAAGCAGTCTAGGTCTTCCTGATGATGTTATCAAAATGGTAACGAAACATTTCATCAAGCTATGGAAAATTACCAAGAAGCTGAATCAGGCTGTCAAGGACAAGCAAACCCTCGAGCAAATGAGGAGACATGACACCAATGAATCTGAAAGGAAAGGTCTGAACAAAGAGACTGTTGAGCTTACTAAGGCTCTCAGTATCATGAGAAACGAAAAAATTGAGTGGCACTCACGTCTGAAAATGGAAGTATCTTAGTTATGTGACAGGAGAAATGATGAAATTGACCGACAGGCAGAACTTGCTCGAAGGAGAATCAAGGAAGAAAGATGTCAGAACGCTAAGGCAAGGGCCAACAAACCGAAAGGAATCAAAGACCGCCGCCTTCAGACAGCTGCTGATGATGCTCCACTTAACTCCAGTACCCACTTGCAGCAAGTTCCACCATCTCCACCTCACGAAGATGAACCCATGCAGCAAGCCAGTCATGTGGAAGTTATCATTCCCACTCCAGCAGCCCAAGAGCAACCTGATGTTGTTGATACCTTTCTGGAAAAGAATGATGAAGGAAATGCTTCTCCCAAGCAGCAAGCCCTGATGATAAAACTGATGAAGAGATTAAGGTTGACATGGCAAGTCCATCACCTCCAAAAACAATGCAAGTTGAGCCCTCCGGATCTAACAAGGAGGAGAATGACAAGATTGAGGGGGAGCTAAATGCTTCCTGAAACAAATCCACCCCGGTCACATCATCCGGTGCCCCTACTCAGATGGATGTTGATCTTGCTCCTCTCTCCACTGCACCACAGTTGGTAGAGGAAGAAAGAAAACCTGATGAGCCGATGGCTCAAGAAGAAGTTGCCCCACCTGTTGTGCCTCAGGCATCTGAGAAAGATGTCATGCCCTCAGCCGAAGAAAATACAGTGAAAGAAAAGGCCCCAGTGCCCGAAAGTCAGAAAGCCACTGAAGGAGTTCCAGCGAGCAAGAATGAAAACCAGTTAGGTTCCTCAAAGAAATCAGCACAAGAAAAGTCGAGGAAGCCTCGTGCTCCTTTGAAGCCAATTGAGGAAGGCGTGCAAGCACCTGATGACATTCTGACCCGGAATATGAGTGAAGAACAATTGAAAAATCCTTTGGAAACATTTCCCTTGTTCCAGCTGAAGATGGCCCAAATGGTCCTGCATTTAATGAGCAATTTCATCTTTTGAAACTTGCATTCTTTGGAACCAGTCCGTATGAAGGAGAAAGGACCTCATTGTCAGCTAGATTCCGGACAAAGGAACAAGTTGTGTATTATGCTCGTATTCTATATGAGGAGAATCGCATATTCAGGCACAAGATACTGGATTTCGCTGAGATCGAATGTTTACCCTATTTCCATCACACCATCGAGCAAATTGAACTTGTCTTCCTGAAGAGTTTCCTCCATTTCAATCATGGTTGGAATCATGAAGTGATTCATCAATTCTATGCCACTTTGTATATCTCAGGAGAACTTGGAGATAGCTCTACATGGATTCTCGAATGGATGACGGGAGAGGAAAATATCAAATGCTCGGCAGACCAGTTCTTAGCACTGTTGAATCTTCCGCGATGCGAATTTGATGCTAATCGAGAACACAGGCTGCACTTTTGGGAAGTATCCGAAGCTCAACTACATATGCTAATGGACCCCAAGCTTGTTGGTGATGAATGCATAGAGATAAATCCAAAGAATCTGGCATATGAGAACAAAGTACTGTTCTACATCCTCTGCAACTCTCTCACTCCAACAAACAGGACAGAAACCATCAATGGCATCGTCGGAAATGCATTGCTTGCCACTGCTCAGGGTATTCGCTTCGATATCCCAGATCTTTTCATTCGCAACTTGGCCTATGCACCTGATAGCCCTCAAGCTTTGAAGCCATATGCTCCATGGGTCATGTACGCAATCGAGCAGCTGATTGATGAAAAGTTTTTCTGCGCCTATGTTCCAAAAGTTTATATGCCACCAGTCCGTGACACACTCATGATTGTGAAAGATATTGGCAAAGGAAAGATGCCAATAGATGCCACTACCTCTGCCTCTATGCCTACTACTACTAGAGCACCGAAGACCAAGAAGGCAAAAGTTGAGATCCCTCGTGAAGAAAATCCTTCATTATATGAGATTTATCTTCGCACTCAGCAAGCCATGGAAAGCCATATCAAGTTCGATAGGAAAGTAAAGGTGGAAATCATACCTGAGATCAATTTGCTTCACAATTATGCTCGGCAAGCCCTCCTGTATGAGAAGGAACAGAATAAGCGCTCCTGGACACTTCTGCGCAAGCATTATTCTCGCAAATAACTTTCCGCCAAGGGTATCGAGAAGGAATATGATTATCTGGAGTAGTTTGAAGTTTCGTGCATCCGAAGGCAAACTCCAGTGCTTCCTCAGCGTTCTAACTCTACTAATCTGCTATTTGTTGAACCTGATGATATTCTTGAAGACATAGATGGAACCTTTATCTAAAAGCCAGATGCACCTCGCACTACTACTCCCGAAGCTGATCCCGAAGCCCGTGCTACTTCTCCAACTCCTGCTTCAGCCTTAACCATCGCTCGCTCTGCTTCCCCGAACAGTTCGAGTTCTGATGAGGGTTCTTCGGATGAGTAGTTCCTCGCATGCATTCTATTTCCTTTTTGACACTTGTTGACAAAAAGGGGGAGAAGAACATCGAGTGATAGATGAGTGGGTTATTTGCAGGGTGTTTCCTTTCGTCATTTGCTTTTCAGTTGAACAATTTGGATTTCATCGAACTATTTGCTTTTGAAAACTTGGAGCACCGTCTGTGGTGTGGAAATACTTGATCGTCATGTACCATTAATAACCCCCCTGTAATGCTATTTGCCTCCAGTTATATGTTTCAGGTGCAATCGAAAGTTCACTCCCTTGCAAACTTTATCCTCGATACTTATCTATCGTGCAGGGAAAGTAACGGCATTTCAAGGAGGATTGGAAATCATGCTTCTCTAAAAGAGACATCTTACTCCTTGAAACTATATGTATCTTATGGTTAGATATTTTATAATGTTAATCATTCGCTATCTAACCTTGCAAAAGAAGAAAGGTGTTTCACATCAATTCTCTTGTGTTTCAAGAACAAATTCTTTCTATCTTTTAAGCTGTTTTCCCGCACATCTTCTTTGTATTGTCCTTTTTGCAGGAAAACCTAGTCTGAAGCATATCCACTTCGAGCAACATATCTATAATTCCTTTGCTCTGATTTCTCCCATATATCATAGTTGCAGGGAACTTTTATCTCGTGTGGATTCAAACTATGTTCTGAGCTGATACTCAAGCTTATCCTTCGTCACAAATCTTTTCAAAGTATATCTAACAAATCTTTTTCAAAGGTTGTGTGTGATAGGAAATACATCAGACACAGTCGAGTGCATTGAAAGAAATCATGAGGAGACTTTATGTCAATGTCGCTCATACGAAGATTTACCTCGCTACCTTCCGGTTCAACTCCCATGCATATCTTCAGGGGGAGCGTGTTTCATCTTCATAATTATCTCTCGTCTTTCATTATCCTTCGCATTTCATTCCTTTATCTATCTTTCAATGTGTTCTGTTTTGTCAACAATCGTCCAAAAAGGGGGAGATTGTTGGTGCAATATTTTCCCTCCTATGTTTTGGAGATTGTTGACAGAAATAGGCATGGACGGATTTTGTTGCTAGTGCATACAGAGAGAAAAAGTCCATGCAGAACGGAAGAGAATGCTGTCTCCGATGTCAAGTTCGAGGAACTTCATCGAAGGATATCTGCGTTGCAGAGAAGAATGAGCTACATCTGTTGAAGACATGTAGGCGAGAAGATTGATGTGAAGGAGTTTACCCCTCAAAAATTTATTGCTGACGTGAAGCAATTGGTTCGGAGATTCTGTCTGAAGAACATTGATTGCAGCGAATGGAAGTCGAAGACAAAGTGAAGACGTAGTATTCATTTCGTTGTTCTTCTTTCGTTCATTTGAGTCATAGGACCTCCGTACTATTAAGAGGTGTATAGGTTCTCGAAGCTTAGATCCGCTGTGATGCTTAGCCCAAAACCTATGAAAGATGCGAGAGAAATCTCTTTATGCTCCGAATGATTACCTGGTAGCAGTAGACGTTGTTCTACTTGCTGTAGGAGATATCTTTCGAACTGAGGAGTTAGCTTTACTTTCTCCGCAAGTAATGTTACCGTTGTGCTCAATTTCTGACCTTTGGACTCGTGTCGTTCGGCCATTCACTACTGCAGGATGCTGCTAACGCGACACTACAATCAGAGACCCTTCGACTAAACTGTGTGCGATGCATTAATCGCAAACAATGATGTAAAAAAAACCATCAAAAAAGGTGCAAAATGTTTGCGATGGCGGATACATCAAACACGGTTCAGATTTTAGTTGCGTGTGCGATGCGGTGCATACGGTTCAGTTTAGCGAACTGTTTGCGATGAGGCAGAACAACAGAAACGGGCAGCCAGATGAAGATGTGTGAGATATACGGCATATAGTTCACTCGGATGAACTGTTTGTGATTAGGCAACACAAAAGAAATGGTCAGCCAGATCAAGGTGTGTGCGATATACGACATACGGTTCACTTGGATGAACTGTTTCCGTTGAGCCAAGAGAACAGAAACGGTTCAATTTAACAAGATGTGTGTGATACGCGGCAAACAGGTCTGTAATCAGAAATGCGTGCAAAGACCGATAATAACACAGACGATTGCTGCTAATAAGACATGTGTGTTGTGCGATGGGATTGCATACAGAACAACAACATATATATCTCTATATATATATACAATCGATCTATATACATATATATATATATATATATATAGATACACACACACACAGACTTATAAGGACATGGTTGCATAACCAAATTAAACATCCAATTACAAAGGTAGCTACTACACACATGGCATTTGCACACACCAAAGTAAACTATTACATGCATAATTACATAGGTGGCTACTACACACACGCCATTTCCACACACCAAAGTAAACTATATATTACATGCATGATTAACTAGGATAAACGATCATCTGATCATCATCTACTTCTTGTGACGCTGCCACTGCTCTCCTGGTGGCTCGATCCGACTTCGTTGATTTTGGGAAGGAGGCACTTCCTCATGTCAACAATCTGCCTGTGCATCTCGTAGCATGTGTACACGCTCTTGGCCGCAGACCTGAGGTGAGGTTCATCTAGTTGCTGCACCCAGGCCCTGTGCCAGGATACGGGACATGTTCTATTGGCATCCTGCTTCTTCTTTTTGTAGTAGGGGTCGATGATGGCCGAGATGAGTTCAACAAGGGAGTCCTTCGTGCTGCCCCAGAGCTGGTAGTGGCCACGGATTTTGACAAGGTTCTTGCAGGCCAAGCCCATAACCTTGAGCGCTTTTACATTGTCGGTGGTATCCACCATAGCGAACTTGTAGTGGGTGCTGTTGACAAACTTGGCGAAACGGTCGCAAGGCTCCGCGGCCATGAAGTAGTGGTAGATGAGGACATGATTCCACATGCACAACTGGGTGACGGCAACCTTCTGATCTATGTTGGGACGACCACCGGTGTACAGGAGGTCGATGCCGACCACCTTGTACTTGTCTCGAGCAAGCAACTGCTCAACGGTGTTGATGTAGTCATCCACCACGGCCAGGTCGATGGTGTACACCACTAAGAGATCCATCTCCCTCGCGTGGGTCTCCAGTTTATGCTCACCGAACTCCATTGGAGCACCACTAGACATCCCCTCTCTATGTGTCATCGTAGGTGTGCTTGTTGTGTTGTGGGGCGCAATTGAAAGGTTGAAGAGACTAAGGTTATAATGGCCGCGGGAATTAAAGGGGAAGCCGGACGTCCTGGAATATCCGCATGCCCGGATGGCAGTTCTAATTTGCACCGTGTAACTCCATCGTGCCACACGTAACTGCATCGTGGCGACGCGCGCGGCGCAACCGCATGCATATGGGCCCCAACGTGATCGTGCGTAGGCCCCAACTGCTGGCAAAGTGCGCACGCAGGGACGTGAGCAGAGCGCTCCGCGATCGCCTCAACGACGAGCAACCATATATATGCATATAGCAGTTGAACATGCAAGGAAAAGCTGTCCACATGCCGAGCGCGTGGAGGTACATGAGCAGAGCGCGCCGGCAGACGTGAGCAGAGCGCGCCGTGGTGCCTAACGGCGAGCACAGCGCGCTGCGGCGCCTAATGGCGAGCAGAGCGCACCGGGGGATGCGAGCAGAAGCCGGCATAGTGATACATGGCAAATAAGACAAACTGTGCGAGCGATGGCAGAGACATCAAGCACGAATCAGATTAGAGTTGCGTGTGCGATACGTGACATACAATTGATCCATCCGAGCTGTTTGTGATGGAATAAGCCGTGTGTGTTGTGGGCAAACACTTTCTAGTATACAACCGTTTGCGATTGATGAATTCATCACCGACGGGTTCCCTAGTGTTGTCCGTGTGCGATGTGATATGCTCTATCTACACAACATCTATTAGCCATTGGGCGACGGGCGGTCATCCGGGTACGCCATAAGGATGCGAAGAGGCATCCTATATCAGCAAGTAGTAGCTGTTCCACCAATAGCTCATCTAAGAGAACTCTCAAGTTAACTGTGCTCAGGCTGGAGCAGCGATCAGATGGGTGACTGGATGGGAAGTTGTCTTGATGTTATATTAACTGATGGGATGAATCATAGACGTCAAATTAAATGACCTCTATGATCCATCCCATCAGTTAAATTAACCTCGAGGTCCTTGGTTTGATTTTTTTGGTTTTTTTAACACATGTTAAAGAAGGTCTACCGCATTACTTTTTGACAATGTGCGATACATGACATACAGTTGATCCATCCGAGCTGTTTGTGATGGAATAAGTCGTGTGTGTTGTGGGCAAACGCTTGCTGGTATACAACCATTTGCGATTGATGAATTCATCACCGACATGTTCCCTAGTGTGGTCCGTGTGCGATGTGATATGCTCTGTCTGCACAACATCTATGCTCTGTGTACAGAAGAAGAACATATATATACTTATAACAGGACATGATTGCAAAACCAAATTAAACATCCAATTACGTTATATAACAAATACCATAAATATTGCAAGGTTCAAATTCCAGCATTACAAGGTTCAAACTATCCAGACACATAAAATTCATGTTCTTCAGAATCTTTTTCATGCATTATTTCTACGAAAGGATCAGCCACCAAGAAGTCATATAGAGGCTCGATACAGTGACTTCTGAATAATCTGTCATATGAAGTTACAAACTGAAATTCAGCTTCTCCAGAGCCTTTTCCATTCAGCTGTACACGCCTGCGCTCTTTAGCAATCCATTCACTTCTGCGCAGTAAATATAGGGCAAACCTCATTACCTTGAGCAACCTTGCTTTCTCAACAAAGAACCTGGCGAATTTAATTTCTGGTGTGGTGCCTCGGTACTCGTTAAAAGTAATTTCTATGAGATGAAGATCAAGGCATTCAATGGGATTGTTATATTCCCCAACATTTTCTACTTTCGGACCTGCTAGTATCTGCAAACGAAGACAACATATTAGTGCCTAGCTGCAGATTTGAACACTTCGGGCCTCTTTGATTTGCAAGATTTCTAAAATACACGAAAAGAGTGAAATGCCACCTTCAATTTTTCATGATCAACTTTTATCATGAAAGCATGTCGGCCGAAGGAATAAAACGTGTACAACACTAGCATCTCAAAAAATATATGTATTGAAATCCTCAAAATTTCCTTTAGAAATCATTCTACATTTGTCATTGTAATCATGGGTAAAAGTAACAAAAAATTGAGCTCCGTTGTGGTTAACAATTAACAGGAAAGGAGCATCACCTTGATGTATAGCTTCTCTGTGCAAGGAAAGCATCTAAGGAATCTAACAACTTCATCCAGATCGGGGCCGACAGATTATAGTGCCAAGATCTTCACTGTGCTCAGAGGCCGGGTCAAGCTTGTGGGAATCATTTTCTGGATGACAGGCAAACATATAGATCAACAAAAATTAGATAAAATGTGATGTCCAATAATATATGAGAAGGAGAAGCAGAAGACTGTTGTACCTGAACGGATAATGATCTAGTAACAAGTTCGTTGAATTCAGCACACGAAAAGCCCAACACTGTCAATTTTTGTGCGTGAATGACCCTGATTCTTGCCGGACCTAATTTATCAAGTACATACAATCTCTTGAGGAAAGGCGCATTCTCAATGACCATAGCGTGAAACACCTCAATTGTCAGCCTTGGGCGGTGCCAGCAATGCACATAAATCGCACGGGCATTCATCGAGGTGATGTGGAGGCTACTGAACCCATCCATCACATGAAGACGAAGGTACTCGAGCGCTGTACAGCCGACGAGCAGGCGCTCCAAATCCTCCTTCGAGATGCGGACGACAATGAGCTCGAGGTGCTTAAGTTTAGGGAGATGAACAGCGCGCGCGGCATCGATCCGGGGGAAAATGCACCACCTGAATGTAGCGCGGCACAGCGTGGGTGCGAGGCAGAGCACGGACGGTGGCAGCGAGCAGGGACATCCAATATGAAAGCTGAGATCCTCGAGCCGATCCAGGGCTGGGGATAGGAACCAGTAGTGCAACCTGGGTTCGGTCTTGTTGTGGGGTTTGAGCCTGCCGATAGCAAGGCGTCTGAACGGCCCTGGGTGCGTGGCGAGGACGTGGGACAATGCGTCCAGGTGTTGCTGCTCCCTGCTATAGAACTCGTGGTCGACGATGACGTCCAGGGGGGTGGAGCGCCAGAGGGGGTGCCACCGCCGCGAGAGGACAATGGTCCGCACGCCATACTTGACGGGGAGGTGGGATATGATGGTTACCAACATCTCGTCGGGGAGGCTACTGATGAAGTCCACATTCACTGGAGGCTCTTGCGGTTCTGGCTCGACCCGCGCCCGCTTGTTGTCCGGCTCGTCCTCCATCTCATAGCAGGCGGCGATCCTCGGCGGCGGTGCTTGTAGATGAGAACGGAGGACTGTTCTACGTACCTTCCAGAGGCGGCCGAAACAAAAGTCCAAAACCAGCAGTAAATTGTAGCGCTCGCGGCTCGCTTCCCGGTATGGTGAGCGTCCACGACGGACTGCTCACAGTCATCCCATCTAATCAAACAGCTGCCCGTGATAGTAAATGGTTAGTTGAACGCCCACGGTTGGACTAATACGATCGTTTGTCATAATAACATGGTGGCGATTTGTTAAAAATGCCTAGGAAAATCAATGTATAAAAAGGCAAAATGAACCCTGAATAATTTCATATGTTTAGCATAGTTGCATGTTGCCTCTGTAAAATAAATCAAGGTGGGAAGACAGCGTATGTCATTTCGCACACAGATCATGTGACCAAGTTCCCTCTCGGAACCATGAGGCTTCTTGATAGAAGCTCTGGTTTGTATGAAAGAAAATATGAGTCAACGCCGAGTTGAAAAGGGCAGCAATATCTAACCCCAGCTTACAGAAGGTACAAAAGCACGGGGTATGATTAATTGTTCATCTGGTTTACACAAAATCCAGATTGAACGGGACAATAACAACTAACTCAACCAAAGTTTTCGACAGTCACAATCAAATGGATCGGTCTGATCCATAAAATTAAGATCCTGGGCCATAAAATCTACTAGTACATTAAGACAAGTTGTTGTAAATAGAAGCCGGGCACTTTCGGAAGCCCTTTTGTCCACCTGAAACTTGTTTGTATGTTGTTCAACGTGTCCATCCGTGAGAAAGTTTTTGTTAAAAAACTTAATCCTCATGGACAATAGTACTCTCGCATTTAACAGGAAGAATGTGACAAAGTTAGTGAGCCTGCACAGCGGACTGCTGGCATGCCTACCATCATTTCACACAGCTACTAGCACGCCCCACGGTGAGTGCATAGCGAACACGCGCATGCCTCGGCCTACCGATCTGGCTGCGCGGCGGACTGCTAGCATGTGTCTCGTCAACTCACGCGTGCTCGTACGACACACGGGATGCGTGCGCGGCACGTATTATATTGATTTTTCCTTGTTGATGATTAATTCTGCCACTTTACTGCTTAACCGAAGCACGGCACATACATTATTGGTCTAACGCACACGGTTCGAGTAAAGAGTCCATTTGCGATATTGGTTGATAATTATTAATAATTTCCTGTCTGTAAGAAGATTATATCAAAACTTGTCTCAAATTTGAAAAGTAATAACAATATCACAGTATATTGGTGTCCATATGACACCACGATAAGTTTCATGAATTTCAACTTAGTTTTGGATTTACTAGATTTTAAAATCAAGATTCTCGATGTTAGAAATTTCTTGCATGTGGACTAAACTTGCATCCAGGGACACGTACACTTATGATTTTGCAATCCATTTTCGCGCACTATCACGGGTTTCATGTAGATCAATTTTGATTTTTGCACATTAAATCCCTGGGAAATCAATCAATGTATAAGAACAGACAAATGTTATCTATTTTTTTTTCAATTTTTAACACTAAACTTCTTTGGTCGCATGTTCGCTGCAGAAAAAGTTTGACATGCAACTTTGGGCCACATGCGCACGGTGGTCCTAGGGCACTCACTCGCGTGCGACACTCTCTGTGGGCCCGCGAGGTCGCCGTCTAGCACTATGATAGGCAGTGAGAGAGGTTAATTTGACCAACAAGGATGGTCATTTTTTGGTTTTTGTTACATACGGTAGGAGTATATATATAGTATGCATTGAAGAGGGTGGCCGAGGGCAACATATACTACGCGTCATATAGGACAGTCACTCGCGTGCGATGCTTCCATCCGTGGGCCCGCGAGGTTGTCCTCCGTCACTTTGACTCAACAAGGAGGTTTCTTTTTGGGTTGTGTTGCGGTAGGAGTATATAGTACGCGTTGAAGAGGGGAGGAGGGGGCGGGGCAGCACATACTACACACACGTCATGAACGATCTCGCTCCGTGTGGGGACTTTTTGGTTTCCGAGGCAAGTGCATGCCACAAAGAAGTTGTGCATATTGGGTATTAAAAACATCACCAACACATTGGGCCACGTGTAGATGATGGTTGCCACTCATTCGCCTGCGACGCTTCCCTCCATGGGCCTGCGAGGTCGTCGTCCACCTAATATATGGCACAACGAGAAAGGTAATTTGATGAACAAGGAGGATTATTTTCGGGTTGTGTTACAGTACGTAGGAGTATATATTACACATCGAAGAAGGGAAGGGGGCAGCATGTGTATACTGGGTGTCATGAAGCTCGGTTCGTGCGGGGAACTTAAAGGTTTCTGAGGCAGGTGCCACATCAAAGTTCTGCATATATAATAGGTATTCAAGCATCACAACCACACCTCTCCATACATGTGTTTGGCCCACAAGCAAGCGATGGCGGTTGTCCTCTAGCACTCACTCACGGGGTTATCGGCGAGATGCTTCGTCAATCTCTGTGTGCCCGCTTGGTCAATCACTTTGACCAACAGCGAAAGAGGTTAATTTGACTTATAATTAGGAGGGGATTAAATTTTTGTTCGTCTTATATGGTACAGTACATGCATGTCATGATGTGAGAGATAACATATTATACTTTGAGCGCATGTGTGGGCACGAATCCCTCCCACCGGGTCGAAGGGGGGGGGGGGGCAGGCACGCGACGCGTCATGAACCAGATATGTGTGGGGACTGTACGATTTTCGACGCGTGCATGCGCCTCATCAAAATGTTGTGCTTTTGGTATTCAAACATATATGCATGCATCACGCATGTCCATACATATGTTTGGGGCACATGCATGCAGTGGTTGTCTTTGGACACACTCCCTCGCTTGGTTATCATCGACAGCCTATATATTCGTGGGCCCGCGTGGACGTCCATCACTTCGACCAACAACGCGGGAGAGGTTACCAGGGTCGATTCTTCTTCTATTGGTTTGCGTTACCGTATAGTCGTACATCGATCATGGTGAGATTCGAGACCTAAGTTCAAGGGCTTGGATACAGATGAATCCCTATATATATAATATATGCGCCGTGAACCCTCGCTCCGTGTGGGGACTTTCCGGTTCCAAAAGCACATTACCACATCAAAGTTGTGCATTGGGTATATTCAAACACCACATGACACTTCATACATATGTTTGCATTGGGCCACATGCACGCAGTGTTAGTCTTCAGGCACTCCCTTGCATGGTTATCGGCGACAAGCTAGCCTACTTTGTGGGGCCGCGTGTGGACTTCCATGCATGACTTTGACCCAACAACAAGAGAGGTTATATATACGACCAAGATGGTAATTCTTCTTGGTCAGTCTTACAATACTCCTTGGTGCGATGCCCCCTCCCACCGCCTCAAAGTGTGTGTGTGAGGGGGGGCACAGTACTACTTCGCACTAGATGAAACTCCGTGGGGTCGGGGATGTCCGGTTAATTTGCGATGCACATGTGCCACGTCAAACTTGTGATTTGGTTATTTAAATATCACGCACCACATCATTTTCACACACACACACACACACATCGGGCCACCCACAGGTGTGGTTCGTATGTGGTCTCACCCATCTAACGCCAGAAGAACACATCTGTGGGAACGCACACGGTCCACATTTAATCGGAAGCAAAGGGGGGGGGGGTGACCATGATGTACTCCTTTCGGTTTTGTGTTACGGTAGGGTGAGATGTCAGACCTAGATATTTGGGGCATGCGTTCATAGCTAGGATTCCCCTCCCGCCAACACGATTACACGAAGTGTGTGTGTGTGTGTGTCGGGGGGGGGGGGGGGGGTGCTAGCAATAATAACATGCGCTTTGTGCGACAGGTGCCACATCAAAGTTGTGCGTTGGGTATTTGAACATCAAACCACCCTTTTCATACATATATTTGGTCCACATGCAAGTGTGTTCGTGTTCTGACCCTTTCCCGCGTTTTTTTTACCAAATTTATAAACAACAGACGAGTCGGACGCAGCAACCGTCTGCGATCGGGTACGAAATAGACTGGATCCCTAGGACTACCCATGTGCCGCGCCCCTGCCCCTGTCACCCACATGATCACAGTAGATTGGGCTCCACGAGGCATCACTCCCCCTCTCAAAAATATCTACTCCCTCGCAATCTCAAAAATATCTACCCGCCTAGATGGTTTTTCTGTTTGATAGCACACGATTAGTATGTGTGGACCGTGTGCGATGTCTGTTACTCCCGCTCTGCTTCAATCAGTAGATCCAAATTTTCAGTAGCCCCGGCATTTTACTCCCGCCTACATCCCTCGCAATCTCAAAAATATCTGCTCGGCTGGAGTGTTTTTCTGTTTGATAGCACACGATTATTATGTTTTAACCGTGTGTGATGTTCGTTACTCCCGCCCCGCTCTGCTTCAATCCCTTGATCCAAATTTTCGGTAGCCCCGCCATTTTACTCCCGCCTAGTAAAATTTTCAGTATCCGCGGCATTTCCTCAAACACCACCTTGGACCCCCTCCACACACACACCCCAAATCCTTCGCTCACCCCAAATCCCCCGTTCACACACATACACACCAGCCCTCCCTCGCTCGAAACCTAGCTAGGTCGCCGCCGCCACCCCCGCCGCCGGCGAGCCGCCGCCGCCGCCAACCTCTGCTGGTCTGCCCGTGCAGTTTACCCACCGATATACATACCCTCGCCACCCTGAGTTTCTTAGATTACGCCTACGAAATGCCCCCTTTCCCAGAGATCCCCACCCCCTCCCCCACTCCAGAGTGTCGCAGCCTAAGCCCGGCTACACTTCTCGGGGAGCTCGAGGAGCGAATGGCCCAAAAGAGCTTTACCGCGGCCTCTTCGCCCGACGTCGGCGAGTTGGCCTCCGAGGAAGCTGACGATGATGGCTGGACCTGGATTGAGCATTTCAATTAGCGGGCTAGAGTATTCTGGCATGTCGCGGACGCCAGCTAGGTCATCGAGGTCGTCGACAGCGACGGCTTGACGCGGGCTATGTCACAAGTTAAGTTGCCCACCCCCAACCCTTTGGGTTCGACAGCCGTCGATCTCATTGATGGCCCTGCCGCTGATCTCCTGCGGCTCGTTATGAACAATTTGCCATCCTTCATCGCCATGGAGCCCCTTTTGTCATTTCTGAAGGACATGTTCTGCGACGCTGGCTTGGGATCCTCAGCTGGCAAGTCAGACCTCATCAACGGCGACCACGAGAAGGAGCCAATGTGTGACAAGTGAGGAAACCCATGATTTGTTTTCTTGAACCCCTTTTGTAGTGAGAACCTGTCAAGTATTTCTTGCTATATTTGGTTGTTTGCATTATGCCTTGGTTATTTCTATGGTTTATGGTTGTTCGATTGTTTGTAGTTAGCATATGTCCAGTTTCGATTGCCATCTTTGGTTGTTCATAGTATGCCTTGTTTATTTCAGCCATTCATAGTGTGATGTTCTATATGTGCTAGTATGAACTGTGCAGTTCAATTTCATCAATACCAATTTTAACAATAGCTCTATGAATGACTATATTTGGTTGATGTTAAGCATGTTGTACTCCCTTTGAATCTTTTTAGTTCGCATATAAGATTTGTCTAAAGTCAAGCCTCGTAAAGTTTGACCAACTTTGTAGAAAAAAATACCAACATTCACAATATGAAAATAATATCAGTAGATGTGTAATGACTTAAATTTTCATATTGTATAACTTTAGCATGGTAGATGTTGATATTTTTTCATATAAATAAGGTCAAACTTTATGAAGTTTGACTTCAGACAATTCTTATATGTAGAGTAAAAGGACCGGAGGGAGTATTTAACACGCCTTTCCATTTGATTTAACAATGGCACTGTTTGGATACTCTAACTTAGCTAGAGGTTAGAGTTAGTTTCTAGCTCATGATAGTTAAAAGGGAGAGAGAGATATTTGTGGAATAGTTGATTGTATTGCTTGAGCCTCGTGGGCATATATATAGGAGTACATGGTCATCTTGGAGTACAAGTCAAGGTAGAATAAATCCTACGCTATCCTATGTTTCCTAAATAACAATGATACTCAACAATGGCTAACACTGAACTAACTGTAGCCAAAGAGGTGTTTGGATGATAGTGTCAGATTGACAATAAATGCACTAGGAGAACTAGCCCCAATCAGCACCTCTTGGGTGGGATAGTTGTTTTGGGTGGGTTAGACGCAACTAGCTAAATCTAGCCCTCATGTTTGGATACTTTAGGGCTATTTGAGCCCAAACTAGCTCAAACTAACTCTAACCCATGGATCCAAACAGGGCCAATAACTAGTGTACTTGGACCTGCACAATACAAGTTTGAATGACTACGTTTGCTTGTTTTTAAATATTAGGCCTGTTGCAGTTAATAACACACCTTTCCACTTCCTGTTTTTAAATATTAGGTTTTTAACAATTTGGTCTTGCACATGTAGGTCCTGCTGTCAAAGGTTTTGACCCACTGTTCAACCCTTTTTGCATATGGGGAAATGAGTTGTCGGTGAATATCAGTAAAGTCAAGAAACTCAGAAAGATTGTTAGGATAAAGAAATTAGAGACAAAAACAACAAGATCTTTGTCTGCACAATGAAGAAGACATCAGTACACTACAGCATGGTACTAACTCTTATACCTTGTCTTTTTAATTCCTTTGCGCCATTTTAAATCTAGAGAAGATATTTATGCATATCCTTGTTTTCACGCCTTTCCAAAGCAGTTCACTGATGATTACCTCTCAAACCACCTGTATGGTCAGGAGGCCAGGAAGGTATTCATACAACACCCACCATTCAATATTGAAGTCTTCCTGAAGAGGGTGAAGGATGGACGGTCAATCATCCACATGCACTGGCCTAAAGTTGCAAAGACGTTCAACATCAATGAAGGCTCAATATTTTCCTTCCGCTTCAGCAGTTTACCAGATGAGATTCATGTGTCTATGTACTGTCTATGATGCTAATTTCCAAAGGTTATAGATGTTGCATGTGAAACTTGGTGCTGGTTCCTTGAATATTACCTTGGGGTGCCTTGGGAATCCCCAAGCTTAGGGTCTTTCCACTCCTTATTCTTCTCATATCGACATCCCACCCAAAACTTGAAAACTTCAATCACACAAAACTTAACGGAACTTCGTGAGATAGGTTAGTATGATAAAGAGCAAATCATTCACTTGGGTAATGTCAAAGACAAGATTCATAATTTTTCTCACACCATTCCTACTGTACCTTATCATTTCCACAATTTATATCACTTAATATAAGCTATGGAAACACTAAAACAAGCAAACTATGCATTGAAAACAGATTTTGTCAAAAACAGAACAGTCTGTAATGATCTGGACAACCACCATACTTCTTCAACTCTAAAAATTCTGAAACATTAGGACAACGTAGGAAATTTGTATATCAATCATGTGTAAAAATTTCAGCTAATTATCACGTTCCAGTGATTTATAGAATTTTCTGCACTAGACGCAAAACTTTTTGGTTTTGCACATAATCAAATCAACTATCATCCACACTATCCCAAAGGCTTTACTTGGCACTTTATTGAAAGAAAAGACACAAAACATGATTAATACAGTAGCTTAATCATGTGAACAAACAAAAACAGTAGGTATAAATGTTGGGTTGTCTCCCAACAAGCGCTTTTCTTTAATGTCTTTTTAGCTAGGCATGAAGATTTCAATGATGCTCACATAGAAGTAAAGAATTGAAACACACATAGAGCATCATGAATCACATGGCAAGCACATTTAAGTCTAACCCACTTCCTATGCATAGGGATATTGTGAGCAAACAATTTATGGGAACAATAATCAACTAGCATAGGAAGGCAAAACAAGCATGACTTCAAAACTTTCAACACATAGAGAGGAAACTTGATATTATTGCAATACCTACAAGCATATGTTCCTCTCTCATAGTAATTTTCAGTAGCATCATGAATGAATTCAACAATATAAACATCACATAAAGCATTCTTTTCATGATCCACAAGTATAGAAATTTTACTACTCTCCACATAAGCAAAACTCTTCTTATTCATAGTAGTGGGAGGAGCAAATTCAATGAAATAACTATCATATGGCACTTGATTAAAATCATGATAACAAGTTTCATGGTTATTAGTATTCTTTATAACATAGGTGTTATCACAATAACCATCATAGATAGCAACTTTGTTCTCATAATAATCAATTGAAACCTCTTCCAAAATAGTGGATTCATCACTAAATAAAGTTATGACCTCTCCAAGTCCACTTTCATCAATATTGTGAGAAGATTCAACACCCTCCAAATTAGTAGGATCACTACCTATAGTTGACACTCTTCGAAACCCACATTCATCATTGTAATCATCATAAATAGCAGGCATGCTACCATTATAACAAATTTGCACATCAAAACTTGGGGAAATAAAAATATCATCTTCATCAAACATAGCATCCCCAAGCTTGTGGCTTTGCATATCATTAGCATCATGGATATTCATAGAATTCATACTAACAACATTGCAATCATGCTCATCATTCAAATATTTAGTGCCAAACATTTTATTGACTTCTTCTTCTAACAATTGAGCACAATTTTCCTTTCCATCATTTTCACGAAAGACATGATAGAGATGAATAATATGAGGCAACCTCAATTCCATTTTTTGTAGTTTTCTTTTATAAACCAAACTAGTGATAAAACAAGAAACTAAAAGATTCAATTGCAAGATCTAAAGATATACCTTCAAGCACTCACCTCCCCGGCAACGGCGCCAGAAAAGAGCTTGATGTCTACTATGCAACCTTCTTCTTGTAGACTCGTGTTGGGCCTCCAAGCGCAGAGTTTTGTAGGACAGTAGCAAATTTCCCTCAAGTGGATGACCTAAGGTTTATCAATCCGTGGGAGGCATAGGATGAAGATGTCCTCTCTCAAGCAACCCTGCAACCAAATAACAAAGAGTCTCTTGTGTCCCCAACACACCCAATACAATGGTAAATTGTATAGGTGCACTAGTTCGGCGAAGAGATGGTGATACAAGTGTAGTATGGATGGTAGATATAGGTTTTTGTAATCTGAAAATATAAAAACAGCAAGGTAACAAGTAGGAAACATGAGCAAAAAAGGTATTGCAATGCTTGAAAACAAGGCCTAGGGTTCATACTTTCACTAGTGCAAGTTCTCTCAACAATGATAACATAATTGGATCATATAACAATCCCTCAATGTGCAACAAAGAATCACTCCAAAGTTCCTATCGCACAGAACATAAGATGAAATTGCTTCTAGGGTACGAAACCACCTCAAAGTTATTCTTTCTGATCGATCTATTGGGCTATTCCAATAAGTGTCACAAACAGCCCTAGAGTTCGTACTAAAATAACACCACATGACACACATCAATCAACCCTAATGTCACCTAGATATTCCAATGTCACCACAAGTATCCGTGGGTCAATTATAAGATATGCATCACACAATTTCAGATTCATAATATTCAATCCAACACAAAGAACTTCAAGAGTATCCCGAGATTTCTATGGGAGAAAGGAATATGAAAATGCATTCCAACCCCTATGCATATATTACCCCAATGTCACCGCGGGAATCCGCAAGTTGATAACCAAAAACATACATCAAGTGAATCAATAGAACATCCCATTGTCACCACGGATATCCCATCGCAAGACATACATCAAGTGCTCTCACATCCATAGATTCAATCTGACATAACAAAACCTCAAAGGAAAAGATTCAATTCATCACAAGAATAGAGAGGGAAGAACACCATAAGATCCAACTATAATAGCAAAGCTCGCGGTACATCAAGATCGTGCCAAATCATGAACATGAGAGAGAGAGAGAGAACACATAGCTATTGGTACAAACCCTCAGCCCTGAGGGTGGACTACTCCCTCCACGTCATGGAGACCGCCGGGGTGATGAAGATGGCCTCCGGAGATGATTTCCCCTTCCAGCAGGGTGTCGGAACGGGGTCCCGAGAGGTTTTTGGTGGCTACAGAGGCTTGCGGCGGCGGAACTTCCGATCTAGGTTTCTTTCTGGAGGTTTCTGTATTTATAGGAGTTTTTGGCATCGGTCTCACGTCAGGGGGCTTCCCGAGGAGTCCACAAGCTAGGGGGCGCACCCTAGGGGGGCGCCCCCTAGGCTTGTGGCCCCTGGGTGGCTCCCCTCTGGTATCTTTTTGCTCTAGTATTTTTTATATTTTCCAAAAATATTCTCCGTAAATTTTCAGCCCATTCCGAGAACTTTTATTTCTGCACAAAAAACGACACCACGGTAGTTCTGCTGAAAACAGCGTCAGTCCGGGTTAGTTCTAATAAAATCATACCAAAACCATATAAAATTGTTGTAAACATGGCATGAATACTTCATAAATTATAGATATGTTGGAGACATATCACCCATCCATCCGTCTCCTGGCAGGGACCAGCGGATCGCCGTCGCCCAGGTATGCGTGCGAGACGAGGTTCTCGTCTACCATTATAGTAGGGCCATCAGAGGTTTTGGAGCATTCGCACAGTTCATTGGCACCGCCGACTGCACCTTCACTATGGTGGATAGCAGGAAGAACGCCAATGTGCTTTACGATTCGGCCATCTGGTGCAAAAAGCTTGTTGACATCCAGAAGCAATACAAGATCGTCGGTAGTGGGCAGGAGAAGGACTCCGTGGTTGACCTCGCTGCGGCCATCATTGACCCCTGCTACGCCAACATGAAAGAAGACGTGGATATGGCAGACCTGAACACGTGGGAGGAACCTCTAAATCTAGCCTACATCACCTACGCGGCCAAGGACACATACGTATGCTACGACATGTACAAGCAGATCTTTGACATGAGGGCGTGTCTGCTTCCAGGAACCGAGGAGTACACAGACAACTGCAGCATCATGGTCAAGCGTGCCAGGAAGATCTAGATGGTGTAGTTTGTCTGTTTAAGCACCTTTATCATCGATGTGTTTCATGCATTATCCTATGTGTCGTAATTATCCGTTTTATTCGAAATATTTCATCTAAGAACCCATTAACCTGTTTGCCTTTTATTTTTTGAGTGGCTATTTGCTTATGTATGTAACTAGTTCACTGGGCTGCCGTGTTTCCTTTTTTTAAGGTCCAGTAGGTATCAACTGGGTCGTGGCCACCTAGCGCAGGTTTCTTTTCTTAGGACATCCGCGGCCCACAACATGATTATGGGGATCCAGTAGGTGTATCATTTTCTTCCAGTGCAGTTTTTCCTTTCCTATGTTTTCCCTTCTATAATAGTATGTATATTTATACTTATATTTATATTTTATTACACATATACATTTTAAACAACCTAAGGTTCCCGTTTGACCTGTCCTTTGTCCAACCTTTGTATAGACCTTACCACTTCCTTTTTTTCTTTTTTATTAATCCTATCTCTGATTTTTCTCCCACTTTGTTTTTTGAGGTAATCTGATTTTTCTCCCACTAGTTTTCCCTTGAACCAACTGGACTGTCCCACATCTAGCCTAAAAGATAATAATACCCCACGTCTTATTAACTCATCAAATTAAAATATTGTTTTAATAAGTTCTTTCAAAATAATAATAATAATTGTTTAACAATAAGCTTGCAAGTTAATTATTGCTGAACATAAGCTTGCTAATACTTTACTAACCAATGCAGTAATAGACATGCAACCACGTGTTTATGTTTTTATAACATTTCTACGTCCAGCCCAACATGATAACCCAGCCCACCAAATCCATGTATTTCGAAAAATATATTGTAAATGGGCTGTAAATTCTAACATAACATACATGCTACATTATTGTTTCACCCAGCCCACCAAATGGACTCGCTGACATGTGGGCCAATAGGTCAAAGCCTATGCAAGGCGTTGGATTTACATCCAACGACCGACATTCTTCTTCAATCTCTCATCTTCTTCCTCCAGCACTGGCGGGACCGCATGCTCCAGCCTCCGGCGTCCAGCAGCGTTGCTTCGCGCGCCTCGGAGCGAAACACTACCCCACGGATGGCCAGGCCACCCCTCCACTCCTCCGCACCTCCTGTTATTCTCCGCCGAGTGTAGCCTAGCTCGCACCCAAACCAGTCAAGTCTCGCACTCCTGTCCGTCTGCGACTCCACTGCCGCGTCTTCCCCTTCTCCGGGTCGTTCCCGTCTGGGGCCTTGCCGTCGTCCACAGCCTTAGTGCGCTCGGCGCGGCGTGGTCAACGTGGTCAACACGTGAGAGTCATCCGAAGATGACTGTATGTGGAGAGGCTGACAGTGGGACGCACCACGTCCATGCACGCACGCATGCAATTGCCTCCTTTTTGCGCGGAAAAATAATGTTGCCTCCCCCTGACAGCTGGGACCCACCAGCTACATCTTCACATGCAAGGAAGTGTGTCCTTATTACGCGCAAAAATGATTCCACCCACTAACAGGCGGGACCCACCAGCTACATCTTCGCACGCAAGCAAGTGCCTCCTTATTATGCGGAAAAAAAGTTTCCTCCCCGTGACAGCTGAGACCCACCAGCTACATCTTCTCACGCAAGAAAGTGCCTCCTTATTACGCACAAGAAAAATGATTCCTCTCGCTGCTAGCTGGGACCCACCCAATTTGGAGGCTGACTTGTGGGCCTACTAGGTTGACGCGTACGCATCGCTTTGTCAACCGATTCCACAAATGATTCTAGCAGCAGTGACCATTGAATCTTAATCCAACCGCCGTGCTGCTTCCTCAACCTCTAATCTGCTTGCTCCAGCCGCCCAAACCAGCTCCGGTCATACTGCCTGCTCCCACCTCCCATGGCTGGTTGTGCCGCTGCGCAGGCATCACCGCCCCACATTACTCCCACCACTGGCCAGGCCTTCCCTTTACTCACCCACACCCCATGTTAGTTTCCGGCGATGGTAGCCTCACACCACAGCCGAACCAGTCAACCCTTGTACTCCCTTCTGCATGGGAAACCACTGCCTTGTATTCCCCGGCTCTGGTCCGTTCCCTTCCTAGGCCTCGTAGTCGTCCACCACGTTGGTGCTCTCGGTGCGGCGTCGTCAACGGGGTCAACGAATGACAGCCATCAGAAGAGGACTATACGTGGTGAGGCTGATAGCTGGACCCACCAGCTACATCTTCACACGCAAGGAAGTGCGTTGTTATTACGTGAAAAAATGATTCCTCCCCCTGACAGCTGGGACCCACCAGCTTTATCTTCACACGCAAGGAAGTGTGTTCTTATCCTCCCTGATAACTTGGACCCACCAGGTCGAAGCGTATGTACCGTTGTCTGTGTGGTCGCAGATGTGTACGTACATACCGGTCGATCGGTCTATCTGCCACAATGAACCGTGGCTGAGTAAGGAGCAGTAGAAGTTCAGGCAGTCCGGTCTAAATCCTGTACACATACGTCAGCCACGCTGCAAAAAAAGACAGCCACGTACGTACATACAGGCGTGGTCTCGAACGCATAGAGCAACGACGTCATGTTCATCGGCAACCAATCAGCTGGGTCGGAATGTGTCCTATTCAACGGGAGCCAACCGGCTTGGACGGAACAGCCGAAACGAGGTCTGGTGTACCGCAGTACGGAGGAAACGGCCTTTTGTTCGACCGCCTACGGTTGAAACAGGATCCTGTTCATCAGGAAGGGTCTAGCGTACCGCAAAACGGAGGAAACAGACTTCTGTTCAAGCTCCTATGGTCGAAACGGGGTCCTGTTGATCGGGAGGGGTTTGGCGTACCGCAAAACGGAGTAAATGTACTTCTCTTCGACCTCCTACGGTCGAAACTGGGTCCTGTTCATCGGGAGGTGTCATGGTTTTGTCACGATAGATGTCCTAGTGTGAGGACTTAGTCGTGAGGACATCGCAACTACGTAGTAGCTTGTCGGGGTTGGTCGGAATCGAGAGACGCGGGATTTTACCCAGGTTCGGCCCCTCGTGGTGGAGGTAAAAGCCTACATCATGCTTCATTGATATTGATGATGATGATGATCTCGGTTACAAGGGCGGTGTTTTGCTACCTCTATCTCAAGGGCATCTACTTTGATCTTGTCTAAGACTTGTCTGTCTGTCTAAACTTGTCCCTCTTGGGGTGCCTTGCCGCTCCTTATATAAGTTGAAGGGGCAGCTTACATGTAGAGTCCTAGTAGGATTAGGACTAGTCTATTTTCTATTACAAGTGGAATCCTAGTCTAGATCTTGCTTCTCTTGTAAGGGAAATATTCCTTATCCCCTTTTCTCTCAAGCCGGCCCACCGGATACCATAACATGAGCCGGCCTCCTCATGAACCGCCTTCTGGGCCTTTGGGCCTTGTTGGGCGTCTGACCCGCCTACTGGGTCACCAGTGAGTCGCCAAGTCCAGCCGGGTTACCAATGAAGTGCCAAGTCCCTGCCGGGTCATACTTCAGGCCGGGTCATACCGCGGGGTATATCCCCGACATGAGGGGTGTGGCGTACCGCAAAACGGTATTCCATGGGCTACTGTTCATCCACCGTCGACTTCCTCCAGCCTCCACCTACTACTGTTCATGCACCGTCGACCTCCTCCAGCCTCCACCAGCCACTGTTCATCCACGGGCTACTGTGCATCCAGCCTCCACCAGCTACAGTCAACCAGCCTCCATGGGGTCCTGTTCATCCACCCCCAATCGGCTGGGGTGTGTGGCGGCCTCCTCGGGGTCCTGTTCATCCAGCGGCAACCGCGTACTACCACGGGGTCCTGTTCATCCAACCCCCACTGGGAACTGTTCATCCACAGCCAACCCAACCGGCTTGACTCACCATGTCTCAACTCGTTCTACGTATCACGCGCGCGGCAGCAACAGGCACTATTCTTCCAGAGGCAACCCAACCGGCTAGCTATGTCTCGCACACGGCGGTTTGATTGGCTTCAGTAAGCAGTAGCAGTGATCGATCGGGTTCAGTTAGCAGCGAAGGGATCAATCGATCGGCTTCAGTATGTACGTAGTAGCAGGTGATCGCTCAGGTTCAGTAAGTGAACGCCTCTCGCTCGGGTTCAGTTATAGCGACACGGCTCGCACCACGCGCGCGTACGAGAGAAACGAGCAAACCACACTGCATCGCTCGGCCCCGACCACCCACCGTAACCGGGAACTCTGCGAAAATTTCCTCGCCCTCACTTCTACCATGATTTTTTATGTCATGGACGGCCCAAAGAATGTCATGCAGGTGTGTCCCCTGCCCGCCCAGGATGAAAAGCCCATTTTCTGTCATAATTTTTTGTCATAGAAGTAGGAGCCCACCACATCTATGATGATATGTGTTTTTGTCACAATTATCGCCATAGAAGTGTCATAAGCATGACAGAAAAATTCGTTCGGGCCAAAATGTCACGGATGTGTCTTTTTTTGTAGTGTTAGGAGTACCAGAAAATTCCTCTTTCATAACAAGATTCAACAAAGCGGCATTAATATCGTAAGACTCCGCACTAGCGGCGGGAGGAGCAATCGGCGTACTAATAAAATTATTATTATTAGTATTGGAAAAGTCACACAACTTGGTGTTTTCTTGAAACATCGTGACTACGCAAACAAGAACACAAGCAAACAAGAGATCTAACACAAAAAAGGCAAACGGAAAGAAGGCAAATAAAAAGGCAATTTTTTTGTGTTTTTGTAAAAACATTTTAGAAGTGGGGGAGATGAAAATGAGAGGCAAATGGCTAATAATGTAATTGTAAGGAGATGAGAGTTTATGCGTACGAACCTGATAGATGTTGATGATGCCTCCCCGACAATGACACCAGAGGTTGACGAGAGATTATCTTGTCTTGATCCTCCCCGGTAATGGCGCTAGAAATTCTTCATGCTACTTGTGATCCGCGTTGGTAAATTCCCCGAAGACGAGGGGATAATGCAGCACAACAGCGGTAAGTATTTCTCTCAGGTATGAAACCAAGGTTATCAATCCAGTAGAAGAACCAAGCAACACTATGTAAACAACGCCTACACACAAACAACAAAACCTCGCAACCCAACGCGTTAGAGGGGTTGTTAATCCCTCCAAGGTAAGATAAATAGATAGATTGATAGATGCAACTAAAATAAAGGCAAATAAAATGCAGCAAAAGTGTTTTGGATTTTTGGCAAAACAAATATGAAAATATATGATAGGAAAATAGGTCCGCGGGCCGTAGATTTCACTAGTGGCTTCTCTCAAGAAAATAGCATACGGTGGGTAAACAAATTACTGTTGGGCAATTGATAAAAGAGTGAATAATTATGACGATATTCAAGACATTGATCATGTATATAGGCATCACATCCAAGATTAGTAGACCAACTCCTGCCTGCATCTACTACTATTACTCCACACATTGACCGCTATCCAGCATGCATCTAGTGTATTAAGTTCATGGAAAAATGGAGTAATGCTTTAAGAACGATGACATGATGTAGACAAGATCTATTCATGTAGGAATATACCCCATCTTTTATCCTTAATAGCAATGATACATGCGTGTCATGTCTCCTTCTGTCACTGAGATTGAGCACCACAAGATTGAACCCATTGCAAGATAAATCAATCAAGTTGGCCAAACAAAAACTGAAATATCGAAGAAGAAATATGAGGCTATAATAATCATGTATGGATATGGATAGATCTGATCATAAACTCACAATTCATCGAATCCCAACAAACACACCACAAAAAGAATTACATCGAATAAATCTCCGAAGAGAACATTGTATTGAAGATCAAAAAAAGAGAGAAGAAGCCATCTAGCTACTAACTACGGACCCGTAGGTCTGTGGTAAACTACTTACGCATCATTGGAGGAGCACCAATGAGGATGATGAACCCCTCCGTGATCGTGTTCCTCTCCGGCGGAGTACCAGAAAGGGCTTCTAGATCGGATCTCGTGGTTCTGGAACTTGCGGCGGCTGAAACAATTTTTCGTCGACTCCCCTAGGGTTTCTGGAATATTTGGCTATTTATAGAGCTGGAAGTCAATGGAGGAGGTTCCCGTGGGCCCCATAAGGCATCAGGGCACGCATGGGCCTCCTGGCGCGCCCTGGTGTCTTGTGGGCCCCATGGGGCTCCTCTGGTACACCTTCGGGGCTCCCTGGGTCTCTTCTGGGCAGAAAAAATCTCCAAAAAGTTTCATTGCATTTGGACTCCGTTTGGTATTGATATTCTGCAAAGTATAAAACAAGCAAAAAACAACAACTAGCACTGGGCACTATGTCAATAGGTTAGTCTCAAAAAATTATATAAAGTTGCTAAAAATGCATGTAAAACATCCAAGATTGATAATATAACAACATGGAACAATCAAAAATTATAGATACGTTGGAGACGTATCAGCGTGGCAAGGACAAGAGGATGTGGAACCCCTTCAAAATGCTAAGCAAAAGGATTGGCAAAAGCTCAAGACTCTACATTTTTGTTTAAGTGATCCAAGATCACATTAAGTCCATAGGAAAGCCAAGACTAATAAAAGGGGATGAGGTGATGCTTGAGGACCTGGTTGCTCAAGTGCTTAGTGATATTGCTCCAAAAACTTCAGCCACTTCCTTCATCCAAAATATGTCCAAACCCTAAACTCCCAACTCGGCCCCACCGATACATCCTACCCGGAGCCACTGAGTTCATCTGGACCGAGCCACTTCCAAAATCCTAACAATTCGGTTCCATCGATATGGATCTCATTCCCACCGGGATGGCTATGCCAGCACTCTATTGCTTGTTGCAATTATTTCGGTCCCACCGACATGTTGCAATCGGTCTCACCGAGATGGCTTGACTGATTCTCTATTGCCTTATTGCTTCACTTCGGTCCCACCGAGTTGATGCAATCAGCGCCATCGAGATGAGGTTTTCCCTAAGCCCTAGCACATCGGTCCCACCGAGTTGTCTCAGTCGGTCCCACTGAGATTCCTAACATTCATATTTTTACGCAGATCGGTGCCACCGAGTTTTCTGATCGGTGCCACCGAGATGGATCAAAAGTGTGTAGCAGTTGGATTTTGTGTGGAGGCTATATGTACCCTTCCACCCCTTCTTCCTCATATAGGAGAGCCATCAGAACTTGCCTACACTTCCACCATTCATTTTCTGAGAGAGAACCACCTACTCATGTGTTGAGACCAAGAGATTCCAATCCAACCATTTGAACCTTGATTTCTAGCCTTCCCCAAGTTGCTTTCCACTCAAATCCTTCTTCCACCTTTTCCAAATCTGTGTGTGAGAGAGAGAGAGAGTTGAGTGTTGGGGAGACTATTGTTATTTGTGATCTGTGTTGGCATTTCCCCGAAGAGGAGAGGATGATGCAGCACAGTAGAGATAAGTATTTCCCCCAGTTAAGAAACCAAGATTATCAATCCAGTAGGAGAACCAAACAACACTTTGTAAATAGCACCTGCACACAAACAACAAATCCTCGCAACCCAACACTGCAAGGGGTTGTCAATCCCTCGAAGTTTATGCGCAAGATTAAATTGTATGGTATTTGATAAATAGATTGATTGATAGATGCAAATAAAATAAAAGTAAATAAATTGCAGTAAGGTATTTTTGTATTTTTGGTTTAATAGATCTAAAAATAATATGATAGAAATAGACTCGGGGGCCATAGTTTTCACTAGAGGCTTCTCTCTTGAAGATAGCATACGGTGGGTAAACAAATTACTATTGGACAATTGATATAAAAGCAAATAATTATGACAATATCCAAGGCAATTGTCATGCGTATAGGCATCACGTCCAAGATTAGTAGACCGACTCCTGCCTGCATCTACTACTATTACTCCACACTTCGACCGCTATCCAGCATGCATCTAGTGTATTAAGTTCATGAAAAACGGAGTAATACTTTAAGCAAGATGACATGATGTAGACAAGATAAACTCATGTATGAATAAACCCCATCTTTTTGCCCTTAATAGCAACCATACTTGCATGCCATGTCTCTTTCTGTCACTAAGATTGAGCACCGGAAGATCAAACCCATCACAAAGCACCTCTTCCCATGGCAAGAAAATAAATCTAGTTGGCCAAACTTAACCAATAAATCAGAGAAGAAATACGAGGCTAAACAAAACATGCATAAAAGAGTTCAGAGAAAACTCAAACAATATTCATGGATAGATCTGATCATAAACTCACAATTCATCGGATCCCAACAAACACACCGCAAAAAGTCATTACATCGAATAGATCTCCAAGAACATCAAGGAGAACATTGTATTGAAGATCAAAGAGAGAGAGAGAGCGAAACCAATCTGGCTACTAGCTATGGGCCCGTAGGTCTATGGAAAACTACTCACGCGTCATCGGAGAGGCAACAAGGTTGATGTAGAGCCCCTCCATGATCGTTGCCCCCTCTGGCAGAGTGCCAGAAAAGGCCTCTAGATTAGATCTTGTGGTTCTGGAACTTACGGCGGCGGAAAAAGTATTTCCTCTTCTTCTCTGTTGGTTTCATGATTTTAGAGTATTTATAGAGGAAGAATTAGGTCAAATGGAGCCATGTGGGCCCCACGAGCCACCAGGGTGCGCCCCTGCCTCGTGGGCCACTGCTCCATCTTCTCGCGTCCTCTCGAAGCTTCCAGGGCCTCTTATTGCCAGAAAAAATCTCCAAAAAGTTTCGTGGCATTTGGACTTCATTTGATATGGATATTCTGTAAAACTAAAAACATGCAGAAAACATCAATTGGCACTGGGCACTAAGTTAATAGGTTAGTACCAAAAAATGATATATAATTTCTTGTAAATGTATATAAAATATCCAAGATTGATAATATAATAGCATGTAACAATCAAAAATTATAGAAACATTGGAGACGTATCAATTATCATTTGAAGCACAAGAGCAAGGTGTTCATCATCAACACACCGTCTATTACCTTTTGGAGAGTGGTGTCTCCTAGATTGGTTAAGTGTCGATTGGGAGCCTCCCACATGATGTGGGGTTGAACCAAGAAGTTTGTAAGGGCAAGGAGATCGCCTACTTCGTAAAGATCTACCCGAGTGAGGCAATCCATCAAGTTTGTAAGGGTAAATCATAAAAACAGAATTTTTGATGTGGAATGCTGCCCATCATGTTCATCTTATACTTTTCTTTTATCTCATAGATATTTGGACTTTGAATGGTTCAAAGCAATAGTCTATAATTTGACATGAAGACATCAATACTCAAGCATATCAACAAGCAACAAAGTCTTTCAAAATATCAATGCTAAACAAAGCTATCCCTAGCCCATTATGCTCAATCATTGATCCATTCATGAAACACATCCAAATATTAACTACATCCAATGCTCAAGTATGACAATAGTGTTCCTTAGTTGGTGCTTTATAAGAGAAGATGGAGACTCAAAAAAATAAATATTGCATAAAAGTAAATAGATAGGCCCTTCGCGGAGGGAAGCATGGATTTGTAGAGGTGCCAGAGCTTATAGCTTAAATTAAGATATAAAATTATTTTGAGAGGCATGCTTTTCCTGTCAATGAAAATGACCGGGAATTCCCAATATTTTCCATGCTAGACAAATTATAGGCGGTTCCCAAACAGAAAGTAAATTTTATTTCCTTTCCAGCATTCTTTCACAATCCATGGCTAGCCATATCCATGGATGCCTTCCATACCAACACATACCAAGGAATTTACTATAGTATTTTTTTTTGCATTTTAGGACTGGGCATCCCTATTACCTGCCACACTTTTGTGCAATGACAAGTGAATAAAGACTCATCATGAGAATAAAATATCTAGCATGGAAAATATTGGCCACCCCTTGCCGCTTCATGAGCGGTATAGGCACACAAAAGGGAAATCTATTATATAATTAAGACAAGAGACAAATAAGTCATCGCGTTCATCCACACAGATTTAATTATCAAGACCATTAATTTTTAATATAAATGGCTGAGATTTAAAGATATTACGTTACATACAAATATTGTGTACGGACATATATTGTATTGCACATAAAAAATATGTCACGTATATGCCTCTACAATGGAATAGTACAATCAACATCATAGAAGGACACGTACAAGCTTGAGACTAGAAACCAATCAGAATACAAAAAACAACTAATCTGATGTACGTGTACAACTTGGATAGTAGCCACTTGATGGATGCTTGGGCAAATAAATCTTCCGTATCGTGTGTCTGTTGCCAATAGGAGTCCGGTTTGCATAGAAATTATTTTTTATGAGTTCAGTTCACATAGGAATTCTATATGGCCCTAATACAAGTGATGACAACATCCCGATCGGAATTTTAAAAAGAGCAATAAAATCTCCCGTATGTGTGCATAGCTAATAGCAGAGTTGTCATGTTCGGATGATTTTTTTTAAATAATACAGACATAGACACTCATATGTACGCATATACACCGACCCCTATGAACGCATCACACACACTCTACCACTAGAGAATTTTTGAGAGAATCTAGGCACATTTGCTAAGTCAGAAAAACAAGCAAAATATATATTTAGTCTAATTTATTGTGAAAGTTGTATTTTGTGCACGGCGAAGAAATTTAAAGCAACAATCGAGTGATATTTGTGACGTACATGCCTCTACAATGGAATAGTACAATTAACATCATATTTAGTCTAATTTATTATCAAGACGAGCTCGTGAGTCAGTGAAGTCAGACAATTTGGCAAAAGGAATCGTTGTGGATGCAAAAAAGGTTTCAGCTGGCTGCTTCACACAAGCAACAAGGTTTGTGCTGAGATGGGTTAACTGTAAAAATAAAAATAATTTGGAATTTCAAAATATGTGTATTGTAAAAGAATTATCTAATGAAGCGTAATTATTTTGTTATTTCTTATATGACCACGAAGTTATTTACAAGTCCATTAAAAAAGGACCACTGAATCTAAACACTTGATTTGTACAAGTAACAATTTGAAGATGTTTCCATCGGATGGCAACTAATGTATGAAATATTGTTTTTATGCTAATTGCTATAGTAGGAATATATCCAATAGCAAAGCACATACATCCATCTTCAAATTAAAGTTTTACTCGCCAAAGAATAGTAGTCAAACATGTACATTTGCATATATAGCAAAGCACATACATTCCATCTCATATCTAGCTACGCAAAGGTACATGATTTTACATGACCTATGAAAATAATCACTTCAAGACCTCTTTCGAGCACTCTGATAAAACGTAGCTCTGTCTATAACATCATTCTATCTATAACATACATTTTCTATGTTGCTATAATTCAATATCTCATTGAAGTATAAGTTTCACATAAAATCTAATTTGACATGTATACCAATCTGTGAAAAGTCCATATGTGCAAATATGGTGGCCACCCTCAGATATATCCCTTTTTTAAGAAAACAATAGAAAATAACCAGATACACTTTTGTCTATGATTCAGTATAGAGTAAAAATTAAATTAAAAATCCAAAATGACCTTATTATAAACATCAGTGGTTGGTTTTATTGAATACGAAATTATTTTTTAATCAAAATCCAAAAAATAAGAATAAACATGTCCTGAATACACATTGAACTTGGTACAATCAAGCGGATACAAGAATAAATAAAATATAGGGCTACTACATGACCGTAGAGATGGGCCTCTGAAGTACAAACGGTGGATAGGCCGAGTAAAGTGAAATTAGTACGAACCACAATTAGACGAGGTCTTTTACGGTAGAAAGACTACATACTTCACATCATGATTGAACTTATACTACATTTTCCATGTTTTTGAAGAAATTAATAGAACATCATTTTCCAAAAATCAGTAGGACAATTTGCAGAATAAAACAACACATACATACTTAGCAAATGTGCCCACAAAAAGGAGTCTCTCTATCATAACAAAACGTACATAAGCAATTTAAAAAATCACAAGAATAAAAATTGATTATTACAAACACAAAAACTATTTAATGGACATTAGTTTAAAATGAATATAAGTTGTAGATAAAAATTCTAGTCGCGCAAATTCGCGGGTAACACCGCTAGTTTATTTTGAAAATTAGAGTTGGCACATACAAATTTACTTGAAACGACATGTAAATACCGCATATAGGTAGGTATGGTGGACTCATTTGGCACAACTTTGGGTTTAAGGAGTTGGATGCACAAGCGGTATTCCCGCTTAGTACAAACGAAGGCTAGCAAATAGATTGAGAAGCGACCAACCAAGAAACAAAAACGGTCATAAACAAACATTAAACATAATGAACACCGAATAATGCACCACAAGTAGGATATAATTTCATTGCATAACTATAGACCTTACATGCATGCATAGGGAATCACAAACCTTAACACCAATATTCTTACTACAGCATAATTACTCATCAACATGACTCACATATCACTATCTCCATATCGCAAAACTATTGCAAGGAACCAAGTTCATAATTTCCAATGATCTTCATGAAAGTTTTTATTATATCCTTGGACATATATCATATTGGGACTAAATTCATATCTCGTGTGAATTACCATTACTATTTTTGACTCTCAAAGGGATATAAGTGAAGCATGAGAGTTCATCTATTTCTTTAAAATTTTCATCTCTCAAAATAATATAAGTGAAGCATGAGAGAACATTTCTTCAAAATATAACCACCACCATGCTCAAAAAGATATAAGTGAAGCATTAGAGCAACAGCCTAGCTCAAAAGATTTAAGTGAAGCACATAGAGTATTCTAAAAAAATTATGATAAGTGCGTGGCTCTCTCAAATATGTGTGTACAACAAGGATTATTGTGACAAACTAAAAAGCAAAACAAGTAAAGACTCATATAATACAAGACGCTCGAAGCAAAACTCATGATATGTGACGAATAAAAATATAGCCTCAAGTAAAATTACCGATGGTTGTTAGAACAAAGAGGGGATGCATTCCGGGGCATCCCCAAGCTTAGTGCTTGGTTCTCCTTGAATAGTACCTTGGGGTGCCTTGTGCATCCCCAAGCTTAGGCTCTTGCCACTCCTTATTCCTTCATCCATCGTGATCTCACCCAAAACTTGAAAACTTCAATCACACAAATATGTATGGCCATTTGCTACAAACTCCACTGATGTAGTTTTACCATTTGCAATCTTATTCATGAGTGGTGACCGATTAAGAACGTTGATGTCATTCAAAGATCCAGGCATTCCAAAAAAAGCATGCCAAATCCAAGTCTCTTGATCGGCCACTGCTTGAAGGATTATAGTGGAACCCTTTTTCTGGATGTGGAATTGTCCATGCCATGCCTTAGGATAGTTCTTCCAACTCCAATGCATTAAATCTATTGAGCCAAGCATACCTAGGAACCCACAAGCTTTGTTCATCTCCAAAAGCCTTGTGGTATCTTCAGCATTGGGAGCTCTCAAATACTCTGGACCAAACACTTGCACAATTCCGACTGCGAAGGGCTTGACACACATGATGGCTTGACTCTCACCCATGGCCAAGTGGTCATCAACTAGATCATCCGGAATACCGTATGCCAACATACGCAAAGCGGCTGTCACCTTTTAAAAAAACCGATCATGGCTCGCCAGTTTCTCTACAATGTGTTTGAACAACTCGATGCTCATCCTAAAACGGCGTCGAAAGTATGACTCAGGGTTTGTGAGATTCTCCCCAAAATAGTGCCTCATCAATCTATTGTCGGCATCGATCTTATCCCTCCAAATTTTCTGACGACCGGTAACCGAACCACCGTGCTTCGGCTTTTTATTGACGTGCATATCTAGGATCATTGCGAGGTCCTCCTCCTCCTGAATATCAAATTCTTCATTGGAAGAATCATAGGACAAACTCATCTACAATATTGAATTTAAACTAGTCTATAAAACTACAAACAACATGCACCAAATTCATCTACACAATATAAAGTTGAATCAATACATACCTTGCAAGTGTTTTGTCAAACACCTTGTGGGCGCCGAGCTGCAGTGGGCCATCGGGTGATGTTCGTCGGAGGAATGGCATGCTCGAGGGGCGGCAGTGACAAGAGGAGGTGGAGGAAGGAGCGGCGACACGCGGGGATAGGCGGGGGAAGCGCCGACGGGTCGCAGGAGCAAATGGGGAAGGTGCAGGCGGCGGCGCCAGCGCCTTGATATGTCTCCAATGTATCTATAATTTTTGATTATTCCATGTTGTTATATTATCATTCTTGGATGTTTTATAATCATTTTCTAGCAACTTTATATCATTTTTTGGGACTAATCTATTGACATAGTGCCCAGTGCCAGTTGCTGTTTTTTGCTTGTTTTTTTACTTTGCAGAATATCAATACCAAACGGAGTCCAAATGCCATGAACTTTTTAGAGATTTTTTCTGCCCAGAAGACATCCAAAGAGTCAAGGAAGCACACGAGGGGAGGCTCGTGGGGCCCACTAGGCACCAGGGCGCGCCACAGGCCCCTGGCGTGCCCTGGTGGGTAGTGGGGACCATGATGACCTTTTCTACCGACCTTCGGCTCTATAAATACCACAATATTCCAGAAACTCTAGTGGAGTCGACGAAAAATAGTTTCAGCCGCCGCAAGTTCCAGAACCACGAGATCCAATCTAAAGCCCTTTTCCGGCACTCTGCCGAAGGGGAACATGATCACGGAGGAGTTCATCATCCTCATTCGTGCTCCTATGATGATGCGTGAGTAGTTTACCACAAACCTACGGGTCCGTAGTTAGTAGCTAGATGGCTTCTTCTCTCTTTTTGATCTTCAATACAATGTTCTCTTCGGAGATCTATTCAATGTAATTCTTTTTGCGGTGTGTTTATTGGGATCAGATGAATTGTGAGTTTATGAATAGATCTATTCATACATGATTACTATAGCCTTGTATTTCTTCTTCGATATTTCGGTTTTGTTTGGCCAACTTGATTGATTTATCTTGCAATGGGAAGAGGTGCTTTGTAATGGGTTCGATCTTGCGGTGCTCAATCTCAGTTACAGAAAGAGACATGACATGCATGTATCGTTGCTATTAAGGATAAAAAGATGGGGTCTATTCCTATATGAATAGATCTTGTCTACATCATGTCATCGTTCTTAAGGCATTACTCCGTTTCTCCATAAACTTAATACACTAGATGCATGCTGGATAGCGGTCGATGTGTGGAGTAATAGTAGTAGATGCAGGCATGAGTCGGTCTACTAATCTTGGACGTGATGCCTATATACATGATCACTGTCTTGGATATCGTCATAATTATTTGCTCTTCTATCAATTGCCCAACAGTAATTTGTTTACCCACCATATGCTATTTTCTCGAGAGAAGCCACTAGTGAAATCTATGGCTCCCGGGTCTATTTCCTATCATATATTTTCAGATCTATTTTACAAAAAACCCAAAAATACTTTGCTGTGTTTTATTTGCTTTTATGTTATTTGCATTTATCAATCAATCTATTTATCATATTTCAATACCTTGGAGGGATTGACAACCCCTCTACGCGTTGGGTTGTGAGGATTTGTTGTTTGTGTGCAGGTGCTGTCTACATAGTTTTTCTTGGTTCTCCTACTGGATTGATAACCTTGGTTTCATAACTATGGGAAATACTTACCGCCGCTGTGCTGCATCATCCCCTCCTCTTCTAGGAATTTACTGACGCGGATCACAAGTAGCACGACTGGATCTGGTGGTTGGTGAAGTCGCGTGCGAGTCGTCGCTGTCCAGTGCGCGGGAGCAGGCATACGAAATAAGCGGCGCGCGATGCCGTTTTCCTCCGCGCGTTGAATCCATTATACCGCACGCGCGTTTTTTGCGCGTCTGTTGGGGCGCCCGTTTCGGCTGCGCGCGCTAAAATGGCATTTTTCGAGCGCGCCTGTTGGAGATGCTCTAACATACGTCCTATGCACATGCATTTTATAAGAAAACAAATTATCAAGGCAAGCAAAAACTAGTGCATGAAAGGAAGAAGAAAAGAAACAATAGCAATCTCAACATAACGAGAGGTAATTTAGTAACATGAAAATGTGCATCAATGTATTTCCAGTCAACATGCTTCATATCACAGACTATGGGCTTCTTGTCCAATAGGACAGTCTCATAGAAGTCCTACTGCTCTCTGGTATGGAACCTATAGTGAACATCAGTCCTCCTCCTTGTAGCATAAGGATCAATCTTCCTCCATGCTCTCAAACCTGCATCTTTTCTCAGTTTCATGTTTTCTGCCACTGGATGATCATCATTATGATCTGGGATCTTGGGCTTGAGCTTTCTGAGCACTAGTGGCTCCTCATCTTCTTAAACTTTAGGCACTGGGGCCTTGTTCTTCTCAGCAGCTGAAATGTTCCTGGTTGATCTCTTTGGTGCTGTAGGCTTGGGTGCTTGAGCTTAAGCTGAAGACTTGGGGGCAGACTTGGGCTTAGAAGGAGCAGCCCTAGTCCTGATGGCATCCCCCATCAGCTTCTGAGTCTTGGCAGGGGGTGCTTCTGCTTCCTCTTCCTCCTCCTCCTCCTCATCAGTATCATCTCTTCTCATAGAAGGTTTTCCAAGGACTCTGGTAGTGGTCTTTCTGACCCTTTCCTTCCTCTTCTTCCCAGTAGCATCATCATCATCTCTGGATTCAAGTGTGAATTGCATGGTTTCTTGAGTTGATGCTCTGACCTTGGACATTGGAGTCCTCTTTGCAGGAGCCTTCTTGGAAAGACCTGGCTTGGTAGCAGCAGAGGCATCATATTCCTTTCTGACCACTTGCTTCTTGGAAGTGACCTCTTCAGCAACAAAGTCCTCATCCTCACTGTCAGAATTTTTCTTCTTCCTTTGCTTGGTAGTAGCCTTTGGCAAATTGCTGGGTGTGCTTCTGCTACCTTCATCAAAGCTGGTGGAGGGGCTAGTGCCCTCACTAAGGTTCATCTGCTCTTCAGACCTGTTCTGACTGTCACTGCCTTCTGACATAGCTGCAACTGACCCTGTGAATAGTTGGGTGTAGATAGAGTGGATGAGCATCACAAAGTATAGCTTATTTTACAAAATATTGAAACAAAAACTTAACTTTAGTTTTCCGCAGAAAGCATTTTGGAACTACCGATTTGACAAACTCGGTGACACTGAAGCACACACAGAGTCTAAACATGCGGTTTCGGTCAGACCGAGACGCAGTTCGATGACTCCGATAGGCTAGGGATTCACAGAGAAAGTGACTTCAGTCTCACCGATTAGTACGCTTCGGTCAGACCGAGTTGTACTAAGTGCAATGGCCAAGGCCAATTGGTGTGACCGAAATCCTCAGATCGGTCGGTCCGAGATGGGTTCGGCAGAAACCTAACCCTAAGTTTTTGCAACAAATCTATTCTAGGAATTTGTCAGGTGGATTGATTGATCTCATACGTGGAAAGAACAAAGGCATTATACTTTGTGCAAGAATCGTAGTAATGGAAAGCACAAAGGGTCAAATCCATACCCTAACTTGGCGACAGATTTGCTACAGCGGCAACGGCGGTGAAGATTCCGTTGACGGCAGAGGAAACCAGCGGCTGAGGGTCACTGGCGATGATGGCGACGATCCGGAGACCACAGGCCACAGTGCTGGGGTGCGAGCTCGTGCGGTTTGAAGTAATTTTCAACCGTATGGGTATGCGAAGTATATATACCCAAACGCTGTCGGTGGCACCGAATGGATCTAATCGGTGGCACCGAGATGTGAAACTGCAAGCAGTTACAGCAACTCAGTGTGACCGAGTGGATCGAATCAGTAGCACCGAGATAGAAAACCTAGATCAACTTACTGATCTTGGTAAGACCGAATTGGAAGTTGGTTAGACCAAAAATCACTAAGAGGTTTTGGAAGTTAAGCCCTTGACGGATCGGTGGCTCCGAGTGCTCCTCACCCGGAGGGTCCGAAAGTGACTTGTTCAAACTTTGTGATGTAGCATGAATAGAGTTTGAGACGAGAAAAAGCATAGATAGCTAGAGGAACTACTTAGGCATTCTTGTCCATCCATTTGGCAGAAGAAAGACCAAACAATCAAAACAACAAATGGATGCCCTCGAATGAAGAAAATTATGCAACCAACATGCTCACACAATAAGATAGCAAATGGAACATGTGTCAAAGCATGCACAAACAATTCTAGCATCTATCAAGCAATTGGCGATGACTAGGTCATCTATATATGAGTATATTGACTTAGGAGTCAAATGAGAACATTTGATCATAGGTCATACTCATCGTTTAAGCACAAGTGGGGTTACCACTTTTACATAAAGCATTGATGTGGTCACACCATTAGAGTTGCTTTAGCTCAATTCTTAGAGCAAAGCTCCCACTAGATGTGATATCCCCCCTTAGGAGGGATGAACTAACCTTGGGTTTTGTCGATGATGACTTCATGTAGATGTTGAAGATGTGGATGCTCAATGTTGATGTACATCATTTGGAGCAATCCATTGGAGTGTTGCACTTTCAATACCTACATGGGTTATTCCCACAAGGAACATACAAGGATATCCATAGACATAGAGTGAAGCACACATATGATGATGTCCATGAAAGCATTAAGTTACCTTGTCCCTTGTCTTACCAACAAGAGGGTTTGTGACTCCATGAACTAGTGCAAGATATGAAGGTGATTGCACATGTCCTTGCCAAAGTGAATATGAGTGAAGTATGTTGGCGGAGTCACCCTCAAGAACTCTCTAGTTCTTCTTCTTCGGGATCCACATCAACTTGATGGGAATCCTTGGAATTGTAGTCGTACTTGATGAAGCAGAACTTGAAGTAGTCTTGGGAACCCACTTGACCAAGGCCTTAGGAGCTTCTTGAAATGAATCAATCTCTTCTTGAAGCTTGTCCTTGCCTTTTAGCTTGTGGTCTTGTGGTGGAAGATCATCTTGGGCTTGTGTTCCCTCAAAAGAAGTGGGGTCATACTTCTCTTGTTGAGGAACAAACTTCGTCTTGGGGTATTGATCTTATTTCTACTCAACTCCATTGGCATTGAACTTTCATTCAAAACCAACACCTTGATTCTTCCGGTGCCTTCCTTGCTTGCGTACAATTTCCTCTAATTGCTTGCTTCTGGCAAGGCTCTTGTAAACACCTTTCTCTATAATTCCATTCAATAAGCTATTTTCTTGCTCAAGTGTAACTTGGCTAAGAGAATCGTTAGTGGAATCAAGAGAACTACTAGAAGCAACAATATTGGATTTAACATTGTTATTGTTACTACTAGAGGAAGAATATTTCTTGTTCTTATTGCTAGATTTTACTTGTGGCATATAAGTAGACAAAAGTAAACGCTTGGCAATGTAAGAAGAACTCTTCTTTCGAAGATCATCATTGATAGCTTTTAGGAACCCATGCTCTTGCTCTAAATTTAGCTTCTCGAAGTGTAGCTTCTCATGAGTCCTTAGGAGCTCTCTATGATCCTCTAGAGTTGTTTCATGAGCTAACTTAAGAGTGTTTAGTTCTTTAGTTAGACGCTCAATCTCCTTCTTATCATTGTCATTCGTTTCATCTTGATTAGCATGATTAATAGCAATTTCATCATAGTTTTTATCACTAGTGTTGTCAACAAGAAAATCATCATCACCTAGCAAATCATCTTCATCACTATTGAAATCAAGATACTCGGGGTGTGATACCTTGGGGCCTTTATCCATGAAGCATCTTCCAATTCCTTCATTTGGTGAGTCAAATATATCGTAGGAGTTGGATGACACAAAAGCAAGTCCGGCAACACCTTCATCTTGAGTATATTCGGAGTCGGAGTTATAGCTTCTCTCGGAGTTGTCGTCAGAGTCGGAACCGGACACCCATTCACCAACGTGAGCTTGATGTCTTCGTCTTGTGTAGCTCTTTGATGACTTGTCCTTCCTTTCCGAATCCTTGCTTCTATGAGAGGGTCTTCATTCATAACGATCATCTCTACTCCTCTCTCTTTGAGGTGATTCATCTCTTCTACTTCTCCTTTTTGGTGAATCTTCTCTCTTCTTGTAGAGAGTCGTACACTCATTGGAGTAGTCTTCGGGTCTTCCACAATTGTAGCAATTATGATCACGACTAGAAGATCTTTTGTCATTGTAGGACCTTGACTTGGAACTTCTCTCTTTGCTTCTATTCTTGTAGAACTTGTTGAAGTTATTCACCATTAAGCTCAATTCTTCATTGAAAACTTATTTCTCACTTGATGTTGTAGGAGCATCACTTGAGGCTTTATAAGCACCACTAGACTTGTTGTGAAGCTCTTCCTTATCCTTAAGTGACATCTCATGAGCGACAATTCTACCAATGACTTCCGTGGGTTTGAGATCTTTGTAGTTGGGCATCATTTGGATCAATGTGCACACGGTATCATATTTTCCATCCAAGGCTCTAAGGATCTTCTTGATGATGAATTTGTCGGTCATCTCTTCGCTTCCTAAGCCGGCAATCTCATTTGTGATGAGAGCAAGCCTAGAGTACATTTCAGCGACTCCTTCACCATCCTTCATCTTGAACTTGTCAAGTTGACTTTGAAGCACATCCAACTTGGATTCCTTGACGGACTCGGTACCTTCGTGCATATCAACCAAAGTATCCCAAATTTCCTTTGCATTCTCAAGACGGCTGATTTTGTTGAATTCTTCGGGGCACAATCCGTTGAAGAGAATATCGCAAGCTTGAGCATTGTATTGCAACATGTTCATCTCTTCCGCGGACGCTTCATGATCCGGTTCTCGTCCATCCTCGAAGTATTCACCTTGCAAGCCAATACGAATGACAGCCCAAACGGCGGGGTTATGACCAAGAATATGCATTCTCATCTTATGTTTCCAACTAGCAAAATTAGTGCCATTAAAGTAAGGACCTCTATGGTGGTAATTTCCCTTGCTAGATGCCATACTCTCCTAGGTTGTGAAACCAAGGCTATGATCACCAAAGCTATGGGAATCAAGGCAAATGGAGACCAAAGCTCTGATACCACTTGTAGGATCAAAAGTAGGTCTAGAGGGGGGGTGATTAGACTACTTGACCAAATAAAAATCTATCCTTTTCCCAATTTTAGTTGTAGGCAGATTTTAGCAATTAGCACAAGTCAAGCAATCACCTTACACATGCAATTCTAAGAGTGTAGCAGCGGAAAGTAAAACATTGCATATGAAGGTAAAGGGGAAGGTTTGGAGAGGGCAAACACAATGAAGATACGGAGATTTTTGGCGTGGTTCCGATAGGTGGTGCTATCGTAGATCCACGTTGATGGAGACTTCAACCCACGAAGGGTAACGGCTGCGCGAGTCCACAGAGGGCTCCACCCACGAAGGGTCGACGAAGAAGCAACCTTGTCTATCCCACCATGGCCATCGCCCTCGAAGGACTTGCCTCACTAGGGTAGATCTTCATGAAGTAGGCGATCTCCTTGCCCTTACAAACTTCTTGGTTCAACTCCACAATCTTGTCGGAGGCTCCCAAGCGACACCTAACCAATCTAGGAGACACCACTCTCCAAAAGGTAATAGATGGTGTGTTGATGATGAACTCCTTGCTCTTGTGCTTCAAATGATAGTCTCCCCAACACTCAACTCTCTCTCACAGATTTGGATTTGGTGGAAAGATGATTTGAGTGGAAAGCAACTTGGGAAAGGCTAGAGATCAAGATTCTTGTGGTAGGATTGGAATATCTTGGTCTCAACACATGAGTAGGTGGTTCTCTCTTAGAAAATGTAAGCTGTAAGTGTAGGCACGTTCTGATGGCTCTCTCACGAATGGAGAAGGGGGTGGAGGGGTATATATAGCCTCCGCACAAAATCCAACCGTTACACACATTTGAGCCAACTCGGTCAGACCGAATAGAGGAACTCGGTGAGACCGATGCCGTTCAAAATGTGAACGTTAGGAATCTCAGTGGGACTGACTGGAACAACTCGGTGGGACTGATGTGCTAGGGCTAGGGCAAAACCTCATCTCGGTGACGCCGAATGCATGAACTCGGTGAGACCAATTTCAGCAAAGAGCAACCAAAGATTAGGTCAAGCAAACTCGGTGAGACCGATCGCTCATTTCGGTGAGACCGAAATGTTACAAAGGGATCACAGCAAGTTTGCAGGGCCATCTCGGTGAGACCGAGATCTGTATCGGTGTGACCGAACTGTTAGGGTTTCTGGCACTGTCTATGTCATAAGAACTCGGTGGCGCCGGGTAGAAAGAATCGGTAAGGCCGAGTTTGACTTAGGGTTTTGGACATATTGGAAATGAGAAAGTGGCTGAGGGTTTTAGGAGCAATATCACTAAGCACTTGAGCAAGTAATCCATTAAGCAACACCTCATCCCCTTTTAATAGTATTGGCTTTCCTATGCACTCAATGTGATCTTGGATCACTAAAATATAAATGAAGAGTCTTGAGCTTTTGCCAATATGTGTCCTTAGCATTTTGAGGGGTCCACATTCTTAGTCCATGCCATGCCATTCATTGAACTTTCTGAAATATCAAACTTGAATGGATATTAGTTCAATGAGCTATATGTTGTTATGAATTACCAAAACCACCCGGGGATTAGTTGCACTTTTAGCATCACATCCAAGATTAGTAGACCGACTCCTGCCTGCATCTACTACTATTACTCCACATATCGACCGCTATCCAGCATGCATCTAGTGTATTAAGTTCATGAAAAACGGAGTAATGCTTTAAGCAAGATGACATGATGTAGACAAGATAAACTCATGTATGAATAAACCCCATCTTTTTGCCCTTAATACCAATGATACATGCGTGTCATGACTCTTTCTGTCACCGAGATTGAGCACCACAAGATCGAACCCATCACAAAGAACCACTTTCCATGGCAAGAAAAATCAATCTAGCTGGCCAAACTAAACCTATAAATCGGAGAGGAAATACAAGGTTACACAAATCATGCATAAAAGAGTTCAGAGAAAACTCAAATAATATTCATGGATAGATCTGATCATAAACCCACAATTCATCGGATCCCAACAAACACACCGCAAAAAGTCATTACATTGAATAGGTCTCCAAGAACATCAAGGAGAACATTGTATTGAAGATCAAAGAGAGAGAGAGAAATCCATCTATCTACTAGCTAACCCATAGGTCTGTGGTAAACTACTCATGCATCATCGGAGAGTGTCAGGGTACACAAACAGGGGTGTATGTTTCCCCTGACTTGTGCACGGACAAGTAGGCCTCCACCACAGCAGCCTCGAGCTCCCAAAATGAGACCAAGCTGAAGATATAGCTCTTTGAGGAATCAAAGGATGGATCAAGAAGACCAAGACAAGTCAAAGGAATGAGATATCACCTAGGAAAAACCTCCCTTCCCGGGCAGGCGAGCCCGGCCAGGACGAGGCCACACCAAGGACAAGTCCTAGGACTCCCCCGGCAAGCTTGCCGGGGGTGCCAAGGGCGGATCGCCCCGCCAAGACACCACCGCTCCACCGCACAGCGACTCAGGTCACTTATCAGTGCGGTGTCGAACCCCCAAGTGATTAAGTGGCTGTCCTCTGGCACGTGGCAGCCGTTTTGGGAGAAGATCCTCCCTGCATGACACCCGTCCAACGGCGTGTCAGGCGGACAGGCGAAAGACAGCTAAAGTGGCACGACAAGGCTTGCCGGGCTACTCCATGACGTGACACTAAGCGGTGCATTTAATGCACCTTGTCCTGTCTGCAGAGTTAGGTATGATAGCACTGTTAGCTATCTAATCAAGCAACAGTGACTATGTCGCCACTGTGGATTCCCCTTGAACTCTAAAAGGAGGACCGAGGTGAGCTAGAAGAGGATTCGGACCCTTGTACATTCATACGCGCGTAGCTGCTCTCCCCGAGACCACCTTGCCAGGCTTGAGCGCTACGTGCTCCTTGCACTCCCTCAACCAATCCACCAAAGCAGGAGTAGGGTTTTACACTTCGCAGCGGCCCGAACCTGGGTAAAAACCACCGTGTCATCGTCGCTGCGCTGCCTCGACGGCCTCTACTCTTTGTGCAACGTGCCACTCCCCCTTGCCGAACCACAAAGGGGCCAACAGCCCCATAGGTGATTGTGTTCCACACCAACATCTTTGGCGCGCCAGGTAGGGGGAGCGCTTGTGCGAATCCGAGGTCGCCAGCAGTGCGACGATCTTCGTCGTCGTCATCTTCATCAATGGCTTCATCATCTGTGGCGTCCAAGAAAAAGTGCTATAGAACAGCTCGAGAAGGAAGCGACGCCACTCCTTCATCCATTCCGCCTGGTTCCCATCATTCATATCCGTCGCGGCTGTAGCAGCAGTGGAAGCAGTGGACGATGGCGGCGCGGCGACCCTGGACAGTTCGAACGGCATGGCCACCATGCGGCCCCCGTTCGAGAAAAAGGGCGAGGTGACAAGGTACATGGTTTCTTCCTCCACCACTTTCACTTGACAACGATCAAGCCACGCCGGGCCTTAGCGTCGCCAGCGTCGATGAACCCACGCGAAACTCGGTCTAGCATTTGCCCTGCTAAGGGGAAATCCTAAGTAAAGCGTTGGGGCGAATTCGTTGGTTGACACCTCGGCAAGCATGCTCCGGCAAGGCCGTCCACACCAGCATGACCCTTGTGCCAGCTGCCATAAGATCGTTAAAAGTGTAAGGCGAAGGAGAGAGAAACCGGTCTTGCCTTGCACCATGTTCTGCCGCCCGCAAGAGATCTGCGATCCTTTCGGACCCTTGCCGGGGACCCGAGAACAACATGTGAAACACCATCCTCCCAGAGGCATGCGGGCGTGACGAACGAATGCGACCAAAGGAGAAGGGAAGCGGGAATGAAAGCTAAGTTCACGTATCCCTGATATTTTCCCTATAGAGCCCGCATTTGTTTATCCCTCGAGCATCCAGGGTGTTTCATATGGAGAAATCTTTCGTGTGATGGCACCTTGCCGGATTTGTCTACGCCCTAGATCTCTTTCGAGCCTGCTCACAGAGCGGGTGGCTGCGTCAAAGACGCCTGAGGAAAAACCTGCCGGGGCATGTCTGCTAAGGACCCGTTCCTCGCAGCAATCATGGCACCACACTACCGGCGGGCAACCAAGACACACAAAAATAAATTAACCATACGAACCCCCATGGGTAAAGCACGAGAGGGATGGCATGAATTTGAAATTAATTAAGCATCAGTTCAACACGAGCGATAAGTAGTGTAGGATCTAAACACAAGACATGCATAATGTTTTGTTACAGGGCAACACGGTGGCGCGAATGATTCAGAGCCGCATTCGATGACCTTACGGAGCCCTGGGGACGGCAAGAACCTTGTCGGCAAAGGGAGCAGCTTTCTCCTCGGCGGCAGAAGCGTCCGCGCCTTCCGGCAGCCTCCTAAAGCCATCGGCGAGGTTGAGGTCCGGATGGCGGTAGGCAATGTTGCTCAAAACCATGAAGAGGGCGTTGCGGGCAAGCTTCCGGGATTCACTAGCAAAACGAGCAGCTCTTCCCTTTTCATGTGTCTTCAGCCCTTCGATCAACTCGTTGAAGAAGAGCCCTAGCTTGGCGCTTGGGGCCTCGTGCTTGCTGATCAAGAAGACTGGTCCCTCCATGCCCATCGTTGCAGTCTCGGCAGTGAGGCGCTCGGCAATATCGACCAGGCTTCTGATCCAGAGGTCATGTTGCTCGATCTGGTTTGCCAGCTTATCTTCTGCATCCTTTCGGAGGATTCTCGCGTTGTCCAAGTCCTTCATCAACTAATTCTCGCGAACCCTGCTGGACTTGACCGAGCTCTCCAATGTGCCAATCCTTGCCTTCATGTCATCGATTGTGCCTTTGGCGGTTTCAAGAGCTTGGCTCTTAGAGGAGAGCCGTGATTGCACTTCCTTCAGAAGAACCTCTGCCTTTTGCGCCTCCTCCTTGAGAGCTGCGATCTCCTTAGCACTCCCGGCAAGATCCTCCATCAGATTGGCCACCTGTTGATCAAGGTCAGCTTTGGTGATAGATGCGGCGGCAAGGTCATCAGCAACCTTCTTCAGCTGAGCGGCAGAGTCACTAGAGAGCTCATCAAGGGCCACTTTGTGCTTGTCTTCCAGCTCCTTGGTGCGCTGCTGGACAAGGACCTCCAGTTCCTCGTCCTTACTACGAAGGGCGGCTTCGAGGTTCTCTTCCTGGGAGGAGATGTCCTTCTCCCTGGCGTTCAAGAGCGCTATGCGCTCCACCAGACCGGTCTCCCGGGTAGCGACATCCCCCCTCGCCATGGCGATCGTCTCCTGTTGCCGCAGAAGGATTTGGAACTGCTTATTGTGCCACTCCCGCAGCTCGCCACCCTTGTCCCTCAGCTTCTGGTCCATGCTGTTGGCTGAATTGCGTTGCTCCCTGAGTGCCTGCCACTTCTGGCCGTGTCGGTTCCGCATCTCTTTGATGCCCGCTGCCACAGACTCCAGGAAGGACAAGTCCATGGCAACGGCAACAGAGTCGTCCGCCTCTTCAATCCCCTGGTACAATGGCGCCAAGATGCACTGGATCTCTTCATCAAATCCCGTCGCGCTCGCCGCGGATGGACCGAGGGCTCTAAGCCCAGGTTGAGCGAGGACCAACACCAGCTTGCTCAAGGATGACGGTGGGGCCACAGTTGAAGTGCCAAATTGAGAGGGAGGGCTCATGGTTTGGAGAGGAAGTTTCTCTTCGACCATTACCTCCGACCCTGGCACGCGCTCGAGGATCTTCTCTACCTCCCGCGGGGCCTTGCGGATATCCCCGGCAGTGTGTTCCTGCCCTTCCATGGCAGCAATTTTGGCGGCTTCCTCAGCGGCGTCCTTGCCGATGCTGGCCACTTGCACCAGCAGCTCTGGTTTCTCAGCTGACGGATCTGCAGGCAGGGTCAGAAAGCAGTGATGAGGAGATGACATATATTTGTGAGCCAGAGATCTGGGTCAGAACGGTGCAAGCAAGAAGACCAACAAATTACCAGGAGTGGTTTATCGCGGAAGGTCTTCGTTTCCTCCGGCAACAGCGGTTGCCGGGACATGGACGCCACCTCCTTCCCCAGCAATCATGATGTTGGCCTGAGCAGACTCTTCCGTGGAAGCCTTCTCCGGGGATCCCTCAGTTCGGCCAGCGGGCGAAATGGGCCCCTCCTGTAAGGCCTCACTTTGAGTGGCCTTCCCCTCCTCTTTGGCTGGAGACGTGGGGTGCCCTCCTGCATCGCTCTTGGCGGGGGAGACCAGTCCGGTGCTTCCGTGTCGGGGGCTGGGCTGGGGGCTTGACGTTGGGTCATTTGTGCTGCTTCCCGTCAAGCCCGCGCCCTCCATGGACTTCAGCGGCTCCACACGCCTGAGCCGTTTGGCCCGACGGACGAGGGGCTCCTCCTCCTCCTCCTCTTCCCTGTCGAAGATAGCAAACAAGATTGAATCAACAAAATGACAAGCGCACAGGAACTACAACAAGGAGAGAAGGGTGTTTTTTCCTTACTCATCATCAATAAGCATGGAGCTCAGCATGAAATCCATGGGTGGAGAAGGCGCTCTGCCCCTCTTCAGGGCCGAGGGAACAGAGCTCCCCGGTGACTTCAAGCCCTGCTGAGGCGTAGGGGGTTCCGGCGAGGATGAGCTATGCGAGGAGCTCGAGTCAAATTGAGAGCTGGAGTCGACTCCCGTGGCTGCCAGTCGCTTGGCGGGGGGGGGGGGGGGGGTCTTGGCCCCGGAGAGGCAGGAAGATTGTCGGCGCACCACATCCGGCTTGTCGCCCTTACAGGCGGTCTTCTTCACCTTCTTGGTGACGGGCACAGGGACAGGAGCCGCTGTTCCCCGGCTAGTTGCCCGCCTATGAGGGCACTGATCCAAGTCTGGCTCGAGGGCTTGTGGACCTGCTGCGAGCCACTCCTTCTTGGGCTGCTCCGCCTCCTCGGCTCCGTCCTCTTCATGGGCCTCTGCTGCCGCAGCATATAAGGCTTCGATCCCGGCGGCCTTGTCCCCGGGAGGATTGTCCCCGGCAGGATCATGCCCGGCAACCCCCTCTGTGGCGGGCGCCTCACTCCTGCTGTGGGAGGAGCCTTCGCCCTCGACCTCCCCTTCCTCCTCCACTCTTCCGGACTTCGCCTTTTCGGCGGCCTGGAATGCCTTGTCTTCCTCAATCCACCTCTTGATGAACTCCTCCTCTGCCTTGGAGGTGCGCTTGAACATATTGTTCTCCACTCTGGTCACCCTTTCCACCAAGCTGGAAGATCATTGTAACTCTTTGTCCAATCCCGGCAACTGCTAGTCAGATTGGGCCCCATAGGCATTACAATCGGGCATCCACTTCAAGGTCTGGTCTAGGGCGGAGTTGGCATTCAGTGGGACAACCTTTGCCGGCAATTTGAATGGGCCAAGGCTCCCGAACAGTTGTTCACACAGCCAGGCATGGCCATAGATCGACAAGTTATTGGCGAGGCCTGGGTACAGGCGCATCCTATCCCCCGCATTTCCATACCGCCAAGCAAACCTGTCCCTCTTCTGCAGCGATGCAATACGGCGTTGGAGGAAATCGGCTCCCACTTGTTCGATGGTTAGCCCGGCAGCCTTCAAGCGGGTGATCCTGTTTAGTGCCGGGCGAATCCTATCGTCAGTAAGGCCAACTTCCCTCTAGTCATTGCCGCGCACAATGCACTCCGTCTGCGCCTGACAGAACTCTGGGGCATCCTCATCCTGAATCCAGCACCAATCCGCCCGCCACTCCTCCCATCTGCCGCGCTGCTGACCAAGGAGGTAATCCCAATTTTCCTTCGCCACCTGTGGAATCCAGCTTATGTTCCCAGAATGGTGGACCCTGCTCTCCACTCGCGGGACGAAAAAATGCCTGACAGATCCACATTGGGGGCGACTCTAACAAAGTTCTCGCACAGATGGGCAAAAATCGCCATGCACGCCATTGCATTTGGCGTGAAATCCAAAAGATGGAACCCATACACCACCATCATCACCTCAAAGAAATCTGAGAAGGGGGGACTAAGGCCGTAGAAAAAGTATGCGCAGAAAAAGCGGTACGAATTTGGTGGGTCCTCTGTCCTCTCTGGCAAGACCTTGGGCACCCCATGCCCCTTTGGGATGTCCCTCCCCCACATATATCCATACCTCGCCTCCAAGGCATCATTGTCCAGATTCAACGGGAAGAAGACCACATCTCCCCTTCGCTTCTTGTCCAGCTCTGCTGCTCTATTCTTGCTCCCCTCCGCGACCACCTCCTTCGCGGCGGTCGCCTGCTTCCCCTTGATACCAGCAGTTTTCTTTCCCATCCTCGCAAGCTATGAATGAGATGGAAAGAGGAGACCTGGATGGGGATCGGAGGCGAATGTGGGCGAGGTGGGCGGTTTGCTCGGCTTGAGGAAGAAGAAGATGGAGGGCGGAACGGACGGAATGAGCAGTGCCCTTTCACATTTTCCCTTTTTATGGGGAATGAACGTGGGGGTAGTGGCTTTTTCATCGAAAGTTACCGTTTTACATTAACTACCACAGTCCCACGACCCCACGACCCGCGGTAATTACGCGGAGTGGACGTTGGCCGATCAGTCATCATGATGAACCGCTGCACGCGCAGCATTCCTTCGACGCGTGTCCGCACACTGTTTGGGGCCTAACCCAACGTGCCCGGCGACACGTATGGCTCAGGCCTGGGGGCTTCTGTCGGGGTACACAAACAGGGGTGTATGTTTCCCCTGACTTGTGCACGGACAAGTAGGCCTCCACCACAGTAGCCCCGAGCTCCCAAAATGAGACCAAGCTGAAGATATAGCTCTTTGAGGAATCAAAGGGCGGATCAAGAAGACCAAGACAAGCCGAAGGAACGAGATATCACCAAGAAAAAACCTCCCTTGCCGGGCAGGCGAGCCCGGCCAGGACGAGGCCACACCAAGGACAAGTCCCAGCACTCCCCCGGCAAGCTTGCCAGGGGCGCCAAGGGCGGATCGCCCCGTCAAGACACCACCGCTCCACCGCACAGCGACTCAGGTCACTTATCAGTGCGGTGTCGAGGCTCCAAATGATTAAGTGGCTGTCCTCTGGCACGTGGCAGTCGTTTTGGGAAAAGATCCTCCCTGCATGACACCTGTCCAGCGGCGTGTCAGGCGGACAGGGCGAAAGACACCTAAAGTGGCACGGCAAGGCTTGCCGGGCTACTCCACGATGTGACACTAAGCGGTGCATTTAATGCGCCTTGTCTTGTCTGCAGAGTTAGGTATGATAGCACTGTTAGCTATCTAATCAAGCAACAGTGACTATGTCGCCACTGTGGATTCCCCTTGAACTATAAAAGGAGGACCGAGGTGAGCTAGGAAAGGATTCGGACCCTTGTCCACTCATACGCGCGTAGCTGCTCTCCCTGAGGCCACCTTGCCGGGCTTGAGCGCTACGTGCTCCTCGCACTCCCTCAACCAATCCACCAAAGCAGGAGTAGGGTTTTACGCTTCGCAGCGGCCCCAACCTGGGTAAAAACAACCGTGTCATCATCGCCGCGCTGCCTCGACGGCCTCCGCTCTTTGTGCAACGTGCCACTCCCCCTTGCCGAACCACAAAGGGGACAACGGCCCCATAGGTGATCATGTTCCACACCGACAGAGAGGCAGCAAGGTTGATGTAGAGCCCATCCGTGATCGTTGCCCCCTCCGGCAGGGTGCCAGAAAAGGCCTTTAGATTGGATCTCATGGTTCTGGAACTTGCGGCGGCGGAAAAAGTATTTCCTCTTCTTCTCTGTTGGTTTCACGATTTTAGAGTATTTATAGAGGAAGAATTAGGTCAAACGGAGCCATGTGGGCCCCACGAGCCACCAGGGGTGCGCCCCCCTGGGGCACACCCTGGTGCCTCATGGGCCACTGCTCCATCTTCTCGTGTCCTCCTAAAGCTTTCAGGGTCTATTATTGCCAGAAAAAATCTCCAAAAAGTTCCGTGGCATTTGGACTTCATTTGATATGGATATTCTATAAAACCAAAAACATGCAGAAAACAACAACTGGTATTGCGCACTAAGTTAATAGGTTAGTACCAAAAAATGATATATAATTGCTTGTAAATGTATATAAAACATTCCAGATTGATAATATAAGAACATGGAACAATAAAAAATTATAGATACACTGGAGACGTATCAACTATCATTTGAAGCACAAGAGCAAGGAGTTCATCATCAACAAACCGTCTATTAACTTTTGGAGAGTGGTGTCTACTAGATTGGTTAGGTGTCGCTTGGGAGCCTCCTAGATGATGTGGAGTTGAACCAAGAAGTTTGTAAGGGGAAGGAGATCGCCTACTTCGTGAAGATCTACCCGAGTGAGGCAAGTCCTTCGTGGACGATGTCCATGGTGGGATAGACATGGTTGCTTCTTCGTGGACCCTTCGTGGGTGGAGCCCTCTGTGGAATCATGCAACCATTACACTTTGAGTGTCGTAGTATTCTCGTGTCATTCGCCAGGGGGGACCGCGAGACGACATATGCCACGGGGTGGCTTGAGGTGAGGGCAAGACTGCCGTGGAATATTCGGGACGGGTATTGCGCAAACGGCACGCGGTGGTTTACCTAGGTTCGGGGCTCTCCAGAGAGATAATACCCCTACTCCTGCATGTCTGTATATATGTGGTATATCTGGTACAGAGTTGCTCCTGGAGCTGTATCTGAGGTCAGTGCCGTGGGAATCTGGCCTCGTATATATATGTGTGCGGCATGCTCTAGTGGCCAAGTATGGCCACAACTTGTGGCCGTGAGTGGCCTTGTGGCCAAATGAATGGGTGTGTGCCCGTAAGATGAGTGGAGGACTTGGTCCCCTTTTTATAGTGTGAGCTAGCTTTGGATGTAAGCTAGGTGGTGGGCATGGGCATGGCATGGTGGCTTGGTGCCCCATGCCCCTGGTGGTGTGGCGTGCATACCGGCTTGTCCCTGGGACACTTTATAAACAGTGCCCAGGGACAAGCATCACTATACATGACAATGTGGTGTGACATGTGCATAGTGCACTATTATTCATCAGCAGTGTACTGCTGCGGGGTAAGGCCGTCTCGTCCGCGCGTGTCCGATGGGACGTCATAGTTGACTTCGGCCAGCCGGCTGGCTGGGGCAGCCGGCCGCTGGCGCAGGTGAAGCAACCGGCCGGAGGAGCAGTCGGCCTGGGCGGGCGGGCACCCCGTCCGACTGCCGTGTGGAGCGGCCGGGTGGCGAGCCGGCCGGAGCAGCCGGACTGAGGGGCGTTGGCCGCCCCGATGTCTTGAAGCATTGTTTCGCCGTCTTGGGCCTACCCGGGGGTCATTCCCCCGACATTGTGGGTTGAAGTCTCCATCAACATGGACGTAGGATAGCACCACCTATCAGAACCATGCCAAAAATTCTCCGCGTCTCCATTGTGTTTGCACACTCCAATTCCCATCCCTTTACATTCTTGCACTTGCATGCTCTACTCTTTCCGCTACTCATACTCTTGCTATGCTTGTGTAAAATGTATTGTGTGCCCATTAACATGTGCTAAACTCTACCTTAACTTGGAGAAACTAAAAACTGGCACTTTTACTTATTAAGGGTCTAATCCCCCTCTAGACCCCTCTTCTTGATCCTTTCAATTGCTATCAGAGCTTTGGTTTAATCACCTTTGGAGGAAGATGGATGAGACTACTTTGGGGAGTCTTAGTTGTAGAGTGCCCATTCTCAATGGAGATTACTATAACTTTTGGAGAGATGAAATGCTTGATATTTTTGATAGATTTAACTTGAGCAAGTATGTTCATACTCCTTACGTGCCTCCTACTGATCACTTGCACCCTACTCATGAAGAGGAAATTGACATGCTTCGTAATCTTTGAACCGTAAATCTTATCATTAAAGGATTACCAAACTTCATGCATAGACAAGTACAAAACTTTGAATGTGCTTACAAGTGACGGCCCCGATTTGATCGTACACTAATCATGCACACAAATGTGTACGACCAAGATCAGGGACTCAGGGAAGATATCACAACACAACTTTAGACACAAATTAAAGTCATACAAGCTTCATATTACAAGCCAGGGGCCTCGTGGGCTTGAATACATAAGCTCGATCATAAACGAGTAAGCGGAAGCAACAATATCTGAGTACAGACATAAGTTAGACAAGTTTGCCTTCAGAAGGCTAGCACAAAAGTAGCAACGATCGAAAAGGCAAGGCCTCCTGCCTGGGAGCCTCCTAACTACTCCTGGTCGTCAACGGCTTCCACGTAGTAGTAGGCTCTGTCGGGGTTGCAGTAGTCGTTGACGGTGGCGTCTGGCTCCTAGGATCCAACATTTGATCGCAACATCTGGAAAGAAGAGAGAAGGGGGAAAAGGAAGCAAAGCATCCGTGAGTACTCATCCGAAGTACTTGCAAGACTTACATTAGATCTATAGTACATATGCATCGGTATCTGTAAAAAGGGGTAATATCTGTGGGCTAAACTGCAGAATGCCAGAATAAGAGGGGGAAGGCTAGTCCTATTGAAGACTACGCTTCTGGCACCCTCCATCTTGCAGCAGTAGAAGAGAGTAGCCGGTAAGTACCAAGTATCATCGTATAGCAATGAACCTACCCGACGATCCTCTCCTCATCACCCTGTGAGAGAGCGATCACTGAGTTGTACCTAGAACTCATCTAGGTGTGTTTTATTAAGTATCCGGTTCTAGTTGTCAGAGGTCGGAATACAACTCCAAGTCATCCTGTTACCGTGGACAGGCTATTCGAATAGATTACTTCCCCGCAGGGGTGCACCACATTTCCTGACATGCTCGATCACTCTGGTCGGACACACTTTCCTGGGTCATGCCCAGCCTCGGAAGATCAACATGTCGTAGCCCTACCTAGGCTCAACAAAGATACCAGCACGTCGGTCTACATCCTAAGCGCGTAGGGGTCTTGGGCACATCGCCATTTGCACTCATGCTCATCGCGAACGCGGCCGGTGAGCTGACCTAGCCACCTTATACAGGCGCAGGCTAACCCGGTCCAACCCGGCGTGCGCCACCCAGCTGCTGACTCCTGAAGAGCTTCAGCTGATACTACGATGTTGGTTGCCCATATCTTGTCCCGCGTGGCGGTTAGTGCGTATAGGCGAAATAACCGCGGACAACGACCAAGGACCAGGCCACCTATCTCCTAGGTGTCTCAACCTGCCCTGTCGCTCCGCCACAAAGATTCACACAGAGGGCCATCGGGAAAAATGTCCTTTCGGCCCCCAGTCCGCGAATCACTCACAGGTATTCTACGAGCTGACCCGACTTTAGTCACAACATGTATCATGTATTGTATGTATGTATGTATATGTATCCATGATCACCTCTCGAATTGATCACGGCTCGATAGTATAGCATAGCAGACGGACAAGAGTGTAGGGCCACTGATGGAATACTAGCATCCTATACTAAGCATTTAGGATAGCAGGTGAAGTATCAACAACAGTAGCAACAAGGACAAGCTATGCAACAGAATAGGAGCTATCGGAACAACAACAGTAGCAAAACCTAATGCAAGAATAAGAGAGAAGAGAATGGGTGATATCTGGATGATCAAGGGGGTTTTGCTTGCCTGGAAGCTCTGTCGAGAAGGAGGGGTCGTCAACACCGTAGTCGAACGGGGCAGCAGCGGCGTTAGTCTCGATGTCTACCGGAGAGAAGAGGAGGAAGAAACAATGAATACAATGCAAACAGATGCATGACGATGCATGACAAGGCAATAAGCGGTGCTAGGTGTGATCTAACGCGGTGCCAGGTGATACAGGCCAGGATGGAAAACATTTGGGAATGTTTTCCCTAAATTTGGCATTTTTCGGTCAAATGAAACAAAGGGGACGGTTCCATGTTCGCTATGCTAGGGGCATGTGACAGACGAATGGATTGTATATTCAGATTCGTTTGATTTTTCTAAGCAATTTTCATATATAAATTATTTTCATCTGAATTATAGATTATTTTATATTAATTTTCAAAGTTTTAAACATTTTCTATAATTATTTTTAGTTCAAAAATGAACTTATTGCGCCAGCATGATGACGTCATAGTGACATCAGCAGTCAACCAGCTAGTTGACTGGTCAAATTGACGGCTGGGTCCCACCTGTCATACTCTGTGTGTTAAACAGAGTTAATTTAAACTAAACAGAGGTTAATTAGGAAAAGGGCCCCACATGTCAGTGACTTGCTATAATTAATCAAATTAAGTTTATTTAGAAGACAATTTAATTAGTCAAATTAATCAAAGGGGGCCCACATGTCAGCTGCTGGGGCCGGCCCATTCAGCAAGGTTGGCCAGGTCAACCTGGTCAAGGGGGGCCAGCGGGGGCCACTGGGGCCATCGGTCAGTGACCGAGCGGGTGGCCCCGTGGCGGCCACATTGGCACGGCCGACTGTGAGGCTCCGACGACGTAGAATGCGGCGGAGGAGCTCGGGACTTCGCCGGAGATCGGCCGCAGTCGACGGCAGGGCAAACCGAGGGCACCAGGAGGATCCCCGGGCTTGCGCACATCCAGGAGGGGCCGCGGGAGGTCGTGTGGTGGCCTGTGGCGGCGGTGGCTACAAGCAGGGCGACGTCCGGAGTACAGCTTGTGCGGGTGGGGGGCTAGATCACGCAGGCGATCGATCTAAGTCGCGGTAAAGCGCATATGGAGGTCCAGGAGCCCGAGGGACTCACTAGCTCGAGCGGAGGAGCACAAGAGCTAGGTCTCCGACCGCCATGGCGGACGACGGAGCTCGGAGCTCGCGGGCGTCGGGGTTACGGCACAAATCTGATGGGAAAAACAGAGGGGAGATCGAGGGGGCTCACGGTGGTCCTGCAGAGGTCCTAGAGTGGCCTTGGGGGAGAGCTCGCCGTGGCCGGAGTCGATGACGAATGGCGGCGTCCGATGGAGGAAGGAGAGCTCGATCCCCTCGATGTGGGGCTCTCCAGCTTGGTCTCGTGGGTCCAGGCGACGAAGCAGACCACGGCGGGGCGTAGGGACAAGTCCTCAGGCGCCGGGGAGGAGGGTGGCCACGCCGGCGAGGGCAACCATGGCGACGGCGGCGTCGGGAGCTGGTGAATCTGGAGGAGGGGATCTTGGCGAGGAGAGGACGGAGAGGGCGGAGAGGAACGTGTGGGCGAGGGAGGGACAGGAGGGTGGCGTCTAGGGTTAGGGTTGGTCGGGGGTGGCCTTATCCTCCCCGTCGTTCGTCAGCGAGGTGGTGCGGCGGGGCGCGCTCGGGCGGGAGCCCGGTCGGAGGAACATGAGGGGAGGGAGACGACCGGTGGGGTAGGTGGGCCGGCCCAGGTGGGCTAGGCCCGGGGGGAAGGGGCCTTTTCTCTTTTCTTTTTTTTTTCTTTTATTAGTTTTCTGTTTTTATTTTTAGTTTCAAATTATTTTAATTTTATAAAATATAAAACTTGCACCGAAAAGAGTATTATAAATTAGGCCAGTGCCATAATAATTATGGTACTTTAAATAAAATAGTTTGTAACTTTTATAATTCAAAAAGCATTTAAATTATTGTTTTGGCCCCTGTTTTAGTTATTTTTGGGCATTTAAACAGTGTATAAAATGTTGGTTCCACCATGACATTATCCATTGATTATTTGCAACACTTTGAACATTTTTGTTTTACTGTTAGAAGAAATATTATTTTGTCTTTATTTTAATTTTTGAATTCGAACCCGGTTTGGATCAGAGTGAGGTTTAGCAAATTAATTGCGATGACATGGCACCATTAGTGTGTGATTACTGTAGTTGAACTACCGGGGTGTTACAAATCTCCTCCATTAGAAGAAATCTCGTCCCGAGATTTAGGAGGTAGAGTAAGGGGGAAAGATTAGGTTACGAAATTCTAACGGGTCTTTTCGGTCTTGGTTGCTCTTCTCGAAGAGGTTGATCCATTGCGTTGATTTCTTCATTTCTCTGCTTCAGATCATCATGATGAAGTCGGCATCCTTTCTTCGGAAATTCCATCTTACTTACGAATAGGTAAGGGGCAGCTTGACAACGATAGGATGCCATAGGGGGTAATCATCTGTGGTTATCCCATGAATGAACACATGAGTATCTCTCGAGTTGAACAAATAAAACACATCGAGAGCAAAGGAAGAAGGTACAATAAGAAGTTTCAAACGGATAGACAATCGTTCGATGTCTGAAACAAAGTGTGAAAGGGGTATAGAGCAATGAGAATAAGTATTGCGTCTGATAAAAGAATAGATCACTAGGAAGGTGGCCCGTGAATTACATATGAAGTTAAGTGCGAGGAATAACTTTGGCAACAGGGGTGTACAGGAGAGTTAGGTTTCGATCCTGTGGAACTGTGGGTTATGGGCCCACCATGTGGGTTAAAAGTAGAAAGAGCGGTGACATCTTGCACGGTTATGATAGCAAGGTATGTCAGAGGATAGTCTGTCAGTTATGTTGTCAACAACGTTGGTACCAAGGGTAAGGGACGAAGAGAACCATTTTCCTACTCGTTGAAATGAGGCGGACCAATAGGCAAAGTTCTCGTCCACTGGCGGTTATCAGAATGTTATCAACAAGGATCTTACTGACAGCTTAGTAGACCAAGGTGTTTACATAAGCAGGAGAATATTACTGCTTAGATTATATAGACCACAAGAAAGGTTAAACAAAACAATGGAAAGGAAAATGTGATTATCAGATTAAACTGAATAATGGAAAAGAAAATGTGTTTAAACACATAATTCAGGGGTATAACCTTCCCAAGGACAAGCAAAGCATGATATCCATGACAGGATAGAAAGTAGAAAACCATTTAGGTAAGGGGAGAGGAATTTCATGACATTACCCATACAACGGTGTTTGGATAATTGATAAAGAAAATTTAGCATTGCGCTTCAAATGTTCTTATTGCAGATCGGAGTACCACAGACATGCTTCGAGATAGCATTGACATGGTCTTCAAGTAAAGGTCAGACTTTCGATACACAAAGGATCCACCAGGAACAACTTATAGAATAAGTCTTACAATTTCCTCATGGAAGAATGTCTAACCATGCTAAAAAGGAAACTATAACAATAGGTCCTGCGGCCAGGTGTGCTAGGCATGACATCACCTTACCGGGTCATATAAAGACCAATGTTATAACTCTTGGAAATATGTTCCAACCATCATATCTGACCGAGACTCGGATCTGATTGGTGTCACGATACCTCAGACTCGGGATGCCTGAGAAGAAAAGGTGCAACACAAATTGACAAGATGACATTGTATGATTTTCTTGGGAAATGAACTATGGAAGCAAGTTTCGAAATGAGAGTTCATCATTAAACCAAGGAGAGGATGAGGAGGTGGCTGATGGACTCAACGACAATTCATCAAGATTTCCAAAAAGATGGATTTCCATAATTATGTGAACAAGGAGATAACATTTGTCAGATCAAATGATATAATGATGTATGCTCGAGGAAAACATACACAATTAAACATTGGTTGAAAGGTGCACCCGAAATATGGGCTTAGGTAGCATGCTTAGTATTAGAATGGTGATTCAATAACCAATAGTCTAAGAATGGACTGTCGACCATTAACTTCAAAGCAATAGGGTTGCTAGAAGTATAGAATCCAAGCAACTCTGTTCACTTGTTGGTATCCCGGTTAGAATCAGCATGGGGACCAAGAAAGAATGGTGATGGTGAGAAGTATCACTATACCAAGAATTCTTAATGGGTGGAGCAATCCTCACAACATCCTTGTCATAAAAGACAGTAATACTTCAAGGTAGAACATAACATAAGTTGGATAGCAAGGAACTTAAAGTTCATTCAAAACAAGACCAAGGAAAGCATGGATGTGGTCGATGATAACACAAATCATCGAGGGGCAAAGATGGTACTTCTCATCATGAATTTGATTGATATCATGGAAGAGCTCAGAATGTTGATGATGATCACGACACATTTGTCGAGAGGTTTCATGAAGATGTAATCGATCAGTAAGATGATCAAAGATGGAATTGTGAAGCTAAAGGTCAACGGAACCACGGATACTACACAAACTCGGAATCAAGCTTGTTGTTCAAGGCGAAACGATATGATGAGGAAGATCGACGTAAGCTTAACTCATCGTCCAAAATGTGCTCCAGGAAGAAGGACCAGGTAGCACCGTTAAAAATTATCACGATAATGATATAGTCGATCAGGCGAGGAATGACATGATGGAGTATCAAACTTCCCAGCAACAAAGTACTAGGAGTATTGAATCACAGTGTGGATTCGATTCACTGCTCAGTGTTCTCGGTTGACGACAACCCAGAACCCATGGAGTGACTATGATAGGGAAAGGTATTGTTTCACCAAAAATTCATAAGAAGTAGTGCAACAACATGATATCCTCGAGATACCAGGGGGTAATACTCGAAGGTAGATCAAAATAGAGGTTGGGCAGGCGTATTGATCTGCAGAAGACAAGTGCTTTAACTTGTCCAAGAAATGGGATCAAAGACGAACAATCATGAACGGAACCACGGTTGCAAAGGACCAAATCCACAGACACAAGATGAACTTATAACAAGGGGGGTAATCATTTGCACGAGAAGCTTCCATGATAAGATCTGCATAGTGTCCATGGGCATGAACACAAGTTCAAGGTCGACTCCAATTCTCTAATGCATAACTTTCCATTCACTTCTCGCTTTCGATGTAATTGTAGTGTTGGAATTCTATCTGGCGTAACACCAGTTGGATATGACCCATAGGATTTTTTGGTTTCACACAGAGTAGGGAAGGCATAGGTTCAACCCATCAGGGCATCTTAGGAACTTATACCACCAACTTCAAGAGTAAATAACACAAGCTCGATAGAAGAGTATGGTTGACAAAAGCAGAGGATACAATTTACCGATGGCATTATGTATCCGAGGAAAGGCTCACAAGGTTATTGAATATGAAGGACACTGTCAGATAAAATCCAACAAAGGATCTGGTGGTCCACAAGGGATCTGATATGAGCTTCAGTACTCAACCAGAAAAAGAAAGAATGCAAGGAGATCAGATTATAGGAACAACTGACTAATTCAAAGCTCAAATGCAAAGGAATTATGATTTTCAAATCAAGGGATCAGAAGAAAACACTCTGATTAAGGATGGATAAGTTGAATAGGCTTAGGGGTACAATCGATGGCAATTTGATTGGTCGAGAACCAGCTCATGTCTGGAGTGACATCCGAGCCTAAGGGAAGAATTCTAATTGTGACTGATGATTGCGAGCATTCGCAAACATATCAAATCAAATGCTCAATATGACGATGACAAATGATGCTAATGAATAGTGCTAGACATATAGAATTAACCATAGTTCAGGCAGGCAAGAAGAATCTCAAAAGCAGTAAGCTGTAGAGGATTCTCGAAAGAGTAGATAGCATTATGAAGTATCTTGTGAAACACATGAACAACTGGGAATGAACAAATCCTCGATAAGTGTGAGGAATTATTGGTAACTGTATTCATTCGCAAATGGAGTTGCAAGGCAGCAGGCACAAAGGATTCTTAAAGAGTCGGAGAATAATTCGATGCTTCTTGTAATAATAAGAGCGGTTGGCATAAAAGTAAGAATGACAGGTGTATGTATTTATCCATAGGGATATATCGGTGGTAGGGGATCGCAAAAGCGGCGGGCACAAAGTCTCGAGAGAACATCGGAGAGTATCTTCGAAATCTTCTGGTGCACCAAGCAATCATCTAGAGTGAGGGGCTCTCCGGGAGGAAGTAGTTATGAGAACCTAGAGTTAGAGTTAGTAAAATCATTTAACCCGAATAGAAGAGAGATCGGAGTCCAAGAGTATAGATGAGGAATAAAAGATCCTAATACCACCCAATTGTGATGTGGGCCTGTAAGCCACACGACAATGTTAGTAAAAGTTTTCCAAAGACTAGACTCAACTTCGGCAAAGGAGTTGGACAGGGGGTCCTACAGGCAGTCGGCTTTGATACCAACTTGTGACGCCCCCGATTTGACCGTACACTAAGCATGCACGCAAATGTGTACGACCAAGATCAGGGACACACGGGAAGATATCACAACACAACTCTAGACACAAATTAAAGTCATACAGGCTTCATATTACAAGCCAGGGGCCTCGTGAGCTCGAATACATAAGCTCGATCATAAATGAGTTAGCGGAAGCAACAATATCTAAGTACAGACATAAGTTAAACAAGTTTGCCTTAAGAAGGCTAGCACAAAAGTAGCAATGATCGAAAAGGCAAGGCCTCCTCCCTGAGAGCCTCCTAACTACTCATGGTCGTCGGCAGCCTCCACGTAGTAGTAGGCTCTGTCAGGGTTGCAGTAGTCATCGACGGTGGCATCTGGCTCTTGGGATCCGACATCTGATCGCAACATCCGAAAAGAAGAGAGAAGGGGGAAAAGGAAGCAAAGCATCCGTGAGTACTCATCCGAAGTACTCGCAAGACTTACATCAGATCTATACTACATATGCATCGGTATATGTAAAAAGGGGTAATATCTGTGGGCTAAACTGCAGAATGCTAGAATAAGAGGGGGAAAGCTAGTCCTACTGAAGACTACACTTCTGGCAGCCTCCGTCTTGCAGCAGCAGAAGAGAGTAGCTGGTAAGTAACAAGTATCACCGTATAGCAATAATCCTACCCGGTGATCCTCTCCTCATCACCCTGTGAGAGAGTGATCACCGAGTTGTATCTGGAAGTCATCTGGGTGTGTTTTATTAAGTATCCTGTTCTAGCTATCACAGGTTGGAATACAACTCCAAGTCGTCCCGTTACCATGGACACGACTATTCGAATAGACTACTACCCCTGCAAGGGTGCACCACATTTTCCGACATGCTCGATCACTCTGGCCAGACACACTTTCCTGTGTCATGCTCGGCATCAGAAGATCAACACGTCGCAGCCCTACCTAGGCTCAACAGAGAGGCCAGCACGCCGGTCTACATCCTAAGCGTGCAGGGGTCTTGGGCCCATCGCCCTTTGCACTCCTGCATTTTGCGAACGCGGCTGGTGAGCAGACCTAGCCCCCTTATACAAGCACAGGCTTACGCGGTCCAACCTGGCACGCGCCACTCAGTCGCTGATGTCTGAAGAGCTTCGGCTGATACTACGACGTCGGTTGCCCATATCTTGTCCCATGTGGCGGTTAGTGCGTATAGGCCAACAACCCAACTCAGATCAAATATCCAAACTCGTTAAGCACGTTATTATGAAATAACCGTGGACAATGACCAGGGACCAGGCCACCTCTCTCCTAGGTGTCTCAACCTGCCCTGTTGCTCCGCCACAAAGATTCACACAAAGGGTCGTCGGGAAAAATGTCCTTTCAGCCCCCAGTCCATGAATCACTCGCGGGTACTCTACGAGCCGACCTGACTTTAGTCACCACATGTATCATGTATAGTATGTATGTATATATATACCCGTGATCACCTCCCGAAGTGATCACGGCCCGATAGTATAGCAAAGCAGACGAACAAGAGTGTAGGGCCACTGATGGAATACTAGCATCCTATACTAAGCATTTAGGATAGCAGGTAAAGTATCAACAACAGTAGCAACAAGGACATGCTATGCAACAAAATAGGAGCTATCGGAACAACAACAGTAGCAAAACCTAATGCAAGAATAAGAGAGAAGAGAATGAGCGATATCTGGATGATCAAGGGGGTTTTGCTTGCCTGGAAGCTCTGTCGAGAAGGAGGGGTCGTCAACACCGTAGTCGAATGGGGCAGCAGCAGCGTCAGTCACGATGTCTACCGAAGAGAAGAGGGGGAAGAAACAATGAATACAATGGAAACAAATGCATGACGATGCATGACAAGGCAATAACCGGTGCTAGGTGTGATCTAACGCGGTGCCAGGTGATACAGGCTAGGATGGAAAACATCCGGGAATGTTTTCCCGAAGTTTGGCATTTTTTGGTCAGATGAAACGGAGGGGCCTGTTCCATGTTCGCTATTCTAGGGGCATGTGATAGACGAACGGATTGCATATTCGGATTCGTTGGATTTTTCTGAGCAATTTTCATATATAAATTATTTTCATCTGAATTATAGATTATTTTATATTAATTTTAAAAGTTTCAAACATTTTCTATAATTATTTTTAATTCAAAAAAGAACTTATTGCGCCAGCATGATGTCATACTGACGTCAGCAGTCAACCATCCAGTTAACTGTTCAAACTGACGGCTAGGTCCCACCTGTCTTTACTCTGTGTGTTAAACAGAGTTATTTTAAACTAAACAGAGGTTAATTAGGAAAAGGACCCCACGTGTCAGTGACTTGCTAATTAATCAAATTAAGTTTATTTAGAAGGCGGTTTAATTAGTCTAATTAATCAGAGGGGGCCCACATGTTAGCTGCTGGGGCTGGCCTAGTCAGCAAGGTTGACAGGGTCAACCTGGTCAGGCGGGCAACGGGGGGCAACGGGGGCCACTGGGCCACCGGTTAGCGACCCAGCGGGTGGCCCCGGGGCGGCCACTTCGGCGCGGCCGGCTATGAGGCTCCGGCGACGCAGAACGCGGCGAAGGAGCTCAGGACTTTGCCAGAGATAGGCCTCAGTCGATGGCAGGGCAAACCAAGGGCACCAGGAGGATCCCCGGGCTTGCGCGTATCCACGAGGGGCCGCGGGAGGTCGTGGGGTGGCCCGTGGCGGCGGTGGCTTCAATCAAGGCAGCGGGCGGAGTACAGTTTGTGCGGGTGGGGGTAGAGCACGCAGGCGAGCGATCTAAGCCGCGGGGACGTGCATATGGAGGTCTAGGAGCCCGAGGGACTCGCTAGCTCGAGCGGAGGAGCACGGGAGCTGGGTCTCCGACGGCCATCACTACAAAAAAAACCACTTCCGTGATGATACGTGTTTGTCACAGTAGGTCACGTTTTCTGTCATGCATGTACATCCATGACAATTTTATGACAGAATCAAGATAGTCATACCTGTGCTATCGTAGAAGTGTTCCATGACAATACCAAAATTATCATCACGGATGTGTTCACTTCTATGACGATAAATCACGCATCATGGAAGTGCTTTCGTCAAGGGTAAATGACACATGGCATCCACCGTAATGGATCGCCGTTAAGCTATCGGGTCCGGTTTTGGATCCGATAACCCGTTAACAGCAACGACCAATAGCGATTTCCACGTGTAAAAATCTCATTGGCCGAAGGAAACACGTGTCACCTCGTCATTGGGACAGATGTCAACCGCCCAATGGACAAGGGGCGCCTATGATACGTCGACACATGGCAAGGCCCAACAGTGGTACATTTATGTTTAAAAGGCCGGCCCAGCCAAAATTACCGGGCTGGCCCATTAACGGCCTGCTTGTAGATGGCCCATTCACAGTTAAGGCCTGTAGGAATAGTGTCAAATCGGCTCGTCAACGGCCCATTTTAGATTTCTCATCATTGCGGCCCATGGTGAATTCTGGCCCGTTAAGAGTCCGCTAAGTACTTGGGCCGAATTACGGCCCTGTGTGTTTCCGGCCTGTTAAAGGTCCTGCTACATTCGGGCCATTTATTACCCAATGAACCTTTCGGCCCATAAAAGACTGGGATGAAATTGGGCCATATTCGGCCAGGTCTGACATTCGGCCTGTCAGCGGCCCATTGCAGATTTGGGCCACTTCCAGCCTGTTGTGCTTTTCGGCCTATTAACGTCGGACAAAGCCCATGGGCCATATGTGGCCCAACGTCACATCGGGCCTACTAAAGGCCCATATACTTGCTCATACAAATCAAGCCCAACCGCACTTCCGGCCTGTTAAAGGCCCGTCTAGTAGGTCGGCGCATTTACGGCCCGTCTGACTTTCGGCCCGTGAACGATCCGAATTTTAAATGGGCCACCAGGAGCTGAGATACATTTCGGCCTGCTAATGACCAGTGGCTTATTTGGCACATATCAGGCCCAATCATCTTTCGACCTCTTAAAAGTCATGGGCATAATCGGGCCCAATTATGGCCCAATCTGACTTTCGGCCTACTAAAGGCCCTTCTTATTTATGGGCCATATTAGGCATGCGAGATATTTTCACATGTTAAGGGCATGTTGTTACTAAGGGCCCAAATTATGTTAGGCCTGTTAACGGCCCACTGCGGGTAAAGGCCTATCAAAAATAAGAAAGCTTATACTGATTTAGGCCCAGATATTTTAAGTTGGTTACATGCCGATTATGGCCCATAATCATTTTTAGCCGAATTGGAATTGTGGGCCCGAGTAATGTTGGCCCGTCGGGCTCCTACGTTGCTTTCGGCCGAAAGGAGATCTATGATGCCTAATACATTACTAAGATGAACTTACACTATACAAAAATAGCGTCATAATTTCTCCGGCCTTTGGCAGCACGATAAATGTTGTATCACAACAAAATAAATTACAGACATACAACAAAAGGCCTGTTGGCATAAAAGTTTACAGTCCTTGCACCATCAGATGTATAGAAGCACAGATCATTTGACCTGAGTGCTAATGTTTCAGGCTGTAGAATCTGATGGAGCAGCATGACCTTCCCCTTTTTTCCGCCATTGCTCTTGAACAACGAAGCAAATGTCTGATAGTCTGGTTTCAAAACCATTCATATCTTGACGACATTTGTCAACCACTATTATTGTTTCAGAAACGACGTCCATTAGGGATTGGACTTGTGTTTGGAGCACAGATATATCACTCTATCTAGCCAGAAGATTTTGTTCATTAGGCGATTTGGACGAGGTTACCTTGACAACCAACCCAGAATTACGCAGGAAGGTGCTTTTTGCACTGTTAGCGGAGAGATACTGACGCACTGCAGAAAGAGGTGACATTGTGCCTGTGGTAGCGTCGTCACCTTCAGGTGCTTGTGGCTGTTCAATCATTTGTTCCATAGCTTGCTGAAAGTTTGAATTTGTAGATTAGTGTACCAGATAAGTTACTAATCAGACAAAAACAAACAAAATAGGTTTCACGTTTATACATAACTTATTCTGGTGAGCTACTGTAATACATTAGCTTGTATTGTAGTGCTAACTACATAATAAAATCACTTTCGGAACATATGTCCACGTAGCATGCCTACTGTATTGTCTATTTCCTCACATTCATTGACATCTAAGGATAAAGGAGACATGGTTTAAAGTAGGTTGAACATAGTATGACATCATTCATATCACGGGCAAACAGATATCAAACAAATGGGCTATTGTATCATTGTGTGGGCATGTGAACATCACAACTAGATTACTGATCAAGACCAAAGGAATATCCTTCCTCTCTTTTAAACCGTGTAAGGTGAAATGATACGTTAAGACAACTGTGTATAAAAGTGAACAGAGTAACTGACATTGGCTGCAAACCAAGCAGTTAAATGAACACGTCACAGTAACAAGCAGTTCAAAGGCATGAGGAGTAAGGACTTACAACAACGGCTTGAACTGGTGTGCTCATGCCCTTCATCTTGCTGGTGTGACAATCCTTGAATATTTGCACTTCATTCGGTTCAAGTTCTTTTTGGTCCGCACGGGCTTTCTGTTGGAAATATGCCCTAGAGGTAATAATAAAATAGTTATTATTATATTTCCTTGTTCATGATAATTGTCTATTGTTCATGCTATAATTGTATTAACCGGAAACCGTAATACATGTGTGAATACATAGACCACAATATGTCCCTAGTGAGCCTCTAGTTGACTAGCTCGTTGATCAATAGATGGTTGTGGTTTCCTGACCATGGACATTGGATGTCATTGATAACGGGATCACATCATTAGGAGAATGATGTGATGGACAAGACCCAATCCTAAGCATAGCACAAGATCGTGTAGTTCGTTTGCTAGAGCTTTTCTAATGTCAAGTATCATTTCCTTAGACCATGAGATTGTGTAACTACCGGATGCCGTAGGAATGCTTTGGGTGTATCAAACGTCACAACGTAACTGGGTGACTATAAAGGTGCACTACAGGTATCTCCGAAAGTGTCTGTTGGGTTGGCACGAATCGAGACTGGGATTTGTCACTCCATATGACGGAGAGGTATCTCTAGGCCCACTCGGTAATGCATCATCATAATGAGCTCAATGTGACTAAGGAGTTAGCCACGGGATCTTGTGTTACGGAACGAGTAAAGAGACTTGCCGGTAACGAGATTGAACGAGGTACGGGGATACCAACGATCGAATCTCGGGCAAGTAACATACCGATGGACAAAGGGAATTGTATACGGGATTGATTGAATCCCCGACATCGTGGTTCATCCGATGAGATCATCGTGGAACATGTGGGAGCCAGTATGGGTATCCAGATCCCGCTATTGGTTATTGGCCAGAGAGGTGTCTCGGTCATGTCTGCATGGTTCCCGAACCCGTAGGGTCTACACACTTAAGGTTCAGTGACGCTAGAGTTGTAATGGGAATAGTATGTGGTTACCGAAGGTTGTTCGGAGTCCCGGATGAGATCCCGGACGTGACGAGGAACTCCGGAATGGCCCGGAGGTGAAGATCGATATATTGGACGAAGGGTATTGGAGTCCGGAATTGTTCTGGGAGTACCGGGTGACGACCAGCGTGACCGAAAGGAGTTTCGGAGGCCCCGGCAAGCGTTGAGGGGCCTTATGGGCCAAGGGGAAGGGGCACACCAGCCCACTAAGGGGCTGTGCGCCCCTCCCACCCCATCTCACGTAACCTGGAGAGGTGGGGGCGCCTCCCCTAGGGCAGCCGCCCCTCCTGGCTTGGGGGGCAAGTTTCCTAGGGGTGGGGGCGCCTAAACCCATCTAGGGTTTCCCCTGTGGCCGCCACCCCTCCCCTAGGGAAACCCTAGGGCGCCTCCTCCTCCCCCCCCCCTTCCCCTATATATAGTGAGGGATAGAGAGGGCTGCAGGACACCCCTTCCCTGGCGCAGCCCCTCCCCCTCTCCAACACCTCCTCCTCCTCCGTAGTGCTTGGCGAAGCCCTGTCGGAGAACCACGAGCTCCTCCACCACCACGCCGTCGTGCTGCCGGAGTTCTCCCTCAACTTCTCCTTTCCCGTTGCTGGATCAAGAAGGAGGAGACGTCCCCGGGCTGTACGTGTGTTGAACGCGGAGGCGCCGTCCGTTCGGCGCTTGGATCGGATCTTCCGCGATTTGAATCGCCGCGAGTACGACTCCATCAACCGCGTTCTTGTAACGCTTCCGCTTAGCGATCTTCAAGGGTATGAAGATACACTCCTCTCTCTCTTGTTGCTAGTCTCTCCATAGATTGATCTTGGTGATGCGTAGGAAATTTTTTGATTTACTACTACGTTCCCCAACAGTGGCATTATGAGCTAGGTCTATGCGTAGATTCTATGCACGAGTAGAACACAAAGTAGTTGTGGGCGATGATTTGGTCAATTTGCTTACCGTTACTAGTCTTATCTTGATTCGGCGGCATTGTGGGATGAAGCGGCCCGGACCGACCTTACACGTACGCTTACGTGAGACAGGTTCCACCGACTGACATGCACTTGATGCATAAGGTGGCTAGCGGGTGTCTGTCTCTCCCACTTTAGTCGGATCGGATTCGATGAAGAGGGTCCTTATGAAGGGTAAATAGCAATTGGCATATCACCGTTGTGGCTTTTGCGTAGGTAAGAAACGTTCTTGCTAGAAACCCATAGCAGCCACGTAAAACATGCAAACAACAATTAGAGGACGTCTAACTTGTTTTTGCAGGGTTTGCTATGTGATGTGATATGGCCAAAAGGATGTGATGAATTATATACGTGATGTATGAGATTGATCATGTTCTTGTAATAGGAATCACGACTTGCATGTCGATGAGTATGAAACCGGCAGGAGCCATAGGAGTTGTCTTAATTTATTTTATGACCTGCGAGTCAATGTAAACACCATGTAATTACTTTACTTTATTGCTAACCGTTAGCCATAGTAGTAGAAGTAATAGTTGGCGAGACAACTTCATGAAGACACGATGATGGAGATCATGATGATGGAGATCATGGTGTCATGCCGGTGACGATGGTGATCATGCCACGCCTCGAAGATGGAGATCAAAAGCGCAAGATGATATTGGCCATATCATGTCACTTTATGATTTGCATGTGATGTTTATCATGTTTACATCTTATTTGCTTAGAACGACGGTAGCATAAATAAGATGATCCCTCACTAAAATTTCAAGAAATGTGTTCCCCCTAACTGTGCACCGTTGCGAAGGTTCGTTGTTTCGAAGCACCACGTGATGATCGGGTGTGATAGATTCTAACATTCGCATACAACGGGTGTAAGCCAGATTTACACATGTGAAACACTTAGGTTGACTTGACGAGCTAGCATGTACAGACATGGCCTCGGAACACGAGAGACCGAAAGGTCGAACATGAGTCGTATGGTAGATGCGATCAACATGGAGATGTTCACCGTTGATGACTAGTCCGTCTCACGTGATGATCGGACACGGCCTAGTCGATTCGGATCATGTATCACTTAGATGACTGGAGGGATGTCTATCTGAGTGGGAGTTCATTAAATAATTTGATTAGATGAACTTAATTATCATGAACATAGTCTAAATTGTCTTTGCAAATTATGTTGTAGATCAATAGCTCGTGCTTTAGCTCCCTGTTTAATACGTTCCTAGAGAGAGACTAAGTTGAAAGATATTGTGAGCAATAATGCGGACTGGGTCCGTGATCTGAGGATTGTCCTCATTGCTGCACAGAAGGCTTATGTCCTTAATGCACCGCTCGATGCGGCAGCCCTCAAGCGTCGTTTGTAGATGTTTTGAACATCTGACAGGCACGTTCTGATGACTACTTGATAGTTCAGTGCATCATGCATTACGGCTTAGAATTGAGGCTCCAAAACATTTTGAACATCACGGAACATATGAGATGTTCTAAGAGCTAAAATTGGGATCTCAGGCTCGTGCCCGCGTTGAGAGGTATGAGACCTCCAACAAGATTCTTTGCCTACAAGATGAAGTAGAATAGCTCAATCAGTGAGCATGTGCTCAGATTGTCTGGGTACTACGATCACTTGAATCGAGTGGGAGTTAATCTTCCAGATAAGATAGTGATTAATATAGTTCTCCAAGTCACTGCCACCTAGCTACTAGAGCTTCGTGATGAACTATAACATGCCAGGGATGGATAAGATGATCCCTGAGCTATTCGCGATGTTTGACACCGCGAAGGTAGAAATCAAGAAGGAGCATCAAGTGTTGATGGTTAGTAAAACCACTAGTTTCACAAAGGGCAAGGGCAAGAAGGGAAACTTCATGGATGGCAAGTCAGTTGCTGCTCCAATGAAGAAACCCAAGGTTGAACCCAAACTTGAGACTAGGTGCTTCTGTTATGAGGAGAACGGTTGCTGAAGCGGAACAACCCTAGACATTTGGTAGATAAGAAAGCTGGCAACATCGACAGAAGTATATTTGATATACGTGTTATTGATGTGTACCTTGCTAGTAATCCTAGTAGCACCTAGGTATTGGATACCGGTTCGGTTACTAAATGTTAGTAACTCAAAATAAAAGCTACGGAATAAAAGGAGGCTAGCTAAGGGTGAGGTGACGATGTGTGTTGGAAGTGTTTCCAAGGTTGATGTGATCACCATCGCACACTCTCTCGGGATTAGGGATGAACCTAAATAAATGTTATTTGGTGTTTGCGTTGAGCATGAACGTGATTAGATCATGTTTATTGCAATACGGTTATTCATTTAAGTTAGAGAATAATGGTTATTCTATTTACATGAATAATACCTTCAATGGTCATGCACCCAATGTGAATGGTTTATTGAATCTCGATCGTAGTAATACACATGTTCATAAAAGATGCAAAGTTAATAATGATAGTACCACATACTTGTGGCACTGCCGCTAAAGGTCATATTGGTGTAAAGCGCATGAAGAAACTCCATGCTGATGGATCTTTGGACTCACTCGATTTCGAATTGGTTGAGACATGCGTACCATGCCTCTTAGGCAAGATGACTGAGACCCCGTTTCTGGTATAATGGAGCGGGCTAGTAACTTATTGGAAATAATACATGTTGATGTATGCGGTCCAATGAGTGTTGTAGCATGCAATGGATATCATTATTTTCTTACCTTCACATGATGATTTGAGTGGATATGAGTATATTTACTTAATGAAACACAAGTCTAAAACGTTTGAAAAGTTCAAACAAATTCAGAGTGAAGTCTAAGATCATCGTGACAAGAAGATAAAAATGTCTATGATATGATCGTGGAGGTGAATATCTGAGTTACGAGTTTTGTATACAACTTAAGACAATGTGAAAGTTGTTTCACAACTCACGCCACCTGGAACACCATAGTGTGATGGTGTATCCGAACGTCGTAGTCGTACTCTATTGGATATGGTGCGTGCTATGATGTCTCTTATCAATTTGCCACTATCGTTTCGAGGTTAAGCATTAGAGACAACTACATTCACTTTAAATAGGGCACCATCTAAATTCCGTTGAGATGTCACCGTATGGTTTGGCAGAAACCTAAGCTGTCATTTCTCAGAGTTTGGGAATACGACGCTTATGTCTGATAAGCTCGAACCCAAAGCGGAAAATGCCTTCTATCTCAGATCCGAGGGCAAAGTATTTGTTGCTAAAAAGGGTCCTTTCTCTAGAAAAGGTTTCTCTCGAAAGAATTGAGTGGGAGGAAGATAGAACTTGATGAGGTTGTTGAACCTTTGTTTCAACCAAAGAGTAGCGCAGCGCAGAAAGATGTTTCTGCGAAGCCTACGTCAGTTGAAGAGGAAGTTAATGGTGATGATCATGAAGCTTTGGATCAAGTTACTATCGAACCTCGTAGGTTGACAAGGACGCGTACTGCTCCTGAGTGGTACGGCAACCCTGTCTTGGAGGTCATGTTGTTGGACAACAATGAACCTACAAACTATGGAGAAGCGATGATGGGCCCGGATTCCAACAAATGGCTAGGAGCCATGAAATCCGAGATAGGATCCATGTATGAGAACAAAGTACGGACTTTGGTGGACTTGCCCGTTGATCGGCAAGCCGTTGAGAATAAATGGATCTTTAAGAAGAAGACAGACGCTGATGGTAATGTCACCATTTATGAAGCTCGACTTGTCTCAAAGAAGTTTCCGACAAGTTCAAGGAGTTGACTGTGATGAGACTCTCTCAATCATAGCGATGCTAAAGTCTGTTAGAATTATGTTAGCAGTTGCTGCATTTTCATTTACGAAATATGGCAGATGGATGTCAAAACAAAGTTTCCTTGACGGTTTCCGTGAGGAAAGGTTGTATGTGATACAACCAGAAGGTTTTGTCGATCCTAAGGATGCTAAAAGGTATGCAAGCTCCAGCAATCCTTCGATGGACAGGAGCAAGCATCTCGGAGTTGGAATATACGCTTTGATGAGGTGATCAAAGTTTTTGAGTTTATACAAAGTTTATGAGAAACTTGTATTTACAAGAAAGTGAGTGGGAGCACTACAACATTTCTGATAAGTATATATGGATGACATATTGTTGATCAGAAATGATGTAGAATTTCTGGAAAGCATAAAGGGTTGTTTGAATGGATTTTTTCAAAGGAAGACCTGGGTAAAACTGCTTACATGTTGGGTATCAAGATCTATAGAGATAGATCAAGACGCCTGATAAGACTTTCACAGAACACATACCTTGACATGATCTTGAAGGAGTTCAAGATGGATCAGTCAAAGAAGGAGTTCTTGCCTGAGTTGTAAGGTGTGAAGTTAAGACTTAAAGCTCAACCACGGCAGAAGAAAGAGAAAGGACGAAGGTCGTCCCCTATGCCTTAGCCAAAGGCTCTATACAGTATGCCATGTTGTGTACCGCACCTGATATGTGCCTTGCCACGTGTTTGGCAAGGGGGTACAAGAGTGATCCAGGAGTGGATCATTTGGACAGCGGTCAAAATTATCCTTAAAAGAATAAGGAAATGTTTCTCGGTTTTGGAGGTGATAAAGAGTTCGACCTGAAGGGTTACGTCGATGCAAGCTTTAACACCTATCCGGATGACTCTGAGTAGCAAACCGGATACGTATAGTGGAGCAACCATTTGGAATAGCTCCAAGTGGAGCGTGGAAGCAGCATTTACAATATGACCTAGAGATTTGCGAAGTACAGACCCATTGACTAAAACCTCTCTCACAAGCAGAACATGATCAAACCCCAGAACTCATTGAGTCTTAATCACATGATGATGTGAACTAGATTATTGACTCTAGTAAACTTTTTGGGTATAGTCACATGGCGATGTGGACTATGAGTGTTAATCACATGGCGATGTGAACTAGATTATTGACTCTAGTGCAAGTGGGAGACTGTTGGAAATATGCCCTAGAGGCAATAATAAAATAGTTATTATTATATTTCCTTGTTCATGATAATTGTCTATTGTTCATGCTATAATTGTATTAACCGGAAATCGTAATACATGTGTGAATACATAGACCACAATATGTCCCTAGTGAGCCTCTAGTTGACTAGCTCGTTGATCAATAGATGGTTGTGGTTTCCTGACCATGGACATTGGATGTCGTTGATAACGGGATCACATCATTAGGAGAATGATGTGATGGACAAGACCCAATCCTAAGCATAGCACAAGATCGTGTAGTTTGTTTGCTAGAGCTTTTCTAATGTCAAGTATCATTTCCTTAGACCATGAGATTGTGTAACTACCGGATGCCGTAGGAATGCTTTGGGTGTATCAAACGTCACAACGTAACTGGGTGACTATAAAGGTGCACTACAGGTATCTCCGAAAGTGTCTGTTGGGTTGGCACGAATCGAGACTGGGATTTGTCACTCCATATGACGGAGAGGTATCTCTGGGCCCACTCGGTAATGCATCATCATAATGAGCTCAATGTGACTAAGGAGTTAGCCACAAGATCATGTGTTATGGAACGAGTAAAGAGACTTGCCGGTAACGAGATTGAACGAGGTACAGGGATACCAACGATCGAATCTCGGGCAAGTAACATACCGATGGACAAAGGGAATTGTATACGGGATTGATTGAATCCCCGACATCGTGGTTCATCCTATGAGATCATCGTGGAACATGTGGGAGCCAGTATGGGTATCCAGATCCCGCTATTGGTTATTGGCCAGAGAGGTGTCTCGGTCATGTCTGCATGGTTCCCGAACCCGTAGGGTCTACACACTTAAGGTTCGGTGACGCTAGAGTTGTAATGGGAATAGTATGTGGTTACCGAAGGTTGTTCGGAGTTCCGGATGAGATCCCGGACGTGACGAGGAACTCCGGAATGGTCCGGAGGTGAAGATCGATATATTGGACGAATGGTATTGGAGTCCGGAATTGTTCTGGGAGTACCGGGTGACGACCAGCGTGACCGAAAGGAGTTTCGGAGGCCCCGGCAAGCGTTGGGGGGCCTTATGGGCCAAGGGGAAGGGGCACACCAGCCCACTAAGGGGTTGTGCGCCCCTCCCACCCCATCTCACGTAACCTGGAGAGGTGGGGGCGCCTCCCCTAGGGCAGCCGCCGCTCCCGGCTTGGGGGGCAAGTTTCCTAGGGGTGGGGGCGCCCAAACCCATCTAGGGTTTCCCCTGTGGCCGCCACCCCTCCCCTAGGGAAACCCTAGGGCGCCTCCTCCTCCCCCCTTCCCCTATATATAGTGAGGGATAGAGAGGGCTGCAGGACACCCCTTCCCTGGCGCAGCCCCTCCCCCTCTCCAACACCTCCTCCTCCTCCGTAGTGCTTGGCGAAGCCCTGTCGGAGAACCACGAGCTCCTCCACCACCACGCCGTCGTGCTGCCGGAGTTCTCCCTCAACTTCTCCTTTCCCTTTGCTGGATCAAGAAGGAGGAGACGTCCCCGGGCTGTACGTGTGTTGAACGCGGAGGCGCCGTCCGTTCGGCGCTTGGATCGGATCTTCCGCGATTTGAATCGCCACGAGTACGACTCCATCAACCGCGTTCTTGTAACACTTCCGCTTAGCGATCTTCAAGGGTATGAAGATACACTCATCTCTCTCTTGTTGCTAGTCTCTCCATAGATTGATCTTGGTGATGCGTAGGAAATTTTTTGATTTACTACTACGTTCCCCAACACTTTCCTCTGTATTTGGAACAAATCAATATAGATACGATAATATGACACAACAAAAATTAGGAAATAGCAGCTATTTACAAGAGCCTCGCAGTGTGCAATATAGCTACGAGATCCTGTTGTCTGTTGGAATTTCACTTTAGAATGGTTGGTCTTGTTCTTCAGACAGTTAGCCTAGAAGAAGATAGACTTGTAAGGCACATACGTAAATACGAGTTCAATATGTGATCTAATCACAAACATATAACCTACCTGGTACTTTGGATCAGACCAGTGTTTAACAAGGGTTGTCCAGTTTTCATCCGTAATATATTCCACTGGAGATGTTTGGGCGATTTCATTGTTAGCCTTGCCTTCAAAGTGAGTTTTTCTAAGGTGATACCAATACTATCGCAGAGCAGACTGAAAAACATGAGTGCATGCTTGTTTAGTTGCATCATCTGTCGGATCCAACTTGAACCTCATCTGTTGAAAAAAGAATGGGAGTCTCATTAGGAGGAAGCAAGAAAGTATGGGACAGAGCAAGACAATATTACAAATTGCGATGAATAACATTACGTATGGATAAATGGTCAAGGAAGGTGTTAAACTGGGTATCGTCTTTCGCATTCCTGTAGTGGATCCACGTTGGGAGGATACGTGCATGACACCTAATGGCAACGGCTGCCTCTGATACTAACTTGGCTGACTCTGTAACATCACGGTGCCTTTTTAAACCTTCCTCAAAATAGATCTCCATTCTTCCTCCTTTAGATTTTGTTAATCTATCAAGCATTATCCCTGATGTCTGTTTCCTCTTGCGTCGTGGTGCTAGTTCAACAACGAATATGGAAAGTGTTAGTGCACATCAAACTGTGAGAGTACATATAAAGGAGCATGCAACTGCAACTTGACTCGGCCAGGTACAGTCTTGGTGTTGATGCTCATGAGGTTCATATGATCTTGCCAAGTCCTGTAGTGTTAGCAGTGCTTCAGAAGTAGTGTTAGGTGTGAAGGCAGCTTGGGAACATGCCACTTGCGGAGAAAATGAACAAGTAACTCGTTGAGATGTCGGTACAGTTGAAGGAGGTGCTGCAGCTGGTGGAGCAGGGGATACTATGTTTGTAGATTTAGCCGGTGGACTTGGACCTTCTACTGCACTATAAGTACCAACAGAATCTTGAGGGAAGATCCTTTTCCGTTGCACCCGGCGAGTAACACCATTCCCTACTATATTCTTTTCCTTTCTCTTTTTCGACTTTGCCATGTCAAGACGTACCCACAACACAAAAGAATAAAATTCGCTCTTCGGAACTCATTAATGCATGATATAGATGAGCAATACTTTGATGTAAGACAACCATATGAGGAGGATGGAATATGTAAGAAAAACAGGACAGCATGACATATTCACACCTATGATGTGTAAACTAAGCAGAAGGATTTTCAAGATATTAGAAGCAATGCAAGCTAGACACCATATGAAAGATGCAACCAATATCACTCTACCAAGTTAAAAGTGTCTTGTCATAAGTGGTATTTTGAAAAATTAGAAGCAGTACAACCTAGAAATCAATGCAACATGCAACCAATATCACACTGCCAAGTTAAAAGCATCCAATCATAAGTGATTGATGTGACATACACAACAGCAGTACTTTGATGTAAGAACATGGTAAGATAGATAGATGCAGTGTATTCTAGAAATAGAAAGGCATGTCATATGCACATGTATAACGTATAAACTCAGCAGGTGCAATTTAATCAAATTAGAAGAAATACAAGCTAGACACCATATGCAACATGAAACCAATTATTAGACTATCAACTTAGAGCAAGCACCTGAGATGGTGGAGTAGGGGAGATGAACTCATCATATAGACTTGGGACTTCAACTGTAGTAGCAGTAGCAGGGGAAAATCTAGAGAGCCTCCGTTTGCGTCGGTCCGGAGGACCACCAACATCCCCTAACTTACGCTTTTCCTTCCTCTTTTTTGATATTGCCTTCTGAAGTCAAAACCACAAGAAAGGGAATAAAATTAGCTCTGCATAACTCGTTGATGCATGATACAGACGAACACTACTTTGATGCAAGGCAAGCGCATGATAGGAGGATGGAATATATATGAAAAGAAGGACAGCATTGCATGAAGCAGTAGAAGCTAGAAGACAATGCAAGATGCAACCTATAGTGTCTTATGGGTAAATGATTGTTGCAGGATACACAACAGTACTTTGATGTAAGAACATGGTGTGATAGACAGATTTATTATGTTCTAGAAACATGAACATGTGTCATATTGACAAGTATAAGTTGTAAGCTACGCAAATGCAATTCAACAAAATTATGAGCAATACCAACTAGACATCATACGGAGCACACAACCACATATAACAGTGCCAAGTTAGAGCAAGCACCTATGATGGTGGAGTAGGAGAGATGTGCTCATCATCTACATAGCTACGTTGACTGTCCAGCCTTGTGTTGTCTTGTGAATCTTGCTGGGAGGATGGCGGAGTAGAATCTGTAGAGACCCTCTGTTTGAGTTGCTCCGAAGGACCACCATCATCCACTGCCTTACTAATTTCCTTCCGCTGTATTGATTTTGCATTGCAAAGTCAAACCGATAAGAAAATGGAAAAAAAATCCGCTCTTCAGAACTCATTCAAGCATGATACTGACAAACACTACGTGGATGAAAGGCAAACACATGATACGAGGATGGAATATGTACGAAAAACAGGACGGCGTGACATATTCAGACCTATGATGTGGTAACTAAGCAGAAGGCATTTCAACAAATTAGAAGCACTGCAAGCTAGACCTTTTTTTTAGAAAAGGAGGTTGACCTCCGGCCTCTGCATCAATCGATGCATGCAGCCATATGAAAGATGCAACCAATATCAGTCTGCCAAGTTAAATCTATCTGGCAGTACATGCTAGAAATCATATGCAAGAGGCAACCAATATCACAGTGGCCACTTAAAGATGTCTCATCATAAGTGACTGATGCAGGATACGCAAGAACAGTAGTCTGATGTAAGAACATGGTGTGATCAGATATAGTATGTTCTAGAAACAGGAACACGTGTCATATTCACTGGTATAATGTGTAAAGTAAGCAGATGCAATATAACAAAGTTAGAAGCAATACAAGCTATTCATCATACGCAACATGCAAACCAAAGAGTGCCAAGTTAGAGTAGACACCTGTGATGGTGGAGTAGGGGAGATGTGTTCATCATCTACACAGCTACGTTGACTGTCTAGCCTTGTGTTGTCTTGCGAATCTTCTTGGGAGGATGGCGAAGTAGAATCAGTAGAGACCCTCCGTTTTAGTTGCTCGAAAGGACCACCATCGTCCAATGCCTTACAAATTTCCTTCCGCTTTATTGATTTTGCATTGTGAAGTCAAACAGATAAGAAAAAGGAATAAAATTCGCTCTTCAGAACTCATCCATGCATGATACTGACGAACACTACTCTGATGAAAGGCAAACTCATGACACGAGGATGGAATATGTATGAAAAACTGGACGCATGACATATTCAAACCTATGATGTGGAAACTAAGCAGAAGGCACTTCAACAAATTAGAAGCACTGCAAGCTAGACACCATATGGAAGGTGCAACCAATATCACTCTGCCAAGTTAAAACTGTCTCATCATATGTGGCGTTCAACAAATTAGAAACAGTACATGCTAGAAATCATATTCAAGACGCAACCAATATCACACTGCCAACTTAAAGGTGTCTCATAATAAGTGATTGATGCAGGATACACAAGAACAGTAGTTTCATGTAAGAACATGGTGTGACAGACATATATAGTATGTACCAAAAACAGGAAGGCGTGTCATATTCACACATATAATGTGTAAGCTAACCAGATGCAATTTTCACTAATTAGAAGCAATACAAGCTGGACACCATATGCAACATGCAACCAGATATCACACTGCCAAGTTAGAGCAAGCATCTGGGATGGTGGAGTAGGGGAGCAGAGACTTGGAACTTGTGATGCACTAGCAGAAAGAGGAGAATCCATACAGATGCTCCGTCTACGTTGCTGCAGAGGACCACCATCATCGCCTTCCTTACTCTTTTCCTTCCTCTTTTTTGATTTTACCTTGTCAAGTCAAACCCACAAGAAAAAGGAATAAAATTTGCTCTTCAAAACTCATTGATGCATGATACTGACGAACACTACTTTGATGTAAGGCAACCACATGATAGGAGGATGGAATATGTATGAAAAACAGGACAGCATGACATATATATTGACATGTATGATGTAGAAAGTGTAAACTAAGCAGAAGGTGTTTGAACTAATTAGAAGTAACGCAAGCTAGACACCATATGAAAGATGAAACCAATATCACTCTGCCAGGTTAAAAGGGTGGCCTCATAAGGGTATTTCAACAAATTAGAAGCAATACATGTCAACACCGCAACAGGCTAGAAATCATATGCAATATGCAACGAATAAAGGTGTCTCATCGTAAGTGATTGATGTAGGATAACCAAGAGCGGTAGTTTCATGTAAGAACATGGTTAATGGATAGATGTAAGTATGTACCAAATACAGTAAGGCATGTCATATTCACATGTATAATGTGTAAACTAAGCAGATGCAATTTACCCTAATTAGAAGCAATACAAGCTAGACACCATATGCAACATGCAACCACATATCACACTATGAAGTTAGAGCAAGCACCTGTGATGGTGGTGTAGGGGAAATGAGGTCTTCAACTACAGAGCTACATTGAATATCTTCATTTAGACTTGCTGTTTCTTGAGAATCATGTGGGGAGGATGAAAGTGCACTCTTTATAAGAGTAGCGCGTCTCATACTAACCCACGGGCGTGACTGTCTCATCATAAGTGATAGATGCAGGACACACAAGAATAGTAGTTTGATGTAAGAACATGGTGTGATAGGCAGATGTAGTATGTACCAAAAACAGGAAGGTGTGTCATATTCACATGTATAATGTGTAAGCTAAGGAGATGCAATTTAACAAATTAGACGCAATACAAGCTAGGCACCATATGCAACATGCAATCAGATATCACAATGCCATGTTAGAGCAAGCACCTGGGGTTGTGGAGTAGGGGGGTTGAGATTTAGAACTTGCGCTGCAGTAGGAGTAGCAGGAGAATCTGCAGAGATCATCTGTTTCGGTTGCTCCAGAGACCACCATCATCCCGTGTGTTCATCCTTTTAGATTTTGCCTTGTCAAGTCAAACCCACAAGAAAAAGGAATGAAATTCGCTCTTCCAAATTCGTTGATGCATGATACTAATGAACACAACTTTTATGTAAGGCAACCGCATTGTAGGAGGATGGAATATGTACGAAAAACGCTAAGCATAAGGCATTTCAACAAATTAGAAGCAATGCAAGCCAGACGTCATATGAAAGATCCAACCAAAATCACTGTACCAAGTTAAAAGTGTCTCGTCATAAGTGGCATTTCAACTAATTAGAGGCAGTACATGCTTGAAATGATATGCAAGATGCAACCAATATCACACTGTCAATTTGAAGGTGATTGATGCGGGATAAACAAGAAAAGTAGTTTGATGTAAGAACATGGTTAATAGAAAGACGTAGTATGTACCAAAAACAGGAAGGCATGTCATATTCACATGTATAATGTGTTAACTAAGCAGATGCGGTTTACACTAATTAGAAGCAATACAAGGTAGACACCATATGCAACATGCAACCACATATCACACTGCCAAGTAAGAGCAAGCACCTGCGATGGTGGTGTAGGGGAAATGCGGTCATCAACTACAGAGCTACTTTGACTATCTTCATCTAGCCTTGTTGTTTCTTGAGAATCATGTGGGGAGGATGACACTGCACTCTTTAAAAGAGTAGCGTGTCTCACAGTAACCCACTGGCGTGACTGTCTCATCATAAGTGATTGATGAGGGATACACAAGAGCATTAGTTTGATGTAAGAACATGGTTAATAGACAGATGTAGTATGTATCAAAAATAGGAAGGCATGTCATTATCAAAGGTATACTCTGTAAAGTAAGCATATGCAATTTAACAAAATTGGAAGCAATACAAGCTAGACACCATATGCAACATGCAACCACACATGACAGCGCGAAGTTAAAGCAAGCACCTGGGATGGTGGTTCATGGCGAACGAGATCATCATCTGCAGAGCTATGTTTACTGTCTCCATCTGCTGACACTACACCCTTTAGAACGTTGAAACGCTTATTGCTTATCCTCAAATTATACTAGAGCGACTTCTGTCTTTTCTTTTGTGTATTTATCAACAGAGCGTCAGAGTCTAAAATACCCATGCATAAAAAAACAATAGTGTGAGTATGGGTGAAGTGTGTGCACAAGTAGTACACTGTAAAAGTAGCAGATAGCAAGTGTGTGAGAAATAAATGAGGGAGACATATTATAGCTCCACAACATGTATGGCACACAAAATTAGATTATAGGATTTTGAAATATGAGCACAGGGATGATTTGGAAATGCAGGTACTCCTCCAGCACACCACAAGATGTGGTCCTATGTAAATAACAGTCAACTAAAAACAAATAGGTCAGTCCATTTTTTCTGCACCGTCTGGTGTACAAAGAACGGGCAGATGGCCTTCATCTACCTCCAGCCAGTCAGTGTTGACGATCTTCCTTGAAACGCCAGCGACCACCGGCCCAGTCCCCTGCCTCCGCCCTCCCCTCGACCTCACCGCACCGCCGTGCTTGGCACCGCCCCCTGGCCATCCCTTCAAGCCCCGCCAACCTCCAGATCGGGCGCAAGCAGCTCCTGCGCCCCACACCCCTATGATAGACACCGATGCGCCGCTTCCCTGGCGAATAGGCGGACTAGGTGCCCCGCGCGCCTAAGCGGGTGCTGCTTATTTTAATTGCGAATCAACTGACCCTGAATTGAAATCCAGGCGGGCGACTGACCTCTAGCTAAGGTGAAATAGTAAATGGGAGGAAACCTTGTGCATTTAGTATCACGAAGAAGGTGCAGTAAGAAGCGCTCAACTAGTTTCTTTCGTGGGATGAATATGATGTGTGAGCAGAGACGTAAGATTTGCACGAATAAGGGAAGAGGAGTACCTCTTTCTGCTGGCAGTGCTGTGTCCTCCTTCTGTTTTTCCGACATCTTCTTGTGGTTCGCTGGAAACAAGAAGTTGTGGAGGACGGTGGAGACTTAGACGAACCCATGGCCAAGTTGTTGAGTGTGGTGCGGTGGCCGTCTGTCGGCGGCGGGGAACCAGATCCAAGGCGGCGAACGACGGCGTAGCGGGAACAGCTCCGGTGCGGTGGACGGTTGCGATAGTGGAGCGGCAGCGGTGAGGCGCAGGACGGCGTGGTCGAAGTGGTTCTGGTACGGCGCACGTCAGCGTCGGCGTCGTGCAGGCAGCTCTGCCTCGGCTTCAGCTACTAAGTCCTCGAGGGCGTTGCGGTTGCGGTTGCATTGGACGACGATGTCGGGGTACCGGCTCCAGCGTGATGGAGGAGGGCAGCGGTGGATTGGGCGCGATGGGGTGGAGGACGGAGGAGGCTGGGGTTTCGCGGCTGGTGGAGAGGGCGTTTTGGCTCCCATGGAGTATGATTGGGGAAACGGAGGGAGGGGGAACAATGTTTCAGTTTGGTACGCGCTTGTTTGAAATTTGGGGAAAGTTAAAAACTTTGCCCCCATCTAAAATTTCAGACATATTGCGGGTCAGGGGTAGGACAGTAATCTCTGGTGTCCCAAATAGTGGGCGGGATAGATTTCGGCCGAGCGCATGGGTGTTTAGGCGCCCATGGTGTATGAATGCTTCTCGGAGGCGGTTGACTCGCGTCTTGGTGAAGTTACAAACCTACCCCGGTTTAGACCTTTGGACATCGGGCCGATAGGCTACATGGGTCAGAGTCAGGACAGTAATTTCCTACCACCAAACATTAGTCTCGCGCGGTTTCGGGCGACCAAAGGCTTATTTGGCGCTTCGTTCAATATTTGGGAGCAGAAGCATTAATGTTTACAGTTCTCTTGAATTGAACTTTCAGGATTTGTCAAACTTCAAAAATCTTGACTCTTGAAAATCATAAAACTACGATTATTTTGGAATGGAGGGGGTACATTTGAATATACATTGTACATGAGTATATATTAAAAAATATGCATCTTAGCTCAATTCATGCATGGTTTGAGATATTTAGATCTGATTTACAAATGCCATTATCTTGAATTCAAATAGATGAATGCACTTCCTATGAATTCGAATCTTCGAAACCACCTTTATATTGAATTGAACATGTATTCTATCGTAGCTAGCAATTTGGAATGTATCCATGTATGTGACAAATATATAAAGTGCCTAACACTAACAACACGGAGTGCACTAATTGATGTTTATATATGAATTGCAAAAGCCATGCATTGTCTGGATTTCAAACCACTCTCACTCTATGGATCGATAATATGATATAAAGCCATACACATGCTCAAATTCAATAGAGTATGGGTGTCTGATTGACCATTGTTAGTTCATACGCAAATTGCAAAATTCATGATCTCATCCAAAAAAATTAATGCAATTTATATTTTAATTTAATGCGTAGAACCGTCTTTTACATGTAGATGCACTATGTCTCGGCCCGTCCTCACACACGCGCTATATATCTCTCTATCTGACGCATAAGTGCACACACTTTATATACATCGGCATTTCTCTCTCACACATGCTCACACTCTCTCCCGGGGTGTCTCACGCACACACTCTCTATATATCTCCCTCTCTCTCTTACTACTACGTACCACTCCTTTCACTAATCTCAGTTGGAAAACACTATTTCTCTCACATGCATATATACACACGCACGGTCTCTGCTGGCCCTGATCTATATGCACATACATGTGCCTACGTGTCTCCCGCACGCACATTATCTTTAGGCCTCTCTCGCACACATTGCCCCCTCCCCACACCTCTCTCTTACTAGTTGGCGGATATGATTCCATCATATCATTTGGTAAGATATCCCTGACTGTTAGGCTGGATGGTAATACGAGGCAAAGTTCTACCCAAGTCTGGGCCCTTGCAGTTGAGGAAAAAGCCTACTTCTGGTACTGTATATTTGTGATAGGGGTGTCTACAAAGTACACGTGAGAAATAACGCATTGTGTGTGTACTATCGACGAACTAGCCCCCGGGCTTATATATCATACTCGAGGCCTAGGGTTACAAATCATATATAGTCGGCTTATCATCAATGGGGATAGAGTCCTCCACGACTCTGGTAGCTTTGTCTTGTACGTCGAGTCCTCCATGGGCTTCGTATAATGCATCTCGGTCCAACCTATGTGGCGCAGGATGGAACCGACCCATGAGTCCTCACGACGACCCACCACAACTAGAAATGATGTGCCCACGGCCACACCCCACACACAGTCGGCCACTAAGAAAATAAGCATATACAATAGTACAAAGTTATACATGAAAGTTAATTGCATGGTGCATCCAATAATATTTGTTTCGCATTGTGAATGTTTATATCTTCTCCTAAAAAATTAGTCACGGGAAAGAGAAACGAAGGGCATATCTCTCTTTGTCTCCACCGCACACCCCCTCTCTCCACACCACTTTCACGTACGCACACAAACTATCTCTCGGCCCTCTAAAAGTATGCCCCTGACACATTCACGCGTGACGGTCACTGTATTTCAAGCGAAAGCACTATACGGTCACTGGACTTCAGAATATGCTCATTACGGTCACCGTATACATTCTTGTGGTGATCATACGGTATCTAGCTCACCATACGTCTCTGTATTTTGTTGATGACACAGATGGTCATTGTATTTGATGTGTGCTCCGTATTCTGTTGACGACACTTATGGTCATTGTATTTGAAGCGAAATCACGATATGGTCACTGGACTTCATAATAAGCTCATTACGGTCACCATATACATTTGGTAGGTCTAACCAACCTGTGGTTGGATGGTTAGGAGGAAAGTGGTATCCCCAGCCCGCCAGGGTTAAAGTCCTGGTGCTCGCATTTATCCTGGATTAATTTTGGTATTTCTGGCGATGTGCGTTCAGTGGGAGGAGACTTTCCCCTCGACTACGAGGCGCCTATGGTGACTTCGTAAAATCTCAAGATGATATGCTGGCTCACTCTCTCGAAGGTGCTCATATGGGTAGGGTGTGCGTGTGCGCGCCTATAGCGGTGAGTGTTTGAGCGTATATATGAGCGCTTGCATTTGTAATGTGTTAAAAAAATACATGTCGTGATTATACGGTCAGTGGCTCACCGTACAACTCCGTAATTTGTTGATGACACGATCAGTTGACCAGTCAAACATTCCATGTGGTGCAACTTTTGTTGCACCATCAGCGCACGTAACCATGGGGCCCACCTGTCAGTGTGTATATGAAAGAAAGAAATGGTAGCTTGCGTCTGTACCGTGTTAATAAAAAACATTTTGTGGTGATCATACGGTCACTGGCTCACCATACAGCTCCGTAATTTGTTGATGACACGATCAATTGACCAGTCAAACGGTCCACGTTCATCAGCGCACATTACCATAGGGCCCACCTGTCAGCGCGTATATGAAAGACAGAAATGGTAATAAATTAGTGGTCGGTGGGGATTCGAAGTCCTGAGACCTCTGGTTGGCAGCCCGCACGCCCTAACCACAGCGGGCAAGGTCGCCTTGTGATGATATGCTGAGCCGGCCATTTTAATTGCATGCACGCACGAGCCACTGGGGTGAATACAAACACATCACACATGTGCACAAACACGCCCGCATGCATGCATGCAATACTCACACGTACACATGCACGCACGCAACACTCGCACGAACACGCGCACGCATGCAGGCGTGCAACACTGACACGTACACATGCATGCATGAACACACGCACGCATGCAAGCAACACTGAAACATACACATGCAGGCACGCAACACTCGCACGCCTACATGCACACAGCACACGATGCAAGACACACGCTCAACCTATACGTGCATGCACCCTTTGTTAAGGACATGGATTGTTACGAGTATTAATCAATCTTATCTGTGATAAGCAGAACATTGATGTTTGCAGCGGTCTTTATGAATCACAACGTATCGAACGGGCTATCAACGTATATATGAAAAGTTCAAAATTCTCTTACATTATATAGTAGGCTTATCAACCTACATGAATTAGATGACGTCACACTCAATGAACAATCATCGGTTTATGAAATGCCCGCTTCTCACCGCCCTGGCCCACCAAAAACCCCTCCCCCCTCCCGCGCGCAATTCCCGCCCGGCGCTAGCTGCCCGCATTAATGCGGAGCCGGCTCCTCTGCCGTGCGCTGCCTGCGTTGGGTCACTGACATGCAGGCCAGGTACCTAACGAGGCCACACGTCAGTGGAAGAATGGCGCAGTGTCGTACGTCAGAGTCGAGGGCGCCGCTTGCTGCACGCCCGGCTGAACATGCCTCCTTGCCGCATTCAAACGCCTCCATGAAACCCATGTGGAAGCCGAGAAACCCACTCCGGCCACACGTCCATTCATGACCGGGCCGGCATTAAACGCAACGCCGGTCGAGCTCCTCCTGTCCACCGTCTATTTAATCTCCTATTTAAACTAGGCCAGACGCCGGCCAAGAATCGCACACCTCCGCCACTCCCCTATCTCCTCCTTCACCATTTTCTCCACTCTTACAATGGCTTACGAAGAGTAGTTATCCGGCATCCAAGCCAGCTGGGTGAATCGTCGAGCCTGCCGGATACGAGCTATGCAGCTCGCTGATCCACCTCCCTCCCCTCGCCTGACGGAGCAAGTTGCCGCCCCAAGCCGGCGCATGGTTCAGCAACTTGCCGCTCCAGGCCAGCTCGAAGAGGAGCGGCGAGTTGCTCCACGCCGGCACGACGGGGAGCACGGGCGTCGTCGCTGCAGTCCACGCCGCCGCCTCGTACCGCGCCTCCCGTGTCTGCGACCGCGTCTCCCGTGTCTATGGCCGAGACTCCCGTGCCTGCGGCCGCGCCATGCAAGCAGAGACAGAAGCCGGGTGCGCGGAGAGCGACGAGTCGGTGGCCAACGCCTCCATGTCCGCCGCCATCATCGAGGAGAAGTAGAACACGGGAGGCCGCCACCGCTTGGGTCCCATGAAGGCCACCACCGAGGCGACGCCGGCGTACACAGCAGGTGTCTTGCTGGGTCCTTCTATTGCGAGGACCTTCGTCGACCCCGCATGGGCTCCACAGAAGTGGAGAAGCCCCCTTAGACTCCATCTTGGGCATCAGCCAACGATTTCACTCAGTTGAGCGGTGGGGAAGCGAGCCGTCCTTTGCCCTGAAGCATATACCTCCGGGGCTCTAGGCAGTCCGGTGATCGTGCTGCCGGACATGAGGAAGACAAATGGATCCGCGGGCGACCATTTAGGCTAGGTATTATTATACCTGTGCTGTTCAGGAGTAGCACCGCTTAGTTGATTTAAATGTAATGAAAACCATCATGTTTATATGAAAATCTGGCATTTTATATGAATTTCGTCATTGTTTATATGAAATATCGCCGTGTTTGCATGAATTTCGTCCGGTTGGTTGAGTTGTTGTTAGAATGTGTGCGGCTACGGTTGGATGGCGTAATTTGCGGGTCGCCGGTCGGTCTGTGGCCGGCTCGGGCGGCGAGGTGGGACAAAAAAAGCACAGCTCGTGCGAGCTCGTCTCCAACACGCGCGCTAGAGGATGAGCACCCGAGCTCTACCTCGTTCATCGGTGGCAAAGGCACGGGTGGACAAAAGGGTCATCAATACTTTGGCTACCCTGGACAAGATCCAAACAGCCCCTTCCAGCCCCACCCCTCCCAGCACACTCAAATCCCTCATTCGCCGTGAAATTTTGCCATGTGCTGTTTTCATGGATATTTTGCTGTGTGAAAACAAATTTAAATACGTATGAACGAATAATCGGTGTCTGCGGTCTTCTGCCAGGACACGGTTGGATGGCCTCATAGTACTCGTAGTTTAGAGTAATAGGAGTAGTACAGTGGTAGGAGTAGTACTACTACAGCAATTTCCTTGGAGTCCGTGCTACAGCATGCTACCCTAGGCTATGTTACTACTCCCTCCTTTCCGATTTAGAGCATGGTTAATAGTATAGCCAACTGTTGGCTATAAGAAAGTGCCATGTCATCTATAGTGAACCTTGTAGCCAACATGTATAACAATTAGCTATAAGTATGTGCTACTTTATTAATACATGGTCCACCTTCCACTCTCACATAGTGCCTAGGAGCACATGCTGCAGCTAGCTCTTGCATGAGAGCCCGCTTACATTCTCTCTCCTATCCTCTCTCCTCCAACTAAGCATAGAAATATTAATTTACTCCTTACAGCCCGCTGATTGTACCTTATTATACTTGCTCTTAGGCTCAATTTCAAAATCTCTCCAACCAAGGTAGACGGTGAGTGGTGGAATTAATTTCGTACTTTGCACAAGTACTTAATTAGTACGCTTGTTTCTCTCAAAAAGTTATGTTTACCGATGCATTAATTACAACGAATGCATGCATGACCACTAAATTTCCATGAACTTCTACATGCATTGGTGAGTTTTCTCTTGATACTGCTTGCATCGGGTGATTTAATGCACCTCGAAATCCAAACATGTGATGGTAAGTACTAGTACAATTGGGACTTATACGGAAAGGAGGGAGTGGGCATGTACAATGGTTGATAAGAGTCTTATCTTAAGTTTTGCATGTAATTTATAGATGACAAAAAACATGTCCACAATGGGTCATCTCTTAGTCTTATCTTCAATAACTAGCTATTCCTAAAAACGTGGTGAGACATATTGTGCTAAGAGATCATCTCTTGTCTTCTCTTAAATAAGATAAGACAAACCTTTTCTTATCATTTCTCTCTCCTCCACCTCATCATTTATCCTATGTGGCATTCCTAAGATAGAACCATTGTGCATGCCCGTACTCCATAAAATCAGATTTTCCCAAAACTAAGTCTCTCAACCTTTATTTGCTTGTTTCCCTTCCTGGCTCGTTGCCTCGAACAGACTATGCCAAACCTACCGCGCGGGAAAAGACCCGCGCTCGCCATTTTTTGTCCGAGTTTGTATCGATGGATCGCGCGAAGCAGCAAAAACCAATCCGTGTCTTGTACTCCTTCGTCGTACTAAAAGAGTGGAGACGCTGGCTTTCATGAATGTTGTACTTCCTCTCGCCGACATGTGGGACATATAGCAACCGGGTCGACGTGTCATGCACCAAATAACAGTGCAGAACAGCAGGGGGGATGCACCCAAGTCGTAGCGCCCCAGTAGTAGTAATGAGCAATGAGACGTCAAATCACAAAGCCGTACCTTTCCCCCAGCCGGACGAAGCAACCATTATTTCACACTTCGCTGAATCCGCTTCTCCATCATCACCTTCAAGAAAACCACGTATTGCTTCTGCCATTGTTCTGCCACAAGAGGGACACGCATCACCTTGGTACATCATGACACATTGGACCGCATGATAGGCCATGCTCCCCCGCCCACCGTTCGGTAAAATAACCTCATTTTTACTAATCTGGATACTATCTTTTTAGATCAATATAGTCGGGATTCACCGAGGAGCAAAACCAAGTGGTAGGCTGCTCCTGTCGTGTTGGCATAGCAACTCAGCAGGGTCAGTCCGCGCACGAAATGGCGACACACTTACAGGCCCCCTTTGGCCGACATGTGGCTCATCCACCGTCTTGTTCCATGTGTGATGCACCAAATTTACAGTTCGGAGCAGCGGTTGGACTTGGAGGCACCCCGGTCGTAGCACCGCAGTAGTACTAGTAAATGAGCGATGAAGGGTCAAATCACAAAGCCCCACCTTTCCCGCATTAAGCTGGACGGACGAAGCAACCATCATTTCACTCTAGGGCGGAAGAGCAATGATGCGTGCGGCAGCTACCTAGGGCACCCTAGGGTAGGAGCCTCCACTACAAATCCGCTTCTCCCTCGTCCTCTTGAAGAAAACCGATGATGCGTGCGGCGGGTAGGGTTTGTAGGAGTACTATGGCGTGCGGGCCCATGCTGTAGTAAACGGGAGAGGGATTGAGTTCGAGTCGATGCCTTAATACGGGTGGGCCGCTCAGTTTTACAGGAACGAGGCAGAATTTTGGGTTCGGGGAGCAGTGGAGATATACGTACAAAAAATTGTGGACGTAGGTTCGACCGAAAGGCAATGACGCATTGGCCCCGCATTTTGATATACCCGCGGCCGCGTGAAATTTGCTACTCAAAGTAATGCATAAAAGTTCCTCCAAAAACATCTATAACTAATGGGAAGTGAATGTATACTCCCTCCATTCCCTTATACAAGGCCACTATGAAAAATACATTTTGCATCTATACAAGGCCACTAACAGTAATCGAGGCAAAAGTTAATGATGTTTTCTCGTACTAGCAACTTGTTTAATACTTGCATGCATGTAGTCATAATGACACTGTGCTACTTCTTTCTCATTCCTTCCTTGCATGCATGCGGGCGTATTAATGATCCCAGTTTACGAGAAGAAAAGTTGGCTTGCAAACCAGTCATTAAATTTTACCTTGGTACCTATAATATGAGTTTATGGCCTTGTATAAGGGAATGGAGGGAGTACTTAAAATGAAAATGTAATACAAAGAGAAAAAATGAATTGCATTTAAAAGAATGACATTTCTAATAAAAATGTGAATGTGAAGTACATATGTGTGCACGACCAACACATATATTGTCAATACAAAATCTAATGCAAGAAATAACTTATGAGTAACATGCACAAATTGATGATGTGGTGCTTGCATGCATAGAGTACAAAAACAATGTGATTTATGACTTGCATGCATGACGTGTTCATGTGCCATAGTTGCATGTCCAAGAAAAAAGCTAGAGGGTTGTACTAGCTATTTAGGAATAGAAGATGTATATATGGAAGTTGTAGGGAAAGAGATGACATGTACTCCGTATCTCAATTCCTATGAGTAGGGATTGGAAAAGAGATGTCATTTGGTTCACATCATAGGAACTTTTCTATTGAATCTAGAGATGACATGTATCTCAATTCCTATGAGGAGGGATTGGAAAAGAGATGTCATTTGGTCCACATCATAGGAACTTTTCTATTGAATCTAGGCTAATGTTTATTTTCCTTTGAAATTGTGGGAGTATAGGAATCCATTCATATGAACCAAGTGGCTCTAAAGCTATAAAAATCATATCATGATTATTTTCCTTTGAAATGTGGAGTATATGAATCTATTCCTATGAACAAATTGGCTCTAAAGGAAAAATTCCTATAAAAATCATATCATATAGAGTTCCTATGATATTCCTCCACACCAAAGGATGGTTGAAATTGTTGCAGGTGATACGACGGTCTTACTTTGTACACTCCTCCCCCATCTCTATAGTTACCTCTCGAAGATGAATGAAATGATATATACTGGGTATTCTATATGTGCATGTTGGTATACGAAAACTCGGTGAAAGTTTGCGAGGTTCGAATTTTCAATAAAGCTATATGCACTACATTTTGGAACAGAGGGAGGAGCATACGGCAGCTGCTAACACTCACGTGGAAGATTTGTGTGTCGGAGGAGTGTCTGTTCTGTTAAATGCCATGGAAAAACTGACACTATCGGATGCCGATCTAACGGTTCTTACGGCGTTCGTCAGGAAACGGCTTGTGGCGAACGTTTGTCAGACATGATTTACGGACACATGCATTGCATTGATACGTGCCCCCTCTCTCTCACGCACACACGCACCCTCACGAGTCACGACTCTCCTGGGTCCTCTTGCACCCACCGTCTATCTGTAGGTAGACGTCACACATATATGTGCTCTTCACACCCTACCCTCAGAACATCTAAAAAATAAAAGACGTCGCGCACCTTTTATTTTAACTCACACGTCACACACCTATACTATTACTCTTGTGGCGAACGTTCTTTGGGCATAGTATATTGTACTCTCACGAAGAGAAGCAGTGCACGCACGCACTAGTTCTCTCACACCCACTCGCGGGTACACGTAGGAGCGCATTTTTTTAAGCTAGGAGCGCATTTGTTTACAAAAAGGCATCCCAATTGACATTTTGACTAGTCTAGTTTTCAACTTGATGGAGAGTCGGGGACCGCATGTGAATGATACAGTACATAGTGCATCCTGGATGCGGTGATTTGATAGTGCGACCTGGAAGCGGCGACACATTATTGATCGAGTTTTATTTTTACTTGAATTTTAAATGAAAATAGTGGTTCGCGCGTATTCAATTTAATAATGGTTGCTACAACAAAATCACTCCACTATATATATAAGCAGGAGCCTCGGCGCTTGCTTTACTAGGGTTCCTCTCTTTCACTCTCTCATGTTCTCGAGATCTAAGCAAGACATAGGTGGCCACACTCTCTCTCTGCTCACCGCTGGTCACAAATCCGGCCGGACCACCTCGGCCAGGGCATGGGTGTAGGTGCATCATTCACGCGGTCTTCGGCGGCGAGGGAGGAGACCAACAGTTGCCCGTGCGTCCTGATCGGCGGCCGTGTCGTTCTCTCTGAGACAGCGCCGGCTCGGGAGGGCCTCTGACCCCTTCTTCCTCCCTGCGGTATTGTGGCCAAGATGCGGCCTCCCGACGCCGTCTTTGCCACATCCCGATGACCCTAAGGTATATCTTCCTTCGAAACCGGCCTTGCTCTACTGCCCCAGCTCCCCACGTGGCTGCGTGTGGATCTTTTTCTACTTCCGTCGGCTATTCCAAAGCCACCTAGACTTTTACTATTATTAGAGTTAAAGCTAGTTCACACAGTCAAATCTAAGAGTTGGTTCAAATAGGGAAGAAAGTGGGAAAGCCATAGCATGAATCTAGGACTTGGTTCTAAGAGGAAACGGGGGAAAGTAGTAGATACTGGCTACCCAACCGGTCTCTTGGTTGAAAAGGCGAAGAAAGCGGGGTGGATAGCGAAGGGTGGGGGGAAGTGGACCTATCTCTTGGTCGAAAAAGGAAAGAAAGTGAGGGGTGTTGGGGGACAACGCAAATGAGAACGAGCAGGTCTAGATTTCCTGTGCTCACATAGGAAAATGTCACCGAGGAGATAAAAAATGGGACAAATGCAGACATGCTGCCTGAATGTTTGCCGCTCTTGGCAACCACATCTGCCTCACCACTTTATGCCCCTGCTGTCCCTACGCCCATATCGCTACCGTTAATGTAAAATCACATGAAGCATGAAGCAATGCCACCTAATGTCACTATTAAGTAATGCTGCTGTCAGTCTAGTGTTGTCGATAAATTGAAGCAATGACACCACCATTTTATGAAGTGCTTCCGTCTTGCTTTATTTTCCATGAATTGTGTTTTTGCAGTTACACTTAAATCTCACACCGCTAACATTGCTTCAGCCCAGTGGAACTGCACAAATTTGATTGCACATTTACTGACCATGTGCTACTCTCTCATGACAGTAATACTAACGCTATTGTTCTGCATGTTAATCTAGTGGCAGTGTTGATGTGATGTGATGCTACTTCTTACTTAATGGCACTTTTTCATATTGTCAATGTAGTGCCAATTATAACACAATAGATGTTGCTGTTAATCATATGCCACTGCAAATAACTGTCACTGCTTAAATAACCGTATTTCATATTTGCGCAAACAGGGATGTCTGTCTCCATATCGTTTCTATTTGTGCAATCAAAAGTACACACCTCAGTTTTAGTAGAACTGCACAAAATGAGATGGCTATTCCTCGCTGCCGTCTTCTAACCTCCCGTCTTCCAGGTATTCCTACATTGGTAGTAACTAGGTAGAATGACCAACGCAATCTAAAAGAAGCTGATTCGTACATTTACTTCCTGATTGCAGTGCAGGGACGAGCGAAAACAACTGCATTCTAGTCGGGAATGCACTTTCTCCCAGATAAAGGATGGACAGAGGACTAGCTGGCATGGCTGCGTGGAGGTTTTTGGGACAGGTGCGCGAACAAGAGGCATTGTGGTCTGCTTATATCTGCAAATAGTGTTGCTTAAATTTAGTGGAACTGCACAAGAAGTTCAGATGGTCAGTACACTGCATGGTTCAATTCATCATTCCAACTGAGAACACAATTATAATTGGTTATTCTGGAATGAGAGAACCTAACCATGGATGGTGGCAACAAGAAAAACCAGAGTGAACTCCAGGAAATTAAAGCCTGCCTAGGGAGGCCCTTTGCTCAGAGAAGCCTTGTTTGATTTTTTTTCCTGATTTGTAAACCTTCTCACAACTTTGTCTGTTGCTATGAACTAGTAAATGTTGGTTATGTTCTATGAATCATTGAGATGTATAAAATTGCTGAACTTATGCTTTTCAAGTATTTTATGAAGCCGAGTTTAATGTGAATGTTCCACATGAACGCTGGACTAGCATGTGAACGTTTGGAATTTACATTGTGGCCTCAGTTAACTGCATGAAACACTGTAACAAGATACGTAGTTGCTTATATGTCAGACAACGAAGTATTGATTGTTAGCTGGTCGATAGCTGACTTTTCTAGTGTTGAAGCGAGCTGAGCCAATGTGCCCTATTTTGCGCAACTACTTACAAGTGGGGTAGCACCAACAGTGTTTACAAGTACTTAACCAACCTTACGTACCCTATGTATATACGTCGGCGCATAGTTCTCGAACAAGTACTCTATTTCATCAAACACACACGGCTTGTATGATAAACCGTGACAACTTATGTCTTACCAGGCCATATTACATGAAAAAACTAGTGAGGACGCATCTGTTTCGGCAACAATTACGATGGTTCTCACATGATTCATGGCCACACAAAAGTAGCAGTAGTTCCCATAGACGGATTCAAACAGAGTACTAGCCCGAGAGGGCTCGATAATAGGCAAGGTTCGGATAATTAGACACAATCCAAACTACTTTTAAACACTAGTTGGGCCAACTATTTCATGCCTCGATCTAATTTGGGATGGACACAAGACGGACCTTGCCATGAACATCATCGAGGACGTCCGGCAGCAGCTCAATCCTGTCAACCTTCTTGAAGATAACCTTGTGGCCTTGCCACTCATAAACTTGTTTGTCGAGGCATGCCACATCATCTTCCTGCGTAAGCTTGACAAGAACAGTATGCCTCACAAATGAAGGAGTAGCTTTGAACTTCTTGTGCTTCAGTTGTGACGCCCCCGGTTCAATCGTACACTAATCATACACGCAAACGTGTACGATCAAGCCCAGGGACTCACGGGAAGATATCACAACACAACTCTAAACACAAATAAACGGAGGTCCACAATATTACAGACTAGGGATCCGAAGATCCGAATACATAAGTCAGTCATACAAATAATATCTGGGTACAGACATAGTTAGACAAGTTCTGCCTTAAGAAGGCTAGCACAAACAGCGACACTAGATCGAAAGGCGTTGGCCTCCTGCCTGGGAGCCTCCGATCCTACTCCTGGTCAGCTGGCTCGATCCAGTAGTACGTGCCCTCTGGACCCGCCTGGTAGTAGGCTCCGGTGGTGGCGTCTGGCTCCTGGACTCCATCGTCTGGTGTATCATCAAGGTGGGGTATATGGGGGAAAAGAGAAAATAAAGCAACCGTGAGTACTCATCCGAAGTACTCAGCAAGCAAGGATCTATACTACATATGCAACATTATCAATGGAGAAAAGGCTGTATATGTGGACTGGGCTGCAGAAATGCCAGAATAGAGAGAAAGGCCTAGTCCTATCGAAGACTAGCATCTTCAAACATCTTCTCAAAGCCATCATCTTGCAGTAGTAGAAGAGAGTAGAACAGCAATTTTATTTAGCAAACATGTTGAAGTACAGCTCAAAGATCCTTCCTCGACTCCCAGCGAGAAAGTAATCCCGAAGCTTCAATTAAGTAACAAGTATCCAGTTTAAGTAGGTAGATCGGGATACACAAACTGAGCGTCCTTTACCGTAGGACCGGCTATCGATAGAAGATTCATCCCTGCAGGGGTGCACTACTGTTACCCAACACGCTCGATCAACTCTGGCCGGACATACTTGCTGGGTAATGCCCGTCCTCGGAAGATCAACACGAAGCAGCGCTCTACCTAGGCTCAGCAGAGAGGTCAGCACGCCGGACTAACCTATGCACCCAGGGGTCTCGGGCCATCGCCCTGGGCACCCTGCGCGTTGCGTGGCTGGCCGGGGTGCAGGCGCGACACTGAACTCGCCAGTGAAGTATCCAGCCCATTCCCGACGATCAGCCCGCACGGTGAATCGTGACGTCTGATAAGCTTTCGGCGAAACGTACATCGCAGAGGGCCCCATAACCATTATCCCGCGTGGTGGCAGTGCGTATAGGGCGCGTCGACCCACTCAGATCACACACCCAAATCCAATAGGCTCAATTAGTATCAAGCGGAGACAATCAGAGTCTCTGATGCTCCGCCACAATGTCACACTCGAGTGCCCTTCCGGCACACCCGAAATCATAGATCCCCAGCGGGTACCCACCAGGGTGGACCCGCCTGTGAAAAAGGTCAAGTAACCGTGTGGTCATAATCATCAGGGTGAACGTAAGAGGTATCACCCTCGAGGTTCACACTGAGGGGTTGCACGACAGAGTCGTATCGGACATGGAGAAGGAGGAATCACCCTCGATGACCACGACCGTACAGCTATGCTGCAGAGTATTCATCAGGAGTGCGTTACGAGGTATCACCCTCGGCACTCGATAGTTACTACGCAGAGTCGTACAACTAAGGGGGGTGTGAAGTGAGGCGTCTGTCTCTGATCGACGATCACGTTGATCGAGTCGTTGATGAACAAGCAGGGGCGACAAAGTAAGGTGGTGGGGTCACAGATGGGGCATACCAACCTATACTAAACAGTTTATCATAGGCAGGTAAGATAGCAATGAACAGGTTACAACAGCAGGCTATGCATCAGAATAGGAGCATACATTAACAGTAGCGAAATCTAATGCAAGCAGGAGAATAGAATGGGCGATATCTGGAATGCTCAAGGGGGGGGCTTGCCTGGTTGCTCTGGCAAGAGAGGGAGGTCGTCAACGGGCTGCTCGTCAGTAGCGTAGTCGTACTCGACAGCAGCGACGTCGGTCTCGGCGTCTATCGAGAGAGAAGGAGGGGGAGAGAAACAATAAATTCACGGCAATAATGCAAACAATATGTATGACATGTCTAAATGATATGCCGGGGTGTTCTACTGCCTAACTAAATGATTTAGTTAATTTAGGAATTTATTCGGATTTATTTAATTAAAGTTGGACACTATTCATTTATCGAAATCGGTCTAATTGTTCAACGTTCTTATAGCTGCGGGCATCTGACGGGAATACAGAGGGCGTATCCGGGTTCGTATCGTCGTTCTGAGCAAGTTTCATGTATAAAATATTTTGATCGGAGTTACGGTTTAAAAGATATGATTTTCTAAAGTTTTTATTAATTTCTGAAATTTAATTAATTATTTAATTCAACATTATCCGAAACAGTGCTGATGATGACATCAGCATGACCTCATGCTGATGTCAGCGGTTAATTAAGTTAATTACTAATTACTGTTTAATTAACACTAATTAGTTAATTAGATTAACCTAATCAGGATTAATTAACTAATTAATTAACTATTATTTTTTTTTATTTTTATTTTATTTTATTTTTATTTGGGTCATGGGCCCCACTGGTCAGTGGACCAGGGGCGGACACGTCCGGGGCGTGCCCCTTTTGGGACCGGACATGTCCGGTGCCCAAAGGGGACGCACGGGCGGGCGCGGGCGGTCGGGGGCGCGGCGAAGCGTGGGCGCAGGCGAGCGCACGCGGGGCCGGAGGCGGGGCGGCGGCGCGGTGGCTGGAGCGGCCGCGGGCGGCAGCGCGGTGGCTGGAGCGGCAGCGGGCGGCGGTCGCGCGGAGGCGAAGCGGGGCAAGATCCGCGAGCAGTAGCGAGGCAGGGCACGCGCGCGCGTGTGCGAGGCCCGGCGAGGCTGCGGTGCGCGCGGGCGCGTGCGCGAGCCGGCGAGCGCGGGCGGAGCGGCGGCACGGGGGCGCGGTGCGCGCGGCGAGGTGCGGGAGCAGAGAGGGGGAGGAGAGGCCCGAGGCCTCACCGTGATCCGTAGGGACGGGGCAGCGGGGGTCGGGGTGGTCGACGGGGACGACGGCGATGGGGAGGCAGGCCGGCGGGGACGAAGCGGCGACGTGCGGCGTCGGCGGCGAGATGGAGACGGGGCTGAGCAGACTTCAAATGTTCACGAACAATACGGACTTGTTCTTCAGCTTGCCGAATAATGTCCGGTCCGACGAGTGAGCGTTCCCCAGTTTCTGACCAATTCAGAGGGGTTCGACACTTACGACCGTATAGAACTTCAAACGGTGCCATCTTCAGACTAGCTTGATAGCTATTGTTGTAAGAGAATTCGGCATACGGGAGAGATTCCTCCCATTTCTTACCGAAGGAGATGACGCAAGCTCGAAGCATATCTTCGAGCACTTGATTCACTCGTTCAACTTGACCCTGTGACTGAGGGTGAAAAGCGGTACTGAACGACAGATGTGTTCCCATAGCTTCTTGGAAACTATTCCAGAATCTGGAGGTGAAGAGGCTGCCACGATCAGAACTGATCTCCAACGGAACACCGTGGAGTGACACAATTCGGGAAACATACAAGTCTGCTAACTGGCTAGCAGTGATTGTCTCCTTAACTGGCAGAAAGTGGGCAACCTTAGAGAATCGGTCAATGACGACAAATATAGCATCATTACCCTTCTGGGATTTGGGAAAACCAGTAATGAAATCCATTTGGACCTTGTCCCATTTCCATTCAGGAATTTCCAGGGGTTGCAGAGTTCCTGCGGGCCTTTGATGTTGGGCTTTAACGCGGCGGCAAACGTCACACTCAGAAACATAACGAGCAATGTCTCGCTTCATATTAGGCCACCAGAATCTTTGACAAATGTCACGGTACATCTTTGTGCTACCAGGGTGAATGGACAAGGGAGTGTCATGAGCTTCCTTCATAACGTTTTCCCTCTCATTCTTGAACTTGGGTACGAAGAGACGGTGTTGGAAAAATAGGATCCCATCTGCATCAAGATGGAATTCCGACGGCTTTCCTTTCTCGAGGTATCGCTTGATCTTTTCAACTTCAGGGTCATACCTTTGCATAACCTTAATGCCGTGTTCTAAATCTGGTTTGACAACCAGGGTATTGAGATAACCCTGTGGAACAATATGGAGGTTCAATTTGCAAAGCTCTTCATGGAGAAGAGGTTGTGTTTCTTGAACCATAAGATTGTTACTATAGGACTTGCGACTCAAAGCATCGGCTATTACATTAGCCTTGCCGGGGGTATATGAAATATTCATATCATAATCGGCAATTGTTTCGAGCCATCTTTGTTGACGAAGGTTTAGATCTGGTTGAGTATATAAATACTTCAAGCTTTGGTGATCCGTGTATATCTCGCAACGGTTACCGAGAAGGTAATGTCGCCATAGCTTCAAGGCATAGATAACCGCAGAAAGTTCAAGATCATGCACGGGATAATTTTCTTCATGAGGACGCAATTGTCGGGAGGCATAAGCAATCACTTTGCGCTCTTGCATTAGGACACAGCCTAATCCTTGACGAGATGCATCACAGTATATCACGAAATCCTTTTGGGAATCCGGGGGTGCTAGTACTGGGGCAGATGTCAATTTATCTTTTAGTGTCTGAAAGCTTTCTTGACATTTTTCTGTCCACTCAAATTTAACACCTTTGTGAAGCAGATATGTCAATGGTTTTGCAATCTTGGAAAAGTTCTCAACGAATCGACGGCAATAACTAGCGAGTCCGAGAAAACTTCTGACTTGCTTAACATTCTTTGGGGGAGTCCAGTCAAGAATAGCCTGAACTCGTTCGGGGTTAACAGCAATTCCATCCTTGGAAATCACATGACCAAGATAGGTCACTTCAGATAACCAGAATTCACATTTGGAATATTTGGCATACAACTGGTGTTCTCGGAGCCTTTCTAGAACAAGGCGGAGATGTTCAGCATGTTCTTCTTTATTCTTAGAATAGACCAAGATATCATCTAGATATACCACGACGAACTTGTCGAGGTAATCCATGAATATATAATTCATCAGACGGGAGAACGTAGCTGGGGCATTCGTTAGGCCAAATGACATGACGGTGTATTCATAGGAGCCATAACGAGTGACGAATGCAGTCTTGGGAATGTCCTCTTCACGGACACGGATCTGGTGATAACCCAACCTCAGGTCGAGTTTAGAGAACACCGATGATCCAGCGAGTTGATCATAAAGATCATTGATCCGGGGCAGTGGGTATTTATTCTGGATTGTGGCTTGGTTAATGGGCCGGTAATCCTGAACCAATCGGTTAGTTCCATCCTTCTTCTTAACGAAGAGTGAAGGTGCTCCCCAAGCAGAGGAACTGGGGCGGATGAAACCACTCTTAAGTGACTTGTCGATTTCTTCCTTAAGCTCAAGAAGGTGATGCGGGGGCATCTTATAAGGTCGCTTGGCAATAGGAACGGTGCCAGGCTTCAAGTCGATGACGAACTCGACAGCTCTAGCCGGGGGTATTCCTGGAAGTTCTTCTGGAAAGACGTCTGGAAAATCTCGAACGACAGGAACGTTCTCGATCCCTTCCAGAGGTGAGGCGTTCAAAGCATTCATAACATATACCTCAGCTTTAGCGTCTCTAGTAATTCGGGCAGTGTAGTTCACTATCTCATCAGAGGGGTGAAGAAGTTGGATAATTTTTGTGGCACAATTGATCGAAGCAATGTGAGCTTTCAACCAATCCATTCCGAGTATGAGGTCTATGGTGGAAGACTTCAGGATAATAGGGGAAGCTAGGAATTCAAATTCCTCGATTTCAACAGGGACATTATGTGCCATCATAGTGGTATGACATTGGCCTCCAGGGGTACGGACAACTATTGGCAGGTTCATCTTTTCGAATGCAATGTCATGAGATAATGCAAATGCTTCAGACATGAATGAATGCGATGCTCCTGAATCAAATAATACAGAAGCAGGTACTGAGTCGACAAGAAGGGTACCCATCACAGTAGCAGGTTGATCCTGGACTTCTTCAATGTCAATGTTGTAAGCTTGACCACGACCACGTGAAGCAGACCCAGTATTATAGTTGCGGGTCTGATTGTTGCCACGGCCATATCCACGGCCAGCACGAGGAAAATCTAACTGATTCTGAGTCTGGCGGCAGTCTTTAGCCTGGTGGCCTGGTTTGCGGCACTTGAAACACAAACCATCTTCAGGACGAAGAGGGGCATTGTTCTGAATAGCTTGAGCCTTTGACGGCCTCGGTGGTGGAGGAGGCAGACGTAGTGCAGCATTGTTCTTTGGCGCAGAGGCATTGGGACGGAACGCGTTGTTGGGAATCCAAACTCTACGCTTCGGTGCTGAGCCCGAAGATGAGCCAGCATCATGATAGCGCTTCTGCGAGTCCTTGTGTTCCATCTGAGCGGTCTCAACGAGAATAGCCTTGTTCACTAGAGTTGAGAAGTCATTGATGTCTTGAGCAGCTAGTGCAAGCTTGAGGTCAGGGTGTAGTCCATTACGGAACTTCTCCTGTCTGCGAGCATCTGTGGCGATGTCTTCTTCAGCATAGCGGGAGAGATCAAGAAATTCCCGCTGATAAGCTTCGACGGTTTTATTGCCCTGGGTGAGGTTGCGGAACTGGGTCTTCATGCGTTCCATAATTGCTTGAGGGATGTAACGTGTACGGAAAGCAGCCTGGAACTCATACCAGGTGATGACTGTTCCAACAGGCAGAGTACGCTTGTGTGTGTCCCACCATTGAGCAGCGGGGCCCTTTAAGAAAAAGGCCGCGAAGGTGACAAAGTTGGCGGGGGCGACATTAGCAGACTCCATCTCGTGAGTGATGTCGCGGAGCCAGTCATCGGCATCCAGGGGCTTGTCAGAGTTGCAAAACTGCGTTGGGTTGAGTCGCGTAAACTCTGTCAAAGTTACTGAAGCTGGGTTCTGGTTCTGGTTGTTCTGATGCGGAAACTGAGCCATGATTCCAACCATGAACTGGCGGTTAAGCTCGAACTGTTGCATCATAGCTGCCATATAGTCTGGCGGTGGTGGACGTTCAGGGGCACGACCACGACCACGACCACCTGGTCTAACCATCCTGCTACGTACCAACAGGGGGTAGTTTAGTAAAAGCAATTGCGAGTGTTTAGCGACAAGTATGATGTAACACGACAATACCTTAAGCAGTGTAATAGATACATAACAGTAGTCGATTAAGACATACAGATCCATACACAAAGTCGGGTACATGCGGACAGCATAACAGCGCAAATTAAAAGCTAGACATACTAGGCGGCGCGCAGGCACGCGGTAAGGAAGTACACAACGAGACATAGCAAAGGCTACATCAACGTCGGAGAAAACCACTGTAATGGGGTAACTGCGAGTGCGGACGACGAATATTCGTCGCGGAAGGATCCTGTGCTCCATGTGCACTCTGATGCAGAACCCGGTCTCGAACTGTAAGAAGAGGTCCTCGTGTAGGTGTGTGACCTCCAACAGCAGGCCAGTCAATACCAGCATACATCTGAGTCCTGCGCGGGTAAAGGATGTGCTCCGGATGTATCCCTGCACGAACAGCGGGCATCAACTGCGTCATAGCATCGTAAAGACGTGCTCGAGTGGCAACCAACTCGACGGCAAGAGCCCGAACAGTGCGATCCAGAGCCTGAGTGCACTGAATCAGAACGCGGTGGTCATATCGGCGAGGCTCGTACGGGGCACAGATGGTTGTGTAGTATCCGGTAGTATCTCCAGCAGGGGCATACGGAATGTATCGGAACTCAGAGTCATCCAAGATATCACTGAACTGTCCTCGAAGACGTGCGACAGCAGAGTAGGCGGCATCATGTACTGCCATCTCAATCGTCACGCCGATACCGTGGAAAAGGTGCAGCTCGGTGTCTGAGTCATTCTGCCGATCATAGATACGAACATCAGCATGGTACTGCTCCTGATTAATCCTCGTAAACCATGTACTCAGGGTACCAGCGGTAGCCAAGTCTGGTCACGAGAGCGATCAGGACAGCTGGAAAACCAGGGGCATCACGAGCCCAAGTGCGAAGCACAAGCTGTATCGTAGGACGCGGTGGAAACAAACGGTCCATCTGAAACAGAGGAAATTCAGATTTGTCAAATGACAACGAGAAGTTTAACACAACTCGGAGAGAAAGGTTAAACAAAACAATGGAAAGGAAAATGATTATCAGACTAATCAGATCAACGACAGGGAAATCGCACAGATATCCAGCTCTCCGGGTAGACGGGATTTACGAGATCCTAAGTGTCGGCGTTAGTAAAATTTTATTTAACCCGAATAGAAGAGATATTAGAGTCCCAGAGTATAGACGAGGAATAAAAGATCCTAATACCACCCAGTTGGCGACGTGGGCCCGTAAGCCACACAGCCAAGTTAGTAAATTAGTTTTTCGGTTTCTAGACTCAACTTCGGCCAAGGAATTTGGAGGGGGGCTTCCTACAGGCAGTCGGCTCTGATACAACTTGTGACGCCCGTTCAATCGTACACTAATCATACACGCAAACGTGTACGATCAAGCCAGGGACTCACGAAGATATCACAAACACAACTCTAAACACAAAAACGGAGGTCCACAATATTACAGACCAGGGATCCGAAGATCCGAATACATAAGTCAGTCATACAAATATATCTGGGTACAACATAGTTAGACAAGTTTGGCCTTAAGAAGGCTAGCACAAACAGCGACACTAGATCGAAAGGCGTTGGCTCGCCTGCCTGGGAGCCTCCGATCCTACTCCTGGTCGCTGGCTCGATCCAGTAGTACGTGCCCTCGGACCGCCTGGTAGTAGGCTCCGGTGGTGGCGTCTGGCTCCTGGACTCCATCGTCTGGTGTATCATCAAGGTGGGGTATATGGGGGAAAAGAGAAAATAAAGCAACGTGAGTACTCATCCGAAGAGTACTCAGCAAGCAAGGATCTATACTACATATGCAACATATCAATGGGAGAAAAAGGCTGTATATGTGGACTGGGCTGCAGAATGCCAGAATAGAGAGAAAGGCCTAGTCCTATCGAAGACTAGCATCTTCAAACATCTTCTCAAAGCCATCATCTGCAGCAGATGAGAAGAGAGTAGAATAGCATTTATTTAGCAAACATGTTGAAGTACAGCTCAAAGATCCTTCCTCGACTCCCAAGCGAGAAAGTAATCCCGAAGCTTCAATTAAGATAACAAGTATCCAGTTTAAGTAGGTAGATCGGGAAAACAAACTGAGCGTCCTTTACCGAGTGGACCGGCTATCGATAGAAGATTCATCCTGCAGGGTGCACTACTGTTACCCAACACGCTCGATCAACTCTGGCCGGACATACTTGCTGGGTAATGCCCGTCCTGGAAGATCAACACGAGCAGCGCTCTACCTAGGCTCAGCAGAGAGGTCAGCACGCGGACTAAACTATGCACCCAGGGTCTGGGCCATCGCCCTGGGCACCCTGCGCGTTGCGTGGCTGGCCGGGGTGCAGGCGCGACACTGAACTCGCCAGTGAAGTATCCAGCCCAATCCGACGATCAGCCCGCACGGTGAATCGTGACGTCTGATAAGCTTTCGGCGAAACGTACATCGCAGAGGGCCCCATAACCATTATCCGCGGTGGTAGTGCGAATAGGGCACGTCGACCACTCAGATCACACACCCAAATCCAATAGCCCAATTAGTATCAAGCGGAGACAATCAGAGTCTCTGATGCTCCGCCACAATGTCACACTCGAGTGCCCTTCCGGCACAACCGAATCATAGATCCCCAGCGGGTACCCACGGGGGACCCGCCTGTGATGAAAAGGTCAAGTAACCGTGTGGTCATAATCATCAGGGTGAACGTAAGAGGTATCACCTCGAGGTTCACACTGAGGGGTTGCACGACAGAGTCGTATCGGACATGGAGAAGGAGAATCACCCTCGATGACCACGACCGTACAGCTATGCTGCAGAGTATTCATCAGGAGTGCGTTACGAGGTATCACCCTCGGCACTCGATAGTTACTACGCAGAGTCGTACAACTAAGGGGGGTGGTGAAGGAGGCGTCTGTCTCTGATCGACGATCACGTTGATCGAGTCGTTGATGAACAAGCAGGGGCGACAAAGTAAGGTGGTGGGGTCCACGATGGGTCATACCAACCTATACTAAACAGTTTATCATAGGCAGGTAAGATAGCAATGAACAGGTTACAACAGCAGGCTATGCATCAGAATAGGAGCATACATTAACAGTAGCGAAATCTAATGCAAGCAGGAGAATAGAATGGGCGATATCTGGAATGCTCAAGGGGGGGGGGGGCTTGCCTGGTTGCTCTGGCAAGAGGGGAGATCGTCCAGGGCTGTCGTCGGTCTAGAGTAGTCGTATCCTGGTGCAGCGTCGTCGGTCTCGGCGTCTATCGAGAGAGAAGGAGGGGGAGAAAACATAAATTCCACGCAAATGCAAACAATATGTATGACATGCCTAAATGATATGCGGGTGTTCTACTGCCTAACTAAATGATTAGTTAATTTAGGAATTTATTCGGATTATTTAATTAAAGTTGGACACTATTCATTTATCGAAATCGGTCTAATTGTTCAACGTTCTTATAGCTGCGGGATTTGACGGAGATACCGAGGGCGTATCCGGGTTCGTATCGTCGTTCTGAGCAAGTTCATGTACAAAGTATTTTCATCGGAGTTACGGTTAAAAGATGATTTTCTAAAGTTTTTATTAATTTCTGAAATTAATTAATTATTTAATTCAACATTATCCGAAACAGTGATTGATGAGCGCAGCATGACATCATGCTGACGTCAGACGTTAATTAAGTTAATTTCTAATTACTGTTTAATTAACACCTAATTAGTAATTAGATAACCTAATCAGGATTAATTAATTAATTAATTAATTAATTAATTACTATTATTATTTTTATTTATTTTATTTTTATTACATTCTTTTAATTCGTTTTTAGGGGCTGGGCCCCATCTGTCATAGGGCCGGGGGGACATGTCCGGGCCGTGTCTGTCCGGCACCGGACACGTCCGGGCCAGCGCGCGCGCGTGCACCAGAGGCGAGGCCAAGCCGGAGCCGGGCGGAGAGCGCAGCCGGGGGGCGGCGAGGGGAGGCCAGCGAGCGGGGCGAGCGGCAGCCGGGGCGGTGCGGCGTCGGGACCGAGGCGAAGCGAGGGGGCAGGAGCGGGTCGAGGCGACCGCGGGACGGGCGCGGGGAGCACGGCGTCAGGCGCGGCGGCGCGAGGACGGGGAGGCACGGGGTGGCCGCGGCAGTGGCCGGCGCGGAGGTGCGCGGCAGGTTGCGGGAGCAGAGAGGGGGGGGAGAGGCCCGAGGCCTCACCGTGATCCGTAGGGACGGGGGGCAGCGGGGGTCGGGGTGGTCGAGGGGACGACGGCGATGGGGAGGCAGGCCGGCGGGGACAAGCGGCGACGTAGACGAGGCAGACCGGCGAGGGAGCGCGGGCTCCGGGCGGCGGCGTCCAACGGCGACGGCGAGCGGCGTCGGCGACGGGGCCGTTCCCGCGATCCCGATCCCGATCTGGATCGGGAGGTGGGGGCTGACGAGGGGGAGGCGGCGACGGGACGGCGTCGGCGAGTGGCGTCGGCGACAGGGCGGACGGGATCGGGAGATCCCGATCCAGATGGGGGGGGGAGGAGAAAGCGAGGGGGAGGGGGGGATCGGGGGGGGGAGTGGCACCGGTGGGGTTAGGGTTTGGGTCTCCTGGGGGAGGCCATATAGAGAGGGGGGGCGCAGGCGGGCCGGCCGGCTGGGCTTCGGCCCAGTTGGGCCGGGGGGGGTGTTGCTCTTTTTTTTTTTCCTTTTCTGTTTCTTTTTCCTTTTCTTTATTCTCTTTTCTCCACTGTTAAATGTTTAGGCCCCAAATGGTTTTTGTAAAAAGTGTGACCTATTTCATAAATACCAGTGCATTATTCCCTAACACCTAAAATTAGTTTGGACAAAACATAATCCCATATTTATTTCAGATTCAATAAATGGTTATTAAATATTATCTTTATCCACTGTTTGAGGTTGTTCGAGTCACTTATCCAATTCCAATGATGTTGGTTTCAATTTTAGAATAGCCTCTGGAATATTTGTTATTTATCTGACATTTTAGCTCCTATGTTGGACAACTTTCATATTCCACTTTCATTTAAATTTGAATTTGACTTAGGAGTTGAAATGCAATGTGATGCTAATGATGATTATGCACTGTCGATCATGCTAACATGTCATTATCAAAAGTGATTACTGTTGCTAATCACCGGGGGTGTTACATCAGTACACCCTGGACAACACGCCTGACAATAGTGTGGCTGGAATACATCTTGACTTTGGTGGTATAAGTGCAACTGGCTTCCAGGATCCAACAGCCTAAGAACTTAGTTTTCCCAGTGCGTATATTCAGGTCATCCGCCTCATAGCGAGTGACATGTACAACCACACAATCCTTGTCTACATCAGGGCTCTAATTGAAACAGAAACGAATTCTGAATTACTTTCCAATATAAAAAACACAAGTTATTTAAACCACTATGTAGAGTCAAAAGTATGCGTGACAGGGAAGGTAGCATGGCATCGAAGCTAATAAAATTTTGCATTATTTATCACCACATACTTAGATGAAAAACCACAATCGATATCGGCAAAGAAGAAAATCACCTTGGGCAGCTCAGTGGGGGGGACACATCCTAGAAGGGGGAAAACTGCTCCTACAGGGCCACGGGGGCTGTAACCTCAAACGGGGCGTTGACCATCTCAGTAGTGGCCGTGAGCGTATCTGGGGTCGGCTCGGTGGCGGCCTCCATCTTCTTGGAGCTCTCTGTCTCGTGGGGATCAGCCTCCCGCGTCTGCTCCAACATCATGAAACTGACAAATAGGAGACAACTGAAAGGAAAACACAATCGCAATGACAATGAAACAAAAAAGAGAGTGAGGATCGGTTACTGCTTTGCAAAAGTTCTTTTTTTCTGAAAGAAAATATACCAACATCACGGATCCGCTTACCTTCCCTTCGTTGGGAGAGAAGAACTATGGCAGATGTGAGTGTTGGCTTTCTTGAAGACGGTGAGGGAGAAGGGGATTCAGTGAAGAGTGAAATGATGGTTGCTTCGTCCGCCAAACTTTGACTGTGGGGAGGTGGGGTTTTGTGATATGACGGATTGTTACTGCCGCGCTACTACCTGGGTGACTCTCCGCCTGCATACCGCCTTCTAATTTGGTGGATGGCATTTGGGCATGCGCGCTGCATGGCCCGCATGTCGGTGAACCAAAGTAAAACGTCATTCAGTAGCGGGAGATGTTTCGATGACCTCGGAGGAGCCAGAAGCGGTAGTGTATCCACTGTACTAGTGGTAATTGTTTTTCTGGGTAGCTGTAGAGTGCCTCCACTTTACTAGTAGTAATTGTTTCTCTGGGCCCAAGACAAAAGAGCCCATCCACCCTAGTAAATAATAAAATCAATTCAAAAGCCCATATATTTACTTAATGAGAGGCGCTACCCAGCACACCGCCCCCCAAAAAAAACTGGGTGCTCTTCTTCTTCCTCACTCCCACCCACCTCATGTCAGCTCGATCCACTCATACCCCCAAATTCCTCACCTCACTCCTACAGAAAACCCCAGCTCCCCTTCTTCCTCACTACTATAGAAAACCCCAGCTCCCCTTCTTCTTCACTCGCACTACAACTATGCTCGTCATTTGTTACTCTGCTCAAATCCGTGAGCTCGACGCGACGACCTTGAGGAAAATGGAGTCGGCTGACCCTAGCGCCAAGAAGATGAGGCTCCCGCCAGCCGCGATGCATGTTGTAGATCCCACACCCGGCAACGCGGGGAGAAGCGGCGAGCCCCCCCCCCCCAACCGGATCCCAGGAACCCGTAGAATCTCGGGTGGACCGCATCAGCGATCTCCCGGATGCCATCCTTGGGGATCTCATCTCGCTTCTCCCCACCAAGGATTGCTGCCGCACCCAAGTCCTCTCAACTCGGTGGCGCCCTCTATGGCACGTCGTGCCCCTTAATCTCGACTGTCATCAGCTATCTCTCTTTAATGATTTTGAACTCCCCGGAGACATCATCTCCTCTCACCAGGGCTCTGTTCAAGGCCTCTGCATCCCGGCATGCTACCTAAGCATGCCCTGCACGGTGGACGCCTGGCTGAAATCCCCTGAACTCACAAAACTACAGCTGCTTGAGTTCTACTATTCCCCCAGAAATCACATACCACATACCGAACGCCATGTACTTTTTCCCTCAGCACCAATGTCCATCTCGCGGTTTTCCTCCTCTCTCCACACCACCACCTTTGTGCTGTGCTACCTACCAGACAATCTGGTACTAAACCTTCGACTCCCATTTCTCAAAAAACTTTCACTTGTGCGGGTTCGTATGTCAGAGGCCTCATTGCACAGCATCATCCACTCCAGTTGCCCTGCCCTGGAGTGCTTGGTGCTTGTTTTGACAGTTAGAATCGGTTGTCTCCAAATAAAGTCGCCTAACCTTGTAAGAATTGGAATTTCTTTTGATGGAAGGCAGCTCATCATCGAAGATGCCCCTTCACTTCAAAGGTTGATCCTTGATTCTCATTATTCACCGTCGGAAATAACTATCGTCTCTGCGCCTAAACTGGAGACCTTGGGTGTAATACATGACCTCTGTGCTCATTTCAAGATGGTGTTTGGCTCCACAGTTCTTCAGGTACTGTATATTATCATCTACACTTGTAATCATAAGCTGCATTTTAAATTTCTGCGCATATGTTCTATATCATCTTGGAGTATACTTTTTGTACTAATATTATGTTCTATGCTGAATGAAGAGTTTGTCCATGGATAGCCTATCAATGGTGCTGGATTCTGTCAAGATCTTATATATCCATATGAATAGCTTTGATCTGAACAAGATTATTGGCTTGCTGCAATGCTTTTCATGTCTGGAGAAGTTGTATATAAAGGTGATAATTTCACGCACATTGGAAGCTCGCATATAGTGTACTAGAATTAACCATTCAACTGTTGCTCTTTCGACACTCTTTTTTTAGACCTTAACTGTTTTCAATCTTCATGTCTATTTAGGCAACAGGACGGGTAAGAAAGTTATAACCAATCGGTGGATTCGTAAGCACCGGGATTTTCTCAGTTCTCATGACATTCGATTGAAAACAATAACGCTGGAACGATATGTAACCAACCATGCAAACACTAGATTTGTCACATTCTTCCTGCTGAATGCGAGGTTACTATTGTCCATCAGACTTAAGTTTATCAGCAGCATGGTTTTGACAGATGGGTATGTCAAAGAGCAAAAAAAGGAGTTTCGGGTGGACAAAAGGGCTTCTGAATGTGTCGGGCTTATATTTACAGCATCTTGTGGTCATAATCCAGTAAATTTTACGACCAATCATGTTCATTCTATGGACCTGACCGATCCATTTGATTGTGACTGCCGAAAACAGTGCTGGAGTTAGATGTTGTTGCCCTTTTCAATCTGGGTTTTGTCTAAACCTGATCAACAATTAACCCTCGTGCTTTTGTACAGTTTGTAAGTTGGAGTTAGATGTTGTTGCCCTTTTCAACCTGGATTTTGTCTAAACCTGATGAACAATTAACCCTCATGCTTTTGTACAGTTTGTAAGCTGGAGTTAGATGTTGTTGCCCTTTTCAACTCGGTTGTGACTGTCATATTTTCTTTGAAACAAGGCAAATGGCTTGCCATTTGTTTAATTAAGGAAATATTGTAACAAATCTCACCGGCTGTTTAATTAAGGGAAATAACATCACTCTCGCCAGCTGCTTGAGCTCACTATGCATTACAGAACCCAAGTGATTAGCCCCCACCAGCACCCACAAACTTAGTTTGAACTAGCACACCAAATGGGCTGTAAATTTTCATAAGAAAGGCTGCATGGCTGTGACAAAGTTGGATTCTGACATTCGGGACCCACGAGGAAAAATCCTATCCAAGGTGGTGTCGACTTACTAGTCAACAAACGATTCTGCCTACCAGCCTTTGGATTGACATCCAACATCTGTCGTGTATCTTCTATCTCTTGTCTTCTTCCTCCAGCCGCCCAAACCAAACCACCCCGTCGGTCCCGCCTGCTCCCGCCTCCGCCGCCCTACTGTACCCTCAAACGTTGGCCAGTCCATCCCTCTATTCTCCCACACGTACTATTATTCTCCGGCGAGGTCAGCCCCAACACGCACCCGCACCCAAACCAGTCAACCCTCATACTCCCCTCCGCCTGCGACTAGACTGCCGCATCTTCCACGGCTCCTGTTCGTTCCCGTCTGAGGCCTCGCCGTTGTCCTCCGCCTTGGTTCGCTCGCCATGCGTGGTGCGCCGCCATCTGGCGTTGTCAACATGGTCAATAACCAAGAGGATTAAGGAGATGACTGTACGTGTAGAGGATGACAGTAGGGACCTACCAGGGTCATGGCAGTACGCAAGCAAGTGTCTCGTTATTACAAGCCCAAAAAAATGGTTCCTCCTAATGGTTGGACATCTCGGTCCCACTCTATTGTCAACGTAGTCAATAAATGAGAGAATTACACAACGAGCGGCTGACACCAGGGACCCAGCAGGTCGCGCAGTTGTATTTTTTTTAGGAACAAGCAGTTGTTATTTAGTACTAGTTTTAGAGATGGATCAGGGTAACAACGGGGCTATGCGGGGGCTGTGGCCCGTCTAGCCAGGGTTTTATTTTATGTTTACCATATGATGAGCCCAGTTGTGTTTTTTTCTTTCTGAAAATGGCTAGCCTAGTTCTAATTTTTTTAAAGATATACCCAACGGAGGCCTACTTGCTTTCTCAGCCCTGCTGGGCTGCAAATCTTTCAAGATGAGAGCGATGTATTCGCTTGCCCAGAAAATGAAGTAGTAAGAAATAGGATGTAAATTTTAAAAACACAGCAAACCGGCAATTTGTTTCAAATATCATTTTTTAAGATTTCGAGATTTCGAATTTAATTGTTTTTTGCGGGGAAAATTATGTAGGATTTTAAATTGATATAAATTTATTATTTTTAAATTAGTTTGAACGTGATTCGAAATTTCGGGATTAAAAACAGTTCGGACCGCACCAAAATATGAAAATTTGGTTGAATTTTTAATCGTGGCCAGAATATTGGCTGTAATGGTGACAAAAACAATATGGGCTTCAAAAAAATACTTATTAGCCAATGGGCTGTACATTTATTAGCAATAATGGAAGATGGGTTGTATGCTGTTTTCCACATATTTGAGGCTGACTTGTTGGCCTACTAGGTTGACGCGTACGCTTTCCTAAAAAAAAGGTTGACGCGCACGCAAGGCCTTGTCAACTTAGTCAACACACGAGAGCAGTGACTATTTGATGTCCATTCAACGGCCGTCCTGCTTCTTCAATCTCTGCTCTTCCTGCTCCAGCCGCTCAAACCACCGCCGGCGGGACTGCCTGTTGCCTCCTCCCGTGGCCTGTTGTGCTGTCGCGTAGGCCTCACCGCCCCACCCTACTCCCATCGCTGGCCTGGCCATCCCTCTACTCTACTCACCCACACCCGCTGTTATTCTCCAGCGATGGCAGATGAACCAGTAAACCCTCCTACTGCCGAGTCTTCCCTGGCTCTGTGTCGTTCCCTTTCTAGGCCTCGCCGTCGTCCACCGCCCTGGTGCTCTCGGCGCGGCGTGGTCAACATGGTCAACGAACGGCATCCATCGGAAGAGGACTGTACGTGGAGAGGCTGACAGCTGGGTCCACGGCCGCATGCAAGGAAGTGCCTCCTTATTACGCATAAAAAATGATTCCTCCACCTGACAGTGGGGACCCACCGGAAGGGCCTCTGTATTTCGCGAAAAAACGTTCCTCCCACTGACAGCTCGGACCCACCAGCTATATCTTCGCACGCAAGGAAGTGCCTCCTTATTACACACAAAAAAATGAATACTCCCCCTGCTAGTTGGGACCCACCATATTTGGTGGCTGCCTTGTGGGCCTACTAAGTTGACGCGGACGGAGGGCTTTGTCAACTTAGTCAATATAAACGATTCTAGCTGCAGTGACCGTACGATGTCCATCCAACGGCCGTCGTGCTTCTTCAACCTCTGGTCTTCTTGCTCCAGCCGCCCAAACCAGCACCGGCCGTGCCGCCTGCTCCTGCCTCCCATGGCCGGCTCTCCTGTCGTGCATGCTTCACCGCCCCACTCTACTCCCATCGCTGGCCTGGCCATCCCTCTACTCACCCAGACCTCATGCTATTCTCCGGCGACGGCAACCTCATACTGCAGTCGAACCAGTAAACCCTCGTACTCCCCTCCGCGTGGGAAACAACTGCCGAGTCTTCCCCGGCTCCGGATCATTCCCTTCCTAGGCCTCGCCATCGTCCACCGCCTTGGTGCTCTCGATGCAGCGTGGTCAACGTGGTCAAGGAATGACTTACATCAGAAGAGGACTGTACATGGAGAGGCTGACAGCTGGGTCCACCGCCGCAACAAGGAAGTGCCTCCTTATTACGCGTAAAATAATGATTCCGCCACCTGACAGAGGGGACCCACCGGAAGGGCTACCGTATTTTGCGGAGAAAAATGTTTCCCCCTGATAGCTGGGACCCACCAGCTAAATCTTCGCTCGCAAGGAAGTGCGTCCATATTACGAGCAAAAAAATGATTCTTCCCCCTGACAGCTGGGACCCACTAGCTATATCTTCGCACGCAAGGAAGTGCCTCCTTATCCTCCCTGACAGCCGGGACCCACCCGGTCGAAGCGTACGTAGGGTTGTCTGTCTGGTCGCGAACGTGTACGTACATACTGGTCGATCGGTCTCTCTGCAATGATGAACCGTGGCCGGGCAAGCAGCGGCACGTGTAGTAGTAGAGCCCCCGATGTAGCAGTTCAGGCAGTCCAGTCTAAACCGTGTACACGTATGTACAACCAGATGCCAAAGAATACGGCCACATACGTACATGCGGGTGGGGTCTCGAACGCCTACTCGCGCATACATACGGCCAAGGCTCGTGTACATGGTGAGGCAACGAACGGTAGCAACGGCGTCCTGTTCATCGGCAGCCAACCGGCTGGGTCGGAACGGAGAAACTGCGTCGTGTTCATCGGGAGGCAACGGAATGCGTCGTGTTCATCGGGAGCCAACCGGCTTGGACGGAACAGCCGAAACGGGGCCTGGCATACCGCAGAATGGAGGAAACGGCCTTTTGTTCCACCGACTATGGTCGAAACGGGGTCATGTTCATTGGCTCGGGGTCTGGCGTACTGCAAAACAGAGGAAACGGACTTCTGTTCGAGCTCCTCGGTCAAAATGGGGTCCTGTTGATCGGGAGGGATCTGGCGTACCGCAAAACGGAGGAAACGGACTTCTCTTCGACCACCTATGGTTGAAACGGGGTCCTGTTAATTGGGAGGGGTGTGGCATACCGCAAAACGGGACTCGACGGACAACTATTCACCCACCGTCGACTGCCTCGCTCCAGCCTCCACGGGCTACTGTTCATCCATCGTCGACTTCCTCCAGCCTCCACCTGCTACTGTTCATCCACTACGTCTTCCTCCTGCCTCCACCAGCTACTGTTCATCCACGGGATACTGTTCATCCAGCCTCCACCAGCTACTATTCAACCAGCCCTCCACGGGGTCCTATTCATCCACCCCCAACTGGCTCGGGTGTGTGGCGGCCTTTCATCCAGTGGCAACGGCCTCTACGTACTACCACGGGGGTCCTGTTCATCCAACCCCCACCGGGAACTATTCATCCAACCCCCAACAACGATCACTGTTCATCAAGAGGCAAGTTCGATCAGCTTCAGTTAGCAGCAGTAGCAAAGGAATCGCTCGGGTTCAGTTAACAGCCAAGGGATCGATCGCTCGGGTTCAGTAACGTAGCTAGTGCAATCGCTCGGGTTCAGTAAGCGAACGCCTCTCTCGGGTTTAGTTAGAGCCCAACGCCTCACACACATGCGCGTACATACACGAGAGAAACGCGCAAACCTCCGTGCATCGCTCGACCCCGAGCACCCACTGTAACCGGGAACTCCCCGAAATTTTCCTTGCCCTCGCTTCTACCACGATTTTTTCCGTCATGGATGGCCCAAAGAATGTCATGCAAGTGCGTCTCCGGCCCGCCCAAGACGAAAAGCCCATTTTCTGTCATGATTTTTTGTCATAGAAGTAGGAGCCCACTACATCTATGATGATACGTGGTTTTGTCACAATTATCGTCATAGAAGTGTCATAAGCATGACAGGAAAAAAATTCGTTCGGCCCAAAATGTCACAGATGTGTCTTTTTTTGTAGTGCATGGAGGATGACGGAGCTCGGATTTCGCGGGCGTCGGGGCTATGGCACAAATCTGATGGGAAAATTAGAGGGGAGATCGAGGGGGCTCACAGTAGTCCTGCAGAGGTGCTAGAGTGGGCTCGGGGGAGAGCTTGCCTTGGCCGGAGTCGGTGATGAATGACGACGTCCGAAGAAGGAAGGAGAGCTTGATCCCCTTGGTGTGGGGCTCTTCGGCTTGGTCTCGTGGGTCCAGGCGGCGGAGCAAACCACGGCGAGGTGGAGGGACAAGTCCTTAGGCGCCGGGGAGGAGGGTGGCCACGCCGACGAGGGCAACCATGGCGACGGCGGCGTCGGGAGCGGGTGAATCTGGAGGAGGGGATCGAGGCGAGGAGAGGGCGGAGAGGAACGCGTGGGCGAGGGGGGACTGGGGGTGGCGTCTAGGGTTAGGGTTGGTCGGGGCGGCCTTATCCTCCTCGTCGTTCGTCGGCGAGGTGGTGCGGCGGTGTGCGCTTGGGCGGGAGCCCGGTCGGAGGAATAGGAGGGGAGGGAGACGACCGGTGGGGTAGGTGGGCCGGCTGGGCCGGCCCAGGGGGAAGGGGGCTTTTCTCTTTTCTTTTATTTTTTATTTTTTTATTTTTCTTTTATTTGTTTTCTGTTTTTGTTTTTAGTTTCAAATTATTTTAATTTTATAACATATAAAACTTGCGCCGAAAAGAGTATTATAAATTAGGCCACTACCATAATAATTTTGGTACTTAAAATAAAATAGTTTGAAACTTTTATAATTCAAAAAGCATTTAAATTATTGTTTTGGCCCCTGTTTTAATTATTTTTGGGCATTTAAACACTGTATAAAATGTTGGTTCCACCATGACATTTATCCATTGATTATTTGCAACACTTTGAACATTTTTGTTTTACTGTTAGAAGAAATATTATTTTGTCTTTATTTTAAATTTTGAATTCGAACCCGGTTTGGATTAAAGTGAGGTTTAGCAAATTAATTGCGATGACATGGCACTATTAGTGTGTGATTACTGTAGTTGAACTACCGGGGTGTTACATTACACTTTGTGGAAGAATCTTGAGATGCGCTATCCTAATTATTCTCTAAAGAGCCTTAATGTGATTCTTCAAAAGACCATTGCTTTTCATAAGATGGATCCTAGTGATCCTAAATTTGATTAATGTCTTTTTGAGCTTCGAGATCTTATGCGTGCTAAAAGGGATGTTAGAACCATTGGGAACATCATTATAGAAGCTATTAAAATTCACAAACTTGAACACTATCATGATCGAAATTCTAATGAATCACTTGACCTAGGTGATGATCATATGCATGATGATGATGATGTTGAGCATGGCTATTATGATGAAGACGAAGAATTTGACATTGAATATGAGAAGACTACGAGGAACCTTAGTCTCATGGCAAATCTTTGCAATTACAAGTCCGGAGGAAAGGAATGGATTCTTGATAGTGGATGTACCGATCACATGACCGGAGATAAAGACATGTACCGAGAGCTTGCCAAAAATGATGGTCGACGCAAGTATGTAACTTTTGGAGATAACTCCAAGGGTAAGGTACTTGGCCTTGGTAAGGTGGCCATATCCAATGATAGCTCTATTCAAAATGTGATGCTTGTTGAATCTCTTGGTTACAATCTTCTTTCCGTATCTAGACTAGCCTACTTTGGTTTCAGTGTTCTATTTACCGAAGTAGATTGCCAAGTGTTTCGTCGAGATAATCATAATATGGTCTTTACCGGCATTCGTAGAGGTGGTCTATACATTGTTGATTTCACTAAGAGAGCCCAACCACGTACTTGTTTAATTGCAAAATCTTCTAAGGGTTGGTTATGGCATAGAAGGTTAGGTCATGTTGGCATGCGAAATCTTGATAAACTTATTAAAGGAAATCATATCCTTGGTCTTAAAGATGTTATATTTGACAAGGATAGACTTTATCGTGCTTGCCAAGCAGGAAAACAAGTTGGAGGAAGTCATCCCGTAAAGAATATCATGACCACGAGAAGACCACTTGAGCTACTTCACATGGACCTCTTCGGTCCCAATGCTTATAAGAGCCTTGGTGGTAACTCTTTCAGTTTGGTCATTGTTGATGATTTTTCTAGATTTACGTGGGTGTTCTTTGTTGATGACAAATCTCAGGTCCAAAAGATCTTCAAGAACTTTGCTAGGAAAGCCCAAAATCAATTTGAAGTGAAGATCAAGAAGGTTCGGAGTGATAATGGAACGAAGTTCAAGAATGCCAATGTGGGCACCTTTCTTGATGAAGAAGGCATTTCACATGAGTTCTCGGCTATGTACACACCTCAACAAAATGGAGTTGTTGAGAGGAAGCACCGAACTCTTATTGAGATGGCAAGAACGATGCTTGATGAATACAAGATGGCAAGACACTTTTGGGCGGAAGCGGTTGAGACAGCTTGTCATGCTACAAATCGATTATATCTTCACAAGCTTCTTGGTAAAACGGCATATGAGCTACTCACTGGTAACAAACCCCAAGTTGGATACTTTCAAGTATTTGGCTCAAAGTGCTACGTTCCTGATAAGCATCGTCATTTGAAATTTGCTCCTAAATCTCATGACGGTTTTCTACTCGGTTAGGGCTCAAACTCTCACACTTACCGTGTCCACAACAATTTCACCTGAAAGGATGGAGAGATGGTAGATGTGAGGTTTGATGAATCTAACAGCTTGCAAGTAGAGCAATTGCCAATTGATGTAGGAGACAAAGATCCCTCGAAAGCAATTCAAGATTTATCTATTGGGAAGATCCGTCCAACGGAGGTGAAGGAGAGCACTTCGTCCATTCAAGTGGAAGCCTCGACTTCACATCAAGATGAACCCCAAGTTGACATGGAGGCATCCACAAGTGGAACACATCAAGACGAAGGGAATGAGGAAGTACACCAAGATGATCCACGTCAACCTCCTTCTCCACCTCCACAAGGGAACCACAACACCAACGTAACAACAATGAAGAAGAAGAAGATGATGAGGATGTTTGATACGTCTCCAACATATCTATAATTTTTTATTATTCCATGCTATTATATTATCAATCTTGGATGTTTTATATGCATTATTATGCTATTTTATATCATTTTTGGGGACTAACCTATTAACCTACTGCCCAGTGCCAGTTGCTGTTTTTCCTTGTTTTTTGTCTTTATAGAAAATCAACACCAAACGGAGTCCAAATGGAACAAACTTTTTGACGATTTTTCTTGGACCACAAGACACCATGGAAGCTTCAGGAGGAGGCCAGAGGGGCCACGAGGCGGTGACAAGCCCAGGGGGCGCGCCTCGGCGGGGCGCCCCCAAGCTTGTGGGGCCCCCGTGGCACCCCTAACCCTAATTCTTCTTCTATAAATTCTCAAATATTCCACGAAGACCAGAGAGAAACCCAAAATACTTTTTCTGCTGCCGCAAGTTTCTATCTTCGTGAGATCCCATCTGGGGACCTTTTCCGGTACTCTGCCGGAGGAGGATTCGATCACGGAGGGCTTATACATCAACCTTGCTACCCTTCCGATGATGTGTGAGTAGTTTACCACAGACCTATGGGTCCATAGCTAGTAACTAGATGGCTTCTTCTCTCTCTTTGATCTTGAATACAATGTTCTCCTCGATGTTCTTGGAGATCTATTCGATGTAATCTTCTTTTGCGGTGTGTTCGTTGAGATCCGATGAATTGTGGGTTTATGTTCAGATTATCTATGAATATTATTTGAGTCTTCTCTGAACTCTTTTATGCATGATTAAGATAGCTTTGTATTTCTATCTGATCTATTGATTTGGTTTGACCAACGAGATTGATTTTTCTTGCAATGGGAGATGTGCTTTGTAATGGGTTCAATCTTGCGGTGCTCAATCCCAGTGACAGAAAGGGACATAACACGTATTTGTATTGTTTCCATTCAGGATAAAAAGATGGGGTTTATTCATATTGATTGAATCTATACCTCTACATCATGTCATCTTGCTTAAGGCGTTACTCCGTTCTTATTAACTTAATACACTAGATGCCTGCTGGATAGCGGTCGATGTGTGGATTAATAGCAGTAGATGCAGGCAGGAGTCGATCTACTTGTCTCGGACGTGATGCCTATATACATGATCATTGCCTTGGATATTGTCATAACTATGTGCTTTTCTATCAATTGCTCAATAGTAATTTGTTTACCAATCGTATGCTTTCTTTCAAGAGAGAAGCCTCTAGTGAAAACTATGGCCCCCGGGTCTATCTTTTATCATATCGCTTTCGATCTATAAAATCAAAAACACAAAAATACCTTACTGCAATTTATTTACCTTTACTTTATTTTGCATGTTTACTTATCTTTTATACCTATCACTACCAGATCCCATCCTTGCAAGTAACCCTGAAGGGATTGACAACCACTTTATCACATTGGGTGCAAGTATTTGTTTCTTTGTGCAGGTACAACTATTGGAGACTTGTGTGTTCCTCCTACTGGATTGATGCCTTGGTTCTCAACTGAGGGAAATACTTATCTCTACTTTGCTGCATCACCCTTTGCTCTTCAAGGGAAAAACCAACGCAAGCTCAAGAAGTAGCAATGTTCCACCACAACCCAAGCAAAAACTCTCACAAGTTAGAGCAAGAGTCTCAAAGAATCATCCCGTTGAATAAATCCTTGACGACATCAACACCGGGAGAATCACTCACTCTAAAACTCGTTTGGCTAACTTTTGTGAACATTACTCATTCATTTCTAGCATTGAACTTATGAAGGTAGAAGAAGCCCTTGAGGACCCGGATTGGATAAATGCTATGCACGAAGAGCTACACAACTTTGAGCGAAACCAAATGTGGACATTGGTTGAGAAGCCCAACAATGATCAAAACGTCATTGGAACAAAGTGGGTATTCCGGAATAAGCAAGATGAGGATGGACAAGTTGTACGCAATAAGGCCCATCTCGTTGCTCAAGGCTACACACAAGTCGAAGGTACGGACTATGGTGAGACATATGCCCCTGTTGCTAGACTTGAGTCCATTCGCATTTTACTTGCTTATGCCAATCACCATGACATCACCTTATATCAAATGGATATTAAAAGTGCTTTTCTAAATGGTGAAATTGAGGAGGAAGTTTATGTTAAACAACCTCCCGACTTTGTTAATCCCAAGAAACCTAATCATGTTTACAAGCTTCACAAAGCTCTTTATGGTCTTAAACAAGCCCCTAGAGCTTGGTATAAATGCTTAACTAAGTTTCTCATTGAAAAGGGTTTTGAAATCGGGAAAATTGATTCTACTCTTTTTACTAAAAGGGTTAATGGAGAATTATTTGTGCGCCAAATCTATGTTGACGACATCATATTTGGTTCTACTAACCCTCATTTTAGTGAAAAGTTAGGAAGATTGATATCGGAAAAGTTTGAGATGTCTATGATGAGTGAACTCAAATTTTTCCTTGGTTTGCAAATCAAGCAAACTAAGGTGGTACCCTTGTTTCACAAATAAAGTATACCAAGGATATTTTCAAGAAGTTCAATATGCGAGAAAGCAAATGTATGAAAACACCCATGCCTACTAGTGGACATCTTGACTTGACAAAGGATGGCAACCCGGTTGACCAAAAGGTTTACCGATCTATGATTGGTTCACTATTATATCTTTGTGCCTCCCATCCTGATATTATGCTAAGTGTGTGCATGTGTGCACGATACCAAGCTGCTCCGAAATAATGTCATCTTAAAGCTATGAAAAGGGTAGTGAGATACTTAATTCATACACCAAACTTTGGCATTTGATACCCTAAGAGGTCATATTTTGATCTTGTTGGCTATTCCGACTCAGACTATGCCGGTGGCAAGGTTGATAGAAAGTCCACTACGGGTACATGTCAATTTCTTGGTAGATCTCTTGTCTCTTGGTCCTCTAAGAAACAAAACTCGATATCATTATCCACCGCCGAAGTGGAATACATTGCCGTGGGATCATGTTGTGCTCAATTACTTTGGATGACCCAAACTCTCAAAGATTATGGGATACACATGAGACACGTTCCATTGCTTTGTGACAATGAGAGTGCTATTAAGATTGCACACAATCCCGTGAAACATTCTCAAACTAAGCATAATGAAGTTCGTCACCATTTCATTCGTGATCATGTTGCTAAAGGAGATATTAATCTTAAGCATGTTCGTACCGACAAGCAATTGGCGGATACCTTCACAAAACCTCTTGATGAAAAGATATTTTGTCACTTGAGGAGTGAGTTGAACATCATTGATGCCTCAAATTTGGAATAGAATTTCCATTTGATGCAAGGCATGAGCCTATGTGACTTATCCTTGATGTTTCTCTTATGATGATGATCATTGTCTTGGATATATTTGCACCCTTGTATGTTATCTAACCCTTGTAGGTACTTGGATGAGCCTCCTTCTATAAGATTGCAAATCACTCACATCTTGAGTAATTTCTACAGAACCAAGTATCTATGCTTTGGTTGTTGAGATCAAGGAACAAGTCTCCACTCAACATATCCTTTGACAATATTTATATGATGAATTTCACTCTTGTCAAATTGGATACAAAAGAAATATTCCTTGCAAGACTAACCCATGTAGGAAGATGAACTTCAGATTCATAGGGATGCTCCCAACTCTTGATGGACCACATCAGCACAGAGCATTCACCACAAGTTCAACTACATGATCAAGTTCAACAACAAACCCAAGGTATGTTTTTCCATCTTAGAGAAGCTTTGCTCCAAGTCATAAGTTAAAGCAACTCAACAAGATGTGAATACATCAAGACGCTTAAATGAAAAATGGCAACCCCATTTTGAGCTTAACGATGAGTATGACCTATGATCAAGTGATCTCACTTGACTCCTAAGTCAATATACTCTAACATAGGTGACTTTGTCGCCGCCCCCCTCCTCTAGATGAAGTTCTCTAGTGTTTCCTCTCTTGGTTGCATTTCACTTGAATTCACTTTGCATTTCTTTTGCTAGAGTGTTTCCTTCTAACAAAAAAACTTCATCTAGATCTTTTCTGTTGTCTGTGTTTCTTTTCTATTTTCTCTACTCTGAATTCATTGCAAACTCTATCTAAATTCCTTGAAAATCTTTGTGAAATTTCTATTGCAAGAGAGCTGAGTTGACAAAATATTTCCTCTGCATAGAACTCGGTTTCACTGATCCAAGCCTATCGGCCAGACCGAAGCACAAGTTCTACTTGTACACAGTTCATCGGTTCTACCGAAACGGGCTAACTCGGTCTCTCTGATATGTTCTGTCTGTGACTGACTCATCTCGGTGTCACCAATTGATATGAATCGGCACCACTGATTTCACTGCTGAGAAAACTTTTTGCCATCTTACACTGTTTATTCTTTCCAGCTCAACTCAGTGATTCTTTCCCTCTACTTGCATCTTAAGCTGCATTCTGCTTGATTGTGTCTCTCCAGGACCATACTCACTTGACTCATATCCATGAAAAACCCTTCTTGGAAATTGATGTCAAAGGGGGAGAGAGAGATCTTCTCTAAGAGAGAGAGAGAGAGCACATCAAAGCTTATCCTTACAAAGCTCTTCTAAGAAAGGAGGAGAGATGTACTTTCATAAGAGGAGAGAATTTGCATGTATTTACGAGGGGAGATACATGTCAGTTATCATTTAGTTACTTTGCTCTTAGCTTGAGCCTGCTCTGATTGTTTCTCACCCTACCTACTCCCATTATCCAATGTTAGATTCAGGGGGAGAGGAAATTCTTGCTCAGGGGAGAACAATCCTTAGGTTTTATTGAAAATCCTTAATTATTTGGGGACATGTCTATATCTAAATGAAGTACTCACTATGTGATACTCACCTATTACATGTCATCCCAATCTTGGTATTCTTGTGGATCTTAAAATCTTTCTTATTTGAAGGTCTCTTGTGTTATTTAACCATGTTTTCTCAAGTTTGCTTCTTCAAGAGTCAGTTCAAGGAACACAAGGTAAGTTTATGCATCTCACTCATGTGCATGATGATCTCTTACTTTTGTACATATTGTTTGCAAGAGGGAATCATAAACATGAAGGTACATCTCTCATTACATTTTGCTCTGATGCATATGGCCAAGATACATGTAACTCATTACTTACTCTGTCATGTTGTGCATTCACATGTTGTTCAATTTCATCATTACATGATTGCACACATATAGAGGGAACTCATACAAGTTACATGTTCTTCCAAAGCTTTACTTACCAATCTTCACATTATTTACATTAAGCTTTGATGTATGTTGTCATCAATTACCAAAAAGGGGGAGATTGAAAGCACAAGTGCTCCCTGGGTGATTTTGGTAATTAATGTCAACATATCTCTTGTAAGACTAATAGTTTTATCTAGTATGTTTCAGATAAGTTCAAAAGTGGCGTGGCAAGGACGAGAGGATGTGTAACCCCTTGAAAATGTTAAGGAAAAGGATTGGCAAAAGCTCAAGACTCTACATTTTTGTTTAAGTGATCCAAGATCACATTGAGTCCATAGGAAAGCCAATACTATTAAAAGGGGATGAGGTGTTGCTTGATGACCTAGTTGCTCAAGTGCTTAGTGATATTGCTCCAAAAACCTCAGCCATCTTCCTCCAAAGGTGATTAAACCAAAGCTATGGAGACCAAAGCTCTGATACCAATTGAAAGGATCAAGAAGAGGGGTCTAGGGAGGGATCAGACCCTTAACAAGTAATACACTCCACATGACAATTATAAAACTCATCACAAATGGGTAAATCATCGCATGGGGAAATCATTCTACCATGAAGCATGATAATAGGTGGATCAATATCATGCAAGAAATCAATGTCAAGAATGTCCACTAGTGGGAAAAGATCATCACCTTCACCTATGTTACCTTTCTCATTCCACTCATGTGGTGTAGGTGAGGTGGCAAGGACCAACTCATGGTCATCGCCATTGTGATGGAACCATGTGAGGGTGCATCATATTCCACCATGTGGCCATCGTCTTGTCCAAAGGACGGACGAAGTCATCAAAGATCGGTGTGTCATCATATATGGGACCTAGCACCAAATTAGAAGACACAATAGAGGCATATGGTAAGTTGTTAGAAATCGAAATGGCCTCACATGCCCTATCAACTACCTCACTCTCTCGATGTGGTGGTGGCTCAGTCACTCCCTCAAGATAGGTGCACTCAAACTCACATATGGTGGAGTCACTCAAATCACTCAAGTGGTGGTGGTGGTGGCTCTCCTCACATGGGAATTGGGGAAGCTCATCATATATGGGGCTAGTGGTGAAGGCACTCTCACTCTCAATATGGTGGCACAAGTCACTCAACTCATCACCATACGCCTCCTTGGTCGAAGGGAAAATCCCACGCTCAACTGTCTCGTAGTCATCTCCGTGGATGAAGGCCAAAGATGGCACATCATCACTCTCACCTCCAATGATGGAAGCATCATCCTTACTCTCCACCATGTCGCTCGCCTCCAAATCTTGATCCTTGAGTTACTCCGTAGTCGTACTCATCGCCGTGTTGTCTTCAAAAAGAGTCATAGTAGACTCGGCATCGTCAATGCCACAAAGAGGGATGGCGGTGAAGTCGAACTTGGATGCGTCATCTCGGAGCTCATCGGGCTTGGACATCTCGGTGGTACTAGCCTCATGCTCACCGTCTTGGAGCCTGGTCGTTGCGAAGTTGGCTTGGGGTCTAGTAGACTTGGCCTTCGTGAGTTCTTGTTGCGCCTTGAGAGCACCAATGTAGAGGTCATCGAAGGACTCGTAGTTGTTGGTGAAGAGAGTCCTGGCGATGTCTTTGTTCAATCCCATCATGAAGTAGAACTTCATCCAAATGGGGTCGTCCACACCGGCTCGTCGCAAGGCTTTCTTCATATTCTTGAAGTACTCATCGAGGGACTTGGATCCTTGTATGGTGTTCTCCAATTGGCGCTGAAGATGTTCCGTTTAGGTGGAAGGCACAAATTCTCGCCGCATAGCTTTCTTCATCTTGGGCCAACTCATGTTGAAGTTTCTCGAAGGTGTGTGAATCCACCATGTTGATGCGTAGTCGTGGAAGTTACTTGTGGTGCACTTCACTTGATCGTCGGAGGGGACTTGATGTAGCTTGAGGTAGTCGTTCACCTTGCGCTCACACTCGAGGTACTCTTCGGGGTCATGAGTCCCAAATAATAGAATCTTGTAGTCAGTGTCCAAGTCGTAGTAGCTCGTGGAAGTCGCGGACTTGAGCTCGTGGAGTAGGCGAAGATGCCTTGAAGTCACTTGGTGAAGATGCCAACATAGTAGATGAAGCCATCGTGTTGGGGTTAATGTCGCGGCTCTGTGCGGTCCGTGCGCACGGGGTTGCAGGAGGCCGTGTGCACGGGGTCCCGTGTGCATGTGGGTGGCAGAGAAGCCGACTCGCGTCCGAACGGTTGCTCTTCATGGTCTTGTCGGTGACGATGCTCATGTGTCCTTGCTGGAGATGGTAGCTCGGGAGTCTTTGCACTTGAGCATCTTCTCGAAGATGATGAAGACCTCTTTGTGGTTGTCGATGAGGGCTTTGAGCTCCTCCATGTGCTTGTCCATCTTGGCGTTGATGAAGTTCTTCATGGCATCAAACTCGTCTTCATGGTTGTAGACCGGAGATGATGTGCTTTGCCTATCCATCACAAGACTCGAGCAAAGGTGAGTAGGAAATGATATAGACAATACCAAGCTACCTTTTCCCAAAGTTGAGGATGTATCCCGTGTCACTCAATGTGAAATGAAAGAATAGTGGAATTGGTACCGGACTTGTTCACTCAGACCTACAAAGTAAAGCTTATCGAGTGGCTTGGTAAGGACAAGTGGCACAAATTCATGCAAATTGAAGTCCAAGAGATTGTAAATGTTGAAATAAATCCAAAGGACTCAAAATGCAAAGCAAGTGATAAAAAATATAGAGGAGGGCAATAAAGAAACACACACGGTGGGATAACGGCGCTTGTGCAACTATAGGGATGAGCAATACAAAATTGCCCAACGAAGACTACGCTCGTGTTGCACAAACACTAGGAGAGCACTAGCTTGATTGCACAATTGGGCATGATTCACCACTTGCACCAATCTATATGCATGCAAGCAAAATGTTTCCTATTCCATGTATCCTCATGCACAAGTATCTCTTTTCATGCTCAACTCTCTTTTGCTTATAAGCTTATGATCTTTTTCTTTCTTGCTTAAAAGATTATTTTTGACTTTTTTTTGCTCTTCTCTTCTCTTCCTTTCCACTTTTCTTATTGAGCTTCAACCAAATATATGGGACAAGTATCACAAGATATGCATGGGAGCAAGCAATTGCACTATATGATATATCAAATGTTGCAACAATATGATATCGTATCACTAAGGTGCACAAGTTTTCGCAAAGCCCGACAATAATCGGATAGCTAGTCTCAATAAGTATGAAGGTATGCACAAAGATGGTGGGGCTATGAAGATGTAATGGTAAGGAAGGAAAAGTTTATGATGGAATGGATACCTTCATCACACTTAACCTTTCACGAAGTCGGGGATAACCGGCCTTGCTTCCGGTTGAAAATGGTCTCAAAGGATGGATGGCCGTCGTCGATGTGAAAGGTCATGGTGGATGTGGTCGATGGAACGATACAATTGTACGGTCGTGGATGAAGACGTAGCCATCCCTAAGTAGTCAAAACACCTTAGGAGACTCAAATCACAACTCAAACAACCACAAATGCAATGTCAAACAAAATGGGTTAGGTTGCCGAAGTTTTATGTGGTGGTGTGGAAGTTATGGCGGAGGGCGTATACAAAGATGCCAAAATGCACAAAATTTTATGGAGTCAAATGGTGGTAAAACCAATATGAGCAGCTTGGGCATGTCGCTAGCTATCCAACGATCCAAAGAACACCCAAATCGGAGTTCGGAAGTGGGAGATATGGCCGAAAACATGAAGCGAGCTGATTCTGGGAGGGCCGTGCGCACGGGGTCAAAGGGCCGTGGGCACAGGGTCCCGTGCGCACGGTACTAGGCCGTGGGCACGGGGTGTCCAGGAACTTCATGGGGGCCCATGGGCACGGGGTCTGGGGCACGTGGACACGTGGGTGGCGGAAATTTCATGATCTGAACACCAAATTCGAAGGGGATAAAGAAAAATTAGGCTATGGGGATGCAATAGGGGGTGGATCTACTTGCTAAACACCAGATCAATGGATTGAAAACAACAAAAACGCACTAGGAACAACAAATCACAAAAAAATTGGTATGACTCTTTTTGGTGCGGATTTTTGAAATTGGACAAAAACAAGCAAAATTAGGCTAGAAAACGAAGGGGTAGGGCTCCAAATTCGTGTCAACGTGGCTCATGATACCATGACGATGTAGGGCATGGGCCAAAGTGCCCCGATTTGTCCCGATGTTCACGAATTGGAGGTGGCTACGAAGAGGAACACGAAGAACACAAATAACAAGAGGGGAAATCACAATAGAAACACTCAAGAACAAGTCCAATCACACATCCACTAGACTAACAAACACACAAGATCCACAAGGTACATTAACAATAAAAGGGAAAGATACAAGGTAGAGTTCATCCCAAATCCAAAGAAGATGAGGCCTTGATGATTCACTTGGGGAATCCTTCTCCACAAGTGGAGGTCTTATACTCCAATGGAGTCTTCTCTCTCTCAAGAGGAATCCCACAAGGGGAGATACATGAGCTAAGCTCTAATGTCTAGATCTATTCTTAGTTATCCCTAAATGGAGGAGGTGGAGGAGTATATATAGCTCTAGGGGATGAAGGGGTAAGTAGGGGCATAATGGACATTACATGGGCAAAGCCCGCAGCTGCACAAAGGCAGCCCCGTGTGCACGAGGTAAGTGGAGCCCGTGCGCACGGGGTATCCAGCGGCCGTGTGACACCCTGGTTTTTGCTCTTTTTCTTTTTCTGGATTTCATTTGCCTTTTTATTTGAATTTGGAGTTTTGAATCAACTCAGTTGGACTTAACCACTTGGGCATTCCTTTGATTTTCACCCAAGTGACTCACCTCCCTCTCAACCACCTCATTTCCTCTCTGATATATCACAAAATGGTCATAGGAATATTTTTCATAAATGAAAAATATTCATTTCTTCTCTGAAATCACACTTCAGTCACTTATGCTCCAAAGCAACCCTCATTTTTCTTGCCCACAAAAATCTGAGAAAATTCCTGAATATTCTTTGGACCTTGGCACACCTCCCTGTGCAAAAATATTTCATAGTTTTTGGAATATTTTTGCTACAGAAAATCTTTTCTGTTCTGGCCAGGAAATGCACTTTGTACATGAAGTGTATTTTTCCTTGATCCAATGGAGCTGAAATTTTTAGGGCTTCATTACCCTCCTAAGAAACTCTTAACCTCCAAAAATCAGCTCCTAACTCATTCTAGATTTCTCTCTATTAACCTCACAAGTTTCTGTCCAAAAACTTGCCAAGATGCTACAGCCTCATTCATTCAACCTGTGCTTAACTCAAGTCTGTGGATCAACCTAGCCTTGCACGAACAACACCCCAGACATGATTTTAATGCACTACGTGGCCTGATGCCAGAGTTCACGCGGTGACCATGCGTGGACACGGTGCCAGGCAGCTAGTCGACGCGCTCTGGATGCCGCCGACGCCCCTGTTGAGCTCGTGCTCGCTTCCCCGCTCGCCGCAGCTTGCCAAACCGCGCCACCATCCTCGTCTCAACGCCCTTAACTTCACCCTACCGCTCGCCGACGCCGGAGCTCGCCGCAGCGAGCATGGGCACGACGCGGCCAAGCGCACAGTGCGCCCATGCCCCTGTGCTCGTCTCCACCTGCGTCCTGTGCTCGTCCGCGTCTCCCCACAGTGGCCGCGTGAGCCGTGGAGCTTCTCCCCCTCTCACTGACGCCCCTCGTCACCGAGCGCCGCTTCCAGAGAACTCCGGCGGAGCCTGAGACCCCCCTCCCCTCCGCCTATAAATAGAGCTCCCCCCTGGCCTCTCCGAGCATCTCAACCCACTCATCCAACCTCCACAACGCAGTAGATAAGCCGCAGCCCGGCCGGGCAGGCCTCTGGCCGCCGTCCCCAACCCGAGCTCACCGGCGATCCCCTCTGCTGCTCCCCACCCCTCCAGAGCCTCTAGAGCTCGACCGACTCCTTCGGCGACTCCCTGGTGATCCACTGATGCTCGCTGAACCCGTTGGAGCCCCTGGAACCGCCCTCTCTCACCGTCTTCTTCATCTCCGGTGAACTTCGTCCGCAGCCGCCGCTGGAGACGTCGTTTCCGAGCTACTCCGGCCATCCCTCACCAAGCTACGGGTACAGGAAGGTGCGCCAGGGCCTCCTCTACCCATCCCTCCCTCTCAAAACGGCCGCCGAGCCCTTCTCGCCGGAGAGAGCCCCGGCGAAGCGCCACCGTCCTCTGTTTCCCTCCCCCTCCCCTCAAAACCCGACAGGCGGGGCCCACTGTCAGCCTCTCCACTCGCGCCCAAAGCGGTACGAGTGGAGGCGTATTCTCTAAATACGTCTTCGACGTCACCCCCCCCCCCCGGATTATCTTTTATTTAAATTTAATTCAAATTTTGACCAGAAACTTTGACCAGCTATAACTCCTAATCTATAAGTCCAAATGAATTGATTCTTTTTGCATTGTGTTTGTATTGAAATATTCTAGCAGCACACAAAATTTGAGATTTGTCTCTGCTGTCTAGAATTTCTGGTGAATTTTAGAAGTGTTCTTGATGTTTTCTTTTGCTGTTTTTAAATATTTTCAGAAGGAGAAACTTGCCTAGAGGAGAACCAGGAGGAGTGTGACTCTCCTCTGTGCTAAGGCAAGCCACACAAATATTTGCATGATGTCATTTCAGTAACTTTGATTTTCCAACTTGAATATGGTTTATTTCATGCATTTAATCATTTAATAAATATTGCTTATGCTAGTTCATTTGTTATGCTTGAATTGCTTAGTTTGCTGTAGTGCTTGAGTGCATGGACTAGTGTGATGGAGTAGAGTTATTTTTGGTAGCATGACTATGGTTTGAGTGTGATCGGTATTATTTTCATAAATGCTTTATTATTTTCACCATGCTATTGTCATAACTAAAAAATGATTGGATTAAAACCAGTGAGTTAAAACCAGTGCTTTAAGTTGATTAGTAGTGCATGCCTAGTAATTCTATGATGTTGATATGTTCCAGTTCGGTGATATGTGCTTACAGTTGCACGTCATATAGTTGTATGATCATGGCATACTATGGCTCGAGTTCTTTTATTTTCAAGTTAAACCTGATGATAATTCAACTTGAACATAATTGTTGATCGAGTCATGGTGCCACCGAATCGAGCTTCCCAGTGCAACCACATTTTCCTTTATGGGAAGGCCCTTATTCGGTCCATTGTCATGCCTCTAGTTGGTGCCTCCAACGAGGGAAGGTTATGGGCGTGCGGTACCCTGGCCCGGTAAGCAGACATAACCTTGTGTGCCCGTTGTTGTTATGGTACCTTGTCCCCGTTTGGGACCGTTGATTGTTTTGCCACGACGGTGGCCATTGGATGTCATTGGTTGACATCGGGGCCACCCAGGACTTAGCCCAGAGGGGAGTTGGTCGGAGTGGCCGAGAGAGTGTCATGGCAATGGGTTGGTTTTGTCGGAATGTCGTTGGTCCACCCGAATGGGAGTGCGAGGCCATGGGTTCCGTGGTGTGGGTACAGTGTACTAACCTCTGCAGAGTGTTTATTAAATCTATCGATAGCTGCGTCCTCGGTTACGGACACAGCTCGTAAGTAGGTCACACCATGGATCAACATGATTAAGTTAATCTTGCACACTAAAGTTATATGGTTGGCACTGGTTATGTGATGAGATTGTTGAGACCATGAAGATGGTCATTGTTGTGGGAACCAAAGTGTTGGTTTCGTTTGTGATCCGGGAGTGTTCACCGTATTGATGATGTTGGTTACGAGGTAACCCATTTGGTAAGAGAGTCCGAGGGACTCGGTGCACAAGCATGATTCACTTCATGAGTAGTATGTTGAAGCATTGCATTTAACCTGCTTAATTGTCATGTTATTGTTTGCCATTATGCTTATACTTGTTGTGAGCTTGCAAGTACATTCAATGTACTGACCTGGCGTGTCATGCCAGATTTCAGGAAAGTCTTACCGGATCGGAGTGCTTCCCATGTCTAGACCGTGTCCACATCGGTGTCCCTGTGCTATGGAGTTCCGCTTTATCGTCATTCCGCTGTCGCGTAGTTGTCGTGATCGAGGCCCCCTTCATGTTCATTAAATAATGTACATACTGTTCAGCCACACCGTGTGTGCTGCTTGGCCTCGCTATCTGATGTAATATCAAACTATGTTTCCGCTAGCACCAATAAAGCGGTTGTTTTCTGTACCAAGTTGATGTGTGTTGCCAGAAGACTAGATCTCTGGGCTGGCAATGCAAGGTAAACCGGTCGCTCTGAGCCGGGGTGCCACAGGCCGTCCTGTAGAGCCCGTGCGCACAGGGTCCTGTGGGCATGGTACACGCCCGTGCGCATGGGGTTCCCAGGTGCTTCAGCATAGGGGTGATACGTCTCCGTCGTATCTACTTTTCCTAACGCTTTTCCTCTTGTTTTGGACTCTAATTTGCATGATTTGTATGAAACTAACCCGGACTAACGTTGTTTTCAGCAGAACTACCATGGTGTTGTTTTCGTGCGGAAATAAAAGTTCTCGGATTGGAACGAAACTTTGCGAGGAGTTTTTATAGAAATAAAGATAATTTCTAGAGCCAAGAACCATAGGAGGGGGGCACCTGGGTGGGCACAACCGACCAGGGCGCGCCCCCCCTCCAGGCGCGCCCAGGTGGGTTGTCCCCACCTGGTGGCCCCGCAGACTCCAACCCTGATACTATAAAATCACATTTTCGGAGAGAAAAATCAGGGAGAAAGAATTATCGCGTTTCGCGAGATGGAGCCGCCGCCACCTCCTGTTCTTCATCTGGAGGCCAGATCTGGAGTTCGTTTGGGGCTCCAAAGAGGGGGATCTTCGACCTTCGTCATCACCAACCCTTCTCCATCGCCAATTCCATGATGCTCCCCACCGGGAGTGAGTAATTCCTTCGTAGGCTCGCTGGTCGGTGAGGAGTTGGATGAGATTCATCATGTAATCGAGTTAGTTTTGTTAGGGCTTGATCCCTAGTATCCATTATGTTCTGAGATTGATGTTGCTATGACTTTGCCATGCTTAATGCTTGTCACTTTGGGCCCGGGTGCCATGATTTCAGATCTGAACCGTTTATGTTATCACCATTATATCTATGTTCTAGATCCGATCTTGCAAGTTATAGTCACCTACTACGTGTTATGATCCGGCAACCCCGGAGTGACAGAAGTCGAGACACTTCCCGGTGATGACCGTAGTTTGAGGGGTTCATGTATTCATTATGTGTTAATGCTTTATTCTGGTTCTCTATTAAAAGGAGGCCTTAATATCCCTTAGTTTCCATATGGACCCCGCTGCCACGGGAGGGTAGGACAAAAGATGTCATGCAAGTTCTTTCCATAAGCATGTATGACTATTTACGAAATACATGCCTACATTATATTTATGAACTGGAGCTAGTGCCGTATCACCCTAGGTTATGACTATTATATGATGAATATCATCCAACGAATTCACTGATCCAATGCCTATGAATTTCTCTCATATTGTTCTTGCTAAGTTACTACTGCCACCATTACTGTTACACTTGCTACAAAATCATCGCTATCACTGTTACTGTTACTATTGTTGTTGCTACTACTATCAAAATTATCATATTACTTTGCTACTGATCACTTTGCCGCAGATAATTAATCTCCAGGTGTGGTTGAATTGAGAACTCAACTGCTAATACTTGCAAATATTCTTTGGCTCCCCTTGTGTCGAATCAATAAATTTGGGTTGAATACTCTACCCTCGAAAACTGTTGCGATCCCCTATACTTATGGGTTATCAAGACCTTTTTCTGGCGCCGTTGCCGGGGAGCATAGCTATATTTGTTGAGTCACTTGGGATTATTGTCGAAGTATCACTATGAAGAATCTGAAGGATGCTAAGACTAAGATTTTTCCCTCTAAGACGAGGGAAGGTAAGGAACTGCCATCCAGCTCTGCTTTAGATTCACCTTCTGTTATAAGTAGACTTGCAACACCACCACATGCTATTAATTCTGATATGTCGCAAGTTATTGATGATGCTGCTTCTGCTATGAATGTTACTCATGATGATGCTAGTACCTTGCTTGATGATAATGTGCCACTAGGTGAATTTCTTGATGAACAACTTGCTAGAACTAAAGCTCTTGAGAATGCTGAAACTGATGAAGAGCTTGAAACTGAAAATCTTGAAACACTTATTAGGCCTAGTTCTCATAGATATAAACTGCCTGAGATACCGGAAGGTTATGTTATGGATGAGGAGACAACTAGAGACTTTCTTGCTTGCAATGATAGAGATTATCTTAAGAAATTATTATGCAAACTAAAGGAGAAATCTTTGAATGCTAGAATAAAATGTGATATTGAGTTTGCTACTTCACCTATCTTTGTTGATGATAAGGATTATGAATTCTCTGTCGACCCAGAGTTAATTACTTTGGTTGAGTCTGATCCTTTTTATGGTTATGAAACTGAAACTGTTGTGGCACACCTTACTAAGTTGAATGACATAGCCACCCTTTTTGCTCATGATGAGAAGATTCGCTATTATTATATTCTCAAATTATTTCCGTTCTCATTAAGGGGTGATGCTATGTGACGCCCCCGACTCAATCGTGCACTAATCATACACGCAAACATGCACGATCAAGCACAGGGACTCACGGGAAGATATCACAACACAACTCTAACCGAATAAACGGAGATCCACAATATTACAGACCAGGGATCACGAGGATCCGAATACATAAGTCAGTCATACAAATATTATCTTAGTACAGACATAGTTAGACAAGTTTTTGCCTTAAGAAGGCTAGCACAAACAACGACTCTAGATCGAAAGGCGTAGGCCTCCTGCCTGGGAGCCTCCGATCCTACTCCTGGTCGGCTGGCTCGATCCAGTAGTAAGTGTCGTCTGGACCCTCCTGGTAGTAAGCTCCTGAGGTGGCATCTGGCTCCGGGGCTCCATCGTCTGATGTATCATCAAAGTGGGGTATGGGGAAAAAGAAGTAACAAAGCAACCGTGAGTACTCATCCGAAGTACTCAGCAAGCAAGGATCTACACTACATATGCAACATTATCAAAGGAGACAGGCTATATATGTTGACTGGGCTGCAGAAATGCCAGAATAGAGAGATGGCCTAGTCCTATCAAAGACTAGCATCTTCAAACATCTTCACGAAGCCACCATCTTGCAGCAATAGAAGAGAGTAGAATAGCATTTTAATTAAGCAAACATGTTGAAGTACAGCTCAGAGATCCTTCCTCGACTCCCAGCGAGAAAGCGATCCCGAAGCTTCAATTAAGTAACAAGTATCCAGTTCAAGTAGTAGACCGGGATATACAAACTGAGCGTCCTTTACCGTAGGACCGGCTATCGATAGATTATTCATCCCTGCAGGGGTGCACTACTGTTACCCAACACGCTCGATCAACTCTGGCCGGACACACTTGCTGGGTAATGCCCGGCCTCGGAAGATCAACACGAAGCAGCGCCCTACCTAGGCTCAGCAGAGAGGTCAGCACGCCGGACTAACCTATGCACCCAGAGGTCTTGGGCCATCGCCCTGGGCACCCTGCGCATTGCGAGACTGGCCGGGGTGCAGGCGCGACACTGAACTCATCAGTGAAGTATCCAGCCCATTCCCGACAATCAGCCCGCACGGTGAACCGTGACGTCTGAAGAGCTTTCGGGAGAAACGTACGACGTAGAGGGCCCCATAAACCATAATCCCGCATGGTGGTAGTGCGTATAGGGCACGTCGACCCACTCAGATCAAATACCCAAATCCAATAGGGTCCTTTATTAACACGCAGAGACAGTCAGAGTTTCTGAAGCTCCGCCACAATATCACACTCGAGTGCCCTTCCGGCACACCCGACATCGTAGATCCCCTACGGGTACCCATCAGGGTTGGCCCGCCTGTAACAAAGGTCAAAGTAATCGTGTGGTCATAGCATCAAGGGGGAAACCCGAGGAATCACCCTCGGTGATTCCACTCGATGAAATCATCAGGGTGAACGTATGAGGCATCACCCTCGAGGTTCACACTGAGGGGTTGCACGACAGAGTCATATCGGAAGTGGAGAAGGAGGAATCACCCTCGATGACCACGACCGAACAGCTACACTACAGAGTGTTCATCAGGAGTGCGTTACGAGGTATCACCCTCGGCACTCGATAGTAACTATGTAGAGTCGTACAACTAAGGGGGTGAAGTGATGTGTCGGTCTCTGATCGACGATCACACTGGTCGAGTAGTCGATGATCAAGCAGGGGCAACAAGGGTAAGGTGGTGGGGTCACTGATGGTTCACTACCAACCTATACTAAACAGTTTGACATAGGCAGGTAAGGTTACAAAAGCAGGCTATGCATCAGAATAGGAGCAAACATTAACAATAGCAAAATCTAATGCAAGCGGGAGAAATGGAATGGGCGATATTTGGATGCTCAAAGGGGGGGGGCTTGCATGGTTGCTCTGGCAAGAAAGAGGGGTCGTCAACGGGCTGCTCGTCTGTAGCGTAGTCGTACCCAGCTGCAATGGCGTCGGTCTCAGCGTCTATCGAGAGAGAAGGAGGGGGAGAGAAACAATAAATTCACGGCAAAAATGCAAACAATATGTATGACATGCCTAAATGCTATGCAGAGGTGTTCTATTGCCTAACTAAATGAGTTAGTTAATTTAGGAATTTATTCGGATTTATTTAATTAAAGTTGGACACTATTCATTTACTGAAATCGGTCTAAAAGTTCCATGTTCATCTAGCTAGGTGCATCTGACAGGTATACGGAGGGCGTATTCAGATTCATATCGAAATTCTGAGCAACTTTCATATATAAATCATTTTCATCGGAGTTACGGTTTTTTATATGATTTTCTAAAGTTTTAATCATTTTCAGAATTTATTTAATCATTTAATCCAACATTATCCAGAACAGTACCAGATGACATTAGCATGACATCACCATGATGTCAGCAGGTCAAACCCGGCTGACCAGGGTCAAACCTGACAGGTGGGTCCAGTGGGACCCACATGTCATTGACAGTGCACTAACAGTGGGGTTAGTTTAATCTAATTAGACTAATAATCGTGTGGGGCCTACTGTCAGTGGGTGCTTAGCCATTTAATTAACTAAACTAATTAATTACCTAATTATCTATTTCTTTTAAATAGTTTAATGGAGTGGGGCCCACATGTCATAGACACAGGGGCGCCCAGTCAGCGTTGACCCGAGTCAACAGGTCAAAGGGGGCCCGCGGGGCCCAGTGTCAGTGGCCCAGGGAGGGACCCGGTCAGTGCCACGTCGGTGATGACCGAAGCCGCGCCGGAGCTGGCTCCGACGAGCCAAAACGCGGCGACGCGCTCGGTGGGGGCTCGGGTTTCGTCCACAGAGCGCCTCCGGGGCCGAGGTTGGGCTCATTTGAACGGGGGCGCGACTGCGGTTCGAGCGGTGGTGGTGGCAGGGCCGGAGGTGCACCGTAGCAACGACGGCGAGCTCATCGGCGGACGGCAGCGTACGGGAGCGATGGCGAACGGCGATGCGGGCGCGCTAGCGAGCAACTAAACGGCCAGACGGCCTCTACGCGATGCGACAAGCGTGACGGTGGCACGCACGGGACCCTATGGTCGCCGTGGCCACGCCGGCGACGAGCTCGGGCGGAGCCGCGTTCGGGCACGACATGGAGGAGGAGCTACGGCGGCAGAAAAGCTCGGGAAAGAGAGGGGAAAGAAGCGCATGCTCATGATGCTCCTGCAGGTGTGCTCAAGTGGGCTCGGGGAGGGCTCGGTGCGGCGGATTCGGCGGCGAAGCTCGTCGGAGCAGAGGAGAAAGACGGCGGCGTAGGGGACGATGCAGAGACGCTCCTGCTCGGGTGATTCGTCGGGGAGGAAGAGGAAGTCGAGGCAGTCCTTCTTGGCGCGGAGGCGAGGCGAGGGCCGGCCGGTGGCCGCGGTGGTCAGAGCAGCGAGGCCATGGCGGCGCTCGGGCGAGGGGGAAGCAGAGAGGGAGCGAGGGGGACGCCAGGGGGTCGCGGGGCCTCGCCCTTATCCACGGCGCGGGCGCGGGCGACGCGCTGTCGAGCGAGGGAGGGGGGGCTGGTGCGCGGCGAGCGCGCGCGGGCGACAGCGCGGCGAGGTGAGCAGTGCGAGGTAGGAGGAGGCGCGGGGTGGGCTGGGCCGCGCTGTAGCAGCAGGCTTAAGTGGACAGTAGCATATTAGGCCTTTTCTCTTTTTCTCTTTTTCTGTTTCCTTTTCTTTTCTGTTTTGTAAATTGTTTGGGCACTAAATGGTTTTTGTAAAATATGAGACCTAGCCCATAAATCACAGTGCAACATATCCTACCACCAAAAACTGGTTTGGGGTAAATACTATTCCATATAAATTTTGGATTAATAAAAAGGTTATTAAATATTGTTTTCAGCCACTGTTTGAGGTTGTTTGAGTCACTTAATTAATTTATTTACTATTGGTTACAATTTTAGCATTGTCTCTAGAATATTTGTCATCTAATGAACATTTTAGTTTCTGCTTTGAGTAACTTTTATTTTCCACTTTTAATTTTATTTGAAGTTTGAACTAGGAGCTGGAATGCAATATGATGCAAATGATGATTAGGCACTGTTAATCATGCTGACTTGTCATTATCAAAAGTGATTACTGTGGCTAATGACATGGGGCGTTACATGCTAAGGCTTGGTATAATACTCTTGCTCCTGGTTGTGTGCGTAGTCCACAGGATATGATTTACTACTTCTCTGAAAAATATTTTCGTGCTCATAAGAAACAAGCTACCTTACAGGAAATATTTAACTTTGTGCAAATTGAAGAAGAGAGTCTCCCACAAGCTTGGGTAAGGCTTCTCCAATTGCTTAATGCTTTGCCTGATCATCCGCTTAAGAAAAATGAAATACTTGATATCTTCTATAATGGACTAACCGATGCTTCTAGGGACTTCCTAGGTAGTTGTGCTGGTTGTGTTTTCAGGGAATGAACTATTGGACAAGCTGAAGAATTATTGAATAACATATTGAAAAATTATGATGATTGGGTCCTTCCTGAACCACCACTTAAACCTACTCCGAAGAAGAGGGGCATTTTATATCTCAGTCCTGAAGATACGCAAGAGGCAAAGAAATCTATGAAGGAAAAAGGTATTAAAGCAGAGGATGTTAAAAATTTACCACCTATCGAAGAAATACATGGGCTTGAAACACCACCACCACCCAAGGTGGTAGAGGTAAATTCCTTATTGAAGTTCGATGAAGGTGATATCCCTTATAATAAACATCCTAGTCAATGCTTATATGAGTTTGATAATTACATTAGAAAGCAAGATCACTTCAATGCAACTGTTATGAAACAATTGAAATATAATTCTGATATGATTGCTCGCTTGAGTGACTTGTTATTTAGAATCTCAAATGATGTCAGAGGTGTAGGAAAGCATGCCTCTATGGTTCAAACCCAATTAGAACAAGTTGCTAAATCTCAAAGAGAGTTGCTTGATGAAATGAATAATAATATCAATGATCATGCTGTTAGAGTAATGACTAGAGGAGGTAGAATGACTCAAGAACCACTTTATCTTGAGGGGCACCCTAAAATAATTGAACAAGACTCTCAAAGAGTTAACACTGATGCACCTAGTCCTTCTAAAAAGAAAAAGAAAAAGAAAAATGGTAGGACTTTGCATGCCTCTAATGAACCTGAAGTAGAAAAACCTCCTGATAATGATAATGAAGTCTCTATTTCTGATGCTGAAACTCAGTCTGGTAATGAACACTCACCTTCTGATAATGAAAAAGATAATGATGAGGTTCATGAAGATACTCAAACAAATAATAAAGAACCAGACAATGATGTTGAAATAGAACTAGCTGTTGATCTTGATAACCCACAACTCAAGAATAAGAGGTATGATAAAAGAGACTTTGTTGCTAGAAAACATGGTAAGGAAAGAGAACCATGGGTTCAAAAACCTATGCCCTTTCCACCTAAATCAACTAAGAAGAAAGATGATGAAGAGTTTGAACGCTTTGCTGAAATGCTTGGGCCAATCTTTTTGTGTACCTGCTTAACTGATATCCTGAAAATGCCTCCTTATGCAAAATACATGAAAGACATCATCACCAATAAGAGAAAAATACCGGAAGCTGAAATCTCCACCATGCTTGCTAATTACGCTTTTAAGGATGGAGTACCTAAAAAACTTGGAGATCCGGGAATAACAACTATACCCTGCTCCATCAAAAGAAATTATGTGAAAACTGCTTTGTGTGATTTAGGAGCTGGTGTTAGTGTTATGCCTTTCTCTGTATATAAAATACTTGACTTAAATAAACTCACACCTACTGAAATATCTTTGCAAATGGCCGACAAATCAACTGCCATACCTATCGGTATTTGTGAGGATGTGCCCTTTGTTGCTGCTAATGTTACTATCTTAACTGACTTTGTTATTCTTGAGATGCCTGAGGACGACAACATGTCGATTATCCTTGGTAGACCCTTCTTGAATACTGCAGGGGCTGTTATTGATTGCAATAAAAGCAAGGTCACTTTTCATATCAATGGTAATGAGCATACGGTGCACTTCCCTAAGAAATAATTCCAAGTGAATGGTATTAATGTTATTGAAAAATCTCCGACAATCACTATTGGAAGTTTTCAACTACCTCCACCTATTGTCAAAAAGAAATATGAAATGCTTATTGTTGGGGACATTCATATCCCTGTTGAGGTAACTTAGTGTTTTACTAAAGTTCTTCGGTTTCATGCTAACCGAAGGTGGTTGTTAATAAGACTTGATCAACCTTATTAATGAATCATTTTTGGGAAGTATGAAGTTGATGAATTTAGTGAGCACTGCTTTCTGTCCTTTACTTTTATTTTCTATTTTTCTTAGTTAAATAAAATAAAATGCCTTGTTTAGTCTGTTTTCTGAATTTTTCGTGCAATAAAAAAATGACCCAAAAAATAAAAGTTCTCAGAATGCCCTGAAAATTTAATATGATTTTTGTCTGATTATTTAAGAATTTTTGGTGCAAATAACATCAGAGGGAGGTGCACCAGGTGGGCACAACCCACCTGGGCGCGCCAGCACCCCTAGGCGCGCCCTGGTGGGTTGTGGTCCCCACGTGGGCCCCCTCACTTATCTTTTTAGCCCACGTCATCACCTACCTCCAGAAAAAAATCACCATTGCTCTCTCTTTCGTGTTCTGGCTCTCAAACCCGCGGATTTTGATCTCTTTGCTCGAAGCTCCGTTTCCAAAACTGTTTTGGGGGATTGCTACTTGAAATTGTACGCAAATATGATGAACCTCTTTGGAAGGAGTTCTTCGAGGAGGAAGTCCTCGGAGGCATCTTCTAGTAGCAGCTCCGTTCGCCGGTCTTATGTTGAACCAAGTGAAAATTCCATTTGAGATGCCGCCACCAAATCATGTTTATGGCCATGCAATGATTATATGGTGCATGTAGGTATTAAAGAAGAATTTGAGCAATATGTTCACAATGCCGAGCTTGGTCCCTACATTGCAGATAAGTGCAACCAACACCTCAGTCTCACTGAATCATTTACTAAAGAATTTAAATTCCATCCTTGTGAGTCTAGAGTGTCGTTTAAGCTATACGACTATCCTTTCACTCTACCCTTAGAAACTTTTTCTAACTACTGCAAAATTCCATTTTGGGGTTCGTTGGATGAACCACCAAGATCTGAGTTTGAGATATTCTTGACTAGCCTTTGCTTTGGTGAGACTAGAGGAGTAACGTAGGGTAGAAAAAAGAGCATTCATTTTCCCTCAATTCAATACTTTGCACTATTTAATGGAAAATGCATTGTAGGCAAACAAAATTGTAGCACACTTTGTGCCCCTGACTTGAGCCTCATATGCACCGCTCTCACCGGTGACAAAAGTTTTAACCTCGGAGAGATTGTTGCGCGCAGGTTGCAACACAACGCCGGTAGTGGATATTTTTATGATGGAATATATGCCACATGTTTAGCAAGGGAGCTAGGTGTTTCACATTGTCCTTACGATCCCATCCTACCCACGCAGTATTTAGACTTTGATGCCATGAAACGTCATAAGATCCTTAGTGGTGAAGCCCATAACTTTACTTATAATTTGTTATTTAATAAAAGGTCCGTGGTGGACACATATTTGCATGTGCCTGCTCTCTTTGATGTTCGCAGTAAGGGAAGATATTATGTTCTCGAGAGCGAGGCCCGAGTGCACAACGCGGAGGTTGTGGCCGCACGGCGGGCTGAGGAGGCTGCACCTAGAGCCTCCGTGAGCTATCACTCCGACCACTATGCAGGCCATTGACGGTGATTACCTAGCTAGGTCAAAAGCCTAAGCTTGGGGGAGTACGTATGCCCACAGACATTACATTCATGTTTACACATTTCATTCCAGTTGTCGGTGTTCACACTTTTTCATTGTATTATCTATGCTAAATTTATTTTCTCGCCTTCTTCTTGTGTGTTTGAAAAACTTCGAGAAAACAAAAAAAATATTTCTTGTTTCTTTTCGGTTTTCCTTTCTAGAGTAGTTAGTTGTAGTATTAAAAGAAAACCCAAAAAGATTTCCTTGTTCTTCTTTTGCTTGTTGGGAGCTCTCCCGTGTAAATAGTTTTTCTCATTTTTGTTTTTCCTTGTCTTTAATTTGCTTTCTTCAAGAAAAAAAACTAAAAACTCCAAAAATATTTCAGTGTGTTTCTCTGAATTTCTTTTCTTTTTATTGAGTCATACCAAGGAGAAGACCACGATGAAAATGTTGAGTGGCTCTCATATGCATTACTGATAATCTAACAAAGAGCTCAAATTGCCTTGTCTTCTCCTCTTGAATAAAATGTTTGCAGATCTCGGCTTAGTCCATGGCATTCTTGCACTATTATCATTTTCATATCGTTCGGTCGTGCAAGTGAAAGGCAATAATGACGATATTTGGTGAACCGGCTGTGGCAGAGAGAAACGGGTATGAACTCGACTTGTTCTGTTTTTGTAAATATGTTTAACTTAGTATCCATGATTCAGCCTATTATGATCAAACATGTTTGCAATGACAATTAGAGATTATAGTTTCTCATGCCATGCTTAAATAGCTAGGAGTGGATAATGATTTATCTTGGATGTCAACATTGCGTTAAAATGATTGTGATGTATGTCGTGGTTCTAAGTCTGACAGTAGAATGGGGGGGTAGGTATGAGGAGGCAAGATCCTAGCTATGGTGAGGTTATGCACGCAAGATTTACGAGTTCAGGCCCTTCTCGGAGGAAGTAACAGCCCTACGTCTCGGTGCCCGGAGGCTCGATCGATTGGATTATGCGTGAAGTTACAGGGGGTGCGAACCCTTGTGCCTGAGGAGGGGGGGTGGCTTATATAGAGTGCGCCAGGACCCCAACCGTCCCACGTTACAAGGGGTTCAATGTCTATAAAGACAGGACGTTACTGATAACGCCAGCAATAAAGGCAAATAAATGATCATTAAGACTACGGAGTGAACGCCTGACCCTTGCCATCCTGAGTGACCTTAGATCTTCTGTCTTCCGAGTGGTTTCTGGTGTGGTCGAGTGAGTACACCCCGGTCGAATGGAATTGGGTTATCCGAGTGAACTGTTGGTCGAGTGGGTTGCACCCTGTGGCGATTTCAGTCGGTAGATGGTGCTATCCTTTGAATGTCCTTGGCCTTAGGGTAGTGTCCTCGGGTAAGGGTGTCTAGGTCAGGCCTATTACCCTACCCTAGGTACATGTCTTCGTCATTAGCCCCCGAATGGATCTGGGTCCGAGTGGAGAAGGGGTTGAAGATGGTTCCGACCCGATTTATATGCTTCAGAGGCATCCTAACCGGGCCGGTGATCTTTGTAAAAACTTCAACTTCATTTTCAGTCGCCTGGGTCCATTCAGAGGTCGTCGAGTGATTTTTGCTGAAAAGCTCTGAGTGTTGGTATGGTATAAGATCCTCGGCGCGATTGGTCACGCTGCCGCTTTCCGGATCTCACGGGATTCAAAATTTGGAGAAGCGCGCGGGACGGAGAGTACCGCAGTAGACGGAGCGGGTTAGGCAGGGATGCCTCGATTCTCGCGCCACCTTTTTCGCCACGTATCCAGCGCGCGACTGTTGCAGGATTTGACTGGATTGCCAGGGCCCACTAGTCAGCCACTCGGGAGCAGGCCCATATAAGGCGTCGGGGTCGATGAGCCCGGTACTGTACTCCCCATCTCCTTCCTCTTCTCCTGTTTCACCACCACATTCGCCGCCACCTTCGACGCCGCCGCCCCGCCCGAGCGCAGCCTGCCACGATGGGGAAGGAGAAGACGGCGGCCTTGGAGCGTGCGAAGAAAGCGACGGCGGCAGCAAAGGGCAAGAAGACGAGTCGGGGTGGCTCGTCGTCGAGATCCGGCCTGCCGCCCGGCTGGACCCAGGGCGATTGGATTCGCTCCACGATTCAGCAAGAGGATATGGAGGATCTGGTCGAGGGGGGCTTGATCACCCATGGATCCTGGAGGCTGCCAGGTGATGAGACCGAGCCGCAGCCGCAGGAGGGTGAGTGCGTCCTCCTCGCGACCCACATCGACCGTGGTTTTTCTCTGCCCCCTCATCCTTTTTTTCGAGGTTTTCTGAACTTTTTCGGGGCTCAACTTCATCACTTTTCTCCGAACACCATCACATACCTTGCTGCGTTTGTCTCCATGTGTGAGAATTTCCTGGGTTGTCGACCGCATTGGGGTCTCTTCAAACACATCTTTACTTGCCGCTCACAGTCTGTGAAAAAGGCCAATCCGAGTGATGAGAGGACGCACGTGATCCAGATGTGCGGAGGTCTAGGGATCCAGATGAGAGGCAAAAGCACTTTTCCACCTATGACTCTTCCCGATTCGGTCAGAGGGTGGCAGTCGACCTGGTTTTATTGTAAGGACAAACCAACTCCTGGTCGGTCGACTGGCCTTCCTCCCTTTACCATGGGGCGAATTGAAAAACCCTCTCCCTTGAAAGTGACTCTAGAAGAAAAGGCGGAGGTGAACATGTTGGTTGACCGCGTAATCCAACTTGTCCGCGATGGTGTGACCGGCATGGATTTGCTAGAGGTGTTTCTCACTCGCCGCATCCAGCCGCTCCAGGCCCGCGATCATCCTATGTGGATGTATTCGGGCGCCGATGATTCTGCTCGGATCCACCCGGAGGAAGTTGCCGAGGACACGGTGGCGCGGTGGCTGCAGAGCATTACCGGAAACAAAGACAACCCCAGGGGGTCTAGGAGAATTCCGCCACTCGGTGCTGATAACGAACCAGACAAGGTCAGACCTTCGATGTCGAGTGACTTTTACTCTAATTTGTAAACTATCTTTGGAACCGACTGATGCTTGTTCGATTCTTTGCTTCGCAGATATATACTGAGATGTACTCGATGCCCAACGGGGAGCAGATCCAGGAAGGAGAAGAGAGCGGAGGCGACAACGGCGACTGGAACTCCGATGGGGAGAGTGATGAAGAGCACGAAAACTCGAGCAGTGAGGAGGAGGTCGATTCTCCACCTCGCACGGAAAAGCGTTCCAAGCACAAGCACGACCCAGCAAGTATTCGGGGCAAGGTGGCAGCATCGACTGGACAGACTTCGAAGCGCACTCGGACATCTTCTCCGGTGCGGACTGAGAAGGCTCCGAAGCAGCTCAAGACCGCGCCGTCAAAGCCACGGAAGGCTTTGCCCAAGATCAAGGTTGACGTTCCCGTCGCCTCTGCGTAAGCGTTTTGTTTTCACCCTTTGTTTGAAGAATCTTATATCAGTTGTCGACCCATTCACTTGCTTGACCGAGTGAACCTTGAGATTTGCAGCGCTGCTACCTCCGGGACTTCTGCTTACCAAGATGATGGTGATGAGGAGATGGAGGATGCGGTCACCTCCAAAGCGGGTATGACCCCTGTTATCTCATCTTTTCTTTGCTAGCCAATTCTACAGTCGACTGAACTCTTGTGGTCGATTCTTTTGCAGCTCTGCAAAATGTTATTGAACTTCAAGACGATGATGAAGATGAGCCACAGAAACTCGTGGGCAGGAGGAGCAGGACCACAGTCAAGAAGGTACCAGCTAGCAAGACGCCTCAGTCGACGTCGGCGACGGAACCAGCTATCCAGCAATCGGGGGACTTCAACCGTGCCTCCGTTACTTTTGCGAATCCCTTGTCGAGTGTTCGTCCTTCGTCGTCGACTGTGCCGGCCCTTGCTCCGTCTGTCCAACTTCATGTCTCAAGCTCTCAAGCTACTGCAACTGATACACCGACTGCACCTCCCACCGCCCATCACGTCCCAGAAGACCAAGTGAGTGCTGCCAAGGAGGCTATACGCCAGGCTGGTGTTATGATGGAGCAGATGAAGGTGGTGCGCGAGGCCAGTCAAGCTGCCTATGATGCCAGCTCAGCACTTCAGGCCAATGTCCAGGTTAGCTTACTTCCGACTGAACTCCATCTTGACGCTTGTTCTGTTGGGATATGATATTTAGAAACTGCTGCTTTATCCGCAAGACGTCCGTGGATGAGCGTTTTGGAACCTTAATTGCACACCCATTGTCAGTCTGCACACCCACTGGGTGTTTTAATTTCTGTTGAGTAGTTTTTCCACTTGAGTCGACTAGGTTGTGCTGATCGAATCTCTGAACCAGTGGGGGCACGCTGAGTGCACCCACTGGGTGTAGTCCCCAAGACCGCCGTCGAATGTTTGATTCGGCGGGGGTCTTTTAACAGATCTTTCCCACTCAGGCTGGGCAGATCATGCCGAGTGGAACCTTTACCAGTGGGGGCACGCTGAGTGCAGCCACTGGGTGTAGTCCCCGAGACCATAGTCGACTGCGGGCAGTCGGCTATGGTCTGAGTTTTTTTTTTTGACTGGACGGACCAAGTCGATTGAAAGAGTCGGACCAGTGGGGGCACGCTGAGTGCACCCACTGGGTGTAGTCCCCGAGACTATTGGCGAATGTTTGATTCCGCAGTAGTCTTTGTGTCTGCCGACTGACTATCTTCTGAACACAGAAATCTTGTGATCTTGGAGCCCGGTTTGCCGACTTGGAAAAGAAGCAAATCCAGCACAATCTTGACCTGGAGTTGGCTCGAAACACCTTGTAGAAGGCTAAGGATGACGCTGCTGGTAAGGAGAGCTTGTCGACCGGTTCTCTTGCCATCTTTTCTCCTCCTTTTTCTGATTCGAATGTTATTCTTTCTAGAAACAATGAGACAGGCTTTGGAGAAGAAGGACCTTGACCTTGCGGTTGCGAAGAAAACCGCCGAAGACAAAACGGCGCTTGCCGACCAAAAGATGGCCTTAGTCGGACAGCTGGAGGGAGAGAATGCCAAGCTGAAGGCTGCTCTTGACGAAGCCAACAAAGAAGTGACTCGTCTGAAGAAGGACAAGCGGACCCTGACCGACAAAGTAGAAGACATCACCCGCAGGAGGGACGAGCTGGAGAACTACCTGGGAGGACTCGCCAAAAAATTATTCCTCATGCTTGAAGGTACTTTTCTCTGTGCGATTGGTTAGCTTTCGTCGACTCATCATACAGCTGTCGGCTCATTATTTCTCTGCGAGTGCAGAATTCTGTCAAGACTTAGAGGAAGAAACTGGGTGAGTCGAGACGAACTTGGACCCCATCAACTCCCCTGTCAAAGATGAAGCAGCCATGAATGTGCTCCGACTGGAGTCTCGCCTTGCCAGCGCCTTGGAATATCTTGCTCGACTCAAGGTTGCAGTTTCGCGGATCGACACAACGCTCTGGCCAGGGGACATGCTCCGAAACGATCTCGAGTCTCTGATGACTCGACTTAACGAGATTCCTGGTCAAGTGCAGGAGTGGAAGAAGTCCGCTGCTCGATGCGGTGCTGACGTAGCCTTGTCCCTGGTTCGTGTCCACTGCAAGGAAGCCAGAGAAGAGAAGCTAGCGGCAATCAAGGTCGCCGACACCAAGAAACTCGACTTCCAGTCTTTCATGGAGACCTTCATTGCTGCTGCTACTCGAATCGCAGATGGAATCGACCTGGACGAGTTTGTCGAGCCTGCCAGCCCCTCTGCGGAGTGAATGAAACTTTTATGATCTGATTCAATTTGCCTCGGTATGCCGAGTGATTCTGTAACCGTAAAACTCCTTCGGGCCTGATGCCCGAGTACTTTGAGCTCCTTCGTCCGAACTTTTATGATCCGGTTCAATTTGCCTCGGTATGCCGAGTGATTTTGTAACCGTAAAACTCCTTCGGGCCTGATGCCTGAGTACTTTTAAGCTCCTTCGTCCGAACTTAGTTTGCCCTTAAATATGCTTGTTTTTATTTCTGAGTGGAACTTGTATCTTCACTCGGAACAGACGCAGTTCTGAGAAGAGGATCGCGGACGACCTGCACCTCGTCGTCCTTGCAGATCAGGATGGAGCATGTTTTAAACTTAGGCAAGTACAGGACTGCAGCTAAGCCCCCGAGTGAGAGGGTTGCTCATCACTCGGTAGGATTTTTTAAACTTAGGCGAGTACAGGACTGCAGCTAAGCCCCCGAGTGAGAGGGTTGCTCATCACTCGGTAGGATTTTTTAAACTTAGGCAAGTACAGGACTGCAGCTAAGCCCTCGAGTGAGAGGGTTGCTCATCACTCGGTAGGATTTTTTAAACTTAGGCGAGTACAAGGAACTGCAGCTAAGCCCCCGAGTGAGAGGGTGGCCATCACTCGGTGGATTTTTTAAACTTAGGCGAGTACAGGACTGCAGCTAAGCCCCCGATGAGAGGTTGCTCATCACTGTAATTTTTTTAAACTTAGGCGAGTACAGACGCAGCTAAGCCCCCGAGTGAGAGGGTTGCTCATCACTCGGTAGGATTTTTTAAACTTAGGCGAGTACAGGACTGCAGCTAAGCCCCAAGTGAGAGGGTTGCTCATCACTCGTTAGGATTTTTTTAAACTTAGGCGAGTACAGGACTGCAGCTAAGCCCCCGAGTGAGAGGTTGCTCATCACTCGGTAGGATTTTTAAAACTTAGGCGATACAGGACTGCAGCTAAGCCCGAGTGAGAGGGTTGCTCAACACTCGGTAGGATTTTTTTAAACTTAGGCAAGTACAGGACTGCAGCTAAGCCCCCGAGTGAGAGGGTTGCTCATCACTCGGTAGGATTTTTTAAACTTAGGCGAGTACAGGACTGCAGCTAAGCCTCCGAGTGAGAGGGTTGCTCATCACTCGGTAGGATTTTTTTAAACTTAGGCAAGTACAGGACTGTAGCTAAGCCCCCGAGTGAGAGGGTTGCTCATCACTCGGTAGGATTTTTTAAACTTAGGCGAGTACAAGACTGCGGCTAAGCCCCCGAGTGAGAGGGTTGCTCATCACTCGGTAGGATTTTTTAAACTTAGGCGAATCGGATTCGTGGCTAAGCCACCCACTGGGGGATTTTGGACACATGTATTAGTAACAACAATCATTTAGGAGACTGTAAAACCATGTCTTTGATAAATGAACTGAAAGGTACTCTTTATTACATCTCATCAGTCTGAACACTTAAGTATAAAAACGGCGGAGTAGCTCCGCATTCCAAGCGCGTGGCTCGTCTTTATTATGCTCCACATTGTAGAGGTGATACGCTCCGTTGTGGAGCACCTTGGTGACGATGAAGGGACCTTCCCAAGCGGGGGCAAGTTTGTGAGGCCGTTGCTGGTCCACTCGGAGCACAAGGTCCCCTTCCTGAAATGCTCGACCCTTCACATTTCTGGCATATAATCGACAAAGGTCTTGCTGATAAATGGTCGATCGGATCAAGGCCATCTCTCTTTCTTCTTCCAGAAGATCAACAGCATCTTCTCGAGCTCGTTCTGCTTCAGCTTCTGAAAAAAGTTCTACTCGGGGCGCATTGTGAAGCAAGTCACTCGGCAGCACAGCCTCAGCCCCATAGACCATGAAGAAGGGGGTTCGACCAGTCGACCGATTTGGTGTTGTTCTTAATCCCCAAAGGACTGATGGTAGCTCATCTACCCAAGCGCCGGCCGCATGTTTGAGGTCGCACATCAATCGAGGTTTCAGACCTTTGAGAATCAAACCGTTCGCTCTTTCTGCCTGTCCATTCGACTGAGGGTGGGCGACTGAAGCATAGTCGACCCGAGTTCCTCGGGATGCACAGAAAGCTCGAAACTCATCAGAATCAAAGTTCGACCCATTATCCGTGATGATGCTGTGTGGGACTCCATATCTAAATGTTAACCCTCTGATGAAGCTGACCGCAGTACTTGCATCCAGGTTTTTGACAGGTTTAGCTTCGATCCACTTGGTGAACTTGTCGACTGCTACAAGCACATGGGTGAAACCACTCCTGCCAGTCTTTAGAGGTCCCACCATATCCAAACCCCAAACAACGAATGGCCAGATGAGTGGAATGGTCTTCAGGGCTGAAGCGGGTTTGTGGGACATGTTGGAGTAGAACTGACAGCCCTCACATTTGTCAATTATCTCCTTTGCCATCTCATTTGCCCGTGGCCAATAAAACCCTGCTTGATACGCTTTGGCCACGATGGCCCGAGAAGATGCATGGTGACCACAGGTTCCCGAGTGAATATCATCGAGGATCATTCGGCCTTCTTCCGGAGTGATGCATTTCTGAACGACCCCAGTGACACTTTCTCTATAGAGTTGCTCCCCCATTACTGTGAAGGCTTTGGATCGACGGACAATCTAGCGAGCCTCTTCTTCATCCTCTGGAAGCTCTTTCCTGAGAATATATGCGATATACGGCACTGTCCAATCTGGAATAACAATCAAAACTTCCATGATCAAGTCAACCACAGCTGGGATTTCAACTTCAGTCGGATCAGTGGAACTTTTAGGCTGTGGGGGCTCTTCTGTCAAGGGATCTTCTTGAACTGATGGTGCGTGAATATGCTCCAAAAACACATTGCTGGGAATAGGCTCCCGCTTGGATCCTATCTTCGCCAAGTCATCAGCTGCTTGATTCTTCAGTCGGGGTATATGGTGGAGCTCTAGCCCTTCAATCTTCTTTTCTAACTTTCTCACCGCATTGCAATAACCAGTCATAGCTTGGCTCCTGACGTCCCACTCCTTCATCACTTGATTAACCACTAAATCTGAGTCACCGTAAACCATTAGGCGGCAGACACCGAGTGAAATGGCCATACGCAACCCATACAAGAGTGCCTCATATTCAGCTTCATTGTTGGAGGAATCAAAGTGAATCTGGAGAACATATCTGAGGTTGTCGCCTCGTGGAGATACCAGGACCACTCCAGCGCCTGAACCATTCAACATCTTGGACCCGTCGAAGAACATAGTCCAATGTTCCGACTGTATCTGGGTCGGTAACTGTTGTTCAATCCACTCGACGAGGAAATCTGCTATCGCTTGAGACTTGATCGCTTTCTTTGCCTCGAACTTGATATCCAGCGGAAGGAGTTCAATCGCCCACTTTGCCACTCGGCCAGTTGCATCTCTGTTGTTCAGAATTTCTGACAACGGAGCATCGCTGATGACTGTAATCGAATGATCTGAGAAGTAATGTGCAACCTTCTTCGTGGTCAAGTAGATTCCATAGACAAGCTTCTGATAATGTGGATATCTCTGCTTGGATGGAGTTAAGACTTCAGAAATATAATACACTGGGCGTTGAACCTTGTAGGTTTTACCTTCTTCTTCCCACTCGACCGTGAGTACTGTACTGACAACCTGTCCAGTGGCTGCTATATAAAGCAGTAAAGGCTCTTTGCTAATTGGAGCAGCAAGCACCGGCTGGGTGGAAAGCAGGGCTTCGAGCTCTGCAAATGCTGCGTCAGCTTCAGGAGTCCACTCGAACTTATCAGATTTCTTCATCAGTCGGTAAAGAGGCAATGCCTTTTCACCGAGGCGAGAGATGAATCGACTCAAAGTGGCCAAACAACCAGTAAGCTTCTGAACGTCGTGTACACGCACAGGGCGTTTCATTCGGAGGATTGCACCAACTTTCTCTGGGTTTGCATCAATCCCATGTTCGGAAACGAGGAAACCGAGTAACTTTCCACCTGGAACTCCAAATGTACACTTCGACGGATTAAGCTTGATATCATATCTTCTCAAATTGGCAAAGGTTTCGGCAAGGTCAGTCAGCAGGTCGGAACCTTTGCGCGACTTAACCACGATGTCATCCATGTATGCTTCCACATTCCGACTGATTTGAGCTAGCAGACACTTCTGTATCATGCGCATGAATGTGGCACCAGCATTTTTGAGACCAAAGGGCATGCTGATGTAGCAAAAGCACCCGAATGGGGTGATAAAAGCTGTTTTTATTTCGTCAGGTCCATACAGTCGGATCTGATGGTACCCGGAATATGCATCCAGGAAGGACAATCGTTCACATCCCGCTATTGAGTTGACTATCTGATCGATGCGGGGGAGAGGAAAATGATCTTTCGGGCAGGCCCGATTGATATGCTTGAAATCAATGCACATACGGAGTGAATCATCCTTCTTGGGGACCATGACAACATTGGCGAGCCACTCGGAGTGGTAAATCTCGCGGATGAACTCAGGTGCCAAAAGCCGAGCCACCTCTTCGCCGATTGCCTTTCTCTTCTCCGCAGCGGACCGACGGAGGTGCTCTTTCACGGTTTTTGCCTTTGGATCGACTCACAAACGGTGCTCAGCCAGCCCCCTGGGTACACCCGGCATGTCAGACGGCTTCCATGCGAAGATGTCCCAGTTCTCACGAAGGAACTGGATGAGCGCTTCTTCCTATTTGCTGTCGAGTGTTGTTGAGATATGAGTCGGTGCAGCACTGGGATCGGTCGGGTGAATGTGAACAGGCTTTGTTTCACCGGACGACTGAAATGCAGACTCGGAAGCAGGCTTCTTAGCGCGCAACAAATCACTCAGATCTGCAGTCTTCTTATATTCTTCCATTTCAATCGCTGCCATCTGTTCATCGGCAATCTTAGAGCCCTTCTGGAGGCACTCTTCTGCTCGTTGCCGATTGCCAGTGACCGTGATCACGCCCCTGGGGCCAGGCATCTTCAGCTTGAGGTACACGTAACACGGTTGAGCCATGAAATGGGCATATGCAGTTCTGCCCAGAATAGCATGATAGGCACTGTGAAAATCCACAACTTCAAATGTCAGCTTCTCCTTGCGGTAATTCTTTGAGTCACCGAAAACCACATCAAGAGTGATCTGTCCGAGTGAATCAACTTTCTTCCCTGGAATGACACCGTGGAACCGCATGTTGCTCTCACTGAGCCTGGACATCGGAATGCCCATCCCACGAAGAGTCTCTGCATACAAAATGTTCAAGCCGCTGCCACCATCCATCAAGACTTTGGTCAGTCGGGTGCCCCCAACGACTGGGTCGACCACCAACGCTTGCCTCCCGGGGGTGGCGACGTGCGGTGGGTGGTCAGATTGGTCGAATGTGATGGGAGTCTTTGACCATTTCAAATATGTCGTCGTTGCCGGAGCAACCATGTTTACCTCTCTGTTGATGACTTTCAGTCGACTTTTACTCTCAATGTCAGCAAAAATCATCAAAGTGGAATTGACGTTAGGGAAACCGTCATCATCTTCTTCCTGATCACCATCCTTGTCACACTCTTTTTCCTTTTCATTGGGTTGTTTCTCTCGGAACTGCTGGATCAGGAGCCGACATTGTCGAGTGGTATGTTTGGGATAAATCAGATTTCCCTCTTCATCCTTCTTGGTGTGAATGTGACATGGCAAGTCCAACACATCGTTCCCAGCCTGATCTTTCACCTTCTTGGGGATCCAGGGTCCCTTGGGCTTTCCCTTGAATTTCCCTTGAGTTACAACTGCAGCTTCACCTGGACCTGCTGGCTCGGCTTTGCGTTTCTGCTTCCAACCCACTCCGGTGTCTTGGGCGACTAGCTTGCCCTTCCCACTGCGGAGTCGGTCCTCTTCTTCACCATTAGCGTACCGGGTGGCTATTTGCATCATTTGGGTCAGAGACATATCTCCTGTCCGACCGAATTTCAAGTTAAGCTCTCGATACCGAACGCCTTCCTTGAAGGCACAAACTGCTTGGTGTTGGGATACATTTTCTACTGTGTGGTGTAAAGTGGTCCATCTTTGGATGTAATCCCTCAGAGTTTCATTCAGCTTCTGTACACAATGTTGCAATTCTGTCAACCCCGCAGGTCGTTTGCATGTGCCCTCGAATGTCCTGACAAACACTCGGGCTAACTCCTCCCAGCTGAATATACTGCCTGGAGCCAACTGATTCAGCCATGCTCTGGCCGACCCTTCCAGCATGAGAGGAAGGTGTTTCATAGCTACCTCATCATTTCCACCACCGATCTGGACAGCCACTTGGTAATCTTCCAGCCAAGTGTCAAGCTTTGACTCACCGGTGAACTTACTAACCCCAGTCGCCAACCTGAAGTTGGGGGGGGGGATCTCAGCGGCTCTGATAGCTCTGCTAAAACACTCGGGACCCGAAACATGAATCCTGCTTCCACTTGGGCGATCCCTGCCTTGCCCCTCTCTGTGTGCTCGGTTCCTGTCGACCAAACCTTGCACTAAAATTGACCTCGCATCAAACCCTGGCTCTCTTGGGTCGACTGGCGTCCTCCGCCCTCCGCTGTACGGGCGCCTGTCATCATAGTGCCGGGGCACATATGATCCGCTTCACGGAGGGGGTGTAGGCGCTCGACGGCGGTAATCACGGCCGAGTCGATGATCGTACTGCTCGTGGATCCGACCCAAGTGCTGATCCTGGCGATGCACCCGCCCTTCACGCCGCAGAGGCGATCTTGGGCTGTGAGCCGACTGAACTGTGTCAGCCACCACAGATCTGCTATGGATTCTGTTACGCGACTGTGATACTGCAGTGTTTTGGTCTCCTGCCACCCGGAGCAGAGCCCGGATCTGCATCAAACCTCGTCCAGCTTCTGACTGGGATGGCTGGATGGATTCTGCTATACGAGCTGCGGCTGCAAGATTCAGGAGGGAACAATTGCCGCCGTCGACTGGACTCAGGAATCCGCTGCGAGCACGTTCGTCGAGTGCATGCTGAAGATTTTCCAGTTGAGTGCGTTCAGCCAAAGTGGCCAAGCGCGCTGCCTCCAAGGCCCGAGCCTCAGAGGTCTCTCCGACGATGGGCGTGTGGAGTGCTTCCTCGTTACAGCGGTGAAGTTCCTCCCTCCGCTGTGAAGAGAGGGTTTCGGGGTGGTATTCCTCGTGAACACGCGACGGATCGCCACCGCCGTCGCCGCCTCCGTTGCGACGCATGCCAGGTGGGCTACGCGGCGTGTTGACCATCAGGACCTCCACCGCAGGATCGCTGCTGTCGCACTCGGACAGAGTCTCGACGGAGCCAGTCGACAGATCGAACAGGCCGTAGAGAGATTCATCGGGCTCGATTGCCGCGACTTGAGGGGTGGCCGATTGACGTGCCACTGCATGCTTCACCCACCGCTGAAGCCGCGATCGACCGGATCGCTTGCGACGGCGAACAGCGGGGAACGAAGACGCCGTAGGAAACGACCGATATTGGGTCGACGGCTGCCGCAGAAGGACGCCGCGGACACATGCGTGAAAGTGCATCGCCCCGCGGACGGGGAACGTCTCGACGTCGAGGGAGGCCTCCTGGAGCCAGGCGGAGTCGTCGGCGATGAAGACGAGCGCGCCGAGACGGATCTCGTGGCCCTCAGCCAAACCTCCACCCGAAACCATGATGATGGGAATCGGAAAAAATCGCAACCTCACCGAAAAGTCGCTAAGACACCAGCCCCACGGTGGGCGCCAACTGTCGTGGTTCTAAGTCTGACAGTAGAATGGGGGTAGGTATGAGGAGGCAAGATCCTAGCTACGGTGAGGTTGTGCACGCAAGATTTACGAGTTCAGGCCCTTCTCAGAGGAAGTAACAGCCCTACGTCTCGGTGCCCGGAGGCTCGGTCGATTGGATTATGCGTGAAGTTACAAGGGGTGCGAACCCTTGTGCCTGAGGAGGGGGGTGGCTTATATAGAGTGCGCCAGGACCCCAACCGTCCCACGTTACAAGGGGTTCAATGTCTATAAAGACAGGACGTTACTGATAATGCCAGCAATAAAGGCAAATAAATGATCATTAAGACTACAGAGTGAACGCCTGACCCTTGCCATCCTGAGTGACCTTAGATCTTCTGTCTTCCGAGTGGTTTCTGGTGTGGTCGAGTGAGTACACCCCGGTCGAATGGAATTGGGTTATTCGAGTGAACTGTTGGTCGAGTGGGTTGCACCCTGTGGCGATTTCAGTCGATAGATGGTGCTATCCTTTGAATGTCCTTGGCCTTAGGGTAGTGTCCTCGGGTAAGGGTGTCTAGGTCAGGCCTATTACCCTACCCTAGGTACATGTCTTCATCAATGTAGTATGATGATATGGTATCCTCCTCTGAATGTTCGAGTGGCTTGACTTGGCACATGTTCATGCATGTAGTTGAATCAAAACCAACATAGCCTCTATGATATTTATGTTCATGGTGTTCATATCCTACTCATGCTAGTATCCAATGTTACTTATGCATAATGCATGTTCATGACCGTTTTCGCTCTCTAGCTGGCCGCTTCTCAACCTATTTGCTAGCTTTCGCCTGTACTAAGCGGGAATACTGCTTGTGCATCAAAATCCTAAAACCCAAGTTATTCCAGATGAGTCCACCATACCTACCTATATGCGGTATTACCCTGCCGTCCTAAGTAAATTTGCATGTGCCACCTCTAAAAACTTCAAAAAAAATATCCTTTTTGTGTGCCTGGATTGTTCATAAAGCGGCAGGAGGTAGTCAGTATCTTCCATGCTAAGCGGGTTATTCTCATGATGAGTGTTTATTCACTCGTCCTTGCACGAGAGGGGCGGTAATAGGGATTCCTAGTCCCGAAATCAAATTGCAAATAATTAAACAAAACTCCCCCAGGACTGTTGTTGGTATGGACGGCACCCGTTGTTTTGGACAAGCCGTGGAGTGTGATTGTTGGTGGAGGGGGAACAAACCTTTACTTTTATCGCTTGGGAACCTCTACTAATGTGTTTAGCATGGAAGATACCGATAGCTAATGGTCGCGAAGTAAACAAGAAGGGTGCATTTCTCAAATTTTCATTTACCTCTGTTTTAAAAACTTGAGCTCTGGCACCTCTGCAAATCACTGCTTCCCTCTGCGAAGGGACTATCTATTTACTTTTATGTTGTGTCATCACCTTCTCAAATAAGCGCCAGATCCTGAGAGCACTATTGTCATCCTCATGCATTTTGTGTAGCTAATGTTGGGTGCATCATGACTGGATCTTTTCTACCATGAATTACAATGTTTAGTCGCTGCTTGAACTTTGGGAGGGTGCTCTACATTTATGTTTTGCGGTCTGAGAAAGGGCTAGCGAGATACCACTATTGTCATATTATATCATGGTTGCTTTGACAAAGTGTTGTCATTTGAGATATCTTATTATTGCTCGCTAGTTGATTTTGCCATTGATATGAGTTAATATAATTTTTAAGAGTTATTGTCGACATGGTTAGTCATGATCTTGGCTGAAAACCTGGCTGCTACTTAAGCTTATTTATGTAAACAAGAGCAAAAGAGTTTGTAAAAGTTTTTCTTTTTCACTTTCAGTTTATCAACTGAATTGCTTGAGGACAAGCAAAGGTTTAAGCTTGGGGGAGTTGATACGTCTCCGTCTTATCTACTTTTCCTAACGCTTTTCCTCTTGTTTTGGACTCTAATTTGCATGATTTGAATGAAACTAACCCAGACTGACGATGTTTTCAGCAGAACTACCATGGTGTTGTTTTTGTGCAGAAATAAAAGTTCTCGGATTGGAACGAAACTTTGCAAGGAATTTTTATAGAAATAAAGATAATTTCTGGAGCCAAGAACCACCGGAGGGGGGCACCTGGGTGGGCACAACCCACCAGGGCGCACCCCCCTCCAGGCGCACCCAGGTGGGTTGTCCCCACCTGGTGGCCCCGCAGACTCCAACCCTGATACTATAAAATCACATTTTCGGAGAAAAAAATCAGGGAGACAGAATTATCGCGTTTTGCGAGACGGAGCCGCCGCCACCTCCTGTTCTTCATCGGGAGGCCAGATCTGGAGTCCATTTGGGGCTCCGGAGAGGGGGATCTTCGACCTTCGTCATCATCAACCCTTCTCCATCGCCAATTCCATGATGCTCCCCACCGGGAGTGAGTAATTCCTTCGTAGGCTCGCTGGTCGGTGAAGAGTTGGATGAGATTCATCATGTAATCGAGTTAGTTTTGTTAGGGCTTGATCCCTAGTATCCATTATGTTCTGAGATTGATGTTGCTATGACTTTGCCATGCTTAATGCTTGTCACTTTGGGCCCGGGTGCCATGATTTCAGATCTGAACCGTTTATGTTATCATCATTATATCTATGTTCTAGATCCGATCTTGCAAGTTATAGTCACGTACTACGTGTTATGATCCGGCAACCCCGGAGTGACAGAAGTCGGGACACTTCCCGGTGATGACCGTAGTTTGAGGGGTTCATGTATTCATTATGTGTTAATGCTTTGTTCCGGTTCTCTATTAAAAGGAGGCCTTAATATCCCTTAGTTTCCATATGGACCCCGCTGCCACGGGAGGGTAGGACAAAAGATGGCATGCAAGTTCTTTCCATAAGCACGTATGACTATTTACGGAATACATGCCTACATTATATTTATGAACTGGAGCTAGTGCCGTATCGCCCTAGGTTATGACTGTTATATGATGAATATCATCCAACGAATTCACCGATCCAATGCCTACGAATTTCTCTCATATTGTTCTTGCTAAGTTACTACTGCCACCATTACTGTTACACTTGCTACAAAATCATCGCTATCACTATTACTGTTACTATTGATGTTGCTACTACTATCAAAATTATCATATTACTTTGCTACTGATCACTTTGCCGCAGATAATTAATCTCCAGGTGTGGTTGAATTGACAACTCTACTGCTAATACGTGCAAATATTCTTTGGCTCCCCTTGTGTCGAATCAATAAATTTGGGTTGAATACTCTACCCTCGAAAACTGTTGCGATCCCCTATACTTGTGGGTTATCAAGGGGCCAGTGGACACGGGGTTCTGGAGGCCCGTGCGCACGGGGTCGCCTGGGCACGTCTGCACCCTCCTTGCTACTGGACTCCTTCTTCTGTGTGTTCTCCTCGCTAATGGTGTACATGTACTCTTGAGTTTGGACTCCTCCTCGATGAATGTGTAGCTCCGCTCACACCTATGTATGCACACGAGAGAGGGGTCAAGTAGTATACCATCCTCGAAGGGCACAAGTGAACACGTGTAAAGAAGATGATTCACCTTTATGTATGTGAAGTAGATGTGGTGCGTGTCACTTGACAAACGGACTCTTGACATGGTGATGTCCATAGGATGCTCCGCATCAATACCTCGCCCACATAATATGTTATCGCCATGCCAACCAAGCCAGTTGACAAACCCGTGCAACCATTTCCAAACGGCTGCCCCACTCATGAACCATCTAGTGCATCCAGCTATTGTGTGACAATAAAATAAAGGTAGGCCCGGTTATCTTATACCCCGATAGACGTCGGAGGTGCAAGACTACTCTCTTCTGGTAACATCCTTGAGTCGTTGAATCACTAAAAATGATTGGTATAAGTACAAAGTATGTTTTTTTTATTTCATTGTCTCAAGTGAATCATAATCCCTAAAAGATCTAACAAACATTGAGCTATGTTTGAAGGATGATTATCGGGAAGAATACCTTGATTGTTTTTCTCGAAAAGGAGGAATACCCCGGTCTCTGCATCTCTTGGTGCACACAACCATATTATTAAAAATCCAGGTTCAGAACAAGGTCTCAAACAAGTACTGTGAAACTCATAAGAAAATAAGTTGCCACAACCGACGAAATATGGTAAGATGACTAGACACCTATCCTATTGTTGGACCACCGTCCAAACCAGTTGTAAGTATCATGTGCAACCATATCCCATCCGTTGCACCTAATATCCATAAGCTCCATGTGATCCGCATGGCTGAGTAACGACCACGTACGGATCCAAGCAGACGCCCTGAAGATAACCTACAAAAACTTTGTGATGGTTTGTCTGTTAAAGGCAACATCATTCCGACAATTCCATATGGCCCAAAGTAATGCACACACTTCAACTCGAATATGTGCCGCGGTTTTAAGCTCTATCCCAGTTAACCAGGTCCCAAATAAAAGTGAAACCACGACGGGCGGAGTAACATTAAAGGACACGTGAATGATCCGCCACAATAACTTAGCAAGTGGGCATTGGAGAAAAATATGTTATATTGTTTCGTCCTGATCACAAAAGCAACATCATTTACAACATTCCCAACTACGCTTTGCCAAGTTATCATTTATCAAAATTACTCCCTTATGCACAAACCACATAAACACCTTGACTTTCAACGTCACCTTGATTTCCATATGTGGATCGACCTCGAGATAGGCCCGGTGTTAATCAAGTCCGTATAACATAGACTTAACAAAGAAAACTCCTGAAACGGACAACTTCCAGTGTAAGGTACCTGCCGCATCAGAAAGGTTAACCTCCATTAACCTGCGCACGAGATGCAACCATCTATCCCAACATTCCCCCACTAGCGATCGTCTGAACTGTATGTTAAGAGAAACAGAACCCAAGACTGTACTAACAAAAACATATTTTCATTGTGCAATGTTATATAGGGAAGGAAACTGCAAGGCGAGTGGTGTCTCTTCCAACCAGATATCTTCCAAAAACCTAGTACCATGTCCATTCCCTACCATAAATTTGCTCCGGTTAAAGAAGGCATCCTTGTAGGAGATATGCCCTAGAGGCAATAATAAATGTTATTATTTATCCCCATGTTACTAATTATGTTTATATTCCGTGATATAACTGCTATGGTTCTCGAGTCTGCAATAACCACGAGGCTCGGAGGAATACTCATATGCATGTGTGGAATAATAAACAATAAAATGTATTCCTAGTCTGGACTCTAAGACTAGCTCAAGTATTACATGATGATCCTGTTTTCCTGATAATGGGCATGACTATGCCGACAATTTTGAGTGCACAATGTTAGAAGAACAGTTGTGTTGAATCGACCCGAATTGATGTTATGCTATGAGATACATTCATCAAAAGTAAACGGTAATAACATAGAGATAGTTAATGTTTGCATAATTCCTTAGACCATGAGAGTATCGAGTTCCTTCGTACTTGCTTCGTGAACTTTGGGGTTTGTTAAACGTCATCCGTAACTGGGTGGCTATTACGGCGTCTTACGGGTTCACGGAAAAGTATGGCAAGGAATGAGATAGCTCGAGATTGGGATTTTCTCCTCCGATGATGGAGAGATATTCTCGGGCCCTCTCGGTGTTACGGTACCCATCATCGTCTGGCCAGACACAATGTGATTTGATCACAGGGATGCCGGAACACGGAAACGAGAAAAGAGAATAAAACTGGTAACGAGGTAACTGGCATAGTGGACAAGTTGTTGATCCACGGGGATGCTGATACATCTCACCTCGGGTGTTTGTAATATATCTTGAAGCAACAGGAATAGCACACGGCAACTGGAGGTTCACTCGAATAATTATTTGTGTGGGTATAGGGGTCAATATGGGTGTCCATGGCTCCGATGTTGATCATTGATTGGAAAGTGTTCCGGTCATGTCTATACTTCACCGAACATATAGGGTCACACGCTTAAGGGTCATCTATCTACTGAATACTAGACAGGGAGTCTGAGAAAAAGTCACCGGAAAAGTTTCGAAGACAACGGAAGAGTTCCGGAGAGAGAACATCGGAAGTGTTTCGATAAAACTGAAAAGTTGTTTCAGAGTATACCATTAAGTCAAATTGGTTTCAGCACACACCTAGAAATTCTTGGAGGGTATCAGAATTGTTCTGGGAACTTCTGGGATTTTTCTGGGGAAAATACCGAAAATGTTGCGGAGCTGTCGGTACCGCTTTGGTTGCTTTTCGCTGATGAAAATCATTGATCTGAAAATGTTTCGAAACACGTCCAAAATTATTTTAGTGGGTACTAGAATTATTCTAAGACCCACAGAAATATTCTCGGATTTAACGAACTCAAAAAATTGTCTTCATGAATAGTGAAAATGCATTCTTGTTTGCTTTTCCCTGATGAAAATCATTGATCCGTAAATGTTTTGGAACGCGTCCAGAATTGTTTTAGTGGGTACTGGAAATGTTCTGGACCTATAGAAATAATTTCAGATTAAATGGACGCAGAAAAATGTCGTCATAAATAGTGAAAAAGCACTTTATGGTTAGTTTCTTTGGGAAGCCACCTTTGAGGGCATTTTGGTATTTCCAAGTCTCCTCTACCCCTTGGGCTTGGCCTATAAATAGGGGTGGAGGGGGCTGCCCAAATACACTCCTTTTCTCACATACAAATGCCATGCAATGATCTGGCCTTCTCTCTACCTCCCTGCGAAATAGTTTCGTAGAGCCGAAAGGCTGTCTGGGTTCTGCTGGGAACTAGTTCTGGATGGCGAAGCCCTGCCGGATAGCTAACACCGTATGTGTGCAACCCGGTAGAGAGGTCATAGGTTCGATCTTTTGCCCGAGGGGCTATTCGAGGGTCCTCCCGAAGGGCTGTCCGTGACATCATCCGAGGGACTGTCCGACCGCCTCCCGAAGGGCTGTCCGACGAGGGAGTACATCCTCGCGGTTGGGAGGTTGTAAATCCTAGCTACGGGGATCTGCACCGACGAACTACATCGACTCTTCTTCCGCTGCGCTACGAGTCGGTAATGATCAGATCAAACCTTGTATGCAGTCTCCATAGTGATCCTGGGCTTGCTCGCTGTACCAATTTTTTTTGTTTTCTGTCGCGTTCCCCAACAGTGGTATCAGAGTCGTGCTATGCGTTGATGCAGGTTACGATCTAGAATACATAAGATGTATGGGTATTGCATAATATAATTTTGTAGTAGATGAGATCTATTGCTGAAAATTATTTATGTGGGTAGCAGATGAAATATGTAACCCGATGTTCTTGTTGCTTCCCTGAAATTTGCATATTTCTGATCTTGAAACGACATGGTGGAATTTCACAAAGTTCTGGCAATCCGCGGTCCTGATTGATCAACGAAGTGCTATCAGTTCTTTGGGTTCCGCCATAGTTAAAAGAAAGATGAAATTTCGCAGACCAAAGGGCAATGCAGATATGATCTGCACGGGGGTCATGCGTGTGACGAAGTTCAGTGCGGGGTTCAAGATTTTATTATCTCGTGCTTCATACACCCCGCAAAGTTAATCTAGCGACTTGAATAATCATACTTGATGATAAACGTTGGTAGCCGCAGTTTAAGTCAAAACCTTAGAAGCCACGTAAAATAAATTTTTGCATAAACCGATTAGAGGCGTCTAACTTGGTTTTGCAGGATGACATGAGATGTGGTATAGCAATGCTCATATTCAATTTCATTTTGTATGAGATGACTATATGATGTAAATTAATTAACATGACCTACGTGTCATGATTCGGCATGATGGCTGGAGCCATATGATTGTCATTTTAATGACATGCGTGTCAACCTTATGTAATGCACTAATTTTATTAGCTATAGAGATAGCAATATTATCTGGTGCATCGACAAGGTGGTGGCAATCTTCGTGAAGGTGAACACCGACGCAAATGCCGAGGACGAAGAAATAAAAGACTTCTCCGTCAGAAAGGGCTATACCATATCATGCTATTATGAATTACCTGAGATGTTTATCCCTCTTGATGCACCCTTCTTGATTGCGCGGTAGTCGCTTTTTATTAGGGTGATCTCTCACTTAAGATATCAAGTAGTTAGTGTTCTCCCAAGTGTAGCACCGTCACGGCACCTATCTCTTCGGGGTATCACATGGATGCATGGGTACGAATGATTAGAGAAGTGTGAGGCGGGCGAGTTGAGACCTCGCAGCAAGATCACTTGGTTGTCTTGACGTTCCGGAGGATCGTCCTGAGCTCGGAACACGCCCATCGAAAGATGAACAAGAGTCACATAGAGATGTGATTGGCAAGTTGGCCTACCAAATGAAATTCTCGTCACTTGAGATGGATGCATCCTTGGGTTTGAATTGAAATTTGGATCTTGTATCACTCATAATCACTTATGAGAGATATTGATTTGAGTGGGAGTGCACTTTAGAATTAACTTGTTTAATTCTTAGTGCAATTAATTATGAACACTCTAAGTATGATTTGCATAATAGTTGTAGAATAATGGCTCACGTTTCCACCGTCCCTATTAAAATTGATTAGTTATTAAATATCTGGTTAAAACTTTACGGTTGGTAACATAATGTGAGGATTGTCCTCAAGAGTACCGAGAAGGACTTTGTCCTATCGCATGCTTTCGGTATTCTCCCGCTAATGCTATGGATGATGTGACTCTCGTCCTTCGATCCAAAAGTTAGAATTCCGTCATGGTCAAGTGCAATATGTTTGCTTCCATGAGACCCGAACTTTGAAAGTTTGGGATAGTTATGTGATATTCATGGAACTAAAAATTATTTTCAGATACAAACAAAGGCTAAAACATATTTGATATCCATAGCAACGTTTGTTTGCAAAGTATTAGTAAAGTGTTTACTAGGCATTTGACTGATAAGAGAGGGATCCAGGAGAACGCTTGTCATGTAAATGAAGGTGAATAAAACAACAACTTTAAGAGGAAGGAAATGTCCGAAGGGTATTAGTAAGACTTTCACGCCTAGGAAGTCCTGGGCTAACGCCACTCTTAAGTTGGGTGCTTCTTCTGAGAGTAAGAGAAATATTGGAAGCAAAACTATTAGAAGTATAAAGGCAAACAAAGAGAAGACTGGAATATCCAGCTCATGTATGATGTCATACAAGTTATTGATGTATAGAAGGCTGGTCAAAGATATATTTCTTGGGAATTGTGATTAAACTGTTAGTCACTAATTCTTGGGTATTGTGATGATCACAAAAATACCCGCTCGATTGCATTCTGTTGCGACTCGATGCAAGAACTACTATGGCCTAAAAGACTAGCCGACAATGAGGTTTAAATACATGTTGGGAACTTAGTAAAAGTTACTATACCTTCCATCGGTGTATTACCTATGTATTAATTTTCATAATTCATATTTGGAGATTCATACACTCTAAGCCATTGCATAAGGTATCTTGCAAGAAGGTCGTTCATAAGAGAACTTTTGATGTTCGGTGTTATGAATAACATAAGGGCCATACTTTCATTATGAATGAGATGTTATTAATATTGATAACAATACATTACCTCTGTATTTACTTTCATAATTCATTTTAGAGTTTTATACACTCTAGCCCATTGCATAAGGTATCTTGCAAGAAGGTTGTTCATAAAAGAACAATTGTTGTTGGGTATCATGAATAACATAAGGGCCATGCTTCCATCATGGATGGGATGTATGTTATGAATATTGATGGTAATATGATACATCCATAATACTGACGCTAAATGTCGCAAGACTAAAAGAATACCATATATGTGTGACACTGCATTTGGTCACATTGGAGAAACCCGCATGGAGAAATTCCATTATGATGGATTTTGAAGACATTTGATTATGAATCATCTGACACTTGCAACTTTCGTCCGAAAAGTGAAGTGACCGAAATACCGTTCACATGCCATGAGGAATGAGCAACGGACTTATTGGTGAACATACATTTCGATATATGTAGTCCGGTGAATGTTGTTACTAGCAGTGGATTTGTCTATCTTCTGAAATGACTCAAGTAGATATATGGATATCTATTTGATGAGACGTAAGTCTGGATCTTTTGAATTCATTCGAAAAAAATTCAAAATGAAGTAGAAATTATTGTAACAAGAAAATTATGTTTCTGCAATTAGATTGCAGAAAGGAATATTTGAGTTACAAGTTTAGCGATTGTCTGATGAGTTGTGAAAAGAGTTTCATAACTTACACCTCCCGGAACACCACTGTGAGTGGAATCTCCGTGAAGATGCAATCAAACCATTTATGACATGGTAAGATCAAAGATGACAAAAAATCAATTTGCCATTATCCCTTTTAAAGTAATGCTTTAGAGATTGCGGTTTTTACACTGAAAAGAGCGCCATCAGATCTGTTGAAAAGAAGCCATGGTATGGTACGCCCAACCATGTTATGTCTTTTCTTAACATTTGGAATACGGGGCTTGTGTAAAATATTTACAAACCTATTCCAAATCAGACAAATGCTACTTTGTAGGTTATCCTAATTTATTAGGTATTCCTCCATCACTATACCGAGGCAAAAGGTTTGCCACAAGAACGGTATGATTTTGAAGAAAATGGTTCTTGCAAAAAGGTGAGTGGGAGGGTCCTCCCAAAGGGCTGTCCGTGACATCGTCCGAGGGATTGTCCGACCGCCTCCCGAAGGGCTGTCCGACGAGGGAGTACGTCTTCGCGGTTGGGTGGTTGTAAATCCTAGCTACGGGGATCTACACCGACGATCTACATCGACTCTTCTTCCGCTGCGCTACGAGTCGGTAATGATCAGATCAAACCTTGTATGCAGTCTCCATAGTGATCCTAGGCTTGCTCGTTGTATCGAATTTTTTTGTTTTTTGTCGCGTTCCCCAACAAACCTTTGTCCTCGTGAGCCCATTCCAAAAAGGAGGTATGTTATCATGTATAAATTGCTGCCCACCAATGCAGCAACTTGCATGATTCCAAAAGTATGTGTGCCACTTCACACGATTCTGGCCTAGCCTAGGTGCAACATAGTTATTCTCTCACTTGGTGACACCGCTAGGTTTCGCTGGATGATCAGATGAAAAATTTGCCCAAGAACAACAAAATCCCATGTTCAAGAGTTGGTCTATTTATTGGTTAACTGGTTAGGATAAAGGTTAGAATAAAAGGTGTTGATTTGTAATGACACCATATAATGAACGAAGCGATGCTTTCTCTTGAATACATTGCGGGGTCCTACATAGTGTCCTTATATTAGCTAGTTCATGACAATGGTGTGTAGGGATGAAATTCAAGTCGAGTCGAGCTAGCTTGGCTCGACTCGTTAGACCTTGTTAAGATAGCGAATTAGCTCAGCTCAACTCATTATCATAACGAGTTCAGTTTCGAACTCGTATCGACTCGTGTAACTCGCGAGCTAGTTTGTTTAACTTGTTATAAACGTCAATAACAGAAGAAGAAAAAACCTTTTATTCACAAACCACAACAGTCAACAATTTACACTAAAGACATACTTGGTGCACTCCACAAATGACAACAATATTGATACTTATCTCACACCTCGTCTGATTACCGAGCTTAATGAGCTAAACAAGTAACTCATTAGCTCGGCTTGTTAAACTGGTTGTGTTCACAAGCTCAGATTAAAACTTGACTCGACTCGTTAGTCATTGAGTTCAAGTCGAGCCGAGTCACGAGCTACATTCCTAATGGTGTGCACTAGTATAATAGGTAATCACACAAGTTTTCAATACACATGTGTGATGCTGGTTCCGACTACATTCCTAATGTTCTTTTCCCTAGTTCCTTGCTACTGACAGTAGGCTCATGCTTTACTATCTTTGCCTTTTTTTTTAATTTAACACATAAGCAATTAGTTCTTCAATAATATGGGAGCAACCAACAAAGTCTGTACAGTGTCACATTGAAGGAATCAGACTCCGCAGATCTCAGTTCCCCGACGAAAGAAAATGCAAGTGAAAGAGAACTGTAGGTTTATTTTCCTAAAGCGATGGACTGCATCCTCGGTTCCTCGATGCATTCCCGAGTGATACAGTCTTAGGTTCGGGGGACAACCTTAAGGCCTTGTTCAGTTGACAGGGAATTCAAGGGAAGGCCATGGATTGAATGGGATTAAATCTCCTACTGTACAAGTTAAAGTCCCCTCCAATCCCTTTGAAAAGTGGTGTAACCGAACAAGGACTTATAGGTTCCAGCGAGAAGACCAGGAAAAGATAAGGTGAAAGAATGTCATGTACTGTATCTCGGAAGCTAGATCACTTCCCGATGAACAAGTTAAAACTGCCTAAACAAAAATGGATGGAATTATCAGCTTGATTATCGATTAGGTATCAGTGAGAACATCAAGATGAATGAGTTATCAGTGAATGTTTTCATGTGTTTGCCACTTCACCATAATAACTGCTCCCCCGTTTCTATTTACTTCGCATATTAGCTTTATCTCAGGTCAAACTTTCTAAACTTTGACCAAGTTTATAAAAAAAACATCCACAATACTAAGTCAATACCATTAGACTCATCATTCAGTGTATTTTCATGCCATATATTTTTTTTATTGTGAAAGTTTAGATTTTTGTCGATGAACTTGGTCTAAAGTTTGACTTAGGTAAAAGCTAATATGCGGAGTAAATAAAAACAGAGGGAGTATTAAGAGAGGAGGATCAAGGCAGCCATTAGAAACTGGTCATCATAACTCATGAGAAGCTACAAGCGTGACCAAGATGCATGCAAACAAAGGTTTAAAGCAACCGAGACAGAGACACATATAAACACCCTACAACTTACAGATTTTAATCACAACCGAGCTAGAACTCGGGGATGGGCATAAAACAGGCATCAGCTGTAGCACACCATACATTTACACTGCTATATGGTATCAACTCTTCGATACGGGCACAAACCGCCCGTGGGCACCGTCTTTCAGCTACCTCGTCGAGCGGGTCTGCTTCACACGGTCCAAGAAAAGGCGGTGCCTGCATGCAGATCAACAAACAACGGCATCGGTCTATCTATCAAGGGAAAATTCAAGTTTAAATTATTTGAAACAAGCCTAGCATCAGGGTTTCGTCACAAACCTCTCGTAATCGAGCTTCTGGGTGACTATACCGTTCAGCAGAAGCTCCGCATCGAAAACATCAACACCTGCAGGTTCATCTTTACATAAGCTGGCAGTCCAGATTCTGATTCTGGACGACAAAACACGGAGCAGAGTGAGATATACGATATAACTAATCATAACCTTTCTCGACGAGTGGAGCGCATGTTTGGCAGTCCTCTTCACATGAGATGACCAGTAGGTCATCTGGTGCTTCCTTTTCCTTCCTTATGGACCTACCCATCCTCTCCAATGGCTGCACAAAATCCACAAAGTTAAAGGACAGAACTCTCAACTGCGCCTTTCTGCAAATCAAGAACTTTCTGGCAAGAAGCAGGATGCATGATTATGAGAAGTTAAGATCCCACGGTAAATATGGGAGTATGGTACAAAAAAGAGTAAAAAAACGAGTTCGTAAAAACGGAGTACCTAAATAAGTAAAAATATTCTGCAGTTTTCTGGAACTTAATGAACCCTATAACCAGAGTACCTGAATGAGTAAAAATAATCTGCAGTTTTGTGTAACTTCATGAGTCCTAAAACCAGAGTACCTAAATAAGTAAAAATAATCTTCCTTTGTACGAAAAGATTAATCAAACATTTGGCCTGATAGCCAACTAATATTTTTTGACGGCTTTATTCACGAACAGAATAGGTTTATTGGTTTCACATGACATTACCATACAGACTGCAAAATTGACACTAGCAAATGGTTCCAAGCAGATCCTATACATCTGATTCTAGATATCATCCAGCCAATGTAAACATGCCATTTAAGCACAAACAACATAAAGTATTTTTCAAAAAGAATAAATGGCAATAACCTGCCCAGAAGATGCGGAAACCAAGCTAGTCACCACCTCTCGACTTGGCTTCACATTTTGTGTCACAAACACTCTTTTCCCCTGCATTTTTTAACAAATATAATTAGAAAAAGATCTAGGATAGACTGAGGCAAAAGAAAATTATACAATTCACTTTACCAACAGCAAAGGACTCTTGCAAGCTGAGGCCAGTGATATAGGCATGCTGAAACCCATCTCCTTTTCCTTTTTGGCATCCCTCAGAATATACTTCTTATCGTTTACAAAACAGCCTGCTGCTCCACAAATTTCAAGCCACATTGATGTCACTACCAGTTTGCCACGTGTAACTACCTCCAACATATTCTTTGTGCGGTAAAAACCATCCGCCACAAAATGTGTTGCATCTGCAACAGAAAGTGCTTCATGGGCTCCTAAGCGTGCCAAGATCTACAACATAGCGTTACAATTATACCTCATTTCAAATAATTAATGATTATAATGTACCAACATAGAAATATAGTAGTTACCTTCTTCTGACGCTTGATCACATCCTCATCCAAATGATGGCTGAATCTAATACTGCAACTGGTCATATCTTTTCTTCTAGAATCCTTTCGGTATCGACTTGGTAGAGCATTTTCAGGATCTAACTCCAGCAGCTCTTTGGCAACAGAGGGTTTCAACAAGCTCCTATTTGAAGCTTTTGATGGATTTAGAGGACTGAAAGTAGGTGACAATTTGTTTACCACTTTAGAAGGTGTTTTAAGGGCACTATTCGGAACTGGAGAGTTACATTTTGGTGAGTTGCTTGCTTCCTTAACACCGGGTGGTTTCTTTTGTCGCCCATCAGAGCTACTAAAACCAGAAGTTTTGCTGCTAACCCCCGATGAAGAATCAAGTACAGGAGAAGCAGCTGATGATTGTGTGATAATACTAGACAGCAAAGAAGTTGATCTGCAATCGGAGCGCTCCCTCCTTGCATACGTTAGCAGTTCTGAACTGCTAATAAAAATCCGTCGTTTCTTGGATGGCCTTGTCACTTCTGGTTGAACATCATGACCTGTAGCAGCCTCAGTAACTGCAGGAGCCTTTGCCTGTACCACTGCAGTAGGTGTTCTTCTCTGTTTGGGGTGAGATGAGGGCTCTCTGCGGAAGACATGAGTTGTTGGTTCATCTCTTAATGGTTCAAGGTTCTGAGCAACATTTGCACTGGTATGCTGTATGCTTGCATCAGTACTTTGCTGAAGACCCTGAGCATTATTTGCACATGTATTCTTTGTGTTTTCTTTTAACACAGAATCCGAACCATATTCTGTGGTTCTCTCACTAAGCATCGGTCTCTCAAGTCCATGTTCACCATGATTATTTCTTACTTCTCCAACAGTGGCCTTCTTCAAGTTCTTATTAGAACATAACTCAGGAGACTCATAGAGGTTATTTCTACCAGTGTGCCTTGTTCGATGAGCAATAGGTGTACTGTCATACTTATTTCCATCAACTATCTTCACAACTTTATTCTTCTGTGGTACTGCCTTTGCCTGCTTATGTTTCGTCTTTGTTGCATGATCTTCTAAATTTTGTCGCTTTTCTATTCCTCCATGTCCTTCTTTCTGAGGCTTGTGGTTCATCTCAGTTACTTTTACTCTTTTAGAACGTGTCGTGACACCTTCCCGGACGCTGCTGGTTCTCTTTCTAGGAGGGCCACTCTTTGGGTTACTTTTTTCAAGTTTAGATCGAACTCTCAGATCTCTCTTCACTGGAGGTTCAACTTCGGCTGACAAGTTTTCAGCAGGGGAACTTTGTGCCAGTGCTTCTATAGCTTCGACAGCCATTTGAGTATCCTGACCAACATCATGCAAATCAACACTTGCCTTTACCTGCTGTCTTTCAACAGGTTTGGCAGTTGATAGATGATCATCCAAGTCTTTCAAAAGGTTTTTCTTACTCCTTTTTCCAGAAGCCCTCTTACTCTTCACCTCACTTTTCAGTAGTCTCGAATCCAATGAAGGTAAAGTTTCAATCTTCCCACAAAGTTTGGACTTCGTTCTCTTTTTGCATCCCTCTGTTATTTTATTGTCAGGAGGTGCAATTTTTGTTGAGCACTTCTTTGGCCTGGGAATTTTCGATTTCCCTCTGCCTGCTGATTGGTGCAACAAGACATCCTTGTTTTTCCTGAAAAGATCACCTCCGCCATCATCCTCGCGACTATCCACCCATGCAAAGTCTTCTGCCTTTCCGCTGGAACTTCTAAGGCGGTCAACCTTCTCGGCCAATAGTAAAGTTCCCATCTTAATTGAAACAGGTGGCTTTGCTTTTTCTAACTTTTTTGGTGTTTGTTCTTGAGACGATATACCGCCATTAATTGAGATCAATCCCTCCACAAAGTCCAAGGCATTTGCTTGAGATAGCTCACCAGGCTCCTGTGACCCGAGATAGCTTAGTCCAGCAAAACACCTGCTCTTGATTTCATTCTGTTCACTCGTTGGGTCAGCAAAAAGCTTCTTTGCTGTTGAGCACCTCCTTTGCTTTTACTCCCATCTTTTTCATGGCTCTGTACATAACCAAAAGACCCGTCATCAATCCCACGACCTGGGCAATCACCAAAGGACACATTACACGAGGTAGAGTTGTCTACAATTTCCGTCCGGAGAAATGTTCCATTGGTCGAAGCATGCCTTTTCCCTCGTTCCAAACTTTTGACTGTGGCAAGATCACATGTTCGTCACAGGAGAGCACATTAGAAAAAAAAGGCTTCAGTTTAAGCTACAATTTTAGTAGGGAAACTAAGGTTAAGACACGAAAAAAAATGCTCGTTATGTTCTAATTCAGGAAAATATATTTGACGACCAAGGGATATCTTGGGTATCAGATTTGTTGTGTAACATCAAGGCATCTGTATTGAACTAAAAACAACAAAATACACTAATGATTTACAGCCTTCATTCACAATATAAGGATCAATCAGGACTTAGGATGCTTTCCACAGAACATCGCATATGTATAACACAAGAGCCTGTAGGCCTAGAATTTTGCAATATGGAAATTTTCTGGACGAAAAGCCAGAGAAACCGATATTCAAGTAGATCCAATTACCACGTTACTTTGTGTGTCCAAAAACATTCATGTGCACTCAAGAAATGATGTGCCTAATTCCTGTACTTGCATTACCCTTGGTGAAGCTAGAACTATTAAATACAAGTATAAGCAAGATCTTCGGCGAGTAAGGTTAAACCAATGAAAGTGTGCAATTCTTTATCATGTGAAACTAGAGGTATTAAGTTTTTTTTTTACTAATGACAATAATTTGTCATGTTACCTCTCTTGCAGCAACAAAGAACAATCATGGGTATAACCGCAAGAGACCTAAAGCTTAATCACCTCTTTGCCAGGAGTAACAAAAATGGGAACAAAAACGTAATGGGATCAAGGTAGTGTTAGGAGACCACATTTTCTAACTGAGTCAGGGTACAGTTTGCAACCAAATGTATGACTGCTGACTTTACACATCTATTCAAGGATAACCACTGAAAACCACAGGACACAAACTTTAATGGAATCTTACATTAAAAAGAGGCAATGTGGAGCTACGTGACTAGAAAGGCATAGTTAACCAGTGATAACTAACCTGTGCCACCCTCTTCTTCCGTGGAAGCATCAGAATCAACCGAATCCTCGGCGTAATCCTTCACATATCTCTCATTATTTGGCAGGCCCTCATCATCACTTTGCACTTGAGTGCCCTGGCTCAACTCATCATCACCATCATCACTCATCTCTTTATCTGAGTCTTCAACCAACTGGGTCATCCCACGTTGATCGGCAGCCCCATCATCACTGCTATCATTTACCCTCTCCTCTTCCTGACATTCCTCGATCAACTGGGTCGCCCCCCGTTAAACGGCAGCCTCATCATCGCTGCTATCAGTTACTCTCTCCTCTTCCTGACATTCCTTGACCAACTGGGTCGTCCCCCGTTGAACGGCAGCCTCATCATCGCTACTATCATTTACTCTCTCCTCTTCCTGACATTCCTCGACCAACTGGGTCTCGCCACTCCCACCATCCTCAACCTCGCATTCTTCAACCAACTGAGTCCTATCCCCATCACCAGCTTCATCCTCCGTGCTGCCACCATCTTCCTCTTCCTCCTCCTCTACCGCCTGCGTCTGCCCAGCAACGCCACCGGCATCATCGTGTGAGTCCTCCACCACCTGCGTGTCATCAGACATCCTCCCCTCCCCCTTCCCCTCAAATTCATCATCAGCCGCCTCGGTCTCGTCGTCCTCGTCCAGCGGTTGGGTCTCCCCATACAGCACGCCGCCGTCGCCATCGTCCTCGCCCCCGCTCTGCGTCGTGTCGCCGGAGCTAACTGGAGACCCTAATCGCAGACGGTTGTCATCCTCCTCGCCCCCGCTCTGGGTCGTGTCGCCGGAGCTAACTGGAGACCCTGTTCGCAGCCGCCGCAAACCTAAGGTCAACACATTTACACCAACCGCTCACGAAAAAGAACAGAACCAGGAGACTCATCCAACGGCGGCGTCCCTCCATCGTCCACCACCTGGGTCTCCCCGCCGTCCATGGCGGGACAACCACGAATCTGCACATACACACCTCACCAATCAGCACCAACCCTAAACCCTCATCCGTTTAATAACACCATGATAAGGAGTAAAAGATAAAGGAGGGGCACACATTTGGGGGAAAAGAACAGATGGAACAATAAAGAAACAACCGCCGTACCAGGGCGTTCGTCGGAGATCTGCGGGGGCGTGGCCGGGGCCCGATTCCACGAGCGGCGGCGCCTCCGCGATGGTTCGTGGAGACGGCGCGGGGGGATGAGGAGGAAGCGGACGGGGGATCCGGCGATAAAAAATGCGGGCTTTTTTCCTCTTCCCTCCCAGGGGATTCGGGGACGGAGTCGGAGTGGGGTTTAGGATGTGTTTGGTTTGAGGGCTATCCTCCCAGGGACAGGGATAGCCCTTTTTTTATGGCTGCCACCCGTTTGGATCTAAGGCAAGAAAGGATAGGGTCAGCCAGATGCTCCGAATATTCCTCAAAAAATAGGGATGCGGTGACCCGCGAAAAGCGAGCGGGTGGCGGCAACCACCCCACGCGCGCGTCGTTGCGGTCACGCGCGAAACGTTTTTTCGACTATATTGGCTCCCGCTTACGAGTAAATAGCATAAAGCTACTACTTTACGGGTTAGGGTTCCAAAAAACTATCAATTTTATTTTTTTCACTGATAACTACCAAGTCAGGGGGCGGCTGTTTCAAAAAACACAAAACGCTCGGTGCTTCACAATTGATCATGATTATGACAGTTGGGGCCCGCATGTAAGAAAACTGATAGAGTGGACCGTTAAGTTGCATGTTATGACAAAATGGGACCCATGTGTCGGCCTCACAAAAATCCCCAATACAAAAAAACAAAATCCCTAATTTCTCTACTCGTTCCTGTCTTCTTCCTTCGATCAGATCCGGAGGCAGAGTGGATCCCACCCTCCCGATGCAGTCGCCCGCCGCCAGCCTGCGGCGCGCCGCCGCGCCTGGGAGTCGCCGGATCTGCTTTGGCCCTTCGCCCTGCGCCTCCCCGCCGTTCCTCCCCTCGCCGGGATACCAGCGCCGTCGGCCGCCTGCCTCGACCCGACGGAATTGAGCGGCATCAACTGCTGCGCCCCTGCATCAAAGCTTGCCGGAAACAGGTCGCTGACCGCTGGCCTCTCCCCTCCAACCTCCCTCGTTCTAGAACGGGAGGAGCCGGCTAGGTGGAGGGTGGAGGCGCTCCGGCGTCGGGCGGAACCCTCCTTGTGACCCGAAGGAGGGGCTGGCGAGAGAGCTCAGCCTCCACCTCCTGGTGCCCCAGGCTCCGGCGTGCTCTCCCGGGTGCGTGGACGAGGGCGCCGGCAACAGGCGGCTCGATGTCGATGCGGGGCAGGGGTCAATGCGGCGATGCGAAGCGGTTGCCGGCGACGTGCGACGGCGCGGAGGAGACGGGAGTTCCAGTGACGGCGCGACAGTTCGTGCGGCGGCCCGTCCTGCGGTCGGACCTGGCTTGGCGTGCGGTAGGTGGTGAAGGTGCGGTGGTGGAGAAGGGAGAGAAGAAAAAATAAGAGGAAGAAGAGAGAACTTACATGTGGGTCCCACAATGTGGGTCCCACATGTAAGTTAACGGTCAAACAAAACAGTCAAACAAACAGAATATTTAGGAGTGGGTCCGACCTGCCAGAAAACGGCTTAAATCGCTAACAACGAGCGTTTTGTGTTTTTTGAAACGCCAACCCTGACTTGGTAGTTATCGGCGAAAAAAAATAAATTTGGTAGTTTTTTGGAACCTAACATGTAAAGCAGTAGCTTTATGCTATTTACTCCCCGCTTACCCCCGCGAAACCCTCACTTTCCCCGTTACTCACCTCTCCGTGCGCGGCGGCGGCGGCGCATTTAGCAGATAGCTGAGAGGCCGGCGGGAGGTGAGCTCCTTCTCTACTCGTTCCCTATCTCCTCTGCTTCGTCTCGCGTGTGCCGGCCGGCCGTTGCGGAGGGTGTCCCCGGGCGATGCGAGCAAGGGTTTAAGGCGGCGGCGCGGCTGGATCTCAAGGCCGGCGGCGGCTGGGGGCCTCAGGAGGCGCGCACGCGGCTGGATCTCAAGCCTGGCGGCGGCGCAGCTGGTTCTCAAGACCGGCGACTGGGGGCTTCAGGAGGCGCGGGCGGCCGGTGACTGATGCGTGTGCTAGATGTGTGCTAGTGTTCTGTGCGTGCAGGGGCTGGTGGATGCGTGGTCTCTGCTCATGTGTAGTTCGCTGATTGATTTAATTTTCTGGTACAGGAAAGTTGAAGTCCAGCGTCAGTACATCTAGCAGCAGCAGCACAACTACAGTGAGGTTATTTCTCCCCCAAATCCTATTCTGTTCTTTAGTGAAATGTTTGAAGTGGAAAAAGAAAGTTGGTTTTGGTTCTAAGTAGTTGGCCATTTGTACACATACGGCAATTTAGCTGTAAATTCTGTACTGCATATTTTAGCTCTAAACCATGTACTGCATAATATAGCTGAATCCTATGCATTGTAGATGGACAGAAAGACAAAGATGCTAATTTATGCGGCTGCGGCACAATGGTTTATCAACATGATAACATTGGTTGTTCAATCTAGAAAAAGAAAAAGGAGAGAAGCAATTACGTATGCCCCAATTGATGAGAGAGATAGGATGAGAAGAGAGTATTTTGACAACAAAATATGGAAGAATGACACAACTTGTGTGAACATGCTTAGGCTTCGGAGAGAACCTTTCTTTAGGTTCTGTCAACTCTTTAGGGATCGCAACTTGCTAAAGGACACAATACATTTGACTATTGAGCAACAAGTAGCAATGTTCTTGCACACCGTTGGGCACAACATTAGAAATAGGGTAATTGGCGCCAATTTTGGTAGATCCGGTGAAGTTGTGAGCCGTTACTTCCAAAGGGTACTCCATGCCATTGGCGAGCTTCGAGATGACCTTATTAGGAAGCCTTCGTTGGAGATCCAAGCCAAAATAGAAGGAAACTACCGGTGGGATCCATACTTTAAGGTATGAGACCAAGTGACAACTACATTTTGTCATTGTAGGCTTGAATTTGTTTAGATCCTAATTTTTGGGTTTTTATTTTCACCAAATAGGATTGTATTGGAGCTATTGATGGTACACATGTGCGAGCCTCCGTTACACCGGATATGGAGGCTTCCTTTCGTGGTAGAAAGACTTATGCTACTCAAAATGTGATGGCGGCTGTAGATTTTGATCTTCGATTCACATATGTGTTGGCCGGGTGGGAGGGGACAACACATGATGCTCTAGTTTTACGTGATGCTTTAGAACGTGAAAATGGTCTACGTGTCCCACAAGGTAATATATGAACTATATACATCTGTCATATCAATGGGGTATTCATATATATAACCAAGTAACCCAAATGTTCCTTATTTAGGGAAATTTTATCTAGTTGATGCTGGATATGGAGCCAAACGGGTTTTTTTGCCTCCTTTTCGTGGTGTGAGGTACCACTTGAATGAGTGGGGAAACAATCCTGTGCAAAATGAGAGGGAGTTGTTCAACCTTAGGCATTCTTCTCTTCGTGTGACCGTAGAACGTGCATTTGGGTCATTGAAGAGAAGATTCAAGATACTTGATGATGCCACCCCATTCTTTCTCTTTCCAACACAAGTTGACATTGTTGTGGCTTGTTGCATTATTCACAATTCGGTTATAAATGATGGGATAGATGAATATATCATACCTGAGGATGAATGGGTGCCAAATATTACTCATGCTTCATCATCAAGTGGTCAAGCACATGAACATGCATACATGGCTAATTTTAGGCAAGGACTTGCTGATCAAACAACCACAGAAGATTAGCATCAGTGCCTCTCCATTTTATTTCTTCTGCCGAAAAATCACTTTCTTAATTTCCATGGTTCCTTTATCCAGGTTTCCCATAATGTAGAAAAGAAAGCATCATTCGTGTGAAGATGCCGCAGAGCAGATACATGATTCCATTAGTGGTGGTGTGGCATATCAGGCAATTAAATGGAGGGTGTGCACACTCCAAAAAAAATATCAATCTAATCGAAGTGTCATACTTACTACACTACAGTATTTGGCAAAGCATAACATAAATAGCTCAACCAAAGTCGATCTCGCAACGTTGTAGCTTAGGAAATACTACATTCCAAGATTTCTTGAAAGCTCTCGAGGTTGCCTGATTCGGGTTTATGTGACCTTCTCTTCCAAACGTTCGGTTTCTCGTTGCACCATTGGCTGCTGGACAGGAGCAGTAACGGACGGGGTCACAAGCGGGAGGGAGGAGGCTCACCTTGTGGCTCGTGGGATGGTGCTAGGTGGTTGGCGCCTCGAGCCTCGCTGGAGGTGGCTGGAGCAGAGGGCGACGGCAAGCCGGCGAGTGGGTGAGCCGCGGCTTGGTCGTCGTTGCAGCAGGGGGAAGGCGGCGGCGGCGGCAAGGAAAGAGAAACCCTCCTTCTGTTGGTGGAAGGGTTTCGCTTTTTTCAGTTAAGTCCCCGAACCATCTGCCAGTCTCCACCCACCCCCTGCCAGAGACCGCGAGCACGATCTGACCGTTGCTTCGAAAATGGACGACCGCGATCCCTTCCGAGTTTCGTCGGCTCAGCGGGCGCGAGTTTCGGCAGTTCTCCCGGCTCTGTTTCGGCAGTTTTGGACAGAAGAAAAGAGAAACCCTCCTTTTGTCCAGCAGCCAAATGGTGCAACGAGAAACCGAACGTTTGGAAGAGAAGCTCACATGAACCCGAATCAGGCAACCTCAAGAGCTTTCAAGAAATCTTGGAATGTAGTATTTCCTAAGCTACAACGTTGCGAGATCGACTTTGGTTGAGCTATTTATGTTATGCTTTGCCAAATACTGTAGTGTAGTAAGTATGACACTTCGATTAGATTGATTTTTTTTTTTTGGAGTGTGCACACCCTCCATTTAATTGCCGGGTACGCCACACCACCACTAATGGAATCATGTATCTGCTTTGCGGCATCTTCACACGAATGATGCTTTCTTTTCTACATTATGGGAAACCTGGATAAAGGAACCATGGAAATTAAGAAAGTGATTTTTTGGCAGAAGAAATAAAATGGAGAGGCACTGATGCTAATCTTCTGTGGTTGTTTTATCAGCTCTGATTGAGTGGCAAACGAGGAGGGCAGGAGCGTGGATCAGATTGGAGGAGAAATTATGACTGGTAAGTTTCTTCCTGGTATCATTGAGCTCTAATCTTCAGCGAAGCCGGGCTTGTCCTGTGGTGAATTTACAGCGCCGTCTGTTCTGTTGATATTTTTTTTTTCCTTTTCCTCAGGGAAGGAAGAGCAGAAGTCTCGCAAGGAGAAGCGAAAGGAAGCGAGATCGGAGAAGCACAAGCTGCGGTTTCTCTCTTGGATTCAGCACCAGGTGAGCCCACCAAAATCTTTAAAAGGAAGTAGAGAAGAGTATCAGTCATTTCTTGGTAGATTAGGTGTTTAATTTTGACGGGTGGAATTATCTTGGTTCAGGGTGGCAAAAATAAGAAGACGGCAGTGGTGTCCATGGAACCTAGTCCAGCAGAGGAGGTAAAACCAAAGAAAGAACCCAAGAAGAGGAGGGAGCCTGAGGATACCCACAAGCCCAAGTCCAAATTTCAGGAGTATCTTGAAATGGAGATGGGTGGTGCTGCTGTGGGCAGAGAGGAGGATCTGGAGATGGAGAGGAAGCTTGCAAAAAAGCTCAGGGTGAAGAAAGGAAAGCTGGGAGGTCCGGATGATGGTATGGATGATCTTTTTGGGGACCTCGGATTTGTCGGTGACAATGGTTCGGATGGTGAAACAAAAGATACTAAACCAGAAAAGAAAAAACGGAGCAGGAAAAATAAGAATGTGAAAGATGATGCCATGGAGGAGGGCAGTGGGAAGGTAGTCGATGATAGTAAGGTAGACAAGAAGAAAAAGAAGAGGAAAAATAAGAAAGTGAAGGACGATGCTTTGGAGGAAACGGGTGGTGGAGGCGTGGAAATGGCTGAAGAAAGTGATGTATCAGTTCACGAATCTGAGGGTGAAGAGCTTAATGTGGTTGAAACACCCTCGGTGTCGACGGTGAAGTATGTACCTCCTAGTCTTCGTGCTATTTCTAGTTCAGAATCAGAAGAAATCTCCCTGTTACGCCGGAGAGTGAGAGGTGTGACTTCCAATTCTGTCTTTTTTTCCGGTTTTATGCAACACATTTCTGATTTCTTTATCATTCATATCCATTTTGTTTGGGAGCATATTCTCATGGATGGCTTCATTTCTCGTATACATCAGGACTTCTGAACAGGCTTTCGGAGTCGAATGTGGAGTCTATTACTCAGGAAGTTGCTGCAATTTTTCGCGTATAGTTCTATATCACCCCCTTTTCATCCTTCTGATACTATGCTGCCAAATGTCTTTCAGATCTTTTACTTTACCTTGATTAATCACCTAGTACTTCTGGTTCTATTCCTATTTATCTGTTCACAGTCAGTTCCCCGAGGTGTTGGCTGTCAGTTAATTGGTGATGAAGTTTTGGCAAGTTGTTCCCGGGGACCTCGTGGCAATGAACAGTTAAGGATCTTCCGTATAAGTCACATTTATTTGGCCATTATGTTAGTATGGTGTTTTTTCTTTTGTATCCTCACAGCTTAGAATTTCCAATATTTGTTGAAGACTTTAACAAAATGGTTCTGAATAATCATTTTAGAATGAGTTCGAGGGATCAACCTTAAGTAAGACACATGTGTAGGCAAGATGATAAAATGGAAATAATTGATATCCTAAAGTTCTCATTTGGGACAACCTTCGGTTCTGTTTAAAGTCTGATACTATCCTGGCATGGTGTTCTTTTACTTTTCTTTAGATATTTGTTTCACTGATGACCTGACTGATGGTCTTAGTGCTCAAGAGAGATTACGTTTCTGAAAATGGAAGGCTTGTTCTTTAACATCTCAAAATTATTCTTGCCGCAGATTTTTTTTTGTGGTCCATGCTTTTTGCCCATCTGTAGGATTTTAATTCGGTAATGGTACTTATTATTATACATCTTTGAGACCTGTCAATGTTTTCCTAACTTTGCCAGTCAAATAACAAAGTTAGATTCTTTTTTAGATCAAACCGGCGTTTCTTTTTGTTATGGTGTTCTACTAAGGTAGGAGGTTGGTGGACTGAATTAAATTAATGAAATATGTTGTTTCATTTGTGCAGGTATGCCGCTATATTTGCAGCCTTTATTGCTGGTATGACATGCTTGGTTGGTATGGACTTCAGTGCCAAAATCCTTTCCTCTCTTGCCAAGTCTTTTGAGGTATGACTATTCTGATTAAGATAACAAAAGGACCTTTTACATGTCTTTGTCTACCTAAATATATCTTCACTCCTTCTGCCTTGCTATGTATCTGCTTTGTTTCAGGATACTTAAATCATGTTTATCTTTTGAGGTTTCCAGTTTATTTCTATTTTTCTTATGTTAGTTTTTCGCCCCTTGGTGACAGGATGAGTACTCAAAAGACAATGGGTTATCAGTGAGAAATCTCATGTTACTTTTCTCTTATTTGTGTATATTCGATGTCATTGCAAGGTCTGTGGTCTGAATGGAACCTATAGTGTGCTTGCTTTTATAGAAACATGTCAGAGTAAGTTCTGATGATTTTGTTTATTGTTGCAGCGATATTGTGTATGATCTTCTCTCAGTGCTGAGTGAGCGCTTGACAGAGCTGGATGTCTCAACAGTGTTAACCATCCTACAGTGTATGTAACATTATAATGTCTTTCCCCGCTTAAAAAAAGACCTGTTTGCAGTGTCTTACTCGTCTTACACCATAATAATAGTCAACTCACTTATTGAACCGTCATAACTGTTAATCTGTCAGAGAACCATCCCATGCTATTCTGTTTCTGAGTAAAACTTGGGATATGTTTTTATCTTTGTGGACAGGCTGTGGAATGAAGCTGCGGGGAGATGACCCAGGTGCAATGAAAGATTTTGTACTCAGCATTCAGAACTCGGTAAGGCAGTCCAAATTGTGCTCAGCTGGCCGAGAAGATGGAAAAGCGGATCTACATAGTAAACGAGTGAGTTGCCTTGTTTTATGCACCTGTTTTAAAAAGTAATTCAAGTTGGAGTAGTTTTGAGTTTTGTATCTGGTTTAACTTGCCATGCAGATGGAGTTTATGCTTGAGACGATATGTGACATTAAGAACAACAAGAAAAGGTCCAAAGAGGATCCTTCACAGCATACCCGTGTAAAAAAGTGGCTTCAAAAGGTTTGTACCAGAACTTCATCTCCCGATGCCTGAACAGAAATCTTTTCCTGCTCATTTAATAGTTTGTTCTGTTTTTGCTTGCTTGCAGCTGAAGTCAGAAGATATCCTCTTGCGCGGGCTAAAGTGGAGTAAGCTGTTGGATCCTGAGAAAAAAGGGCAGTGGTGGTTATCAGGGGATGTATCTTCCACAGCAGGCAATGTTGAAGATGTTGCAGCAGTTATCAGCAAGGAGGTTGTAGAGGCACAGAAACTGGTTCAGCTTGCAGCTGCTCAGCGGATGAACACAGATATACGAAGAGCAATCTTTTGCATAATAATGAGCGCTGAAGACTATGTAGATGCTTTTGACCAGATCCTGAGGCTGGACCTATCTGGGAAGCAGGTCTGGATTGTTTATTTCCTGCAAGATGCTGTTTTCTGTGTGTGCATGTGTCAATCAATATTAGTTAACTTTTCTTTTCTCTACTGCTGTGCAGGATCGAGAAATTATGAGTCATTGTTGACTGTTGTCTGCAAGAGAAGACTTTCAATAAATATTACACAGTCCTCGCCTTCAAGCTATGTAGCCATGTTAAGAATCATAAGTTCAGTTTGCAGGTATGACATCGTATTCATATCATTTTCCATACTACAGTACTGCTTTCTGCCTCACCAGTTGGTGATTTACTGCTTCGTTTGCCGGGCAAGCATATCTTTTTCTTAACATAGGAATTTAATGGATAAAACATGTGTGCATGGAGATGAATTGATGTCCTAGAATTGGATGAATTTAACACGTGTGTATTCCTGTTTTTATTATGGTGTCATTGCAGTACTGCATCTGGGACCGTTTTAAGGAGTTAGATGAGATGGAGTTGAATAGGTCCATGAACCTTGCCAAACTAGTTGCAGAGATGCTCGCAACCTTCTCCCTGTCGCTGGCAACACTGAAGGTTGTCAACCTGGCGAACCCTGTGGAGATGACCCCCAAAAAGATCATGCATTTCCGGATGATGTTTGAGACCTTGATGCAGAAAGAGGACTCGCTTATGTGGAACGTCTTTACCCGTATCGCTGGGAACCCGGAGCTCGAGCTCTTGAGAGATGGAATCGTGATGTTCGTCAGACAGCATGTGATCGCCAAGGACGCAGGGAAGGAGTTGGCTGGCAAATTCAAGATCGCCAAGGCGCTTGATAACTCTGCTGGAGTTTTGATGTAATTTGTCTGGCGTGTCTTCCCCGTCTCGGTTACGTGACCCGCGGGCTCTCAGTTTTCTTCGGTATTCCGAGGAAATGTAGACACATCGTTTTTGTACCCTACATGGTAATGATTTCTTTGAATTGATGACGCAAATTTGTATCGTTCCATAAAATTAATGGTTATTATTACTATGCAAACTTCTGAGATGCAGTCTCTTGGCCACTATGCTGTCTGCTGTGTATACATGAAGTTCCATCTGCCCTGAACATTTGGGGTTTAACATAACAGACGGGCACTTTGTCATAAAACACGTAGGATTAACTTGCGAATGGTGATTGCTTATATTTCTGACAAACTGATGAGGGGAAGAAGCCTAACTAGACTACTACGGAGAAGTGTCGTTGCTTTCATCTCCTTCCTCAGGCTCGAGCCCTGCCCATCTGATCATGGAGAAGAGGAACTCCTTAGGTTCACCTTGCCGTTCTTGTTCAGGTCCATCTCCTCTGCAACAAGGTACACGCACGAAACATATTACACTTTGGTTTTGTTCTGAATTTCACATGACTTATCTTGTTTATTATGCACATGAAATAGAGGGGGCAGCACAGCAAGAGTAGTAGAGTACTGACTGAATAGCTGTGTGGTGATGTGGGTGGGCGTCCTCTCCCGGGCAGACTCCTCGTTCATCCTCTGGGTGACGTCTTTCCTGGTCACCTTGCCGTCGCCGTCCCTGTTGAAGAAGAGGAAGGCGTCGATGAGCTCGTCGAAGATGTAGTTGAGCTTGGCCGACTCGAACTCGGAAACTTGACGACAAAGAAGCACCCGGACAGAACAAGCTTCATCAGTGAACTATATTGAAGTCAAGAAGAATTCTCCTGCAGACAGATAGGAGGAAGATGTGGTTGGCTACCGTACCCGGCGCGTGACGTTGGGGCCGAAGAGCAGGTACATGAGGCAGATGAGGACGACGAACTCCTGGAACTGGATCCCCTTGTGGCTGTCGACGTCGCAGTAGCGGTGCACGTCGTCGGCCTCCTTCTCCGACATCCGCACCTCGAGCTTGCTCAGGCAGGTCCGCAGCTCCTCGTTGTCGATCGTCCCGTTGGAGTCCGCGTCTGAAAGTCGGGAAGCCTCACGCTTTCATAATGCATGCAGACTCTGAAGCTCCATTTTTGGGTACTAAATTTGGCATGGCATGGCTTCTGCTCTTACCGTAGTGGTCGAAGACGTCCCGGATGTCCTTGAGGCCGTCCTTGAAGCGAGGGAGGCGCATGGTGATGCTGTTCACCGACCGGAACGTCTTCGTCCTCGCCTTGGCCCGCTCCCGCAGCGCCTCCGCCACCCTGTTGTCCAGCTCCTTCTCCACCCGCCGGTGCTTTATCGGGGCGGCCAGCCTTGACGCCGCGCCACCCACGAGAGAGAGAGAGAGAGAGAGAGAGAGAGAGAGAGAGAGAGAGACTTGATGCCTGTGCTGCCTTGCGGGGTGGAATTGAGGGTTTTGTTGTTGACGGATGTGCGTTGTTGGATTCGAGTGGGGGAATCCGTCTGGTTACGGCAATCTCCATTGGCCTGGGATGAGGATGCCCTAAAAATAGAAGTGGACGCGGCAGCAGCAGGACTCCTGCCATGCGTGCCTGGGATATGCAGATGCTCCCACTACCGTCTACCGACTTCTGCATGAAAGAGATTTGGTCCTTTCATCCCCTTGTCCGTTGTGTTCTCTTTTCTTCTTGACCCAAATTTGTTGCTTGTGTTGTCATCAGCAACCAATGCTTTTACGCAAGGGATTATGTTCTTCAAGATTCTGTGCCAATATCGAAACGAGCAACGATACCGGTTGACGCTAGAAAGCGCACATACCGACATGAGCACATACCGGATTGTCCAAGGAAAAAGGATCACGAGCACATTCTGGTCCCCAAGTGACCAAGAAGGCATAAATGGCAGTATAAGAATCTATTCAGTGAAGAAACACACGACTGACATAAACCCACCCAATATTACAACAGAATATAACCTTTGTGTGAAAGCAGGCCAACATACAGAATCCAGTATTTACAACCAAATCAGAGACACTATACCGCACCCGGCTATAGTGCGAACAGAAGATGCTGATGTCGCACGGTACTGAAGGCTGTGCATTGCACAAGTCTTCTCTGAAACAGCAACTCGAAGATTGTGAACCGGAAGGTTGCCTTGGGAATTCTTTCGATTTCTAGAATCGCACATGGTTGGAAACGAGCAAAATAGTGTAGGGTACACATAAGTTCAGTGGTAGATGGTTTGCTCTGTTTTGCAATACAAAATACTTATACAGTATTGTTAGAGTGGGAAACGGACATATAGTGTAGGATGTACCCCCAAAATTATACCTTCATTCTTCCGTTTGTCCCTAGAGGTATTTGATCGAAAGAGTTCTGTCTTGATCCATTCTTCGAAGAATTAATTGTTCATAGTCACTGATTCAAGATGATACTGGCAGTAAGAATAGTCCAGCTCCTGACCTCTGCGACAACTTTAAAACAAAAGTTGACAATCTACACATACAATAAAGAAAAAAAAAAACAGTAACACCATTCTTACCTGAAGAATTCACCCCAAAAAAATTCTACATGAATGCTGACTTGAAGCGAACGTAGCTCCTCTGGATCCCATCTCCACTCCACCTGGAATGCTATTTTTTCGAAAACACCAACATTAGGTGGGTGCCAATTCATTTTTCTTTTAGATTAGAGTCCTGAATATGCTCAGCCAGAAAATGATACAATGCAATTTATATGACACTCTTTAGAGATTATGGTTTTCCATATTCGCGGTTATCTAGCATATTCTGACAGCTCACAAAACCAATTGAGCCCATTGGTGAATTGAAATCGTCTGTTGAAAGTTTCAAGGGTAGGTACAACTGAATCAGGTATTTTCATAGACACAGCCCAATCAGCCAATCTTTGCACATTATTAGCATGCTGCCATAATTCAAAGAGCTCTGTTGATAGGTGATTCAAAATAGACCTAATTTGATCCTGGTATCCAGTCATAGAGAAGGAATGCAGAGCAATGTTCCATCTTGGCCATCCAACATTTATGTTCAGCATTTCAGCTGATGTTTCTGCTCCTCTGAGAAAAAACAACAGCCTCCTCCTTTCTTTCAAGCACCACAGCCTCTTCGACATGAATACCAATCCAGAAAGCAAATTTCAGCAAGACTGTAATACTGAAATTGATCTACATCTGGTTTTGTGTTAAACCAGATCAAGATTTGGAACATATCCCTCCAGTCTCATCTCATCAACAAGCATGTTGAGGATTTGATACATATCCTCCGCGCCATGCTGTGGTTCATCCCCTGCATAGAATTCAAGAACTCTGCCGCTAACCTCAATCCAGCTGCAACGTGGAATTTTGCTGACACCTCTCTCCCTCATCAGCCCTCTCATCCGTGCAGAGTCATCCAATCTATCTGAGCTTGCATATATCTTGGATGAAACCACATAGTTCCACGAGTTTGAGGGCTCCAGCAGCATGATCCTGTTGATGACCTTGACACTGACCTCAACATTTTTGCATTTCCGACAAGCGGCAAGCAAAGCCCCCAACATCACCGCATCCGCCTTACCAGGGATCTTCTCAATGAAATCCCATGCTTCTTCTAAATGTCCGGCACGTGCCAATAAATCAACCATGCAGGAGTTGTGCTCGATCTTGGGAACGATTTGGAACTTAGATGTCAAGGAATCGAACCAACGCCGACCGTCTTTCAGCAACCCTGCATGCACACAAGCAGAAAGTACTCCTATGAAAGTGATATCGTCCGGCCGCAGCCCTTCCTCCTTCCTCATCAGTTCAAACTGCCGAATAGCTTCATGGCCTCGCCCATTAAAGGCAAGACCACAAATCAAGGCATTCCATGAAGCTTCATTCTTGCATGGCATTTTCTCAAACACCTGTATGGCTCTGGTAAAATCTCCACACTTTGAGTACATATCCACTAAAGCAGTCCCAACGTAGACATTGCTGTAGAAGCCTCTTTGTGAGGCATAGCTGTCAAGTTCGGTGCCTAGCTCCAGAGCTCCAACTGCAGCACAGGCCGAGAGCACCCCTACCAAGGTTATCTTATCTGGACGTGCCCCTGCTTGCTGCATGCTGTGAAATAAGGAAATGGCTTCCTTTGACATGCCGTTCTGTGCGTACCTGCGTCATCATACAAACCATAAACAAATGATCAGGCAGGCCAGATAAGATCACATTCATCAGAGAATATAATTTCTAAATGAGGACCAAAGTGGATCTATCTATACTTGCCCAGTGATCAAGGCATTCCAAGCGACGTTATCCTTGTCAGCGATGCCATCAAACACTCTCCTCGCCTCCGCCATCTCTCCACACTTCTCGTACATCCCAACGAGAGCCGAGCCGATGAGCGAACCCACCTCGATCCCCGCGGATCTCACCCACTCCTCCAACCACCTGCCAAGCGCCAGGTCTCCGGCGTCCCTGCACGCCGCGAGCACGACCGCCACGGTTACCGCGTTGGGCGCCACCGCGCCCTCGGCGACCATAGCGTGGAACATGCGCGCCGCGTCGTCCTTCATCCCCGCTGCCTGATACGCCTTTATCATGGAGTTTCAGGACACGACGTCCCGCCGGAGGATTCCGTCGAACACCCTGCGGGCGGCGTGGGGGCGGCCGAGGTTGGAGTACATGGTGATGAGGGAGTGGACGGTGTGGTCGTGGCTGTGTAGCCCGAGCTTCTGCAGGAGCGCATGTGCCGAGACGGCGAAGGCGGGCGCGGGGCACCGGGCGGCGGCGAGGAGGAGGAATGGGAGTGTGTAGGCGTCCGGGCGGAGCGCGGAGCGGAGCATGCGGAGGGAGAGCTGGAGGGATGTGCGTGGGCGGGAGGCGGCGAAGAAGCGGAGGGCGACGTTGAAGGAGAAGGCGGTGGGGGCCGGGTGCGCGGTGAGCAGGAGGAGGGCGTAGTCGGCGGCGGCGGCGGTGGTGGTGGCGGAGGAGGGCGAGGAGATGGAGAGGAGCTTAGGAAGTGGTTGTACGGGAAGGGGAGGTGGTGGTGGAGGAGGCGGGCGTGCAGCTGCTTCATGGTGGAGAGGGAGTGGCATCTCGAGTGGAGCTTGGAGACGGCGGAGGAGACGGGTGGCGCGCTGGGCATCGCCGGTGAGGTGGCGTTTGGCAGTGCTCCTTCCTTCCTGCCGCTGCTGTTCCGAGCCAGACATGCACGGCCCACTTCAGGCCGGCCCTTGATTTTGCAACATGCTGTGAGGTATTTGCAACAGTCTGCCTTGCGAGTGTTAACAGCAAGATTGTCTATGAAGGTCGTCGATCAAACAATGATGCTGATCGCTTAGCTAAATTTTCCCTTAAGTTAGTTCAGGGACGCCATTTGTGGCTCATTCAACCCCATGATCCTTTATGTATACCACAAACTGTGGTATTTGATGAATAAATTCATGTTCATCCCTCAAAAAAAAAAAAAAACACTGCCTGCCTTTTTTTTTTGAGAATGCAACACTGTCTGCCTTGCTCGCAATAGTGTAGACGACCTGATTTCTTGCAAAATGAATAAGCAATATACACATCAGAAAAAAAGTTCCGCTCAGATCAATAAAAACTGGTTCCACGTGTAATGCATTAGTTCTGAATACGAAAGATTCATCATTTATGTTCCTATCTCCTGGTGCAATATATTTTGACCATGCCGTTTGTCGTGTCTGGTTGCTCTATAAACTTGTACTACTAATTTTCCTAAAATAAACCTTATACTATTAATTGAACTGCAAAAATGTCCTGTATTTTGGTACATAGGGAGTATGATTTATGTTTAACATTTAAATAAACCTCAAGAATTATGTTTGTACTTAAGTAAACCTGGTCATGACTTGGATCTATAAACTTGTATGGTTGTTTCAGTTTTGTGCGAGCACACATAGAAAGTAGAACCAAAGTAAGCTTTCTATCCTATGATGCCACCGAAGTTCAATCCTGATACATTTAAGTAAAATATATTTTGTATGTTCATTGAAGTCTTTATTTAAGAGATCGTTGAATATTTCTAAATTGTAAGAAGGCGTTCAAAAACTGAAATATACAATGTGACCTAACCTCTTCATTCTTCAACCCCACAAAAAAAACTCTTCATTCCTCGGGCTTAAATCCAACAGTTGGAGACAACTAGGATTATGCTAAGCTAGATCGAACAACCAGCAAGTGTATAAATATTCATTTTTGAATGTCACTAGTCATTTTTTACTTGTATTTTTTTCTAGTAGATCCAAAGTTGTGGCTGACATGGGGGACTGGATGGTCCTTGCAGTTCCGCAGGTGGTTAAGTGTGAACCTGCAATCTCATATGGGATTGCTTCACATTATGCTTGTTGGTGTGTCGCTCAATTACAACAAGGATGTTCCTAAGTGGAAATTTACTAAGTCTGGCAAATTGACAGTGAATCCATTCAATCCAGGCCTGACAGATTCTTTAAGCAGCCGTGGAAAGTCAGGATTCCTCTTAACATTTAAAGTGTGGTTGTGGCTTATAAGGCATAATTCCATAGCTACCAAAGATGACATGAAAAACGTAATTGGGAGGGAGATTATTCTTGTAGGTTTTGTGATGAGGATGAATCCATCTATCATGTGTTCCATTTTATTCTATGTTGTTGCTTATATGTGGAGTATGATTGCAATGTTCTTGGGGTCCATTATGGACCCATTTTCTTTTCTCGGTACTTTTGGTGGGTTGCTGAGAATATCCCACTTGGAACTAATTTTCATATTGTCGGTATTGCGGCATTTTGATCAGTTTGATGGGCAATTTGAAAAGCTCGTAATAAAGCTTGCTTTGAAAATAAATTGATTTCGGCCCTTCATTGAGAGCCGGTTTGCTATATGTGTGCTTTCCTATGAATTTGGGCAGGCTTACGGAAGGAACAAGGAGACTGTCCTGGCAGGTGCAGCTGTGCTACAGAGAACTATCGTTTATACGATGGCATCTTTGACGTCGTAACTGTTGGAAATATGCCCTAGAGGCAAAAGTATTGTATTATTATATTTCCCTTTTCATAATTGAGAGGTTATATTGATGGAAATATGCCCTAGAGGCAATAATAAAGTTGTTATTATTTTATATTTCCTTATTCATGATAAAGGTTTATTATTCATGCTATAATTGTATTGATCGGAAACTTAAATACATGTGTGAATACATAAACAAATACCGTGTCCCTAGTGAGCCTCTACTAGACTAGCTCGTTGATCAAAGATGGCTAAGGTTTCCTAACCATAGACATGAGTTGTCATTAGATAACGGGATCACATCATTAGGAGAATGATGTGATGGACAAGACCCACTCGTTAGCAAAGCATTTGATCGTTTAGTTTATTGCTACTGCTTTCTTAATGTCATATACATGTTTCTTCGACCATGAGATCATGCAACTCCCGGATACCGGAGGAATGCCTTTTGTGCTATCAAACGTCACAACGTAACTGGGTGATCATAAAGATGCTCTACAGGTATCTCCGAAGGTGTTTGTTGGGTTGGCATGGATCGAGACTGGGATTTGTCACTCCGTGTGACGGAGAGGTATCTCTGGGCCCTCTTGGTAATACAGCATCACAAGAAGCTTGCAAGCAAAGTGACTAAGGAGTTAGTTGCGAGATGATGTATTACGGAACGAGTAAAGAGACTTGCCAGTAACGAGATTGAACCAGGTATGGAGATACCGACGATCGAATCTCGGGCAAGTAACATACCGATAGACAAAGGGAACTACGTATGTTGTCATAAAGGTTCGACCGATAAAGATCTTCGTAGAATATGTAGGAACCAATATGGGCATCCAGGTTCCTCTATTGGTTATTGACCGGAGAGGTGTCTCGGTCATGTCTACATAGTTCTCGAACCCGTAGGGTCCGCACGCTTAATGTTCGTTGACGATATATTATTATATGAGTTATGTGATTTGGTGACCGAATGTTGTTCGGAGTCCCAGATAAGATCACGGACATGACGAGGAGTTCCGAAATGGTCCGGAGGTAAAGATCGATATATAGGACGATGATATTTGGACACCGGAAGAGTTTCGGGAGGTACCGGGTAGTCATCGGATCACCGGAAGGGGTTCCGGGAAGCCCCGGGAGGCTATGTGGGCTTAATGGGCCAGAGAGGGGAACACACCATCCCACAAGGGGCTGGTGTGCCCCTCTCCCTGGCCGCCGGCCCTAGGGGCAGGAAAGGGGCAGGGTTGGCCCCTCCTGCCTTTCCCTCCTCATGAGAGAAAGGAAGGGGAGGGGGGGGGGGGGCGTCACCTCCCCCTGCCTTCCTCCCGCGCACAAACAAGGAAAGGGGGGCAGCCAAGGGCAAGAGCCCAAGGGGGATTCGGTCACCCTTGGGGCACCTCCTGGCTGCCTCCCCTCTCCCCCCACCTATATATATGTGGGAGGGGGCGCCACACAAGACACACAATAATCTCTTAGCCGTGTGCGGCGCCCCTCTCCACAGTTTCGTCCCTCGGTCATGTTTTCGTAGTGCTTAGGCGAAGCCCTGCGGAGATAGCATCATCATCACCGTCGCCATGCCGTCGTGGAGCCGGAACTCATCCACTACTTCGCCCGTCTTGCTGGATCAAGAAGGCGAGGACGTCACTGAGCTGAACATGTGCTGAACGCGGAGGTGCCGTACGTTCGGTACTTGATCGGTTGGATCGCAAAGAAGTTCGACTACATCAACCGCGTTAATAAATGCTTCTGCTTACAGTCTATGAAGGTATGTAGACACACTCTCCTCTCTCGTTGCTATGCATCTCCATGGATAGATCTTGCGTGTGCGTAGAATTTTTTTTGTTTTCCATGCAACGTTTCCCAACAGTGGCATCATGAGCCAGGTCTATGCATAGATGATATGCACGAGTAGAACACAAAGGAGTTGTGGGCGGTGACGTTCATACTGCTTACCACCAATGTCTTATTTTGATTCGGCGGCATTGTGGGATGAAGCGGCCTGGACCAACCTTATATGTCCACGTACATGAGACCGGTTCCATCGACAGACATGCAACTTGTTTTGCATAAAGGTGGCTGGCGGGTGTCTCTCCTACTTTAGTTGAATCGAATTTGACTGCGGCCGGTCCTTGGAGAAGGTTAAAACAACAAACTTGATAATCACCGTTGTGGTTTTTGTGTAGGTAAGAACGGTTCTTGCTAGAAGCCCGTAGCAGCCACGTAAAACTTGCAACAACAAAGTAGAGGTCGTCTAACTTGTTTTTGCAGGGTATGTTGTGATGTGATATGGTCAAGACGTGATGTGATATACGTTGATGTATGAGATGATCATGTTTTTTAATATCGACAACGGGCAGGAGCCTTAGGGTTGTCTCTTAATTATTGTATGAAATGCAAGCGCCATGTAATTGCTTTACTTTCACGGGCCATTGATCTACAACATAGATATGCAAAAACTATTAAGACTAAATTCATGATAAATTTAAGTTTAATTAATCAAATTACTAAAGAACTCCCACTTAAATCAACATCCCTCAAGTTGTCTAAGTGATACATGATCCAAATCAACTAAACCATATCCGATCATCACGTGAGATGGAGTAGTCTTCAATGGTGAACATCTACATGTTGATCATATCTACTATATGACTCATGTTCGACCTTTCGGTCTCCAGTGTTCCGAGACCATGTCTATACATGCTAGGCTCGTCAAGTTTAACCCAAGTATTCCGTGTGTGTAAATCTGGCTTACACCCATTGTATGTGAACGTAGAGTCTATCACACCCGATCATCACGAGGTGTCTCGAAACGATGAACTGTAGCAACGGTGCATACTCAGGGAGAACACTTTTATCTTGAAATTAAGTGAAGGGATCATCTTATAATGCTACGTCGATCTAAGCAAAATAAGACACATAAAAGATAAACATCACATGCAATCAAAATATGTGACATGATATGGCCATCATCATCTTATGCTTTTGATCTCCATCTCCAAAGCAACATCATGATCTCCATCGTCACCGGCTCGACACCTTGATGTCCATCGTTGCGTCGGGGTCATCTCGCCAACTATTGCTTCCACAACTATTGCTAACTCATAGCGATACCGTTCCTTTGATTTTTAATGCGTTCCTAGAGAAAGCTAAGTTGAAAGATGATGGTAGCAACTACACGGACTGGGTCCGTAACTTGAGGATTATCCTCATTATTGCACAAAAGAATTATGTCCTAGATGCACCGCTAGGTGACAAACCTGCTGCAGGAGCTGATGCAGATGTTATGAACATCTGGCAAGCTTGATCTGGTGACTACTCAATAGTTCAGTGTGCCATGCTTTACGGCCTAGAATCGGGACTTCAAAAGCGTTTTGAACGCCACGGAGCATATGAGATGTTCCAAGAGTTAAAGTTAATATTTCAGGCAAATGCCCGGGTTGAGAGATATGAAGTCTCTAACAAGTTCTTCAACTGTAAGATGGAGGAGAACAGTTCTGTCAGTGAACACTTACTCAGAATGTCTGGGTACCACAACCACTTGACTCAGCTGGGAATTGAGCTCCCAAATGAGTGTGTTATTGATAGAGTTCTTCAATCACTGCCACCAAGCTACAAAGGCTTCGTGATGAACTATAATATGCAAGGGATGACAAAAACGATTGCCGAACTCTTCGCGATGCTGAAATCGGCAGAGGTAGAAATCAAGAAGGAGCATCAAGTGTTGATGGTTAACAAGACCACTAGTTTCAAGAAAAAGGGCAAGGGAAAGAAAGGGAACTTCAAGAAGAATGACAAGCAAGTTGCCACTCCCGGAAAGAAACCCAAAGTTGGACCCAAGCCTGAGACCGAGTGCTTCTACTGCAAGGAGAATGGTCACTAGAAGCAGAACTGCCCCAAATACTTGGCAGATAAGAAGGATGGCAAAGTGAATAAAGGTATATTTGATATACATGTTATTGATGTGTACCTTACTAATGCTCGTAGTAGTGCATGGGTATTTGATACCGGTTTGGTTGCTCACATATGTAACTCGAAACAGGGGCTGCGGAATAAACGAGGATTGGCTAAGGACAAGGTGACGATGCGTGTCGGGAATGGTTCCAAGGTTGATGTGATCGCCGTCGGCACGCTACCTCTACATCTACCTTTGGGATTAGTCTTAGACCTCAATAATTGTTATTTGGTGCCAGCGTTGAGCATGAACATTATATCTGGATCTTGTTTATTGCGAGGCGGTTATTCATTTAAGTCAGAGGATAATGGTTGTTCTATTTATATGAGTAACATCTTTTATGGTCATGCACCTTTGATGAATGGTCTGTTCTTGTTAAATCTCGATCGTAGTGATACACATATTCATAATATTGATGCCAAAAGATGCAAAGTTGATAATGATAGTGCAACATACTTTTGGCACTGCCGTTTAGGTCATATTGGTGTAAAGCGCATGAAGAAACTCCATGCGGATGGACTTTTGGAATCACTTGGTTATGAATCATTTGATAGTTGCGAACCATGCCTCATGGGCAAGATGACTAAAACTCCATTCTCCGGAACAATGGAGTGAGCTAATGGCTTATTGGAAATAATACATACCAATGTATGCGGTCCGATGAGTGTTGAAGCACGCGGCAGGTATCGTTATTTTCTAACCTTCATAGATGATTTGAGTAGGTATGGATATATCTACTTGATGAAACACAAGTCTGAAACATTTGAAAAGTTCAAAGAATTTCAGAGTGAAGTGGAGAATCATCGTAACAAGAAAATAAAGTTTCTACGATCTGATCGTGGAGGTGAATATTTGAGTTACGCGTTTGGTCTTCATTTAAAACAATGTGGAATTGTTTCACAACTCACGCCACGTGGAACACCACAGCGTAATGGTGTGTCCGAACATCGTAACCGTACTTTATTGGATATGGTGCGTTCTTTGATGTCTCTTACCGATTTGCCTTTATCGTTTTGGGGTTATGCATTAGAGACATCTACATTCACGTTAAATAGGGCACCGTCTAAATCCGTTGAGACGACACTGTATGAACTGTGGTTTGGCAATAAACCTAAGCTGTCGTTTCTTAAAGTTTGGGGATGCGACACTTATGTCAAAAGGCTTCAGCCTGATAAGCTCGAACCCAAAGCGGAAAAGTGCGTCTTCATAGGATACCCGAAAGAAACTATTGGGTATGCCTTCTACCACAGATCCGAAGGCAAGATCTTTGTTTCTAAGAATGGGTCCTTTCTAGAGAAGGAGTTTCTCTCGAAAGAAGTGAGTGGGAGAAAAGTAGAACTTGATGAGGTAGTTGTACCTTCACTCAAATTGGAAAGTAGCACATCAGAGAAAACTGTTCCCGTGATGCCTGCAACAACTAGAGAAGAAGCTAATGATAATGATCATGAAACTTCAGATCAAGTTACTACTGAACCTCGAAGGTCGACCAGAACACGTACCGCACCAGAGTGGTACGGTAATCCTGTCCTGGAAGTCATGTTGTTAGACAACGGCGAACCTTCGAACTATGAAGAAGCTATGATGAGCCCAGATTCCGATAAATGGCTTGAGGCCATGAAATCTGAGATAGGATCCATGTATGCGAACAAAGTGTGGACTTTGGTGGACTTGCCCGATGATCGGCAAGCCATTGAGAATAAATGGATCTTCAAGAGGAAGACGGAAGCTGATGGTAATATCACTGTCTACAAAGCTCAACTTGGTGCAAAAGGTTTTCGACAAGTTCAAGGGGTTGACTACGATGAGACTTTCTCACCCGTAGCGATGCTTAAGTCTGTCCGAATCATGTTAGCAATTGCCGCATTTTATGATTATGAAATTTGGCAAATGGACGTCAAAACTGCATTCCTTAACGGGTTTCTAAAAGAAGAGTTATATATGATGCAACCAGAAGGTTTTGTCGATCCCAAAGGTGCTAACAAAGTGTGCAAACTCCAGCGATCCATCTATGGACTGGTGCAAGCATCTCGGAGTTGGAATATACACTTTGATGAGGTGATTAAAGCATATGGTTTCATACAGACTTACAGTGAAGCCTGTATTTACAAGAAAGTGAGTGGGAGCTCTATAGCATTTCTGATATTATATGTGGATGACATATTGTTGATTAGAAATGATATAGAATTTCTGGATAGCATAAAAGGATACTTGAATAAGAATTTTTCAATGGAAGACCTCGATGAAGCTGCTTATATAGTAGGCATCAAGATCTATAGAGATAGATCAAGACGCTTAATAGGACTTTCACAAGGCACATACGTTGATAAAGTTTTGAAGAAGTTCAAAATGGATCAGTCGAAGAAAGGGTTCTTGCCTGTGTTACAAGGTGTGAAATTGAGTCAGACTCAAAGCCCGACCATGGCAGAAGATAGAGAGAAAATGAAAGTCATTCCCTATGCCTTAGCCATAGGTTCTATCATGTATGCTATGCTGTGTACCAGACCTGATGTGTGCCTTGTCATAAGTTTGGCAGGGAGGTACCAAAGTAATCCAGGAGTGGATCACTGGACAGCGGTCAAGAATATCCTGAAATACCTGAAAAGGACTAAGGATATGTTTCTCGTTTATGGAGGTGATGAAGAGCTCATCGTAAAGGGTTACGTCGATGCTAGCTTCGACACAGATCCGGATGACTCTAAGTCTCAGACCGGATACATATTTATATTGAATGGTGGAGCTGTCAGTTGGTGTAGTTCCAAGCAGAGCGTCGTGGCGGGATCTACGTGTGAAGCGGAGTACATAGCTGCTTCGGAAGCAGCGCATGAAGGAGTCTGGATGAAGGAGTTCATATCCGATCTGGGTGTAATACCTAATGCATCGGGTCCAATGACAGTCTTTTGTGACAACACTGGAGCAATTGCCTTAGCGAAGGAATCCAGGTTTCACAAGAGAACAAAAAACATCAAGAGAAGCTTCAACTCCATTCGTGAAAAGGTCAAGGATGGAGACATAGAAATTTGCAGAGTACATACGGATCTGAATGTAGCAGACCCGTTGACTAAACCTCTTTCGCGGGCAAAACATGATCAGCACCAAGACTCCATGGGTGTTAGATTCATTACAATGTAATCTAGATTATTGACTCTAGTGCAATTGGGAGACTGATGGAAATATGCCCTATAGGCAATAATAAAGTTGTTATTATTTTATATTTCCTTATTCATGATAAAGGTTTATTATTCATGCTATAATTGTATTGACCGAAAACTTAAATACATGTGTGAATACATAAACAAATACCGTGTCCCTAGTGAGCCTCTACTAGACTAGCTCGTTGATCAAAGATGGTTAAGGTTTCCTAACCATAGACATGAGTTGTCATTTGATAACGGGATCACATCATTAGGAGAATGATGTGATGGACAAGACCCACCCGATAGCATAGCATTTGATCATTTAGTTTATTGCTACTGCTTTCTTAATGTCATATACATGTTTCTTCGACCATGAGATCATGCAACTCCCGAATACCGGAGGAATGCCTTGTGTGCTATCAAACGTCACAACGTAACTGGGTAATCATAAAGATGCTCTACAGGTATCTCCGAAGGTGTCTGTTGGGTTGGCATGGATCGAGACTGGGATTTGTCACTCCGTGTGACAGAGAGGTATCTCTGGGCCCTCTCGGTAATACAACATCACAAGAAGCTTGCAAGCAAAGTGACTAAGGAGTTAGTTGCAAGATGATGTATTACGAAACGAGTAAAGAGACTTTCCAGTAATGAGATTGAACTAGGTATGGAGATACCGACGATCGAATCTCGGGCAAGTAACATACCGATAGACAAAGGGAACTATGTATGTTGTCATAAAGGTTCGACCGATAAAGATCTTCATAGAATATGTAGGAACCAATATGGGCATCCAGGTTTCGCTATTGGTTATTGACCAGAGAGGCGTCTCGGTCATGTCTACATAGTTCTCGAACCCGTAGGGTCCGCACGCTTAACGTTCATTAACGATATAGTATTATATGAGTTATGTGATTTGGTGACCGAATGTTGTTCGGAGTCCCGGATAAGATCACGGACACGACGAGGAATTCCAGAATGGTCCGGAGGTAAAGATCAATATATAGGATGATGATATTTGGACACCGAAAGAGTTTCGGGAGGTACCGAGTAGTCATCGGATCACCGGAAGGGGTTCCGGGAAGCCCCGGGAGGCTATATGGGCTTAATGGGCCAAAGTGGGGAACACACCAGCCCACAAGGGGCTGGTGCGCCCCTCTCCCGGGCCACCGACCCTAGGGGAAGGAAAGGGGGAGGGTTGGCCCCTCCTGCCTTTCCCTCCTCATGAGAGAAAGGAAGGGGAGGGGGGGCGCCACCTCCCCCTGCCTTCCTCCCGCGCACAAACAAGGAAGGGGGGGGGGGCAAGGGCAGGAGCCCAAGGGGGATTATGCCACCCTTGGGGCGCCTCCTGGCTGCCTCCCCTCTCCCCCACCTATATATATGTGGGAGGGGGCGCCACACAAGACACACAATTATCTCTTAGCCGTGTGCGGCGCCCCTCTCCACAGTTTTGTCCCTCGGTCATATTTTCGTAGTGCTTAGGCGAAGCCCTGCGGAGATAGCATCATCATCATCATCACCATCACCACACCACCGTGCTGCCGGAACTCATCCACTACTTCACCCGTCTTGCTGGATCAAGAAGGCGAGGACGTCACCGAGTTGAACGTGTGCTGAACGCGGAGGTGCCGTACGTTTGGTACTTGATCGGTTGGATCGCGAAGAAGTTCAACTACATCAACCGCGTTAATAAACGCTTCCACTTACGGTCTACGAGGGTACGTAGACACACTCTCCTCTCTCATTGCTATGCATCTCCATGGATAGATCTTGCGTGTGCGTAGATTTTTTTTGTTTTCCATGCAATGTTTCCCAACACAATTTTGTGTTATAACTGCTATGATCCTGAAATATGCGATTCAATGGAAAACTCATATGCACGTGTCGAATGATAAACAGTAAAGCATAGGTTTCTAGTCTTGCCTATAAGACTGGCTCAAGTGTTGTTGGTGATCATGTTTTCCAGATCTTAGGATGTTGTTAACTATAACGATGGTCCTAAAACAACATTGAGAGTATGACGTAGAAGAACGGTCATATTGAATCGACCCAAACTTGTTTGTTATACTATGAGATAATATCGTCTGAAATAAATTGTTATAACACGGAGTGTTAACATGTGTTTTTAGTTCCTTGGACCATGAGAGTATCATAGTAACTTCTTACCATACAGTGAACTTTGGGTTTGCTCAAATGTCATATGTAACACGGTGATTATAACGACAACGTACAGGTTCATCAGAAACTTTGAAAAGGGACTAGATAGCTCAAGAGTGGAATTTGCTCCTCCAACGATGGAGAGATATTGTCCTCTCGGTGTGATGGCGTCAATCATCTTCTGTCCAGACACAGGTAACTACGTCACGGGGATGCTGGAACACTTCATCGAGAAAGAAGAACAAAACGAGTAACGAGGGGAACGACATAGTGAGCATGTGGATGACTTAGGAGGATAGCGACACTCCTATGGTTTTGTAAAGTATCGCGAAGCAAAGGGAACATCACATGATAACCAAAGGTTCACTCAAATATCATTTGTGTAATCATAGGGATCAATAGGGACGTGCACGGTTCCGCTACCGGTCATTGAACGAAGAGGTTTCATTCATGTCTATGTTTTACCGAACCTACGGGGTCACAAGCTTAAGGTAATCACGATCTGCTGAGTGTTAGTAGAAACAAAGTATCGAGGATATATTTGTGGAATTGTTTCATTAATATTCAGAATAGACCCGAGATGAATCGGGAGGGTTTCAGTGTTTATCGGGCAATACCGGATATTACCCATAAATAATATATAGGTGGAAAATGTTTCTGGAGGTGTTAAATTACTAATAAAAGGCCAAGTGGTGGAAGGGGAATTGGGCCACCATGGCCTATGTAGGGAGGCGCCCCCTAATTCCAAGTGGGGGGTCGGGTCCTAGTGGGGGAAGGACTCCTCCTTCCCCCTCTTGGCGAGCGCACCAAGGAGTGACTTTCCCACTTTCCCTCCTTGGTGGCAGACCCTCCTTACTGTTTATTTGCTAATTAATAGCATTGCATGCAATGAACTGACCACTGCATGTCGTGTTTGGTAGTTTCAAGTCATTAAAAGCACACACATCCCACATCTCTTATTGGTTGATTCATTTATTTATGTCAAGAAACTAGAAATGAGGTGGAAGTTAATGCATCGCGCCAAGTGTTTTGAGATTATTTGATTTTTGTAAGGTGACTTATACACCTAGACAGAGGGAGTATATACTATAGCTCCTGGCTCTACTACTCTTAGATCAGAGAGAATGGATTACCTGGTACATGATCAGGGTCCGATCGTGATAGATTGTGGCACCTTGTTGCCCTTCAATGGTGCCATGGGTAACGACCGCTAAGATAGTACGTCCCAACTCGGTGTTGTCAGCTACAAGGTTCCATGCACATCGATGATCGGCGATCTGATTTTGATCGGGGGATGACTTCGCCCTGCGAAATAATGAAGCACTGTTAGGATAACACCATGACTGTCAGGGTGGCCGGACGGGTGACGCCGGACTAGGTTCCCCGGTGACCGCATGTCATTAATGTGGGCGGCATGGACAAACGGCCGACCGTGCTGTCGTTTCAATGCGGAGCAGTCGCGTGCACCGAGAAGCGGCGCTCTCTCGGCGGTTGTGCAGCTTCAAAGCCGGCGTTAGTGAGGTATCGCCTCCGCTCTTTGCCGAGCAATAATGCGGCACTGACGCTTTGGGGCAGTGCTAACCGTTTCAGGCGGAAAGGGCGCGCCGGTGAGGGATGGGGTTTGGGTGGGCCAGGGTGGTCAGACGCGGGCGTGGTGGTGGTATTGATTTTGTACCCTTTTAGCCGTACTTGTACTTCACAAAAGTACATTCATTTGTGAGTTTTCTCTTAATCCTTGCATGCAACAATTTAATGCACATTGAAATTTGAACATGTGATGGGGGGCTCTAAATTTGACACTTATAAAATGGAAAAACTAAACATATACTAGTAAACTTGGAGAGAGTGAGTATACCGTAGGATGTGTCCCATACGAAACAAGCCCCCTAGTTTGTCACCGCGAATATGCGGTTAAAAAGGAGCACAGCGTCTTTGTACTCGTACAGCAACAAATCGGCCGCAGATAGCATGGTCCACCTTTGATCGCCACGTTCAGGATTGTCCATGAAAGCAATCGCGATGTCGAACACCGTGATGAGACTGTAATTTTTGTTGGCGCACGATCTTATCGGGGCTTCCGGGATTGCTATCTTCTTCAATCTCACCGTGGTTCCATCGTACCAATTCAGGCGATGGCCCATTGCATGGCCGATCCCAATGGTGGATAAAGGTTCGACGGGAATGGTGTCACCGTTGTGGATGTTGTGCAAATTGATGTTGGTACCCTCCCATACATATGCAAGCCAATCTCCATTGGCACCTAGCCAAACCTGTGAAACAGTGGGCAGCGGGGGAATTATGAAATGGAACACAGAAGTAGCCTTTAGAATACATTGACATGATCAAACTCATCTCACTTACCTGCTCATCGGACAAAATCTGATTGCCCCTCAACATCGGCATCTCAAGGGGCGTCAACTTGCAACTACGGCCACGCCACCCTGGAGAGACCCCCCAGGAAACATCCTCGTTCTCGAGGACGAATGGCAGACCAACTAGCATGGCCTTCTCCCACGCATATTTACGCACCTTCTTAAAATATTTGGTGCAAGTACCGCTGAGTCTTGCGGATGTCAGGAAGTCAGAGCGACTTACGATTTCCCCCAAATGATCATCGTCCAAGGTCTCCCAACCTCGACGAGGACGAGAAGCAACACCGCCTTGCGAATCCATGGAAATGGCGACGAACTGCCTTGTCCCCTGGGGAACTTGTTTAGATGAGAGAAGATGGTAACTTCAGGGCTTCGTCCCTTCGGAAATGATGTTCTGCGGGCGCGCACTAGTGTGTACTATTTGAGAATAGGGAGCCGGCAGGCGGTTCATTGTGCGGCATGTTAGCGTTCATCCACTACCCTAGAATTAAAGCACACACAAAATTTAAAGCGACTGGAGTAGTTTGTTTTCCGGGCACACAGACCAACGCGGACTAGCGGACCTCGTCGTCCTTTTTCGAGCACGACTTCGACAACTACGTGCGTGACATGCCTGCATGCAAAATCTTGCGTGGCCAAACCATGCGAGCCGGAGAGGTAGGCTGTCGAACTACAGCCTGCATGTTGTAGCCATGTCATCCACACGCAACCAAAGGGCAATTTGTACTAAGCTGGTGTATGTACAGGGAGGAAAAGAAGGTGCAGTAGAAGGCTGACATGGGAGGAGGACGTACGCGTGCGTGTAGGCATACTGTACGAGGAAGAAAAAGGAGGCGATCTAGCTGGCTTAATCAATTCGAGAGCAGGAGGCGAAGTGGAAGTGGAGGGGTATTCCGGGAAAGAACGGGCTAAGATCAGAACGCGCAGAGCATTCCGTAATTTTTGGCAAAAAGTTATACACGGACTAAATTGGATCGGATGGAGTACTAGACGGTCGCAATGGGAGTATCATAGCTTAGCAATTTTGATGAGGTAGCATTGAATTAAATGAAGAAAGAGAGGGTCACGTGTCATATCATGATACTGTATCATATTATACGATACTAATATCATGATACTGTACTATGCTTAGGGAGGTAGTAGTAGTACCATATGCATGATACTAGTATACGTTACTCCCCATTACGACCAGCCTAAATACTGTACTCCCTCCGTAAAGATTTATAAGAGCATTTAGAACACTAGAATAGTGATCTAAACACTCTTATATATTTTTACAGAGGGAGTACTATGCATTGTTTGGCACGAAAGTTCCTTGGAGCTCGTGCTATAGCAGGTGTACTCCACAGCCTGCTTCTCTTCTCCTTCCTCTTCTACCGCCCGGGTAGGCAGGCACGTCCGTGGGAATCGACCGGTCTACTAGTGCTACAAAAAGATGCATGCATGACCACTAATTTCATTCATTCACCTTAAAAGAAGTTTACATTGAGTACTACTACTATTAGATAGTACTATCTCAAATCCATACAAACCATGCAATACGAGTACTAACTAGTACTACGCACATAACCTAAGCTAGACCACAGTACTCGTCGTCGGAGATGGGTAGGCGGCCGCATGCTGCAACTCCAGCTCCTCCTGCTCCTCCTCCAGTTCGGCGAACAACTCGTTGATCCCCCACTCCCGTTGCCGGAGGAAGCGGCGGTTGGCCTCCACCTCGGCCTTCGACTGGATGAACTCGAGGATGGCGTGCTGTTGCGCCGGCCCCTTCTCTTAGGTCAACTCCGCCATGGCGTCGGCCATGGCGAAGCATGCAGCTGGTGGCACCGGATCCGCCTCATCTGCGTCCTCCTCCTCCTCCTCCAGCTCCGCTTAGCCCGCGTCGTCCTTCTCCTGTTCCGACTCCGCCTCGCCCGCTTCATCGTCCTCCTCCTCCAGCTCCGCTTCACCCGCGTCGTCCTCCTCCCGTTCTGGCTCCGCCTCGCCCGTGTCGTCCTCATCCTCCTCCGGGTCCGTGTCCTCCGTGGCTGCGTGCTACTCCGCCCCCTCCTTCGGCTTCGGCTAGTTCGGTGGCCGGACGGCTGCGATCCGGACTTTGCGCCGCCTCCAGATCTCCGGAAGCAGCTCAAAGCGCCACTCCGGCGGGAGCATGGCGTATGTCGTTACCTTCGGCCAGGTCATGGCTATCGGGCGACGGCGAGCGACGAAGAGGCAGTGGGAGGAGAATGAATGTGGCTACTGTTTGGGTCCGCCGTCTGTCTTAAATAAATGCGGTCCATCACGTGTACCCGTGCGTGCACAAATTGTACACATACGGGTCTGTTTAGGGTGCGTCACGTAACTCGCATGCGCGTGCACAAATGGTGTGTTTGTTAGGGAGTGGGTGTGTGCCCCTCTACTCTTCGGACATGTACTCCACCTTTTGCCTCGGGATATAAGTATAACGGTACCTTACCTTGTAATTTACCTGGCCGTATTAATCAGATTTGTGTAAAAAGAATGTCACTTCCTGCTCGTGATTTGCGTTATATGATTATCCGAAGTTTGCTAACTAGTAAAATAAAGTGAAATTTGTCCATGTTATAAGTAAATTAATGTGATTGATTATCATACGGGTAAGGTTGGATGAAGGGTGGTAGGAACAAATACTCCATCAAGAGCATGTGTGTGTGTGGTCGTATAGAGAGACCGTGTGTGTGAAAGAAAGAAAAGTGTGTGTGTGTGTGTGATGGAGTCTTTGGCAGGGAAAGTAATTAAGTGTGTGTGGCTTCATCGTAGACAGTTGATGTGTATGGCAGAGGCCTCCAACGAGGGAGCGTGAGCGAGAGAGAAGAGGCCCGTAGATATGGAAGAAAGCATGTGCGCATGAGACGAGTGGACATCGAGATAACTCGTTTGTTCGAGAGACACCGAGGAAAACTACTATCGATGGTGCATATAGGCGGGAATTAAACGAAGTGAAAGTCTTATTGGTTCTAGGGATAGAGGGAGGGAGTGACAGAAAGGGGTAGCCAGAAGGATATAGTTAAGTGTGAGTATGTGTTTTAGAGAAGAGACACATCTAGTCGGAAGCCATGTGCACACAAGAAGAGAAACATTCGATGTGGGGTGGGTGCTAGGGGTAATTAACTAGGTATGGAGAGAGATGAGACCTTGGACGTGCATGTGCGGGACGTATACATATATGCATGGGGGGTTTGTGTGCACGCGCGCATGCATGATCGAGATAAAAGAGAGGACATAAGTCATAAGATCAACATGACAAGAGAGATGGATCGATATGACAATATGCATCCATGTGAGAGTGGAGGGAAGAAGGCGCGACGATGGAGCGTGTGTTTTTGTCTTTAAGAGAGAGTGGCGTGGGGTGGAGCATGCATATATGGCGAGCAGAGAGAGCGAGACACAATGTGTGTGCAAAAGGGATCGACCTATAGATGCATGTAAAGAGAAAAAAATATAGTGTGCGTGATAGGAAGCAAGAGTGCATCCGAGAAAGAAGGTTGATGGAGAAACACAGAAATAGGGAGATATAGATGCTAGTTAGAGGGAGATCGGCTAGTGTGTTTTTGTCTTTAAGAGAGATATAGCTTGCGTGATAGGAAGCAAGCTAGAGTGCGACCGAGAAAGAAAGTTGATGGATAAACGCAGAAATAGGGAGATAGAGATGCTAGTTAGAGGGACATCGGCTAGTGTGTTTGTTATAGATAAGAGTCGAGTAGATCCAAATAGTAGGCTATGTGTGTGAGAGAGAGAGATAGAGAGAGGGTGCGTGTGAGTGACATACAAACGAATATTAGAGAGAAATGAGACCCGGAGAGACGGAGTTTGTGTTTGCGAGAGAGAGTGAGACTTTTCAGGGGGAGAGTCGTAGCTAGAGAGACATAGGGAGCACAAGATATCGCTAGGGAGAGAGGGATTGTGTGAGTGGCATATAGGGGAACGGCGGAGAGAAATGAGACCTTGGGAGACTGAGATTGTGTTTGAGTGCGAGATGGATATTTAAGAGGGAGAGTCGTAGCTATCGACACTTAGGGAGGGAAAGACATGTCTAGAGTTAGATGGTGTGTGTGAGCGGCATATAGGGGAATAGCACAGAGAAATGAGACCCTGGGAGACGAAGTTTTTGTTTGTGTGAGAGAAAGAGATTTCACAGGGAGAATTATAGTTAGAGAGGCATAGCAGGGAGAGATATAGTGAATGTCGAGGGAGAGACTACTGTCAGAGTGTTACGAACAAGAAAAGACTGCTATCAACATACAACTAGCACAAGACATACCCGAGAGATGGTGTAGGCGTACGGGTCTAGATAGATATATAAGGGCGCGAGTGATAGCTATACGAGATGAAATATCTGGATTAAAGGGGATTCAAATATTTAAATTAGAGACCAGGACATCAATAATATCATAACGAAAACTGGGCTATCAAAGATGCATATTCATTTGAATTTGGGGACATATGTAATGTTATTTAGTTTATCAATATCAGTGATCCATAGATTTTTTCAATTAGAGACAATGCATGGCTTTATGCAATTCATGTCTAAATGGGACTACACTACATGTAGCATGTGTCAAACACGTTATACGTCTTTGAGAAGAGAAAAAACATGCATGAAACACACATTAATTGGAGCTAGTTAGCGAGGAATGCATACACTGGATTTCAACATAAAATGGTTTCAAATATTTCAATTCAATTTAAGATGGATTCAGCCATATGAATACGAGATCATGGCATCTGTAAACCATATTTATGTATAAAGGGTGTTGTGCTTTTGAAAGTATATATAAAAATGATGTATTTAGAATTTTATTCGAATAGAAAATGGATCCTACCCGAAAAATAAAAGAATACAAAATGGATTGGAATTGAGTTGGCACGGTAAACGTGCAAGCTTTTTCTCAATAATTTGAATGAAGCGGCGAAACTCGCAGTAACCGCCGGAAACCAAAATATGGGAGATGGAAATTACTGCCTATCCCTGACATGCAAAACCTACCGGCTCGATTTCAATAGGTCTTGATAGGGGCAGTTTTGTAATTTCACTCAAACATGACATAACTGCCTCTCACCCGGATTCATACACGGTGGGTGCCAAAACATAGTGTCTCCTCGGCATAAATCGCCTCTCACCCGGATTCATACACGGCGGGTGCCAAAACAAACTCTCCTCGGCCGAAATCTCCGTCGGCAAATATTCGGTGTATCCGAGATGACCGTCCTATCCCCAACAGCCCAATATTCCTGTGATGTCTAAAATTTTAAACGGGGGATAAGTTGGTAACTTTTCCCGCATTTGAGACAAGCACGTCCCAAAGACATGGTGTCGTGGTGATCTCACAGCAGATGCCATAGGATGGCTAAAGAGGGGGACATACACAAGGGCACCGGTGGGTCCTAGAGGCGAGGTTGGCATGCGCAAGTGTGGGACACGAGACGTACCCAGGTTCGGGGCTCTCCGGAGAGATAACACCCCTAGTCCTGCCGAATATGGTTTATATGTGGCGGATACAATCTTGCTCCTAGATCTGTTCTGAGGAGGAAGGAAGGCAAGCCAGTGCATAGGCTACTCCTTCTCCTGGGTGTGTGTATGAGTGTGTTCTACTGATGATCTCTCGCGTACATGGAGCAGCACCGGGGGGTCTTATAGGCTGACCCCCCGGGGTTACAATGGTAATGTTACATGTGTGCGGGGCCCGAAGGTCAGCGTCTAGGAGCTGGCAGTGGGGGCCGCCGGGTCTGCCGGGTCTGCTGAGTCCGCCGGGTGCGGGCCGTACCTGAGCCACCGGGTGTGGGTACGGTTGGCTGCTGGGCACTGTGGCACGCCACGCCGGGCATCATGGTGCGGTCAGCGCCGCCCTGCTATAGGGCCATGCCTCCAAGACACCGCCCGCCCGGGACGGGGGCATGGGCGCGCCACTGCCGCGCCCGTCGGGGCCGACACAGAGGGGGAGACGCTGTGGCCATGCTTGCTTGTCACCAATGGCTGACTTCTGGCTAATGGTCGGCATGCGCTAGCCGGCCGGCCAGGATGCCGCACTTGCTAGGTTGAGGAGCCGGCCAAAAGCGGGCCGGGTTGAGGGGCGCTGCGTGCCCCGATGTTTTTGAAGGGGAACTCAGTTCCTTTGCCTGCCCGAGGGCCATCCCCCTGACAGTAGTCCCCGAAGCTGTGAAGGTGCGCCGGCTTCAGCTAGAGGGCCTTCGCAGTTTCACTCCCCTGAGGAGACGGCTGAGTTGGTGAAGCTAATGGCCGCCGGATTCCGGAAACCGGACTCTGGCCACCCGGCATGGGTGGGAAAACAAAACGCCCACCGGGCCTTAAAGGGGAAGGAACGCGCCTCCCGCGGCCCAATGCCGTGCCATGTGGCGAACAGGGGCCGGCGAGGCCCTGCCAGGCCACGCGCGCGATGGGATGCAACAACGGGCTGGGCCCCGCCATGCTGCGCCCTCGGCCCACGCGCGAGGATTGAGTGCGGCCGCGGCGGACGGTTGCACTTCTCGAAGCAGTTATGCCGTGGGGAAAACGCGCCCACATAATGCAGGGAAGTGGAATCGTGGGCGCAGCCGATCCCACTTCCCCACGTCTTGTTGTGGTTATAAAAACGGAGAGAGGGGACGGCGGAAACGCTCACGCACGCTCCCCCTGTCTTGCTCTTCTCCTTGTTCTCCAGCGCATGCGCCCACGCTCTGCCGCAACGCTCCGCCGCCACTCCGCAGCACATCGCCGCAGCAGAGCAGCGTCCAGCGGCTTCCCAAACCCTTCCTTCACCATCACATTCCTCTTCCCCGACCATCTCCATCGATGATGTGGCCGAAGGGATCATGGGAGGGATCCGAGATGACGGAGGGAGATATCCAGTATCTCCGTGACACCAAGCGGCTGCCGGCGGCGGCGAAAGTGGCCGCTCGCATGCCCGGAAACGAGGTCGTGCCGCGCCCGGAGGGGACCGAGTCCGTGGTCTTCTTCACACACTTCAAGCGCGGGTTCGGCCTCCCTGCCAGTGGCTTCTTCCGCTCCTTTCTCAATTTCTTCAGGCTACAACCACACCACCTGGGGCGAACGCGGTGCTGCAGCTTTTCGGCTTTGTCACCCTGTGCGAGGGGTACCTGGGCGTGGAGCCCAGCGTGGATCTCTGGGTCCGCTTCTTCTTCTTGAAGTAGCAGGGCCCAGCGGGCGGCGTGATGTCTGCCTACGGGGCCGCCGTCGTCTCTGTTCGGCCGAACGGCACCTGCCCCAAGATGCCGCTGGAGGATTCCGCCAAGAAGTGGCAGAACTCCTTCTTCTACGTCCGCAACCTTGGCGCGGACCGCATCAACTTGCCGCCGTTTGTTGAGGGGGCCCCCGAGGCCAAGATGAACTGGAACTACAACCCCGAGAACCCGTCGCGGGCGGTGCTGAACTGTTACAGCCGGGTGGCCGAAATGGTGGCGCGCGAGGGGCTGAAGGGGACAGATCTCGTCACGGCCTTCATAGCGCGCCGGGTGCTGCCGCTGCAGCACCGGTCCCACATTATGGGCGATATGGATGGCCCACAGGACCCCACGATGATGTCGGCGTGGGAGCTGACACAGCAGGAAGTCTTCGACCGAGTCAACAGAATCACCAAGGCCAAGTTGATCTCGGACTGGCGCTACGGGAAGGCGCCCTACCACCGAGGCAACCCGGCGCCCGCGATGAGTCCCTAGTCTCTGTACTTTGCTATGGCCAAGCTTCTCCTGCGTCCTGATGTGACGAAGGAGATGTTGCTGCTCGCGATTGAACGAATGCGTGACGAGGAGAAGGCACAAGTCCTGGCGGGCGGGCGAGCCGGCTCGGTCGAAGGCGAGCCACCGGCGAGAACGTGGAGCCAGCCAGAACGCATTCGGCAGGCACTGAAGCTGACGCGGCGTGTCATGTGGGTAAGTTTCTGAACCCGGCCGAGACTGGTCGGAGGACGACAAGGAGATTCTGACGGGCGTTGGCGATGCAGCGACATCACCAGGAGGGGACCGCAACACCGACCCCCCTCGGCAGCTAAGGAAGGCGGCCGAAGCCGGGTCGTCCCGCGAGGTGGCAGCGGGAAGCCGACCGCACGGGAAGGACACGGCGGCGCCGAGGCTGGCCCTGAAACGCGCAGTGGGAGCGCCGCTGCCACAAGGCAAGACCGCCGCCAAGATGGCACGCCGGGCCGTCCTGGCCGTGCCACCGAGGCGGACGATCCCGACGGCGATCGGGTAAGTGACTTCGCTTATCCTTGGCTTGCGCTCCGCCGTTCTTTTCTTATGCGACCTTTGTGATGCGCAGGACGCCCCTTGGCCTGGCCATGGCAGCCGCAAAGGCCGCGGCGGGGTCTAGCCCTGTGCTCCGGAGATCGCGGAGCAGCACCATTGACCGGGTGGAGAGCTCGCCAGAGGACCTCGGCCTGGATCCGGAAGACGCGGAATGCTGCGCCTGCCGGGATCACAACAAGGCCGTGGCTTTGCTGGAGGAGGCCTCGGCCCGGGCTTGGGAGAGGGCCATCGCCGCAAGTGTGACGCCCCCGATTCAATCGTACACTAATCATACACGCAAACATGTACGATCAAGATCAGGGACTCACGGGAAGATATCACAACACAACTCTAAAAATAAATAAGTCATACAAGCATCATAATACAAGCCAGGGGCCTCAAGGGCTCGAATACAAGTGCTCGATCATAGACGAGTCAGCGGAAGCAACAATATCTGAGTACAGACATAAGTTAAACAAGGTGCCATAAGATGGCTAGCACAAACTGGGATACAGATCGAAAGAGGCGCAGGCCTCCTGCCTGGGATCCTCCTAAACTACTCCTGGTCGTCGTCGGCGGTCTGCACGTAGTAGTAGGCACCCTCGGTGTAGTAGGGGTCGTCGAAGGTGGCGTCTGGCTCCTGGGCTCCAGCATCTGGTTGCGACAACCGAGTATAGAAAGGGGAAAAAGGGGGAGCAAAGCAACCGTGAGTACTCATCCAAAGTACTCGCAAGCAAGGATCTACACTACATATGCAATTGTATCAATGAAATGGGTAGTATCGGTGGACTGAACTGCAGAATGCCAGAATAAGAGGGGGGATAGCTAGTCCTATCGAAGACTACGCTTCTGGCAGCCTCCATCTTGAAGCATGTAGAAGAGAGTAGCAAGTGCAGCATCAAGTAACATCGCATAGCATAAACCTACCCGACGATCCTCTCCTCGTCGCCCTGTGAGAGAGCGATCACCGGGTTGTATCTGGCACTTGAAAGGGTGTGTTTTATTAAGTATCCGGTTCTAGTTGTCATAAGGTCAAGGTACAACTCCGGGTCATCCTTTTACCGAGGGACACGGCTATTCGAATAGATAAACTTCCCTGCAGGGGTGCACCACATTACCCAACACGCTCGATCCCTCTGGCCGGGCACACTTTCCTGGGTCATACCCGGCCTTGGAAGATCAACACGTCGCAGCCCTACCTAGGCCTAATAGAGAGGTCAGCACGCCGGTCTAAATCCTATGCGCGCAGGGGTCTGGGCCCATCGCCCATTGCACACCTGCACGTTGCGTGGGCGGCCGGTGAGCAGACCTAGCAACCTCCATTACAAAGGAAGTTGCGTTACGCGGTCCAACCCGGTGCGCGCCGCTCAGTCGCTGACGTCTAGGAGGCTTCGGCTGATACCACGACGTCGAGTACCCATAACTGTTCCCACGTGGTGGTTAGTGCGTATAGGCTCGTAGCCAGACTCAGATGAAATACCCAATCTCGTTAAGCATGTTAATTGATATAACCGCGGACGCCGACCAGGGACCAGGCCCACCTGTCTCCTAGGTGGTCACAACCTGCCCTGTCGCTCCGCCACAAAGTAACACTCGGGGGCCGTCGGGAACCTAGGCCCACCTCTACCTGGATGGAACCACCTGCCCCTTCAGCCCCCATCTCCGAACAGAAACATAAGTATGTAATAGTATATAATATAAACCCGTGATCACCTCCCGAAGTGATCATGGCCCAGTAGTATACCATGGCAGACGGACAAGAGTGTAGGGCCACTGATGTAATTCTAGCAACCTATACTAAGCATTTAGGATTGCAGGTAAAGTATCAACAGTAGTAGCAAAGACAGGCTATGCAGCAGAATCGGATTAACCGAAAGTAGTAACATGCTACACTACTCTAATGCAAGCAGTAGAGAGAAGGAATAGGCGATATCGGGTTGATCAAGGGGGGGGGGCTTGCCTGGAAGCTCTGTCGAGAGGGAAGGGTCGTCGACGACGTAGTCGTACATAGCAGCATCGTCAGCAGTCGCGGTGTCTATCGAGAGAGAAGGAGGGGGGAGAAACAATAAATACAAGGCAAACAAGGTAACATAATACAAGACATGGCAATAGGCTGTGCCGGATGTGACCTAACGCAGTGCTACACGACAAAGGTGAAGGGGGAATTCAACGGGGAATGTTTTCCCGGTTCCGGACATTTGTCAGACAGGTGACCGGAGGGGGACGGTTGCATGTTTGCTATGTTAGGGATGTGTGACGGACGAATGGACTGCGTATTCGGATTCGTCTCGAAATTCTGAGCAACTTTCATGTACAAAGTATTTTCATCCGAGTTACGGTTTATTTTATATTAATTTTTAAAGATTTATTCAATTTCTGGAATTAATAAATTAATTTAATTCGAAATTAGTATTGTGACATCAGCATGATGTCCTGCTGACGTCAGCAGTTAACAGGGCGTTGACTGGTCAACCTGACAGGTGGGTCCCACCTGTCAGTGACTGTTTAGATTAATTAGGGTTTAGTTAAATTAATTACAGATTAATTAGTTTAGTTAAACCTAATTAGTTTAATTAACAGAATTAATTAAGTTAATTAATTATCTAATTAATTAATTAATATTTATTTTTATTTCTTATTAAATATTTTCTTTTTAATTTCCTTTTCTTTTTAAACGTTTTTAGGGGGCTGGGCCCCGTTAGTCAGTGGGTCAGGGGGCGGGGCCCCACATGGCAGTGGCCCAGAGGGGCCAAAACGGGCACGGGCGAGCGAGCGCGTGCGCGCGGCAGCGACGGCGGGGCACGGCGACTGCGCCGACAGGCGGGGCCGGAGCAGGCGAGCGGGGCGGCGCCAGCTGCAGCAGTAGCAGCTGCAGGAGAGGGCAAGCGGGACGGGCGCACGGGCGGCCATAGGGGCTGGCGACGGCCGGCGAGGCCAGTTGCCAGGCCGGGGGTGTGTGGCGTGGCCGGGGCCGGGCCGTGGTTGGCCGGTGAGGGGCAGAGCCGGGGATGGCCGGGGCCGTGGGCAGTGGCGATGCGGGACGGCGCGTGAGGGTCAGGCGGGGCGGCGAGGGGCGGCGGTCACTGCGGCGAGGAGAAAGGAGAGAAGGTAGGCACTCACAGCCATTGACGGGGAGCGGGGGCGGCGAGGTGTGGCGGTGACCCGCGAGGAGGAGGTCAGGGAGGTTCCGACGACGGCGTCGGGCGACGAGGGGGACTCCGTCTTGGGGGAGGAAGGCGAGGGAGGCCGGATCCGCGACGGGGCCTCCGAGATCCGTCCATCTCCGGCGAGGAGGCGGCCTGGCGCAGCACAGACGCGAAGAGCCAGGCGGCGGCCGTGGGAGGAGCTCCTGCGAGGCGATGGCGCGAGGACGGCGGGAGGCGGCGGTTCCTCGGGCGCGGGCGCGCCGGCGGGGTAGGGCTCCGGCGCGGCAAGGGATTCCGGCACGGGGAGGGCAGGGCTGGAGAACGAGAGGGAGTGGGGGCATCGGTCAGGAGGAGTGGGGGTCATGGGGGAAGTGGGGAGGGGATCGCTAGGGTTCGGTCGCCCCAGGGGGGCTGTAGGCGCCGGCTGGGCCGGCCTGGTTGGCCCAGAGGCCAGCTGGGCCGTGGCCCAGTGGGGGGGGGGTGTTCTCTTTTTAAATATTTTTGTTATTTTGTTTTACATTTTGTTTTTATTTATTCTTTTCTGTTTTATTTATTTTAGTTAGCAAAATAGTTTTACAAAAATATAACCCTTGCTCCTAAATTAGCATAATACCATAGGACACTTCCTCAAAAAGTTGGGTGACTAAATAAACTAGTTTAATATTTGTTTAGTATTTAAAAGCATTTAAATAATTGTTCTTGCTATTGTTTTATTCATTACAGTGCATTTAAACACATTATAAAAGTGTGGTTCCTTCACCAATATCATTTGTGATTTATTTGTCACAATCCGAACAATTTAGTTTTAATATTTGAAAACTTTTGTTGTTAGCCTAGAATTTGAATTTGAATCGGTTTTGAACTAATGCGAGATTACCAACAGTAACCGAGGTGACGTGGCATCATTAGTGGGGAATTACTGTAGCTTAACTATCTGGGCGTCACAGCAAGGGTGGGGGCCACCACGGACCCGGCCTGGCCGGAGATGGAGGAGGGCACGGAGCTGGCCGTGACCATCATCGAGCCTCAGACGAATGAGGGGCGCATCCGGGATGAGTTGGTGGAGGTGAGCGATGGCGAGTCCGAAGGGGTCGAGGAGATCGTCGTGGACACTCCACCCCAGGACGACACGACCCAGGGGGAGGAGGTCGGCGTAGAGGGGCGCACGGGGGACGCCGCCCCGGACGGGACGCCTGTCAGAGCACCGGAGTCGACGCGAGCGAGGGCGCCAGAAGTGACGCCAGCCGCAGAGGAGCCGGCAGGGAGCGGCCGCGCCTTGGTGATTAAACTGCCATAGGCAGCATTAGGGAGAGGCCCAGCCGCCGGCTCGACCGCAATGGGGCCGCGCACCCAGGAGGAGGCGGCGATGGACGCCGTGCGCCAGAACTTGCGCGGGCGGGAGGACCGGCTTCAAGCCTTTGCCCAGAGTGAGCTGGATCGGACACGGGAGCTGGAGCGCTCCATCGCGGTAAGAACTCTTTCCTCTGTCTTGCTTCTGCAGCTGATCAGTGGGGGCGAGCCAGCGCACCCACTTGGTGTAGCCCCCGAGATTCGGGCCAAGTACAAAGTACTTGGGTCGAATCTCAAAGTGCTAACATGGTTTTTCTTGACTCCTGCCTTCTTGCAGCATCTGGACGCCCTCCAAGTCGGCATCCACAACCGGCTTCTGGAGAAGCATCGTGAGGTGACAGCACAGCTTGCCACCAAGGAGACGGCCCTCCGGGATGCTGAAGGTGCGTCTTGCCTGCTTCTAGTGGGGGCGCGCTAGCACACCCACTGGGTGTAGCCTCCGAGATTCGGGCCAAGTACGAAGTACTTGGGTCAAATCTCAAAGTGTCTTTCTTCTTTCTTCCTAGCATCTAACTTGAGGGCTCACCGCGCAGCCACCACGGCCGAGGTGCTGGGTCTCCGAATCCGACTGGCCAAAGCCGGCCAACAGTGCGACCAAGCCCTCACCAACAGCGACCAGCTTCGGGTCGAGGTCGAGCGGCTGAAGGCGGAGGCCGCCAAGGCGGCGGAGGCCCACCAGGCGGAGCTCATCCGGCTGAAGGATGAGCACGAGAAGGCGGCCGCCGTCAAGGACGAGGAGCTGAAGACGGCCGCCGAGAGGCGCACCGAGCTCGAGAAAGCGCTCAACGCCAGTACGCGCGCCGGGGACTTGGAGCGGCGCGGTACGTTGTGCGAGGTGCAACATCTGGACGAGCTTCTCGTTAGTAAGTACTTTCTTATGTGCTCTTCCAGTCTGCAAGCCGGCCAAGTTTCTTTGTGGCTAACTGTTGCTTTCTTCTTCTGCCAGAGTTCTTCCCTGGGACGCAGGATGCAGCGGATGAAGCCGTGCGCGTGCATCGAGCGACCCAGACGGTGGCTGGTGCCGCGGTCAGCCCGTATGCCGCTTGGACCTTCGTGGAGACCATGCAAGCCACCGAGGCTCGCTTGAAGGTCCTGGACGAGTAGACAGCGAGGTTGTCTGTGGCTGGATTGGGCATGGTGGCAGCCCTCTGGCCGGGTGCGGTGGCGCCGAACAACTTCACGCGGCTGGCGCGCTGGGTGGAAACCGGCCCTGCGCGGCTTCAAGCATGGCTCGTCTCCGCGGTGCGTGCCGGGGTAGACTTGGCGCTGCGCTTCACCATGTCGTGGTACCCGCAGCTGAGCGTGGACTAGCTGGCAGCCCAGCGAGCTGGTCCCGAGGCCCAGTTGGAGGCGGAGGCGCCCCGGATCACCGGGCGGGCCAGCTACCTCGCCTCGTTCGCTGCGCACGACGAGTTCCAGGCGGAGCGGATGGAAGACGGCGAGGCCTTGCCAGCCACCGACTTCAGCTTGGCTCTCGATGATCCGGCGGGTAGCTCCGAGGAGATGGGTGCTTATGTGGATTACGGGGCCGGGTTGGACGACACCGGCGACTCGGTGGACCCGGAGGCTGACGAGGAGGAGCCGACGAGCGCACAACCCGACGCGGGCACTGACTGAAGCCGTCCTACCTTGTTTTTTTCTTTTAAACTTTTTGTTAATTGACAAGTCCACCCACTTGGGGTGTAGGGGGAATGTAATGAACTCCGGTCGTGGGCCTGTTTCAATGTAAATATTTCTGCAAGTGTTTGTGCTTTTGCTCTTTGTCCTTAGGCCTTTTCCTGCTTACTCCTTCTTTGGGCTTCCCTCCCGCAAGTCGAACAACCAGGTTCCGGTCTGTGACAAGGAGTTCGGCTTTGGGAAGGAGCGCGCAGTACTTAGGCTTTTTCGAACATTGAGCCCGAGTGATACACCCACTGGGCCGGCTGGCGGCGGCCACCGAAGCTGACTGATGCGCAGCCGGTCATGCGACAACTTAGTGTGGGTGTGCCGGGTTGATCGATCCGGTCCACCCAACTTAGTGATTCTTGCGTGCCGGCGCATTTTGGCCCTCGGCGCTTGCCGGCCAACAGCCGAAGCCGGACTATGGCTTAGGGCGAAAGGGAGGACCTTAGCGGCTTGGGCACACTGGAATAGACTAAAGGGGGCGACGTTTGCGGTCAAGCCAGCTAGCCCCCGAGCCCCCGAGCCGGACGGACCGACCCGGCGGTGGGAGATGAGGAAAAACATGCGTGTGCGAGACACAAGAGTTGATAGGAAAAGGTAGCCCTCAAGTGTCGTTCGGGGGTCCTGTTGCTTTCATTAAACTTCAAAAGGTAGCGATACATACGTGCATACGGCTAACTGTAAAATGGAGAGAGGAGTTCTGCATTCCAGGGCCGGCTTGTTTCTTCGCTGGCGGTGTCTCTCTTGCGCTTGTTCAGCTTGCGGGCGTCGATGAGGTAGTATGCGTTGCGGTCACATAAGGCCTTGCTGATGATGAAGGGGCCCTCCCATGGGGAGGCTAACTTGTTCTGGCTGGCTTGCTGCTGGACGAGCCGGAGCACGAGGTCACCTTCACGGAATGCGAGGGGCTTGATTTTCTTGCTGTGATAGTGTCACAGGTTTTGCTGGTAAATGGCCGATCGGCTGAGGGCCAGAAGGCGCGCCTCCTCGAGCAAGTCGACGATGTCTTCGTGAGCTTCCTTGGCTTCAGCTTTGGTGTACATGGTGACTCGTGGCGAGTCGAATTCGATATCAGTCGGGATGAATGCTTCGGCTTCATAGACGAGGAAGAACGGGGTGAACCCGGTCGACCGATTCGGCATCGTCCGGAGGCTCCAGAGGACGGCCGGCAACTCGTCCAGCCAGCTGCCGGGGGAGCGGACAAGGGGTTCGACGAGCCGTGGCTTGATCCTGGCCAGGATTAGGCCATTGGCCCATTCGACTTGGCCATTGGATTGCGGATGAGCGACGGAGCCCAAGTCGAGCCGGATGCCGGTGATGGAGCAGTATTGCGCCAGTGCGCCCTTGGCGAAGTTGGTGCCGTTATCCATGATGATGCTGTGCGGGACGTCATAGTGCACCGCGATGTCCTTGACGAACCGGACGGCCGTCGGCCCGTCCAGCTTCTTGATCGGTCTCGCCTCGATCCACTTGGTGAACTTGTCGACAGCCACCAGCAGATGTGTCATGCCGCCTCGAGCAGGTTTGAAGGGTCCTACCATGTCCAATCCCCAGACCGCGAAGGGCCAGGTGATCGGAATGGTTTGGAGAGCAGAAATCGGCTGATGGCTGCGCTTGCTGAAGCGCTAGCAACCCTCGCACTTGAGGACCAATGCCTCGGCATCTTGGAAGGCCGAGGGCCGTAGAAACCATGGCGAAATGCCTTGGCCACCAGGGACCTCGAGGCGGTGTGGTGCCCGCACTCGCCCTGGTGGATGTCGAGGAGGATCTCTATGCCCTTATCTTGCTCGACGCATCGCTGGAAAACACCAGTCGTGTTGCGCTTGACGAGCTCATTGTTGATGATGCTGTAGGCAGATGCTCAGAGTTGCACTTGCCGGGCTTCGGTCTCGTCCATGGGGAGCACCCAGTCCTCGAGGAAAGCGAGGATGGGTTGAGCCCAAGACGGGGCCGTTACCACCGTGAAGACGGTAACTTGGTCGGGGTTGGGGGCGGAGGTCGCCGGGTTGGGGCCGGCAGCCCCCGGGACGGGATCGGTAACCCCCGGGCCGGGATCAGCAGTCCCTGGGCCAGGGTCAGCAGTCCCCGGGCCGGGATTGGCACCCCCCGAGCTTGGGCCGGGATCTTCCGGGTGGGGCGGCTGCGCCGCGGGGTCGTCCGGGATGAAGATGGATTCGGACTCCGGAGACGGCTTGATGGACGGCTTCCGCAGGTGCTCGAGGGAGACACTGGGTGGGATGGCTTGCCGGGATGAGCCTATCTTGGCCAGCATGTCGGCAGGCTCGTTATCCGCGTGAGGGACGTGGAGGAACTCACAGCCATCGAAGCTGCCAGAGAGCTGCTGGACAAGGAAGCTGTAGCTAGCCATGTTGGCATCCCAGGCGACCCATTCGCCCGAGGATTGCTGCACTTCCAAGTCCGAGTCGCCGTAGCAGAGGATGCACCGGACGCCGATTTCCTTGGCAAGCCGGAGGCCGTGCACAAGAGCTTCGTATTCCGCGACGTTGTTGGAAACGGCAAAGTGGATCTGGAGCGCATACCGGAGCCGGTCGCCCTTGGGGGAAGAGAGCACGATGCCGACCCCAAAGCCGCCTCGCATCTTGGAGCCGTCAAAGTGCATGCGCCAATGCGTCGAGTCAGGTGGAGGAGGCAAGTACTGGGTCTCCGTCCAGTCAACGAGGAAGTTGGCCAGCGCCTGCGACTTGATGGTTGAGCGTGGCTCGTAGAGGATGGTGTGACCTGCCAGCTCGATTGCCCATTTGGCAACCCGGCCAGAGGCATCCCGGCATCCCATGATTTCTCCGATGGGGGCCGTGCTGACCACGGTGATGACGTGGGCCTGAAAGTACTGCTTCAGCTTCTTGGCGGTGAGGTACATGCCATAGCACATCTTCTGGTAATGGGGGTAGTTCTGCTTGGAGGCGGAAAGCACTTCACTCAAGTAGTACACCGGACGCTGGACCGGCTGGATCTTGCCTTCTTCTGGACGCTCGACCACCAGCACCATGCTGACCGCCAGTGAGGTGGCGGCAATGTAAAGCAGGAGCAGCTCCTGGTCGGCCGGCGCGGCCAGGACAGGTACGGTGGAGAGCATGCGCTTGAGGCTGCAAAAATCCTCGTCTGCCTGGTCGTTCCACTCGAACGATGATGCCTTCTTCATCTGCTGATATAGGGGCAAGGCCCTCTCGCCCAGCCGGCTGAGAAACTAGCTAAGAGAGGCCAAGCAGCCGGTGAACTTTTGGACATCGCGCAGCCGAGCCGGCTTGCGCATACGCTCGATGGCCTTGATCTTCTCCGGGTTTGCCTCGATGCCGCGCTTCGAGATGAGGAAACCAGGAAGCTGCCTGGCCGGCATGCCAAACATGCACTTCTATGGGTTCAGCTTGATCTGGTACGTGCGCAGATTGGCAAAAGTTTCCTTGAGGTCGGCTAGGAGCGTGAGGTGCTGCTTGGTCTTCACCACGATGTCGTCGACGTAGACGTGCGTGTTGCGGCTGAGTTGCGGCAGCAGGCATTTCTGCATGCAGCGCTGGAAGGTGGCTCCGGCATTCTTCAAGCCGAATGACATGGTGATGTAGCAGTACGCCCCAAAGGGCGTGATGAAGGACATCTTCAGGGCATCGGCCGGGTCCAGCTTGATTTGGTGGTAACCTGAATAAGCGTCCAGGAAGGACAGGAGGTCGCAGCCGGCCAAGGAGTCGATCACCTAATCGACCCATGGGAGGGCGAAAGGATCCTTGGGGCAGGCCTTGTTCAGGCTGGCGTAGTCGATACACATGCACCAGGTGTTATTTTTCTTCAGGACGAGGACCGGGTTGGCCAGCCATTCCAGGTGGAACACCTCCATGATGAAGCCGGCCGCGAGAAGCCGGGTGATCTCTTCACTCATGGTTCTCCGCTTCTCCTCGGAAAAGCGGCGTAGCGGCTGGCGAACTGGTTTGGCATCTTTGCGGATGTGGAGTTTGTGCTCGGCGTACTTCCTCGGAACACCTGGCATGTCCTTTGGTGACCATGCAAAGATATCCTAATTCTCACGGAGGAAGTTGACAAGCTCGCCTTCCTATTTTCTGCTGAGGCGTGAGCCCACAACAATGTACTTGCTACAGCTTGGGTCGGACGGGTTGAGCGGGATCTTCTGGGTGTCCTTGGACAGCTGGAAGGAGGCCTCGCCTGCCGATTCCCGGATCGGGGTCGTCACGGCCGGCTCCTTGCCGACCAACGCCACTATTCGGTCGAGCTAGCGCCGCTCCTCGGCTATGACCAGCGACTCGGCCAACTTGGAGCTGACCTGGGCACACTACAGAGACTTCTTGTAGTCCCCGACGACGGTGATGAGGCCCTTGGGTCCCGGCATCTTCATCTTCAGGTAGGCATAATGGGGGACAGCCATCAATTTCGCCAGCGCGGGCCTTCCCAGCAACGCATGGTAGGGGCTGTCTAGGTCCACAACCTCAAACCAGATTGGCTCGCGCCAGAAGTGGTCGATGGAGCCGAAGAGGACGTCAAGCCGGATCCGGCTAATGGGGGAGCAGGAGTGGCCGAGAACGATTCCGTGGAACATTGTCCGGGTCGTCTCCGGCTACTTCGCCTCGATGCCTAGCTTGGTCATGGTGTCGCGGTAGAGGATGTTGATGCTGCTGCCGCCGTCGATGAGGACATGCTAGAACTTGCAAGTGCGCTTCGTAGCGACTATGGTGGGGTCAAGGACCAAAGCATAACCACCCGGCGTTGGCATGACGGCCGGGTCATCGTCCCGGGTCCAGCTGACCGGGCGCTTTGACCAATGCATGAACTCGGTTGTGGCCGGGATGACGGTGTTCACCTCCTGCCGGAGCAAGCGGTCGCTGTGCTTGTCGCCGCCTAAACTAGTGAAGATGATGTTGCATGCGTTCGGGTTGGGGAAGGCCTCATCGCCCATGGCGCCGGCTACCGGGGGCGGAGGAGGCGGCTGCCCCGCGCCTGGTGCCGGTGGAGGAGGCAGAGGGACATCGCCCCTCATCAGTCTCTTGCTGATGGCGCACTGCCTGAGCGTATGAGTGGACGGCCTCGCGCCGCTGTGGTGCTTGCAGGGAGCGTCAAGCATCTCTTCAAAGCTCATGGCAGGTTGCCATGCCATCTTGCCAGTTCGCTGACGCCGACCGCCGGCTTGGGCAGCGGGGGGAGCTTGCTCGGTGGTGGCGACGAGACAGTTGTAGTAATGGGGAGCCGCCTGCTCGCCCTTATCCTTGTTGTTCTGTTGGTCGTTTCCCTGGTGGCTGAGCTCGCCAGCCGGCTTGGAGGATGATGCCGGCAACGCCTTGCCGGCAGCGTCCAGCACCACTTGGATCTTCATGGCGGAGTTGGCGGTGGCGTACTTGTCTGCCGTGACCATGAGTGCTGCCATGGTTTTCGGCTCGGAGTGCAGGAGCTTGTGCTTGAGCAGGGTGCCATCCCGGCAGCCGCTCGTAAAGTACTGGATGGCTTGGACCTCGTGGACCCCCTCGCAGCTGTTCCAAAGCTCAGTCCAGCGAGCGAGGTACTGGCGACCGGTCTCCTTTGGCCCTTGGACGCACAGGGCGAGCTGGCTAGGCTGGCCCGGGCGCTTGTAGGTGCCGGTGAAGTTTCGTACGAATGCTTGCTCGAAGCCGAGCCAGGAGTTGATGATGTTGGCCGGCAGGCTGTTAAGCCACGTCCGGGCCGAGCCTTGCAGCATGAGGGGCGCGTAGTGGATGCCTAGATGCCAGTTGCCGCTGGTGATGCCGACGGCGGTGGTGTAGTCGATGAGCCAGTCTTTCGGCTAGACGGTACCATTGTACTTGGGAGTGTCTCAGGGCAGCGTGAACTCCTTGGTGAAGGGCTCGTCACGGATGCGCGGGCCAAAGCAAGCCGGACCAACCGCGTCGTCGTCCTCGAGCTGGAGGGAGAGAGCCAGCTGCTCAATGCGGTGGCGGGCGTCGGTGTTGTCGATGTCGTGCGGGCCCAGCCAGCTTGTGACTGGGCCCCGGGATGCCATCCCGGCTTGGGACAGCTGGCCATGCCGGCCGGTAGGTGGAGGAAGGTCTTGCCAGAGCCGGCCGTCAGGAGTCGACTCGTTGCCCAGGTCGTCGTTGTTCGTCATGGCACGATCTTGCCGGGTCCGGACCCCCTGGGTCCTCCCGGACTGGGCCTCGCTGCCGCGTGGAGAGGATGCTTGCTGGGTGTCCCGGAGCGCGGCCGGGTCCTTGGAGCGGCACGAGCCAAACGTAGTGGGGGCGTCCAGGAGCTTCCGGTTGTCGAGGCGCTTCTGCTGCGCGTTGGCCGCAGCGAGAAGCTCACGGATGCGCTCCTGGCGCTGCTGCAGATCTTCGCCCTGCAAGAGCTCTAGGCCTTCTGTGGCCGCCTCCGTGGCACGCATGTTCTTGATGGGGCTGTCGTAGACGGGGGGAATCACGCCTAACGCGCGCCCGAGGGCTCCTCCTTGAGAACGCACTTCGGTAACCCGGCTGGGCTCGGTTGTGGCCGTCGTGAAGCCGTACACAGCATCGCGCTCCCGCTGGGCGGACTTCAGCCTGCGCTTCGTAGCAGCAAGCACCGTGGCCTCGTCCAGAAGGCGCACACGCTCCTCGTCGAGCCGGGCCCTGGCCTGGGTGGCGTCGGCATCGGTGCGGATGGGGATGCTGAGGGTCTGCATCATGGCACGTAGCAGGTCGGCCCTGGCTGCGGCAACCTCAGCCGCGACAGCCTTGGCTGCGGCGACATTGGCCGCGGTAGCCTTGGCCGTGGCACCAGCCGAAGAGGAGGTCGAGCCGGTGGTGAGCACCTCCACACAGGTGCAGAGATCTGCCACGTCGCTGGGATCGGCACAGTCGACGGGGACGGGGGAATCGATGATGTCAAGCACCCCGCTGGGGTACTCGTCGGGCACCGTGGCGATGGAGATGCGGAATGCACCGAAGGGGACGATGGAGTCTGCGGCGATGACGGCGGCGTCCGCGCCAGCTGCAGGGACGACGCCATGCATGATGCGCTCACCGGATCAAGCGAAGGGCCTTGTCTAGAACTTGACTCTGGCCGACACCTCGAGCTGCCCCACGGTGGGCACCAACTGTCGTGGTGATCTCACGGCAGATGCCATAGGATGACTAAAGAGGGGGACAGACACAAGGGCACCGGTGGGTCCCAGAGGCGAGGTTGGCACGCGCAAGTGTGGGACACAAGACGTACCCAGGTTCGGGGCTCTCCAGAGAGATAACACCCCTAGTCCTGCCGAATATGGTTTATATGTGGTGGATACAATCTTGCTCCTAGAGCTGTTCTGAGGAGGAAGGAAGGCAGGCCAGTGCATAGGCTACTCCTTCTCCTGGGTGTGTGTATGTGTGTGTTCTACTGATGATTTCTCGCGTACATGGGGGGCACCGGGGGGTCTTATAGGCTGCCCCCCGGGGTTATAATGGTAATGTTACATGGGTGCGGGGCCCGGAGGTCAGCGTCTAGGAGCCGGCAGTGGGGGCCGCCGGGCTGCCGGGTCTGCCGGGCACGGGTCTCGCCGGGTCCGTCGGGTGCGGGCTGTACCTGAGCCGCCGGGTGCGGGTATGGCCATCTGCTGGGCACTGTGGCACGCCACGCCGGGCGTCATGGTGTGGTCAGCGCCACGGTGCTACATGGCCATGCCTCCAAGACACCACCCGCCCCGAACGGGGGCATGGGCGTGCCACTGCCATGCCCGTCGGGGCTGGCACAGAGGGGGAGATGCAGTGGCCATGCTTGCTTGTCGCCGATGGTTGACTTCTAGCTAACGGCCGGCATGCGCTAGTCGGCCGGCCGGGATGCCGCACTTACTGGGTTGAGGAGCCGGCCAGGAGTGGGCCTGGTTGAGGGGCGCTGCGTGCCCCGATGTTTTCGTAGGGGAACTCGGTTCCTTTGCCTGCCCGGGGGCCATCCCCCCGACACATGGTTCCCCCTACCTCTCTCCCTCCATTTCCCCATTCGAACTCCGTGGGCGCCAAAACACCCTCTCCACCCCAGCCTCCTCCGTCCACACCCCATCCACCGCCGTCCTCCTCCACCATGCCGGAGCTGATACCTCGACGCCGTCGTCCATTACAAGAGATCGACCTCTCTCATCCATGGCTTCGGACCAGGATCCTTGCATCCCGTCCTCTCCCTCATCCCCACCGTCGTCCACCTTGCCGGCGCCGCTCCTAGGACCGTCTCGTCCACCGCGCCGGGATATTTCCCCCACCGCCACCGTCTGCCCTCCTACATCTGCTTCCACGCTGCCGACAGCCATCGCTACCACAGCACGGTCAAATTCTCAGCAGATGCATACCTGGCGCCACACCAGAGGCGGTACGTTTTATATCTACTGATCAACTTATTTATCGCAGAAAGAAAATAGATCGCCACTGCTTTACTGTGATTTCTTGTCCACCACTTAGGATCTTACTTGTTAGTTGCTTGGTTGCGAAGTTGCCTTTGTCCGGTTTGCACCTTCAGATCTGCCATGGCACGCTCAACACTATACTCCCAATGCTTATGGTTTTCCCCTTTTATATTCCACACTAGCTAAATGACAGTAGACTAAATTTCAAAATTGGGTCTATCGATTTTTGAGAGCTCGCCGGAGGGAAGGAAGGTGCTCGGGTGGGGGCAGTGGTTGTGGGGGGCGGTGGTGGTGCCTCGCCGGAGGAAAAATCTCGACGCGGGTGGGGCCGGGGGTGGGAGGGGGGGCGGAGGAACACCGGCGGTGGGGCGGTTCAGGGGAGGGCGGGAGGTCGGGTCTGGTGGTTCGGCCGGCGGCCCGTGCGGTGTTCTATAGGGGAAGAATCAGAGGGGAGGAAAAAGAAGGGTTAGGAGATGTAGGATCTTCATGGTCGACTGACCCAAATGACGAAAGTCATGCGACTTGCATGCAGACATTCCTTTATATTCAGTACCATCATCATAGCTGCTTAGCACTGCTCCTCAATCCATCAGGATAAACAACGTGCCACTCATAATTCCAAACTTAGTTGCTCAAATACGAATCTGATATGATGCTGATATTACTAAAACAGATAACGTTTAATTGGTCAGCTAATGTTCCTACTTTACTTTCGAAAAGCACGTGCGCCACATATAGAGAGACAGCAGGGAGTTGCATTCTTAATGCGCTCTGGTTCATCATGTGTGGGCACTGCGCAACGAACATTTTATTATCCTAAATCTGCTTACTCTTCTTTAGCATGTTCCTCTTCTGTTCTTCTTTAATAAGTACTCTCTCCGGTCCTAAATACAAGTCTTTGTATAGATTCCACCATGGACTATGTATGGAGCAAAATGAGTGAATCTACACTCTAAAATGTATCTGTATACATCTGTATGTGATCCATAGTGGAAATCTCTACAAAGACTTATATTTTGGAACAGAGGGAGTATAATAGTAGTACAATATGTTCCTTGTAGTGAAGAGGAGCAGGGACATTTGCAGTGTACAGGTCTATTCGGTCGGTTGTGATGGACACTTTCAACTCTTCGGGCCTCTTTGATTCGTAGGATTTTGTAAACATAGGAATAGGAATTGTAGTGGCCTGCCCACTTGAATCCTATAAGATTAGCAAGGAAATGCAGGAGCTGTGTCGCCTTTGAGAGTTACACTGATATTAACAGTACCACACCTTTAGTTGAAGAGAGCTGGTATCCGAAGCCTTTCTAGCCGTACCGGCAATAGTAGCCCATATTTTCCAGCAAGTTCCACTTTCCTGATTTTACTTGTGATGCTTACGGTTTTCCCGTTATATCTACACTATGATCCGTGTAGGTGCTTTGTGTCGCATTAGCAGTAGTCCACTCTTGAAGCTAAACAACACACCAATCATAAGTCCAAAGCTTACTTCTTCAAATACGAATTGTGATATGATACTGATATTAGTTAACAGACACACGTTTAATTGGTTAGCTAATGCTCCCACTTGATTATCCAAATGCATGTGGCCACATATAGAGAGACATCATGGAATTGCATTTCTTTGGGCACTGTGATTCATCATGAGTGGGCAACCAACATTGTATAGAAAGAAGCGGAATCTCAATAATATGCTTCCTCTTCTGTTCTTTAACATGTTCCTCTTTTGTTATTCTTTATTTAGTAAGTACAGTATGTTCCTTGTAAGGAAGGTGACCAGGGACATCTGTAGTCAACAGCTGATAGAGCTGGCCTGTAGGTGATCGACCGGCTTTCAATTAGTAGCGGCAATACAACACCGTATTTTCCAGCCAGTTCCACTTTCCCGATTTATTTATGCTGGGTATGGTGTACCCCTTTTATCTATGCTAGAACTGCCTAGTTGCCTAGTTGCTCTGTGCTCTTGTTATCATGGTTTGGCAATAAACTTTCTATATAGTATATTATGAACCTATCATCTACCGACTATCCTTGCTTCTGGAGCTCCCAACAAGGAGCCTATTTTTTGTGTAGTTGTGCTAGATTATATTAATGCACGCACCATATTACAGCACACATGGGCTCTTGCATCAGAATCCAGTGATAGCACACAAGGGTTTACAGGGAGCCCCTATTATATTAGAATATCCTCTGCATTAGAAAGATAATCTCACTACTATTTATGTTTTCATGCTTCTCAGATATTGTACATAATCACAATGAATATGAGAATGCGCGCATCCGAAGAATATTGCGGAATAGTGCAATGACTAACAAACTTCGCACCAAGGCATTGAGTTCCATTCTGGATGCAATGAAACTCATACGCTCCCCACCTGCAGATTCTTGTTCAGAATATGATCCTAATGACTATTCCGACCTCGAGGAGTCGAAGGCAGATGGCCTATCCTGTTCACCCATCAAGGTTCCTGTTCTAATTTGGCAAGGTTTTATTGATTGCACGTATCTTGCATAAGGTGTCTTGCATTTCTTCTACTTCGTTGCACCGCCATCTGCTTAGTTTACTCATCATATATGTCAAGATGCCATACCCATCCATTATCAATACATATTCCATCTGTCATCATACCATGTTTTCCCACTCAAATGCTGTTCTTGTGCATCAGACATCAAAAAGGAAGAGGGTGATTGCCGAACCCGAAGGAGCACCAGCAAAGTCCTTGAAAAACATGGTGGTGCCAAAGAAATCAGATAGCACCCCACTTATATTGGCTCTACAACCAGTGACACAAAACATAGGTGTAACACCCTGGTTTTCGCTACTGTTTTTTTTCCTTCACGGGATTTGACTCCATCTTTTTTCTCGGAGTTATTGGATTTTCTCTAGCTCTTGGGTATATGAAGATGGTCATCTAGTCTTGCCTTTCCTATCCAACCAGAGATTCTCTCCAGTCTACCCTTGCCACCCAAGATATACTCTCAGGACTTTGCCACCAAAACCCTACCTTCCGAGTTGTCGGAAGGGAAACCCTAATCTCTTCCGTTACAAAGGAACCCCAATTTCCTTTGATCCGCTGACTCCCAAACTTCTCCCAGTGATCATCCTATCCTTATAAACCCTGGATACGGAAAAATATTGCCAAGTCATTTGCAATATTTTTCATTTATAATTCATTCCTTTTTCTGCCAGTTAAAGGAATTAAATCCAGGAAAATATCTATCCATCTCCAAAGTTCATGAAAACTTGTGGAGATATTCTTTGTGATCATATTGAGCTCCCATAAAAATATTGGCCATAATTAAATAAGGGAAATTGCATTTTCCTATTTAATGCCAATATTGCATTTTGGGCAGTTTCTAAAGGAACTACCATTTTGGTAGCCAGGAAGAATCCCAAATAAATTGTAGAGCTTCTCCTATCCGTATCTTCACCATTTCCATCAAGAACCCAAGTTCCATAGTTCAAAGTTTGAGCACAACATCCAGTTGCAAATTCTGTCCAGATTTTCAGTTTGCAAAGGAAGTGCTTGAACCCTTGATCTATTTGAGCTGAAATTTTTCATGGTGGTTAACATTTATAAGTCACTCATGGAAACCAAAAACTAGCTCAATCTATCTATCAATTCTCCCACAGCAATTTTCCTAAGTTTCTGTCCATTTGGAACCTCTGTGAAGCAAGTACCATTTTGGTGTACCCAAATGGTATGAAACTTTTACAGTGGCTTCATATATTCAAATCATCACCCTACACTAAGTTTGAGCCATATACACCTAGCCATTTTCCCCCAGCACCATCATCTTCATTTCTGGCCAGATTGCAAGGTTACAAAGGAAGTACCAGATAACCTTATCCATTTGAGCTGAATTTTTGTCAGCATGGCCACCTTGGTATATGATTAACCCCTGCCCAAGATCAAGCCAAGAGGAGCACTGTGGTAGCCACACCACCTGTCCAAACTTTGCTGCTGGAAACTATTTGATCAAGGTGTGGTCACACCAGAGCTCTCCCGTGTCATCCAGATGCACAAGTCTACTCAGGGAAGTAAGGAGAAGGTCCCAGACAAGATTTGGCTGCGAGTGCGGCGTGGCAACGCCGTGACCACGCGCAGAGCGCGCCAAACCAGAGCACTGGCGCTCTGGACACTTCGGGAGCCCTCTCCGGCGGGCTCCGGCTTGTCCGGGAGCGACGACGAGCCCTCCACCACACGCGTGTGCCGTCTGGAAGCTCTTCCCCTCGTCCCCTAGCTCGTTGGCCGGCTGCGCCAACGTCGATTCTCCGCTCGAGCACCGCCACGACGCCGTGGTCCAGGAGCTTCGGCCGGTGTCGTGTTGCTCTCCCCGAGCCTATATAAGTGGCCTCCGAGTCCCTTCTCCTCTCCACCAGCAGCCCTAGCCCCTCCCAGTCCTCCCATTGGAGCTCCCCGAGCTCTTCTCCTCTCCCATGGCAGAGGCGCCACCAGTTTTCCACCCAGGGACCCAGAAGTAAATATTTTATTTACAGAAAGGTCCTCCCACTTCAACCCCTCATATCTTCTCCTTTGGGACTCCGATTGAGGTAAAACCAACGCTCACTTCTTCGTCTCGTCGAGCCCGTTCTATGGGTGTCATTTTCACAAGGTTGCCACACTATGAAAATGACCATTTTGCCCTTGCCCATCTATCAGCCCCTCCGAGAGGGAATCTTTTCCGGCGATTGTTTCCGCGGACTCTCCGCACTTCTCTCCGGAGTATTCTTCGACCCCAGGCAAGCCGACCATCTTATATATGCCCTAAAGCATTGCTCTGCATTATTCTTGCATGTTTAAATTAATATGCTTGTGATTGTATGCGTAGTAGTGGGTTGTATGTGACTCTGACGAACCCTTGCTTGCACTTTCTTCGATGACGGCACCACGCCTGTGTCTGAGCTGCTTTTGACCATCCGGGATGGATGCCGACTTTATGTTCTCTTTTCAACAACTGGCCGTGTTCTGAGCTGTTTTTCGGCCGTCTCGGGCGGTTGTTGAATTTCTTCCTGTAGTAGTGACCCTATGCTCTGAGCTATTTTTCGGCCGTCTTAGGGAACTGCTACATTCTTTTTATCAACACCGTCTCATGCTCTGAGCTGCTTTCCAGCCGTCTTGAGTCGGGGTTGAGTTATTCCGGTAATGTCCCAGATCTGAGTTGTAAAGACCGTTCTGGTGGCTACTGGTTTCTTTGTCGGTTTTACACAAGGGTTCCGATGGTCGTAACTTACAGCTAGTACTTGTAAGGTGAAGACTTGCCATTTAAGTCTTGTTTCACTAAGGACTCATTGTGATGCTACATGGAGATAAGTTGTTATGTTTCCGCAGTTGTTACCTCATTCATAGTTACCACCATGTTAAGTTATTCATGATGAATATCCATGCTTGCTAAATGATGGCTAAAGCTAAACCTAGTCGGTTGATCCAGAGTCACCTGTCCGGACTTATCCGTGCAACCACATTTGCCGGTATGGGACGGCCTTGACTTGGTCTGATCGCGTGCTCTTTTATCGGTACCACCAACTAGGGAAGGTTATGCGTGTGTGCTACCCTGGCCTAGTGGGCGACGATAACCTTGTGAGCCTAGTTGAGTTATTTGCCGGCGTCCCCGTTTGGGACAGTTTAGTTGGCCACGATGGTGGCAGGTGTCACAAGGTGACACAGGGCCACCCAGGACATGACCCTGGGAGGGTATGATTTTCGGTGGTACGATGGGAGAGTCACGGGTTAGGCAGGTTTCGTTGGAGCAACACTGGTCCACCCGAATGGGATCACGAGGTCAGGTGCTCCATGGTGTGGGTAAAGTGCGCAACCTCTGCAGAGTGTAGAATCTATTCAAATAGCCGCGTCCACGGTATTGGACAGTTCGTCGAGGCCTCACTAGGTGGTCAACCGTAACAATGATAATAATGATGGAAGAACTCGTCTTATGCCCTGAAGTACTCAGTGGATCATGAATGTTCTGCGGGTTGTAAGGCAACCCAGAAGAGAGTAAGCTGGATCTGGTTAAGGTTTGGATTGGATCCTGAGATTATTTGGAGTATGGATTATTTACTTGATATGCTTTACTTTACTATATTCTACTTTAGTAGTTACCTTGCTGATAAACTTGCTAAGACTTGATGATTAATATTGCTAGATAGGTATGCTATGTCATAATAATTAATATTTCTCTAATAATTAATGCATGCTTGAATGCCATGGATTGCATTGCTTGGTGTATATGTTTGTTTGGTTTGCTTGTGAGTACATTCAAAAGTACTCAGCGGCCTTTAACATGGCCAGGTTCACATAAGGATCCGTCGTTCGTCGATGAGGAGCCGGAGCGTTCGCAGGCTAGGAGCGTAACCCAGTCAGATCCCTGTGGATTGGAGCCGCACCTGGACCATGCTGCCTTAGATAGAGCTTTTCCGCTGCCATCACTCTTGTAATATCTCATGTAAGACTTATATATCCATTAATAGAAATGCCTGTGTTCTTGATACTTGTTGTAAACGCGCATGCCAGAGTGATTTCCTGGGCTGGTATGCGTGGCGACCGTCTGGCTACAGTGGTAATCAGGCGGGGCGCCACAACGGATGGTATCAGAGCAGCCAGGCTGACTATAGGTTACCCTAGCTAGACTTCATTGTGTTGTGCACAGTAGAGAGCCGAGATGGATTTCAGCCATCTTTGCCAAACAGGCACGGCTACTATTGACCATAAGGCAACCCCATAGGTCTTTGGCTCCATCAGACACCAACTCTCGTGGCCTTTTGCCTCTGGTGTGAAATATTCGCACCAGGCAACGCCCCGTGAGCCCTGAACCCCTAGGCAAACCAGATATCCCTACCTTGCTTACTAGCCATGGCATTTCTCTTCTTAACTCTAGTTTCCTTTGGGAAACGCTTATAAATTCTATCTCTCCCCAACAACCTTAGGATCGTTGACTAAGCCATTTTGGCTATGGTCGTGCTTTGAGTTTGATGTTCCCTAAGGAAGTAGTAGGAGCTCGACACCAGTGCTACCAGGAGCATTGTGTGGTTTCGCTTCTTAATCCTTAGAGGTGCATCGAGTGCGCTATACTAGTTATACTAGTGGATCCTTGGCCACGTGTGTAAGGTCCGCAAAATCTGAGCTTTATTTGCTTTTTGGTTTTCGTGGGTTTTATTTCTTTCGTCGGTTCTGTTTCTTCACTCCGACTGGATCCATCCGCAAGTGCCGTCAAGAAGACCAGCATACAACTGGGATAATACCCAATAATCCCAATTCAGCAAGAGTCAAGCCAAACCAACTGTCTGGTATTCAGAATAGCAACACCGAATCTGTCAAGGATGAAGAATGGGTCAGAAGTAGAATCTATGTGCAACAGACAAGGCCAGAATATACCTGAGAGAGTTTGCCTCAGAACGGATCACGCCTAAGAAGCAGTCAGATGAGCTACCAAGAATGAACACCAGTAAGGACAAATTATTCCGTCCAAGGATTATTTCAGTCAGTGAGGTGAACCGAGTCTTTTGTCAATGGACTCAAGAATCATTTATTACCCACCGAAGACATATTTCAAGAATGTGAATGTGCCAAGAGCAGCAACAAAACTCCGGTACGTTGGTACAAATGTCAAAGCAATCTCGAAGTTCACCGGGGTATATACAAAATTTTCTGGGCACTGTGAACAAGGTTTGCAAGGAATATGGATGAGTTTACGGTTGCCTAGAATCAATGAGAACTTCACATGCTGGGAAGCTCAGCTAAATCAAACGGAATTATCCGTCAACTACTTATTATCGGCAACACTTGGTTTGAATGCAAAGGGTATTCCGAATTAATTAACGACATGAAGACTGGCATCAGTTGTGCAGCCTTTACAACCGTAATGATCAGACCAGTAGAAGACAAGCGGTGTGCATAACAACAGAAAATCTTCAGTCAAGGTATGGCCTATACCAAGTTTGACTCCGCTATAGGAAAATTCTGGATACTTCGGAAGGAAGCCAGAATCAGCCATAGATCCGACTGCGTACACAGCAAAAGGCTTCTAGTATAAGAAACCCAGCCTTCCTTCGCAAGCTGCCAGACTGCCAATCTTACTCAGGACGGCACTTGGTGAGAAAAATCTTCTGGGATACAGCACTCCCATCCTCCACAGCGTGCTACCACGGAAAACTTCGGGCATAGGACACCTGACCTTCCACCGTAAACCACATGAAGGAAAAACTTCTGAGGTATGATACCCAGCCTTCTTCAGCACGCTACTCGGGCAAAAGCTTCGAGCATAAGGAATTCAGCCTTCTTCAACACGCCATTGTGCCCACAACAAGCTTGTCAGGAGCACGAACTAGTCTAGACACACATCCGCTTCAGAACTCAGTGGTTATGAAAGGATTTATCCTACCGCTGCATATGTTGTGAGCATGCAGTCTAGTGGATCAGTTCATGCGAGCCACTCGTACACGGGAATGACTATGTTCAGAGAAGCATTGGCCCCATGTTGAAAAGAAGAATATGAGCACAACAACCCCTACGAGATATGAAAGAGTAAGTTGTGAGAATAAGCCTGACAAACCAGGAAAAACAATCAAGGAACAGTGTTGGCAGGTCATTACAGGTCCATCAAAGGAAGCCTCGAGAACCAAGAAGTTGTGGACAAACAACCTCCATGACGTTCAACCAGATACAGCTTCACAGACAGAGTTATATTACCAATCCCCGTCAAACTCTTGCATATGCGGCCACAACAATGCACTACCTGTGGTTACAAGTGAGATTACCGCATTTATCATGAATACGGGCCATCAACCAAGACAAGAGGCTATGTTCCGAAAGATACACCGGACGATAGCGGTACTATGTTCAGCTCAGTGGTCATAGCAAGGACTACAGAAGCTATATATGACAGAATCCTCTCCACGAGCGATGGAGTTGGAAACAAGACATTCAGATAGAATGGCTCAAAGCACATCGGCATCAACAGCTCGTAGACATCATGATATCATTGGAATAAGAGATTACTGTCTATGATTACTTTGTGATCATGCCCGACATTTCAGTTGAGGATATAGCAATAGCTTGGTCATGTTGTGGATCACATAAGGACAAAGTCAGAATGCCAAAGGCAAAAGGAAACGTCAGTATGGAACCCACAGCCAGACTGAGCATTCTGACACGGCAAAAAGAAAGAAACTCCCACTCACTCAAGGCCATATGAGGACGCGAGCCTGGTACTGGGAAAGGATGTCTTGGCCATGACAGTCAGAGTACGAGGCATCGCAATAAAACCCGAAGCAGTTATTTACGGGCCTGGAAATCGAGCTGTCTGCTGGTATTACCCGCCACCCTACCCAGCAACACCACTACCAGGACAAGAGGTACACCTGACAAGAAAGAGAAGGATTCAAGGAAAGTTGTGTGCAGAGACAACACCTGGTCCATCAGAAGAGGCAGTTAAAAGGTCAGTGAGCCAACGAAGACAAGAGACAGCTGATGGATCCAAGCCGCACACAGGTAAGTCCCCCTTCACCGGGAGGTAAGCCTGGAAATCTCGAGGACAAGATTTTCTTAAGGGGGGTAGGTTTGTAACACCCTGGTTTTCGCTACTGTTTTTTTTTCCTTCACGGGATTTGACTCCCGTCGTTTTTCTCGGTGTTATTGGATTTTCTCTAGCTCTTGGGTATATGAAGATGGTCATCTAGTCTTGCCTTTCCTATCCAACCAGAGATTCTCTCTAGTCTATCCTTGCCACCCAAGATATACTCTCAGGACTTTGCCACCGAAACCCTACCTTCCGAGTTGTCGGAAGGGAAACCCTAATCTCTTCCGTTACAAAGGAACCCCAATTTCCTTTGATCTGCTGACTCGCAAACTTCTCCCCGTGATCATTCTATCCTTATAAACCCTGGATACGGAAAAATATTGCCAAGTCATTTGCAATATTTTTCATTTATAATTAATTCCTTTTTCTGCCAGTTAAAGGACTTAAATTAGGAAACTATCTATCCATCTCCAAAGTTCATGAAAACTTGTGGAGATATTCTTTGTGATCATATTGAGCTCCCATAAAAATATTGGCCATAATTAAATAAGGGAAATTGCATTTTCCTATTTAATGACAATATTGCATTTTGGGCAGTTTCTAAAGGAACTACCATTTTGGTAGCCAGGAAGAATCCCAAATAAATTGTGGAGCTTCTCCTATCCATATCTTCACAATTTCCATCAAGAACCCAAGTTCCATAGTTCAAAGTTTGAGCACAGCACCCATTTGCAAATTCTGTCCAGATTTTCAGTTTGCAAAGGAATTGCTTGAAACCTTGATCTATTTGAGCTGAAATTTTTCATGGTGTTTAACATTGATAAATCACTCATGGAAACCAAAAACCAGCTTAATCTATCTACCCATTCTCCCACAGCAATTTTCCTAAGTTTCTGTCCATTTGGAACCTCTGTGAAGCAATTACCATTTTGGTGTACCCAAATGGTATGAAACATTTACAGTGGCTTCATATATGCAAATCATCACCCTACACCAAGTTTGAGCCATATCCACCTAGCCATTTTTCCCCAGCACCATCATCTTCATTTCTGGCCAGATTGCAAGGTTACAAAGGAAGTACCAGATAACCTTGTCCATTTGAGCTGAATTTTTGTCAGCATGGCCACCTTGGTATATGATTAACCCCTGCCCAAGATCAAGCCAAGAGGAGCATTGTGGTAGCCACACAACCTGTCCAAACTTTGCTGCTAGAAACTATTTGATCAAGGTGTGGTCACACCAGAGCTCTCTCGTGTCATCCAGATGCACAAGTCTACTCAGGGAAGTAAGGAGAAGGTCCCAGACACGATTTGGCTGCGAGTGCAGTGTGGCAACGCCATGGCCACGCGGTGACCACGCGCAGAGCGCGCCAAACCAGAGCACTGGCGCTCTGGACCCTTCGGGAGCCCTCTCCGGCGGGCTCCGGCTTATCCGGGAGCGCCGACGAGCCCTCCACCGCACGCGTGTGCCATCTGGAAGCTCTCCCCCTCCTCCCCTAGCTCGTTGGCTGGCTGCGCCGACATCGATTCTCCGCTCGAGCACCGCCATGACGCCGTGGTCCAGGAGCTTCGGCCAGTGTCATGTTGCTCTCCTCGAGCCTATATAAGTGGCCTCCGAGTCCCTTCTCCTCTCCACCAGCAGCCCTAGCCCCTCCCAGCCCTCCCATTCAAGCTCCTCGAGCTCTTCTCCTCTCCCATGGCAGAAGCTCTGCCGCCGCCCACCCCTTCCCGATTTCGGTCGTGTGGCCCTACCCTTCCTCTCCATCCTCGCCCTCGGCCCCCTCTGGGGAACCGCAAGCCGCCGCCGTCCTCTTCTTGTCCGGGGAAGCCCTGCCCGCATGGCCTTGCCGGAGCTCCTCGGTCGCCGTGGCCCCTGCCAGCGCCGGTGGCGCTACCGGCCACCAGGCATGGCCCCGCGACCATCTTCGGGCGCGGCGAGGTGCACCGGTTCCAGGGAGCCCGCCGGTCGGCCCTCTGGTGCGGCGAGTCGATGGCTACGTCGGCGGCCGGCTACCCTGCCTCTGCTCCAGTCGGGCGAAGGAGAGAAGGAAGGGAAGAGAGAGGGAGATAGGGTGGGGCCCGCGTGTCATCGACTCAACGCCCGGGCCCGCCTATTTAAGTGGAAGCGCCTCCGAGGTTTTACGCTTTCCCCCACGGGAAACGTATTCCATCACAGTGCGCTTTCCTCTCTGGAAAACAATCCTATCTAGAATATGCTTTCCCCTCTGGAAAGCACGTTCCCAGCAAAGGCGCCACCAGTTTTCCACCCAGGGACCCAGAAGTAAATATTTTATTTATAGAAAGGACCTCCCACTTCAACCCCTCATATATTCTCCTTCGGGACTCCGATTGAGGTAAAACCAACGCTCACTTCTTCGTCTCATCGAGCCCGTTCTGTGGGTGTCATTTTCACAAGGTTGCCACATAGTGAAAATGACCGTTTTGCCCTTGCCCTTCTATCAGCCCCTCCAAGAGGGAATCTTTTCTAGCGATCGTTTCCGCGGACTCTCCGCACATCTCTCCGGAGTATTCTTCGACCCCAGGCAAGCCGACCATCTGATATATGCCCTAAAGCATTGCTCTGTGTTATTCCTGCATGTTTAAATTAATATGCTTGTGATTGTATGCGTAGTAGTGGGCTGTATGTGACTCTGACGAACCCTTGCTTGCACTTTCTTCGATGATGGCACCACGCCTGTGTCTGAACTGCTTTCAGCCGTCCGAGGTGGATGCCGACTTTATGTTCTCTTTTCAACAACTAGCCGTGTTCTGAGCTGTTTTTCGGCCATCTCGGGTGGTTGTTGAATTTCTTCCTGTAGTAGTGACCCTATGCTCTGAGCTATTTTTCGGCTGTCTTAGGAAACTGCTACATTCTTTTTATCAACACCGTCTCATGCTCTGAGCTGCTTTCCAGCCGTCTTGAGTCGGGGTTGAGTTATTCCGGTAATGTCCCAGATCTGAGTTGTAAAGACCGTTCTGGTGGCTACTGGTTTCTTTGCCGGTTTTATGCAAGGGTTCCGACGGTCGTAACTTACAGCTAGTACTTGTAAGGTGAAGACTTGCCATTTAAGTCTTGTTTCACTAAGGACTCATTGTGATGCTACATGGAGATAAGTTGTTATGTTTCCGCAGTTGTTACCTCATACATAGTTACCACCATGTTAAGTTATTCATGATGAATATCCATGCTTGCTAAATGATGGCTAAAGCTAAACCTAGTCGGTTGATCCAGAGTCACCTGTCCGGACTTATCCGTGCAACCACATTTGCCGGTATGGGACGGCCTTGACTTGGTCTGATCGCATGCTCTTTTATCAGTACCACCAACTAGGGAAGGTTATGCGTGTGTGCTACCCTGGCCCGGTGGGCGACGATAACCTTGTGAGCCCAGTTGAGTTATTTGCCGGCGTCCCCATTTGGGACAGTTTAGTTGGCCACGACGGTGGCAGGTGTCACGAGGTGACACAGGGCCACCCAGGACATGACCCTGGGAGGGTATGATTGTCGGTGGTACGATGGGAGAGTCACGGGTTAGGCAGGTTTCGTTGGAGCAACACTGGTCCACCCGAATGGGATCACGAGGTCAGGTGCTCCATGGTGTGGGTAAAGTGCGCAACCTCTGCAGAGTGTAGAATCTATTCGAATAGCTGCATCCATGGTATTGGACAGTTCGTCCAGGCCTCACTAGGTGGTCAACCGTAACAATGATAATAATGATGGAAGAACTCGTCTTATGCCCTGAAGTACTCAGTGGATCATGAATGTTCTGCGGGTTGTAAGGCAACCCAGAAGAGAGTAAGCTGGATCTGGTTAAGGTTTGGATTGGATCCTGAGATTATTCGGAGTATGGATTATTTACTTGATATGCTTTACTTTACTGTATTCTACTTTAGTAGTTACCTTACTGATAAACTTGCTAAGACTTGATGATTAATATTGCTAGATAGGTATGCTATGTCATGATAATTAATATTGCTCTAATAATTAATGCATGCTTGAATGCCATGGATTGCATTGCTTGGTGTATATGTTAGTTTGGTTTGCTTGCAAGTACATTCAAAATTACTCAGCGGCCTTTAACATGGCCAGGTTCACATAAGGATCCGTCGTCCGTCGACGAGGAGCCGGAGCGTTAGCGGGCTAGGAGCGTAACCCAGTCAGATCCCTGTGGATTGGAGCCACACCAGGACCATGCTGCCTTAGATAGAGCTTTTCCGCTGCCATCACTCTTGTAATATCTCATGTAAGACTTATATATCCATTAATAGAAATGCCTGTGTTCTTGATACTTGTTGTAAACGCGCATGCCAGAGTGATTTCCTGGGCTGGTATGCGTGGCGACCATCTAGCTACAGTGGTAATCAGGCGTGGCACCACAGTAGGACCGACTCCAGCAGACTATACCCATACTTCACTGGCCACAACACTAGCCCCACCACACGGGACCTGCACTCCAGCAAAAGGTATGCCGATTTCAGTTGCCATAGCACCAGCCGTACCACAGAAAAATCCCACTACAGCAAAAAGTACATCAAGTCCACCAGCCGAAGACCTATCCCAACTGCAGAGACAACCAATTCCTGCAGATTGGAACCCCATTCCAGTTATTCCCAGTTTAAAAGACAATGCTTTCAATGTTGTTAGGAACTAGGTGCATATATTCCCATCATGGGAAGATTATAGTGAATACAAACACCATTTTCACATCTTCCTGTCCCACTTACGTGTAAGTGCTTGTATTCATGGTGATTATTTTCCTGTTTTCTGCTGATTGAACACATCAATGATTTACATTACATTGTTGTAAGTAGGCGAGGGTCAATCTGGATAGTCGTGACAAGCAAAGCTTGCTTGCACTCTTCAAGGAAGCATTGCAGCAGTATCGGTGTTACCTGAGGAAAACACACTTTGATGGCAAGTCTATAAACGAATTTCTGGTGAAGTCTCCTGTGCTAAATTTAGAAGACATTGAATGGAAAAACCTTGTTATGAACTGGTCTCGTTCCCAGGATGAGGTACTATCTATGATATCACATGACAATTTGAACTTCTACTTTTCTGCATGTGCCTTACGGATCTCTTTTGCGGGAAATTTGCTCGAAGAAGAATTCCAGTTTGAAAAGGACGACATGATATCGCAAATATGCTGCTCCCTGCTTTGCTCTTGTTGGTACCTGTTGTCCTGTATCACTGTACTTGCATTCATACCTGGTTCATTATGTGACAGCAGTATGCATGATAGCTTGCTTATCAAATGTTCGCTCCAAATTATCAGATCTGTATTAATGGTTACATTAATTTAGAATATACCCAATGCCAATGAAAAAGTTTAGCTCTACATTGTTCTTCTAAGTACCTGCTGTCTTTTATCAGTGTACTTATATTGACAGCTAGTTGTTCATGTACCATCACTCTGCAGCTTATTTTCCTTTGTCCTCCATTTTCTACACATCAGATCTATATTTACTCTTACCATAAGGTTGGATAAAACCAATGGTACTGAAGAAGTTTAGCTCTACATTGCTCTTGGCAGTACCTTTTGCCTGTATCGCTGTACTTACATTTTATAGCTAGTTGGTTATGTAGCATCACTCTTCATCTTATCTTAAATATTCTCCATTTTTTCTTATATTAACACATCTATATTTACTCTTAACAAAATGTAGAATAAAGGCAATGCTTATGAAGAAGATTCTGTGGTAAACTTCTTGAATTGCCCCCCCATCAGCATGGACAAGGGCTTTATAGAGACGGTCTTCACCACTAATGTAAGTTTGTCCTTCTCAAGCCTTCAAGCTTTGTTGTGTATATTTGGTTAGGCATGACTGCAATAGCTGTTTATTTTTGGTGTTTGCATCAAATTGCATGTTTAAAGTTTATTATGAAGTTCATAAACATAAGTTTGTCCTTCTCAATTTAAGTTTTCAGTTGTACAACCAAGTTCCTTCTTCATACCATGTAAATTAAACTATACAGAGCAAGTGATCTTCTTTTGCACTGCATGTATGCTTCTGTTCTTGATCCGTAATCCAGTGGTGTGGTGAAACTACCCACTACAGCACAATGTCATATTCTGCAATGTCTTAACTATGAACAATGTCATATTATTCTACTATTATATAAACTGTCTCTTTATTTGCCAATCTAAAATGGGATAAATTGACAGAACACTAACCATTGATACTTATGTGTTCTTTAGCACCGCATGTATGCTTGAGTTCTCGATCTGTAATCCAGTGGTGTCGTGAAGCTGCCAACTCCTTCAAAATGTCATTTCTTGCCACGTCTTAACCTGAACAATACCATATTGTGTTAATGCTATTTTAAACTGTGTCTCTTTATTCGCCAATAAGAAATGTGATGAATTATCAGCACTGATACTTATATGTGCAAAACCTGTCATCTGTCTGCTTGTTTCTCTTTTAGAGTGATACCTCTGACCCCATGAAGAACTGCCATAATGATAGTGAGACGAACCCATTGCATGTCCCTCTAACATATATTGCAGGGAATAAGGCAACACATCTTGGCGATAGCGATACAACTCCAAAGTCATGTCTTGATGTAGTGTTGAAGTTACTCGCTAATAGTAGTGACACAAGCTCGATGAAGTCCCCACCTGAATCTGTAAAACTTCTTCAGTCTCAACTTCAAGCAGTAAGACATGGTTCAGCCCCTACTTGAACTCCAATCTCTATGGAAGATCAACGAGAAGTCCAGTGTGTCCATTGATGCTATGCAACAAGAGTTGGAGGATATAAGCGTCCAACAAGCGCAGTCTCATCAGCTTGCTCAGTTGCTTGCGCTGCAGCTCCCGAGCAGGGCTAATCTTTCTTGAACTCTATTGAAGTGTTGTCGGTTTTGTATATTATTTTGTCGGCATGTTTATTTGCACTGGTGGTGATCTTTGATACCTAGTGTATGTAATCTGCTGTCTGCTTGTGCTTTATTATCACTGGTGGCGAACTTTGATGCCCAGTGGATGTAATATGCCGTAATTTCTTTATTGTATAGTCTAGGTTTTTTCTTATTGATGATGCAGCAGTTATTTTACTGTATATATATCCTGTCTTTGCTCTATGAAAGTAAACGAGTCAAAATGTAAAATTACGATACATAATCGGGCCGGCATGCAAATCACTATATATGGGCCGCATCGTGGGCCCAGTCATCTCGGTCCGTTAACAGGCCTAATTGTAAACTGGCCCACTAGTAGTTTCAGGACTTTAATAGGCCGAGTAAACCGCCGGCCCTAGGTTGGCAAGAAAATTCAATGGGCTTTTAGTAGGCTAAAAAGTAGGTTGGGCCTGAAATGTGCCGAACAACTCACGGGCCGACAGCAGGCCGAAATAGACCCCGACCCATGATTGTGCCAATCACATCACGGGCTGTTAACAGGCCAAATTTTTTCTCGGTCCTTGTTTGGCCCAATCAGATTGTAGGCTATGAGCAGGCCGGATGCAAAGCGGGCCATAATTAGGCCCAACTATATGACGGGCTTTTAACAGGCCAAAATTAATATAGGGCCGAAATATTAAACGGTCCTTTAACAGGCCGAAACTAATATCAGGCCGTATAATTAAATGGGCCTTTACCAAACAGAAATCCTAATCGGGCCTCAAGTGGGCCCAAAAGCACATCGTCCAGTTGACGGGCCGAATCTTATATGGGCCATAATTTAGCCCAAAGAATGAAAGGCTCTTGAAGGGCCGGATCTGATATGGGCCGTCATTTGTCCCAAAACTTGACAGGGTTCTAGCGGGCCGGTTATGATATGGGCCGTAATATGACCCAGAATGTGGCAGGCTATTAACGGGCTGGATATCATATGGGCCCTTATTAGGCCCAGAACGTGGCAGGCTGTTAATGGACCGGATCAAATATGGGCCGGCATTTGGCCCAAAACATGGCAACCTATTAACGGGTCGGCCCACTAGTGTCTGCAAAATCTTGTTGGCTTTTAGCTGGGCCGGCCCATTATGGTCTGCAAAAATCTTGTGGGCCTGTTGCTAGGACAACCCATTTAATCTTTATGGGCCACTTTTGGGCTGGTCCATGTGTCAACATATCATAGGCGCATCTCGCCCATTGGATGAGTGACATCTGTGCCAACGCGGAGCTGACACGTGATTTCATCGGCCAATGAGAATTTTACACGTGGAAAATCGCCATTGGTCGTGGCTGTTAGCGGGTTATCGGATCCAAAACCGGACCCGATAGCTTAACGGCGACCCGTTACGGTGGATGCCATGTGTCGGTTACCCATGACGAAAGCACTTCCATGACGCGGCATTTATCGTCATGGAAGTGGACACTTCCGTGATGATAATTTTGGTATTGTCATGGAACACTTCTACGACAGCACAGGTATGACTATCTTGATTCTGTCATAAAATCGTCATGGATGTACATGCATGACAGAAAATGTGACCTACTATGACAAACACGTATCATCACAGAAGTGGTTTTTTTTGTAGTGATGAGAATCAGCATTACTACGTTCTAGGCATTTTAAGCATGGAGGCACAAAATTTTCAGGAACACGTTCAGATTGCTCGGCGAAGAGAGAAGCTTTTTCCTTATCAAGTTCGTTATGAGACTCTTTCAGTGACTCAAGTTCTTGATTCCTGTGAAGGAATTCATCAGACAAACTCTCGTAGTCAGTAGTTAGAGAATCATATCGATAGGAAAGATCATCAAAGGTTGAAGAAAAAGCATCATGCTTTTTGGTCAACTCTTGATTCTTCTCCATCTCTTCGACTAGTAATCTTTCGGTTTTTCTAAGACTGTTCTCAAGCCTTTCAAGCTTATCTTGTTGAGAATTAGCAATCTTAACCAGTTTAGCATAGACAAAGTGTTCAAGAGAATACTCATTCATAGATTTTTGGTGTTTTGATGATACCTGATCCTTAGAAGTTTTTGCCATAAGGCAGAATGTGATAGGTTCATCATCACTTGAAGTATCATCATCAGTGTTAGATTTGAGAGATTTCATAGATGACTCAACTGCGATGTAAGCATTGCTTCTGCCTATCAGCTTGTTTAGTTCTTCATCTTCAGAATCAGAATCTGTTCCTTCATCTCCAGAATCAAAGTTCAAATCAGCACAAGCTCTATTCAGCTGCAATATTTTCTTCATGTTTGATTTGATGACTACTCTAGCATTCATGTCAGTGACTGGTCTCGTCGAAGAAGATGAGGATGACTCATTATCCTTCGGGAGCTTAGTGTGACGATTCATTCGAGTGAATCCACTCTAGTGAAGATATTTCCATCCGTTGCTAGGTTTTCCTTCCCAGCAAGGACAGTCAGCTATGAGGTGTCCAATTTTTTTGCACTTGAAGCATTTCATTTCTTTCGGAGGTAACTTCCTCGATCATTCAAGCAAGTCAAATTCGTCATCATTTGTGAGGCACATATTCTGTCTTCTAAGATCACTTAGCCTTTCTGTGAGCATCTCGAGATCTATTGTGATAGTGTGTTGATTCTCGATGTCTTCTTCTTCTTGTGAACTACCATAGTGTGATAGAATTTCTCCTTCACTTTACGAAGAAGATTCTTGATCAGCATTTTCCATTTCCATCTTTTCTTCATGAATGGACAACAGCGTCATGACCTCTACATAGTGAAGTTCTTCATAGTCTGGTCTTTGCTTAATTTCTGCTATGATGGAATTGAAAGATGGATCAAGAGCGCTTAGCAACTTGTCAACCACATCTTTATCGAGGATATAGTTACTCCTCGTTGATGAAGTCTTTCGACAATGTCTGTCATTCGGTCAGTGAGTTCCATAACACTTTCCTTACGAAGACTTCTGAAGCCAGCAAACATGGCACGAAGCATTTGAGTGTGAGGATCTGATCTGGCAATGAATTCTTCATGAACATTTTTTATGGCATCCCAGAGTTGCTTTGCAGTGTCAAGCTCTCGGAATCAAATGAAGATGTCTTTTGGGATACTGCCGCAGATGATTTCTTTCGCTTGCGCATTCAGCTGCATATTGATTTTGTCATCGGCATTTGGAGCATCAGGTTGCTGAACGGTGTATCCATTTTCCACAGTCTGCTAGAGATCTATGTCAATGGCTTGAAGTATGATTCTCATTTTTTCTTTCAAGTAGAGATAGTCATTTCCATTGAAGATAAGAAATCTTTCAGAGTGCGAGGATCTACCTGCATACGACATACTCAAAACTCCAAGGACGTTAGACCTTTAATAAACAGAGACAGGGAGAACCCGCTCTGATACCAATTGTTAGGACCGAGAGTATATCGACCAGGGAGGGTGAATGGGAGATTCAATTTTTTTTCAAAAGTTTTGAACTGATCCCAAACACAGCAGAGGAAATAAGTTTTGGTAGTCACAAACTAAAACAAGCATACTATTGAGGAACAAAGTTATCGATGTAAGATGCAATAATAGCTCGAGTATAATATATCACATGCTTGACAATAACGATGACAATGCAGCAGGCAACCACGAACAATAGGATACGATGGAAATGCTTGATTAACAGAAGTGAAGAAGTGAAAGAGAAATAACACAGTGAGTGATAAGCTAGTATAACATGATCAGAGTGAAGAATAATGTGAACGAATGGTATGACCAACTGAGTGAAGTGAAAGATACTGATCAAATGACAGACAACATAGTTGGTACAACAGGCAAAATATGACTGATGGATTTGCAACAAGCATATAAAGATCAGGTAAACTATCGTCACAGAGCATGAAAGAAAACTGCCGAAAGTAATGTAGTGAAGTAGATTGAACCAGTGGTGCTCGATGGCGACAGAAGAATTTGGTAGACTAGTTAACCCTTCTGCCAAAGGGTTACATCTGGTTGGAGGGTGAAAGGATCGAGAAGAGGGGTCTAGAGGGGGGGGGGGGGGGGGTGATTAGACCCACAACAAGTAAAAGTGGCAGTTTTTAAGTTCTTCAAGTTGAGGTAGAGATTTAGCAACAGTTTAAGCATTCACAATATTTTTCAAGCAAGCATGGCAAGAGTATAAGCAGTGGAAAGAGTAAAGCATGCTAATAGCAAGAAAGTAAAGGGGTGGGATTGGAGAGTGCAAACGCAATGATGACTCGGAGATTTTTGGCGTGGTTCCGATAGGTGGTGCTATCGTACATCCACGTTGATGGAGACTTCAACCCACGAAGGGTAACTGTTGCGCGAGTCCACGGAGGGCTCCACCCACGAAGGGTCCACGAAGAAGCAACCTTGTCTATCCCACCATGGCCATCGCACATGAAGGACTTGCCTCACTAGGGTAGATCTTCACGAAGTAGGCGATCTCCTTGCCCTTACAAACTTCTTGGTTCAACTCCACAATCTTGTCGGAGGCTCCCAAGCGACACCTAACCAATCTAGGAGACACCACTCTCCAAAAGGTAATAGATGGTGTGACGGTGATGAACTCCTTGCTCTTATGCTTCAAATGATAGTCTCCCCAACACTCAACTCTCTCTCACAGATTTGGATATGGTGGAAAGATGATTTGAGTGGAAAGCAACTTGGGGAAGGCTAGAAATCAAGATTCTTGTGGTAGGATTGGTATATCTTGATCTCAACACATGAGTAGGTGGTTCTCTCTCGGAAAATGTAAGCTGAAAGTGTAGGCACATTCTGATGGCTCTCTCACAAATGGAGAAGGGGGTGGAGGGGTATATATAGCCTCCACACAAAATCCAACCGTTACACACATTTGAGCCAACTCGGTCAGACCGAATAGAGGAACTCGGTGAGACCAATGCAGTTCAAAATGTGAACATTAGGAATCTCGGTGGGACCGACTGGAACAACTCGGTGGGACCGATGTGCTAGGGCTAGGGCAAAACCTCATCTCAGTGACGCCAAATGCATGAACTCGGTGAGACCGATTTCAGCAAAGAGCAACCAAAGATTAGGTCAAGCAAACTCGGTGAGACCGATCGCTCATTTCGGTGAGACCGAAATGTTACAAAGGGATCACAACAAGTTTGCAGGGCCATCTCGGTGAGACCGAGATCCGTATCGTTGTGACAGAACTGTTAGGGTTTCTGGCAGTGGCTAGGTTAAGTGAACTTGGTGACGCCGGATAGATCATTTCGGTGGAGCCGAGTTTGACTTAGGGTTTTGGACATATTGGAAATGAGAAAGTGGCTGAGGGTTTTAGGAGCAATATCACTAAGCACTTGAGCAAGTAATCCATTAAGCAACACCTCATCCCCTTTTAATAGTGTTGGCTTTCCTATGGACTCAATGTGATCTTGAATCACTAAAATATAAATGAAGAGTCTTGAGCTTTTGCCAATATGCCAATATGTGTCCTTAGCATTTTGAAGGGGTTCCACATCCTCTTGTCCATGCCACGCCATTGTTGAACTTGTCTGAAATACACTAGGTAAAGGCATTAGTCCAACAAGAGATATGTTGACATTAATTACCAAAATCACCCAGGGAGCACTTGTGCTTTCAATCTCCCCCTTTTTGGTAATTGATGACAACATACATCAAAGCTTTAGATAAAAAGTATACTGGATAATAGGTAAAGCTTTGGAAGGACATGTAACATGCATAAGCTCCCCCTACATGTATGTAATCATGTGAAGATAGAATATAGGAACATGTGAGTGCATAAGCATGGCAGAGCAAGCAATGAGTTACATGTATCTTGGCTATATGCATCAGAGCAAATGATATGCATAAGAAGTATACCTTCATGTTTATGAGTCCCTTTTGCAAACAATGTATACATCAGCAAGAGGTCATCATGCACATGAGTGTGATGTATATACTTACCTTGTGGTCTTGAGCTGGCTTTGGAAGGAGTGGACTTGAGAAAACAGGGTTAGATAACACAAGAGCACTCTTAATAAAGAAAGTTTAAGAACCACAAGAATACCAAGACTGGGATGACATGTAATGGGTGAGTACTGAGTACTGCATTAAGATATTGATATGTCCCCAAAGAAATAAATATATGCAATGAAATTCCAAAAGATTTTTCTCCCTTTAGACATGAACTCTTTCTCCCCCTGAATCTGATATTCGATAATGGGAGAAGATAGGGTGAGATAAAATCAGAGCAAGATAAAAAATTCAAGAAAATATAGCAATAGCTAGGATCAAGCAAATTGACATGTCTTTCCCCTCTTAAAGACATGTGACTACTCTCCTCTTGATGACTGGCATCTTTGAGTCATATGATGAGCTTTAATGTCTCTCTCATATGATAAGCTTTGATGTCTTTCTCTCTCCCCCTTTGACATCAATTTCCAAGAAGGGTCTTCTGGAGCATGAGTCAAGTAGGTGTGGTCCTTGAGAAACACTTCAAAGCAAGATGTAATTTGTGATGCTGATAGAGGGTAGAATCATTGAGTGGAGCTGAAGAAAATAGGCAATAAGAAATGGCAAAATGTTTTCTCAGAGTTAAAATCAGTGACTCCGATTGGTTTCCTTCAGTGACGCCGAAATGACATAGTCACATAAAGGCCAAATCAGTGAGACCGAAGTAGTCCATATCGGTTGGACCGATGAACTATTCACAAGGTGACCTTGTGTTTCGGTCGAGCCGATGAGTGTGGATCGGAGGGACTGAGTCCAATACAGAGTAAAGATTTTGTCATCTTAGCTCACTTGGCAAATGAAATCTCACAAGGATTTGCAAGGAATTAACTGAAGGATTTGCAATGAATTAAACACAGAAGTTACAGAGAAAGAAAAGATATCTAGATGAAGTTTGTTTTTTTTGAAAAAGGGGAACTCACAAAATAGGAAATATATGTGCAAGAACACGAAGAAAGTAAGCACACAAACACCAGGGAACTTCATCTAGATGGGGTCGGTGACAAAGTCACCTATGTTAGAGTATATTGACTTAGGAGTCAAGTGAGATCACTTGATCATAGGTCATACTCATCGTTTAAGCTCAAAATGGGGTAAAGTCACCTTTGTTAAAGTATATTGACTTAGGAGTCAAGTGAGATCACTTGATCATAGGTCATACTCATCGTTTAAGCTCAAAATGGGGTTACCATTTTTTGTTTAAGCATTTTGATGTGTTCACATCTTGTTGAGTTACTTTGACTCATAACTTGGGTCAAAGCTTCTCTAAGATGGAATGACATACCTTGGGTTGTGGTGTTGATCTTGATCATGTAGCCGAACTTGTGTTGGATGCTCAAGGTTGATGTAGTTCATCAAGAGTTGGGAGCACCACTTTGAGTCTGAGTTCATCTTTCTACATGGGTTAGTCTAGCAAGGAAGAGCACTTGTGTATCCAAAATGACAATCATGAAACTTGATACCAAATGAAATTTGATATATTGAAATTATGAAAGGATATATTGAGTGAGCTCATGCTTCCTTGTGTTCAACAACCACATAGTAGGGACTTGAAGATGTGGAGGTTCCTCAAAATGTGAGTGACTTGCAATCTCATGGATTTGAGTTCATCCAAGTACCTACAAGGGTTAGATAACATGCAAGGGTACCAATATAGATCCAAGACACATGATCATCATCATAAGAGAAATATCAAGGATTAGTCATCAAGAGGCTCAAGCCTTTCATGTATCCAAGAAGCGTTTCTACTCCAAGTTAGAGGCATCAATGATGTTCAATTCACCTCTCAAACGGCAAAATACTTTCTCGTCAAGCGGTTTGGTGAATATATCCGCTAATTGCTTATCCGTATGAACATGTTTAAGATTGATATCTCCTTTAGCAACATGATCTCGAATGAAATGATGACAAACTTCAATATGCTTAGTTCAAGAATGTTGCACGGGATTGTGAGCAATCTTAATAGCACTTTCATTATCACAAAGCAACGGAACATGTTTCACATGTATCCCATAGTCCTTAAGAGTTTGGGTTATCCAAAGTAATTGAGCACAACATGATCCGGCGGTAATGTATTCTGCTTCAGCAGTGGATAAGGATACCGAGTTTTGTTTCTTGGAAGACCAAGATACAAGGGATCGACCAAGAAATTGACAAGTACCCGAAGTGGACTTTCTATCAACCTTGTCACCGGCAGAGTCCGAATCGGAGTAGCCAACAAGATCAAAAGAAGATCTTTTGGGATACCAAATGCCAAAGTTTGGTGTATGAATTAAGTATCTCACTATCCTTTTCACAGCCTTAAGATGACATTCTTTAGGAGCCGCTTGATATCGTGCACACATGCACACACTTAGCACAATATCGGGATGGGAGGCACATAGATATAACAATGAACCAATCATAGAGCGGTAAACCTTTTGGTCAACTGGTTCGCCATCCTTAGTCAAGTCAAGATGTCCACTAGTAGGCATGGGTGTATTCATACCTTTGCTTTCTTGCATGTTGAACTTCTTGAAAAGATCCTTCGTATGCTTTGTTTGAGAAACAAAGGTACCTTCCTTAGTTTGCCTGATTTGCAAGCCAAGGAAAAATTTGAGTTCACTCATCATAGACATCTCAAACTTCTCCGACATTATCCTTCCAAACTTTTCACTAAAATGGGGGTTAGTAGAACCAAATATGATATCATCCACATAAATTTGGCACACAAATAATTCATCATTAACCCTTTTAGTAAAAAGTGTAGAATCAATCTTCCCAATTTCAAAGCCTTTATCAATGAGGAACTTAGTCAAACATTTATACCATGCTCTAGGAGCTTGTTTAAGACCATAAAGAGCTTTGTGAAGTTTATAGACATGATTAGGTTTTTTGGGATTGACAAAGCCGAGAGGTTGTTTCACATACACCTCCTCCTCAATTTCTCCATTAAGAAAAGCATGTTTAATATCCATTTGATATAGAGTGATATCATGGTGATTGGCATAAGCAAGTAGGATGCGAATGGATTCAAGTCTAGCAACAGGGGCATATGTCTCATCGTAATCCATAACTTCGATTTGAGTGTAGCCTTGAGCGATGAGACGGGCCTTGTTGCGCACAACTTGTCCATCCTCATCTTGCTTATTCTGGAACACCCACTTTGTTCCAATGACGTTGCGCTTTTCATCGGGCTTTTCAACCAATCTCCACACTTGATTTCTCTCAAAGTTATGTAGTTCTTCGTGCATAGCATTCACCCAATCTAGATCATCAAGAGCTTCGTCAACCTTCAGGGGTTCAACATTAGAAATGAATGAGTAATGTTCACAAAAGTTAGCCAAACGAGATTTAGAGCGAGTGATTCTCCCGGTTTGAATGTCATTGTAGATTTGTTCAACGGGATGATCTCTTGCAATTCTTGCTCTAACTCGTGAGAGATTTTGCTTGGGTTGGGGTTGAACATCCTCATCATTGTCTTCTTCTTCTTGTCCTTCTTCATTGTTGTTGAAGTTGTTGTCTTATGGAGGTGGAGAAAGCGGTTGAGGTGGATCATTTTGGTGTACTTCCTCATTCCCTTCGTCTTGACGTGTTCCACTTGTGGATGCCTCCAAATCAACTTGTGGTTCACCTTGTCGTGAAGTTGAGGCTTCCACTTGAACCGAAGAGGTACACTCCTTCACCTCTGTTGGGCGAATCTTGCCAATGGACAAATCTTGGATAGCTTCGGAAGGATCTTTGTCTCCTACATCAATTGGCAATTTCTCTACTTGCAAGCCGTTAGATTCATCAAACTTCACATCTACCGTCTCTTCAACCTTTCGGGTGAAATTGTTGTAGACACGGTAAGTGTGAGAGTTTGAGCCGTAACCGAGTAGGAAACCTTCATGAGATTTAGGAGCAAATTTTGAACGATGATGCTTGTCAAGAATATAACACTTTGAGCCAAATACTCGAAAGTATACAACTTGGGGTTTGTTACAGGTGAGGAGCTCGTATGCCGTCTTGCCGAGAAGCTTGTGAAGATATAGTCGGTTTGTAGCATGGCAAGCTATCTCAACCGCTTCCGCCCAAAAGTGTCTTGGCGTCTTGTATTCATCAAGCATCGTTCTCGCCATCTCAATCAGCGTCTGGTTCTTCCTCTCAACAACTCCATTTTGTTGAGGTGTGTACGTAGCCGAGAACTCGTGTGAAATCCCTTCTTCGTCAAGAAAGGTATCCACATTTGCGTTCTTGAACTCCGTTCCATTATCACTCCGAACCTTCTTGATCTTCACTTCAAACTGATTTTGGGCCTTCCTAGCGAAGTTCTTGAAGATCTTTTGGACCTGAGATTTATCCTCGAGAGAGAACACCCACGTAAATCTGGAAAAATCATCAACAATGACCAAACCAAATGAGTTACCACCGAGACTCTTGTATGCGTTGGGACTGAATAGATCCATATGAAGTAGCTCAAGCGGTCTTCTTGTTGTCATGATGTTCTTCATAGGATGGCTTCCTCCAACTTGTTTTCCTGCTTGACACACACTACAAAGTCTATCCTTGTCAAATATAACATCTTTAACACCAAGGATATGATCACCTTTAATGAGCTTATCAAGATTTCGCATACCCACATGACCTAATCTTCTATGCCATAACCAACCTTTAGAAGATTTAGCAATTAAGCAAGTGGGAGGTTGGGCTTTCTTAGTGAAATCAACAATGTATAGGTCACCTCTACGAATACCGGTAAAGACCATTTTATGATTATCTCTACGAAACACTTGGCAATCTACTTCAGTAAATAAGACATTGAAACCGAAGTCAGCTAGTCTAGATACGGAAAGCAGATTATAACCAAGGGATTCAACGAGCATAACATTTTGGATAGAGCTATCATGGGAGATGGCCACCTTACCAAGGCCAACTACCTTACCCTTAGAGTTGTCACCAAAAGTGACATACTTTCGGGGACCATTGTTTTCACAAGCTCTCGAAACATGTCTTTATCTCCGATCATATGATCCGTACAACCACTATCAAGAACCCATTCCTTTCCTTGGGACATGTAACCACGTAGACTAGCCATAAGACCAAAGTGTCTCATCGACTCATTGATGTCACTATCATCATCATCATCATCATAATAGCTGTGCTCAACATCGTCGTCAATATGATCATCACCTAGGTCAAGTGAGTCGTTAGAATTTCGACTATGACAATGTTCTTGCTTATGAATTCTTATAGCTTCTAAGATGATATCGCCTATGATTATAGCATTTCCTTTAGCACGCATAAGATCACAAAGTTCAAAGAAACATTCATCAAATTTAGGATCTCTAGAGTCCATCTTATGAAAAGCAATTGTCTTGTGAAGGATTTCATCAAGGTTCTTCAAGTAATAGTTTGGGAACCGCTTCTCAAGATAATTCCATATGGTATAAGCACATTTGAAAGTAGGCAAGCAAACAAGCAAATTTCTAGACAATCCTCTAGTGATAAGATCAATAGTTCTAATATTGTGAACCATGTCAAGATGCTCATCGGGTGTTGGATTCAAAGGGTCAATGGGAGGCACATAAAGGCTAACAATATACTTGTTCAAGTTGTATTCTTTGAAAATCTCAAGCATCTCATTTTTCCAAGAGTCATAAAACTCCCCATCAAGAAAAGGTACTCTATGTCTAATACTCCTGAATGTAGACTCATCCATCTTCCTCCAATGGTGATTAAACCAAAGCAATGGAGACCAATGCTCTGATACCAATTGAAAGGATCGAGAAGAGGGGTCTAGAGGGGGGGGGGTGATTAGACCCACAAGTAAAAGTGGCAGTTTTTAAGTTCTTCAAGTTGAGGTAGAGATTTAGCAACAGTTTAAGCATTCACAATATTTTTCAAGCAAGCATGGCAAGAGTATAAGCAGCGGAAAGAGTAAATCATGCTAATTGCAAGAAAGTAAAGGGATGGGATCGGAGAGTGCAAACACAATGATGACTCAGAGATTTTTGGCGTGGTTCCGATAGGTGGTGCTATCGTACATCCACGTTGATGGAGACTTCAACCCATGAAGGGTAACGGCTGCGCGAGTCCACGGAGGGCTCCACCCATGAAGGGTCCACAAAGAAGCAACCTTGTCTATCCCACCATGGCCATCGCCTACGAAGGACTTGCCTCACTAGGGTAGATCTTCACGAAGTAGGCGATCTCCTTGCCCTTACAAACTTCTTGGTTCAACTCCACAATCTTGTCGAAGGCTCCCAAGCGACACCTAACCAATCTAGGAGGCACCACTCTCCAAAAGGTAATAGATGGTGTGATGGTGATGAACTCCTTGCTCTTGTGCTTCAAATGATAGTCTCCTCAACACTCAACTCTCTCTCATAGATTTGGATATGGTGGAAAGATGATTTGAGTGGAAAGCAACTTGGGGAAGGCTAGAAATCAAGATTCTTGTGGTAGGATTGGTATATCTTGATCTCAACACATGAGTAGGTGGTTCTCTCTCAGAAAATGTAAGCTGGAAGTGTAGGCACGTTCTGATGGCTCTCTCACAAATGGAGAAGGGGGTGGAGGGGTATGTATAGCTTCCACACAAAATCCAACCGTTACACACATTTGAGCCAACTCGGTCAGACCGAATAGAGGAACTCGGTGAGACTGATGCAGTTCAAAATGTGAACGTTAGGAATCTTGGTGGGACCGACTGGAACAACTCGGTGGGACCGATGTGCTAGGGCTAGGGCAAAACCTCATCTCGGTGACGCCGAATGCATGAACTCGGTGAGACCGATTTTAGCAAAGAGCAACCAAAGATTAGGTCAAGCAAACTCGGTGAGACCGATCTCTCATTTCGGTGAGACCGAAATGTTACAAAGGGATCACAGCAAGTTTGCAGGGCCATCTCGGTTAGACCGAGATCCGTATCGGTGTGACCGAACTATTAGGGTTTCTGGCAGTGGCTAGGTTAAGTGAACTCGGTGACGCCGGATAGATCATTTCGGTGGGGCCGAGTTTGACTTAGGGTTTTGGACATATTGGAAATGAGAAAGTGGCTGAGGGTTTTAGGAGCAATATCACTAAGCACTTGAGCAAGTAATCCATTAAGCAACACCTCATCCCCTTTTAATAGTATTTGCTTTCCTATGGACTCAATGTGATCTTGGATCACTAAAATATGAATGAAGAGTCTTGAGCTTTTGCCAATATGTGTCCTTAGCATTTTGAAGGGGTTCCACATCCTCTTGTCCATGCCACACCATTGTTGAACTTGTCTGAAATACACTAGGTAAAGGCATTAGTCCAACAAGAGATATGTTGACATTAATTACCAAAATCACCCAGGGAGCACTTGTGCTTTCAGAGGGGCTGTGACTTAACACGGAAGATAAACTCTCTTCACCCTATTCACCTTCAACACAACACTGATCAGACTCTGGTTGATTTCACTCATGGTAGATCCTTGTCGGTGATCTCCAAGCCTTTGATCAATCTACGCAAACAGCAATCACTCTTGGTTGCTGAAGATCTAGCTCGGTGAAGACAATAACTCTTCAACACTCAAGGCGAAACGTATCCATCTAGAGAGTGCGCAGCTCTCAAGAGTAATAGGTATAAGAACTCTCACTCAGAACTACTGTGATGCTAAACCACTGTCTAAGTTTGGGCTCTTGATTTTTCTCTCGGTGGTTCTTAAACTCAAATCACTCGGAGAGGGGTTTCTCAAATCAATCTTCTCAGAAATCTCAAGCGGAGCACCCAATGGACAACGTTGGAGCGGGGTGGCTATTTATAGCCGCAGCCTTCCCTGAAGGGAAATGACCAAATTGGACATGTGAATCAGCCACTGGCCGAACGACACGAGTCCAACGGTCGGATTTTGAGCACAATGGTAACATTACTTGCGGAGCAAGTAAAGCGAACTCCTCATTCTGAAAGATATCTCCTACAGCACGAAGAACAACGTCTACTGCTGCCAGGTAATCATTCAAAGCATAAAGAGATTTCTCTCGCATCTTTCATAGGTTTTGGGCTAAGCATCACAGCGGATCTAAGCTTCGAGAACCTATACCCCTCTTAATAGTACAAAGGTCCTATGACTCAAATAAACGAAAGAAGAACAACGAAATGAATACTACGTCTTCACTTTGTCTCCGACTTCCATTCTCTACAGTCAATTTCTTGGGACGACAGTACCGAACCAAAAGCTTCGCTTCAGCAGTGAACTTTTGAGGGGTTAATTCCTTCACATCAATCTTCTCGTCGTCATGACTTCACCAGATATAGCTCGTTCTTCTCTGCAACACAGATATTCTTCGATGAAGTTCCTCGAACTTGACACCGGAGACAGCATTCTCTTCAGTTCTGCATGGACTATTTCTCTCTGTGTGCACTAGCAAACAAATCAGTCCATGCATGTTTCTGTCAACAATCTCCAAAACATAGGTAGGCAGATATTGCATAAACACTTGCTATGCTTGTGGCCATGATGCCAATATGAATTATGCTTATGGAGATGAACTTGCTATAGTTCCTTATGTTAAACATGAAATTGTTGCTATTGCACCCATGCATGATAGTCCTATTATCTTTTTGAATTCTCCCAACTACACTATTTCAGAAAAGTTTGCGCTTATTAAGGATTATATTGATGGGTTGCGTTTTACTACTACACATGAAGATTTTGATGAATATAATATGCATGTGCTTGCTGCTCCTACTTGCAATTATTATGAGAGAGGAACTACATCTCCGCCTCTCCATATTTCCAACACGATAAAATTGCAAGAAACTGTTTATACTATGCATTGGCCTTTACTTGATGTGCATGAATTGTTCTTTTATGACATGCCGATGCATAGAAGAGAGTTAGACTTCGTTGTTGCATGATATAGGTTGCTTTATGCTCAATACTAAATTACAAATCATTGTTAACTAAAATTGGCTTTGATATACCTTGGGATCTGGGTGGATCCATTACTTGAGCACTTTATACCTAGCTTAATGGCTTTAAAGAAAGCACTGCCAGGGAGACAACCTGAAAATTTTAGAGAGTCATTTATTTCTATTGAGTGCTTTTAAAAAGGTTTGAAAACAAAAAAATATATAGAGGGGAACCTCAAACTTTTCAAAAAGAAAAGTGAAAGTAAGAAAGACGAGCACCGCTGAAGTGGGGGGGGGGGGGGGCTCCTTGAACTTTGTTCAAGCCCGTGAAAACTTTGTGAATCTTAATTATAGAAAAATTTCAACGAAAATAATTATCCCCTTGTAAAAATCCATTGTATTATACAAATAATTTGCCAAGATTTGCCTTTAGGATGATTAGATTGCTTGTTTGGTATGTGCGGTGCAAAAACAGAAACTTTGGCTGTAGTGTGTGAATTTACATTTTTTATTGGAACATCAAAAGTTTCTGAAATTTTTACACAGTACATTTATAGAATTTTTTTATTTCTTCCTATTTTTTTGGAATTTTTAGAGTTTCATAAGTATGGTCAATGTTCAAATTGCTACAGACTGTTCTATTTTTGACATATTATTTTTTTGATGCTTTGCTTTGCTTGTTTTGATGAATCTATGGATTGTATCGGAGGGTATAAGCCATGGTGAAGTTAGGATACAGTAGGTATAATGCAAAAATAAAATATGAATGGGTTTGCAACAGTGCTTAAAGTAGTGATTTGCATTACTATACTAACAAATCTCACTAGTTTTCTGTTAAGTTTTGTGTGGATTATGTTCAAAGATGGAGGAGGTTTCGATATGAGAAGAAGGAGGAGTGGAAAGATTTCAAGCTTGGGGATGCCCAAGGCACCCCAAGTAAATATTCAAGGAGAATCAAGCGTCTAAGCTTGGGGATTCCCGGGAATGCATCCTATCTTTCTTCAACAAGTATCGGTATGTTTCGGATTTTGTTCTGTCCACATGATATGCATAAATTCTTGGAGCGTCTTTTGAGTTTATTTTTCCCTTTTCTTTTATGCACCATGCTGGTATGAGATAGTCCTTGGTTGATTTATAAAATGCTCTTTGCACTTCACTTAAATCTTTTGAGTATGGCTTTATAGAATGCTTCATGTGCTTCACTTCACTGGTGCAGCGAGCTGCTATACAAATGGTTTTTAACCCCTTTCCGCGATGACATTTTAAACCATCGCCTAGTGAGTGTCGGAGATAGGGGGGTCCTTCCCACACGACCCAGAAACCGTCGGGGATAGGGAGTAGCAATGCATACATTTTGCATAACTAAGCGTATGCGTTGCCGGCATGTATCCCAAACGCGAGTCTTCGGACAACTGTTTGTGATATCTCGCATATCCCAAACGCTCCATCCTTGCTACTCGTGTGTGCTCGCATTACCATCACAGTCGGACTTCTGTGGTTTTACCTTACCAGGCGCAGTCCAGGCACGGGATTTTTCCAGGCACGTACCAAACTGGCTCTATGTTTATGATGCGCGCCACATCACAAACAGTTCATGATTGTAAAGCGTGTACGATAAGGCTACAATCACACACATTTAGTTTTCTTGAACCGTTTATGATATTGTCTGGCATGATACATGCTTTGCAAACGGCAACTGTGTGCATGGTTACACACGTTTCCTCTCCGTGAACCGTGTCGGATTATGATGTATATCATACACGCTATGCTTTTATAGACCGTGTGCACCGTAATGACCTGCAGAGCGTATTTTCACCTAATTTAATTGATGCTATTTAAAATTGTACCGAATTTCAATTTGAAAGTAGGCTATAATTTCATTCATATCCATCAGGTTCAACAACCAATGCATTATTCGATTCACAGGTACATATGTTCAAGAATTATGTCAAAAAAAGAATTACATAAGCAGCAAATAAAGAATGATGAACCAGGGTTGCATACTTGTACTATTAAAGATGGTAAAGAAAGAGGCGAGAGACATTCTGGTTGCTGAACAAGGTGAAGCGGAATGCCCCTATTGTGCTCTCCTCCATGCAGAAGGCACGCACGACTCTAGTCCAATCATGTAGTTTGAGAGGTAATCTTGAGTAAACTGCTTCGGGAACCACTGGAAAGGAAAAAAGATTCAGACATTGTCATCTAACACAACTCATTATGGGCAGTAAAATGAAGGCTACAGAGTTCTTACTTACACTACAAAAAAAAGACACATCCGTGACATTTTGGCCCGAACGATTTTTTTTCCTGTCATGCTTATGACACTTCTATGACGATAATTGTGACAAAAACACGTATCATCATAGATGTGGTGGGCTCCTACTTCTATGACAAAAATCATGATAGAAAATGGGCTTTTCTTCCTGGGCGGGCCGGAGACGCACCTGCATGACATTCTTTGGGCAGTCCATGATGAAAAAACTTGTGGTAGAAGCGAGGGCGAGGAAAATTTCGGGGAGTTCCCAGTTACGGTGGGTGGTCGGGGCGGATCGATGCACGGAGGTTTGCGTGTTTCTCTCGTATACGTACGCGCGTGTGTGCGAGGCATTGGGCTCTAACTGAACCCGAGCGAGGAGTTCGCTTACTGAACCCGAGCGATTGCACTAGCTACGTTAACTGAACCCGAGCGATTCCTTCGCTACTGCTGCTAACTGAACCTAAGCGATCGATCGATCGGTGCTGCTGCTGCTTACTGAAGCCGATCGAACCTGCTGCCTCTTGATGAACAGTGAATGTGGGGGTTGGTTGAATGAGTCAAGACTTGATTGGGGTTGGATGAACAGTTCCCGGTGGGGGTTGGATGAACAGGACCCCGTGGTAGTAGGCGGTTGCCGCTGGATGAACAGGACCTCGAGAGGAGGCCGCCACAGCCGAGCTGGTTGGGGGTGGATGAACAGGAACCCGTGGAGGGCTGGTTGAATAGTAGCCGTTGGAGGGCTTGATGAACAGTAGCTGGTGGAGGCAGGAGGAAGACGCGGTGGATGAACATTAGCCGGTGGAGGCTGGAGGGAGTCGACGGTGGGTGAACAGTAGCCCCGTGGAGTCCCGTTTTGCGGTACGCCACACCCCTCCCGATGAACAGGACCTCCATTTCGACCGTAGAGCTCCAACACAAGTCCGTTTCCTCCGTTTTGTGGTACGCCAGACCCCTCCCAATGAACAGGGTCCCATTTCGACCGCAGCCGGTCGAGCTGAAGGCCGTTTCCTCCGTTTTGCGGTACGCCAGACCCTTCTCGATGAACAAGACCCCGTTTCGACTATACGCGCTCAAGCAAAAGGCCGTTTCCCTCCATTTTGCGGTACGCCACACCCTGTTTTGGCTGTTCTGTCCAACCGGTTGGCTCCCGATGAACACGACGCGTTCCGTTGCCTCCCGATGAACACGATGCTGTTTCTCCGTTCCGACCCCGCCGGTTGGCTGCCGATTAACACGACACCGTTGCTACCGTCTCCATATGTACGGGACTGCATGGCCGTACGTATGCGCGAGTATGCGCTCAAGACCCCGCCCGTATGTACGTACATAGGCATATTTTTTGCCCTGTGGCTGTACGTACGTAGCCATATTTTTTACCCTATGGCTGTACATACATGTACACGGTTTAGATGGGACTGTACATACGACACGTGCTGCTCCTTACTCGGCCACGGTTCATCGCTGCAGAGAGACCGATCGACCGCTATGTACGTACACGTTCACGACCAGACAGATAACGCTACGTATGCTTCCACCGGGTGGGTCCCAGTTGTCAGGGAGGACAAGGAGGCACTTCCTTGCGTGCGAAGATATAGCTGGCGGGTCCCAGCTGTCAGGGGCGGAATCATTTTTGTCCCGTAATAAGGAGGCACTTCTGGTGGGTCCCCGCTGTCAGGTGGAGGAATCATTATTTTGCGCGTAATAAGGAGGCACTTCCTTGCGTGCGGCCGTGGACCCAGCTGTCAGCCTCTCCACGTACAGTCCTCTTCAGATGGAAGTCATTCCTTGACCACGTTGAACATGCCGCACCGAGAGCACCAAGGCGGTGGACGACGGTGAGGCATAGGAAGGGATTGACCTGGAGCTGGGGAAGACTCGACATTTGTTTCCCATGTGGAGGGGAGTATGAGGGTTTACTGGTTCGGCTGCAGTGTGAGGCTGCCATCGCCGGAGAATAACAGGAGGTCTGGGTGAGTGCAGGGATGGCCAGGCCAGCGATTGGGAGTAGGGTGGAGTGGTGAGGCCTGCACAGCAGCACAGCCGGCCACAGGAGGCAGGAGCAGGCGGCACGACCGGCGCTGGTTTGGGCGGCTGGAGCAAGAAGACTAGATGTTGAAGAAGCACGACGGCGGTTGGATTAACATCCAATGGTCACTGCACCTAGAATCATTTGTTGACTAAGTTGACAAAGCCCTGCATACGCGTCAACTTAGTAGACCCACAAGTCAGCCTCTGTCGGTGCAGCAAACCCAGGGTCTGTTGCCCAGACCGTGCACAGGCCTAAAGGAGCAAGGTTGCAACATCCAAGACAAGATCGAGTTGAAGAGATAGCTCTTTGAGGAATCAAAGGGCAGATCAAGAAGACCAAGACAAGCTAAATGAGCAAGACACCACTAAGAAGAAACCTCCCTTGCCGGGCAGGCAAGCCTGGCAAGGACGAGGTTGCCCCAGAGACAAGTCTCAAGACCACCCCGGCAGGCTTGCCGGGGACACCAAGGGCGGCCTACCCCGCCAAGGCTCCACCGCTCCACCTCACAGCGACGCAAGTCATTGATCGATGTGGTGTCAAGCCCCCAAGTAACTAAGTGGCTGTTATTTGACACATGGCAGCCACTTCCAGCGGAAATCACCTCCAAATGACACCCGTCCAGAGACGTGTCAAGCAGACAGACAAGAAGGTGGCCAAGCAACCCGGCAAGGCTTGTCGGGCATGCCATGATGTGACACTAAGCGGCGCATTTAATGCGCTCTACTCTGTCTGCAGAGTTAGGTATGATAGCACCGTTCGCTATCTAATTAGTACACAATGACTGATTTGCCACTGTGGTGACCCCTTGATCTATAAAAGGAGGGTCATGGCAACCATAGAAAGGATTCGGACCCCTGTACGTTCGTACGCGCGTAGCTGCTCTAGTCCCCAGGCACCCTTGCTGGGCAAGAGCACTGCGTTTCCACCACAATCGACCATCAATCCACCAAAGCAGGAGTAGGGTTTTACGCCTCGCGACGGCCTGAACCTGGGTAAAAACTGCCCGTGTGATCTCTGCCGTGCTCTGCTATGCTCTCCGCTCTTTGTGCAATGTGCTCATCCCCCTAGCCGAACCACAAGGGGCCGATGGCCCCATAGGTGGCCGTGGTTTCCCATGACATCTTTGGAGCGCTAGGTAGTGGGGTTGCACTTGCGCGAACCCGAGAAGCGTACGCAGCGCGTAATCTTCATCATCTGCTTCATCAACAGCTCCATCATCCATGGCGCCCAAGAAGAAGCCCGGTGCTGCAGCTCACCCGCCCACCTCGAAGGCCCAGTCGCACGTGGCCGTCGACGCCGCGGCGGCTATGGGGGTGCCCGGGGACGTGGACGCTACGGGGGACGTGGCCGGCTCAGGCGGTGTCGTCACCACCCCTGCCGCGGCCGAAACGGGGGCAGGAGGCACCGGAGAAGGCCAACACCTACAGCATCCCGGCGACCACGCTCCACAAGGCACGGGTGGAGAGATCATTCCATCTGCACCTCTATGCCCCACCGAAGGGCACAACCGCAGTGATGGCGCTCGCCCTGGGGTGAACCGCAGTTCTCCGGCCGCTCCCGCTGCGGGTGCGGCTGCAGGGCATGCACCACCCCCGGGGCAAGCCGACCCAGCCGGTGTGCCGAATGGAGCCGCTGATCTCCAAGCACATTCCTCTCGCCGCCACGCAACCCTGTCGGCTGGCACGAGGCGACGAGAGCACGGCGTTGCCACTGCTGGCACCGTCAGAAGCCAGGCGACGTTACATTCTACGTCGTCATCCATGCCGAGCACTGCTTCTGAGGCCATGGCACGGGCCCAGCTCCTGTTGAGATTTCCACCGGCGGCCGATCAGATGGACGAGTGGAGAGCCACCATTCAGAGTCTGATTGGTTTCGCCGAGGCGGGAGGATCGCAGCGAGTGGGCTCGTCACAGCCTCCACAGGCGACAACAATGGCCCGAGCCATTGGCCGTACCGAAGGGGCCACCCCCCATGGTGCAATCCCCTCCGCGGCAGCCGAGGTGGGGGGCGCAGCAAGAACCCGACGACGTATCGATGGCTTCATCCGGTCCTCGAGCACATCGAGACCAGCGGCAGGCCCTGGAAGGCAGGCGAGGGGAAGGCGCGCGCGTCACCATCGAGCAACGCCGCGACACCCACCACCAGTCTGATAGGCGCGATGGCCCAGATGTCGATGAGCCCACGCCCGGTGAAGGTGGGTACCGACCTTTCGAGGTTGGGTGCCCCGCCTTCACTCGTGAGCTACGGCAAGTCCGTTGGCCATCTTCCAGCATGTTCAAGCCAGAGATATCAGAGAAGTACGATGGGAGATTGAACCCGACAGAGTTTCTGAGCATCTACACCATAGCTGTTCAGGCTGCCGGGGGAAGAGATGAGAAGGTATTCGCCAACTACTTCCCTTTGGCACTCAAGCCAAATGTGAGGTCTTGGCTGATGCACCTGCCGGAGAACTCCATTTTAACCTGGGCTGACCTTTGCCATGAGTTTGTTGGCACCTTCACGGGCGGCCATCAAGAACCAGGGTGGCCCAGCGATCTACAGCTCCTCCCACAGAAAGAAGGGGAAAGTCTGCGGAAGTATATGCAAAGGTTCAGTCGAGTGCACAGGAACATCCCAGATATCCACCCGGCAGCTGTGATAGCTGCACTCCAGTCCAATGTGCGCAACCGCAGGATACGTTCCAAAATGAACGTGCGGCTGCCCAAGACTGTGAATGAGCTAGACACTCTGGTGGATAAGTGTGCTCGGGTAGAGGAGGGGAGGCGGCTCCCCGGTGAAGAGGATGGCATTGACATCGACTCAGAAGGTGACGACGACGCCACCAGTGAGAAGAAGAAGAACAAGAAGCGCAATAAGAAACGCAAGGACAAGGTTGTGATGGCCGTCGAGGGATCGAGCACAGCTAGTACCGGCAAGAAGGCTAAGACCGAGGCCCCCGGCAAGGAAGTTACCGCATGCACTGACTGCCGGGCGGCTGCGGCTGCCGAGAAAGCTGGGAAGGGTGACGGGCCGTACTGCAAGATCCATCGGACCAAGGGCCACGACCTTCAGGAGTGTCATCAGGTTGAGCAGCTCGTCAAGAAGCAGAGGGGTGAGTACAAGAAGCGTGACAAGGAGAAAGGTCAAGATGGCACTGGCGGGAAGGGCCGAGGCGGCGGAGCAGGCCGCCCCGACAAGGCTCCTCAGAATCAAGGGAAACCTGCCAGAGGCCGTAAGATGGAGGATTGCGATGATGAAAGTGATGGAGGAGATGAAGAGGAAACCAGCGAGCAGGAGTTCCAGAAAGCCACTGACGCCCTGTGCATTGACGGGGGTGCATCTCTGCACTCCTCTCATCGCCAACTTAAACAGTGGGCGCGTGAAGTCAATGCCGTGGAGCCAGCAGCAGATTCTCGAAAGCCGCTCAAGTGGTCCCGAACGCCCATCATCTTTGACGAAGAGGATCACCCTGACCGCACCACTGCAGTAGGGTGCTTGCCGTTGTTGGTCTCACCAACAATCTGCAACCTCAAGGTCACAAAGATGTTGGTTGACGGCGGGGCCGGGTTGAATCTGATTTCTCCAAAGGTCATCAGCAAACTTCAGATAGCAGATGAGGAGCTCAAGGTTACCGGTACGTTCCAAGGAATCAACCCCGGCAGGAGTCGTCCTAAGGGAAAGATCACGCTGCCGGTGACGTTCGGAGGGTAGTTAAACTACCGAACTAAGAAGGTCGTATTTGATGTGGTTGACCTCCCCCTGCCGTACAATGGAATCCTTGGTCGCCCAGCCCTGGCCAAATTCATGGTGGCATCCCACTATGCCTACAATACCTTGAAGATGCCAGGGCCAATAGGTGTCATTTCCATTCCATCAGACCAGAAGGACGCAATCATATGCATGGACAAGATGTACCGTGAAGCAGTCGCTGCAGAGGCTGTAGAAGTCATTGTTCCCGCCAAGGAAAGCAAGAAAAAGAAGAAAGCTAGCAAGGACGCTAGCAAGGAATCCGGGAAGCGTACCTCTCCGGAGTGCGCTGCACCTGTTGATGACTTGCCGGAGAATTCCAATAGCAAGAGATCCAAAGCTGCTGCACCTGCTGTGAAGAAGGTCCCGGCAGGGCTGGCTAGCGCTGATGGTACCTTCACTATCAGTGCCACCCTCGATGACAAATAGGAAAGCGCGCTCGTTGCCTTCCTGCGGGCGAATGTTGATGTGTTTGCTTGGCAACCATCTGACATCCCCGGTGTTCCCAGGGAGGTAATTGAGCACCACCTTGCTGTCTGCCCACATGCCCGGCCTATCAAGTAGAAGGTCTGGAAGCAAGCTTTGGAGCGGCAACAGTTTATTGTCGAGGAGATCAAGAAACTTGAAGCAGCTGGTTTAGTCAGAGGAGTGTTGCATCCAACATGGTTGGCAAATCTAGTGGTGGTGCGCAAGGCGAATGGGAAATGGAGGCTTTGCATAGACTTCACAGATCTAAATAAGGCCTGCCCGAAGGACCCATTCCCCTTGCTGTGCATCGACCAGATTGTGGATTTCACCTCCGGGTGTGATCTGCTTTCCTTTTTGGACGCCTACTCCGGGTACCACCAGATCTTCATGTCTAAGGAAGACGAAGAGAAGACCGCGTTCATAACCCCCATGTGGCATGTACTTCTTTGTATGGATGCCATTCGGGTTGAAGAGCGCCGGATCCACTTTTGCAAGAGCAGTACAGATTGGCTTTGAGTCCCAGCTGCACAGAAACGTTGAAGCTTACATGGATGATATTGTGGTCAAGACCAAGGACAGATCAACCCTCATCCAGGATTTGGAAAAAACCTTTGCTAATCTGCGCAAGATCAACTTGAATCTGAACCCGGAGAAGTGTGTGTTTGGCGTTCCTTCCGGCAAGCTGCTTGGCTTCTTTGTGTCCCATCGGGGGATAGAGGCCAACCCCGACAAGATCAAGTCTATCGAGCAGATTCAAGCACCCAAGACAGTTAAGGACGTGAGGCGTTTGACTGGATGTGTTGCCGCACTTAGTAGGTTCATTTCCAAGTCTGCCGAGCGCGCCTTGCCATTCTTCAAAATCTTGAAGAAGGCAGGGCCTATGGAGTGGACCCCAGAGGCAGACGCTGCGCTACAAGATTTGAAGACCTACCTTTCCTCTGTGCCCACTCTGGTCGCTCCCAAACCACAAGAGCCGTTGCTGCTATACTTGGCGGCAACCAATCAAGTGGTTAGTGTAGCTCTGGTGGCGCAGCGGGAAGTGGATGAAGCGGCAGCCACAACCATTGTCCCCACTGGAGAGGAAGGTGAACCCATTCCGGCAAGACCAGAGTCAGTCCAAAGTGAAGAAAGACAGGGCAGCGAAAGCAGTTCTATGGTCGCGGCAAAGAAGAAAGTGGTGCAGCGCCCAGTTTACTTCGTCAATTCCCTGCTGCAGGGGGCTAGATCGAAGTACTCTGGCGTGCAAAAGTTGATTTTTGGCCTCATCATGGCCTCAAGGAAACTGCGCCACTACTTCCAAGCCCACGAGATCACAGTTGTCACCCGCTTCCCCTTGCAACGCATACTCTGAAACCCCGAGGCTACTGGCAGGATTGTGGAATGGGCTTTGGAGTTGTCCAGTTTTGGTCTGAAGTTTGAAAGCACAGCAACCACCCAGAGCAGAGCACTAGCAGAATTTATTGCAGAGTGGACACCAACCCCTGATGGAGAAGTGTTGGAGACAGTCATCCCCGGCAAGGAAGTGCCCCAAGAATGGATCATGTATTTTGATGGTGCCTTCTCCCTACAAGGTGCAGGAGCTGGCGTGCTTCTCGTTGCCCCACTGGGGAGCACCTGAAGTACGTCATTCAGATGCATTTCCCCCGGGAGGAGGCTACCAACAATACTGCATATTATGAAGGGCTCCTTGCCGGGCTCAAGATTGTAACAGAACTAGGAATCAAGAAGCTGCTCATCCGCGGGGATTCACAACTTGTGGTGAGACAAGTCAACAAGGATTACCAAAGCCCATTGATGGAGGCATACGTCAAGGAAGTGAGGAAGTTGGAGGAGCGCTTTGACGGATTGCAAACAGAGCATGTACCCCGTGCGGAAAACAACATTGCTGATCATCTGTCGAAGTGCGCTGCACAAAAACTCTCTGTGGAACCAGGGACTTTTGTTCTCCATCTGACTCAGCCCTCCGTATCCCCAGTAACAATGGCCAGAAAGAGGAGGAAACTGGACTCTGGCAAGCCTCTCCCGGTAGAGTCCCTCGAGGCCCCTGGCAGAGAGCTTGGCGGGAACAACTCCCCTTCGATCGCTGAGCTGCACCCTCCCGCCAGACCACCGGTCCTTGTGGTCGAGGAATGCGCTCCCACGATTGAGGATGTGCTGCTAGTCCTTGTTGCCAAGCCCCAGGCTCCAACTTGGGTGCGGCACATAGTCCATTTCCTCCAAACTAGAGAACTTCCCGAAGAGCAAGAAGAAGCTGAAAGAGTAGCCCGGAGGGCCAGTATGTATCAGTTTGTCGATGACACACTATACAGAAGGAGGCCCAACGGTGTGAAATTGAAGTGCATTTGCCGGGAAGGAGGAAAGGAACTGTTGGTAGAGATACACAAGGGTATGTGCGGCTCACACATCGGATCGAGGGCTCTGGTTGGAAAAGCCTTTCGGCAAGGATTTTACTGGCCCACGGCCCTCCAAGATGCAGTTGAGTTGGTCACCAAATGTGAAGCCTGCCAGTTCCATTCCAAGAATATCCATCTGCCTGCCCAAGCTCTTCAGACAATCCCTTTGTCATGGCCGTTTTCGGTCTGGGGGCTCGACATCTTGGGCCCCTTCCCCCGTGCTACCAGGGGCTTTGAATTCTTGTTCATTGTAATTGACAAGTTTACAAAGTGGCCGGAAGTAGAGCCCGTGAGAAAGGTGACTGCTCAGTCAGCTATCAAGTTCTTGAAAGGATTGGTGTGCCGCTTCGGGGTCCCTGCCCGGATCATCACTGACAATGGCACCCAATTCACGAGCCACGCCTTCATGAAATACGTTCATGCCCTCAGAAGCAAGATCTCATTTGCCTCTGTGGCCCACCCCAAGAGCAACGGACAAGCTGAGAGGGCGAACGCTGAAGTGCTGCAAGGTCTCAAGACAAGAACCTTTGATAGACTGAAGAAGTGCGGCAGGCAGTGGATCGACGAGCTGCCGGTGGTTCTTTGGTCCCTCAGAACGACACCAAATCGAGCTACCGGGCAGACTCCCTTCTCCCTAGTCTATGGGGCAGAAGCAGTTATCCCCACGGAACTCATATTCGGATCTCCTCGAGTGCTTGCCTAAGATGAAGTAGCGCAGGAACATCACAGGCGTGACGATGCTGTGCTACTTGAGGAGAATCGTCTCCGGGCTGCTACGCATGCTGCACGCTACCAGCAAGCCCTGCGTCGCTATCACAACCGCAGGGTTCATGCCCAGAGTTTTGAGGAAGGCGACCTTGTCCTTAGGCGCGTTCAGTCCACCAAGGGTACAAAAAAGTTGATGCCGAAGTGGGAAGGCCCTTACTGGGTAGTACGAGTCACCAGACCTAGCGCAGTCCGTCTGGAGACCGGAGATGGCATTCAATTGCAAAACTCATGGAATATTGAGCATCTCCGTAAGTTCTACCCGCAAGGCACGGCTGTCGGGCCCTGCCCGGCAGCCACCCTTTTGTACAGGCCTTGCTGATGTTGCATGTAACCCCTTGTACAAAGGCAGGCGCAGACCCTGAGCAACAGAAATAAATGAAGCACTGGGGGGGGGCCCAAAACTTGCATGCATGCATAAGCATATCATGAGCATAGCATGATCATGTAGATGAGGTCGCATGAGGCATTGTTTTCATCTGCATTAAGTTGTAGGGTTCTTGCCGTGGACTTGTTCCCGAAGAGAAGAAAAGAAGACAAGCCTACGTGACGAACCCCGGCAAGCCAAATAGATAAGTTCTCTTCTTATCCATTCATGTTCTGTAAGTAGAACTTGTGCATATGAAAACCTCGCCACTTTCGAAACTTAGGTGCTCCCATCCTCTGACTCGAACCCTGCTTCTGTCAGGATGGTCGCAGTGGCCTTTAGCAGAGAAGGCTTGGCGGGGGGCTGGTCCCTCTTTGAGTTTTGTGCCCGGCAGGCTTAGCTCAACGACAACAAACTGAGGGTACCGGCAGGATAGCCTGCCAGGGAAACTTGTTTACTTGAATGTATAGAGGCATTTCACCTCTGCATGAGTTTGATACATGCACAAGTACCCGGCAAAGCTTGTCTTTTTCATTAATATGCTGATAAGCAAGTACAAATCTTACAGAACACAAACATGGATAAAGAAGATTACATAATTTAGACTAAAGTTTGGCAAGTGCCTACATATTTTAGACTGAAAAAAGATAAGTGCCCCGTAATCCCTTTCTTGTCCCTCTCCTCCTAGGCACTGCAGTGGAAGAGGAATAGGACAAAAGGAGTGCCCGAGCAGATGCCCGACCCGATCCCATCAGGGCCTGCCGGGCAGCCTGGCAAGATCGAGAGTGGTGAGGCTGCGAAGGAAAGGAGCGGAAGGAGCAGCTCGGCGGTGCCCCGGTCACCACCTCCAGGACTAGTCAAAAGCCCCCGCAAAAGCGCCGATGAAAAAACCGTCGGAGCCCAGCTGGAAGACTGGTGGAGGAGGCGAAGGCACCAAGAGAGCGACCCCCTCCCCGGCAGCCAGGAGGCCGATGATGATGGTGCCGGGGAGGGAGGGGAAGAGCGGAAAGATGAGGCAGCGGGTCAGCAATACGAGACGAAGGCGTCGGTGCCATCATACTCCGACATGACACCCTACCACCCGCCTTCTCTATCTTCCCTCATTCTTTCTTCATCACCACCACTCCAGGAGGACACCGGCCCCTCGAGCCGTTGCCTCCCCTGGAGAAGCCGCGGGTGATGACGACATCCGAGACGCGCGAGGAGCATCGCTCCCCACCTTGGAGGGCAGGAAGATGTCTCCGTCTTCGACATTCGCCCCGACTTCACCAAAGGGGGCAATACTGGGATTACCAAAGGACCCGAGCGCTGCACCCCAGACAGATGCCGGAAACCCCGAGGGCTCCGGCGTCATGGCAGGAAGCCGCGATGATTCACGGCAAGGCCTAGCGCACCCCGCCAAGCGGCCGACCCGAGCAGAGGAGACAAGCACGCCCCCATAGTGGGAGAGCTTGTTATCTCCTGCGCTGCGAGCGGTTCGACTGCCACATCCCTTTCGGCCCCGGACCAGACTCACTCCCCGGGCATCTACGCAAGCTTTCGGTGTCATCAACCCCAAGCTCAAGCCCGGGGCTTGACCCCGGTCTCTCCCTCTTAACATAGCAAGAAGGAGGCAAAGGATGGAAGGAAAGAGGAATGTGGATGAGCACTTCCGCTTCCCCCCGCTCCCCTTTTATAGGCGGGCTGGGGGCTGATCGCTCGACGGGTAACCACCGTCCTCCTCCACCAATCCGAGAAGGCCAGGCCCCTACCCTGACGCTCTCCCGCACCATGCGCCTCCACTACCTACCCCACTCAATGAATGCAACATACGTGGCTAAGGATAAGGGCGTGGTGGGAAGAGTGAATTGGCAGTTACTCGCCCGTGCGTTAAAGTCATTCACGGGCCATTACAAGGATGGCCCCACCACAATTGGCATTACGCAATGCGTGGGAGAATCGGAAACTGACCTGGGCTCAGGCTAATGAAGAAGCAAAGAAGATCTCAAAGGACAAGCAACTGCTACCCTCTTACCTATGCACTGGATAGGGCCTACCCCGACGATGCCCGTCAGCGCATTCGGGCCAGGCCCGGGGGCTCCTATCGGTGCAACAAACCCTGGGTTTGTTGCCCAGACCGTGCACAGGCCTAAAGGAGCAAGGTTGCAACATCCAAGACAAGATCGAGTTGAAGAGATAGCTCTTTGAGGAATCAAAGGGCAGATCAAGAAGACCAAGACGAGCTAAATGAGCAAGAAACCACTAAGAAGAAACCTCCCTTGCCGGGCAGGTGATCCTGGCAAGGACGAGGTTGCTGAGGGAGTCCTGGATTAAGGGGGTCCTCGGGCATCCGGGTAATGTGACATGGGCCGGACTGATGGGCCGTGAAGATATAAGATAGAAGGCCTTTCCCCGTGTCTGGATGGGACTCTCCTTTGCGTGGATGGCAAGATTGGCATTCGCGTGTGTAATTTCCTTCCTCTGTAAACCGACTCTGTACAATGCTAGCCCCCTCCGGTGTCTATATAAACTGGAGGGGTTTAGTCCGTAGAGGCCATCATAACTCCCATAGGCTAAACATCTAGGGTTTAGCCATCACAATCTCGAGGTAGATCAACTCTTGTAATCCCCATACTCATCAAATACAATCAAGCAGGACGTACGGTTTTACCTCCATTAAGAGGGCCCGAACCTGGGTAAACATCGTGTTCCCTTTGTCCCTTGTTACCTTCGATCCTCAGACGCACAGTTCGGGACCCCCTACCCGAGATCAGCCGGTTTTGACATCGACATTGGTGCTTTCATTGAGAGTTCCTTTGTGTCGTCGACGGAAGGATCGATGGTTCGCCTTGTCATTAATGACAACATCACCTCTGGAGGAGCCCTAGTTCTGGGACAGATCCTCCAACTCGGCAGTTTTGCCATGGGCACTCGCCCGACCGTTAAGCCAAAGGAGGCCCCCCAAATCGCCAAACATCATCTCCGCATCGGCCTTGAACACTCTGAAAAGATGGATCCGGCAGATGTCTCATCCTTGAATGAACTGCTAGATCGCATCGCCGCCCTGGGGGTCGCAACAGACTATGATCGGATTGGGCTTAAACCCGATCAGAGGGAAATCAAGTCCCCGCTGATCACCCATCTGGAAGCGGTCGTGGAAGAACAAGCCGAGAATACTTCTCCCCTAAGTTGATAACAAGCTATGTTCGGATTTCCGAGCCCTGTGAGCTGGATACCCATCTTCGGGAAGAGACCATGTGTCCTCCGTACATAGAATCAGGCGTTGAGCCCAAAAACCACTAGGACCCTCCTAATCCTGGACTAGTGACCTCGGAGATTCTTCAAACTCCGGATCCAATAGTGGGTCAGGGCTCGGATTCCAGCCCACCCACCCACCACAAGCAATATTCCCCAAGCAATTCAGGTCCTCCAAATGTAAGTGACCTAATGTATGTATGACAACAACCTCAGGAAATGGTCCATCACTTCTGGGCCAGATTCCTCCTTGTTAAAAACAAGATTAAAGATTGCTGCGACGAGGACGCGGTTTCAATTTTCTGCCGCAACTGTACGGACGAGGGAATCCTCAATGCCCTCAACCGCCGCTGCATACTGCGCTTTGCAGATCTGGCACTTATAGTACGGAAGTACTGCGCAATGAAAAGCGCCTGGAAAGCCCAGACTGCTCAGTGGGAACCTCCTGCCTTTAAGCAGCCCACCGGACGGGCAAAAAGGATGCACCCTCATGGGACACTCGATCATCATCTCATTGACAAGAAAATCAAACCCTTCACGGGACATAGAACTGTCCTGGACGAATTACTTGACAAGCCCTGTCGGATACACACGACGCCAAATACCGAACCAACACATAGCCTTCGGGCATGTTGGGTACTCCGGCAGGTGGCTAAGAGCGGCGAGGCCATCCTCACCAACACCACCCCGAAGAAGCACTCTTCGGAGGATGACGACCTCAACGTCTTTACGGTATTCGAGACCTTTTCTTCAAATAATCTGCGCAAAAGGGCGCTCCGCGACCTCGCCGAAGTTAACCAAGTAGCCGCAATAAATCCTTGGAATGATACGGCAATAACTTTTACTGCCGACGACGAACCAAAGGCCAGATCAATCCGAGCACCTGCCGCCTTGGTCTTAAACCCAATTGTAGACGGCTTTCGACTCACCAAGGTGCTCATGGACGGCGGCAGCGGACTAAACCTCATCTACGAAGACACGCTCAATAAAATGCAAATGGACAAGAGTCGCATCGAGCAAAGCATCACCACCTTTCGAGGGATTATCCCCAGTCGTGAAGCACGATGTTTGGGGAAAATTAAACTTGATGTAGTATTCGGCACGCCGGAGAACTATAGGTCCGAAGAGTTGCTCTTCCACGTGGCACCTTTCAAAATCGGATATCACGCCTTGTTGGGGCGAGACGCCTTCACACGCTTCCAAGCCATACCCCATTACGGGTATATGAAGCTCAAAATGCCAGGGCCCAACGGAGTTATCACCATCGCCAGTGATCCGGATATAGCGCTCCGCGCCAAAAACAAAACGGCATCTGTCGGGGATATACCCCGCGGTATGACCCGGCCGGAGTCATAACCCGGCCCGCAGACAGTTAAGACAGACAGTTAAGGCAGACAGTTAAGACAAACGGTTAAGGCAGACAGTTAAGACAGACAGTTAAGGCAGACAGTTAAGTCAGATGATAAACCAGATGGTAAACCGGACATTAGGTAAACCAGATGGTAAACCGGCGGGCAGTCATAACCTAGCAGACAGAGTCACCTGGGGGTAATAAACCCGATGACGTTAAGAAGCCCATGATGAGACGTTAGAGTAGGTTAAGTCCCAATCCGAGTTGGACTCTATATGGAACCTGCCCCTTCAACTTATATAAGGAGAGGCAGGGACCCAAGAGGGGGGGGGGGGGGGGGGAAAGAAGAAGCTTAGGGCTAGACATAACTAGGAGAGCCGGTTTACGGCGACTCCCTCGTGATGATAATGAGACCTAGCCACAAACAGCATGTAGGGTTGTTACCGGATGATGTTTCCCGGGGCCCGAAGCTGTCTAAACCCTTGTCTTGTGTCGTGTTTCTCGATTCCGCTCAACCCCTCTCAAGCTACCACATAGATGCGTTGGTCTCACGATTAAGTCATCACACTAGGACATCTGCCGTGACTATTCCACGACAGTTGGCGCCCACCGTGGGGCCTACACACGGTGGTGTTGAGTTCTTGGAGGAATCTCTCTCAGGGATCGAGAAGTTCGCAATTTTCCGGACGAAGAGAAGCCGGTTTGGAAGAATTTGCATCATCAATGAGCAGTCGAGCGCCGCGAGCAAGATTGAGGCGAGAGTTAGGGTTGCGTGTTCGTACGCCGCCGCAAGTCGCCAAGATGACGGAAGTTTTTGTTGCGGATTCGATCTAAACCCGCTGCTCGTATCTGGGTCAGAAGGCCGCGACACCTATCCCAAGCGGAAATCCAAGTCGTCGTATCCGAGATGGACACAAGACCGGACTGGCCATTGCTGTTTAATTACAAGTTTTGAGAATCAAGCTACTGTACCGCCTCTGCTGCTTCCTCCACATGAAGAAAAACAATTCATCTACCAAGTACTAGTTGAGTGCTCACGTCAAAATCAATTAACGAAACGTCTGTGCGTACGATTTATTTTACATCCGACTGGTACGACAGTGTGGATCAATGGCTATGGACCATGCAAGTGATATGATGGGTGGCTGTTAAACTTTGTCGTACAGTTTTCAGATAACAAATGTCGTATGGGTAGCAATGCTCATCAATTAAAGTACTACTTTTGTACTACTGTTTGTCACACGAAGCTGCACTATGGGCACTACTTGCTACGTGAGGTCAGTACTAGTTCATTAGTACTGCTACGTCCAGCGAGCCATTGTACGAGGACAGTTATCCACTGGCACCATCAATCGTTGACCCGCCCGCCGTCGACTGCTGCTGAGGTCCACAGCCTTACCTCGAGCGCCTTTGCCACCTTAGCCGCCGAGGCCCGCAGCCGGCCGGTTTCAAGCCGCTGCTCTCCACCTACGCCATGAGCCGCCAGTGATCCACCATGGCCTCACTCGCTTCTGCTGCTCTGAGTCTCCACTACGGCTTCAGCCCGACGGAGCTTTTGCCGCGAGCCGCCGCCGTCTCTCCAGCGCCGGCTCCAAGTCGTCGTTCCGTGCACCGCCTCAACCTCAGCAGGGGCGAACCGCCGCAGGCGCGCCGAGACGTCTCGCTGTGCTCAAACCGGCCCTACCTCACCTCGCGCCACTTCCACCATCACGGTCTCGAGCCGCCAAACACCTCCGCCTTGAGCTATTGCATCGTCAGCCCGCCTCCTGCCGCGGCCGTTTTACGGCTGCAAGTCACCGCTTGCCTAAGCCGCCAGTGTGCCGCCTTCGCCGTGGCTCGCCCTCACGCCGTCCATGCCTTTTCGTTGCATGAGGCCTGCTATACAGTTATCGCAGCAGATAATGCCAGCTCGTCCCTGAAGCAATTGAGGATAAAGCTGACGCTTCGTTGCAGTCGATCTCTTGTTTTTGCAATGTCTTCTCATGCATGAACCCTTTCGGGTGGATGAACAAAAGTGTACGAAGCAAACGACACTTCCACCTGAAGGTGGTTTTCTCTGGCATCCTCTGTTCCCTGCTTCAACTTCTTCAAGTCGAACCAAGATCAAATGGTGATGTAGAAAATTGTTCTGATGATGAACCGGCAAAACAGCCAAGGATAGTTACAAATGATGAAGAGCAATCCAGCATGCAGTGGGGACTTACATGAAAGAAACAGCCGATATCTTTGCACAGCATTTGACAGCTACCTTGTTTGGGAGCCATACACGATGTGTGCTATGGCACGTGTGCATCAAAGATTTAAGGGCGTCTTCTATGCTTTCCCTAATCCTATTACTGGAGCACTAGGCAGTATCTACAGATTGCACGGGGAGAAAAGCTTGGATCACCACGACTCCGTGTTTATTGAATGGTTCAACTGACTGTTCGGAAAAATGGAGCTCAAAATCTGTCTCATCGCCGCTATCGTCGCCCGTCAAAGCCGTCGGCCGGACACCGACGAGCTGCCACTGCGTGCGCTCCGTGTCGCCTGGCACGCTTACAGCCGTCATAGACCTCGCATCATTGCATGACCCGCCTCGTCGGTTCATCCTCGCTTTGCCGTGGCCCACTGTCGAACAGCCGCTGCTATGACCCGCCGCGGGTGAGCCGTCGTCGTTGCGACCAAGCCGCCCTCGCGCCCCCGCCTTGCTTCAAGCCGCCGTCACGGTCCCACCTCGCCGACTCGCCACCGAGCCGGCCTGTTCCGAGTCGCCTTCGACTGCGCGGCCTCATTCCGAGCCGCCCTCGACTCCAAACCTTCCTCGGCCGCTGCTGCGCCTCGAGCTGCCAAGTCGCCTGCTGCCGCGTGACCTCCGCCTCGGCATGAGTCGCCGTGCCAAGTCGCTCCTGCACCAAGTCGCCCCGTCAGCCACCGTTGTCGGAACCCCCTCACCATGTTGCTCGCTTCCGCCTAAGAGACGCCTGCGCGAGGCTCCGCCTCGTTCTGCCTCTGCCGCGGCCTTTGCACCTCTGAGCCGCCTCCGTTGCCGAGGGCCGTTTCCACTGTAACCCGCCGGGCTGAGCCTCCTTGCCTCACTGGCTCGCTGCGCTGGACTCCGCCTTGCCCGAGCCGCCTCGCTGCTGGAGAGGCGGAGACCCGCCTCACGGCCTCGTTTCGCTGCTCACCTCCGTCGACTTGCCTGCTCTTAACAACAGAGACAAAACTGAGTTTCTTTAGGGAAATACCGGTGGTGCGACCGTTGATTGCATCTGGTTTTCTCGCGGTGGAGCACCGTAGCTAATAGAAGAACCACCAGAGCTCACAACAGTCACTCGCGCCTCAGTGCCCAAACACTCATGAGCTTTGATTGCCATATCAGCAGTCATTAGATGCAACCCCAGCAGCAACTTATGGAAGAGAGGAAGGAACAACTCATAACTGCTGGTAATACTGTTCGCGTGAAAACTGAAGCCAAAATCAGCTACCACGAGTGCTAGTCGAAAGTACTGCTGCTGCCACTTGCACGGTTTAAAAAAGAGGGGAGAAAAACAAAGGAAGGTCACGTGGGTGTTGTGCTATATCACATCAGCGGAGCTTAACGTGGATATACTATTCAGCTTTATCTGGCACCCGCATCAGCGTTCATCTGGCAAAAACAAAATCAGGTGTTATCCCTCCTATATATTTTATCAGTACATTTTAATTCCTCTGAGCACCATTACACTGCCCTATTGGTGTTTTTATATACAGGTAAAATTATTGTTATACTGCGGGTATAGAGCACGCACTGGCAACGTTCTACAACAGCGTTTTCCTCCGTGTCACATTACCCGATGAACGGACGGCCGTTTTCACGCGTCCGCACCGGTTTACAACGCGGAGGACAACTTGCTCGTCCGCACCAATTTACAACGTCGCGGCCGATTCATTTATCTCTTCCCACGGCCGACTCGGCCGTGATTGATTTCAGCTTTACCGGGGTGATCATCAACTCCGCGGTGGATAATTTATGGCCTAACATATCAGGTGAAATCCATCCAGTATATTTTTATATTATATATTGCTTTCTTTAAAAGAGCAATTACTCCGGCTTGCAAGTTCTCTAATGCAGGACAAGTTATCTACTACGAAAGGGACTATTATATCACTGAGTTGTTGAAAGACTTATACCGGTTTATATCACGGTCAAATATGGAGAGTCTCAAGCCAACTCCTCGAGTCATCTTAAGACTCGGGGGCTACAATGACATAACTCAGTAAATGGCTGACAGTTTAAAACAAGTCAAGAACTCCGTGTCAGTGGAGGGAAGATAACCCGATCCCGGAGGCTACCGCCATATTGGTGAAAATTTAAAGGCCGTCAGAAAATTTCCGGCTTAAAAAGAAGGATTCCGGTTCAAAATCCGGCTCAAGGGAAATCTGTCTCCCGCAAAGCGCTGAAGCTCTCAATATCCGGTTTAAAATCCGGCTCAAGGTAAATTTGTCTCTCACAAAGCTTTGAAGCTTTCAATATCCGGTTTGAAATTCCAGTTTAAAAAGAATTCATCTCTCGCAAGTTCGAGTTCTCAGAAAAAATAAAGGTTGCCAAAGAGAATTTGCTGCCATGATACGCGGTTCAAACATGGGTATCCTGCCTTATGGGCTTATCTTATTGGTCACTTGGGGGCTTCCTGCTCATTGAAGCGAAGCTATGATTACCTTTTAATCCGGCTTATAAGCCAATTGGAAAAAAAAACTTGGGGGCTTGCTACCCAGGTTAAAGGTACCAAAGAGAGTCTGTTGCAAAAGCACAACTCAAACATAGGTGCCCCTTGAGCACAGCTCAAAAATATTACTTGGGGGCTCCTTGATTCTAAAGAACAAAGAGTTTGTATAACCCTTGTAATAGGCTTAAAAGCCAGGCTTGGAAGCCAGGTGTATTCACCTAAAACCCCGGGTTATCCTGCCTTTTTAAGTAAGCCACTCCGCCCAGGTATTCCTGGAATGACCCGCCGAACGTTTGACAAGTCAATCTTATGCAGACCCTGAACTTGTCAAAGTTAAAACGACGATTGGTTATGTGAGGTCCATCTTATAAGGTTTGTAAAACGGTTTAACTCAGTGGCCTGTGCAGCCCGTGAAAGCACTCGATTTTTGGCCTGGCAGCCCATGAAAAGCCTCGTTTTTCGTTTGTCTTTTATTTTTGACAATTTTTTTTGAGGTTTATCGAATGAGGCTTATAAAGTTTTATTATCATAATTCACCGGTGTTTATTAACCCGGCTTGGCTTTCGACTATAAGTCGTTAGTACATGATAAGTTAAAATCTGGTGTTTATTAACCCGGCCTGGCTTTCGACTATAAGTCGCCAGTATGAGATAAGATAATTATCCGGTGTTTATTAACCCGGTCTGGTTTTGGACGTTAAATCGCCAGTATATATTAGAATTGCGCCATTGGGATCATGCGCTTATAAATCATTGGATTATATTATTCAAATCTTTAATAGCCAACATGGCTGGATTTTTATTATGGTTATCAATAACCAGTATTATGATTGAGGTTTTCAAAGTCGCTTTAGCGCAATGGATATTATTCTACAATAGAAGGAATAGTCCCGAGTTGCTGCAGGCTTACGACCCGGCACTTGGGGGCTACATTATTCAAGTTGAGATTACATCAAATATGCAAGTCCCATGTCACTGCCAGCATGCACCATAGCACTTGGGGGCTAATGCAAAGTCATTTTTTGCTCACCTCATTGAAGACCCGACTCATCACATCGTAATGAGCCGGCCCTTGGGGGCTACACTGGTTGAAGTTTTATAAGCATAAAGCAATTACAAGTCCCAGGTTGCTGCAAGCATGACAACCCGGCACTTGGGGGCAACATATGTGGAATACTCAGTTTGTGACTAATGATTGAGATGAACAACACGGATTTCTTCAAGATTGTGACATTCATACTGAAGCAAGTCTTAAGCTGTTGCTACGCTACCTTCTTAAGACTTGGGGGCTACAAGTGATAGGCATATAAGAGGTATATTTTCAAGCTTGATGTTAACTACAATTATGACCCGGTGCCATCAATATTTATAAACCGGCAAATTTGGCAATGATAAACCGGCAAGTTCTACATTCTTAAACCGGCTGAAGATCAGATGAGTATTTCAAAGACCAATATTTTTGTTAAGCATTGGGAGCTGAGTCAAATGAATTATTCTTCACAATATTTCTCTGTGACAAACCAATGTCAGCAAATTGGTTATGAAGCTGGCCTGTTGACCCGGATTTTCTAGAAGAAGGAAATGACAAGGACTTAAGGATGATCAGGATCAGTTTAACATGGATAAATCCAAATTAAACTGGGGGCTAATGTCGGGGATATACCCCGCGGTATGACCCGGCCGGAGTCATAACCTGGCCGGCAGACAGTTAAGACAGACAGTTAAGACAGACAGTTAAGGCAGACAGTTAAGACAGACGGTTAAGGCAGACGGTTAAGGCATACAGTTAAGACAGACACTTAAGGCAGACAGTTAAGGCAGACAGTTAAGTCAGATGATAAACCAGATGGTAAGCCGGACATTAGGTAAACCAGATGGTAAACCGGCGGGCAGTCATAACCTAGCAGACAGAGTCACCTGGGGGTAATAAACCCGATGACGTTAAGAAGCCCATGATGAGACGTTAGAGTAGGTTAAGTCCCAATCCGAGTTGGACTCTATATGGAACCTGCCCCTTCAACTTATATAAGGAGAGGCAGGGCACCCCAAGAGGGGGGGGGGGGGGAAGAAGAAGCTTAGGGCTAGACATAACTAGGAGAGCCGGTTTACGGCGACTCCCTCGTGATGATAATGAGACCTAGCCACAAACAGCATGTAGGGTTGTTACCGGATGATGTTTCCCGGGGCCCGAAGCTGTCTAAACCCTTGTCTTGTGTCGTGTTTCTCGATTCCGCTCAACCCCTCTCAAGCTACCACATAGATGCGTTGGTCTCACGATTAAGTCCTCACACTAGGACATCTGCCGTGACTATTCCACGACAGCATCCTTGGCCCTCGAGGCACTATCTGAGGCCCTAGCGGCCGAGGAGCTAATCACTCTGCGTTCCACAGTGGACAAAGATGATATAATCCTCGATAAGAGGCCCAAGTCCACTTCTTTCAAACCAGCAGACAAAATAATAAAATTTCAAGTGCACCCGACGGATCCCAACAAGACAGCCTCCATTGGAGCACAGCTAGATCCAATGATCGACGCCGCACTAAGAACGTTCCTGCGCAAAAATTGGGATATCTTCGCCTGGCACCCTTCGGACATGCCCGGGATCCCACGCAGACTGGCCGAACATAGCCTCAATATTATAAAGGGGTTCAAACCAGTCAAGCAAATGTTGCAGCGATTCTCCGAACCCAAACGACAAGCTATGGGGGAGGAGCTAGCTAAACTTCTTGAAGCAGGGTTCATCAGGGAGATCAAACACCCGGACTGGCTAGCAAACCTGGTCATGGTACCGAAGAAGGATAAATCCTGGCGCCTTTGTGTCGATTTCAAAGACCTCAATAAAGCCTGCCCTAAGGACCCCTTCTCGCTGCCCCGCATTGACCAAATCATTGACGCGACTGCAGGACACGATTCACTGTGTTTCCTCGACGCATACTCCGGATACCATCAAATTAAAATGAAGGAGTCCGACCAGCCCGCAACGGTATTCATTACCCCGTACGGGCCTTTTTGCTTTAACACCATGCCATTCGGACTCAAAAATGCTAGCGCCACTTACCAACACATGATTCAAACATGTCTGGAGAAACAAATTGGCAAGACAGTGGAGGCATACGTAGATGATGTAGTCATCAAGACTAAACATGTCGAATCATTGGTGGACAATCTACGCCTCACATTCGATAACCTCCAAACATATGACATACGGCCCAATCCGGAAAAATGTGTCTTCGGCGTTCCAGCCGGAAAGCTACTCGGGTTCATTGTTTCCAATAGAGGAGTCGAAGCAAACCTGGCCAAAATCCAAGCCTTGTCACAATTTGCAACCCCAACAGACCTAAAGCAGGTCCAAAAACTAGCTGGGTGCGTGGCAGCTTTGAGCCGCTTTATCTCCAGATTGGGAGAAAAGGCACTGCCACTTTATTGCCTACTCCGACGAACCGATCACTTCGAGTGGACGGATGCGGCAACGGCCAGATTGGAAGAAATAAAAACTCTGTTAGCGAGCAACCCAATCCTCGCCGCACCAAACATCGGCGAACCTATGTTGCTCTACATATCTGCAACTCACCAGGTGGTGAGCGCGGTGCTCGTCGTCGAACGAGAGGAAGAGGGACATAAATTCCCACTCCAAAAACCAGTATACTATGTATCGACGGTCCTTACACCGTGCAAATCTCGATACCCCCACTACCAAAGGCTAGCGTATGCGGTCTTCATGGCATCCCGGAAGCTGCGGCACTACTTTCAAGAGTGTCCGATCACGGTGGCATCCGAAGTACCACTCAATGATATCATAAATAATCGGAACGCCACCAGCCGCATAGCCAAATGGGCCATCAAGCTCTTACCATTTGAAATAACATACAAACCACGCTGAGCTATTAAATCTCAGGTGTTGGCCGACTTCGTCGCCGAATGGACGAAAGCCGAACTCCCTAAAGAATACAGCACATACTCCAACTGGGTAATGTACTTCGACGGCTCTAAAATGTTAGCCGGGCTGGGAGCCGGTGTCATCTTAACCTCCCCTACTGGGGATGCAGTCCGCTATGTATTGCAAATAATGTACACGGTCTCCAACAATGCAGCCAAATACGAGGCACTACTGCACGGTCTCCGGATAGCTGTTTCTATGGGCATTCAACGCCTAGAGGTGCGTGGGGATTCGAACCTCACAATATCCCAAATAAATGGAGATTTCGATGCAAAAGATCCAAAGATGACGGCATACCATGATGCCGTACTCAAAATATCAGCTCGGTTTGAGGGGCTCGAGTTTCATCACGTCGCTCGAGACAGTAATCAGGCAGCGGACATCCTTGCTCCAATGGGCGCTAAATGCGACCCCATCCCACCTAACACCTTTGTGGAAAGGCTCTTCAAGCCATCTGTGGTGTGGCAGGACGAGAGCGGCAACACTCGTCTGGGGCCGATCATACCCCCAGATGCCGAACACACTTCTGATATCATCGGGGGCTCGGGCACCGAAATGACACCTTCCGCCCATGTAATCATGGCTGTCATTGCTCCATGGACCGAACCCTTCCTGGCCTACCTTAATAGGCGGGAGCTCCCTGAGGACCATAATGAGGCCCGTCGCATAGTTCGACGCTCGAAAGCCTACAAGGTTCATGAAGGAGAGCTCTACAAGAAAAGTACTACTGGAGTTCTTCAAAGATGTATCTCCGAAGAGGAGGGACGGCAGCTCTTGGCCGAAATACATGCTGGTCTCGGTGGCCATCACATCGCCGCTCGGGCCCTCATAAGTAAAGCCTTCCGTACAGGTTTCTTTTGGCTTACGGCCCGAGCAGATGCACAGGCTCTTGTACAGCACTGTGTCGGATGCCAGCTTTTTGCCAATCAAAGTCACATGCCGCCCACCGCCTTAAAAACAATCCCCATTACTTGGCCTTTTGCGGTCTGGGGGCTGGATATGGTCGGACCCCTTAAAGGGGGAAGCCACAAGAAGAAATATTTGCTGGTTATGGTGGACAAATTCACTAAGTGGATAGAGGCCAAACCAGTAAAAACAGCTGAAGCTGGACCGGTGATCGACTTTATATCCGGCGTTGTACACCGTTATGGTGTCCCTCACAGTATCATTACTGATAATGGCTCTAACTTCACAGCCGAAGTGGTGAAAACTTGGTGTGCTAACTTGGGCATCAAGCTCGATTACGCCTCCGTATATCACCCTCAAACAAATGGCCAGGTCGAACGGGCTAATGGCCTGATAATGAGCGGCATCAAACCCAGATTAGTGCGATCCCTACGGGAGTCAGATAAGCACTGGGTCAAGGAACTCGATTCCGTACTCTGGGGACTGCGGACCACCCCCAATCGCACGATCGGATACACCCCCTTTTTTATGGTGTACGGCGCAGAGGCTGTTTTGCCCTGCGATATTATTCATGACTCACCTCGAGTGAGCATGTATGAAGAGAGAGAAGCCGAGCTCGATCGGCAGGACGACCTAGATGCCCTAGAGGAGGAGCGCGATGTTGCAAAGGCCCGTTCTGCATTCTATCAACAACAGGCCCGGAGATATCAAAGCAGGGAAGTGCGGGCAAAGACTTATAATGTCGGTGAACTCGTTTTACGCCTCCCAGAGAAGAAAAAGGACAAGCTCAAACCAAAATGGGAGGGTCGTTTCATTATCGATGAAGTTCTCACTGGAGGAGCTTACCACCTTCGTAATGCATCGGATAACCGCTTAGAGCCAAATCCATGGAACGCTGCTCGGCTCCGAAGATTCTACGCATAAAGTTCGGCCATACTTCTATTTTGTCCCCTTTTTCTCCTCTTCATTTTGTTTTTTTCTTGTTTTTTCGTTTTTATACGATTTCCAGGAAGTGTTTGGATAAGCCGAACACTTGAGGGGTACACATCCTTAAATGTACATACTCCACCATAACCGGGGGCTTCTTTAACCGAAGCTTAGTATTATTTCGAGCCTGGAGCTCAAAATATAAATGTCGTTTGCTCATATACACCCTTTTTGCCATTTATATGCACCTCTATGACTTAGGTTTTTGCCAAGCTGGGTTGCCTTGCTCCTGTGTTTATGCCCTACGTTCCCGATTGTTCGGCTAGGGCGTAAAGGGAGCACCTCTGCGATTGTTACAACCGGGTTACCGGACATGTACCTCAGACGGGTGAAGCCGAAAGCTAGCGTTCTTAAGAGAATAGGTGGTCGGCAATCAAACGACGGATTGTTACATTCTTGTAACCACTCCAAATACTGTGGGATAGTTTTTCCGTATAACGGACCAAAGCCCCGGCACGCATAATTACTGCCTGCCAACCCAAGGAAAGGAACCCTTAACGGAACTATTTTCCTTGGAAGATGTTTCTTACATATGTAATATAACATACATCCTGAACTACAATTTTTTTTCTGTTCGAGCACAATGACTGGGTTGCCTGGTTTCCGGACATAGTGAATGTTTCTTTTCATTCTTAATAGTGTCCGGAAACACTCCACCATTTTGGTCCGGAGGTTAAAGCCGAAAGCCTGCGATGACAAAACTTTTCACATGTTCGGATAAAGGCACAGGTTGATCATAACGTACTCTAATACATTTGCATCAAATACCTATTCCTTATCTATTCCATCTATAAGACTGTCTAACCTACAGTCTTCCTGCGAATACTTCGCAGCTATCATTACTTGTTCATACACCAAACTCACTGGAATCTCTTTCCCGTCTGGTCCCTGTGGTCCCACTCGGGCCATATGGTTTGGATCTAGCTTGGTGAAGCGTGTTTTCACCATGGCCCAGGCTTCTCGTGCGCCCTCACGGCAGGCGGATGTCTTCCATAGCTCAAACTGGCGCCGGGCACCTTTGAACAGGTTTGCCAAGCCCTCCATACTCTCTGGAGGGGTATCGGATGGCCATAAAGCCTTCACCATACTCTTCATGGCCTTCCGGGCCCGAGCATATACCACGGACAGCTCCTTTAGCACGTCGCCTTGAAATCCGGATACTTCCTCTTCCGGCCTACCAGTTAACAGACCTGTAGCAACAGAGTCATGATATTCCGAATTATGGATTAAACATGAGCACCTAGGGAGATTCTGAATAAAAGAGGAGGACATACCGAATATGCCGCCCTTTAGTTTTTCATTTTCTCTCTGAGCGGCCGATAACTGAGCCTTAAAGCTCTCTATCTCTTTGGATTGTTTGTCCTTTTCCTCCTTGTGATTTTCTCCCTGGACGCACTCGTTGCGATCTTTTTCATCTCCGCCAGTTTGGCGGTAACAGCATTCAGCTGCATTTGGTTTGTTTTCAGCTCCTGGGCTAGCGCTATGTTCTTTTCTTTAAGGACCTGCAGGGTATATCGATCCTTAAATCGGTTTGCCTCACCGCTTCAAGTCTCGGGGGCTACTGGCATATGACTATCCAAAATTGCATAAACGCTTATCTGTATGTCCTTTGAGAACAACTGAGTGACTCCGGCAAGTCCGTCTAGAGCGGCTCGGATATATGCATCCACCGTGCTGAGTGCGGTAAACTCTTGCTCGGAAAAAGCCGGGGCACGCATGGCTTCCTTTAATCGACGGTGATTCATCACGCTCTCCACTTCGGAATTCATGACAGATACGTCGTCCGAATCCTCATGAGGATTCGGATCTGGCATTGCCTCGGTTCTCGTCCTAGTTGGCGAGTCCGGCACCGGATTGGCGGACATTCGGCTAGCAGGGCGTTTTCCCACCGTCTGCCGTGTGTTTCTCCTGACGTCAAAGATAAGAAGGAGACCTTAAGCAATCCGGACTCATGCCTAGGCATGTATTAAGCGGACATACCTCTTGGAAGACTGTGGTGTTTCTGCAGCACTCCCTGTCCCCTTTCGTTTTGAACGGCTGCCCTCTGTAGGGGCCGCCCTCGAGGAAGTACGGTCTGTCGAACACCGATCCTGTTAAAATTTTGGAACGGTATAATAAGCAAAAGTGCAGATAAGGGTTTCCTTTCAAGAGCCCTCCGTATACTTACGATGCAGAAGGGATAGAGGCGGGGGTAGTCGGCGGTGATAGTCACTCTTAAGCCGTCAAGGCTCGCTTGATAGAATACTCCGTCATCGAACTCTATGTGTATGTCCGGATCCTCGTGAAGGCCAGGGTCTCCATCGCGGCTATGATCCTCTGGCTGTGGAGCGGGACAGCGGACGTCCTCGATCATCTTCCTCCATGACTGTTTTTGGTAACAAAGGGCAAAGGTGATTAGTATCTGTGATAGCAATAAGGCAGCACAGACAATCGAAATCTTACCCATTCTACGGGGTTGTACATGGAATAGGCATCCCGGCAGTTTAAGCGGAGGAAGTCTTCTTTCTCACCCTTATACAGATCGGCCAGGATTGTGGCCAGTTCGGCAGGGCTATCCGGACCCTTTCGTCTATAACGGGAAGCGTCATCTTCTCCATTATAACACCATAAGGGAGTTACTCTGGATTGGAGAGGCTGGACGCACCTCTTTATTGCAATAGCCATAACCTCGACTATTGAGAGCTTGGTATGGGCCAGTAACCTAATCTTATTAACCAACCTTTTTATTTCCGCACTGTCTTCCTCCTTGGGACTTTGGGGATGCCAGTTGAGACGCTTCTTTAAAGGAGCACTGGAAAATTTGGGAAGGCCGCGCCGAACTGTGTCTGGCAGTGGGACGTCGTCCATATAAAACCATTCCGAAGACCACTGTGGGTATACCTCCTTGGGAGTTCCTATGAGGTATCCGGATCCGGCTATACGCCATACTTCGGCACCGCCCACTTCAAAAATAGAGCCTCCCCGATGACGGGGAATAAGGCAAAAGAACTTCCTCCATAGTTCAAAATGGGCCTCGATGCCTAAGAACAGTTCGCAGAGGGCAACAAAACCTAAGATGTGCAGAATCGAACCTGGGGTAAGGTTGTGCAGTTGGATGCCATAAAATTCCAATAGGCCCCTGAGAAAGGGGTGGATTGGAAATCCTAGGCCCCGCAGCAGAAAGGGGATGAAGCACACCCTCTCATCCTTGTTGGGGTTGGGGAAATTCTCAGCCATCACATCATTGCCAATTGAGGCCAATCTCGCTTGAACGAGGACTAGATCCGTGAGGGGAAGGTAGCCCTGTGTCTGGAGTCGACTCAGCTGAAGATGAGGTACAGAACAACTCTGCAATCACCCTCTTGAGGGCCATGAGGGCGCGAAGATGAGCCTAGAGCACTGGCCATGCTGGAAAGCTTTGTTTGCAGCTAATCTTGACGGTCTTTCTTTTGCGCGATATAAGATGGCATTTGGGGATCTAGCTCTCCTTATATAGATGCCGTCCGAACGTGGTGAGGGGCTTATTTGCAAAAAATTACAGACCATTCGTATTCGCCCGGCGCGCGGAAATCGAAGCGACCACAGAAAAGCATCATAAAGGCGGCACATCGAGGTCAAAACCGGACTGTCGTCAATCCAAAGTACAAATGAAGAACCCGCCATGCAAAGCGGAAGACATAAGCCGGATAGTATGTCGTCATTGAAGGCAAGATCGGGGGCTACTGAGGGAGTCCCAGATTAAGGGGGTCCTCGGACGTCCGGGTAATGTGACATGGGCCGGACTGATGGGCCATGAAGATATAAGATAGAAGGCCTTTCCCCTGTCTGGATGGGACTCTCCTTTGCGTGGATGGCAAGATTGGCATTCGCGTGTGTAATTTCCTTCCTCTGTAAACCGACTCTGTACAACGCTAGCCCCCTCCGGTGTCTATATAAACCGGAGGGGTTTAGTCCGTAGAGGCCATCATAACTCCCATAGGCTAGACATCTAGGGTTTAGCCATCACAATCTCAAGGTAGATCAACTCTTGTAATCCCCATACTCATCAAATACAATCAAGCAGGACGTAGGGTTTTACCTCCATTAAGAGGGCCCGAACCTGGGTAAACATCGTGTTCCCTTTGTCCCTTGTTACCTTCGATCCTCAGACGCACAGTTCGGGACCCCCCTACCTGAGATCAGCCGGTTTCGACACCGACAGTTGCCCCGGAGACAAGTCTCAAGACCACCTCTGCAGGCTTGCCGGGGACGCCAAGGGCGGCCTACCCCGCCAAGGCTCCACTACTCCACCTCACAGCGACGCAAGTCATTGATCGATGCGGTGTCAAACCCCCAAGTGACTAAGTGGCTGTTATTTGACACATGGCAGCCACTTCCAGTGGAAATTACCTCCAAATGACACCCGTCCAGAGACGTGTCAAGCAGACAGACGAGAAGGTGGCCAAGCGACCCGGCAAGGCTTGCCGGGCATGCCACAATGTGACACTAAGCGACGCATTTAATGCGCTCTGCTCTGTCTGCAGAGTTAGGTATGATAGCACTGTTCGCTATCTAATCAGTACACAATGACTGATTTGCCACTGTGGTGACCCCTTGATCTATAAAAGGAGGGCCATGGCAACCATAGAAAGGATTCGGACCCCTTTATGTTCATACGCGCGTAGCTCTCTCGTCCCCAGGCATCCTTGCCGGGAAAGAGCACTGCGTTTCCACCACAATCCACCATCAATCCACCATAGCAGGAGTAGGGTTTTACGCCTCGCGGCGGCCCGAACCTGGGTAAAAACTGCCTGTGTGATCTCTGCCGTGCTGTGCTATGCTCTCCGCTCTTTGTGCAATGTGCTCATCCGCCTTGCCGAAACCACAAGGGGCTGATGGCCCCATAGGTGGCCATGGTTTCCCATGACAGCCTCCAAATCTGATGGGTCCCAGCTAGTAGGGGGAATCATTTTTTTGCGCGTAACAAGGTGGCATTTCCTTGCGTGCGAAGATGTAGTTGGTGGGTCCCAGCTATCAGCGAGTGGAAACTTTTTTTCACGTAATAAGGAGTCACTTGCTTGCGTGCGAAGATGTCGCTGGTGGGTCATACCTGTCAGGCGGAGAAATCATTTGTTTTCGCATAATAAGGAGGCAATTGCTTGCGTGCGGCCATGGACCATGTGGGTCCCTACTGTTAGCAACTCCACGTACATCCCGCTTCCAATGGCTGTCATTTGTTGACAAAGTTGACCACGCCACCTCGAGAAAACCAACACGGTGGATGACGGTGAGGCCTAGGAAGGGAACAACCCACAGCCAGCAAAGACGCAGCAGTGGATGCCCACGCGGAGGGGAGTACGAGGGTTCACTTGTACAGCTGTGGTGTGAGGCTGCCTGATATGTCTTCGTCATATCTATAATTTTGATTGTTCCATGCCAATATTATTGAACTTTTACATATTTTTTGGCAACAATTTATATGATTTATTTGGACTAACCTATTGATCCAGTGCCCAGTGCCAGTTCCTGTTTGTTGCATGCTTTTGTTTCACAAAAAATCCATATCAAACGAAGTCACAATGCAATAAAAATTTACGGAGAATTATTTTGGAATATTTGTGAATTTTGAGAGGTGGAATCAAAGTAAACGGAGGCCCACGGCCTCCACAACCCACCAGGGCACGCCGGGCACCCCCTGGCGCGCCCAGGTGTCTTGTGCCCTCCCCGTAAATCGGATGGGGCCCTTCTTCGGGCGCAAGAAAGCTAATTTATGGAAAAAAATCGTGTAAAAATTTCAGCCCAATCGGAGGTACGGATCTCCGGGAATTTAAGAAATGGTGAAGGACCAGATCTGGGGAATGCGAAACAGAAGAGAACAGAGAGATAGATCCAATCTCGGATGGGATCTCGCCCCTCCGCCGCCATGGAGGCCATGTACCAGAGGGGGAACCCTCCTCACATCTAGGGAGGAGGCCAAGGAAGAAGAATAAGGAGGGGGGCTCTCTCCCCCTCTCTCCCGGTGGCGCCGGAGTGCCGCCGGGGCTAGGATCATGACACCGATCTACATCAACAACCTTGCTACCGTCAACACCAACTTTCTCCCCCTCTATGCAGAGGTGAAACACCTCTTTTCCCCGCTATAATCTCTACTTAAACATGGTGCTCAACACTATATATTATTATCCAATGATATGTGGTTATCCTATGATGTTTGAGTAGATCTGTTTTGTCCTATGGGCTGTTCGGTGAAATTGCTATGATTGGTTTAAATTGCTTGTGATTATGTTGTTGTCCTATGGTGCCCATCATATGAGCGCGTGCGTGGATCACACCACAGGGTTAGTTGTATGTTGATAGGACTATGTATTGGAGGGCAAGGGATGACAACAGCTTCAGCCTAGCATAGACATTGATGCATACAGGATTGAAGGGGGACCAATATATATTAAGGCTATGGTTGGGTTTTACCTTAATGAACGACAGTAGTTGTGGATGCTTGCTGGAGTTCCAATCATAAGTGCATAGAATTCCAAGTAAGGAATGACATGCTAGCAGTGGCCTCTCCAACATAAAAACTTTCTATCGGTCTAGTAACGTAGTCGGTTGCCTAGGGACAAATCATTCTTTTGTGTTACAAAAAGCTTGCTACTACACTACTATATTTTTTATCTTGCAATTTATTTCAAGTTTTATTCTCGCTAAGTACTTCTAGTTTTATTCTTGTTCTAGATAAAGCAAACGTTAAGTGTGTGTAGAGTTGTATCGGCGGTCGATAGAACTTGAGGGAATATTTGTTCTACCTTTAGCTCCTTGTTGGGTTCGACACTCTTACTTATCAAAAAAGGCTACAAATGATCCCCTATACTTGTGGGTTATCAAGACCTTCTTCTGGCGCCGTTGCCGGGGAGCAATAGCGTGGGGTGAATATTCTTGTGTGTGCTTGTTTTGCTTTATCACTAAGTAGTTTTTATTTTGTTCTTGTTTTCTATCTTTAGTTATGGGTAGGAAACATAAAATACCAAAAAAATTAGTTGTACCTACTGAACCAATGGTTGAAGAACCACCCAAAATCTATCACACTACTGAAGCTTTTTACTTGGATCATCTTTGATCCCTATGTGCTCGTGCTAAAACCCCAACTAGCTTAGTTGAGGGAAAATCTTTAGATGAGCATGCTTGTTATGTGCGACACCGCTTATCTCAAAAAGGGAAACTTTTATGGCATCATATTAATACTTTGCAGTGCTATGCTTGGAATTTATATGAAATATATGATTATACTTGTTGTTCTGAAGACCCTAAGAAACACCTTCCCTATCAATGTGAGTTTAGTGATAATGGAATTTTATCCTCTTATGCTAAGGGTGTTTATAATTATTATGATGTTGAAGAAATTGAAGAAATTGTTGCTTTTAAGGGTGCTTTTGAAATTGCTTCTTTGATTGAAAAGTATGATGCTACTCTTTACAAATATGAAAGTTTTGACATACTTAAATATTGCTATGATAACTACGCTTCCAATGCTTATATTAAATCATATATTGAGCACTTCTCTGCTGTCCAAGAAGAGACTAATATTTTGCAGGAGTCTATGAAAGAAGAAATTGATGATACTGTGAGCTCATTGGATGAAAAAGATGATGAGGAGAGCGAAGAACAAAAGGAGGAAGAGCAGATTAGCTACCCGTGCCCACCTTCTAATGAGAGTAACTCTTCAGCTCATACATTGTTTAATGTCCCTTCGTTCTTACCGAAGGATGAATGCTATGATGATTGCTATGATCCCGTTGATTCATTTGAAATATCCCTTTTTAATGAACTTGATGCTTGCTATGCTTGTGGCCAAGATGCCAATATGGATTATGCTTATGGAGATGAACTTGCTATAGTTCCTTATGTTAAGAATGAAATTATTGCTATTGCACCCACACATGATAGTCCTATTATCTTTTTGAATTCTCCCAACTACACTATATCGGAGAAGTTTGCACTTATTAAGGATTACATTGATGGGTTGCCTTTTACCGTTGCACATGATGATTTTGATGAATATAATATGCATGTGCTTGCTGCCCCTACTTGCAATTATTATGAGAGAGGAACTACATCTCCACCTCTCTATGTTTCCAACACGATAAAATTGCAAGAAACTGCTTATGCTATGTATTGGCCTTTACATGATGTGCATGAATTGCTCTTTTATGACATGCTGATTCATAGGAAGAGAGTTAGACTTCGTCATTGCATGATTTATGTTGCTTTGTGCTCACTACTAAATTACAAATCATTGCTAGTTAAAATTGGCTTCGATATACCTTGGGATCCGGGTGGATCCATTACTTGAGCACTTTATACCTAGCTTAATGGCTTTAAAGAAAGCACTGCCAGGGAGACAACCCGAGATATATTGCCATGCACTTCCACCATATAGATGACTTGAGCATTCACTTTCATATTGCTTTGCATGATCGTAAGACAGCTAGGACGATATTTTCATGGCTTGTCCATTTTTCGATATCTTTGCTATGCTAGATCATTGCACATCTTGGTACATTGCCAGAAGCATTCATATAGAGTCATACTATGTTCTAGGTATCGAGTTGTAATTTTTATTTCTTTTGAGTTATAAGTAAAAGAAGTGTGATGATCATCATTATTCATTATTAGAGCATGTCCCAGTGAGGAAAGGATGATGGAGACTATGATTCCCCCACAAGTCGGGATGAGGCTCTAGACAAATATAAAAAAATAAAAAAAAGGAAAAAAATGAAAAAAAGTGAGGCCAAAGGAGCCCAAGAAAAAAAAAGAGAAAGAAAAAAATGAGAGAAAAGAAAGAAGGGGCATGCAAATACCACACTTGTGCTTCAAAGTAGCACCATGTTTTTCGTATAGAGAGTCTCCTATGTTGTCACTTTCATATACTAGTGGGAATTTCTCATAGTAGAGTTTCATGCATACCCACTTAGTTTCATGTTGAGCTTTCATACACTTATAGCTCTTAGTGCATCCGTTGCATGGCAATCCCTACTCCTCGCATTGATATCGATTGATGGACATCTCCATAGCCCATTAAATTGTCTAGTTTATGTGAGACTTTCTCCCTTCTTTTGCCTACTACCACTGCATTCTATTCCACCCATAGTGCTATATCCATGGCTTGCGCTCATGTATTGCTTGAGAGTGAAAATGTTGAAGCGCGTTAAAAAGTATGAACCAATTGCTTGGCTGACACCGGGGTAGTACATGATTTATACTTTGTGTTAAGAAGACAGAGCATGACAAGGCTATATGATTTTGTAGGGATAACGTACTTTAGCATTTGATATTTTGAAAGACATGATTGTTTGTTGGGATGCTCGAGTATTGATGTCTTTATGTCAAATTATAGATGATTGCTTTGAATCACTCATGTCTTAATATTCATGCCATGATTAGATATATGATCAAGATTATGCTAGGTAGCATTCCACATCAAAAATTATCTTTTTTACCATTTACCTACTCGAGGACGAGCAGGAATTAAGCTTGGGGATGCTGATACGTCTCCATCGTATCTATAAGTTTTGATTGTTCCATGCCAATATTATTCAACTTTTACATATTTTTGGCAACAATTTATATGATTTATTTGGACTAACCTATTGATCTAGTGCCCAGTGCCAGTTCCTGTTTGTTGCATGTTTTTGTTTCACAGAAAATCTATATCAAACGAAGTCCAAATGGAATAAAAATTTACGAAGAAATAGTTTGGAATATTTGTGAATTTTGGGAGGTGGAATCAACGTAAACGGAGTCCAACGGCCTCCACAACCCACCAGGGCGCGCCGGGCACCCCCTGGCGCGCCCATGTGTCTTGTGCCCTCCCCGTTAGTCAGTTGGGGCCCTTATTCGGGCGCAAGAAAGCTAATTTATGGAAAAAATCGTGTAAAAATTTCAGCGCAATCGGAGTTACGGATCTCCAGGAATTTAAGAAACAGTGAAGGGCCAGATCTGGGGAATACGAAACAGAAGAGAACAGAGAGACAGATCCAATCTCGAAGGTGCTCTCGCCCCTCTGCCACCATGGAGGCCATGGACCAAAGGGGGAATCCTCCTCACATCTAGGTAGGAGGCCAAGGAAGAAGAAGAAGGAGGGGGGCTCTCTCCCCCTCTCTCCCGGTGGCGTCGGAGTGCCGCCGGGGGTAGGATCGTGACGGCGATCTACATCAACAAACTTGCTACCGTCAACACCAACTTTCTTCCCCTCTATGAAGCAGTGTAACACCTCTTTTCCCGCTGTAATCTCTACTTAAACATGGTGCTCAACACTATATATCATTATCCAATGATATGTGGTTATTCTATGATGTTTGAGTAGATCTATTTTGTCCTATGGGCTGTTCGGTGAAATTGCTATAATTGGTTTAAATTGCTTGTGATTATGTTGCTGTCCTTTGGTGCCCATCTTATGAGCGCGCGCGTGGATCACACCATAGGGTTAGTTGTATGTTGATAGGACTATGTATTGGAGGGCAAGGGATGACAACAGCTTCAGCCTAGCATAGAAATTGATGCATACGGGATTGAAGGGGGACCAATATATCTTAAGGCTATGGTTGGGTTTAACCTTAATGAACGACAGTAGTTGCGGATACTTGCTGGAGTTCCAATCATAAGTGCATAGAATTCCAAGTAAGGGATGACATGCTAGCAGTGCCCTCTCCCACATAAAAACTTGCTATCGGTCTAGTAACATAGTCGGTTGCCTAGGGACAAATCATTCTTTTATGTTACAAAAAGCTTGCTACTACACTACTATATTTTTATCTTGCAATTTATTTCAAGTTTTATTCTCGCTAAGTACTTCTAGTTTTATTCTTGTTCTAGATAAAGCAAACGTTAAGTGTGCGTAGAGTTGTATTGGCGGTCGATAGAACTTGAGGGAATATTTGTTCTACCTTTAGCTCCTCGTTGGGTTCGACACTCTTACTTATCGAAAAAGGCTACAAACGATCCCCTACACTTGTGGGTTATCACTGCCGTCGCCGGAGAATAATAGGTGTTGGTGAGTACAGGAATGGCTTGGACGGCGATGGGAGAAGGGTGGGCCGGTGAGGCCTGCGTCGTCGCACAGCCGGCCACGGGAGGCCGCCGGCGGTAGTTTGTGCCGCTGAAGCAAGAATATCCGAGATTGAAGAAGCACGGTAGCCATTGGATGAACATCCAATGGCCGCTGCTGTCGTGTGTTGACAATAAGGTGAAAAAGCCTTGCGTACGCGTCAACTTTGTTTTTTTACGGCTGCGTACGCGTGAACTTAGTAGGCCCGCAAGTGATCATCATATCTGTGTGGCAGAGAGCATATAGCCCATTTGTGATTTCTAATAATTTACAGCCCATTTCTTAATTCTAATGGAATTTACTGCAACCCATTTACTATTTGTTAACATTACAGCCCATTTTTCGAGCCAGGATAACAGTTTATAATTTCAACCAAATTTCCCACAATTTGATGGGATCCTATATATTATTTATCCTGAAATTTCGAGCCATATTAAATCTAATTTCAAATTAAATTTATATTAGGTAAAATTTCATCAAAATTTTGGGCGCAACAATTAATGAATGTAAAATTTTAAAAATCCAAAAAAATGCAATGCGGGAGCTCCCGGCCCTATGACGAGGTTCCGTAAAAAAAATCCACAAAAATATAATACTGAAACTAATTACATTATTTATAATTAAAACCTATTTATTATTTTTAAACCCATTTTCTTGGCAAGCCTAATGCATCCCTCATAGGAAAGATTTCTTGCCCAGCGGGACGGAGAATAACAAGTTGGCCTGGGTTGGGTATTCCTCAAAAAAAGTATAGCTGGGCCTGGGCAAGCCATTTTCACCTTGAAAAATGAATATCTGGGCTGGATATTTGATCGACATAAAATAATAGCCTGGGCTAGATGGGCCACAGCCCGCCCAGTTGATACCCTGTTCCTCTGAACAACAAAAACATCACTCAAGAAAAACTCTGCTCACACCTCAAAAAACAAATACTGCTCGAGCTGCTGGGTCCCAGCTATCGGCCGCTCCTTGTGCAATTCTCTCCTTTATTGACTATATAGGTTGACAATTGTGTGGGACCGTGATGTCAGGGAACCAGGAGGAAGCAATTATATATAATAGTTGTAATAAGGAGACACTTGCATACGTACGGCTATGGCCCTGGTGGGTCCGTACTGTCAACCTCTCCATGTAAAGTCATCCCCTGATTCCTCATGTTCGTTGACCATATTGACAACACGAGATGGCGGCGCCATGGCGAGCGTAACAACTCAAAGAACGATGGAGAAGGCCTCGCGGGACATACGGATGTTCTGATACAGCGCCCGCTGCTCATCCAGGAAGCCAGGATCATCGGCCAGCATGTCTGCAACGGCATTATCGTTCGCCTGTTAGCCGGTGATTTGTCCCTCCACGTGCCGGCGCTCGTTGAGGAGACGGAGGTTGTAGCACTACTCCTCCTGTGCTTGCCGGAACACCGAGACCGGTGGTGCTGGTAGCTCTTCCACCATTACGGCGTCGAAGTGCGGCCGCACCTGCTATATGGTGAACACGACATGAACCGGCGTGGGCGGTGGCGCCGGCTCCTGGTCGGAAGCCTCGTCCATCGTCTGGTCCTGGTCATTGAGCTCAGCGAGCTCACTGGCAAAGAAGACGGGATTAATCAGAAAAAAGAAAAAGAAAAGGACGGGATTAGAACGGAAAACCTGTACTGTGTAGCAGCTTACTGCATCTACAGCTGGACACTGACCGATGAAGCCTCAAATTTTCTCATCTGCATCCGCTCATACTAGAAGTCTTACATCCATCGGAGCCGGCTGCTGGTCCTCTCCCTCCTCCTCCGCCAGCTCCTCCTCCTCCGGCTCCGGCGAGTCCGGAGGCAGCCCTGCAGCGATGAGGGCGGCACGCCTCGCCAGGATCTCCTACTCGATCTGGTACCAATACTCTGGCATGAGCATAGCGTAGGTGTTATCTTCTCGGCCCTTGCATATTTGGGCTGTATATGAGGGGTGCCGGTCAGCCCGGGCGTTTGACACCCGTTTGAGGAGCCCGTCTAGGTCGAATTTCGTGACTGGGCCGTCGCCCTGTAGTTTGAGGTGGGTTACGGGCGTCCGGCTGATGGTCTAGTTTCTAAAAAGAAAAGGAGGCGGTAGATGCTCTTATGACTACAAGGGCGGAGAATTTAAGTTATTCCGTACATTTATATTTTATAACATAGGTTATGCATGAAACGGTAAGATTTTTTGAACACAGTACAGACGCAAGCGCTCATACATACGCGCATACACTCATCCCTATGAACGCACACACGAACACCCACCCCTATGATCACCTTTGAGAGACTGAGCCGGCATGAAACGGTAAGATGATGAGTTGGTCGGAAGATCACATGGTTTCACCTCTAGCTAGCCTACCCCAACTAGTTGTCATATAGGCTATGAATGAAACCTAAGATGATGAACTTCTTAAGCATAGAAACAACAGAAGAGGATGATCTTCTTAACATGCAAATTACTGGCATTAGATCAACATGCAAAACAATGCGAAGCATTATTCTCAGGAGGCACGGTGAACAGCTCGTGATGCCGCGTGCCACAGCATTCCAAGCTCAACTTTGTAATCAAACTTACAAGGCCTGGCATTTCATAGACAACATTCAGAACAAACTCTTAAAATACCATAGGTAAGTCAACATTCATGATTATGCATCTCATCAGAGCCAATATTTACTTCTGGAATGAACACACGAATAGGAAAAAATGATTGACGCTGCTCACGGAGAAGGGCATCCCGTTCCAAAATATCAAATGCATGTCTTCTGGTTAACATCAATGAGAAAAAATTGACAAGGTTTTCCAATTTGAAAATATCAAACGAATGTCTTCTTGCTAACATCAATGATTAAACTTTGACAAGCTTTTCCCATTCAAAATATCTAATTCCTATGATTGTGGAACGGGCGGGGTTTGTCATCAGTTTGCACATTACAATGGAACATGGAGCTGGATTAACCAGCTTATCTTTTTGTGCAGTTCCACTAAGATCAAACAATGTCTTGCGTAGCATGGTGGATTTCGTATATATATGTTGCAAGGCCTTGAAGACGTTGGCAGCTCCATTCAAGTAGATAGTCCGGTGGCTCAAGGTGATGACGAATGATTAGAGAACCATTCGATGTATTGTGCATGATGAAGTATTATGGAGGACACGAACCATTTGAACATTTTGTGTAGTTCACTGAAATCAAGCTCAGCATCCCTGTCTGCATAAATACAGAAAAAGTGTGATGAATATAATAGTGGTACTAGTTGATTAAACATAGGCTCACAAATATAATCATCTTCATTATCTTAACAAGAAAAGATAGCAATACAATAGCTTCAATTAAACATTTATTCATAACAATACAACAATATAATTGGCACAACATAACAAAGCACGACCATGTGGATGAAGGCCGATACTGACCTCGTTTGTTACAGCTGCGTCGGCCACTGACTTGGCCATACCTTTTCCTTGTGGAGTGAATTTTGCACTCCACATGCTGTTGAGTTTTCCTTGGTCTCTGCAGACTAGTCATGTCACCAACGTCTACTAATACTCTTAAAGCTTCTCGATCATTCCTTCTGTAATGTAGCGCAAACAATGGCTGCTTCTTTCTGCAAAGTGGACAGACCAACTGGACCCACTAATGCAACCGTTTGCCTAACACATTGGCTCCTATTTTGCAGTTCAACTAAAATCAAAGTCAAAATAGAACCAAGCAGAAGTTTTGATATCACTGTATGCACAAATAGGTATAAAGGAAACAATTACTGAGAAATAATGGTTGATGACTTATACTCCCAGAAGAAAAAACATCTACCTTATCTTAATGGGAAACAAAGCAGGACAGTAGCAATTCTCAAACAGTGTGATTCATTCATATTAACTGAGACATTATCTTAACAATACCTTGGTTCAACATGTATAAAGAACGACAAATCAGGAAAGTACCATTCCTAAAACAGTGTAACTGATTCATATTAAAAGAGACATTATCTTAACAATACCTTGGTTAAAGATGTAGAAAGAACTACAAAGCAGGATAGTACCATTTCTACTTTATCTTGATGGAAAACAAGTGTTGCAGTTTTGAACTAAGATTCAGTAGTTAATTCTAAGAGTGACATTGCTTAATTTTACCAATGGCATTAGATTAACAAAAAAGCATAAACAGTTGCAGGGGAGAGTGGGCGCAACAACACCATGTGCTTCCATCGACTTATAAAGGGGGTGATGCAGAGTTTTGTTGTAACAAAGAAACATACATCATGTCTAGGTTGGTCCCATTTTTGTTCACTTCATGGTAAAAGACAATAATTCAATAGCTTCAATTCAACATTTATTCAAAACACTACCAATACAAGTAGCACAGCATCTCAAATCACACTGACCTTTCATGACGCAGTCAATATCACCTGCGAATCTGCCAACATGAATAGGAAATCCAATCTCGTTTTGTGTAGTTCAACTAAATCAAGCAAAGTCGCTGGTGTGACATTTAAGTTGAACTGCACAAAACACTCTTAAAACGAAAGTGTTTCACGTAGCGAAGCAAAAGGTCAGAATAGCAACAAGTTGAATAGATATCCCTGTTTTCACAGAGGAAAAAAAGGAAACAATTACTGGCCAATAAAGGAGATGAAACATATGGCGACAAAAAGAAGCATGTACCTTATCTTGATGGAAAACAAAGTAGGACAGTAGCATTTCTAAAATGGTTGCATTGATTCATATTAACAGAGGCATTCTCTTAAAACAACATTCGTTAAAAATGTAATTTACTTTTAACAGTGGCATTGCTTCAATTTTCCAGCGGCATTCTTAGATTAACAACAAAAAAAATACTCCCTTCGTTCCTAAATATTTGTATTTTTAGAGATTTCAAATGGACTACCACATACAGATGTATATAGACATATTTCAGAGTGTAGATTCACTCATTTTGCTTCGTATGTAGTACTCACTTGTTGAAATCTCTAGAAAGACAAATATTTAGGAACGGAGGGAGTAGTTGTATGGAACATGGGACATGCCAGCACCATGTGCCTCCACACGTACAAATGGGTGATGCAGAGTATGTTGCCAAGCAGCATATATGTGTTGGTCCCATATTTGTTCTCTTTGAACCTTTTTCCTATGTGAGGGCAACAAATCTAGTCCTGCACAAACTCCGTGACCCCCCGGTTTCTTTCCTTTTTCAACAAAGAGATCAGTTCCTTGCAGATGTGTGTACCGGGTTACCCCCTTTTTCCCTTTTTGACCAACAGAGCGGCTGGATAGCCAGTCGATACTACTTTCCCTCCCTCCTTTCCTCATTGAGCCACGTCCTAGATTCATGCTCCACCCGACCCCACCCTTCTTTCCTCTTTGAACCAAGAACTAGATTCGACGGAACACACTCAAAAACTATCCACATGCAACTAGAGCAATGACGGTTGCAAAGAAAGTTATACCTTAGGGTCGTTGGGATGTGGCTAGGCGTGTGGCAGGAGGCCGGATCTGCCCACACTACATACGGCAGCAAGGAAGAAGGGGTCGGAGGCCCTCCCGCATAGGCACTGGGTGAAAGAGAACAACGCAGCCAGTAGTGGATTGCCTCCCTCGCCGAAGGCAACAGAGTGAACGCTGCACCTCCTCCCTTTCCCGGTGCGACGGGATCCGGACGGCTCCTTCACCAGCTATGAGGGGGGAGAGAGAGAGAGGCCAACACAGTCTTGTTTAGATCTGATGAAGAGGGTGAGAGATTGTGAATTGAGCAAACCCTAGCAAAGGAACGCTGAGCCTTCGGCGTGTATATATATGTAGTGCAGCGAGAGTGTGAAGAGTGCAAACCCTAGCGAACAACGCTGAGGCTCTAGCTTATATAGTACTCGTATATAGTACTAATCAAGTGGAGTGGTTTTCTTTTGCTCTCCATAATAATCGCTTTAAATTGTGTACGGAACGAAACTCTTTATTTAATGTACCAGTGAAGAAAACTACGATCAACTACCGATCCACGCGTCCTGGTCGCACTTCCTGTCGTTCACGTGCGATACACTACCCTCCGTTAAGTGAACAACCACACACGCGCAAAATTATTGAAAAGGTGTGAGAGTGTGTACAAATAAAGAAATTTAATTTCAATTATTTTGTATGTACAGTTTGCCCTCTCTCAATAATTATGGTTTGTTGTGTTCGGCCTAAACTTGGTCAAATTTTACAAAGTTTGACTTCAGTCAAATCTAATATGCAGAGTAAATAAAAACGGAGGGGTACTACCTCCATCTGGGTTTTTAGTCCACACCATATTTTTAATCAAAGTCTGACCACATATTTAGTTAAAAGCTGGACAAATAAAATTACAGGGGAGCTGAAGACAAAGTTGTGAGAAAGCTTAGAAATCAATACAAAACTTTTGCTCTTAGTACCAACGTCGATGCTTCTTCGAGGAAACATTTGGTTCATATCCAATTGTGTGATAAAGTTGCACCAACGTGAATGACTGCTGCAAGATGAACTGATGAAGGATATCGTCTTTGTGAGCAAAGAGCACTGATGGAAGATAGCCCTTTCTTCATTGAACATCGATCAGCTTCACCAGCGCATGCAACCATAAGACACAACCATGAGCATCGACAGGTCATCGTGGTGATGCATCATCGATTTTGGCATCAAGTTTGGGTCAGGCACCAATGAAGTTTGATAATCCTCACTGTGGTTTGTTTCTTCTCGGCAATCAAGCTCGAGAAAGGAAGAACCACTTGGCAGAAGACAGTGAGGAGAAAGAACAGTGGCCATCCAATTTTGTGCAGTTCCACTAAAATTGAGGAAGACATGCCCGGGTATGGAGACACGCATCGCTGTTTGCAAAAATATAAAAAAAAGCATATTTACTTAGTGTCGTTACTTTGTTTTGGCAGTGGAACAAGATTAATAGCGGCGTCTTAATTGTCAATAAGAATTAATGAAATGTACACAAAAAAATAGAAGCATCATGATTATCTTGATGTGAACTAAAGCAGGATACCTGGAAAAAAATAAAGTAAAGCAGGACAGAAGCATTTATTGACACCTCTAGATTGACAGTAGCATTACTTAAAAGGGACGTCACTTTAACATGGGCATTGCTTCATTTTACTAGTGACTAGCAAGAGGCCCATGCGTTGCACGATTCATCAAGATGCATTTATACGAGTTGTTTATCTTGTGGGAGACAAAGATGAATGATGTAAGGCCTTATCTGCAAATGTGGAGAGGGGTGAGGGTATCTTTTTGCAAAATTGCCATAGTTTGCTTTCTGTCCATCAGATATAGATCGGATGGTCTATGTTGCAGGATGGCAGGCACACCATCATCACCAACTCATTTTTTTATTAAAAAAGAGAGTAGATAAGAGATAGTTTTATATTAGCAGAAGCAATAGGAGCATGTGGACAATGACCGCACAACCACCATGTACTGTTGTCGAAAAAAAACATGTATACCAACACCGGGGCATAAACCAGGACAACTTTTAGAGTAGGTGATGTTGGACCAGCCGACGAACCCTAGCAACTTTTAGAGTACATGGGGAGCTGGGGAGTAGTGGTGGGGAGCTGGACCAGTACAATGAAGCATGAAATCCAAAAGAAGTTATACCTCAAGTGGGCGAGATGTGGCTTAGGCGGGCGGGCGGGATCTGCCCACACGACGGCAGCGAACAAGGGTGCGGAGGACCTTCATACGCGCCGGCACCGGCTCAGAGAGGACGGTGCGCATCGGCTTCCTCCATCGCCGACGGCAACAACGTCAACCCTGGACCTCCTCACCTCCCACAGCGGACAGGATCCGGCCGGATCTGTGACCACCGGTGAGGAGGGAGATAGAGTGGACACTATCATCTTGTTTAGATATGGAGAGGGTGAAAGAGCGATATGCGAGAAACCCTATCAAATAAGAGGCTATATATACAATGGAGTAAAAACATCTCTCTATAGCAGTGGTTTTAAATAGAAAACGCGCGTTCCCGGAAAAAAGAAACGAAAACTGGCGGACAAATCTTTTTTTAACGTACCAAGAAAGAAAACTCGATCAATAACATGCCCCCGCTTCCAGGTTGCACTTTGTATCGCTGTCGTGTGGTCCCCGACCCTCCATTATTAAGTGAACAAATTAAAGGGTCAAATTATTACGTATGTAAGCTGCCTCTTCGTGTACAAATGCGCTCCATTGTGAACTCGCGGGTATGTTGGAGGCAGAGTGAGTGCGTGTACATTTCTTCTTGTACGTAGTACTCCATTTATCTCACTTCATATTGTTTCCGAATCCTATGATATTCCTATCCTAGGAACAAAATGAGGCGGTACTAAGTTTGTGTGTGTGTAGAGAGAACGAGACATCGATGATGTGTACGAGTACTCGCGAGAGTCATCACTATGTGTGTGCGCACGCACACACACATAGACATGCATATCCGTGTTTACGTAAAATTCTTAGTACTTTCATCTCCATCTCTAATCATATTTGTCCAACTGGCACATTATTTACGGTATTAATTACGTAGTACATCCAGCACCTCTCGTTTGCGGCCGTCCGGACAGCTGCCACGCCCGCTCCTGACTGCCCTGGCCAACCCGAACCCTCATCATCACCCGCGCGCGCTTTCTGCCCGAAACGGTCAGTGCCGCATTCATGCCCGGCTAGAGCGGACGCGACCTCTCACTGGCGCCGGCATTGAAGCGGCGCGCCGGCCGAGAGAGCATTGCCTGCGCCGCTTCCCGGTGCACGCGACTGCTCCGCGTTCAAACGTCACCACGGGCGGCCACAACATGCATGTAAAAAGGTTCTTGGGAGTCCGTGCTACAGATAGCTGTCCTCCCCCTCCTCGTCTATCTCTTCTAGTAGTGCTAGTACTCCATGGCGCGATCCATCAACAAGCAGGCCAGAAAGTTTGACTATACTCGGTTTGCGGTGAGTGGCATACCGAGCGACGGAGCGTGTGGGTGGAGGAGGGTGAGACACGAACATGACAGACGTGATTTAAATGTTGGTTTTGCTCGATGGCGCGATCCAACGAAACGAAACATTAGTTTCCAAAAGAATACTATACTTCATGAGGGAGAAGCGTGTTCAACGAAGAGTGATGGTTTGCTTCTTCCATCCAACTAACTACCGGGTCTATGTGATTTTACGGCTCATTGGTCACTATTACTGCGGCGGTAGAGCGTCTGCACTCTTATTTATTTATTCTGTGATAAAACTAACTTTCTCCACTCTTACACCGGAGGAGTACAAAACACGGAAGCCCAGTGACTACATGGCCCACCTCCCACTATCACCATATTCCTTGGACATCGTGCGACACCGCTGGTCCTTTTTTCTTTGCGTTTAACAAACACACTGTGGTATAGTAGTGCTACATAGCAGCCCGAATGGCAAGAAAAAATACTATACACCGGAGTGTATAGACTATTTTGCCCCCGGATTTACTATGGAGGAAATGCTGGGTAGTTACGCGCATGCAAAGTACTCAATTCTCACGAACAATTACTCCTCTCTTCGTCTCTTTGGATGCAGGCTCACTAGATCTATCTGCATGCAGCTCTCTCTCTCCGGTTTTGCATGCATGCGACGTGACTCTCTCTCTCTCTTTCTCTCTCTGTGCAAGCATGCCTTAAGCATGGTTAATAATATAGCCGGTTGATGGCTGACATGTTGCCATGTCATCTATAGCCAATGTAATAGTCAACATGTATAGTAATGGTCTACAAAAAAGTACTACTCCCTCCATTCCCTTATACAAGAAAGTACTATTGCCTCGATTACTGTTAGTGGCCTTGTATATATAGATGCAAAATGTATTTTTCGTAGTGGCCAATGTAATAGTCAACATGTATAGTAATGGGCTACAAGAAAGTACTCCCTCCATCTCAGTTTACAAGTCGTGCACGTGTACCTAGGTCGTTAATTTGGGAATAGCAAACACGCTGATCTGGCAGAGAATTAAAGAAGAAAGAGAGGGTTATAGTAACATAGGTAGATACCGTATCGTGTTAAATGTTATGCTACTTTGTGTCATGCATGGAAATAAATAGGATCATCTATGATAGTACTACTCTATGATACTATGCACTATGAAGATAGTATCATACACTAGTATCATATGCATGATACTAGTCTATGATACTACTCCGCACTATGAGTAGCCTTATACACATACAAAAAAGGACCGGAGGGAGTACGAAGCTTTCAGATTTTATTTCATGTATGTATCCTGACTCCAAGGTTGCCCTGTTACAACATTCCATCAAATACAAAGGAAAACTAACACACAAGCTGATGCATCTCAATGATTCACAGATCATAGCCAATATTTACTTCACAACTAAAGACACAAGTTGTGAGAGTGTGAACAAAAAAAACTACTGATGGAGTCTCTAGGCCTTAAACCCTAAACCCTAAACCCTAAACAGGATTTAATTTCCTGTCTAGGTAGAACCTGTCGAAGGAAAGAAGCCTGGCACCCTCGGATCATATGATTCTTTTGTGCAGTTCCAATAAAATCAAGCTGAGCATCCCTGTTGGCAAAGATATTGAAGAAGTGTGATTAGAATAATAGTAGTGGCACTGGTTCACGAGACATAAACTCATCACAAATAGAAGCCGGTAGAAGTAGAGAAAGATCCACTTGAAGATGGAGCTACGTGGGGAGCTGCGGCAGTGGAGCAAGCCGGCTCCAAAAGGAAGTTGTACTACCTAGGACGTCGGGGTGTAGCTAGAAGGCTGGTGGGAGGCGGCATCAACCCATACCGTGGGGACCCCTGATCGGGACGCACCGACAATGTGTTTTCTCCCTCGCCGCTGCCGACCGCGTCTACGCAGAACATCATCCCCTTCCCCTGGCGGCGGGATCAGGCCGGTTATGTGACCAGCGGTGTGGCCACCGTCGTTCTATGCGAGAGAGTGTGAAGAGAGCAACCCAAGCAAGCAGGCTTGTAGCTTAGGCTTCTACTAGTGTATATATAGTGGACCGGTTTTCCTTTTCTCTCCATATGAATCTAACAATATTGATTTGACATTGTGAATGTTGATACATTTTTCTATAAGTTTGGTCAAAGTGAAGGTACTTTGTCTTCAGACAAAACTTATATGCAGACTAAAAAGGACCGGAGGGAGTATTGCATACGTGTCATTGAATCGAAGAGTGAAATGATGGTTGCTTCGTCCAAGCAACTTACTGTGTGATTTGACTGCTCATTTAGTCATATTACCACGGCCCCTGCACGTACACCCCCTACGTGTATGACCGTTCCTGAGTCTCACTAGTACTTATCTCTATTTTCTTGCATGACACGTGGACCAGGATGCTGGATGTCCCACATGACATGATAGCATTGCAGAGTATTAATATCGGCAATAATGCATGCGTGAACAACGAATGAGCAAACCTTGCATGCAACATTTTGACAAAGCTTTGAAATATGAACATGTGAATGTGAGGGACTACAACCTCGTGCACGCATGCAACAGTCACACGTACACATGCACACAAAAACACGCGCGGCACCCTAATGCATGCATGCCTGAGCACATGACGGAACACACACGCTCACGGTCAAGTGCTCAACCTACACATGCATGCACACACGTACTCAGCCAAGGTGAGCTAGTGACCGTATAAACACCAGAAAATGTATTATATTGACCACAATGAGCATATTATGAAGTCCACTGGCCATATTTTTACAAATATACAGTGACCGCAACTGTATTATCTCATTTCAAATTAAGCCATATTAACTGGAAAAGGAGGCAGTATGGACTAGCATTACTTTGTTGTGTCTCGTCAACTTGCAGAACAAGGAGAAGCTTGCAGAATGAGGAGAAGCTTGTGGGACGAGGAGAAACTTTTGACTAATGCAAGCTCTCCCTCACTTAGGCGGTGGATGTGCAACAGTTAATTCGGTGTCAGATTGCTAGAAGCATACACTATAGTACCATCATTGTTCGACTTCCCGAAGACGCTAGGAGTACTATACAGGTACTACAAGGAACCGCATGGTGGAGCGTCTGCACTCTTATTTTATTTTAATCTGTGATAAAGCAATCTTCAACACATTTGCTTCTCTTCGAGGGTTCTCGCATGTGATAATGGAAGTTGATCGCATGGAGTTGGTGACACTCTGGAACAGCCGCCACAATTCTCGCTTAATTCTGACTCCTATCCTGTTAGAAACACGAGAGCTGATCAGTAATAATTTCTCTTCTTTTGTTATTCAGCATGTAAACAGGTCAGCACACCTTTTGGCGCATCTTTGTGCGAAGCGTGCATGCACTTTGAATGTGACCGAGAGCTGGCTTGATGAAACACCTAGCTTCCTAGTGACCAGTCTCTTGGCTGATTGTCCTAAGAATGCTTTTATATGAATAAAGCTCTCTCATTTCCCCGCCAAAAAAATAGGCCATATTAACCAGAAAGGAGATAGTATGGACTAGTACTACTTTGTTGTGTCCCGTCAACTCGCAGAACGAGGAGAAGCTTGCAGGACGAGGTGAAGCTTGCTTACTACACCCTCTCCGTCTACCACAAGCGCGGTGGCTCACAGGATGAGGAGAAGCTTTTGACTAATGCAACCTCTCCCTCGCCCAGGCGGTGGACGTGCAACAGTTCATTCGGTGTCAGATTGCCAGAGGCATACACTGTAGTACCATCATTGTTTGACTTCCCGAAGAGGCGAAGAGCCAAGCGCAAGGTTTTAGTAGTACGAGTAGTACAACTTACTAGTAGTAGTATCCAGGTACTAGGAACCCCATGGTGGAGCGTCTGCACTCTTATTTTATTTTAATCTGTGATAAATTACATATTTATTCCGGAGAAGTGCGGAAAACGACAGCCCAATGAAGTGGTACTATTATTCAAAAAACATCGAGCATGTAATGATGACATCGATCAACCCATGCTCTAATATTTCTTGGTGTCTGTGCGACACCTAGCCCGTTTGTGTTCTCGCTCCTCGTGTCTCTCAAGGAGCGGCGGGTTGGCCATTTTGCCGTCAATTGAGATCGGTTTGCTCACACTCTGGTCCCACATGTCAGTGATATGCCAAGAGGAAGCACGTTTACCGACATGCCATACGCCCACTTGGTTAGTAGGAGCGAATTCAAAGAAGAGTGTATTGATGGTTGCTTCGTCCAAGCAACTTACTGTGGAAAAGGTGGGGCTTATGATTTGACTGCTCATTACTACTGCTCACTATTGGTGTGGCGCGAGACCGGGCTGAGTCTCCCATGTGGTTGTGCACTATTTGGTGCATGGCACATGGACCCGGATGCTGAATGTTATCAAGCTTCCAGCATTTGTTTACATAATTGACGTACACATAATTTTCCAGCAACATGAAATTGTACAATGCTTTCAAGCTTTCATCTTTTGTTTCATGAGTCTTGCCAGCTGGAAGGTTGTGTCGTTACAACATCAATCAAATAGAAAGGAAACTAACATCCATGCTCTTTCGCAAAAAATAAAAAACTAACTTCCTTGCTAATGCATCTCAATGATTAGCGGATCAGAGCTACTATTTACATCACAACTGAAGACAAAGTTGTGAGAAGGTGTTATCAAGAAAAATTAAAATTGATCCATGCTTTCATTGGCAGCAACTTTCCCGCAGCTCTGTCTAAATCAACAAGACATGTTGGGGAAAAAAGTAGCCGTCAGGAGCATGGAAAATTATGATCATTTTGTGCAGATCCACTAAAATAGAGCTGAGCGTCCCTGTTCCAAATATATTGAGTAAGAGTGATTACAATAATAGAGGACTATTGATGAAATAATAAACACACAAATAGAAGCCGGTCACCTTTGCAGTCTCTCTTAAGACTAACTAGTTGGAGAGGATTAAGAAAATAGTTGGAGAAGATTAGCCTCGTAGTTGGATGAGGAGGATAGAGCAAAACCAATCTCCCTTTGTGCAGTCCCACTGAAATGTAGAAACGTTGCCCGTGTGACATTTCAGCAAAACTGCACAAAACACTCTTAAGAAAAAAGTGATTTGTGGAGTTCACCAAAAGGTCGCAATAGCAACGAGGTGAAATGGATAGCCCTGTTTGCAAAAGAGGTAGAAAGGAAACAATTACTGGCCAGTAACAGTTGAAGACACATACGCCAACAAAAAAGAAGCATATTCCTTGTGCTAAGGGAAGATAGCAGCACGGTTGTTTATCTAAAAAGGGTGTGAGGACGAGATTGCAACATGGAAAGTAGGCTGGCTGAGCTACGTTTTGGGCAAAGAACTAGGGAAGATCCACATGCAGGATTTTCCACATGCAGCGACGTGGGAAGATGCCAAGATGGGCTGTGGAGCAAGGCCGGAGTGGTGGAAGATGTACCTGGGGGTAGTCGGGATGTAACTAGGAGGGCGCCGGCAGGCGGGATCTACCCTACCGCACCGAAGCTTGGGACGTGCAGATCGATGGCTACCGTAGATCGGGACGTGCTACCTCGACACCATCGAACGGAGCAACGATGCACATCCTCCCTTTCCACCGGCGAACAGGATCAGGCCAGATTCTGTGACCAGCGGTGAGAGAGAGAGAGGCCACCGTCGTCTTGTGTGAGAGAGTGTGAAGACAGACCAACCCCAGCAGGCAAGCTCCATTGTATATCATGGAGCGGATTACCTTTTTCTTCATAATAACAATCGTTTTATATTTTGTACGTGCCATTGAGCAATGTAACTTTATTTAAAAATAACGCACCAGCGCGTCAAGTCAAACTTTGTTTCGTGCACGCGTGGTAGACGACCCTCCTTCAAGTAAACAACGGCTACTCGAGTCAAATTAGCATGTGGGCTGACTTTTCGTACAGAAATGAGCTCCACCGTGTACCCGCGCGGGTGTGGCTGGGAACAAGACGTGAGAACGTGCATCGTGCGTGCACCTCTCGTCTTCGTGTACGTACCCCGCCTACGTGGGTGCGTGTGAGAGAGATGGTGTGTGGGTTCATGAGTGTTTTTTTGGGGTGGGGGGGGGGGGTTGGTGCGTGAAAGATAGACAAGGAATATGTGTCGATGATATCTCAAACAAAAAATGTAACATATGCAATGTGTGTGAAACAGAGGCGTGGATATATCATATCTAGAGGGGGCGATCCACCAGAAGAGAGTGGAGGGATCATCAGCGTGAGATATTGATAGAATCAAAGAGAGGGATCAAGTGTATGTGTGCTCGAACGATAAAGAAAGCCAACGAGATTGTGTGTGACCACGTCAAAGATATAGGGCGGCTGTCACATCCTGATTTTTGGCCCTTTCTTTTTCTTTTTATCTTCTTTGGATTTTTGTTGTGGATTGCTTTTCTGTGGCTCTGTGGTCTGGAAACTAGGGAAGATCATATCTTCCTAGGCTCTAAAGTGGCTTGCCATTATCAAATCATCCCAAGATCATGACCTTTCCCATTTTGGACCAATCCCAATATTCTTTTCTTGGGAATATTCCTTTTTCTGTTAAAGGAATAACCCTATCTGCCCTAGGTTGTGAAGCAACCTATATTTCTGTCGCTCCCAAAATTCACAAATAATTCTCATAAATTGTTTGGGTCATATATTCCTCAGATATGTGAAAATCTTTCCATGCCATGTTCAAAAATAATTCACAAATATTCCTTTTCCTATTCTGCCCTAAATGGCACTTTTGTGAAGCTAGTGCTATTTATCTTTGCTTGTTTGCTCCCAAACTTTTTGGACACCAGTTCCTGTCCATATAATTGCCAGATGCCTAAATTCAACTTCATTGGCCTAGTAAATATTTCTCAATAATTTTCCAAAGTTTCTGACCAGAAAGGAACTTTGCGAAGGAGGCACAAGCTAGGCATATCCAAATGAGTTCAAATTTTCACATGATCTCAGTATGCTCAAATCATAGCTCTCCACCAAATTTGGGCTCATGCCATGCATCCATGTGAGCTCAATTTCAATTCTTTATTTCTGGTCAGATTTTCACTTTGTGAAGCAAGTATATTTTATATTGCTTCAATATTGCTGAAAATTTACCAGGACCTTCTCCTACCCACATAACCTATCTCCACAAGATTTGGGCTCATTTCATCTAGCCAATTTATCTCTAGAATTTTCCTAAGATTCTGTCCAGAGAGGTGCATTATGAAGGAAGTACCATTTTGGCTTGTCCAAATGGTATGAAATTTTTATGGCACCCTCGTATGATATAATCATCATACGTGGACCATTTTCAGCCCAAGGCAACACACTATGTGAGTGCCACATCAAGATTTATTTTCTGGACCAGATTATGCAGTTGTTAAGCAACCATATTAATTAGTGGTCCAAATCCCTCCAAACTTTAGAGCATGCTTTTCCCTTCGATCCTAAACCTCCCAGACATCAGCTCTGACTCTTATCTCTTCTCTGTTCTCCACAGTTTCATGCAACAGTTTGCAACAGCAAACTTCAGTGCAGTAATCCCATCAATCCAGAGCCTGTCTTGTTGATCCATCACCTCCTGTCTACTCCTGGGAGAAAGGACCATACGCCATACAAGTTTTGGCATGCCAGGGTGCACTGTGTGCACCAGACCACGCGGTGATCATGAGTCTGGCACGCCAAATACGTGCTCTGGCGCCTCGGCCTCTTCCTCCTTGCCCGTGCACTCTATCCCTTGTTCCCTAGCCATGTCTAGTGTGTTCCCTGTGTCGGCCCTCACTCTGGAGCTCTTGCCCCTCCATTTGCTTCCCCGGCGAGCCGTCCCCGTCGATGCCCAGTGCATGCCCATGACGTCGTCGTCTTCCTCTTCCCTGGCTGCATCCTCCCCATGCCCCTTGGCCTCCTCTGCCCCGTGAGATTCCCCCTATCCCCTCCCGTCGCCTTTCGTTGAGCGAGCTCGCGTGCCCACGCGTCCGCGGCTCCGGCCACGCGTCCGCGGCAGCCGCCAGCTCGGCACCGCGTCGCCCTGCCTATTTAAGGTAGCCCCGAGCCCTCTCGACCTCGCCATTGGCCTCCCCTCACTCCCAGGTCTCTCCTCATCAACTCCAGTGAGCCGGAGAGCCCCTCCTCGCTGCTCCCCGTTGCCATGGCTGCCGCCCCTGCTTCCTCTGATTCCGGCAACCCCGAGCGCTGCGCTCCATTCCTCCACCACCAAAGACCTCCGCCACCACCCCGGAGCCACCCCTGCACCTCTCCTCCTCCTCCGGTGGTTTCTGGCCGCGAGTTCTCTGGCGCCTGAAGCAGTCGTCCACCGCGGCCGACCCTCCACTCACCTCCGGGCTCCTCGCTGGTCGTGCCCTACACGGACATCTTCGCCTTTGTCCCCTTCGCGCGTAGGTGGTCCGGGCGCCCCGAACGATGGCCGGAGCCGACTAGACGAGCGCCGGCGCCGCGCTCCTCCCTCTGCCTCCATCGAGCACTGGAGGAAGAAGAAGAAGACCCCTGCTGGCCGACCCCACCTCCACGCGGGCCCCTGTAGTCAGCCACACGCGTTGACCCCGCCTTGCCACCTCAGATAAGTGGACACGTATTCCTGCGAATATGTTTTCTTGTTCAGAAAGGGTACTTCGATTGAACTGCGGCTGAAAATACGTTTTCATTTTCAGAAGACGTATTCCTTCAGAAGGCGCTTTCAGTTTTCTCAGTCAGGGGCTTGTTTGCAGAAAACTTTTCATAGATAGGTCCCTGGCAGAAAAACTATCACAACTTCTTGCTCATAACTCCGATTGAGGTGAATCCAAAGCCCATTTTTTCGTCTCGTCGAGATCTATCTATTGGTATCATATTCACTATGTGATCCCATAGTGAAAGTGACCCTTTTGTCCTTGCTTCTAATCAGCCCCCTTCGAGAGAGAAACTTTTCCGGCGATCCATTTCGTGAGCTTTCCGCACTCCCTCCCGGTGCATTCTTCATCCTCAGGCAAGCCACGACAGCCATTTGCATGATGGTCTTGCAGTAGCCATGGTCTTCAACTTGAATGTTTAAATATTGTGTGCATGCTAAAATTTTGTGAATGCTTTATATATGTGGGTGAATGCATGCTTATCTTTAAGATATGATCATTTTGCCTCTGGTAGTTAAATAATTACTTGTTAATATTTTTGTCATGCTATTTTCTAGTAATTATTTCCGATGCTAGTGATTAGGCTATATGTAGTGTTATTATACTTGTGTTGTTCATGATCATCGGTATGCCATGCTTGTCTGCATCTAGTAGAATACATGAATTGCTGTTGATATTTCATATGGTTATGCTTTCCATCCATGTTCATGTTGTTACCATGTTCATATGCATCATTATTGCATCATGCTATTTTATTATGACTCAACATCATTCAAGTTTGACCGGATATTAATTGAACTTGAACACCTGTTGGCTGAGTCATAGTGCCATCGAGACGAACTGACCAGTGCAGCCACACTTGCCTTATGGGGGGGGGTCCTAATTGGGTCTATTGTCATGCCTCTCGCCAGTGCCTCCAACGAGGGAAGGTTATGGGCGTGCGCTACCCTGATTAGGTAGGCGGACATAAGCCTTGTGAGCCCGAGTTTGGTTATGTGCAGATGTCCCCGTTTGGGACCGTTTATGTTTTGCCACGACGGTGGCCGTTGGATGTCCAGAGTGGCATCGGGGCCACCCATGACTTAGCCCAAAGGGGAGTTTGTCGGAGTGGCCGGGAGAGTGTCATGCAGTAGATCGGTTTTGTCGGAACGTCGTTAGTCCACCTGAATGGGAGCACGAGGCCATGGGTTCTGTGGTGTGGGTATAGTGTACTAACCTCTGCAGAGTGTATAATCTATCGATAGCCGCGCCCGCGAATATGGGCCCAGTTCATAGTAGGTCACACTATGAGTCAACAGTAATAATAATAACTTGCTTAATAACAATAACCCCGGTTCGATGATGGAAAGAAGATGGTTGATCTTTATGTGATCATGAGAGGATGACGATGGTATCGATGATACCGAGGTTGGCTGATATATATGGTGTCAAGTGATGATCCCGGGTAAAGATCAAGCTCCTTGTGGTCATGTGGTCACTACGGTATTGTTAATACCAAGCTTGGTCAGTCCTGAGTTGATCGTGTGATGCCTGCGATGGTAAGTTGATGCATGTGGTGGTTACAAGAGAACCCCGAACAGAGTAAGTGAATCATGATAGCTTCCACATGCTGCATGCTAGTATTGCCATGTTAATATGTTCATGCCACGTTTATAATGTTCTAGTAATATCATGCTCATCATAAATGTTTAACCTGTAAATACCATGTTATTGCTTGTCTTGATTGCTTTGGTTGTTGTGAGCTCGTGAGTACATTCAAAGTACTCACCTGGCGTGTCATGCCAGTTTGCAGGTCATGCCATGAATGCTTGCTTGTCGAAGATTCCGAGTTGCGAGCTAGGATACACGTTCCAGCCAGAGTCCCTGCAGACTGGAGTCCATCGCTGTCGTCGTTGTTTCGCTACTAGAAACTATTCCGTTGCTTCAAGTTGTTCTGCTGCTAGCATAGAACTACCTAAGCAGGCGTAGTGTTGCCGTGCCGATGTAATTCCCTGTTATATCAGAACCCTTGTATCTCCGAGTATTTGTAATAAAGAGCTAATTTGTCCTATGCCAAGCAGTGTCGTATTCCAGAAGACTTGATCTCTGGGCTGGAATACGGGGTGTTCTGGTATCTCTGAGCCGGGGTGCCACAAGGTTTGGTATCAGAGCAGGTCTGGCTGTAGGACGCGCTAGCCCGCGTGAGCATTAAAAAGCGGTAGTGTAGAATCTTGTCGGTTTGTTGCATTTGATTGCTGCATAGCATGCATATAGACTTATTATTTGGTCGCTAATGATTGATCTTGTGAGTGTAGGTGGTATCGGTTTTGATCCACTACCTGCACCCTTCATCTTTGCATACTTGCTTCTCGGTGTTTGGCGTCGTCTCTGTCCCAGCGGAGTGATGCCATGGTACCAAGTGTTCCAGAAACCATTTGCAGGAGTTATGCTCAGGTATCGCGTAGTTATCTTTCCACAGCCACCCCTATCGTTTCGGTGATAGACATGTTTCTATCCCGAATCGTGCCTTCCGACTCGCCGCCTTGGCAACCCTTACTAATCTTTGTTATCAGAACAGGGCAATGTCAACAAGCCCAGTTTTCCACCACTATCCTACCCTGTCATCCCGGACATGTATGGTTCCCCTCCGTCCGCTTGCTGATAATGTGGTCGTGACCTCCCTGTTCCGTCACATGATCACCAAGTCCGTCCTCACCTCCGTGTCTATCCAGATGCAACCAGTGTTCAGTCAGCGCTTGGTGTAGCCTTGGTTACACCAACTCCTTCCACACGTGGATTCACTTTCGTGCACACCGCCACAGGATGTTAGACCGTAATACCGGAGTTTCCACGCGATTGGTGTGCCTTAGTATGCATGCATATTACTATTGTGAGTAGCCGTAATATGTGATGTTACTTGATTATAATATTATTTGTATGCTTTGTGTGCTTTTGTTTTCGTCGTTTCGTTTGCTTCTTTCTTTGGGCCTTCGGTGTTACCTATTTTCCCCTTATTAAAGTTGCTCATCAACCGACACCGGACCCGAAGAATCAATAAGGAGTTCAAATAATTGGAAGCTCAACTAAATATTATGGAATTCTCAGCCGACTGCAGTGAAATGGGGAATATCTGATCTGGATGCTGATAATCAAGTCTACCTCAGTGTGCACTCTTCACAACAATAATGATGAAATCAGCCGAAAGACAAATTGTGTGCAAGACCAACAGTATATTATCAGTCAAAGTTAATGAACAGCAGGAATATTAAGATGATATATATGTGACATTCAGTTCGTATATCAAAATGAGAAATTTCTGGTGTAAGCAACCCAGCATTCCCTCGCAAGCTACCAGACAAGCTTCCAATGCAAGATTCCTCTATCTTCATCCGTACGATACATGGATGACTTCCCGTGCAAGATACTATGTCTTCTTTAGTAAGCAACCGCGAAAGCTTCCGGCATAAGGTACTGAGTCTTCCCTAGCAATGCCATTAAGGGGGGGAAGCTTCTGAAGTACAGTACCCAGCCTTCTTCAGCAAGCTGTCTGACGAAAGCTTCGAGCACAAGCTATTTAGTCTTCCCCAACATGATGGCTTCCAACGCAAGTTGTCCAATATTCCTCAGTACGGCACTGGTGCAAGGTATTACATAGTGAGCTGGCAACATATGGTGGTGCATCCTAAGAATCAGATCTGTAACAGTTTGGTCAGAAGCAAGAATTAGTCAGGACACAAGTCTGCCTTGGGAATCAGATTCTCATATATATATTGTGAGCATGCTGCCAATTTCTTGCAAGTCACTGGTACGATGATGAAGTCAAGATAAGAATCCGAAAACCTCACGAGTTATGCAAAGGGAAGAAGTGCCAGTTATGCACCTCAGTGAGTACTACAAGGACTGACGAACCAATGAAGTAGGACAACATGAGACAACCATTTTGGCAGTGCTTACCAAAGCTAGCTTCCTCACACCTGACAATGAGCTCCGTATGAGCACACATGGGCCTAACATATATCCTATGACCCGAGTCTTGAACAAGGCCAAGGTATGCCGGAATATTGCACTTGACAGTACCCATAGTCCCATAAAAAATATATATATGGCCAAGCTCTTTCCAGTAAAGGGATCGAGACAAAGAAAACATTAATGAAGGAGCAAGATGGGCAACACAGGTATGATAATTGTTGCATGATCCACATGGTACAGATACCCCGGACAGTCTGAGTCAGTATCGATCACCAAGAAGATATGCCCAAGGAGACTACTTCATTGTGGTAAGGACCTCATATCAAGGCAACCTGCTCAGTCAGCAGTATATGCTCAGAATTGTCAGTATCACACATCCAAGTCTGTCATGACAGACCAAAGGCCAGCCTAGCCGTTTGATTCCAGCAACCATGGTAAAGCATTACAAAGCGTACTATCTACATGGATCTACCGACAGAATGAATGTTGAATAACAGTCTCGAAGCATGTGCCCTCACTTATGTGAATCATCAAAGGATAGCCTGTCATGAACAAAACTCTTCTGCCAGAACCCTCGTCAGTCAAGTCTGCGGATAATATCATATAAGGCCGTACCCCCTTGGTACAGATCTGATACTTAAGATAGTGAAGCAAACCACCCCAGAGCGAGGCAGTCAAGTCAGATTAAATTTAGTGGGAACAACATATAAGGAAAAAGGATACCCGAGTTGGAAACGGTTTCCTTAAGTCAGTATATTCATACTTGTTCCCCGAGCAACCAAATCTCGAGGACGAGATTTCTTTAAGGGGGGAAGGTTTATCACACCCTGATTTTTGGCCCTTTCTTTTTCTTTTTATCTTCTTTGGATTTTTGTTGTGGATTGGTTTTCTATGGCTCTAAAGTGCCTTGACATTATCAAACCATCCCAAGATCATGACCTTTCCCATTTTGGACCAATCGCAATAATCTTTTCTTGGGAATATTCCTTTTTCTGTTAAAGGAATAACCCTATCTGCCCTAGGTTGTGAGGCAAGCTATATTTCTGTCACTCCCAAAATTCCCAAATAATTATCATAAATTGTTTGGGTCATATATTCCTCAGATATGTCAAAATCGTTCCATGCCATGTTCAAAAATAATTCACAAATATTCATTTTCCTATTTTGCCCTAAATGGCACTTTGTGAAGCAAGTGCTATTTATCTTTGCTTGTTTGCTCCCAAACTTTTTGGACACCTGTTCCTGTCCATATAATTGCCACATGCCAAAATTCAACTTCATTGGCCTAGTAAATATTTCTCAATAATTTTCCAAAGTTTCTGACCAGAAAGGTACTTTGTGAAGGAGGTACAAGCTAGGCATATCCAAATGAGTTGAAATTTTGACATGATCTCAGTATGCTCAAATCATAGCTCTCCGCCAAATTTGGGCTCATGCCATGCAACCATGTGAGCTCAATTTCAATTCTTTGTTTTTGGTCAGATTTTCACTTTGTGAAGCAAGTATATTTTATATTGCTGAAAATTTACCAGGACCTTCTCCTACCCACATAACCTATCTCCACAAGATTTGGGCTCATTTCATCTAGCCAATTTATCTCTAGAACTTTCCTAAGATTCTGTACAGAGAGGTGCATTATGAAGGAAGTACCATTTTGGCTTGTCCAAATGGTATGAAATTTTTGTGGCACCCTCGTATGACATAATCATCATGGCAGGACCATTTTCAGCCCAGGGCAACACACTATGTGAGTGCCACATCAAGATTTATTTTCTGGACCAGATTATGCAATTGTTAAGCAACTATATTAATTAGTGGTCCAAATCCCTCCAAACTTCACAGGATGCTTGTCCCTTCGATCCTAAACCTCCCAGACATCAGCTCTGACTCTTATCTCTTCTCTGTTCTCCACAGTTTCATGCAACAGTTTGCAACAGCAAACTTCAGTAGAGTAATCCCATCAATCCAGAGCTTGTCTTGTTGATCCATCACCTCATGTCTACTCCTGGGAGAAAGGACCATACTCCAGACATGTTTTGGCATGCCAGGGTGCACTGTGTGCACCAGAGCACGCGGTGATCACGATTCTGGCACGCCATATACGTGCTCTGGCGCCTCGGCCTCTTCCTCCCTGCCCGTGCACTCGATCCCTCGTCCCCTAGCCATGTGTAGTGTCTTCCCCGTGCCGTCGCCCTCACTCTGGAGCTCTTGCCCCCTCCGTTTGCTTCCCCGGCAAGCCGTCCCTATCGATGCACAGTGCGTGCCCGTGGCGTCGTTGTCTTCCTCTTCCCTGGCTGCATCCTCCCCGTGCCCCTTGGCCTCCTCTGCCCCATGAGATTCCCCCGGTACCCTCCCGCCGCCTTCCGTTGAGCGAGCTCGCGTGCCCACGTGTCCGCGGCTCTGGCCACGCGTTCGCGGCGGTAGCCAGCTCGGCACCGCGTCGCCCTGCCTATTTAAGGCAGCCCCGAGCCCTCTCGACCTCGCCATTGGCCTCCCCTCACTCCCAGCTCTCACTTCATCTACTCCAGTGAGCCGGAGAGCCCCTCCTCACCGCTCCCCATCGCCACGGCCGCCGCCCCTGCTTCCTCCGATTCCGGTGACCCTGAGCGCTTCGCTCCATTCCTCCACCACCAAAGACCTCTACCACCACCCCGGAGCCACCCCTGCACCTCTCCTCCTCCTCCGGTGGCTTCTAGCCGTGAGTTCTCCGGCACCCGAAACAGCCATCCACCGCGGCCAACCCTCCTCTCACCTCCGGGCTCCTCGCTGGTCGTGCCCTACGCGGACGTGTTCGCCTTGATCCCCTCCGTGCGTAGGTGGTCCGGGCGCCCCGAACGGTGGCCAGAGCCGGCCGGATGAGCACCGGCGCCGCGCTCCTCCCTGTGCCTCCGTCGGGCACTGGAGGAAGAAGAAGAAGACACCTGCCGGTCGACCCCACCTCCACGCGGGCCCCTCCAGTTTGTCACACACGCGTTGACCCCGCCTTGCCACCTCAGATAAGTGGACACGTATTCCTGTGAATATGTTTTCTTGTTCAGAAAGGGTACTTCGATTGAACTGCGGCTGAAAATACGTTTTCATTTTCAAAAGACGTATTCCTTCAGAAGGCGCTTTCAGTTTTATCAGTCAGGGGCTTGTTTGCAGAAAATTTTTCACAGATAGGTCCCTGGAGAAAAACTATCACAACTTCTTGCTCGTAACTCCGATTGAGGTGAATCCAAAGCCCATTTTTTCGTATCGTCGAGCTCTATCTGTTGGTATCATCTTCACTATGTGATACCTGAGTAAAAATGGCCCTTTTACCGTTGCTTCTAATCAGCCCCCTTCGAGAGAGAAACATTTCCGGCGATCCATTCCGCGAGCTTTCCGCACTCCCTCCCGGTGCATTCTTCATCCTCAGGCAAGCCACGACAGCCACTTGAATGATGGTCTTGCAGTAGCCATGGTTTTCAACTTGAATGTTTAAATATTGTGTGCATGCTAAAATTTTGTGAATGCGTTATATATGCGGGTGAATCCATGCTTATCTTTATGATATGATCATTTTGCATCTGGCAGTTAAATAATTACTTGTTAATATTTTTGTCATGCTCTTTTCTAGTAATTATTTCCGATGCTAGTGATCAGGCTATATGTAGTGTTATTATACTTGTGTTGTTCATGATCATCGGTATGCCATGCTTGTCTGCATCTAGTAGAATACATGAATTGCTGTTGATATTTCATATGGTTATGCACTACAAAAAAATACACTTCCGTGATGATACGTCTTTGACACAGTAGGTCATGTTTTTTTTTCATGCATGTACATCCATGACGATTTTATGACAGAATCAAGATAGTCATACCTGTGCTGTCGTAGAAGTGTTCCATGACAATACCAAAATTATCATCATGGAAGTGTCCACTTCCATGACGATAAATGGCGCGTCATGGAAGTGCTTTCGTCAAGGGTAACCGACATGTGGCATCCACCGTAACGGGTCGTCGTTAAGCTATCGGGTTCTGGTTTGAATCCGATAACCCGTTAACAGCCCGAACCAATGGGGATTTTCCACGTGTAAAATTCTCAATGGCCAGAGGAACCACGTGTCGGCTCACCGTTGGGACAAATGTCATCCACTCATTGGACCGAAGGCGCCTATGATACGTTGACACGTGGCACGACCCAATAGAGGCCCATTCTGGTGAAAAGGCCGGCCTGTTTGACTTGGTCAAAAGGTAGCGGGCCGGCCCACGGAAAGCCTATTAACGGCCTATTCGCATATAGCCCATTTACAGCCCGCTAACTCACGACCCATTACGGCCTATCCGAATTAGGCCCAGTAGCGTCATCTGGGCCGTCCAATATGATTCCAGCCCGTTGTAACTTCCGGCCCATGTATGGCCCATGACGTCTTTCGGCCCATACGAGGCCCTTTGTAACTCTGGGCCCACTAAAGACCCAAGTTGAAACTGGCCATAATGAACAGTGTATCACTTTATACCCATTAACGGCTCATTATTCCATAGGCCGTTTCCAGGCCGTGTTAACTTTCAGCCTTCTAAGGGCCCATTTATTCTTGGGCTCATTTCAAGAATTCGGCTACTTACGGTTCGTTACTGGCCTATTCCGCTTGTGGGCCAAATTCAGCCCGTGGTTACAGTCGGCCCGATTGTGGCCCGTTAACACGTTGGGCTGTTTTCATAGCGTCATCAAATACGGCCTATTAACGGCCCGTTATGGTCGGGCCATAAACATACGGTTTCCACTCTAGCCCGTTTACGACCCATTTTGCGGACCATTAATGGTCCACGAATAGTACGGCCCATGTTTGGCGAGACGATTCTACGGCCCGTAGAAGGCCCATTGATGAGACGGCCCTTAGAAGGCCCATGGATCCTACGGCCCGTAGAAGGCCCATGGGTCCTACGGCCCATAGGAGGCCCATGGATCCTACAGCAGGTAGCAGGACCATGGTTACAACAGTCTGTGTGTTGCCATGGTTATTGTGGCCTAGTTATAAAAATAGGTTATTGTGGCCACTAGAAAAACGCGGAAAAAGAACTGCAGTGAACAAGCAAACAACTAAACAAGACAATAAGGAAATAAATAAGCAAGCAACTAACGTTAGGCTATTACGGCTATTACACATATTACATCCACTGGGCATCAAAGTTCACCACTAGTGCAAATATAGGGAACAAAGCAACATATTACATACACTGGCCGTCTAAATTGGCCACCAGTGCAAATAAACAAGGCAGCAAAACAAGTCCATAACTAAAACAACTTCAAAAGAGCTCAAGAAACATTATCCTGGGTATCCACCATGCTGGCAATAAGCTTAGCAAGCTTATTAGCTTTCTCATGTTTGGCGCTAAAATCCTCCAACGCTTGCTGTTGCACCAGAAAGTATGCATCTGAATACTCCAGGGACTTCCTTAGTCCTTCGGCTTCTTGTCGCAACGCAGCTGATCGATGTCTTTCAGCTTGTAGTTGAGACTCAAGAAACCAAACTGATTCAGACAGTGAGTTTGAATAGCTTGTGCCAACGGTAGTGGCCAGTAACTCGAACACTACACCAAGACAGGACTTTGGGGTTGTCTCACTGTCTTCAAGATAGTTTTCCTTAGTTGTTTTATCAACTTTGTTGGAGACCAACAAGGATGTCTCACTATCCTGAACCTTATCTGCATTACTTCCTTTACCATTACTTAATAAGGCACTCTTCCCCAATATTCTGTCAGCATTCTAAAAGAAGAAACAAGCAGACACATAACAGGTTTAGTATGTACTTGTATATGAAACTCATTTCAGTGAACCAGTTCATTAGTAAGGTGGACAGGATTAAACTACTGAGTCTTCTATTGCCAAGTAGTACATAATAAAAGCATCAAACAAACATATATCTATGTCCTATGGTCACTGCATTGTCTTGCCAAATCAAAATAGAGACATGGTTCAAATCATATCAGTTCAAGACAAAGCAGCACTGAAAGAATACAAAGCATGGGAAACTACATGGCACAACAAGATTTCAGATGGGTACCACGGGTGTACATGTACAACAACACTATTGGCTCTGTTGTGATGCTAGTAATGTGCATGATATGAGAAGTCAACTGTATACACAATTGAAATTGAAATGAACAGAGCTATTTATAAGAGCAAACCTGTTAAAGAAACATGCGTAAACATACCTGTTGTGCCATTGGAGTTTCGATTGGATCCTTCAATTTAAAAATAAGTTTGTATGAGTAAATACAGTGATACAAGAGCAAAGCAGTATGCACGATAGCAATGGAATCTTAAATGAGAACAATTGTTCTTCAGGTTTAAGCACTTGTTCTACACGAACAGAGTACAGTAAGAGGCATGCATATAGTACTTAAAAATAAAAAATGAGCTCATAGACCTTACCACATTCTTGGTTTGGGACCAGTACAGAACAAGGCGTTCCCAGTCATCGTCCAGTAAATGTGTCTCAGGAGAACGTAAGGGAATTTGATGAGTTTCTTTGCCAGTGAAGTACGTTTTCTTCAGGTAATTCCGATACTGCCACCAAGCATTCTTGAAGATAGCAGAGGTATTAGCATAGGTTACCTCATCCTTAGTTTCCAAATCGGTCCTTCTCTATAGAGAAAAATGGGAAAATTTGCTGTATTATAAGCATCATGGAGGTAAAATGTATGGGACAAAGCAAAGTAATTGCCATGAATAACATTACTTACATATAACTCCTGGACGAACACCTGCAACTAGCATTTTCCTTCATCTTTAGTATAATATTTCCATGATGGGAAGATACGCACATAGGATTTAACAACATCAAATGCGATAGATGCTAAACTACGAATGGCTGGTTGTGCTTCCTCCACAGGAATAGGTGTACTAACTGGTGGAGTTGGGGTTCGCCGTGGTAGTACTGGTGCTTTGGGCACTGGAGCTGCCTTACTAACTGCTCTTGTTTGGGAGCTCTGTGGTGGAGATGGTGCTGTGTCAACAGGAACTGCGTTACTATCTGCTGGGGTTGGGGTTAGATTGGGTGAAGCTGGTTCTCTGTCCATCGCAGTAGGGGTACAATCTGTGAGAGTCTGGGTTATGTGTGGTAGGGCTGGTCCTCGTGCATGTACAACCGGGGTGCTATCTCCTCCAAGAGGTAGCACTGTTTTATTTGAAGACCATGTTTTTACTCCGCTAGATACTGCCATCACCCGCTCCAATTCAAATGGCTGATAAACAGGAAACATAGTTGAATGTACAGACCTTGTATGAGAGACAGATGCAATAGATAGTGTGGAAAAAAAAGGGCATGAAATAGTTGACATGTATATTGTTTAACTAAAAAGGATAGCATGACATAATTTCACATATATGATGTCTATCTAAACTGGATAGCATAGCATGACATAATCCAAAGATATGATGACTAACTAAACAGGATGGCATGAGATAATTATATGATGTCTTTAGTAAACAGGTTCGCATGACATAATTCACATACATGTTATCTAAGTAATCAGGATCGCATGATTTAATTCACATATGTGATTTATATGCTAAGCAGAGGGCATTCACATATATGATGTCTGAACTAAGAACATGGTGTTGAATATTGTGTATATGATGTCTAAACTATGCAATGCAAGACACCATATGCATGATATGAGCAGTATAACCGTGCCAAGTTAGAGCATACACCTCGATGGGGGAATAGGACTGGTCATCTGTCTCTGAATCCATCTCCGAGGAGCTATCGGGACCCAGCAAGAGATCTGCTTCGACAGGTAGCACTGTCTGCTCTGAAGACCTTGTTTTCACTCTAGATTTTTCCATTACCCACTCAAATGGCTGATTCACAGGAAGAGTAGTTTAATGTACAAACATTGTCGGCAAATGGAAATGTAATGACGAAAAGGATGGGCAAGATATCATTCAAATATATGATGCCTGGTTAAATAGGATGGCATTGCATATTTCACATATATTATGGCTGGCTAAAAGAGATGAGACTGCATAATTCCCATATATGATATAGAAACAAAACAGGTGGCATTACAGAACATGTCTAAACTAAGCAGATGACATATATGACGTCAAAAGTAGGCACTGCAAGGCAACATATGCATGATATGACCAACATCATCATGCCAAGTTAGAGCAAACACCTTGGGGGGTAAATAGGAGTGGTCAGCTACGTCTGAATCCGCCTCAGAATAGATATCTTCCTCTGGATTACAATCTAGAGAGGGGGGGGGGTGGTTTGCCATTGAACCCACCATGGAGCGATGTCTGCATGACATTGTATTGCCGCGCAAAACTCTTCTCTTTTTCTCTACATGTTCAGCTTGACTGTGTACAATATCTGACATGCATACGAAAAAAATATAGTGAGATTATGTAAGGAGAGCATGCAGAAATCTAGAGTAATGGTAACAACCAGTGGATGGATCCAAAAATAATGATAGCAGGCTGATGATCGCTTTAATTTAATAAAAATACAGATGATGATTGCTTTACTATTTGTTTCCCACCAAAGATGAACAACATAGGCATACCCTAGGTGAACCAGATAATAGACAGAGATACTATTCATTGCTGCCTCGATATGTGCCCCACAAGTAATTTTAAAACTCAAATTTGAACATTAATTTGGACCCGACTTGGAGTCTAAGAGGTGAACAGGACGATAAAGTAGCAGGTAATATTAAGCAATGCATAACATAAGCCGAAACAAAAAGAGTGCGACGTCTCTTGTGGACCCGTGTACTCCTCAGGTTCATCTGCTGAGTCGATGATGGTGATGTAGTTGTGGTGGGTGCCGGCGGCAGGGAAGGAGATCTGAGGCGGCGAAAGACGGTCAGGAGTCATGATGTCTGGTTTGGTGGATGCTTCTATCGATGGAGCAGCTCAGGTGAGGTGGACGACATCACGACAGGAGCAGGATAAACCACACAAAGTTTTCTTCGACACCTACCTGTAACTGAAGTAATTCTGTAAGGGATCCTTTGGCTTGCAGGATTCTAAAAGCGCAGGGATAGGAAAAACACCGGAATAGGATAGGAATGCATGTGGGAAACAGAGCATTTGTAAGCACAGGATTTCTGTCAACTTGGGTGTTTGGTTCATAGGAATTGGAAGAGCAGAGGAATGCAAAGAAACATGGCCAAATTAAAGTGAAACCATATGAAAGCATGTACAGTTAGAATGTTATTCTGCCACTAATGCACTTGGTCTTGTTTTCATGCATAGGATTTTGAAAAGTAGGTCCAGGTGGATGTTTTGCTCCATTCCTTTCAACAAAATGCATGAATAATTGAATAGTAGAGTGCCATAGGAAAATTTCCTATTGCTATTTTTTTCCTTCACTTTTTCCTTTGAACCAAAATAGCCCTAATGGATTGACATGAATGTAGAGTAATAAGTGATGCGACAAGTGTACAACCTCTTTGCTGTAGCCGTGTCGACCTCAGCATTATTGGGTTGGTCGCTGAAGAAGTTGCGGCAGAGGTGGTTAACGAAGGTGTGGAGGAAGATTTGAGGAATCTCTAGACGGCGTCCAGGGCACTGCTCTGTTGTGATGGATGGTTCCATTGTTGGAGCAGCTCCGGCGAGCCGTAAGATGTCAAGGATGAACAGTACAAGACAGCCATCGTTAATCTCAAGTGGGATTCTAATAGCATCTCCAATAGATGATGTAAAATACATTACCAAAGAGTGATAGATGTAAAATTTACATCACCAAAAAACACCTGACTACAACAGATGAGATAAAAACTGTTGACTCTGAACTTAACTGTCGAAACTAAAATTTACTGTGGAATCTAAATGTTACTGTCAAAGTTGAACGCACTGGTAGGAGAGAGGCACTTCACATGTAGTTTAGGCGGCTCGAGGACTAGTAGTAGAGAAACAGTGATCTAAATCAGCAGGCAATCGACGGGGAACACAGTAGCAGATAGCAGCCGGAGCAGCAGTGCCTAGAGGAGCAACGCGAACTAGAGCCATAGAAGCAACTCGTGTAGCTGCAGCAGCCCATGTACCCGCATCAGCAGCGCGAGCGAGAGCAAGAGCAGAGCAGCAGCACGAGCGAGGGGGAGAGCAGAGCAGCAGCGTGACCGAGCGAGAGACGGAGCAGTAGCAGTGCGAGCGAGTGAGAATCGGAGCAGCAGCAGTGTGAGCGAGCGAGAGCCGGAGCTGCAGTAGCAGATCCGGCTGGTATGGCCGCCGCCGCCGAAGGGGCCTCGCACTGGGGGAGAGCCGCCGTGGAGATGTCGTCCGCAGCGCCGGCTTCGAGGTAGCCGCGCCATGGGGGTGTGGGATGGAGCACTGTCGGCGCCGGGAGGTCAAGTTAAGGAGAAGGTGCGATGCGATGAGTGTACAACCTCTTTGGTGGCGCCGAGTAGGCGTCGGCTTCGTCCGAGGAGTTGGTGAGGCTGCTGCGGTTCCGGTGGAGCAGGTTAAGGCAATGCTGTGGGGATGGATCAGCTGCGATAGACGAGGCGATCGTCAGAGTAGCTCCTTGGAGGTGGAGGACAGGGCGGCTGAACCGGCGGGACGATGAGATCGACGACGGATCCTCATCCGGGGAGGTGGATGAGGGACATCGGGCTGTTGCGTTGGACGACGTCGTCGGGGAAGAGGCTCCGGCTGGGCAGCGGTGGGGTAGCAGACGGAGGAGGGTGGGGTTTCGCGGCTGGAGCAAAGAGGTTATGGCGGCCTGGGATTTCGAATGGGGGGGGGGGGACCATGACTTAGGGACGCGCTTGTCCAAAATGTAAGGTGTGTTACAAAAGTACCCCCACTGATTTGAACTAGCGGCCCTTTCGGCTCAGGGTTAGAAGGGGGATTTTGCATGTCGGGATTTGGCAGCTGGAGGGATTTTTCACGCGCGTTGTAATTTCGGGATAGCAAGGCACGGGTTGTGAAGGCGCGAGTTTTGGGAGCACGATATCTGAATTTTCGGGATATAATAAGGCGCGGGTTGAATTTTAGGGACAAGCCTAATGTGTAATATTGTATGTACCAAATCAATTCGCACTTCCCTCAACGAAAAAAATGAAAAAAATAAAACTATTTGCACTACACAAAGACAGAGTCTTGTCCCGTTTTACCGTACAAATGTTATTCAAAGCTATGAATCCATGTTATGTCCAATTAAATTTTTTCGCTGGCTGTATAATGCATGTAACCTACTCATACCAACATTTTAGTGCATTCCAAATGTCTATACTACCGCTGCAATTCAAACTAAATTGAATTCGTTTCTCTATTTGAATAAGAATCTATAATCATGATTGTTGCCAACTTAAACCATCATTCGTGTATTATCTTAACAACACACCACATGATTACTATAGAGATAGATCTGAACTATGTGTACTATATGAACTCGAATTCGAAATTTTGAATACACTTGATGTTGATTCCAAATAATAGTACATTTGATGTACTAACTAGATCTTCATAATCTAAACCATGTTTCATATGTACACTGTGTTTATCACACAAAGTATAGTGCCCCGCCCCCTACATTATGACATGTATTTAGCCCTGAGCTGCAAAAGCCACACATTATCACAAATTCAAATAAATGTTCTATATATTATATGTAGTATAACATGTTCATAACCACACCATGCGTATCACCATTATATATATTCATGCATGCGTCGGTTTAAAACACTATGATATATTCTTCAAATATCCGAATCCACTTTTATAATGAATTATGATCTCTATTCGTCTTTTACACCCACACAATCCTCTTATCTTTGTAGCTAGCGCTAACTTTCTCTCGTGCATGCACACGCCCGCCTCCCTCTCACCCTCCCTCAGCATTCTCTAGCTCCATCGCGCACATTCGTCTTTTCACTTTAGGTTGTTCACCCACGGTGTGTGTAGGCCCCCCAGCTCCTTCTTTCTGGCACACACACCAATCGGTATGCCTCTCTAGCCAGGTGTGCCTACCACAAACACAAGCTTTCCCTCTTCTCTTCTCACCATCGATGCCTCACTCCCGCCCCTCTTTTCATCGATCTCGTACTCGCACACTCCTTCCCCCTCGATATAGTATGCCTCTCGCACCACCTCCTAGCTGCATCCCTCTCTCTCTATCCTTCTCTCCGGGCCTTATTTGCTTCTAACACATACATGCATGTATACCAATCGATCTCCCTACATATACCTAGGTCAACTATAACTCTTTTTTCCCACGCATCGATTGATGTATCTCACAAGTTATGTCTCTCCCTTTCTCCGACAAAGGATGATTGATCTTCCTATGTAGTTACGTCTGCTTACCACAGCCATATCGTCCTCCCTCATCATTCGTGCATGCCTCCTGACCCATCTCTCACACGCACGTGCATAGACAGGCAGGCATCCCCTCTCTTATTGATATTGTAGGCGTGCCCTCCGTTTGTCTAGCAGGCCTCTCCCACCATTTGAGAGAAGCAACTCCACCACCAACCCCTCTGACACTCTAGCTCTGTCTCTCTCCCAACCTTATTCCTCTCCTACACATATGCATGGATGCCGATCGATCTCCCTCAATACATAAGGTAGGTCTCTCTCCTCCTCCACACATATACCAGCCATTGTACCTCTATAGTTAGGTCTCTGCCCCCCCACCCCCCACACACACCGATAGTCGAGCGCTGTAGGTAGGTATCCATGCCACAGAGACAAACTGCACCTGTCCCCTCTCATGTTCCAGTAGCCCAGCCACCCTATATCTTTGACGTGGGCACACACAAATTTGATGGCACTCTTTATCGATCGCGCACACACACACATCATCCCTCTCTCTGATTCTATGGATACATCACGCCGATGATACGTCCACTCTCTTCTCGTGGATCGCCCCCTCTATATATATGATATATCCAGGCCTCTGTTTCACACACATTGCATATGTTACATTTTTTGATTGAAATATCATCGACACATATTCCCTGTCTATCTCTCATGCCCCCTCCCAAAAAAAAACACTCACGAACCCACACACTATATCTCTCTACATTTGTATCTCTCTCACACAAACCCACGTAGGTGGTGTACATACACGAAGAGAATAGGTGCATGTACTCATGCTTCATGCCCAACCACACCCACGCGGGTACACGGTGGAGCTCATTTCTGTACGAAATGGCAGCCCACGTTCTAATTTGAGCGCATGTAGCAGTTGTTTACCTACGGAGGTCGTGTACCACGCGTGCATGAAACAAAGTTCAACTTGATGCATTGGCGCATTATTTTTAAATAAAGTTATATTGCTCAATGGCACGTACACAGAATATAAAACGATTTTTATGGAGAAAAAGGTAGTCCGCTCCACTATATACAATGGAGCCTGCCTACCGGGGTTTGTCTCTCTTCAGAGTATCTCACACAAGGCGGCGGTGGCCTATCTCTCTCTCACCGTTGGTCACTGATCCGGCCGCATCCCGTCCGCCGGCGGAAAGGGAGGATGTGCATCGTTTCTTCGTTCGACGGCGCCGAGGCAGCACGTCCCGATCTGCGGTACCCGCCGTTCTCTCTAACCAAGCTCCGGCGCGGTAGGGCCTATGCCACTTGCTCGCTGCCGCAGTATGGGCAGATCCCGCCAGCCGCCGCCCTCCTAGTTACATAACGACGACCCCCAGGTATCCCCTCTGGCCTTGCTCCACTGCCAATCTTCCCACGTTGCTGCATGTGGAAAATCTTGCATGTGGATCTTCCCTAGTTCTTTGCCCAAAACGTAGCTCGTCCGGCGTACTTTCCATATTGCAATCTCGTCCTCACACCATTTTAGATAAACACAACTGTGCTATTATCTTCCCTTAGGACAAGGAATATGCTTCTTTTTTGTCGTCGTATGTGTCATCAACTATTATTGGCCAGTAATTGTTTCCTTTCTACCTCTTTTTTGCAAACAGGGCTATCCATTTCACCTCTTTGCTATTGCGACCTTTTGGTGAACTGCACAAATCACTTTTTTCTTAAGAGTGTTTTGTGCAGTTCTACTAAAATGTCACACGGGCAACGTCTCTACATTTCAGTGGAACTGCACAAAGGGAGATTGGTTTTGCTCTATCCTCCTCATCCAACTCCGAGCCTAATCTTCTCCAACTATTTTCTTAATCTTCTCCTACTAGTTAGTCTTAAGAGAGACTGCAAAGGTGACCGGCTTCTATTTGTGTGTTTATTGTTTCATCAACAGTCCTCTATTATTGTAATCACACTTAATATCTTTGGAACAGGGACGCTCAGCTCTATTTTAGTGGAACTGCACAAAATGATCGGAATGTTGCATGCTCCCGACAGCTACTTTTTTTCCCAACATGCCTTGTTGATTTAGACAGAGCTGGGGGGAAGTTGCTGCCAATGAAAGCATGGATCAATTTTAATTTAACACCTTCTCACAACTTTGTCTTCAGTTGTGATGTAAATATTAGCTCTGATCTGCTAATCATTGAGATGCATTAGCAAGGAAGTTAGTTTTTTTATTTTTTCCAAAAGAGCATGGATGGCAAGACACACGAAACAAAAGCTGAAAGCTCAGAGCACTGTACAATTTCATGTCGCTGGAAAATTATTTGTATAGTACGTCAATTATGTAAACGAATGTTGGTAGCTTGATAGCATTGCCAGAAGCCTCTTCAGCATCTGGGTCCATGTGCCATGCACCAAATTATACTCCCTTCGTTCCTAAATATTTTTCTTTTTAGAAATTTCAAATGGACTACCACATACAGATGTATATAGACATATTTTAGAGTGTAGATTCACTCATTTTGCTTCGTGTGTAGTCACTCGTTGAAATCTCTAGAAAGACAAATATTTAAGAACGGAGGGAGTAGTGCACAACCGCATGGGAGACTCAGCCCGGTCGTTGCGCCGCACTAAAAGTGAGAAATGAGCAGTCAAATCATAAGCCCCACCTTTCCCACTGTAAGTTGCTCGGAAGAAGCAACCATCAATACGCTCTTCTTTGAATCCGCTCATACTACTCCCTCTGTCACTGTTTATAGAGCGCACTTCAACAATCTCTGGGACCAAGGCGACTAGCGATCGGCCTGAAAAATAGCATTGGTAGTTATAGCACAGCGTCTATTACTAGAGGAAATAATGCGTACACACATGCATGCAGTGTTTCCACCCCGGGTACACACATGCATGCACTTACTCCACTCCGCGTACACACCTACATCGAGAGAAAATTGTGGACTTGATTGCGGTTAGCACGCCCTAATTAATTGAGCATTAAACCAAACGCGTCTAAAATCTCTCTGGTGGTGGAAATGCATGGAGAGAAATGCATGAGAATGAAGCGCGCCCTGTAAACTATGATGGAGGGAGTAGTATGAAGGTGCAAAACCAAGTACGCGTATGGCCTATAGGTCAACGCACTTTCTCCTGGCATATCACTGACATGTGGGACCGGAGTGTGAGGAAACCGATCTCAATTGATGGCAAAATGGCCAACCCGCCGTTCCTTGAGAGAGACGAGGAGCGAGAACACATAGACGGGCTCGCATGGAGGCCAAGATATATTCGAGCATGGTTGATCGATATCATCATTACATGTTTGATGTTTTTTAATAGTACTACTGGGCTGCCGTTTTCCGCACTTCTCCCGAATAAATGTGTACTTTATCAGAGATTAAAATAAAATAAGAGTACAGACACTCCACCATGCGGTTCCTAGTACCTGTATACTAGTAGTACTATGAATCCTTGCACTTGGCTCTTCGCCTCTTCGGGAAGTCGAACAATGATGGTACTACAGGGTATGCCTCTGGCAATCTGACACCGAATGAGCTGCTGCATGTCCACCGCCTGGGCGAGGGTAGGTTGCATTAGTCAAAAGCTTCTCCTCGTCCTGCGAGCCACCACGCTTGAGGTAGACGGAGAGGGCGTAAGCGAGCTTCACCTTGTCCTGCAAGCCTCTCCTCGTTCTGTGAGTTGACGGGACACACGAAAAGGTAGTGCTAGTCCATACTCCCTCCTTTCCGGTTAATATGGCTTAGACTAGCCACAGTGGGAGTAACTTCAGCAGTAACATCGAGTCCAACTCAGCAAATTTGCTTATGTGGCAATGAGTTAATGAGGAGAGAGGTAGTTTGAGTAACTTAGCTAGTTACTGTAACATCACATGTCCCAAAGCAATATGAGTCTATAACCTAATAAATGAAGTTTTGCATGACACCACACTTATGATACTACCCACTATGAAGGTAGTAACATAGTCTAGGGATATGTGTATGTTACTAGTGTATGTTACTCTCCATTGTGGCTAGTCTTAGGGGCTGTTTGGTTCCCAGCCACAGTTTGCCAAGTCAAAATTTGGCAGCCACAATTAAGTTGGGAATTCCGTTTAGTTGGCATGTGTTTGGTTTTTGCCACACTTTGGCTTGCCACACTTTATTGCCCCTATGGTCCACTTGTCATAGAGACAATTTTTTTTTGCCAAAGTTTGGCGTCCAATTTCTCAGCCACACTTGTGTGGCTTGCCATACTTGTGTGGCTGGCCACACTTTGGCTTGGCCACACTAGTCTCCAACCAAACAGACCCTTAATCTTTTTTGCGGGTAAATGAGAGAGCTTTATTCATATATAAGCATTCTTAGGACAATCAGCCAAGAGACAGGTCACTAGGAAGCGAGGTACCCCGCGAAAAAAAAGGAAGCGAGGTGTTTCATCAAGCTAGCTCTCGGTCACATTCAAAGTGCAGCAAGCACGGTTCGCACAAAGATGCACCGCAAGGTTTGCTGACCTCTTTACATGCTGAATAACAAAAAAAGAGAAAATATTACTGAGCGCTCCTATTTCTAACAGGATAGGTGCCAGAATTAAGCGAGAATTGTGGCGAGTGTTCCATGCAATCAACTTCCATTATCACCTACGAGAACCCTCGAAGAGAAGCAAATGTGTTGAAGATTGCTTTATCACAGATTAAAATAAAATAAGAGTGCAGACGCTCCACCAGGAGGTTCCAAGTAGTACTACCTGTACAGTACTAGTAGTACATAATACTACTCGAAGTACTCTACTACCATAGTAAACTTTGCGCTTGGCTGTTTGCCTCTTCGGGAAGTCGAACAATGATGGTACTAGTACAGTGTATGCATGCTTCTGGCAATCTGACACTGAATTAACTGTTGCACATCCACCGCCTGAGCGAGGGAGAGCTTGCATAGTTAAAAGTTTCTCCTTGTCCTGCGAGCCACCGCGTGCAAGCTTCTCCCATCCTGTAAGCTTCTCCTCATTCTGCAAGTTGACGGGACACAACAAAGTAATGCTAGTCCATACTGCCTCCTTTCCGGTTAATATGGCTTGATTTGAAATGAGATAAATACACTGGTTGTCACTGTATATTTGTAAAAATACGGTCAGTGGACTTCATAATACCCTCATTGCGGTCAATATATAGATTTTCCGGTGTTTATACGGTCACTAGCTCACCCTAGCTGAGTATGTGGGTGCATGCACGTGTAGGTTGAGCACTTGAGCATGACCGTGTGTGTTCCATCGTGTGCTCGGACATGCATGCATTATGGCGTCGCGCGCATTTTTGCGTGCATGCGTACGTGTGACTGTTGCATGAGGTTGTAGTCCCTCACATTCACATGTTCATATGTCAATGCTTTGTCAAAACATTGCATGCAAGGTTTAATCATTCGTTGTTCACGCATGCATTCCTGATATTAATACGTGGGTAAAGACAATTTCTTGGGGAAAACAAGCCCATGAATTGAGTACAAAGGGGACCAATAAACGAGGACGGAGGGAGTACTAGTAGTGAACCGGAAGGAGGGAGTAGGTACTATGTAAACAACATGCAGTAAAAAAATTCCTCTATGCACATCCAGTCTATGTGTCATGCAAGAAAATAGAGATAAGTACAAGTGAGACTCAGGAACGGTCATACACGTAGGGGGAGTACGTGGAGGGGCCACTCAGGAGCAGTCAAATCACACAGTAAGTTAGTCGGACGAAGCAACCATTAAAAGGTGGATATGGAGAGAAAAAGAAAACCGCTCCACTATATATACACGAGCAGGAGCCTAAGCTACAAGCCTGCTTGCTTGGGTTGCTCTCTTCACAAGCATAGAACGACGGTGGCCACACCGCTGGTCACAGATCCGGCCTGATCCCGCCTCCGGGGGAAGCGGACGATGTTCTGCGTAGATGCGGTCGACAGCGGCCAGGAAGAAAACCCACTGTCGGTGCGTCCCGATCGGGGGTCCCCGCGGTATGGGCTGATGCTGCCTCCCACCGCCCTTCTAGCTACACCCCGACGTCCCAGGTACAACTTCCTTTTGGAGCCGGCTTGCTCCACTGCCACAGCTCCCTATGTAGCTCCATCTCCATGTGGATCTTTCTCTACTTCTACCGGCTTCTATTTGTGATGAGTTTATGTCTCATGAACTAGTTCTACTACTATTATTCTAATCACACTTCTACAATATCTTTGCCAACAGGGATGCTCAGCTCGATTTTAGTGGAACTGCACAAAAGCATCGTATGATCCGAGGGGGCCAGGCTTCTTTCCTTCGACAGGTTCTACCTAGCCAGGAAATTAAATCCTGTTTAGGGTTTAGGGTTCAAGTCGTAGAGACCCCATAAGTAGTTTTTTTTTGTACACACTCTCACAAATTTTGTCTTTAGTTGTGAAGTAAATATTGGCTATGATCTATGAATCATTGAGATGCATCAGCATGTGTGTTAGTTTTCCTTTGTATTTGATGGAATGTTGTAACGGGGCAACCTTGGAGTCAGGATACATACATGAAACAAAATCATAAAGCTTCGTACTCCCTCCGATCCTTTTTTGTATGCGTATAAGGCTACTCATAGTGGGGAGTATCATATACTAGTATCATGCATAAATTACATAGGGGACTAATAAACCAGGACGGAGGTAGTATGTGAGAGTGTATGGTGGGTCATGTGGTAAAATGTAGTCCCTCCTTTCTGGTTTATTGGGCTCATCTCATTTTCTTAGTCTTACCATATTATAAGTCTTATTTTCACTTCTTTCCACCACATGTTCACATTCCAAGGTGCATTAAATTGATGCATGCAAGGGTTAAAAGAAACCAACCAATGCATGTAACCATTCCTACTCATTTAGTGGTCATCCATGCATATATTCTAATTAATGCAGATTAAAGTTTGAGTAATTTTGTAAACTACGAGATACATTTCTCCACTCATCATCTGCCTTGGTTGATGAGATTTCAAATTTAAGCCCTATATAAACCAGAAAAGAGGGAGTACTATGCAAAGAAAAAAGGACCGGAGGTGTCGCACGATGTCCAAGGAATATGGTGACAGTGGGAGGTGGGCCAAGTAGTCACTGGGCTGCCGTGTTTCGTACTCCTCCCGTGTAAGAGTGGAGAAAGTTAGTTTTATCACAGAGTAAATAAATAAGAGTGCAGACGCTCTACCGCCGCAGTTATAGTGACCAATGAGCTGTCAAATCACATAGACCCGTTATAGTTAGTTGGACGGAAGAAGCAAACCATCACTCTATCTCTCTCATGCAGTACAATATTCCAATATTCTTTTGGAAACCAATGTTTCATTTCGTTGGATCGCGCCATTGAGCAAAACCAATGTTTAAATCACGTCTGTCGCGTTCGTGTCTCACCCTCCTCCACCCCACATGGTCGCTCGGCATGACACTCACCGCAAATCGAGTATACGCAAACTTTCTCGCCTGCTTCTGGATGCATCACGCCATGGAGTACTAGCACTACTGGAAGAGATAGACGAGGAGGGGGAGGACAGCTAGCTGTAGCACGGACTCCCAAGAACTTTTTTACATGCACGTTGTGGCCAGCAGTGGTGACATTTGAACGCGGAGCAGTCACGTGCACTGGGAAGCGGCGCGGGCAGCGCTCCCTCGACCGGCGTGCCACTTCAATGCCGGTGCCAGTGAGAGGTCGCGTCCGCTCTGGCCGGGCATGAATGCGGCACTGACTGTTTCGGGCGGGAACCGCGCGCGGGTGATGAAGAGGGTTCGGGTTGGCCAGGGCGGTCAGGCTGAACGTACGTAAATATTGCTGCGTAATTAATAACGTAAATAATGTGCCAGTTGGACAAATATGATTGGAGATGGTGATGAAAGTAAGAATTTTACGTAAACATGGATATGCATGTCTATGTGTGTGCGTGTGCTCACACACATAGTGATGACTCTTGTGACTACTCGTACACAACATCGATGTCTCGTTCTCCCTACACACACACAAACTTAGTACCGCCTCATTTTGTTCCTAGGATAGGAATATCATAGGAGTGGGAAACAATATGAAGTGAGATAAATGGAGTACTACATACAAGAAGAAATGTACACACACTCACTCTGCCTCCGACATACCCGTGAGTACACGATGGAGCGCATTTGTACACGAAGAGGCAGCTTACGTACGTAATAATTCGACCCTTTAATTTGTTCACTTAATAATGGAGGGTCGGGGACCACACGTGAGTGATACAAACTGCGACCTGGAAGTGGGGGCGTGTAATTGATCGAGCTTTCTTTCTTGGTACGTTAAAAAAAGATTTGTCCGGCAGTTTTCGTTTCTTTGTTCCGGGAACACGCATATTCTATTTAAAACCACTGCTATGGAGAGATTTTTTTTACTCCATTATATATGCAGCCTCTTGTTTGATAGGGTTTCTCGCGTCTCACTCTCTCACCCTCTCCATATCTAAACAAGATGACAGTGTCCACTCTATCTCTCTCCTCACCGGTGGTCACAGATCTAGCCGAATCCCGTCCGCTGTGGGAGGTGAGGAGGTGCAGCGTTGATGTTGTCACCGTCGGCGATGGAGGAAGCCGATGCGCACCGTCCTCTCTGAGCCGGTGCTGTGGCGGACGAAGGTCCTCCGCGCCCTTGTTCGCCACCGTCGTGTGGGCAGATCCCGCCCGCCCGCCTAAGCGACATCTCGCCCACCTGAGGTATAACTTCTTTTGGATTTCATGCTTCATTGTACTGGTCCAGCTCCCCAGGTCGCTGCATGCGGGTTTTCTTCTATACCACTACTCCCCAGCTCCCAATGTACAGTAGCTAAGGTTCGTCGGCTGGTCCAACATCACCTATTTTTTACTATTATAGAGGAAAGGCCACTCAAAAAGTTGTCCTGGTTTATGCCTCGGTGGAGGTATACATGTTTTTTCGACAAAAAGTACATGGTGGTTGTGCGGTCATTGTCCATATGCTCCTATTGCTGCTGCTAATCTAATACTATCACTGGTTAAATGAAGCAATGCCCATGTTAAAGTGGCATCCCTTTTAAGTAATGCTGATGTCAATCCAGAGGCGTCGATAAATGCTTCTGTCCTGCTTTTTTTTCTCGGGTATCCTGGTTTAGTTCCCATCAAGATAATCATGATGCTTCTGTTTGTTGGTGTACTTTTCATTAATTCTTATTGACAATTGAGATGTCGCTGTTAATCTTGTACCATTGCCAAAACAAAGTAACAACACTATATCCCTTTTTTATATTTTTGCAAACAACAATGCGTATCTCCATACCCGGGCATGTCTTCCTCAATTTTAATGGAACTACACAAAATTGGATGGCCATTGTTGTTCCGCCTCACTGTCCTCTGCCACGTGGTTCTTCCTTTCTCGAGCTTGATTACCGAGAAGAAACAGACCACAGTGAGCATTTGTCGAACTTCATTGGTGCCTCAACCAAACTTGATGCCAAATGGATGATGCATCACCATGATGACCTATCGATGCTCATGGTTGCGTCTCATGCTTGCATCGGCTGGTGAAGCTGATCGATTTTCGACCAAAAACAAGCTGTCTTCCATCGGTGGTCTTTGCTTGTTACCCACAAAGATGATATCCTTCATCAGTTCACCTTGGTTGCGTTTGAGACGCAGTCGTCTTTCACGTTGGTGCAATTTTACCACACAATTGGCTATGAACCAAATTTTTCCTCAAAGAAGCATCGACGTTGGTACTAAGAGCATAAGTTTTGTATTGATTTCTGAGCCTTCTCACAACTTTGTCTTCAGCTCCCCTATAATTTTATGTGTCCAGCTATTAACTAAATATGTGGTCAGACTTTGATTAAAAATATGGTGTGGACTAAAAACCCGGATGGACGTAGTACCCCTCCGTTTTTATTTACTCTGCATATTAGATTTGACTGAAGTCAAACTTTGTAAAGTTTGACCAAGTTTAGGCCGAACACAACAAACCATAATTATTGAGAGAGGGCAAACTGTACATACTCTCAAACCTTTCCGATAATTGAAATTAAAATTCTTTATTTTTACACACTCTCACACCTTTCCGATAATTTGGCGCGGGTGTGGTTGTTCACTTAACGGAGGGTGTAGTGTATCGCACGTGAAGGACAGGAAGTGCGACCAGGACGCGTGGATCGTTAGTTGATCGTAAGTAGTTTTCTTCACTGGTACGTTAAATAAAGAGTTTCGTTTCGTACTTACAGAATTTAAAATGATTGTTATGGAGAGAAAAAGAAAACCACTCCACTATATTAGTAGTATACACGAGTACTATATAAGCTGGAGCCTCAGCGCTTGTTCGCTAGGGTTTGCACTCTCCACACTCTCGCTGCACTACATATATATATATATATATATACATGCTGGAGGCTCAGCGTTCCTTTGCTAGGGTTTGCTATATTCATAGTCTCTCACCCTCTTCACTAGATCAAAACAAGACTGCGTTGGCCTCTGTCTCCCTCTCCCCCCTCTCAGCTGGTGAAGGAGCCGTCCGGATCCCGTCGCACCGGGAAGGGGAGGAGGTGCAGCGTTCACTCTGTCGCCTTCGGCGAGGGAGGCAATCCACTCCCGGCTGCGCTATTCTCTTTCACCCAGCACCTATGCGGGAGGGCCTCCGACCCCTTCTTCCTCGCTACCGTACGTAGTGTGGGCAGATCCGGCCTCCTGCCTAGCCACATCCTGATGACCCTAAGGTATAACTTTCTTTGAAACCGTCATTGCTCTAGCTGCATGCGGATCTTTTTCGATTCTATAGTCGAATCTAGGTCTTGGTTCAAAGAGGAAAGAAGGGTGGGGTGGGGTGGAGCATGAATCTAGGACATGGTTCAATGAGGAAAGGAGGGAGGGAAAGTAGTATAGACTGGCTATCCAGCCGCTTTGTTGGTCGAAAAGGGAAAAAGGGGGTAACCTAGTACACACATCTATAAGGAACCGATCTCTTTGTTGAAAAAGGAAAGAAACTGGGGGGTCGGGTAGTTTGTGCATGACTAGATTAGCTGCCCTCACATAGGAAAAAGGTTCAAAGAGAACAAATATGGGACCAACGTAGATATGCTGCTTGGCAACATACTCTGCATCACCCATTTATACGTGTGGACGCACATGGTACTGGCATGTCCCATGTCCCATACAAATATTTTGCTGTTGTTAGTCTAAGAATGCCGCTGGAAAATTGAAGCAATGCCACTGTTAAAAGTAAATTTCATTTTTAACGAATGTTGTTTTAAGGGAATGTCTCTGTTAATATGAATCAATGCAACCATTTTAGAAATGCTACTGTCCTATTTTGTTTTCCATCAAGATAAGGTAGATGCTTCTTTTTGTCGCCGTATGTTTCATCCTCCTTTATTGGCCAGTAATTGTTTCCTTTTTTCCCTTTGTTAAAACAGGGATATCTATCCAACTTGTTGCTATAGCGAACTTAAATTTCACACCGGTGACTTTGCTTGGTTTAGTTGAACTACACAAAACGAGATTGGATTTCCTATTCGTGTTGGCAGATTCATAGGTGATCTTGACTGTGTCATGAAAGGTCAGTACCGGCCTTCGTCCACATGATCGTGCAGTGTGCTTTGAGATGCTATGCTACTTGTATTTGTACTGTTTTAAATAAATGTTGAATTGAAGCTATTGAATTCTATCTTTTCCCATTAAGTGAACAAAAATGGGACCAACCCAGACATGATGCTTGTTGCTTTGTTACAACAAACTCTGCATCACCCCCTTTATAAGTAGATGGAAGCACATGGTGTTGTTGCACCCACTCTCCCCTGGAACTATTTATGCTTTTTGTTAATCTAATGCCACTGGTAAAATTAAGCAATGCCACTCTCAGAATTAACTACTGAATCTGAGTTCAAAACGGCAACACTTGTTAGGGATTGGTGGGAGTACCATTTCTGTTAGGGATTGGCCGGAGTACATGTTTAAGAAATGTATTGTTGAGATAATGTCTCTTATTGTATATCAGTTACAGTGTTTTACAAATGGTACAATCCTGCTTTGTAGTTCTTTCTACATGTTTAACCAAGGTATTGTTAAGATAATGTCTCTGTTAATATGAATCAGTTGCATTGTTTTAGGAATGGTACTTTTCTGCTTTGTCGTTCTTTATACATGTTGAAACAAGGTATTGTTAAGATAATGTCTTAGTTAATATGAATGAATCACACTGTTTGAGAATTGCTACTCTCCTGCTTTGTTTCCCATTAAGATAAGGTAGATCTTTTTTCTTCTGGGACTATAAGTCATCAACCGTTATTTCTCAGTAATTGTTTCCTTTATACCTATTGTTGCATACAGGGGTATCAAAACTTCTGCTCGATTCTATTTCGACTTTGATTTTAGTTGAACTGCACAAAAGGAGCCAATGTGTTTAAGGCAAATTGTTGCATTATTGGGCCCAGTTGGTCTTTCCACTTTGCAGAAAGAAGTAGTCACTGTTTGCGATACATTACACAAGGAATGATCGAGAAGCTTTACAGAGTGTTAGTAGACGCTGGTGACATGACTAGTCTGTAGAGAGCATGGGAAACTCAACAACACATGGAGTGCAAAATTCACTCCACAAGGAAAGGTATGACCAAGTCAGTTGCCGACGCAGCTGTAACAAATGAGGTCAGTATCGGCCTTCATCCACATGATTGTGCTTTGTTATGTTGTGCTACTTATATTATTGTATTGTTTTGAATAAATGTTTAATTGAAGCTATTGTATTGCTATATTTTCCTGTTAAGATAATGAAGATGATTATAGTTGTAAGCGTTTGTTTAATCAACTAGTACCACTATTATATTCATCACGCTTTTTCTGTATTTATACAGACAGGGATGCTCAGCTTCATTTCAGTGGAACTACACAATATGTTCAGATGGTTCATGTCCTCCATAATACTTCATCATGCACAATACATCGAATGGTTCTCTAATCATTCGTCATCACCTTGAGCCACCAGACTATCTACTTGAATGGAGCTGCCAACGTGTTCAACGCCTTGCAACATATAAATATGAAATCCACCATGCTACGCAAGACATTGTTTGATTTCAGTGGAACTGCACAAAAAGATACGCTGGTTAATCCTGCTCCATGTGCCATTTCAATGTGCAAACTGATGACAAACCCTGCCCGTCTGAATGGAGCTACCAACGTCTTCAAGGCAGAAGAATTCCCACAAGTTCAAGGGAAAGAACTCTGTCCAGCAGAATACTGCCTTTAAGAAGAAGGGTAAGAAGAAAGACAAAGAGAGATGACTGCTTTACTTGTGGTTCAGAGGAACACTGGGTAAACAAGTGCCCAAACAAGTACAAGAAGCCAGTATAGGACTCCAAGTCTGTCAATGTCACTCTAAGGAACAATGATGGGGCATCTGGGTATGGTAATCTATTTATCATACTTTCAGTTTGTCAGTCCATCGATTGGTGGGTTGACACTGGGGCCAATATTCATGTGTGTGCTGATGTGTCTTTGTTTTCTTGCAGCATATAAATATGAAATCCACCGTGCTACATAAGACATTGTTTGATTTCAGTGGAACTACACAAAAAGATACGCTGGTTAATCCGGCTCCATGTGCCATTTCAATGTGCAAACTGATGACAAACCCTGCCCGTTCCACAATCATAGGCATTACATATTTTGAATGGGAAAAGCTTGTCAAAGTTTAATCATTGATGTTAGCAAGAAGACATTAGTTTAATATATAGGAATTGGAAAACCTTGTTAAATTTTGCTCATTGATGTTAGCCAGAAGACATGCATTTGATATTTTGGAGTCGGACGCCCTTTGCTATGAGCAGCGTCGATCGTTTTTCCCTATTCCTGTGTTCAGTTCAGAAGTAAATATTTACTCTGCTGAGATGCATAGTCACATGAATGTTGACTTATGTAAGGTATTTTAATAGTTTGTTCTGAATGTTGTCTATGTAATGCCAGGCCTTGTGAGTTTGATTGCAAAGAGCTTGGAATGCTGTGGCATGCGGCATCACGAGCTGTTCACCGTGCCTCCTGAGAATAATGCTTCATATTGTTTTGCATGTTGATCTAATGCTAGTGATTTGCATGTTAAGAAGATCATCCTCTTCTATTGTTTCTGTGCTTAAGAAGTTCATCGTCTTATGTTTCATTCATAGCCTATACTAAAACTCGGGTAGGTTAGAGGTGAAACCATATGATCTTCCGACCAACTCATCATCTTAGGCCATGATTGGATTGTCGTTTTCCAACCAAAACCGCTTGTAAAACTGACGCTTGTAAATAAAAGTAGATGGTCTTGGGTGAAGCGCTTGGTTGGTCGATTTCGACTGGTAAAATATACACTGGTCTCTCAAATTACACGGGTAACTCGCCGGTTTTCGTTACAGACCTCGGGCCGTCGGTTTCATTACGCCTGTATTTTACGCGTTGTTTCCGATGATGAGTAAATTACACTTGTATCTTAATACTGGTGTGAAACAATCCAGAGCTCCCAAGCGCGGCCTTACCGTTTCATGCCGGCTCAGTCTCTCGAAGGTGCTCATAAGTGTCCGATGATCCTGGCTTCCTGAATGAGCAGCGGGCGCTGTATCAGACCATCCGTAGGGTCCGCGAGGCCCTCTTCGTTGTCCTTCGAGTTGTTGCGCTCGCCGTGGCACCGAGCGTTGTCAACATGGTCAACGAACATGAGGAATCAAGAGATGACTTTACTTGGAGAGGATGATAGTAGGGACCCACCAGGACCATAGCCGTACACGTACGCAAGTTCCTCCTTATTATATACAACTATAATATTTTTTGCTTCCTCCTGGTTTCCTGACATCACGGTCCCACACCATTGTCAACCTATATAGTCAATAAACGAGAGAATTGCATAAGGAGCGGCCGACAGCTGGGACCCAGCAGCTTGAGCAATATTTGTTTTTTTAGGTGTAAGCGGAGTTTTTCTTGAGCGATGTTTTTGTTGTTGTTCAAAGAAGCAGGGTATCAACTGGGCGGGCTGTGGCTCGTCAAGCCCAGGCTATTATTTTATGTCAACCAAATATCCAGCCCAGATATTAATTTTTCAAGGTGAAAATGGCTAGCCCAGCTATACTTTTTTTGCGGAATACCCAACCCAGGTCAACTTGTTATTCTCCGCCCCGCTGGGCTGTAAATCATTCCTAGGAGGGATGCATTAGGCCTAACAAGAAAATGGGCTTTAAGAAATAATAAATGGGATGTAATTATAAAAACTGGGCTGTAAATATACAAAAACGCACCAAACAGGTAATTTGTTTCAAAAATATTATTTTTTGAATTTGAAAATTTTAATTTCATTACTTATTGCGCACGCAATATTTTGTTAGATTTTTACCTAATACAAATTCATTTTGAAATTATATTTAATCTGACTCGAAATTTCGGGATAAAAATATTTCGGATCCCACCAAAATGTGGGATTTTTTGTTGAATTCTGTTTTGAGCGGTTGGTTGAAATTATTAATCATTGTCCTGGCTAGAAAATGGACTGTAATTTTAACAGACTATAAATGGGTTGTAGTAAATTCCATTAGAATTCAAAAATGGGCTGTACATTATTACAAATCGCAAATGGGCTATATGTTCTCTGCCACAGATGTGATGCTCACTTGTGGGCCTACTATTTTTTTTTGAGAATTATAGTCAGTGACGCGTACGGAAGGCTTGTGTGCCTACTAAGGCGTACAGAAGGCTTTGTCAACTTATAGTCAAGACACGATTCTAGCAGCAGTGGCCGTTGGATGTCCATCCAACGGCTCTAGTGCTTCTTCAATCTCGGATATTCTTGCTTCAGCCGCCCAAACCACCGCCGACGGTACCGCCTGCTACCGCGTCCTGTGGCCGGCTGTGCTGGCACGTAGGCTTCACCGGCCCACCCTACTCCCAAACGCCGTCCAGCCATTCCTCTACTCACCAACACCTCCTGTTCTTCTCCGGCGACGACAGCCTCACACTGCAGCCAAACCAGTGAACCCTCGTACTCCCTCCGCATGGGCATCCACTGCTGTGTCTTCGCCGGCTCCGGGTCGTTCCCTTCCTAGGACTCGCCATCATTCACTGCGTTGGTTCTCCCGGCGCAGCGTGGTCAACTTTGTCAACAAACGACAGCCATCGGAAGAGGCATATACGTGGAGTGGCTGACAGTAGGGACCCACATGGCCCATGGCTGCACGCAGCAAGTGCCCCTGTATTATGCGAAAACAAATAATTTCTCCCCCTGGCAGGTTTGACCCACCAGCTACATCTTCGCACGCAAGGAAGTGCTTCCTTTATTACGCGGAAATAAAAAGTTTCCTCTCCCTGACAACTGGGACCCACCAGCTTTATTATGATCCTTTTCGTGAAAATATAGATTGTACCGAAGATGCTAAATTGTTTTGTTTTTATTCTAACTTGAAAAAGAAGAAATTAAAAAAACCAGAAAACATCTTCGCACGCAAGGAAGTGCCACCTTATTACGCGGAAAAAATTGATTCCCCCTGCTAGCTGGGACCCACCAGATTTGGAGGCTGACTTGTGGGCCTACTAAGTTAACGCGTACGTAGGGCTTTGTCAACTTAGTTAATAAACGATTCTAGCTGCACTGACCGTTGGATGTTAATCCAATGGCTAAGCTGTGTCTCCAACCTCTGGTCTTCTTGCTCCAGCCGCCCAAACCTGCGCCCGGCGTACCACCTGCTCCAGCCTCTCGTGGCCGGCTGTGCAGCCGCGCAGGCCTCACCGCCTGACCATACTACTACTGGCCAGGCCTTCCCTCTACTCACCCACACCCCCTGTTATTCTCCGGCGACGATAGCCTTACACCGTAGCCGAACCAGTGAACCCTCGTACTCCCCTCCGTGTGGGCATCCACCTGCCTCGTCTTCCCTGGCTCAGCATCGTTCCTTCCTAGGCCTCGCCGTCGTCCACCGCCTGGGTGCTGTCTGCACGGCATGGTCAACATGGTCAACGAACGATAGCCATCGGAAGAGTAGTGTACGCGGTGAGGCTGATAGATGGACCCACCAGCTACATCTTCGCACGCAAGGAAATGCCTCCATATTAGGCACGAAAAAAAATGAATCCACCCCCTGACAGCTCGGACCCACCATCAATAACTTCACACGCAAGGAAGTGCCTCCTTATCCTCCCTGACAGCCGGGACCCACCTAGTCGAAGCGTACGTAGCGTTGTCGCAAAAGTGTACGTACATACTAGTCGATCGGTCTCTCTGCAACGATGAACCGTGGCCGAGCAAGCAGCGACACGTGTAGTAGTAGAGCCCCCGACGTAGCAGTTCAGGCAGTCCCTTCTAAACCGTGTACACGTAAGTACAGCCATATGCCAAAAAATACGGCCACGTAAGTACATACGGGCGGGGTCTCGAATGTCTACTCGCGCATATGTACGGCCAGGGCTCGTGTACATGGAGAGGCAACAGACGGTAGCAACGGCGTCCTATTCATCGGGCAGCCAACCGGCTGGGTCAGAATGGAGAAACAACGTCCTGTTCATCGGGACGCAACAGACTGGGTCGGAATGCGTCCTGTTCAACGGGAGCCAACCGGCTTGGACGGAATAGCCGAAACGGGGTCTGGCGTACCTCAGTACAGAGGAAACGGCCTTCTGTTCGACCGGCTATGGTCGAAACGGGGGGTCCTGTTCATCGAGAGGGGTGTGCGTACCGCAAAACGGAGGAAACGGACTTGTGTTGGAGCGCTACGGTCGAAACGGGGGTCCTGTTCATTGGGAGGGGTGTGGCGTACCGCAAAACGGAGGAAACAGACTTGTGTTGGAGCGCTACGGTTGAAACGGGGGTCCTGTTCATCGAAGGGGTGTGGTGTACCGCAAAATGGGACTCCACGGGCTACTGTTCACCCACCGTCGACTTCCTTCAGCCTCCACCTGCACTGTTCACCCACCGCGTCTTCCTCCTGCCTCCACCAGCTACTGTTCATCCACGGGCTACTGTTCGTCCAGCCCTCCACCAGCTACTATTCAACCAGCCCTCCATGGGGTCCTGTTCATCCACCCCCAACCAGCTTGGCTGTGGCGGCCTCCTCTCGGGGTCCTGTTCATCCAGCGGCAACGACCTACTACTACTACCATGGGGTCCTGTTCATACAACCCCCACCGGGAACTGTTCATCCAACCCCAACCACGTACGTCTCGACTCGTTCAACCAACCCCCACGTTCACTGTTCATCAAGAGACAATAGGTTCAATCGGCTTCAGTTAGCAGCAGTAGCGAAGGAATCCCTTGATCGAGTTCAGTTAACAGCCAGTGATCGATCGATCGCTCGGGTTCAGTAACGTAGCTAGTGCAATCGCTCGGGTTCAGTAAGCGAACGCCTCGCTCGGGTTCAGTTAGAGCCCAACGCCTCGCATACACGCGCGTACGTATACGAGAGAAAACGCGCAAACCTCCGTGCATCGCTCGGCCCCGACCACCCACCGTAACCGGGAACTCCCTGAAATTTTCCTCGCCCTCGCTTCTACCATGATTTTTTCCGTCATGGACGGCCCAAAGAATGTCATGCAGCTGCGTCTCCGGCCCGCCCAGGACGAAAAGCCCATTTTCTGTCATGATTTTTTTTCATAGAAGTAGGAGCCCACCACATCTATGATGATATCGGGTTTTGTCATAATTATCGTCATAGAAGTGTCATAAGCATGACAGAAAAAAAATTCGTTCGGCCCAAAATGTCATGGATGTGTCTTTTTTTGTAGTGATGCTTTCCATCCATGTTCATGTTGTTACCATGTTCATATGCATCGTTATTGCATCATGCTATTTTATTATGACTCAGCATCATTCAAGTTTAACCGGATATTAATTGAACTTGAACACCTGTTGGCTGAGTCATAGTGCCATCGAGACGAACTGACCAGTGCAACCACACTTGCCTTATGGGGGGTCCTAATTGGATCTATTGTCATGCCTCTCGTCGGTGCCTCCAACGAGGGAAGGTTATGGGCGTGCGCTACCCTGATCAGGTAGGCGGACATAAGCCTTGTGAGCCCGAGTTTGGTTATGTGCACATGTCCCCGTTTGGGACCGTTTATGTTTTGCCACGACAGTGGCCATTGGATGTCCAGAGTGGCATCGGGGCCACCCATGACTTATCCCAAAGGGGAGTTTGTCAGAGTGGCCGGGAGAGTGTCATGCAGTAGATCGATTTTGTCGGAACGCTGTTGGTCCACCCGAATGGGAGCACGAGGCCATGGGTTCTGTGGTGTGGGTACAGTGTACTAACCTCTACAGAGTGTATAATCTATCGATAGACGCGCCCGCGGATATGGGCCCAGTTCGTAGTAGGTCACACTATGAGTCAACAGTAATAATAATAACTTTCTTAATAACAATAACCCCGGTTCGATGATGGAAAGAAGATGGTTGATCTTTATGTGATCATGAGAGAATCATGATGGTATCGAGGATACCGAGGTTGGTTGATATATATGGTGTCATGTGATGATCCTGGGTAAAGATCAAGCTCATTGTGGTCATGTGGTCACTACGGTATTGTTAATACCAAGCTTGGTCAGTCCTGAGTTGATCGTGTGATGCCTGCGATGGTAAGTTGATGCATGTGGTTGTTACAAGAGAACCCCGAACAGAGTAAGTGAATCATGATAGTTTCCACATGCTGCATGCTAGTATCACCATGTTAATATGTTCATGCCATGCTTATAATGTTCTAGTAATATCATGCTCATCATAAATGTTTAACCTGTAAATACCATGTTATTGCTTGTCTTGATTGCTTTGGTTGCTGTGAGCTTGCGAGTACATTCAAAGTACTCACCTGGCGTGTCATGCCAGTTTGCAGGTCATGCCGTGATTGCTTGCTTGTCGAGGATTCCGAGTTGCGAGCTAGGATATGCGTTCCAGCCAGAGTCCCTGCAGAGTGGAGTCCATCGTTGTCGTCGTTTTTCCGCTACTAGAAACTATTCCGCTGCTTCGAGTTGTTCTGCTGCTAGCATAGAACTACCTGAGCAGGCGTAGTGTCGCCGTGTCGATGTAATTCCCTGTTATATCGGAACCCTTGTATCTCCGAGTATTTGTAATAAAGAGCTGATTTGTCCTATGCCAATCAGTGTCGTATTCCAGAAGACTTGATCTCTGGGCTGGAATACGGGGTGTTCCGGTCTCTCTGAGCCGGGGTGCCACAGCGGGTGACCTACTGGAATGTTAGAGGGGAGATATACAGTTTGTCTGTGTGGCATGGATACCTACCTACAACGTTCGACAGTCGGTGTGTGTGTGTGTGTGAGAGAGAGATAGGGGTGGGGGCTGAGACCTGACTATATAGAGGTAGATCGACTGGTATATGTGCAGAGAAGGAGAGAGACCCAGCTATGTATTGAGGGAGATCGATCGATATCCATGCATATGTGTAGGAGAGGAACAATGTTGGGAGAGAGATAGAGCTAGTGTCAGAGGGTTGGTGGTGGAGTTTCTTCTCGAAGAGGGTGGAGAGGCCTACTAGACAAACCGAGGGGACGACTGCAATAACAATAAGAGAGGGAATGTGTGTCTATGTGTGCACGTGCGTGTGAGAGACGGGTCAGGAGGCATGCATGGATGATGAGGGCAGATGATATGTGTGTGGTAAGCAGACCTAGCTAGATAGGTAAATCAATCGATGTGTGTCGGAGAAAGTGAGAGACATAACTATTGACTTACATCGGTCGGTGCGTGGGAAAAAAAGTTATAGTCGACCTAGCTATATGTAGGGAGATCGATCGGTATACATGCATGTGTTAGAGGCAAATAAGGCCCGAAGAGATGGACAGAGAGAGGTATGCGGCTAGAAGGTGGACGGTGTGAGAGACCTACTATGTCGAGAGGTGAAGGAGTGTGCGAGTGCGAGATCGATGAAAAGAGGGGCGAGAGTGTGCATTTGTGTGGGACTGTATTAGACACATGGAGGCATGGACGCTAAGAAGAGAAGAGGGAAACATGCGTTTGTTGTAGCCAGACCTGACTAGAGAGGTATAACGATCGGTGTGTGTGTGCCGAAAAGAAGGGGATGGGGAGACCTGCAGACACCATGGGAGAACGACCTAAAGAAAAATAACGAACGTGCACGACGGAGAGGATGCTGAGGGAGGGTGAAGGCAAGGCAGGAGTGTACATGCACGAGAGAAAGTTAGTGCTAGCTACAAAGAGAAGAGGATTGTGTGGTTGTAAAAGAGTAACACAGATCATGATTTTTATAAAAGTGGAACCGAATATTTGAATAAGAGATCATAGTGTTTTAAACCCACACATGCATGAATATAACGGTGATACTCATGGTGTGGTTATGAGCATGTTATACTACATAACATTATTTTTTTGAATTTGTGATAATGTGTGGCTTTTGCAGCTCACGGCTAAATACTTGTCATAACATAGGGGGCAGAGCACTATACATTGTGTGATAAACATAGTATACATATGAAACATGGTTTAGATTACGAAGATGTAGCTAGCACTCCAAATGTAGTATTATTTGGAATCGACATCAAGTGGATTCAAAATTTTGATTTCGAGTTCATATAGCATACATAGTTCATATCTACATTTACAATAACCATGTGTTGTGTTGTTGAGATAATACATAGATGATGGTTTAACATGGCAACATCATGATTGCAGATCCTTATTGAAATACAGAAACAAATTCAAATTTAATTCGAATTGCAGCGGTAGTATATACACATTTGGAATGCACTAAATGTTCGTATGGGTAGGTTACATGCATTATATAGCTAGCGAAACATTTAATTGGACATACCATGGATTCAAAGTTTTAAATAGCATTTGTAATAATCCATACAATGAAACGGAACAAGACTCTCTCTTTGTGTGGTGCGAAAAGATTTTTTTTTGTTTTTTTCATTGAGGGAAGTGCGAATTGATTTGGTACGTACATTATTACACGTTAGGCTTGTCCCTAAATTTCAAATCGCGCCTTATTATCCCAAAAATTCAGATATCGCTTTTTGTCTCTTTGTGCTCTGAAAACTCGCTCCCCATGCCTTGCTATCCCGAAATTACAACGCACGTGAAAACTCCCTCCTGCTGCCAAATCCCGACATGCGAAATCCCCATTCTAACCCTGAGCTGAAAGGACTACCAGTTCAAATCGGTTGGGGTACTTTTGTAATACACCCTACATTTCGGACAAGCGAGTCCCTAAGTCATGGTCCCCCCTCCCATCACCTCCTTTTCGCCATTCGAAAACCCAGGCCGCCATAACCTCTATGCTCCAGCCACAAAACCCCACCCTCTGCCGTCCGCCACCCTGCCGCTGCCTAGCCGGAGCCTCTTCCCCGACAACGTCGTCCACCGCAACAGCTCGACGTCCCTCATCCACCTCCATGGATGAGGATCTGTCATCGATCTCGTCGTCCCGCCGGTTCAGCCGCCCCGTCCTCCACCTCCAAGGAGCTGCTCCGACGATCGCCTCATGTATCGCGGCTGAGCCATCCCCACAGCGCCGCCTTAACCTGCTCCAACGGAACCACAGCATCCTCAGCGACTCCTCGGACGAAGCCGAGGCCTACTCGACGCCACCAAAGAGGTTGTACACTCATCGCATCGCACGTTCTCCTTAACTCGACCTCCCGGCTCCGACGGTGCTTGATCCCGCACCCCCATGGCGCGGCTACCTCGAAGCCGGCGCCGCCGGCGACATCTCCACGGCGGCTCTCCCCCAGTGCGAGGCTCCCTCGGCAGTGGCATCCATTCCAGCCGGATCTGCTACTACTGCTTTGGCTCTCGCTCGCTCGCACTGCTGCTGCTGCTCCGGCTCTCGCTCGCTCGCGCTGCTGCTGCTGTTCCGGCTCTCGCTAGCTCGCGCTGCTGCTGCTGATGCTGCTGCTCTGGCTCTCGCTCGCTCGCGCTGCTGCTTTGCTCTTCCCCTCGCTCGTGCTGCTGCTCTACTCTTGCTCTTGCTCACGCTGCTGATGCTAGTACACGTGCTATTGTAGCTACACGAGTTGCTGCTCTGGCTCTAGTTCTTGCTGCTCCTCCAGGCACTGCTGCTCTGGCTGCTATCTGCTACTGTGTTCCCTGTCAATCGCCTACTGATTTAGATCACTGTTTCTTTACTACTAGTGCTCGAGCGGCCTAAACTACATGTGAAGTGCCTCTCTGCTATCAGTGCGTTCAGTTTCGACGGTAACATTCAGATACCACAGTAAATTTTAGTTTCGACAGTTAAGTTCAGAGTCAACAGTTTTTACCTCATCTGTTGTAGTCAGGTGTTTTTTGGTGATGTAAATTTTACATCTATCACTTTTTGGTAATGTATTTTACATCATCTATTGGAGATGCTATTAGAATCCCACATGAGATTAACGATGTCTGTCTTGTACTGCTTTAGCCTTGATGTCTTACGGCTCACCGGAGCTGCTCCAACGATGGAACCATCCATCACAACAGAGCAGTACCCTGGACGCCGCCTACAGACACCTCAGATCTTCCTCCACACCTCCGACAGCCACCTCCGTCGCAACTTCTTTAGCGACCAACCCAATGATGCTGAGGTCGACACGGCAAGGCCAAAGAGGTTGTACACTTGTCGCATCACTTATTACTCTACATTCATGTCGATCCATCAGGGCTATTTTGGTTCAAAGGAAAAAGTGAAGGAAAAACATAGCAATAGGAAATTTTCCTATGGCACTCTACTATTCAATTATTCATGCATTTCGTTGAAAGGAATGGAGCAAAACATCCACCTGTACCTACTTTTCAAAATCCTATGCATGAAAACAAGACTAAGTGCATTAGTGGTAGAATAAAATTCTAACTGTACACACTTTCATATGGTTTCACTTTAATTTGGCCATGTTTCTTTGCATTCCTCTGCACTTCCAATTCCTGTGAACCAAACACCCAAGTTGACAGAAATCCTGTGTTTCCAAATGCTCTGTTTCCCTCGTGCATCCCTATCCTATTCTGGTGTTTTTCCTATCCCTGCATTTTTAGAATCCTGCAAGCCAAAGGAGCCCTTACAGAATTACTTCAGTTACAGATAGTTGTCAAAGAAAACTTTGTGTGGTTTGTCCTGCTCCTGCCGCGACGTCGTCCACCTCACCTAAGCTGCTCCATCGACAGAAGCATCCACCATACCAGACATCACGACTCCTGACTGTCTTTCGCCGCCTCAGGTCTCCTTTCCTGCCGCCGGCACCCACCGCAACTACATCACCATCATCGACTCAGCATATGAACCTGAGGAGTACACGGGTCCACAAGAGAGGTCACACTCTTTTGTTTCTGCTTATGTTATGCATTGCTTAATATTACATGCTACTTTATCGTCCTTTTCACCTCTTAGACTCCAAGTCGGGTCCAAATTAATGTTCAAACTTGAGTTTTAAAATGCTTGTGGGGCACATATCGAGGCACCAATAAATAGTATCTCTGTCTATTATCTGGTTCACCTAGGGTATGCTTATGTTGTTCATCTTGGGTGGGAAACAAACCGTAAAGCAATCACCATCTGTCTTTTTATTAAATTAAAGCTATCATCAGCCTGCTATCATTACTTTTGGATCTATCCACTGGTTGTTACCATCACTCTAGATTTATGAATGCTCTCCTTACATAATCTCACTATATTTTTTTATATGCATGTTAGATATTGTATACAATCATGCTGAACATGTAGAAAAAAAGAGAAGAGTTTTGCGCGGCAATACAATGTCATGCAGACATCGCTCCATGGTGGGTGCTATGGTAAACCCTCCCCCCCTCCAGATTGTAATCCAGAGGAAGATATCTGTTCTGAGGTGGATTTAGACGGAGCTGACCACTCCTATTTACCCCCCGAGGTGTTTGCCCTAAATTGGCATGATGATGTTGGTTATATCATGCATATGTTGCCTTGCAGTGCCTACTTTCGACATCATGTATGTCATCTGCTTAGTTTAGACATGTTCTGTAATGCCACCTGTTTAGTTTCTATATCATATATGTGAATTATGCAATCTCATCTCTTTTAGCCAGCCATAATATATGTGAAATATGCAATGCCATCCTGTTTAACCAGGCATCATATATTTGAAAGATATCTTGCCAATCCTTTTCTTCATTACATTTCCATTTGTCGACAATGTTTGTACATTCAACTACTCTTCCTATGAATCAGCCATTTGAGTGGGTGATGGAAAAATCTGGAGTGCAAACAAGGTCTTCAGAGCAGACAGTGCTACCTATCGAAGCAGATCTCTTGCTTGGTCCCGATAGCTCCTCCGAGATTGATTCAGAGGCAGATGACCAGTCCTATTCCCCCACCGAGGTGTATGCTCTAACTTGGCATGGTTATACTGCTCATATCATGCATATGGTGTCTTGCATTGCATAGTTTAGACATCATATACACAATATTCAACACCATGTTCTTAGTTCAGACATCATATATGCGAATGCCCTCTGCTTAGTATATAAATCACATATGTGAATTATATCATGCGATCCTGATTACTTAGATAACATGTATGTGAATTATGTCATGCAGACCTATTTACTAAAGACATCATATAATTATCTCATGCCATCCTGTTTAGTTAGTCATCATATCTTTGAATTTTGTCATGCTATGTTATCCAGTTTAGATGGACATCATATATGATAAATTATGTCATGCTATCCTTTTTAGTTAAACAATATACATGTGACCTATTTCATGCCCTCTTTTTTTCACACTATCTATCGCATCTGTCTCTCATACAAGGTCTGTACATTCAACTACATTTCTTGTTTATCAGCCATTTGAATTGGAGCGGGTGATGGCAGTATCTAGCGGAGTAAAAACACAGTCATCAAATAAAACAGTGCTACCTCTTGGTGGAGATAGCACCCCGGTTGTACATGCATGAGAACCAGTCCTACCACACATAACCTAGACTCTCGCAGATTGTACCCCTACTGCGATGGACAGAGAACCAGCTTCACCCAATCTAACCCCAACCCTAGCAGATTGTAACCCAGTTCCAGTTGACACAGCACCATCTCCACTACAGGGCTCCCAAACAAGAGTAGTTAGTAAGGCAGCTCCAGGGCCCAAAGCGCCAGTACTACCATGGTGAACCCCAACACCACCAGTTAGTACACCTATTCCTATGGACGAAGCACGACCAGCCATTCGTAGTTTAGCATCTATCACATTTGATGTTGTTAAATCCTATGTACGTATCTTCCCATCATGGAAATATTATACCGAAGATGAAGGAAAATGCCAGTTGCAGGTGTTCGTCCAGGAGTTATGTGTAAGTAATGTTATTCATGGCAATTACTTTGCTTTGTCCCATACATTCTACCTCCATGTTGGTTATAGTACAACAAATGTTCCCATTTTTCTCTATAGAGAAGGACCGATTTGGAAACTCAGGATGAGGTAACCTGTGCTAATACCTCTGCTATCTTCAAGAATGCTTGGTGGCAGTATCGGAATTACCTGATGAAAACGTACTTCACTGGCAAAGAAACTCATCAAATTCCCTTACGTTCTCCTGAGACACATTTATGAGACGATGGCTGGGAACGCCTTGTTTTGTACTGGTCCCGAACCAAGAATGTGGTAAGGTCTATGAGCTCATTTTTTATTTTTATGTACTATATCCTCCGTCTTACTGTACTCTATTCGTGTAGAACTAGTGCTTAAACCTGAAGAACAACTGTTCTCATTTAAGATTCCATTGCTATGGTGCATACTGCTTTGCTATCGTATCACTGTATATACTCATAGAAACTTATTTTTAAATTGTAGGATCCAATCGTACCTCCAATGGCACAACATGTATGTTTAAGCATGTTTCTTTAACAGGTTTGCTCTTCTAAATTGCTCTGTTGATTTCAATTTCAACTGTGTATACAGTTGACTTCTCATATCATGCACATTACTAGCATCACAACAGAGCCAATAGTCTTGTTGTACATGTATACCCGTGGTACCCATCTGAAATCTTGTTGTGCCGTGTAGTTTCCCACACTTGTATTCTTTCAATGCTACTTTGTCTTGAACTGATATGATTTAAACCGTGTCTCTATTTTGATTTGGCAAGACAATGCAGTGACCATAGGACATAGATATATGTTTGTTTGATGCTTTTATTATGTACTACTTGGCAATAGAAGACTTGGTAGTTTAATCATGTCCACCATACTACTGAACTGGTTCACCGAAATGAGTTTCATATACTACATGCTAAACCTGTTATGTGTCTGCTTGTTTCTTCTTTTAGAATGCTGACAGAATATTGGGGAAGAGTACCTTATTAAGCAATGGTAAAGGAAATAATGCAGATAAGGTTCAGGATAGTGAGACATCCCTGTTGGTCTCCATAAAAGCTGATAAAACAGCTAAGGAAAACTATCTTGAAGACAGTGAGACAACCCCAAAGTCCTGTCTTGGTGTAGTGTTCGAGTTACTGGCCACTACCGCTGGCACAAGCTCTTCGAACTCACTGTCTGAATCAGTTCGGTTTCTTGAGTCTCAACTACAAGCTGAAAGACATCGATCAGCTGTGCTGCGACAAGAAGCTGAAGGACTGCAAAAGTCCCTGGAGAATTCATATGCATACTTTCTGGTGTAACAGCAAGCGCTGGAGGATTTTAGTGCCAAAGAGGAGAAAGCTAATAAGCTTGCTAAGCTTATTGCCAGCATGGTGGATACCCAGGATAACGTTTCTTGAGCTCTTCTGATGTTGTTTCAGTTATGGACTTGTTTTGTTGCCACGTTTATTTGCACTGCTAGCCAATTTAGACGGCCCGGTGTATGTAATATGCTGCTTTGTTCCCTATATTTGCACTATTGGCGAACTTTGATGCCCAGTGGATGTAATATGTGTAATAGCCATAATAGCCTAGCGTTAGTTGCTTGCTTATTTATTTCCTTATTGTCTTATCTAGTTGTTTGCTTGTAGACACTGCAGTTCTTTTTTCCGCGTTTTTCTAGTGACCATAATAACCTATTTTTTATAACTAGGCCACACACAATATACGGACCGTTGTAACCATGGTCCTGCTACCTGCTGTAGAGACCATGGGCCTCCTTCGGGCCGTAGGATCCATGGGCCTTCTACGGGCCATAGGATCCATGGGCCTTCTACGGGCTGTATAATCAATGGGCCTTCTATGGGCCATATGGTCGATTTGCCAAACATGGGCCGTACTATTCGCAGATCAATAACGTTCCACAAAATGGGTCGTAAATGAGCTAGAGTGGAAATCGTCTGTCTATGGCCCGACCATAATGGGCCGTTAATAGGCCGAAATGTATAACGGGCTTAATTCTATCGACAGGCATCACGGGTCATTAACGGGCCATATTTGATGACGCTATCAGAACAGCCCAACGGGTTAACGGGCCACAAACAGGCCAACTGTAACCACAGGCTGAATTTGGCCCACAAGCGGAACAGGCCAGTAACAGACCATAAGTAACTGAATGCTGGAAATGAGCCCAAGAATAAATGGGCCCTTCGAAGGCCGAAAGTTAACACGGGCTAGAAACGGCCCAACGGAATAATGGGCCGTTAATGGGTTTAAAGCGAATCACTGTTCATTATGGGCCAGTTTCACCACGGGCCTTTAATGGGCCCAGATTTACAAAGGGCTTCGTATGGGCCGAAAGACGGCATGTGCCATACATGGGCCGGAAGTTACAATGGGCTGGAATCGTATTGGACGGCCCAGATGACGCTACTCGGCCCAATTTGGATAGGCCATAACAGGCCGTGAGTTAGCGGGCTGTAAATGGGCTATATGCGAACAGGCCGTTAACAGGCTTTCCGTGGGCCGGCCTGCTACCTTTTGACCAAGTCAAACGGGCCGGCCTTTTCACCTGAATGGGCCTCTATTGGGTCGTGCCACGTGTCGATGTATCATAGGCGCCTCCCGTCCAATGAGTGGATGACATCTGTACCATCGCCGAGCCGACACGTGGATATGCCGGCGAATCAGAATTTTACACGTGGAAAATCCCCACTGGTCCGGGCTGTTAACGGGTTATCAGATCCAAACCGGATCCCGATAGCTTAACGGCGACCCATTACTGTGGATTCCATGTGTCGGTTACCCTTGACGAAAGCACTTCCATGACGCGCCATTTATCGTCATGGAAGTGGACACTTCCGTGATGATAATTTTGGTATTGTCATGAAACGCTTCTACGACAGCACAGGTATGACTATCTTGATTCTATCATAAAATCGTCATGGATGTACATGCATGACAGAAAACATGACCTACTATGACAAACACGTATTATCACAGAAGTGTTTTTTTTTGTAGTGTTACCATGCAGCAGTTCACTGTTGTCTTGCATAAAGTGTAAACAAATAGTTTGATTGACATCTTTTGACCCATTTTAATAACAATCTTTACCAGTTTCCTCACTTGATGTTGGTTCATGAATATCTCATTCCCCCATACGTAGAAAGGGTCGAAGCATGGATCTTTGCCAATGACATATGTCCCTAAAAGCACCAAGTTAATATTAGAAGCTAAACAACAATTGCACAATGATGTAGTACAACACTCTCTCCGTCCCATTATATAAGATCTTATTACATCCAGTATACTCACATATTGGATATATTAACATCTTATATTACGGGGTGGATGTAGTTTATTACATTGTTACAAATATCAGCCGATTAACTGGAGTTAACTGCTGCTGTGTTGTTGTTGTTGCTGCTCTTACATGTATATCTAGACATCATCAGAACATTAAGGTAACACTCTTCCTTGTTGCTATTTAGCCTGGGATTGCATATTTAGTCATTCAGTACAATGCATGCTACTATGTAACCTCAAATATATTAAATATGGCCCTAGTTAACCTACCGATAAATGGGTTATAGATATATTCAGTGAAATGTCTGATTTGACGATTAATCCCTTATCAGACCCAGGGCTATATGGTACCAGCTACCAATATCCTGAATAGTGAGTATATATAAGCAATGCGATGAAACTAACCTCGATGGAAAACAACAGCTGTTCCCAATATTGTCCTGTGTGAGTACATCTAAAGGCATGTTAAGCACAACAGGCTAAACATCAACCAAATATATCCATGGTAGACAACATAATCTACAAATGATAGCTTCGGTGTGCAGGTTTAAGCACGCTAGTTAAGCAAAACAAGAAGTGGACAGGTGTGTTAACTGCAACAGGCATAACATTTAAAAACAAACAAATATAGTCATTCAAACTGGTATTGTGCAGGCCTAAAGTACAATAGTTATTGTTCAAAAAACAGAAAGGCGTGTTAACTGCAACATCCTTAACAACAACCAAATATCGTAATTCATAGTGGTATTGTTGAAACTATTATTGATAAAATTGAACTGCACGGCAAATAGTTGCACATATAGAGCATCACATTGTGAATAACTGAAATAAACAAGGCATAAGGCCATCTCTAGTTGATCCCCTAAAAGTTAATGGACTAAAAACCTTACTGGAGTATATATATACTCTAGCAATTTTTGGCCATTTCTAGTCGATCCCCTAAACTTAACATTGTAAACTTCAATTTGATCAAGTTCAAAGCAGGTTCAACCGAAAGTAGCATGCATTGAAACATAAACATAGATAGTTTTGCATAACCGAACATAAAACATAAATCTAAACTAAACTAAACTACGTTCGGTCGAAGTGGAGGTCGCGCCAATCCTTCCTCGTCAGGTACGGTGTGCCGCGAGCCAGGTCCGGGCCGGTGCCATCGTCAGGGTCGTTGGGGAAGACAGTCCTCCACTCGTCGATGTCGATCTCCTCATCCTCGCCGCCCACCTCGACGCCCTCCATGCCACCGTCCTCGCTGCCTTCGACCTCATCATCAGAGGAGAGCACCATAACCTCGCTGCCCTCTTCACAGGCAAAGATCATCCGCTCCGCCTCTAGGAGCTTCGGGTGCTACCGGCGGAGCTCTTGCATGTAGGCCTCGTCGGCGGCCTCGGCCTCGAGGCGCTCCCTCGCCTTGCGATCCACCCGCGCCATAGCTGAGCTCACCACCCCTAGCTCCAGCGGGACGAGGTCGACCGGAAGAGTGCCGAAGGGGAAATTGAGCCTTGCCACCGCGCCGTGGTAGTGGACCTGCCAGCGGTCGTACTCCATGGCTGCAAGCTCGGTCGTGTGGAAGCTAACGAGCCACTGGCGGTGTGGGTCTCCCGATCCCTAATCTCGGCAATCCACGTCCCCCACCGCCGCTGCCGGACCCCGAGGTAGTACCTCGTCGGCGGCCGGGCTCGAGGGAGGATGGGGAAGTCCCCGAATCGACGTAGGGGCGCGGCGGCGGGCGGATTGGGCGACCAGCGACGGCGGCTCGTTAAAGAGCCCACGGAGGACGACGGGGACACCTACGCGGCCACCTCACCGACGTTGGGCGAAGATGCCACGTTAAACCTCTTTTGGGCCATTGGCTCCTCGAGCTCCCCGGCACACAGGCAGAGGTTGACGATGGAGGCGGCGGCAGCGGTGATGGCGGTGACCTACCAATGGTTTCGAGCGAGGGAGTGGTGGTGTGTGTCTGTGTGAGCGGTTGTTTTTTTGGTGGGGCATGGAGGGGGTCCAAGGTGGTGTTTGAGGAAATACCATGGCAGGCGGGAGTAAAATGCCGGGGCTACTTAAAATTTGGATCATGGGCGAGCAGATATTTTTTAGATTGCGAGGGATGCAGAGGCGGGAGTAAAATGCCGGGGCTACTGAAAATTTGGATCAAGGGATAGAAGCAGAATGGGAGTTACAAACATCGCACACGATCAAAACATACTAATCGTGTGCTATCAAATAGAAAAACCTCCAGGCAAGCAGATATTTTTGAGATTGCGAGGGATGCAAGCGGGAGTAAAATGCCGGGGCTACTGAAAATTTAAATCAAGGGATTGAAGTAGAGCGGGACTAAGAGACATCACAGACGGTCCACACATACTAATCGTGTGCTATCAAACATAAAAACCTTCCACGTAGTAGATATTTTTGAGATTGCGAGGTAGTAGATATTTTCGAGAGCGGGAGGGAAGCCTCGTGGAGCCCAACCTACTATGCTAATGTGAGTGATAGGGGCACGGGCGTGGCACACGTGTAGTCTAAGCGAACTGTGTCTGTTGCGTCCCCAATCGTAGACGGTTGCTCCATCCAACTCGTCTACTGTTTATAAATTTGGCAAAAAGAATAACGCGGGAAAGGGTCAGAATACGAACACACTTGCATGTGGACCAAATATATGTATGCAAAGCGTGGTTTGATGTTCAAATACCCAATGCACAAGTTTGATGTGACACCTGTCACACAAAGCACACAATATTGCTAGTTAGCCACCCCCTACGAACCCCACTTCGTGTCAGCGGTAAGGGAATCCTAGCTATGAACGCATGCCCCCAAATAGCTAGGTATGAAATCGCACCCTACCGTAACACAAAACCTATAGGAGTCCATCATGGTCAAACCCCCCTTCGCTTCCGGACATATGTGGACCGTGTGCCGCCCACAATTGTGTGCTTGTGGCGCGAGATGGATGCATGAGACCACATACGAACCACCTGCGGGTGGCCCTACTATATGTATGAAAAGGGTGTGGTGTGATATTTAACTACCATTCACAACTTTTATGTGGCACATGTGCCTCGCAAATTAACCAGACTTCCCCGACCCCACGGAGGTTGCAGGTAGTGCGAAGTAGCACCCCCACCCACCCACACACACACACTTCCGAGGGAGCGGGCATCTCACCAAGACGTACGACATGGATAGGCAGAATCCAACTTGGTCGTATAATCTCTCTCGCTTGTTGTTGGTCAAAGTGATGGACATCCACACAGCCCCGCAAAATGGGCTAGCTTATCGCCGATAACCTCGTGAGGGAGTGCCTGAAGACAAAACCCACTCTGTAGATATGTGGCCCAAACATATGTATATGGAAGTGGTGTTTGAATACCCAATGCACAAATTTGATGTGGCACCATGCTTTGGAATCGTAAAATCCCCACACTGAGCAAGGGTTCATGACGCGTAGCATGCACTCAAACTTAATTAATTAGGCCTGTAATGATCGACCTATTATATGGTAACACAAACCAAAGAAGAAGAATCCATTGTGGTAACCTATCCGTCGTCGGTCGAAATGATGGACGTCCACACGGGCCCATGAATATATAGGCTTGCCCCGATAACCAAGCGAGTTAGAGTGTCCAAATGCAACCATTGCATGCATGTGTCCCAAACATATTTATGGAGGTGCGTGATGCATGCATATGAGTTGAATACCCAATATGCACAACATTTATGTGGTACATGCGTTGAAAATCGCACAGTCCCCACACAGAGCAAGAGGTTCATGACATGTCGTGTGCTCGCCCCCCGCACACACACTTCGATCCAGCGGTATGGATTCATGTATGTACACATGCACTATTATGTAATCTCACATCATGAACTATACCGTGAGACAAACAAAAAATTAATCCCATCCTAAGTCAAATTAATTAACATCTCTCGCTGTCGGTGAAAGTGATGGACCAAGCGGGCCCACAGATGGAAGCATCGCCGATGACCGCGTGAGTGAGTGCCAGAGGACAACCACCATCACTTGCATGTGTGGCAGACATATATACATATATATATATATGTGTATATATATATATATATATATATATATATATATATGGAGAGGTGTGTGGTCGTGGTGTTTTGAATACCAAATGCAAAACTTTGATGTGGCATCTGCCTCGAAATCCGTAAAGGCCCCACATGGAGTGAGGTTGCTAACACCTAGTATATGCTGGTACCATCCCCCCTTCGACACGTACTATATACTCCTATCGTAACACAACTCTAAAAGAATAAATCCTCCTTGTTCGTTAAACTATGCCTCTCTTTCGTTGGGTCAAAGTGATGGACGACGACCTCGCGGGCCCACAGGAGCGAAGCGTACGTCGCACGTGAGTGAGCGTCCTATATAGGACAACCACTGTCTGCATGTGGCCCAAAGAGGTGTTTGTGTGATGTTTGAATATGCAATGCACAACTTTGATGTGGCACCTATACCTCGGAAACTGAAAAGTCCCCATAGAGAGCGAGGTTCATGATGCGTGGTATGTGCTACCCCTCCCATTCGACGGTGGTATATATATACTCCTACTGTAGCACAAACCAAAAATAATCATTCCTTGATGGTCAAATATACCCTCTCTCTCGTTGGGTCAAAGTGATGGAAGATAACTCACGGGCCCACAGATGGAAGCGCTGCACACGAGTGAGTTCCTATAGCTCAACCACCGCCTGCATGGCGTTGCGTGATGTTTCAATACCAGTGCACAACTTTGATGTGGCACCTGCCTCAGGAACCGGAATGTCCCCACATGGAACGAGGTGATGACATATATATAGTATACATGTTGCCCCCTCTTGGACATGTACTACATACTCCTACCATGCATATACGGAACACAATCCAAAAAAGAACCATCCTTGTTGGTCAAATTAACCTCTCTCTCGCTGTAGGTTCAACTGATCGACGACGACCTTGCGGGCCCACAGAGAGAGTCACACGCGAGTGAGTGTCATAGGAGAACCACCGCGTGCATGTGCCCAAAAGAGGTGTGTTCTGTGATGTTTGAATACCCAATGCACTACTTTAATGTGGCACATGCTTCGCAAACTGGAAATGCACTACACAGAGGTTCACGATGCGTAGCCCTCACTTCGAACCGGTGGGAGGGACTCATGTGTACACAGGTGCCCAAACTTTGATATGGAATCTCACCATGATCCACACCGTATAACAAAGATGCCAAAGATGAATCCACCTTTGGTCAAATGCCTCTCGTTGTCGCTGTAAACTGAAAACCTTTGCGGGCTAACGGATGGGCACATCGCTGATAACCGCACGAGAGAGTGTCCGAGAGGACTACCAATATATGCATGTGGCCCGAACATGTATGTATGAAATGGCTGTGTAATGTTTTAAATAACCAATTCACGACTTTGATGTGGCATATATGACTCACAAAATGATCAATATCCCACACGAAGGCTCACGACTTGTAGTGTACTGCCGGACCCCCCCTCCACACACAAACACACACACACACAGACACACACATCCCGCACCACCACCGCCACTCAGAGGCATGTCAAACTTTTTCTGCAGTGAACATGTGACCAAAGGGGTGTCGTGTTAAAATTTGAAAAAAACAGAGATCATTTGACCGTTTTTATACATCGATTGATTTCCTAGCGATTTAATGTGCAAAAATCAATTTTGAGCTATATGTGCACCAAAATGAATTGCAAAATCATATGTGTCCACTACAAAAAAACCCACTTCCGTGATAATACGTGTTTGTCACAGTAGATCACATTTTCTGTCATGCATGTACATCCATGACGATTTTATGACAGAATCAAGATAGTCATACTTGTGTTGTCATAGAAGTGTTCCATGACAAAACCAAAAATATCATCACGGAAGTGTCCACTTCCATGATGATAAATGGTGCGTCATGGAAGTGTTTTCGTCAAGGGCAACCGACACATGGCATCCACCGTAACGGGTCATCGCTAAGCTATCGGTTTCCGGTTTGGATCCGATAACCCGTTAGCAGCCCGGACCAATGGGGATTTTCCACGTGTAAAATTGTCATTCGCCGGAAGATTCCATGTGTTAGCTCGGTGTTGGGACAGATGTCATCCCCACAATGGACGGGACGCGCCTATGATACATCGACACGTGACATGGCCCAACAGTGGCCCGTTTAGGTTAGAAGGCTGGGCCTGTCAAAATAAGCGGGACGGCCCATTAGCGGCCTATTTGCGTCAGGCCCATTCACAACCAAGGCCCATACGAGTTGCACAGAATTGGCCCATTAAAGGCCCATTTTAGATTTCACAATTTCTAGCCCATCGTCAGTTCCAGCCCATTAACAACCCGCTACGTCTTTGGGCTTAATTGCGGCCTGACCTTCTTTCGGCCTGTTAGCAGCCCATTATAGATATGGACCAATATCCCGTCGGTACGTCTTTCGGCCTTTTCTCGGCCCATTCTGTAGTTGGGCCAACTTCTAGCCCATTTTGACTTTTGGCCTTTTCTCGGCACATTCCGTACATGGGCCAACTTCTAGTCCATTTTGACTTTCGGCCTTTTCTTGGCCCATTCCGTACATGGGCCAACTTGTAGCCCGCTGGGTCTTTTGGCCTGTTAACGATCCGCACAAAAGTTGGGCCTTTAACGGTGGCACCCGATTTTGGGTCCATTAGCGGCCCACGTTCTCCAGGGCACAATTTCAACCCGACGCGGCTTTCGGCCTTTTAAAAGCCATGTTTGTAAATTGGGCTTCTTTTGGCCCAAAACACTTTTTGGCTTCTTACTGGCCCATTAAGTAGAAGGACTGAGTAAAGATTGACGTTTATTTTGGCCTGCTAGAGGCCCGCGGGCTATCGAGCTTTCGGCCTGTTAACGGCCTTTTAAGAGCCCTTGTTAGGATGGGCCGCAGGTATGGGCCGAAATCCATTAATAACGGGCCTTGTTGGTAGGGCCATCTGAGCCATTATGATGAGCCCACATCGATTAGGATCCACTAAATATTAGTCCATCCCAATTAAGGCCCGCTTTGAGTACACATGTTTTGTTCGTTCGGATGGCGTCCAAGTTATGTTTGGGCGTGTTGGCCCCCGTTTAAATGATATATAGCATATAGAAAGAATTATCCTACTCTATACTATCGCCTCTCAAAAACCTACACTATACAATAAAGTGACTAAGGCATAGAAATAAAGAATAATCCTACACTATACAATAAAGAAATTACAGCAGATTACATAAGAAAGCGTACACAAACAACAAATTACATACACTGGGCAAATGAATCTCATACAACATGGACGCGCATCAACAGAACTTACAATTTGAACTATAATCCCTTCAAAAAATAGGATTGGCCGGATTCAGATAGCAGAAATTTCAGTCTGCAAAATTTCCAATTCCTTTGTGGTTACCTCAGTGTCTTGTTTCATTTTTTTGACTCTTGCATCTAATACTTGCAACTCCAGTCTCAACATGTTGATTAAATGTTGAGAATCATATACACATTGTCTTGCCACCTCTAGTTGATGCTCTAGAACATCAGCACATTCCAATTCCAATCCATAATCATTTGGTAACAGCCATGCCGCACTGCTCTCAGATCTTTGTGTTGATGTCACTTCATCCTGAAATGTTTCTGTAAGTACACATGACTAGAACAAAAATATAGTTACAACAGTGAAGCGAGCAAGACAGACTATCTTGTACATGAAAAAATAGGACTAACAATAATGTTACACATCATGAAGCATAAGCAGGTGATATTTAAAAAATTATAAAAATGGTAGTCTGAGCAGCCCGCATACATAAATCTCTCTTAACTCACCCGAGGAGCATGATGTTGGGGCCAAATCCAAAACACAGACAGGTTATAAATTTAGACCATACACAGTTACTGAACATTTATATATATCTTGTGTATAAGTAAGCAAACAGTTAGGCATTCTATAGATCAATTAACTAGCTGGAACATTGTGTGCCATGTTCCAGAAGAGTCTTAGGGAGCATAATGAACTGGAGAGGGATTCATACAAACCTACTACAACAAGCAAAACTATGCAATCATTAGCCTAGTATAAACTAGATTGTGAGCCTCATGCAGTAATAGTTGGTTAATAGACTTCAAAGCTTCAGGCACACTTCGCCAGAGTAATTAAATGGTAAGGCCTTTAATTATGTCAACTAATGGTTATACAAGTACCCTACATCAGGCATCATTGTTTGGGCATCTCATTAACTGAGAACAAATAAAGCAATTGAAAAGAGAAATTTAACTATGCCTGAAACAAACAAGCAATTGAATTGTTGAGTTGGCAGGATGCATACATGCACGCCTCAATAACATCCTTGGCCTAGCTACATTTGAATCAACTGATGTATCATCTATATAAAGGAACAAGTAATGTAATATTGTTTTCCCCCGATGAAGTATCTCGACTAGTATGTAGTCAAGATGCTAGTAATGATAGGGAGTCTAATGATGTGAAGATGCGTTTGGTTATGACATTTATGACATCGATAACTCTACCATAGCAGGAAGCAGTTTCACACTGTTCACTACTATAAGATGTTTTAGATATTTAAAAGTAGACTACATTCGTAATGAGTGAACATACACATTAAAATGTTTTTACATACATCTGATTTACAAAAAAGTTAGAACATCATATAGTAGTGAGCGGAGGGAGTTTTAATCAATGGCCCAATGATTGGGTTACAAGTCAAGAACCCACGCAAGCACAATGTCAGACAAATAGGATGTCCTGGTAATTGTAATATAGTGACTTACCATAACTGGTTGAACAGGCTCAGCGCTGCTCCTCCTCTCACAAGGCTCCTTCCTAACATCTTGTACTTGGAAATCCTCAATCTTATCTTCATTGCACCCCCTCTGCAAGGTGACACAAACTAGTTACTGGTCTCCTTGAAAGATAAATATGCATACTTTCTAGTCTGTGAACAACACCAAAGGATGAGTTTATAACAAAACAACACCACATAACGAAACATGCCACATCTCTTGCACACAATGAAATGAGCATTTACTATGTGTGCGCTATGTAAAAACTAGGCATACCTTCGAACTGGACCTCCAGGTACTCTTGGAGAGCCTAGTTTAGTGTACATCCAAACCTTTATGTCACCTATGAGTTATACAAGCCCCCACTACAGCAGCCCTTAGTGTTTAAATCGTTGACAAGCTCTGTTAGGTCAAGAATAGCAAGTAATCAAAGCAAACAGTTCTAGTATGGCTGGCTGATACAAACAAGCAATTGAACAGATGTCTGAGCAAATATTGCACAACACTGAATCACATATCCAGAAAACAAGAATAGAAGGAGGCTTAAAGACCATCACTTGACTAACCAGATTTAAGAGGCATTTAAACATCATGTGCAACGTATGAACTAACATAAACATTGCATATTTCAGATTCTATGTGATGCGTGAATGTACACTATAGCAGGCAGGAGTGATTCATCATTGCATGCACAATTGAATTGCAGATTAAGGGCCAGTTCTGTTCCGCCTTTTGAGAGCTTATTGTCAAAATAAGCCATAACAGATGTATATAGATGCATTTTAGAGTGTAGATTCACTCATTTTGCTCTGTATGTAGTCTATAGTGGAATCTCTAGAAAGACTTATATTTAGGAACAGGGGGAGTATCATGTATGACATCTACATCTCTAATTTAGCAGCCAGTAGTGGAAATCACTGGCTACACAAAGGCATTATTGGTCGAAAATCCTAGCAAAGCATGCTGGCAGGCACACAACAATACAAGAGAGAGGTGCACTTACAAGATCATAGCAATGCCTCAGTCTAGGATCTTGCTTGGCCAAGGTGTTAGATCCAGAAGAAACATCGTCCTTGTAGTTCTTGCCAGCTGCTTAACATGTAACAGTGACCTGTTAGTATATTTGAAGTACATCGGGCAGGTGATGCTGGACGGGTTTATAGGTGACAAGTACCTAGGCCGCGGCGGGTGCTTGGCATGTTGCCAGACGGTGGGAATCAGGTTAGAAATGTCAAGGGTAATGACATCGCGCTGGCTGTCGGGGTCTGGTAAGGAGATCTAGAACCGTGGAGTAGGGTGTTTGTGAAGCGGCTCCGATAGAGTGGACTACGGTCTGGACAAAGCGGATCTGAGGCCGTGGACGAGGGCGTCGGTGAAGCTCCTCTGGTGGTTGGGTTCAGGATGGTGTCGACGATGTAGATCTGCGGCCGTGGACGAGGGTGTCACAAGCTGCTCCGGTAGGTTGGACGAGGGTGTCGATGAAGCGGATTTGAGGCCGTGGACTTGGGCATTGGCAAAGCGGCTCCGGTAGGGTTGAGAATGGAATAGGCGAAGCTACACCGGTAGGGTTGAGGATGGTGTCGGCGAAGCGGCTCTGGTATGGTGGAGGACGGTGTCGGCGAACATGATTAGAGGCCATCGACGAGGGCGTCGGTGGGGCGGCTCCTGGGGTGTGGACGAAGCGGCTCCGGTGCGGAGTACGAAGGAGACGCTGCAGATGCGCTGTGGTTGATGAGAGCACCGGCGAAGCAGATCCGGCGCCGTGGACAAGGCCGGCATTGAATGGGCTGTGGTACCATGGTGGATGAGCAGTCTACTGTGTCTAGGGGAGGTGGGAGGGGTTGATGCGGCCGCAGAAGGAGATCCAGCGAGTTGGACGGCGCTTGCAGTGAAAGGGCTCTGGTAGGCCGATGGATGAGCAGTCTAGGGTTTCGAGAGGGAAGGGGTAGAATGGCCGATGAAGTACGGACGGCGTGATGTAAGATGCTCTGGTGCTGTGGAGTACTTGTTTTTGCGGGAGGAGGAGAGGAAATGGGGGTGTCGTGTGGTGGGGGGAACTGGAAGTTACCAAAGCAACCTCGACCTATTATGTAAATGAGGGCCGTATTGTAACTATTTTTCTCCGTGCACCAAGGATAAAAGGGGAATTTCGCATGCTAAAGACTAGGTCGCGGAAATTTTAGAAGGAGGCGGGAGATTTTGCCGCCCGCGGGATCGTTCGTATCCAGTCTAAACTAATTTTGGAAAGTGCCAGCGGGAAGCCGGTCATGCGAGACTGTGTACACTGGCACACGTGAACAGTTAATGACTGGTATGAAGTCCACCCCAGAAAAAAGACAACAACTCCGGATGATGCAACGATAACTTGTTACTACTATCACACGGGCGCGGCCGATCATACGGGTGTAACTGAGGCGCGTTCATAAAAAGCGGAGCAAACGCTCAGCCTATGTATTTCTCGTGTAAATATATAATTTTGTGCCATTGGTTATTTATTTTAAACACAATGCATTGATGTGTAAATTTTAATTATATTGGACAGTAACAAATGGATAATATAGATGTGCAAAAGAAATGGATATTATAGTCCGCTACTTAAAAGTGTTACCTCATATCATTACATGGCCTCCATTTAATAAATTACGGTACCCGTTGAATTCATATATGAATATTAAATATATTACTTCATTATAGAACCTTACATCATCCAAGACTAATGAATTTGAATGCAAAACTAACAATGGTGCATGTACATGATAACTACAGTGGTTGTTTGAAGAAATATCACTAGAACATTGGCATCCACGATTGAAAAAGACTATTTGAAAGAAAAAAATGCGACATGTGAGTGTCCAATCTTTATAGCATTGAATCGGTATTGTATCTTCGGCCACGATACGAAGTAGATATTGATTATGTTCAAGCGATGCACGTCCACCATCACTAGATAGTGATACATGAATGAATTGTGCAATCTCTCTCACACGCATACATATCTCATTTCTTCAGGGGCATCTCAATCACACACGCGCACTTCGTGTATTTCTCTCCGTCTGTCAAGGTTAGAATTCGTATTTCTACCCCGTCCTACAAGTCTCTCACACAAAAACACACACGCTCTCTCTATCGAACACGCCCACCCCGTTAATTCCGCCCACCCACCGCCACTCATGTCTCAAAGAACTATGTCTCGCACACATATCCGTAAGGTTAACTCGAGTCCCGGAATGATATGAATAGGTACAATGGGATTCCATCACAACACCTTTTGTTTTGAGATTTTGCTCACACACACATGCGCATGCGCACAAACACACATCGTTTTTGTCTTCATTTTTTTTGGCACTTGCATGCACACCTCTTGTTTATCTCCGTGATGCTTTAAGTATGCCTTGCACACATGCTATCTACCTATCCCTTAATATAGATATGTAACACACAAACTCCTTCTCCCTATCTCTAAGTGTCACTGAACCCCCCCCCCCCCCCCACACGCACACACACTTCCCGACACCGAAGGAGTAGGGTGACACCTCAATTTTGATATTAATCTATCTACTGACCTCTCTCTCAAACACACACACACACTCGCTAGTTGTGCCTCTGTGCCAACCGCACGCACACTCTGGATACTTCTTTCTCTACCTCCTACTCCCCCCCACACACACACTTCCCGACACCGAAGGAGTAGGGTGACACCTCGATTTTGATATTAATCTATCTACTGACTTCTCTCTCAAACACACACACACACACTCGCTAGTTGTGGCTCTGTGCCTATCGTGTGCACACTCTCGATACATCTTTCTCTGCCTCCCCCTCCCCCCCCCCCCCCCAACAATGACAGCAGAAGGGTGACACCTTGATCTTGATCAGAATCTATCCATTGGATTCTCTCTCAAACACAGACACACACTCGCTAGTTGTGTCTCTGTGCCTTGCTCACACACACTCGATACGTCTTTCTCTCTGTAGCCCCCCTCGTTATGTACATTTCTCGCGCGTGCACAACTGTAGTGATGATGACGCTGAACCCAGTGTGCCTTGTTTATACCAGCATCATGTGATATTTTTCACCCTGTTTTCTGTTAATTAACAGGGCAACCTTTTCTTTGTTACTACTAGTGAATTTGAGATCATTCGGGGCAGACATAAAAGAGTAAAATTCATCCACGGTTCTTAAACTTGCGCCACGAGCTCACTTTGGTCATCGTACATACAAAGTTGGTCAATACGGTCACTATGTACAAGTCTAGGTGATTATACGGTCATTAACTTGCTGTATAGCTTCATATTTTTTTGAGTTGACTGGTCAAACATAGTGTGTGACAATGTTTTTTGTTAATTAACAGGGCAACCTTTTCTTTGTTACTACTAGTGAATTTGAGACCATTCAGGGCAGGCATAAAAGAGTAAAATTCATCCACGGTACTTAAACTTGCGCCGCGAGCTCACTTTGGTCATCATACATAAGAAGTTGGTCAATACGGTCACTATGTACAAGTCTAGGTGATTATACGGTCACTAACTTGCCGTATAGCTTTGTATTTTTCTGAGTTGACTGGTCAAACACAATGTGTGACAATGTTTTCTCTCTCTTCCCACGCGGGTCCCACCCGTTAGTGAAAGGAGAAATGACGGAGAGAGGGAAGAAAAGTTTGAGCAGCTCTGGGTATTCGAACTTAACACCTCCCGATGAGCCTCTCAGTGTCGCTCGTGCTAGCCACTAGGACATCAACACCGTCTGTATTTTGCGGTAGATTACCTCTATTATTTTCGGAACAGAAGAGCACACGCACACAACACATGATACACACACACACGAGATTATGTGGTTGCTCGCGCTGGTTTTGCATGTGTGCGTGCGCTAGGCTCGGCTATGTTTGTTGGGTATTTATCACCAGTTTTTTTTAAACAAAATTTTCAGAAAACCGACGACTTTCTTGATATTTCAGTTACCCCGTAAAAAATGATGCTAGAATATTTGAATTTAAACAACCAAGCAATGTCAAATATGCTTTGTATATTTGTTTGGATATAACTCAACAGTTGGCATAGCGCGGTAGGAGCCGCAACATGTCATCTTGCAGCCTAAGTTCAAGGCACCGTATTTAACTCTTGTGCGAAGATAATCCAAAATTCCCAAGATTGTGATTTTGTGCATGCGTCACGCGTTGCGTGCGTGCCTGTGATTGAGCCACTGTCGGCATTCTGGGAACCAGGGTACCCAGACTTGCCTACCCGTGGCCCAGCGCAGGGCCCCACAACGGCCCAGCAAGGCCCAGATTGAAGACCCTTCAAGAGAAGCCCACGCGAGGGACCCTAGTCCTCGCGAGGCGAGGAGCGTCAAGACCTCCTGGGGGGCGGCTCTGCAGGCTGCCTCCCGAGGAGTGGAGATTCCAAGGCGAGAACCCCCCCTCCGGAGGATGGGGTGACGTGAGCCGTGACGACCACAGTCAGGCGGGCACCAGCGGGCGCGGGAGAGCAGTTTTCCCTTTCATGCAAGAAGGACAAGGCCAGGAGCGCGTTCCCGAGGGGAGCGCCAAAGGTTTCCACTTTGGTGCAATGTGACCAAGACCACGGGCTCGTCAGGACAAGCATCATTACCGAGCCCACCGCAGCATCATGGTAGGCACTTTGCAGGCGAAGACCAACTTTAGTCAGGATAAGATGTACTTCTTGTCCCCCTTCGAAATCGGCCACTATGGGATCCCTTCCCGCCCAAATGATGCGGGAAGAGGACCCGGGCCACTATAAATAGGAACCAGCCCTCACCATAGAAGGGGATAGGAGGATCGACGCACTAGACTCCACTCGAGCCCTCACGAGGCAGCTCGACCCTTGTACTAGTTCATACCCAGCCCCCTCACGAGGCCAATCCACCACAAAGCAGGAGTAGGGTCTTACACCACAAGGTGGCCCGAACCTGGGTAAACTCCTGTGTGCTATCCTCTCACCTCATTTCCCAACGCCTAATCGATCTCTACCCCTAGCCTCATCGAGCTTAGCATGGCGGAGAAGTGATTCCTCACACACGCCCCAGAGTTCGAACCTCATTGGGTCTGCGGAGCCCTGAATCCGACATTTGGCACGCCAGGTAGGGGCGTGTCGAGGTTTTGCTTCTGCGCCGGCCTCGCCCCGCCTTCGCTTCATCGCCCCCATGGTGAATATCATCACTCCGGCTCAGCGACCCGTGGTGTACGGAGACACCGCGGGCTGCCCGACCTTCACGACAAACTTGTGCCTGGTACGGTGGCCTGAAAGATTCCGGCCAAAGCTTCCCCCATGCTACGACGGTGCGGCAGGCCCGCAAGGTTTTCTCCAGCAATACGCGCAGGCCATACAGGAGGCGGGCGGCGACGACAAGGTCATGGCGAACTGGCTCCCCATGGCGCTCACGGGGCGCCGCTCGCCTGGTTTCGTGGTCTCCCGAAGGCCTCAATATCCTTGTGGGAGGAGCTCCGCAGCTAGCTTGTCGCGTGCTTGACAGCCCAAGGTCCCCACGCGGTCGCCTGTATCATCGGCGGGTCGCGGGCGCCAGTGTCAGGACGCCATGCCAAGCAGCTCCTCCGCCAAGCGGGCTCTGCTCGGCCGAAGCAGGAGGCTTCGCGAAGCCGAGCAAGGCCAGAGACCGACATCACCTTTGACTCCAGAGATCACCCCAGGACTACGACCACCACCGGCGCGCTCCCCATGCTCTACACACCCGCCATCAGCAACGTTGCCGTCACCAAGGCCCTCATCGACGGCGGCGCCGGCCTCAACGTTCTCTCCACGGCGACCTGCGACACGCTTCAGATATCGCGTGACCAGCTCATGCCCACTAGGCCCTTCTCAGGGGTCACCGGGGGCCCCACCGCCCTGCTTGGGCAGATATGCCTCCCGGTGACCTTCGGCTCCCACGACAACTACCGGACCGAGCCCATCGACTTCGACGTGGCCAACATCAGTCTCCCGTACAACGCCATCTTGGGGTTCCCTGCCCTCGCCAAGTTCATGGCGCTGACCCATCCAGGCTAAAACATCATCAAGATGCCGGGCAGCAGCGACATCATTACGGTGGCTGGAGATGCGAAGGAGGCAGTTCGGGCCCTCAAGCACGTCTTCAAGGCCGCCGCGGCCTCACAACCCGATGCCACGAGCGCCACGGAGGCCTCGGAGGTTGCGCCAAAAAAGAAGCCGCTGTTCTCCCGGGACCACGCCGAGATGAAGAAAGTGACTATGGATGAAGGGGGCTCGGGCCTCACCTTCACCATCGGTGCCGGCCTTCCCCCGGAGCAAGAGGAGGTGTTGGTTAGTTTCCTCCGGGTGAACAAGGATGTGTTCGTGTGGGAGGCGTCCGACCTGGTGGGCGTCCCCTGAGAGGTGATAGAGCATCACCTGGCAGTGTGCCCCAATACACGCCCGGTGAAGCAGAAGGCGCGGCGACAAGCGCAAGAGAAGCAGGCGTTCATCGTCCAAGAGGTGCGCAAGTTACAAGAAGCCGGCGTCATCCGTGAGGTGCGGCATCCGGATTGGTTGGCCAATCCTGTCATCGTCCCTAAGAAAGGCGGGAAGGAGTGCATGTGCGTTGACTTCACGAGCCTCAAAAAGGCCTGTCCTTAGGACCCTTTCCCGTTCCCGCGCATCGACCTGATCGTGGACTCAAGTGCTGAGTGTGACCTGCTATGCTTCCTAGACGCCTTCTCCCGATACCACCAGATCAAGATGGCAATGGAAGATGTCGTGAAAACAGCCTTCATCTCCCCTTGCGGCGTGTACTGCTACACTTGCATGCCCTTCGGGCTGTGCAACGCTGGCACGACCTTCCAGTGGTTGATGCACATCGTGCTGGGGCTGCATCTGGGAAGGAATGCTGAGGCATATGTCGACGACATTGTGGTCAAGTCACAGGATTCAAAGACCTTGATTGAAGACCTGGAGGAAACGTTTGCCAACTTGCGCCGAATCGACCTAAAGCTCAACCCGGAGAAGTGTGTCTTCGGGGTCCCGTCAGGCAAGCTGCTGGGTTTCCTCATGTCACATCGAGGAATCGAGGCCAACCCAGAGAAGATCAAGGCAATCGAGAAGATGCGCCTGCCCCAAACCCTCAAGGAGATGCAGAAGCTAGCAGGCTGCGTGAACGCGTTGGGGCGTTTCATCTCCAAGCTTGGCGAGCGCACCCTCCCTTTCTTCGAGCTCATGAAGAGGAAGGACCCCAGAGGCGGAGGCTGCCTTCCAGGGCCTCAAGGAGTACCTCACAAAACTACGAATGGCTGGTTGTGCTTCCTCCACAGGAATAGGTGTACTAACTGGTGGAGTTGGGTTTCGCGTGGTAGTACTGGCGCTTTGGGCACTGGAGCTGCCTTACTAACTGCTCTTGTTTGGGAGCTCTATGGTGGAGATGGTGTTGTGTCAATAAGAACTGGGTTACTATTTGCTGGGGTTGGGGTTAGATTGGGTGAAGCTGGTTCTTTGTCCATCGCAGTAGGGGTACAATCTGCGAGAGCCTGGGTTATGTGTGGTAGGGCTGGTTCTTGTTCATGTACAACTGGGGTGCTATCTCCACCAAGAGGTAGCACTGTTTTATTTGAAGACCGTGTTTTTACTCCGCTAGATACTGCCATCACCGGCTCCAATTCAAATGGCTGATAAAAAGGAAACATAGTTGAATGTACAAACCTTGTATGAGAGACAGATGCAATAGATAGTGTGGAAAAAAGAGGGCATGAAATAGTTGACATGTATATTGTTTAACTAAAAAGGATAGCATGACATAATTTCACATATATGATGTCTATCTAAACTAGATAGCATAGCATGACATAATTCAAAGATATGATGACTAACTAAACAGGATGGCATGAGATAATTATATGATGTCTTTAGTAAACAGGTTCGCATGACATAATTCACATACATGTTATCTAAGTAATCATGATCGCATGATTTAATTCACATATGTGATTTATATGCTAAGCAGAGGGCGTTCGCATATATGATGTTTGAACTAAGAACATGGTGTTGAATATTGTGTATATGATGTCTAAACTATGCAATGCAAGACACCATATGCATGATATGAGCAGTATAACCGTGCCAAGTTAGAGCATACACCTTGGTGGGGGAATAGGACTGGTCATCTATCTCTGAATCCATCTCTGAGGAGCTATCGGGACCCAGCAAGAGATCTGCTTCGACAGGTAGCACTGTCTGCTCTGAAGACCTTGTTTTCACTCCAGATTTTTCCATCACCCACTCAAATGGCTGATTCACAGGAACAGTAGTTTAATGTACAAATATTGTCGACAAATGGAAATGTAATGAAGAAAAGGATGGGCAAGATATCATTCAAATATATGATGCCTGGTTAAACAGGATGGCATTGCATATTTCACATATATTATGGCTGGCTAAAAGAGATGAGACTGCATAATTCCCATATATGATATAGAAACCAAACAGGTGGCACTACAGAACATGTCTAAACTAAGCAGATGACATATATGATGTTGAAAGTAGGCACTGCAAGGCAACATATGCATGATATGACCAACATCATCATGCCAAGTTAGAGCAAACACCTTGGGGGGTAAATAGGAGTGGTTAGCTGCGTCTGAATCTGCCTCAGAACAGATAGCTTCCTCTGGATTACAATCTGGAGAGGGGGGAGGGTTTGCCATTGAACCCACCATGGAGCGATCTCTGCATGACATTGTATTGTCGCGCAAAACTCTTCTCTTTTTCTCTACATGTTCAGCATGACTGTGTACAATATCGGACATGCATACGAAAAAATATAGTGAGATTATGTAAGGAGAGCATGCAGAAATCTAGAGTGATGGTAACAACCAGTGGATGGATCAAAAAATAATGATAGCAGGCTGATGATAGCTTTAATTTAATAAAAAGATAGATGATGATTGCTTTACTATTTGTTTCCCACCCAAGATGAACAACATAGGCATACCCTAGGTGAACCAGATAATAGACAGATATACTATTCATTGCTGCCTCGATATGTGCCCCACAAGTAATTTTAAAACTCAAGTTTGAACATTAATTCAGACTTGACTTGGAGTCTAAGAGGTGAACAGGACGATAAAGTAGCAGGTAATATTAAGCAATGCATAACATAAGCAGAAACAAAAGAGTGCGACCTCTCTTGTGGACCCGTGTACTCCTTAGGTTCATCTGCTGAGTCGATGATGGTGATGCAGTTGCGGTGGGTGCCGGCGATAGGGAAGGAGATCTGAGGCGGCGAAAGATGGTCAGGAGTCATGATGTCTGGTTTGGTGGATGCTTCTGTCGATGGAGCATCTCAGGTGAGGTGGACGACATCGCGGCAGGAGCAGGACAAACCACACAAAGTTTTCTTTGACACCTACCTGTAACTGAAGTAATTCTGTAAGGGCTCCTTTGGCTTGCAGGATTCTAAAAATGCAGGGATTGGAAAAACACCGGAATAGGATAGGAATGCACGTGGGAAACAGAGCATTTGTAAACTCATGATTTCTTTCAACTTGGGTGTTTGGTTCACAGGAATTGGAAGAGCAGAGGAATGCAAAGAACACATGGCCAAATTAAAGTGAAACCATATGAAAGCATGTACAGTTAGAATGTTATTCTGCCACTAATGCACTTGGTCTTGTTTTCATGCATAGGATTTTGAAAAGTAGGTCCAGGTGGATGTTTTGCTCCATTCCTTTCAACAAAATGCATGAATAATTGAATAGTAGAGTGCCATAGGAAAATTTCCTATTGCTATGTTTTTCCTTCACTTTTTCCTTTGAACCAAAATAGCCCTAATGGATCGACATGAATGTAGAGTAATAAGTGATGCGACAAGTGTACAACCTCTTTGCCATAGCCGTGTCGACCTCAGCATCATTGGGTTGGTTGCTGAAGAAGTTGCGGCAGAGGTGGCTAACGGAGGTGTGGAGGAAGATCTGAGGAATCTGTAGACAGCGTCTAGGGCACTTCTCTGTTGTGATGGATGGTTCCGTCGTTGGAGCAGCTCCGGCGAGCCATAAGATGTCGAGGCTGAAGTAGTACAAGATAGACATTGTTAATCTCAAGTGGGATTCTAATAGCATCTCCAATAGATGATGTAAAATACATTACCAAAAAGTGATAGATGTAAAATTTACATCACCAAAAAACACCTGACTACAACAGATGAGGTAAAAACTGTTGACTCTGAACTTAACTGTCGAAACGGAAATTTACTGTGGAATCTAAATGTTACTGTCGAAACTGAACGCACTGGTAGCAGAGAGGCACTTCACATGTAGTTTAGGCAGCTTGAGCACTAGTAGTAGAGAAACCGTGCTCTAAATCAGCAGGCGATCGACGGGGAACATAGTAGGAGATAGCAGCCGGAGCAGCAGCGCCTGGAGGAGCAGTGCGAACTAGAGCCAGAGTAGCAACTCGTGTAGCTGTAGCAGCCCGTGTACCAGCATCAGCAGCGCGAGCGAGAGCAAGAGCAGAGCAGCAGCACGAGCGAGGGGGAGAGCAGAGCAGCAGCTCGACCGAGCGAGAGCCGGAGCAGCAGCAGCAGCGCGAGCGAGCGAGCGAGAGCCAGAGCAATAGCAACAGATCCGGCTGGTATGGACGCCGCCGCCGAAGGGGCCCCGCACTGGGGGAGAGCCGCGCCATGGGGATGCGGGATGGAGCACCGTCGGCCCGGGAGGTCGAGTTAAGGAGAAGGTGCGATGCAATGAGTGTACAACCTCTTTGGTGGTGCCGAGTAGGCCTCGGCTTCGTCCGAGGAGTCGGTGAGGATGCTGCGGTTCCGGTGGAGCAGGTTAAGGCGGCGCTGTGGGGATGGATCAGCCGCGATAGATGAGGCGATCATCGGAGCAGCTCCTTGGAGGTGGAGGACGGGGCGGCTGAACCGGCGGGACGACGAGATCGACGACGGATCCTCATCCGGGGAGGTGGATGAGGGACATCAGGCTGTTGCGGTGGACGATGTCGTCAGGGAAGAGGCTTCGGCTGGGCAGCGGTGGGGTGGCGGACGGAGGAGGGTAGGGTTTTGCGGCTGGAGCAGAGAGGTTATGGCGGCCTGGGATTTCGAATGGCGAAAAGGAGGTGATGGGAGGGGGGAACCATGACTTAGGGACGCGCTTGTCCAAAATGTAAGGTGTGTTACAAAAGTACCCCCACCGATTTGAACTAGCGGCCCTTTCGGCTCAGGTTTTGAAGGGGCATTTCGCGTGTCAGGATTTGGCAGCTGGAGGGAGTTTTCGCGCGCGTTGTAATTTCGGGATAGCAAGGCGCGGGTTGTGAAGGCGCGAGTTTTGGGAGCACGATATCTGAATTTTTGGGTTATAACAAGGCGCGGGTTGAATTTTAGGGACAAGCCTAACATGTAATATTGTACGTACCAAATCAATTCGCACTTCCCTCAACGAAAAAAAGAAAAAAAATAAAACTATTCGCACCACACAAAGAGAGAGTCTTGTCCCGTTTTACTGTACAAATGCTATTCAAAGCTATGAATTCATGTTATGTCCAATTAATTTTTTTTGCTGGCTGTATAATGCATGTAACCTACTCATACCAACATTTTAGTGCATTCCAAACGTCTATACTACCGCTGCAATTCGAACTAAATTTGAATTCGTTTCTCTGTTTGCATAAGAATCTATAATCATGATTGTTGCCAACTTAAACCATCATTCGTGTATTATCTTAACAACACACCACATGATTACTATAGAGATAGATATGAACTATGTGTACTATATGAACTCGAATTCAAAATTTTGAATACACTTGATGTTGATTCCAAATAATAGTACATTTGATGTACTAACTAGATCTTCATAATCTAAACCATGTTTCATATGTACACTGTGTTTATCACACAAAGTATAGTGCCCCGCCCCCTACATTATGACATGTATTTAGCCCTGAGCTGCAAAAGCCACACATTATCACAAATTCAAATAAATGTTCTATATATTATATGTAGTATAACATGTTCATAACCACACCATGTGTATCACCATTATATATATTCATGCATGTGTCGGTTTAAAACACTATGATATATTCTTCAAATATGCGAACCCAATTTTATAATGAATTATGATCTCTATTCGTCTTTTACACCCACACAATCCTCTTATCTTTGTAGCTAGCGCTAACTTTCTCTCGTGCATGCACACGCCCGCCTCCCTCTCACCCTCCCTCAGCATTCTCTAGCTCCATTGCGCACATTCGTCTTTTCACTTTAGGTCGTTCACCCACGGTGTGTGTAGGCCCCCCAGCTCCTTCTTTCCGGCACACACCGATCGGTATGCCTCTCTAGCCAGGTGTGCCTACCACAAACACAAGCTTTCCCTCTTCTCTTCTCACCGTCCATGCCTCACTCCCGCCCCTCTTTTCATCGATCTCGTACTCGCACACTCCTCCCCCCTCGATATAGTATGCCTCTCGCACCACCTCCTAGCTGCATCCCTCTCTCTCTATCCTTCTCTCCGGGCCTTATTTGCTTCTAACACATACATGCATGTATACCGATCGATCTCCCTACATATACCTAGGTCGACTATAACTCTTTTTCCCCACGCATCGATCGACATATCTCACAAGTTATGTCTCTCCCTTTCTCCGACAAAGGACGGTTGATCTTCCTATGTAGTTACGTCTGCTTACCACAGCCATATCATCCCCCCACATCATTCGTGCATACCTCCTGACCCGTCTCTCACATGCACGTGCACAGACAGGCAGGCATCCCCTCTCTTATTGATATTGCAGGCGTGCCCTTCGTTTGTCTAGCAGGCCTCTCCCACCACTTGTGAGAAGCAACTCCACCACCAACCCCTCCGACACTCTAGCTCTGTCTCTCTCCCAACCTTATTCCTCTCCTACACATATGCATGGATGCCGATCGATCCCCCTCAGTACATAAGGTAGGTCTCTCTCCTCCTCCACACATATACCAGCCATTGTACCTCTATAGTTAGGTCTCTGCCCCCCCACTGCCCCCCACACACACCAATAGTCGAGCGCTGTAGGTAGGTATCCATGCCACAGGGAAAAACTGCACCTGTCCCCTCTCACGTTCTAGTAGCCCAGCCACCCTATATCTTTGACATGGGCACACACAAATTTGATGGCACTCTTTATCGATCGCGCGCACACACACACACATCATCCCTCTCTTCGATTCTATGGATACCTCATGCTGATGGTACCTCCACTCTTTTCTCATGGATTGTCCCCTCTATATATATGATATATCCAGGCCTCTATTTCACACATATTGCATATGTTACATTTTTTGATTGAAATATCATCGACACATATTCCCTGTCTATCTCTCACGCCCCCCCCCCCCAAAAAAACACTCACGAACCCACACACTATATCTCTCTACGTTTGTATCTCTCACACACAAACCCACGTAGGTGGTGTACGTACACGAAGAGAATATGTGCACGTACTCACGCTTCGTGCCCAGCCACACCCACGCGGGTACACGGTGGAGCTCATTTCTGTACGAAATGGCAGCCCACGTGCTAATTTGAGCGCGTGTAGCGGTTGTTTACCTACGGAGGTCGTGTACCACGCGTGCATGAAACAAAGTTCGGCTTGATGCGTTGGCGCGTTATTTTTAAATAAATTTATATTGCTCAATGGCACGTACACATAATATAAAATGATTTTTATGGAGAAAAAGGTAGTCCGCTCCACTATATACAATGGAGCCTGCCTGCCGGGGTTTGTCTCTCTTCAGAGTATCTCACACAAGGCGGCGGTGGCCTCTCTCTCTCTCTCACCGTTGGTCACTGATCCGGCCGCATCCCGTCCGCCGGTGGAAAGGGAGGATGTGCATCGTTTCTCTGTTCGACGGCGCCGAGGCAGCACGTCCCGATCTGCGGTACCGGCCGTTCTCTCTGACCAAGCTCCGGCGTGGTAGGGCCTACGCCACTTGCTCGCTGCCGCAGTATGGGCAGATCCCGCCTGCCGCCGCCCTCCTAGTTACATCTCGACGACCCCCAGGTATCCCCTCCGGCCTTGCTCCACTGCCCATCTTCCCACGTCGCTGCATGTGGAAAATCTTGCATGTGGATCTTCCCTAGTTCTTTGCCCAAAACATAGCTCGTCTGGCGTACTTTCCATATTGCAATCTCGTCCTCACACTGTTTTAGATAAATACAACCGTGCTATTATCTTCCCTTAGGACAAGGAATATGCTTCTTTTTTGTCGTCGTATGTGTCATCAACTGTTATTGGCCAGTAATTGTTTCCTTTCTACCTCTTTTTTGCAAACAGGGCTATCCATTTCACCTCGTTGCTATTGCGACCTTTTGGTGAACTGCACAACTCACTTTTTTCTTAAGAGTGTTTTATGCAGTTCTACTAAAATGTCACACGGGCAACGTCTCTACATTTCAGTGCGACTGCACAAAGGGAGATTGGTTTTGCTCTATCCTCCTCATCCAACTCCGAGCCTAATCTTCTCCAACTATTTTCTTAATCTTCTCCTACTAGTTAGTCTTAAGAGAGACTACAAAGGTGACCGGCTTCTATTTGTGTGTTTATTATTTCATCAACAGTCCTCTATTATTGTAATCACACTTAATATCTTTGGAACAGGGACGCTCAGCTCTATTTTAGTGGAACTGCACAAAATGATTGGAATGTTGCATGCTCCTGACAGCTACTTTTTTCCCCAACATGCCTTGTTGATTTAGACAGAGCTGGGGGGAAGTTGCTGCGAATGAAAGCATGGATCAATTTTAATTTAACACCTTCTCACATCTTTGTCTTCAGTTGTGATGTAAATATTAGCTCTGATCTGCTAATCATTGAGATGCATTAGCAAGGAAGTTAGTTTTTTATTTTTTCCGAAAAAGCATGGATGGCAAGACACATGAAACAAAAGCTGAAAGCTCAGAGCATTGTACAATTTCATGTCGCTGGAAAATTATTTGTATAGTAGGTCAATTATGTAAACAAATGCTAGAAGCTTGATAGCATTGCCAGAAGCCTCTTCAGCATCCGGGTCCTTGTGCCATGCACCAAATTATACTCCCTCCGTTCCTAAATATTTGTCTTTTTAGAAATTTGAAATGGACTACCACATACAGATGTATATAGACATATTTTAGAGTGTAGATTCACTCATTTTGCTTCATATGTAGTCACTCGTTGAAATCTCTAGAAAGACAAATATTTAAGAACGGAGGGAGTAGTGCACAACCGCATGGGAGACTCAGCCCGGTCGTTGTGCCGCACTAATAGTGAGTAATGAGCAGTCAAATCATAAGCCCCACCTTTCCCACTGTAAGTTGCTCAGAAGAAGCAACCATCAATACGCTATCCTTTGAATCCTCTCATACTACTCCCTCCGTCACTGTTTATTGAGCGCGCTTCAACAATCTCTGGGACCAAGGCGACTAGCGATCGGCTTGAAAAATAGCATTGGTAGTTATAGCATGGCGTCTATTACTAGAGGAAATAATGCGTACACACATGCATGCAGTGCTTTGCGTCTATTACTAGAGGAAATAATGCGTACACACATGCATGCAGTGCTTCCACCCCGGGTACACACATGCATGCACTTACTCCACTCCGCGTACACACCTACATCGAGAGAAAATTTTGGACTTGATTGCGGTTACCACGCCCTAATTAATTGAGCATTAAACCAAACGCGTCTAAAATCTCTCTGGTGGTAGAAATTCATGGAGAGAAATGCATGAGAATGAAGCGTGCCCTGTAAACTGTGACGGAGGGAGTAGTATGAAGGTGCAAAACCAAGTACGCGTATGGCCTGTCGGTCAACACACTTCCTCTTGGCATATCACTGACATGTGGGACCGGAGTGTGAGCAAACTGATCTCAATTGACGGCAAAATGGCCAACCCGCCGTTCCTTGAGAGAGACGAGGAGCGAGAACACACAGCTGGGCTCGCACGGAAGCCAAGATATATTCGAGCATGGTTGATCGATATCATCATTACATGTTCGATGTTTTTTAATAGTACTATTGGGCTGCCGTTTTCCGCACTTCTCCCGAATAAATGTGTACTTTATCAAAGATTAAAATAAAATAAGAGTACAGACGCTCCACCATGCGGTTCCTAGTACCTTTATACTAGTAGTACTACTCGTACTACGAAACCTTGCGCTTGGCTCTTCATCTCTTCGGGAAGTCAAACAATGATGGTACTACAGGGTATGCCTCTGGCAATATGACACCGAATGAACTGCTGCACGTCCACCGCCTGGGCGAGGGTAGGTTGCATTAGCCAAAGCTTCTCCTTGTCCTGCAAGCCACCAGGCTTGAGGTAGACGGAGAGGGCGTAAGCGAGCTTTACCTTGTCCTGCAAGCTTCTCCTCGTTCTGCGAGTTGACGGGACACACCAAAAAGTAGTAGTAGTCCATACTCCCTCCTTTCCGATTAATATCGCTTAGGGGCTATTTGGTTCCCAGCCACAGTTTGCCAAGTCAAAATTTAGCAGCCATAGTTTAGTTGGGAATTCCATTTAGTTGGCATGTGTTTGGTTTTTGCCACACTTTATTGCCCCTATGGTCCACTTGTCATAGAGACAATTTTTTTGCCAACTTTTGCCAAAGTTTGGCATCCAATTTCTCAGCCACACTTGTGTGTCTTGCCATACTTGTGTGGCTGGCCACACTTTGGCTTGGCCACACTAGTCTCCAACCAAACAGACCCTTAATCTTTTTTGCGGGTAAATGAGAGAGCTTTATTCATATATAAGCATTCTTAGGACAATCAGCCAAGAGACTGGTCACTAGGAAGCGAGGTACCCCGTAAAAAAAGGAAGCGAGGTGTTTCATCAAGCCAGCCCTTGGTCACATTCAAAGTGCGGCAAGCACGGTTCGCACAAAGATGCGCCTCAAGGTTTGCTGACCTGTTTACATGCCGAATAACAAAAAAAGAGAAAACATTACTGAGCGCTCCTATTTCTAACAGGATAGGAGCCAGAATTTAGCGAGAATTGTGGCGAGTGTTCCATGCAATCAACTACCGTTATCACCTACAAGAACCCTCGAAGAGAAGCAAATGTGTTGAAGATTGCTTTATCACAGATTAAAAAAAATAAGAGTGCAGACGCTGCACCATGCGGTTCCTAGTAGTACTACCTGTACAGTACTAGTAGTACGTAATACTACTCGAAGTACTCTACTACCGTAGTAAACTTTGCGCTTGGTTGTTCGCCTCTTCGGGAAGTCGAACAATGATAGTACTAGTACAGTGTATGCATGCTTCTGGCAATATAACACCGAATTAACTGTTGCATGTCCACCGCCTGAGCGAGGGAGAGCTTGCATAGTCAAAAGTTTCTCCTTGTCCTGCGAGCCACCGCGCGCAAGCTTCTCCTCGTTCTGCAAGTTGACGGGACACAACAAAGTAATGCTAGTCCATACTGCCTCTTTTTCCGGTTAATATGGCTTGATTTGAAACGAGATAAATACACTGGCTGTCACTGTATATTTGTAAAAATACGGTCAGTGGACTTCATAATATGCTCATTGCGGTCAATATATATATTTTCCGGTGTTTATACGGTCACTAGCTCACCCTGGCTGAGTATGTGGGTGCATGCACGTGTAGGTTGAGCACTTGAGCATGACCATGTGTGTTCCATCGTGTGCTCGGACATGCATGCATTAGGGCGTCGCGCGCGTTTTTGCGTGCATATGTATGTGTGACTGTTGCACGAGGTTGTAGTCCCTCACATTCACATGTTCATATATCAATGCTTTGTCAAAACGTTGCATGCAAGGTTTAATCATTCATTGTTCACGCATGCATTCCCGATATTAATACATTGGTAAAGACAATTTCTTGAGGAAAACGAGCCCATGAATTGAGTACAAAGGGGACCAATAAACCAGGACGGAGGGAGTACTAGTAGTGAAACGGAAGGAGGGAACAGGTACTACGTAAACAACGTGAAGTAAAAAAATTACTCTATGCACATCCAGTCTATGTGTCATGCAAGAAAATAGAGATAAGTACAAGTGAGACTCAGGAACGGTCATACACGTAGGGGGAGTACATGCAGGGGCCACTCAGGAGCAGTCAAATCACACAGTAAGTTAGTCGGACGAAGCAACCATTAAAAGGTTGATATGGAGAGAAAAAGAAAACCGCTCCAGTATATATACACGAGCAGGAGCCTAAGCTACAAGCCTGCTTGCTTTGGTTGCTCTCTTCACAAGCATAGAATGACAGTGGCCACACCGCTGGTCACAGATCCGGCCTGATCCCGCCGCCGGGGGAAGCGGACGATGTTCTGCGTAGACGCGGTCGATAGCGGCGAGGAAGAAAACCCATTGTCGGTACGTCCCGATCGGGGGTCCCCGCGGTATGGGCTGATGCCGCCTCCCACCGCCCTTCTAGCAACACCCCGACGTCCCAGGTAGAACTTCCTTTTGGAGCCGGCTTGCTCCAGTGCCACAGCTCCCCACGTAGCTCCATCTCCATGTGGATCTTTCTCTACCTCTATCGGCTTCTATTTGTGATGATTTTATGTCTCATGAACTAGTGCCACTACTATTATTCTAATCACACTTCTTCAATATCTTTGCCAACAGGGATGCTCAGCTCGATTTTAGTGGAACTGCACAAAAGCATCGTATGATCCGAGGGGGTCAGGCTTCTCTCCTTCGACAGGTTCTACCTAGCCAGGAAATTAAATCCTGTTTAGGGTTTAGGGTTCAAGTCGTAGAGACCCCATCAGTAGTTTTTTTTGTACACACTCTCACAACTTTTGTCTTTAGTTGTGAAGTAAATATTGGCTATGATCTATGAATCATTCAGATGCATCAGCATGCGTGTTAGTTTTCCTTTGTATTTGATGGAATGTTGTAACGGGGCAACCTTGGAGTCAGGATACATACATGAAACAAAATCATAAAGCTTCGTACTCCCTCCGATCCTTTTTTGTATGCGTATAAGGCTACTCATAGTGGGGAGTATCATATACTAGTATCATGCATAAATTACATAGGGGACTAATAAACCAGGACGGAGGTAGTATGTGAGAGTGTATGGTGGGTCACGTGGTAAAATGTAGTCCCTCCTTTCTGGTTTATTGGGCTCATCTCATTTTCTTAGTCTTATACCATATTATAAGTCTTATTTTCACTTCTTTCCACCACATGTTCACATTCCAAGGTGCATTAAATTGATGCATGCAAGGATTAAAACAAACCAACCAATGCATGTAACCATTCCGACTCATTTAGTGGTCATCCATGCATATATTCTAATTAATGCAGATTAAAGTTTGAGTAATTTTGTAAACTACGAGATACATTTCTCCACTCATCATCTGCCTTGGTTGATGAGATTTCAAATTTAAGCCCTATATAAACCGGAAAAGAGGGAGTACTACGCAAAGAAAAAAGGACCGGAGGTGTCGCACGATGTCCAAGGAATATGGTGACAGTGGGAGGTGGGCCATGTAGTCACCGGGCTGCTGTGTTTCGTACTCCTCCGGTGTAAGAGTGGAGAAATTTAGTTTTATCACAGAATAAATAAATAAGAGTGTAGACGCTCTACCGCCGCAGTAATAGTGACCAATGAGCCGTCAAATCACATAGACCCGTTATAGTTAGTTGGACGGAAGAAGCAAACCATCACTCTATCTCTCTCATGCAGTACAGTATTCTTTTGGAAACCAACATTTCATTTCGTTGGATCGCGCCATCAAGCAAAACCAACATTTAAATCACGTCTGTCGCGTTCGTGTCTCACCCTCGTCCACCCCACATGGTCGCTCGACATGCCACTCACCACAAACTGAGTATACGCAAACTTTCCCACCTGCTTCTCAATGCATCGCGCCATGGAGTACTAGCACTACTGGAAGAGATAGACGAGGAGGGGGAGGACAGCTAGCTGTAGCACGGACTCCCAAGAACTTTTTTACATGCATGTTGTGGCCGGCAGTGGTGACATTTGAACGCGGAGCAGTCACGTGCACCAGGAAGCGGCGCGGGCGGCGCTCCCTCGACCGGCGTGCCGCTTCAATGCCGGCGCCAGTGAGAGGTCGCGTCCACTCTAGCCGGGCATGAATGCGGCACTGACCGTTTCGGGCGGGAACCGCGCGCGGGTGATGAAGAGGGTTCGGGTTGGCCAGGGCGGTCTGGCTGGACGTACGTAAATATTGCTGCGTAATTAATAACGTAAATAATGTGCCAGTTGGACAAATATGATTGGAGATGGAGATGAAAGTAAGAATTTTACGTAAACATGGATATGCATGTCCATGTGTGTGCGCGTCGCTCACGCACATAGTGATGACTCTCGCGACTACTCGTGCACAACATCGATGTCTCGTTCTCCCTACACCCACACAAACTTAGTACCGCCTCATTTTGTTCCTAGGATAGGAATATCATAGGAGTGGGAAACAATATGAAGTGAGATAAATAGAGTACTACGTACAAGAAGAAATGTACACACACTGACTCTGCCTCCGACATGCCCGCGAGTACACGATGGAGCGCATTTGTACACGAAGAGGCAGCTTACGTACGTAATAATTCGACCCTTTAATTTGTTCACTTAATAATGGAGGGTCAGGGACCATACGTGAGCGATACAAACTGCGACCTGGAAGCGGGGGCATGTTATTGATCGAGTTTTCTTTCTTGGTACGTTAAAAAAAGATTTGTCCGGCAGTTTTTGTTTCTTTGTTCCGGGAACACGCGTATTCTATTTAAACCACTGCTATGGAGATATATTTTTACTCCATTATATATGCAGCCTCTTGTTTGATAGGGTTTCTCGCGTCTCACTCTCTCACCCTCTCCATATCTAAACAAGATGACAGTGTCCACTCTATCTCTCTCCTCACCGGTGGTCACAGATCCGGCCGAATCCCGTCCATTCACTACTGGAATCCACTTCTTTGCCGTCTGCCACTTCTTTGCCGTCAGCTAGCGGACGGCAAAGAAAGGCTTTGCCATCAGCCACCAGAAAACTGACGGCAAAGAATCAGCGGACGGCAACGGATGGCTTTGCCATCAGCATATCTTTGCCGTCCGCTAGCGGACGGCAAAGAGGGTGGGAGGCGGGCGTACGAGGGTGACCTAACGGCCATCTTCTTTGCCGTATGCTGGCTGACGGCAAAACATCTTTGCCGTCCGTCAGCAGACGGCAAAGAAGATGGCCGTTAGTTCGTCCGTTTCCCCCCGGCCCCACCCCACTAGGTACACTCTTTGCCGTCTGCTGGCAGACGGCAAAGAGCTGTGACCTAGTAGATAAGGGGCCGCGCCCACGCCCGATCTGTCCATTCCCTCTCTCTCCCTGCCCGAGCCGCCCCGACCCCTCACCCTTGCCGCCGCCCGGCCGCGTCGCCGCCCGCCCCGCCCAGCCCAGCCGCCGCCGCCGGCCGCGCCGCCCCGCCCGCCCGGCCGTGCCTGAGCCGCCCCCGCCCCGCGCCACGCACGTCGTCGGCCGCCCCGCCCCGCCCATCCCGAGCCGTCACCGCCCAGACGAGCCGCCGCCCAGACGAGCCGCCGCCGCCGGCCGCTACGCCCCGCCCGCCCCGCCCGCCCGGCCGCGCCGCCCGCTCCTGACGTCGGCCGGCAGCCCCGCATCCGCCCCGCCCCCGTCCTGAGCCGCCGCCGCCCGGCCGCACCGCAACACCCGGCCACACCGCCAGGCCCTGCCCCGCCGCCGCCCCGCCCCTCATCATGGTGAGTTTTTTTTTCTGTTTTTTAGATTTAGTTTATATTTGTTTAGTTTAGGTTAGTTTAGTTTAGGTTAGTTTAGTTTATTTTGTTTAGTTTAGGTTAGTTTAGATTAATTTAGTTTATTTTAGGTTACATTTAGTTTATAGTTTTGTTTAGGTTTTTTTTCCTGTTTTTAAGAATAATCAAGAAAGATGAAAAAAAAGAAAAAGAAGAAGAGGAAGAAGAAGAAGAAAAAAGAACAATAAGTAGTAGAAGAAGAAGAAGATGAAAAAAAGAAGTAGAAGTTGAAGATGAAAAAAAGAAGTAGGAAAAGAGGGCGCCCGGGGACGAGCGGGTTAGGGGGTTCCTCGGTGTCGATGGAACCCTAAATAGCAAGTATCGTCGGTGCGAGGTACATGTGGCCGTCGGTGTCGAATACTACATCCACGTCCCACAAGTGACGCCGACGTCCGGCGTCCCAAAGCAACTGTTCTCGGTGTCGATGGCGGTCGAACACCATTGCGAATTTGTCTGGCAGCCTCTGCGATGACGATTAAAAGGCAAGTGTTGAAACTTGAAACACCCAAACTGACTCAAGTCGGTTTGGTTGTTTGAAATTTCAAAACTTGGCTTTAATCCTCATCGCAGAGGCTGCCAGACAAATTCGCCAAGGTGTTCGACCGTCATCGGCCACCAGAACTATTGTTGCGGGACGCCGGGCGCCGGCTTCACTTGTGGGAGGTAGATCTAGTGTTCAACGCCGACCGCCTCATGTAACTTGCACCGATGGTAGTTGCTATTTAGTTTACCCGGGGACGAGCGGGTTAGGGGGTCGTTGTCGATGGAACCCTAAATAGCAAGTATCATCGGTGCGAGATACATGTGGCCGTCGGTGTCGAACACTACATCCACGTCCCACAACTGACGCCGGCGTCCGGCGTCCCACAGCAACAGTTCTCGGCGTCGATGGCGGTCGAACACCATTGTGAATTCGCCAAGGTGCTCGACCGTCATCAGCCACCAGAACTATTGTTGCGGGACGCCGGGCGTCGGCTTCACTTGTGGGATGTGGATCTTGTGTTCAACGTCGAGCGCCACATGTATCTCGCACCGATGACACTTGCTATTTAGGGTTCCATCGACGCCAAGGAACCCCCTAACACTTGCTATAGGTGTCTTCAATCATCAGTATGCGTGACCACTATGCGTCTCCCGTTTGAAAGGGTTACATCTATAAATATGCATGCATTTGCATATTTATAATCGTGATTCTTTCGAATTGTCCAACGTTATCCATGGACAGCCCAAGTATGTGTAGATTGGGTTCATTTTCCCATATGCTCAGCTCCGGATCCGATGCAGAATTTCGTCAGTGCCTCCCTGTTGTTCTCCGGGTACACATTCTCTCTGCTTATTGCCGAGACGTGTATCAGGAGAACAGCGGGGAGGTGCTGCCGAAATTTTGCGTCAGACCCGGAGCAGAGCATGGGAAAACGAACCCGATCTACACATACTCGGGTGGGATTAGGACCTATCTTTACCTATTAGCGTGTAGGTTGCATGGACGTAATAAAACTAACAAACTCCATTAACTGATGGATATGGTTTGCTTAATTATGTATATATTTCTTGTGTGTCCAGTAGGAAGTCAATATGAGTGATTGTGCATGGATGTACACCGGTTACACTAGTCAGAAAGTTTGGACCGAGGAATGGTTAACAAAAACCATGGGGTTTGTTAGAGCCGCATTTGCAAATGGCCAGGAATTTAGCTGGTGCCCCTGTGCCCGTTGCGACAACTATAAAAAGAGGGACGAGGTTGAAATGAGTAAAGACCTGCAGAAGTTTGGTTTTACGCCTGGTTACACGGTCTGGACATTACATGGTGAGTCTGCCCAACGTGCCAGAGCCAAGGTTCGTCGTCGCACCGACGAGCATGGTACCGGGACCGTAGACATGGTGCAAGACTTTGACGATGCTCGGGACTCGGACGAGGAGATGGAGGAATCTGCAAAGGCCTTCACTGAAATGTTGGAGTCCTCAAAACGTCCTCTCCACGAGCACACTGAGCTTTGTCAGCTGGATGCCATCTCACAAATAATGGCTTTGAAGGCTCAATTCAACTTGGGCAGAGAATGCTACGACGCGATGATGACAGTATTCGGACGATTTCTACCCAAAGGCCATGTGCTACCTCCAAACCTGTACCAGTCAGACAAAATCCTCCGTGCTCTTAAGGTGCCCTATGATAAGATACATGCCTGTGAGAAAGGATGTGTCTTATTTAGGCTTCAGTATGAGGACTTGAACTATTGTCCCATTTGCAATTCTTCCAGGTATGTTATGGTAGACAACGGTATGGGTGAGAAGACGCAGACCAAAATACCCGTTAATGTTCTTCAGTATATGCTAATCGTACCAAGACTTCAACGTCTTTTCATGGTCGAAGAGATGGCCAGACAGATGACATGGCACGAAACGGGCAAAAGAACCGAACTAGATGCAGATGGGAATGTGATGATGGTGCACACATCGGATGGTGAAGCGTGGAAGCGCTTCGATGCATTACATAAGGAAAAAACGGCAGATCCAAGGCATCCTCGAGTCGCCGTTAGCAGAGATGGGTTGAGTGTGTTTGGTCAGATGGCAGCCCATACGGCTGTTGGCCCGTGTTTGTCATTCCACTCAATCTCCCCCCCAGGCAGATTATGCAACGAAAGAATATTTTCCTGACGTTGATAATTCCAGGGCCCAACTATCCGGGGAAGAATATGAATGTGTACATGCAGCCGCTTAAGGATGAATTGCAAGAAGCTTGGGATAATGGGTTCAAGACATACGACGCCTTTAGCAAACAGAACTTCATAATGCGTGCCTGGTACATGTACTCGACGCATGACTTGCCGGCGTATGCGCTATTCGTTGGCTGGTGTCTGCATGGAAGGTTCCCGTGCCCCACATGCAAGGGAGCTCTTGAGTTTCGTTGGCTGACGGCAGGGCGCAAGTATAGTTGCTTCGACTTGCATAGACCGTTTCTACATCCTGGCCATAAGTTCAGGAAAGACAAGAAGAACTTCATCAAAGGTAGAGTTTTCAAACACTCTGCACCACCTGCGTTGACAGGCCAACAGACCCTAGATCAGTTAAACGCTCTCGAGCTAGATCCAGAGCGTCCAGGGTATTTCAAGGGGTATAATAAGGAACACGCCTGGACTCACAAGACATGCTTCTGGGATCTGCCTTACTTCAAAGACCTCCTTTGCCCACACAACATCGACGTGATGCACACTGAAAAGAATATCGCCGAAGCCATTTTTGGTACATTGTTCGGCATAGAGGGGAAATCAAAGGATAATCCTAAGGCTAGAGTCGATCAAGAGGAGCTATGTGATAGACCGTTACAAAACATGAAAGAACCGAAAGGAAAGGGATCAACTGGACGAAGCGAAAGGCATGGTTCAATCTTGGAAGGCCAGCTATGAAGGAAATTATTTTGTGGGTGAAAATGCAATTGATGTTCCCCGATGGGTATGCAGCAAATCTAAAGAGGGGAGCGAGTCTTCAAAAATTGAAAATATTTGGTCTAAAAAGTCATGATTGGCACATATGGATTGAGCGGATAATGCCGGTGATGTTGCGTGGCTTCATCCCTGAGGATGAATGGCTAGTACTGGCAGAGCTGAGCTATTTCTTCCGTGTTCTTTGTGCGAAAGAACTATCGCCAGGCCTCCTAGAAGAAATGGAACAGTTGGCGCCGGAGTTGATCTGCAAGTTAGAGAAGATCTTTCCGCCAAGCTTCTTTAATCCAATGCAACACTTGATTTTGCATCTCTCGACCGAGGCACGATTGGGGGGGCCCGTGCAAAATCGTTGGTGCTACTCAACTGAGAGGATGCAGAAGACGCTTCGAGCAAAATGTAAAAATAAATGTAGAATAGAAGCATCGATGGCGGAGGCATTCATCACTGAGGAGGCGGCAAACTTCGTGACCGCACACTACGAAGCAAAAAATCATCATTTGCATAATCCGAAGCCTCGGTACAATGCTGACGAACCTCAAAAGGGTCAATCCAACCTCAGCCTATTCAAAGGGAATCTCGGACCAGCCGGTGGTTGGAAACCAGTAAGGTTGGATGTTGAAGAATGGCGGACCATTTCGCTGTATCTCTTCAACAACTTAACAGAAGTGCGGTCGTACATCGAGTAAGATCTCGGTACATTGTTTCACAACTTCTAATTCCTTTGAACTTCTCTTATTCCTGGATTTTTGATGCAGTCGATACATCGCCATATTCTCATATGTAGCGGTGATCCAAAAGGATTTCGTCGAAGAGTATGAGCTTCTGGCAAAACAAGGAGCCGAATTTCCCGGTTTCATCTCTTGGTTCAAAAAAACGGTAATTTCCATTAGACACTTTTTTTTTCTTTGGCTAATTTGCGACTAATGCAACAATCCTTTCGTATTAAACTTGTAGGCTAATTCAGAGATTATGGATGCCGAATTGAGACAAGTAGCTAATGGTTTTGACTATCAGGTCCGTTCATTTGACAAATACGACATCAACAGGTATCGCTTTCGTACCTATGGCAAAGAGCTATCTATGGCCGACCGAAAGTCTACAAATTGTTGTGTCTCTGCTATCGGCGAAGGAGGTATCGAGTATTATGGAAGAGTTGAAGCAATTTATGAACTTGAATTCTATGGTGAAAACCCACCAAACGTCGTAGTCTTCAGATGTTATTGGTTCCAGCCGAGGGAGACTAGAAGGACTCATGAACATATAGGGCTAGTCGAAATCAAACAAAGCACCCATTTGGATGTTCCCGATGTCTATATTACGGCTCAACAGGCAACCCAAGTTTTCTATCTACCGTGGGCCTGTCAAAGTGATCCAAATCTCAGTGGTTGGGACGTCGTTTATGAAGTGCCGCCACGTGTTAGACCACCTCCCCCCAATGAAAAGGATTATGAACCTCACATTAACCAAGACACATATGACGAAGGAGAATTCTTCCAAGAAACACGTCTTTCCAAAAAACGTTTCAAGAACCGCTCTACTCCACCCTAGAACATTGAAGTAGACAACGATAGTGAATCCGACTTCACCCCTGAGCTGGAACAAGAAGAGCCGGAAGAAGAAGAAGTTACTGCTACAGATGACCTGTCAATGCTTGAACGATTACGTAAAGGTGGCCTTCCACATGATGATGCATTTATTAATGATGATGATGATGAGCACGTCATTACCGATAGTGATGATGATGATGCTTTTATTAATGATGATGACGAGCACGTCATTACCGATAATGATTATTAGGTATTCAAATTTTTATGTTGTACTTGATTTATATAGTTATTTGTATGATTGTATGATTTATATAGTTGGTATTTATAATTTTCTTACTTTGTATGATTGTTTCTTATACATAGTGCCATAGTCTTGATTTCTGTCCCGGTCGGCCCTCGCCCGCTTTATGATTCGGATGTGGTAAATTCTCTTTCATAACTATTTGTTGCATTTCGCATTTATGCAAATTATGGCCATCAAGTTGACATAGAGATATTTTAATCTAGGAGGTATGTGAACCGGAATTTGAAACGGACCCTCTTGTCGAGAAGTTAAATTTAGTTGAAAAAGAAAATGAGTATTTGAAAGAAAAAAATAAAAGAATTGAAGAAGAGAAGATGACATTGGAGTTGTATGTTGCCAATGCCATCGATGATCACAAGATGAAGATGAATGCAATGCGCTTGAAGATGGATGCAATGCGCCTGAAGCTTAAGAAGATTAGAAAATATGCCATTGATAATGAGGCTTGGTATCATTATGCTGTTGGATCAATTGTTACCTTAGTTGCGATCTTCATCTCATTTGTTGTGATGAGGTTTAGTTTTCTCTAGTGTTTTGCTTTATAAATTGATACTTAGCTTATTTTCCTCCTAAATGGCATAATTATTTAAGTTAGATAAAAAATAAGCTATACTTAGCTTATTCAGTTCATTTATGACATACTTAGCATACTTTGGTAAAAAATGGCATGATAATCTTTGTTAGCTCCAAAATGATATAGACTTAGCTTATTTTCCTCGAAAATGACATAATAACCTTACTAAGCTCCAAAATGACCTATTTACCTACCTTAGCTCTAAAATGACCTACACTTAGCATTTTTACCTAGCTTAGCAATAAAATGACATTTTTACCTACCTTAGTTAGAAGAAGAAGAAGATAAAGAAGAGGTGAGGAGAAAAAGAAAGAGAAAAAAAAAATCTTCTTCTTCTTCTTCTAACTAGTCTTCTTCTTCTTCTTCTGACTTTCATCTTTCCCAATTTGCAGATTTGCTTTACATGAGGAAGCTTGGATTCATGGAGTGTACTATTCTTGTGGTGCTTCCTTGTTGTTTATGAAAACTTGTTTGGATATGTATGTATATATGGATATGTTGTTGGAAACTTGTTTCTGGTTATGTATATATGGATATGTTGGACTTTGTTGAACTATGTTGTTGGATTGGATGAAATATGTTGTTGGACATGCTGTTGGATATGTTGGATATGTATGTATGTATATCTGTGTTTGAAACCATGTCTAATTAATGGGATTTAAATAAAAACAGGGGATATATAGCCTCTTTGCCGTCCGCTAGCGGACGGCAAAGAGGACACGTGGCAGTCACCTGTGCAAACTGGGAACACTGGCTGCCTATTTGGTCATTTTGTCGTCTGCTGGCCGACGGCAAAGTGACCATCTATGCCGTCTGCCAGCAGACGGCAATGATTCAAACCTCTTTGCCGTCTGCTGGCGGACGACATATCTGGACACGTGGCAGCTTCCCAGTGCTGCCTAGCTGGGCTCTTTGCCGTCCGCCAGCAGACGGCAAAGAGCGCCGTTAACCCCCTAACGGCTCTCACGCTACCGCACTGCCGTTAGCTTTCTTTGCCGTCTGCTGGCCTCGGATGGCGGACGGCGTAATCCTTTGCTGGCAGGCTTTCATCCGGACAGTTTGCCGTCCGCTAGCGGACGGCAAAGCATTTTGCCGTCCGTGATCTATGCCTTTGCCGTCCGCCATGGCGGACGGCAAAAAAGCTGATTCCAGTAGTGATTGCGGGAGGTGAGGAGGTGCATCATTGATGTTGTCGCTGCCGATGATGGAGGAAGCCGATGCGCACCGTCCTCTCTGAGCCGGCACTGGCGCGGACAAAGATCCTTAGCGCCCTTGTTCGCTGCCGTCGTGTGGGCAGATCCCGCCCGCCCGCCTAAGCGACATCTCGCCCACCTGAGGTATAACTTCGTTTGGACTTCATGCTTCATTGTACTGGTCCAGCTCCCAGGTCGCTTCATGCGGGTTTTCTTCTATACCACTACTCCCCAGCTCCCCATGTACAGTAGCTAGGGTTCGTCGGCTGGTCCAACATCACCTATTTTTTACTATTATAGAGGAAAGGCCCCTCGAAAAGTTGTCCTGGTTTATGCCTCGGTGGAGGTATACATGTTTTTTCGACAAAAAGTACATGGTGGTTGTGCGGTCATTGTCCATATGCTCCTATTGCTGCTGCTAATCTAATACTATCACTGGTAAATGAAGCAATTCCCATGTTAAAGTGACGTCCCATTTAAGTAATGCTGATGTCAATCCAGAGGCGACGATAAATGCTTCTATCCTGCTTTTTTGTTCTCGGGTATCCTGGTTTAGTTCCCATCAAGATAATCATGATGCTTCTATTTGTTGATGTACTTTTCATTAATTCTTATTGACAATTGAGATGTCACTGTTAATCTTGTACCACTACCAAAACAAAGTAACAAAACTATATCCCTTTTTTAATTTTTTGCAAACAGCGATGCGTATCTCCATACCCGGGCATGTCTTCCTCAATTTTAGTGGAACTGCACAAAATTGGATGGCCATTGTTGTTCCACCTCACTGTACTCTGCCACATGGTTCTTCCTTCCTCGAGCTTGATTACCGAGAAGAAACAGACCACAGTGAGGATTTGTCGAACTTCATTGGTGCCTCACCCAAACTTGATGCCAAATGGATGATGCATCACCACGATGACCTATCGATGCTCATGGTTGCGTCTCATGGTTGCATCGGCTGGTGAAGCTGATCGAGTTTCGACGAAAAACAAACTGTCTTCCATCTGTGCTCTTTGCTTGTTACCCACAAAGATGATATCCTTCATCAGTTCACCTTGGTTGCGTTGGAGATGCAGTCGTCTTTCATGTTGGTGCAATTTTATCACACAATTGGCTATGAACCAAATGTTTCCTCGAAGAAGCATCGACATTGGTACTAAGAGCATAACTTTTGTATTGATTTCTAAGCCTTCTCACAACTTTGCCTTCAGCTCCCCTGTAATTTTATTTGTCCAGCTATTAACTAAATATGTGGTCAGACTTTGATTAAAAATATGGTGTGGACTAAAAACCCGGATGGAGGTAGTACCCCTCCATTTTTATTTACTCTGCATATTAAATTTTACTAAAGTCAAACTTTGTAAAGTTTGACCAAGTTTAGGCCGAACACAACAAACCATAATTATTGAGAGAGGGCAAACTGTACATACTCTCAAACCTTTCCGATAATTGAAATTAAAATTCTTTATTTGTACACAATGTCACACCTTTCCGATAATTTGGCGCGTGTGTGGTTGTTCACTTAAGAAGGGTGTAGTGTACCGCACGTGAAGGACAGGAAGTGCGACCAGGACGCGTGGATCGTTAGTTGATCGTAAGTAGTTTTCTTCAGTCGTACGTTAAATAAAGAGTTTTGTTTCATACTTACACAATTTAAAACGATTGTTATGGAGAGAAAAAACAAAACCACTCCACTATATTAGTAGTATACACGAGTACTATATAAGCTAGACCCTCAGCGCTTGTTCGCTACGGTTTGCACTCTCCACACTTTTGCTGTACTACATATATATATACACGCTGGAGGCTCAGCGTTCCTTTGCTAGGGTTTGCTATATTCATAGTCTCTCACCCTCTTCTCCAGATCTAAACAATACTGCATTGGCCTCTGTCTCTCTTTCCCCCCTCACAGCTGGTGAAGGAGCCATCCGGATCCCGTCGCACCGGGAAGGGGAGGAGGTGCAACATTCACTCTGTCGCCTTCGGCAAGGGAGGCAATCCACTGCCGGCTACGATGTTCTCTTTTACCCAGCACCTATGCAGGAGGGCCTCCGACCCCTTCTTCCTCGCTGTCGTACGTAGTGTGGGCAGATCCGGCCTCCCGCCGCATGCCTAGCCACATCCCAACGACCCTAAGGTATAACTTTCTTTGAAACCGTCATTGTTCTAGCTGCATGCGGATCTTTTTCGATTCTATAGTCGAATCTTGGTCTTGTTTCAAAGAGGAAAGAAGGGTGGGGTGGGGTGGAGTATGAATCTAGGACGTGGTTCAATGAGGAAAGGAGGGAGGGAAAGTAGTATAGACTGGCTATCCAGCCGCTTTGTTGGTCAAAAAGGGAAAAAGGGGGTAACCCAGTACACACATCTATAAGGAACCGATCTCTTTGTTGAAAAAGGAAAGAAACTGGGGGGTCGGGTAGTTTGTGCATGACTAGATTTGCTGCCCTCACATAGGAAAAAGGTTCAAAGAGAACAAATATGGGACCAACGCAGATATGCTACTTGGCAACATACTCTGCATCACCCATTTATACGTGTGGACGCACATGGTGCTGGCATGTCCCATGTCCCATGTCCCATACAACTATTTTGCTGTTGTTAATCTAAGAATGCCACTGGAAAATTGAAGCAATGCCACTGTTAAAAGTAAATTGCATTTTTAACGAATGTTGTTTTAAGAGAATGTCTCTGTTAATATGAATCAATGGAACCGTTTTAGAAATGCTACTGTCCTACTTTATTTTCCATCAAGATAAGGTAGATGCTTCTTTTTGTCGCCGTATGTTTCATCCTCCTTTATTGGCCAGTAATTGTTTCCTTTTTTCCTCTGTTAAAACAGGGATATCTATTCAACTTGTTGCCATAGTGAACTTAAATGTCACACCGGCGACTTTGCTTGATTTGATTGGATTTCCTATTCGTGTTGGCAGATTTGTAGGTGATCTTGACTGTGTCATGAAAGGTCAGTACCGACCTTCATCCACATGATCGTGCAGTGTGCTTTGAGATGCTGTGCTACTTGTATTGGTATTGTTTTAAATAAATGTTGAATTGAAACTATTGAATTGCTGTCTTTTCCCATTAAGTGAACAAAAATGGGACCAACCCAGACATGATGCTTGTTGCTTTGTTACAACAAACTCTGCATCACCCCCTTTATAAGTAGATGGAAGCACATGGTGTTGTTGCGCCCACTCTCCCCTAGAACTGTTTAAGCTTTTTGTTAATCTAATGCCACTGGTAAAATTAAGCAATGCCACTCTCAGAATTAACTACTGAATCTTAGTTCAAAATTGCAACACATGTTAGGGATCGGCGGGAGTACCATTTCTGTTAGGGATCGGCTGGAGTACAAGTTTAAGAAATGTATTGTTGAAATAATGTCTCTTATTGTATATCAGTTACAGTGTTTTACAAATGGTACTATCTTGCTTTGTAGTTCTTTCTACATGTTTAACCAAGGTATTGTTAAGATAATGTCTCTGTTAATATGAATCAGTTGCATTATTTTAGGAATGGTACTTTTTTGCTTTGTCGTTCTTTATACATGTTGAAACAAGGTATTGTTAAGATAATGTCTCAGTTAATATGAATGAATCACACTGTTTGAGAATTGCTACTCTCCTGCTTTGTTTCCCATTAAGATAAGGTAGATGTTTTTTCTTCTGGGAGTATAAGTCATCAACCGTTATTTCTCAGTAATTGTTTCCTTTATACCTATAGTTGCATACAGGGATATCAAAACTTCTGCTCGGTTCTATTTCGACTTTGATTTTAGTTGAACTGCACAAAAGGAGCCAATGTGTTTAAGGCAAACTGTTGCATTATTGGGCCCAGTTGGTCTTTCCACTTTGCAAAAAAGAAGCAGTCACTGTTTGCGCTACATTACACAAGGAATGATCGAGAAGCTTTACAGAGTATTAGTAGACGCTGGTGACATGACTAGTCTTCAGAGAGCATGGGAAACTCAACAACACGTGGAGTGCAAAATTCACTCCATAAGGAAAGGTATGACCTAGTCAGTTGCCGACGCAGCAGTAACAAACGAGGTCAGTATCGGCCTTCATCCACATGATTGTGCTTTGTTATGTTGTGCTACTTATATTGTTGTATTTTTTTGAATAAATGTTTAATTGAAGCTATTGTATTGCTATCTTTTCCTGTTAAGATAATGAAGATGATTATAGTTGTAAGCGTACGTTCAATCAAGTAGTACCACTATTATATTCATCACGCTTTTTCTATATTTATGCAGACAGGGATGCTCAACTTGATTTCAGTGGAACTACACAAAATGTTTAGATGGTTCGTGTCCTCCATAATACTTCATCATGCACAATACATTGAATGGTTCTCTAATCATTCGTCGTCACCTTGAGCCACCAGAATATCTACTTGAATGGAGCTGCCAACGTGTTCAACGCCTTGCAAAATATAAATACAAAATCCACCATGCTACGCAAGACATTGTTTGATTTTAGTGGAACTACACAAAAATATACGCTGGTTAATCCGGCTCCATGTGCCATTTCAATGTGCAAACTGATGACAAACCCTGCCTGTCTAAATGGAGCTACCAATGTCTTCAAGGCAGAAGAATTCCCACAAGTTCAAGGGAAAGAACTCTGTCCAGTAGAATACTACCTTTAAGAAGAAGGGTAAGAAGAAAGACAAAGAGAGATGGCTGCTTTACTTGTGGTTCAGAAGAACACTGGGCAAACAAGTGCCCAAACATGTACAAGAAGCCAGGACAGGACTCCAAGTCTGTTAATGTCACTCTAAGCAACAATGATGGGGCATCTGGGTATGGTAATCTGTTTACCGTACTTTCAGTTTGTTAGTCCACCAATTGGTGGGTTGACACTATGTCGGTGTACTAAATATTGGGCCACTAGTACCCCGTACTTGTGCACGGGCAGTTGTAGCCACCCTCGCGGCAAGGCTTGCCGGGGAACAGTTCAAGGTCGATTCAAGCCACCAAAGAAATTATCAAGTCAGAGATCTGAGGATCAGCAGATAAGAAGAGCTGGAATCCGAAGGCCAGCTTCCCCGGCAAGATCTTGCTGGGGTGGCCTACGGAGCCCGGCAAGGATTGGCGCCCGGCAAGGCTTGGCGTCCGGCAAGGCTTGGTGCCCGGCAAGCTTTGGCGCCCGGCAAGGTTTTGTTGCTGTACCACTGCTCTAGCATAGTGACAAACCCGACATTCTGGGTCCTTCTTTGGACGCGTGGCAACGCGCCAATGGAAGAGAGCTTAAGCGGTGCTGATGGGATGGCCCCTTTTTCCATCCCCAAGAAAGTGAGGACACCTAAACGGACACCTCATGGTGCATTGAATGTGTTTGTCCTAATCCGTCAGGGGTTAGGTATGATACCCTGTAGCTACTTTACACCTCAATGTATGTACATTTTGCCACTGTGGTGACCCCTTTGAGTAGATAAAAGGAGGCCCAAGGCAACTGCTACAGAGGAGAACTTCTGGCCCATTCTGCATGCGTAGCTGCTCTTTGAATGTACTGTTCATAGCGAGCGCTCCTGAAGGCTGGGCTCAAGAACATCAATAAGAACACAAAGCAGGAGTAGGGTTTTACGCTGATCAGCGGCCCAAACCTGGGTAAAAACTTCCCGCGTTGATCGTTGGTTCTGCTCTTTGCGTATAACTCTCCCCCCGCCGAATCGTAAAGGGGTCTCTCGGGATCCCATAGGTGTCGTACCCCGACATCTTTGGCGCGCCAGGTAAGGGGATTGAAGGTTGCGTGAACCTGATCTAGTGATCGGCGCCTCAGTTTCTTCATCATCATGCCGCCCAAGAAGAAGAGCGCCGTGACGGCGCAACCGTCCGCGTCCGTCTTGCCTACGCCTTCGCGTACGGGCGACGGCGTGGGTGCAGAAGGAAGAGGACTAGAACCCCCACGGCGTTCTGGTGATCTGAGCCAGGCGAGCGGCATCGTTCGCAGTGGCAGTGGTAACCTGCACGCCGCTGGATCTAGAGACGGCGCTGTGTTGCCTACGGGTGGCACAACGAACTCCAGAGATCGGAGGGCGCCTGCTGGAGCTCCCGCGCCGGCGCAAGCCTCACAACCTACCCAGGTCGTGCATGATGAGCGACGTCATGGCTCTGGTGGTTCAGGGCGTCCCCATGAAAAGATTTCTGTGCATCGATCCCAAGATGCGCGGGACCAGCATGCACACCGAGCTGCTGGCGGGGGTGGCGCGCGGTCGCGTGATCGTGGTGGTGCTCCTTCTAATATGGTTAGGAGTCAGAGCACCTCACGTACCTCGCACCTGTCGCCGCCGCCTACGCCAGCGGAAGCCTTGGCCCACGCGCAGCTACTCATCGATTTTCCTCCTACTCCGGAGAAGATGGAGGAGTGGCGAGCTACTATCCAGAGCCTTATCGGCTTCGCCAACAAAGATGGACCGCAAGAGGCAGGGCCCTCGCAGCGAAGGCCCATTGATCCGGCGCGAGCCGATGTGGAGAAAACCGGGGGTGGTGCAACCACAGTACACTCCCCTCCGCGGCACCAGCGGCGGCCGACAACCCAGCAGGTCGACCGCCGTGAAGAAGTTTCCACGGTGTCATCCGATCCACGGATGCGCCGCGATCAGCGTCAAGTTCTCCAGGAACGAGGCAAGGAGGACGCTCGAACTACCATCGAGCGGCGACGGGAAGCGCGCTATCAATCTGATAAGCGCGCAGAGCCGGCTGACGACGAGCCTGCGCGAGGGGACGTAGGAGACTTGCCTTATGAGGTAGGGACTCCAGCGTATACCCGTGAGCTGCGGCATGTCCGGTGGCCCAATTCCCGAACCTTCAAGCCAGAGGTCCCGGAGAAATATGACGGTAAGACCCATCCCTCGGAGTTCCTGAGCATCTACACCATTGCGGTGCAGGCTGCCGGGGGCCAAGATGACAAGATACTTGCCAACTACTTCCCGTTGGTGCTCAAACCCAACGTCAGGTCGTGGTTGATGCATCTGCCGGAGAATTCTATTTCTTCCTGGTCAGATCTGTGCCATCAGTTTGTTGGCGCCTTTGTCGGAGGCCATCAAGCTCCTGGCTAAGAGAGTGATTTGCATATCATCCCTCAGAAGAAGGGCGAGTCCCTGCGCAAGTTTACGCAGAGGTTCAGCCGGGTGCAGTACAATATTCCTGATGTTCACCCTGCCTCTGTCATTAGCGCATTTCACCAGAATGTGCGTAACCGCAGAATGCGGGAAGAGCTAGCAATGAACAAAGTCAGGAGTATTGCAGAGCTTTACGCTCTAGCCGATAAATGCGCTCGAGCTGAAGAGGGAAGGAAACTCCCTGGCGAAGCCGTTGGCGCGGCGGGCGAATCCGAAGAAGAAGATGCTGCGACCCCGTCAAGGAAAGGTCGGCGGCGGAACAGGAAGCGCGGAGGCAAGGCCATGCTTGCTGTCGAGGAATCCGACAGCCCCGGCACCGCCAAGAAGGCCAAGGTTGGTGACCCCGGCAAGGATCTTGCTGGGTGCCCTTCCTGTCAGGCCTTGGCGGCTGCCGACAAGTCGGAGAACTCCGGCAAGCAGTATTGCAAGATCCATCGCACCAAGGGCCACGATCTCCAGAACTGCCGGCAAGTTGAGCAGCTTGCCAAGAAACAGAGGGCCGAATACGAGAGGTGGGATAAGGAGAAGGCCCAAGATGGTGCTGATGGATCCGGCAAGAAGCGCGGTGGCCGAGGGGGGCGCCGCGGCAAGGCCAAGCAACAGAAGGATAGGCCCGCTCGGGGCCGAGACAAAGAAGAAGATGATGATGAGGAAGATGATGAATCCAGCGAGCAAGAATTCCAGAAGGCTACGGAGGCCATGTGTATCGATGGAGGTGCTTCGCTGCATTCTTCCCATCGTCAACTCAAATAGTGGGTGCGGGAAGTCAATGCGGCAGAGCCATCCCCAGATGCATGTAGGCCCCTGAAGTGGTCCAGCACGCCTATCATTTTCGACGCCGAGGATCACCCTGATCGCACAACTGTGGTTGGGTGCTTGCCATTGTTGGTCTCCCCAACGATTCGCAACCTCAAGGTGACAAAAATGCTAGTTGACGGTGGGGCCGGCCTAAACTTAATCTCACCGGATGTGCTCAAGAAGCTCCAAATTCCCGACAAGGACCTCGACGAAACGGGTATGTTTCAAGGGGTTAGTCCGGGAAGAACCCAGCCCAAGGGCAAGATTACGCTGCCAGTGACATTTGGTAGCGAGCTCAACTTCAGGACCGAGAAGGTGGTGTTTGATGTCACCAAGATCCCCATGTCATACAATGGGATCCTTGGTCGACCAGCGCTGGCTAAGTTCATGGCGGCATCACCCTACGCGTACAACATTTTGAAGATGCCTGGGCCGTTGGGCGTCATCGCTATCCATTCTGATAAGAAGGATGCGCTCATCTGTGCCGACCAACTTTACCGGGAAGCAGTTGCAGCACCTGCCATCAAGGCACCTGCTCCTGCCACTGGAACTCCCGGGGGAAGAAGAAGACCGACAAGAACCTTGGCGCAAACTCCGGCAAGCGCACCTCCTCGGAGTGCTGCGCTTCCGTCGACGACGCACCAGAGAGTTCCACCGGCAAGAACAAGAAATCCAAGGCTGCTCCGCCGGAGACCAAGAAGGTGCTCATCAGGGAGGATGGAACGGGGGGAACTTTCACCATAAGTTCCACCCTAGATGACAAATAGGAAAGCGCGCTCGTTGCATTCCTGCGGGTGAATGTCAACGTGTTTGCATGGCAACCGTCTGACATCCCCGGTGTTCCCATGAAGGTAATTGAGCACCACCTTGCTGTCTGTCCTCACGCGCGGCCCGTCAAGCAAAGGGTCAGGAAGCAAGCCTTGGAGCGGCAAGAATTCATTGCCGAAGAAATCAGAAAGTTGGAGGCGGCAGGATTGGTCAAAGGAGTGCTTCGTCCAACCTGGTTGGCCAATCCGGTTGTAGTGCGGAAAGCGAATGGGAAATGGAGGCTTTGTATCGATTATATGGATATCAATAAAGCCTGTCCAAAAGATCCCTTTCCCTTGCCGCGCATCGACCAGATTGTGGATGCCACCGCTGGTTGTGATCTCCTGTCCTTCCTTGATGCCTATTCAGGGTATCATCAGATTTTTATGGCAAAAGAAGATGAAGAGAAGACCGCATTTATCACCCCATGTGGTACGTATTGTTTTATACGAATGCCTTTCGGGTTGAAAAGTGCCGGTTCGACATTTGCGAGAGCAATCCAAATTGGTTTTGAGCCATAACTCCATAGAAATATGGAGGCGTATATGGATGATATAGTGGTCAAAACCAAAGACAAAGCGACACTCATTCAAGATTTAGAAGAGACATTTGCAAATCTGCGCAAGATCAACTTAAAGCTCAATCCTGAGAAGTGCGTGTTCGGTGTTCCTTCCGGCAAGCTCATCGGATTCTTTGTATCTTGCCAGGGAATCGAAGCGAACCCCGACAAGATCAAAGCTATTGAGCAAATTGAAGCGCCGAGACGCGTCAAAGATGTGCGTCGTCTTGCCGGCTATGTTGCTGCTCTAAGCAGGTTTATTTCCAAATCTGCTGAGCGCGCCCTGCCCTTCTTCAAAATTTTGAAGAAGGCAGGTCCAATGAAATGGACTCCGGAGGCGGAGGCTGCGCTGCAAGATTTGAAGAAATACCTTTCCTCTCCACCGACGCTAGTCGCACCTAAACCGCAAGAGCCGTTGCTGCTGTATCTGGCAGCAACAAATCAAGTGGTTAGTGCTGCGCTAGTGGCGTAGAGAGAGGCTGATGAGAAAGCAACACCAGCGGCAGGACCGCCAGGTGACGCGGCAAGATCTTCCCCGGCAAGACAGGATCTGCGCAAGCAGAAGAACCAGTGCAGAAGAAGAAGGTGGTGCAGCGCCCAGTTTATTTTGTTAGCTCTCTTTTACAAGGAGCTAGGTCAAGATATTCTGGTGTGCAGAAGTTGCTTTTCGGCCTTCTTATGGCCTCGAGGAAGCTGCGCCATTATTTTCAAGCACATGAAATCATCGTCCTCACTCGCTTTCCGTTGCAATGGATTTTGCAAAATCCAGAAGCAACCGGCAGGATCGTGGAGTGGGCGTTGGAGTTGTCGAGCTTTGGCCTCAAGTTTGAAAGCACTTCGACGATTCAGAGCAGGGCCTTGGCGGAGTTCATTGCGGAATGGACCCCAACGCCAGACGAAGAGGCTCAGGAAACAACTCTCCCCGTCAAGGAAATCGATCAGCAATGGGTTATGTACTTTGATGGGGCTTTCTCGCTGCAAGGCGCTGGTGCTGGCGTGCTGCTTGTCGCACCCACCGGAGAGCACCTCAAGTACGTAGTCCAAATGCACTTTCCCCGGGAGAGTTTGACCAACAACACTGCAGAATACGAGGGTTTGCTTGCCGGTCTCAGGATCGCGGCAGACCTTGGTATCAAAAAGCTCGTCATCAAAGGCGATTCACAACTTATCGTCAGGCAAGTTAACAAGAGTTATCAAAGTCCATTGATGCAAGCCTACGTGGATGAAGTGAGGAAAATGGAAGAGCGCTTTGACGGCCTACAAATGGAGCACGTTCCTCGTGCCGAGAACAGTGTTGCTGACGACCTGTCAAAGCGTGCCGCCCTTAAGTTGCCTGTGGAACCAGGAACTTTTGTGCTCCAATTGACTCAACCGTCCGTGGCGCCATCGATGCGGCAAGAAAAGAGAAGAAAGTTGAACTCTGGCCAGTACTTCCCGGCAGAGCTCCCCAGAGCCGCCGGCAAGGAAGTTGCCGGGATCGACATACCTGCCGGGGAACAACAGGCTCTTGCAGGGCCTCAGGCCCTTGCTGTCGAGACAAATGTTCCCCCGGCGGAGGAGATGCCTTTAGTCCTAGCTGTCGAGCCTCAGGCTCCAGCGTGGGCGCAGCACATTGTCCATTTCCTTCAGACAGGAGAACTCCCGGAGGAACAGGAAGAAGCAGAAAGAGTAGCCCGTCGGTCTGTTATGTACAAGTTCGTCGATGACGTCCTGTACAGAAAGAGACCAAACGGTGTGAAATTGAAGTGCATTCCTCGGGAGGATGGACTAGAGCTGTTGGCAGAGATACAAGGAGGCATATGTGGCTCTCACATAGGGTCAAGAGCGCTTGTCGGAAAGGCATTCCGACAAGGTTTCTTTTGGCCCACCGCTCTCCAGGATGCAACTGCACTAGTAACCAAGTGTGAAGCGTGCCAGTTTCATTCGAAGAAATCACATCAACCAGCTCAAGCTCTTCAGACAATCCCTCTCTCCTGGCCATTTTCGGTCTGGGGGCTCGACATGCTGGGCCCTTTCCCCCGTGCTACCGGGGGCTTTGAGTACTTGTACGTTGCTATCGACAAGTTCACAAAGTGGCCGGAGGTGGAAGCAGTGAGGAAGGTGACAGCACAATCAGCCATCAAGTTATTTAAAGGGATAGTTTGCCGTTTCGGTGTACCCAACAGGATCATCACCGACAACGGCACGCAGTTCACAAGTCGCACCTTCATGCAGTACGTCCAAGACCTTGGCGGCAAAATTTGTTTTGCCTCTGTTGCTCACCCGAGAAGCAGCGGCCAAGCGGAGAGGGCCAATGCTGAAGTGCTACGCGGTCTCAGGACCAGAACCTTTGACAGGCTGAAAAAGTGCGGAAGACGCTGGATTGATGAGTTGCCGGCGGTTCTTTGGTCAATCAGAACGACACCAAATCGAGCCACCGGCCAGACGCCCTTCGCTCTGGTCTACGGAGCAGAAGCAATTCTCCCCACGGAACTCACGTACGGATCACCTCGAGTGCTCGCTTATGATGAGCTTGAGCAAGAGCAACTGCGGCAAGATGACGCTGTGCTCCTTGAGGAGAATCGTCTTCAGGCTGCTGTGCGAGCTACACGCTACCAGCAAGCTTTGCGCCGCTATCATAGCCGCAAAGTTCATGCCCGAAGCCTTGAGGAAGGCGACCTTGTTCTTCGGCAGATTCAGTCCGCCAAGAATTCAAACAAGTTGACGCCAAAGTGGGAAGGCCCATATCGGGTAGTACGAGTCACCAGGCCTGGCGCTGTCCACTTGGAGATCGAAGATGGCGTTCCAGTGAGCAATTCCTGGAATATCGAACATCTTCGCAAGTTCTACCCATAAGGCGCGGTTGCCGGGGGCTCCCGGCAACCACCCTTTTGTACAAGTCTTGCCGGCAAGGCATGTGATCCTTTGTACAAAGCCAGGCGCAGACCCTGAGCGCAGATGAATAAATTTAAGTGTTGTACATTCCCTTATTGATTCCCATGTTCATATTTATATATGCATGTTTGTCTAAGATGTTGTATAACACCTACTCCCGGTAAGTTCTAACGAACCGCCAAGGTTTCATGTCTTTATTTTCTCTTCTTTCTTTTTAAAAGACAGAAGGATTCCTCGCGTGCACATTTGCTGGGGGGGGGGGAAGGGGGATATGAGTACCAGTTGGCGACGTTCGGAATCGACGCTTGCCGGAGGAAGAACAGTGACAAAAAGCTAAGTTCTAAAAACTCAGAGCAAGTTTCTTTTATTACAAAGTTATTTCCTTGGACGATTCCGACTCTTGTATGGAAAATCTGCACGCAAAGGAACCCTTGTTGTAATGAGTTGCGCCCTTATTTTATTTCGAGTCCGCTCAACGATTTAAGTGGCTGCACTAAGAACGCCAAGGAGTCTTGCCGGCTGCTGCGCCTCCAGCAGGCTGCTGAAGTGCCGCACCCAGCGCTCGTGGCAGGTTGCGCGCCGGCAAGTTTTTCAGTAAGCGTAGGGTGATCCCCATACATAAAGGAATTAGACAAGAAAAATAGCAAGCATGAACCTAAACATAGGCGAGTAATATTACATTCATGAGCTGCCGCAATTCTAACTTGAGACTTAATTGTCTTTTACATGGAATGATGACGGCAAGAAAAGGGGGAGCACTTAATCCTTGCGCTGGCCTTTGATCCTTTTGATGGAGTCCACCTTCTCAAGGATAGGCACGATGCATTCTTCAAGCGCCTCAACATTTGCGTCCCTTGGCAGATGGCCGAGCGCGTTGGAGAGGTCGATGCCGGGATTGCTGTGCACCACTTTGATAAGCACCTTGCGAAGGATGGCCCGACAAAGCCGGCGAGTCTCGTTGGCCAATTGGGTCGCCCGGCTAGACTGGAGCAGCCTCAAGGCGTTGATGATGCTTTCAAAGAACATCGTCAACCTGGCACTTGGAGATATTCTTTCCTCGAAAGAATACCTGAAGTTCGACAGGCCCATGGTTGACAGTTCTACAGTGAGCTTCTCCGCGGTGGCGAGGAGACGTCCAGTCCAGATCTCCACCCCCTTCTCGTAATCGAGTTGGGCGGCGGCAGCGCTCTTGAGCAGGTTCCTCTCTCCTTGGAGATCCTCGAGTAGAGCTTTCTCACCGGCCCTGCCGGCCTCGAGAGACTTCTGCAACGTGGTCAGCTTCAGTTCCAGAACTGCAATGTCATCAGCCGCAGAGGAGAGCTGCTTGGTTTTATTGGACAGGGCAACTTGCATCTCCGCCAAGGAGTGGAGGGTTTTTTCCCTATCACCCTTGAGCGTCGAGAGCTCCTTGCCGTGCTCTTCAAGATCTGTTTCCAATTTCTTCACCTTGTCGCTCAGCTTGTTCTTGGTGGCCTCTGCAGCTTCGGCAGCATCGACGGCCTCCTTGAGCTTGCCGGCGTGACTTGCAGTCAGAGCTTCGAGCGCCTCTTTATGTTTTTGCTCCAGCTCCTGGGTCTGCCGCGCGACAAGGTTCTCGATATCTTCATCTTTGCTACGAAGCTTGGCGGCGAGCACCTGCTCACGTGCGGTGAGATCTTCCTCATGAGCATCAAGAGCAACGCGGCGCCCCGTCAGGAGGGCATCTTCAGCAGCAATCCTTTGAGTAGCTTCATCATGCGCCTTCTCCATATCAGATTGCTTCAGCAGGATCTCTATCCACTGCTGGCTCACTTGTTCCCGGCCGGCAACCAATTCTTGGAGGGCCTCAGCATGCCAGACTTGCATTTGTTTGACGCCCCTCTAGAAATCTGCTTCGGCCGCCTTGACAACTGCCATTCTGGAGTCCGCCTTATCTTTCCGGGCGCGGTGGAGAGCTTGGAGCATGCGGAAATTCTCGCCCATGTCCTGAAGGAGCTGATCCTTTTCAGGTTTGCCGCTGCTAGCGCTGGGATCGTCAACAACCTCGAGCCCGGCAGCAGCGATGATTTCTTCGTCAAAAACTTCTCCTTCGGCTGGTGCCCCAGTGCTTGCCGTCCCCAGCAAGTTAACGAATAGGTTCTTGCCAACCCTGAGGTATTTGCTGGATGAGGGGCCTTTAGATGTTGACGGTTGGTCTTCAGTGACCGCCTCACCAGTGGCAGGGGGTCCCGTGGCCGGTGCAGCGCCTGGCGCTCCTACGGCAGGAATGCCGTCAGTACGGTCATCAGCCTCCCTGTCGCCCCCTTCAGTAGGTTCCTTGGCGGGTTCCTCTTGTGCAGTCTTGGCGGCCTCCCCGTCGAGAGCACCACCAGCCTCGACAGTGTCATCCTTGGTGGCCTTGCTGGCAGCGATCCTGTCTGCTTCGGCAGCGGCGTCCCTGGCGGTCTCCTCGATGAGAACGTCGACATCCATGTGTTCCGTCACAGGGAACTCTGAAGGACGAAGGAGGAGAACAGAATAAGATCGAGATTGAAGTTCGAAGCAACTGAAGACAGAGAGATAAGGGAAAGAGTAACAAGCACTCTGAGGCAATCGATTACCTGCGTCGAGCTGTTGAGAGGTGGCCTCGCCCTTCCCGGCAACTTCGGTTGCCGGGGGAGGGTTGCCGGTGTCCATGCTTGCCGGCTCCTCCTCAGTTAGGATGGGCTCGTCGGTAGGATCTCTTGCCGGAGACGTGCTTGTGGGCGGCGTGGTCGATGAAGGTGGCACAACGGGGATGTCTTCTGACAACTCTCCTTGTTGCCGTTCTTCTCCTGCGAGCCCAAGGATATCAGCGGCAAGAATGGAAGCCTTAGCACCCGCCAGCGGAAAAAGAACAGTGAACTTACGCTGGGGGCTGTGTTGGGGGCTGCATTGAGGACTGGGCTCCGGGCTGACGATGATGGTTTCTGGCATGCTCGTGGAGCCTGCCGGGGGCTCGTCGCTCGTGGAAGTCTTTGTCCTCTTCGCCATCCTCTCCAGCAAGGTTTCTGCATCACTGCAGAGACAATACGAGCAAGTTAGTAAGATCGATCCAAGATTGGAATATAAAGGCTGTGGCAAAGTACTCACTCTTCTTCTTCTCGCTCTGGACTAAAGCCGGAGATGTCGAAATCGACCTCCGCTGCAATGTCTGAGTGGCGGGGGCGGAGGAGGGGTCCTAGGCCGCTTGGCTGTGGCAGGCGCCGGGGCAGCTTCCGGTGCAGTAGTGCGAGACACCCCTGCCGCCCCAGTAGTGGCCGCTGGTGTGGGTCTCGCGCGCCGCGCAGGTTGTTGACGAGCCCCTTGCTGCGGTGCAGTCTTGCCAGCCACTTTCTTGCCGGGAGCCTCGCTGCTCGAAGAAGGCTGGCTTGCCGGGATGCCAGATGCAGCCTTCCGAAGAACATGCTTCGTCTTCTTCGGGGCTGGGAGCTCTTTTTGCGGTTCTTCTTCGGCCGCGGCCTCGTCGGACGAGCTCTCAGCGGCTGTGCTGCTCTGTTCCCCGACAGCTCTATCCTTCCCAGCAGGTTTTACCTCCACTACTACCTCTGCGTCGCTGGCTTCCCATTCTGTGAAGCCAATGCTGCCGACCTCCGCGGCAAGATTTGCCTCCTCCACCCTATTAGCAATGTAAGCTACTTCTTGGTCGGTGGTGGCTCGGATGAAATCTGCCTCTTGCCGGACGGGTCTCTCCGTCAAGTTGTCAAAAAACTTTTGTGCTTCCTCCTCGGTTGGCTCGGCCCAAGTCGCATCAAGACCGTGGGCGTTGAACATCGGCATGAAGGCGATGATTGACCCCAAGGCGGAGTTGTTGTACAAAGGGACGATCCTTGCCGGCAGCCGATGCTTGTCTTCGCGCTGGAATAGTTTTTGACGGAGAGGGCCAAGCTGCATAGTGGTCAGATTATTATTCAGCCCGGGGCGCAATCTCATGATATCTGCCGCGTTTCTGTATTCCCAAGTTGGCCTTCCCCTATTCTGCAAGGGGGCGATGCGGCGGCGGAGAAAGTCGAAGCCGATCATCTCCATTATCAGCCCGGCAGCTTTCAGGCGAAGGATCCTGGTGGTGGCGATTGTGAGCCTCTCATCCTCCGCGGCAAGATCGCTCTAGTCCTTGCCGCAGACCACCTTGTGTTGCCGGGGAAGACAAAATGGATGGGGATCTGCTTCCTTGATCCAGCACCATTCAGCCCGCCATTCGTCCCACTTTTCGCGGTAAACTCCTTCTGGGTATATTTCCTTATTCCAAGCCCTTGGAATCCAGGCAATAGAACCAGAGAGGGCCTCTCCTTTTTGGATGCAGGGGAAGAAGTAATGGCGAAAAAGAGTAGAGTTGGGAATCACGCCGGCAAAATTTTCACAGAGATGAGCAAAGATGGACATACACAGTACCGCATTCGGCGTGAAATCGAGAAGATGAAAGCCGTATGTGTACATGATATCATTGAAGAAGTCGGAAAATGGGGGACAGAGCCCGCAATAGAAATACGCAGCGAAGAAAGGGTATCTGTCCGATCCACTTTTGGAACAAGCACCTGGAATTACTCGTGTGGCGGGGTGAGCTTGCGTCTCCTTCGCCCACATGCACTGGTACCGCTCCTTCAGAGCTTCAGCATCGAGCGATGGGGGGAAGACGACATGCTTCTTCCGCATCTTCACCAGTTCGCTCTCCGGGACGTCGGCTTTCGCTTCCTTGCCCTTGCCCTTGCTGGCCTTGGGCGGCATGGTGGCTGTGAGGGCGGAAGCCGGGGATGGAGCGAGCGTGGAAGCGGCGGGCGGAAGAGGAAAAAGCTTCGCTCTGAGCTCGAGAGGAGGAAGGCGATGGCGACGACCAGATTGAGAACAAGAGGGAGGTAAATAGGCTTGTGCCTCTGCGGCTTCTCCTTTTTATGGGGATGGAGCGGGGCCGCCCCTTTTATTCCCCAATGTGAATGCGCCTCTATAGGCGCATTGCAGTTGCAGCCTTTGAGGCATGCTTCCCACGTCGCGCGCTCGGTGTGTGTAGTGGGGGGCACAGTAAAACGAGATATTTACGAGCAGTTAATCCCCTGCCACGCGTGCCCGTGCATTGTTTGGGCCTAGCCCAACAACGCCTCGCACTCGTGTATGGCCTAGGCCCCGGGGCTCCTGTCAGTGTACTAAGTATTGGGCCACTAGTACCCCGTACTTGTGCACGGGCAGTTGTAGCCACCCTCGCGGCAAGGCTTGCCGGGGAACAGTTCGAGGTCGATTCAAGCCACCAAAGAAATTATCAAGTCAGAGATCTGAGGATCAGCAGATAAGAAGAGCTGGAATCCGAAGGCCAGCTTCCCCGGCAAGATCTTGCTGGGGTGGCCTGTGGAGCCCGGCAAGGATTGGCGCCCGGCAAGGCTTGGCGCAAGGCAAGGCTTGGTGCCCGACAAGCTTCGGCGTCCGGCAAGGTTTTGTTGCTGTGCCACTGCTCTAGCATAGCGACAAACCCGACATTCTGGGTCCTTCTTTGGACGCGTGGCGATGCGCCAATGGAAGAGAGCTTAAGCGGTGCTGATGGGATGGCCCCTTTTTCCATCCCCAAGAAAGTGAGGACACCTAAACGGACACCTCACGGTGCATTGAATGCGTTTGTCCTAATCCGTCAGGTGTTAGGTATGATACCCTGTAGCTACTTTACACCTCAATGTATGTACATTTTGCCACTATGCTGACCCCTTTGAGCAGATAAAAGGAGGCCCAAGGCAACTGCTACAGAGGAGGAGAACTTCTGGCCCATTCTGCATGCGTAGCTGCTCTTTGAACGTACTGTTCATAGCGAGCACTCCTGAAGGCTGGGCTCAAGAACATCAATAAGAACACAAAGCAGGAGTAGAGTTTTATGCTGATTAGTGGCCCGAACCTGGGTAAAAACTTCCCGCGTCGATCGTTGGTTCTGCTCTTTGCGTATACCTCTCCCCCCGCCGAATCGTAAAGGGGTCTCTCGGGATCCCATAGGTGTCATACCCCGACACACTAGGGCCAATATTCATGTGTGCGCTGATGTGTCTTTGTTTTCTTGCAACATATAAATACGAAATCCACCGTGCTACACAAGACATTGTTTGATTTCAGTGGAACTGCACAAAAAGATACGCTAGTTAATCTGGCTCCATGTGCCATTTCAATGTGCAAACTGATGACAAACCCTACCCGTTCCACAATCATAGGCATTACATATTTTGAATGGGAAAAGCTTGTCAAAGTTTAATCATTGATGTTAGCAAGAAGACATTAGTTTAATATATAGGAATTGGAAAACCTTGTCAAATTTTGCTCATTAATGTTAGCCAGAAGACATGCATTTGATATTTTGGAGTCGGACGCCCTTTGCTGTGAGCTGCGTCGATCATTTTTTCCTATTCCTGTGTTCAGTTCAGAAGTAAATATTTACTCTGCTCAGATGCATAGTCACATGAATGTTGACTTATGTAAGGTATTTTAAGAGTTTGTTCTGAATGTTGTCTATGTAATGCCAGGCCTTGTGAGTTTGATTGCAAAGAGCTTGGAATGCTGTGGCATGCGGCATCACGAGCTGTTCACCATGCCTCCTGAGAATAATGCTTCATATTGTTTTGCATGTTGATCTAATGCCAGTGATTTGCATGTTAAAAAGATCATCCTCTTCTGTTGTTTCTGTGCTTAAGAAGTTCATCATCTTATGTTTCATTCATATCCTATACGACAACTCGGGTAGGTTAGAGGTGAAACCATATGATCTTCCGACCAACTCATCATCTTAGGCCGTGATTGGATCGTCGTTTTCTATCCAAAACCGCTTGTAAAAGTGACGCTTGTAAATAAAAGCATATGGTCTTGGGTGAAGCGCTTGGTTGGTCAATTTCGACTGGTAAAATATACACTGGTCTCTCAAATTACACGCGTAACTCGCCGGTTTTCGTTACAGACCTCGGGCCGTCAGTTTCATTACGCCTGTATTTTACGCGTTGTTTCCGGTGATGAGTAAATTACACTTGTATCTTAATACAGGTGTGAAACAATCCAGAGCTCCCAAGCGCGGCCTTACAGTTTCATGCCGGCTCAGTCTCTCGAAGGTGCTCATAGGTGTCCGATGATCCTGGCTTCCTGAATGAGCAGCGGGCGCTGTATCAGACCATCCATAGGGCCCGCGAGGCCCTCTCCGTCGTCCTTCGAGTTGTTGCACTCGCCGTGGCACCGAACGTTGTCAACATAGTCAATGAACATGAGGAATCAGGAGATGACTTTACTTGGAGAGGATGACAGTAGGGACCCACCAGGACCATAGCCGTACACGTACGCAAGTTCCTCCTTATTATATACAACTATAATTTTTTTGCTTCCTCCTGGTTTCCTGACATCACGGTCTCACACCATTGTCAACCTATATAGTCAATAAACGAGAAAATTGCACAAGGAGCGGCCGTCAGTTGGGACCCAACAGCTCGAGCAGTATTTGTTTTTTTAGGTGTAAGCAGAGTTTTTCTTGAGCGATGTTTTTGTTGTTGTTCAGAGGAGCAGGGTATCAACTGGGCAGGCTGTGGCCCGTCTAGCCCAGGCTATTATTTTATGTCGACCAAATATCCAGCCCAGATATTAATTTTTCAAGGTGAAAATGGCTAGCCCAGCTATACTTTTTTTGCGGAATACCCAACCCAGGTCAACTTGTTATTCTCTGCCCCGCTGGGCTGTAAATCTTTCCTAGGAGGGATGCATTAGGCCTAACAAGAAAATTGGCTTTAAGAAATAATAAATGGGATGTAATTATAAAAACTGGGCTGTAAGTATACAAAAACGCACCAAACAGGTAATTAGTTTCAAAAAAATTATTTTTTGAATTTGAAAATTTTAATTTCATTACTTATTGCGCTCGCAATATTTCGTTAGATTTTTACCTAATACAAATTCATTTTGAAATTATATTTAATCTGAGTCAAAATTTCGGGATAAAAATATTTTGGATCCCATCAAAATGTGGGATTTTTTGTTGAATTCTGTTTTGAGCAGTTGGTTGAAATTATTAATCGTTGTCCTGGCTAGAAAATGGGCTGTAATTTTAACACACTGTAAATGGGTTGTAGTAAATTCCATTAGAATTCAAAAATGGGCTGTACATTATTATAAATCGCAAATGGGCAATATGTTCTGCCACAGATGTGATGCTCACTTGTGGGCCTACTATTTTTTTTGAGAATTATAGTCAGTGACACGTACGAAAGGCTTGTGGGCCTACTAAGGCGTACGGAAGGCTTTGTCAACTTATAGTCAAGACACGATTCTAGCTGCAGTGGCCATTGGATGTCCATCCAACGGCTCTAGTGCTTCTTCAATCTCGGATATTCTTGCTTCAGCCGCCCAAACCACCGCCCGCGGTATGGCCTGCTACCGCCTCCCGTGGCCGGCTGTTCTGCCGCGCAGGCTTCACCGGCCCACCCTACTCCCAAACACCATCCAAGCCCACTGCTCTACTCACCAACACCTCCTGTTCTTCTCCGGCGACGGCAGCCTCACACCGCAGCCGAACCAGTGAACCCTCGTACTCCCCTCCGCATGGGCATCCACTGCTGTGTCTTCGCCGGCTCCGGGTCGTTCCCTTCCTAGGACTCGCCATCGTTCACTGTGTTGGTTCTCTCGGCGCGGCGTGGTCAACTTTGTCAACAAACGATAGCCATCAGAAGAGGCATGTACGTGGAGTGGCTGACAGTAGTGACCCACATGGCCCATGGCCGCACGCAGCAAGTGCCCCCGTATTATGCGAAAACAAATAATCTCTCCCCCTGACAGGTTTGACCCACCAGCTAAATCTTTGCACGCAAGGAAGTGCTTCCTTTATTACGCGGAAATAAAAAGTTTCCTCTCCCTGACAGCTGGGACCCACCAGCTTTATTATGATCCTTTTCGTGAAAATATAGATTGTACCGAAGATGCTAAATTGTTTTCTTTTTATTCTAACTCAAAAAAGAAGAAATAAAAAAACCAAAAAACATCTTCGCACGCAAGGAAGTGCCACCTTATTACGCGGAAAAAAAAATTGATTCCCCCTGCTAGCTGGGACCCACCAGATTTTGAGGCTGACTTGTGGGCCTACTAAGTTAACGCGTACGCAGGGCTTTGTCAACTTAGTCAATAAACGATTCTAGCTGCACTGACCGTTGGATGTTAAACCAACGGCCAAGCTGCGTCTTCAACCTCTGATCTTCTTGCTCCAGCTGCCCAAACCTGCACCCGCCGTACCGCCTGCTCCAGCCTCCCGTGGCCAGCTAGGCTGCCGCGCAGGCCTCACCGCCCGACCATACTACTACTGGCCAGGCCTTCCCTCTACTCACCCACACCCCCTGTTATTCTCCGGCGACGGCAGCCTTACAGCACAGCCGAACCAGTGAACCCTCGTACTCCCCTCCGCGTGGGCATCCACCTGCCTCGTCTTCCCTGGCTCAACGTCGTTCCTTCCTAGGCCTCGCCGTCGTCCACCGCCTGGGTGCTGTCCGCACGGCGTGGTTAACGTGGTCAACGAACGATAGCCATCGGAAGAGTAGTGTCCGCGGTGAGGCTGATACATGGACCCACCAGCTACATCTTCGCACGCAAGGAAGTGCCTCCATATTAGGCGTGAAAAGAAATGAATCCTCCCCCTGATAGCTCGGACCCACCATCAATAACTTCGCACGCAAGGAAGTGCCTACTTATCCTCCCTGACAGCCGGGACCCGCCTGGTCGAAGCGTACGTAGCGTTGTTGCGAACGTGTACGTACATACTGGTCGATCGGTCTCTCTGCAACGATGAACCATGGCCGAGCAAGCAGCGACACGTGCAGTAGTAGAGCCCCCGACGTAGCAGTTCAGGCAGTCCCTTCTAAACCGTGTACACGTACATACAGCCACATGCCAAAAAATATGGCCACGTACGTACATACGGGCGGGGTCTCAAACGCCTACTCGCGCATACGTACGGCCAGGGCTAGTGTACATGGAGAGGCCATGGAAGGCAGTAACGGCGTCCTGTTCATCGGACAACCAACCGGCTGAGTCGGAACGGAGAAACAGCGTCCTGTTTATCGGGAGGCAACAGACTAGGTCGCAATGCATCCCGTTCAACGGGAGCCAACCGGCTTGGACGGAACAGCGGAAACGGGGTCTGGCATACCGCAGTATGCAGGAAACGGCCTTCTGTTCGACCGGCTACAGTCGAAATGGGGGTCCTGTTCATCAGGAGGGGTGTGGCATACCACAAAACGGAGGAAACGGACTTGTGTTGGAGCGCTACGGTCAAAACGGGGGTCCTGTTCTTCGGGAGGGGTGTGGCGTACCGCAAAACGGAGGAAACGGACTTGTGTTGGAGTGCTACGGTCGAAACGGGGGTCCTGTTCATCGGAGGGGTGTGGCGTACCGCAAAACAGGACTACACGGGCTACTGTTCACCCACTGTCGACTTCCTTCAGCCTCCACCTGCACTGTTCATCCACCGCGTCTTCCTCCTGCCTCCACCAGCTATTGTTCATCCACGAGTACTGTTCATCCAGCCCTCCACCGGCTACTGTTCATCCACGGGCTACTGTTCAACGAACCCTCCACGGGGTCCTATTCATCCACCCCCAACCAGCTCAGCTGTGGCGGCCTCCTCTCGGGGTCCTGTTCATCCAGCGGCAACAACCTACTACTACTACTACCACGGGGGCCTGTTCATCCAACCCCCACCAGAACTGTTCATCCAACCCCAACCATGTACGTCTCGACTCGTTCAACCAACACCCACGTTCACTGTTCATCAAGAGGCAGCAGGTTCGATCGGCTTCAGTTAGCAGCAGTAGCGAAGGAATCCCTCGATCGGGTTCAGTTAACAGCCAGGGATCGATCGATCGCTCGGGTTCAGTAACATAGCTAGTGCAATCGCTCGGGTCCAGTAAGCGAATGCCTCGCTCGGGTTCAGTTAGAGCCCAACACATCGCACACACGCGCATACGTATATGAGAGAAAATGTGCAAACCTCCGTGCATCGCTCGGCCCCGACCACCCACCGTAACCAGGAACTCCCCGAAATTTTCCTCGCCCTCACTTCTACCATGATTTTTTCCGTCATGGACGGCCCAAAGAATGTCATGCAGCTGCGTCTCCGGCCTACCCAGGACGAAAAGCCCATTTTCTGTCATGATTTTTTGTCATAGAAGTAGGAGCCCATCACATCTATGATGATACCGGGTTTTGTCATAATTATCGTCATAGAAGTGTCATAAGCATGATAGAATAAAATTTTGTTCGGGCCAAAATGTCACGGATGTGTCTTTTTTTGGTAGTGAGGCCAGGCGCGCGTTCATGAGGGGAGCGCCAAAGGTTTCCACTTCGGTGCAACATGACCAAGACCACGAGCTCGTCAGGACAAGCGTCATCGCCGAGCCCACCGCAGCGTCACGGCAGGCACTTTGCAAGCGAAGACCAACTTTAGTCAGGATAAGATGTACTTCTTGCCCCCCTTCGAAATCGGCCACTGTGGGATCCCTTCCCGCCCAAATGATGCGGGAAGAGGACCCAGGCCACTATAAATAGGAACCAGCCCTCACCATAGAAGGGGATAGGAGGATCGACCCCCTAGACTCCACTCGAGCCCTCACGAGGCAGCTCGACCCTTGTATTAGTTCATACCCAGCCCCCTCACGAGACCAATCCACCACAAAGCAGGAGTAGGGTCTTACACCGCAAGGTGGCCCGAACCTGGGTAAACTCCTGTGTGCTTTCCTCTCACCTCGTTTCCCAACGCCTAATCGATCTCAACCCCTAGCCTCATCGAGCTTAGCACGGCGGAGAAGTGATTCCTCGCACACGCCCCAGAGTTCGAACCTCATTGGGTCTGCGGAGCCCTGAATCCGACAGCCACCACCGGTGCATGCATGAACGGACATGTGGCCGGAATAGGTTTCTCGGTTTGCATGCGGGTTTAATGGAGGCGTTTGATGGAGGCGAGGAGGCGTGTTCAGCCGGACGTGCAGCGGGCGGCGCAGTACTATTTGATTTGACAGCTACTAGTAAACAGGACAGTAAAAATAAATTGAAAAATGGACGGTAAACTAGTAACCCAGGACAGTTCCCGATACAGCTTTAATGCAGACGAGGAGGGACAGGGTAGCGGTTCCCGAAATGTTGAACGGCCAATGATGCATCCTCCTTCAATTAGCTTGCTGAGGGAAGTAATGGGAGGAGGATGAGGAAAAGAGGCAGCATGATGTGAATGCAACGCAGTTTGCACTCATATAAAGGCGCCCCTCCATTCCAATGCATCTAGCACATCGTACGCACCTACACACCTACACTAAGCGCAACAGTGCTGACTCCAGACCCATGGCGGCGATGCGCGTGAGCGGCCAGCGGCTGTGCCAGATGGTCCACGACGCTGGCCTGCGGCATGGCACCGAGGATCGTCTCCAGAGGGTGTTGGCGATCGGTTGGTTCATGGCCATCGTCGACGCCAGCTACGACTCTCAGTTGGACAAGATGATCGTTGCCACCATCAACAAGTTCACCATCGTCAAGAAGCTCGCGGACGACATCGCCGTACTCCTCCAGCCTGCGCGCCTAGGCTCCTCATTGCCTGCTGCCACCCTCATCGGCCTCCATGGTGAGAACCTCTTTCAAGCTCTGGTGGCCCTGCGACTGCCCGCCGTCGCAACGAAGAATGTCCACCTGGAGGTGGCGCTCGCCGCGAGGCACCTCGCCCTGCAAGAATTCATCAACCTACACATCCATGTGTACGAGGAAGTCATGTACATAGGCATCTACAACGCCGGTGAGGGCACTACAATGTTGGCCTTTGTTAACTGGCTGGAAGCCTTGGACGCCTTTGTCGAGAAGCACCTTGACCTCGCAGCAAAAGCCGCTGCTCCTAAGCCGCCGGTCGGTGGCCCGGCACCCTTAGTCGAGGAGGAGGAGGTCGTTGATGGATGCAACTTTCTTCTCGCCTCTCGTAACCACCACTGTGATCACGTCGTCGTGGCCTTACTTCTTATTGTACTATTGCAATCTCGTTCCAGTGGATAAAGACATGTGTGATCCCTTTTGCCTAAATTCAAAAACCGAGACCGAACTTATAAATTCAAAACTACTCGTGCAGCACACCCGTCACGTTCGCATGTTCAAAATGAGAAACTGGAACACGTACATGAAGCATGTCCCTTCCCCGTCGCATACCATACTGTCGTTCCGGCCCCCCGGTTAACGCACATTGGCTAGGCTTTATATCACTACAACATGTGGGACCGCATGTGACCAAAGCAACGATGCGCCAACCTAGCTACTACACCCTGCTTATCGGGCAGGAAAATCCCCGCCCCGCCCTGCAGCCAAATCGATCGTGCGAAGGAGCAGAACCAAATGTTTCAATTTATACATGTTTAAAAGGAAAACGCCTGCTGCGTTCGCGTCGCACCCCCACACTCCTGGGAATCGGGAGTACTCCATGGTCCGTCCACGCATGCCACATAGCTAGGGAAGGCGTGTTGCCTAGCATTTTCACTTTCATGTGGGACCATAGTTGAGCAAACCGACTATCGGCAAACCGCACCCCGCCGCCACATTGGAAAACAGAAACGAGGAGGGGAAGATATAGCTGGAGCACGGAAGCCAAGAAATTTGGTGTCAGATGGGACTCGTTGATAGAGTAGGAGCACTCTGTGCTACTACTACTACTACTACTACTACTACCACTATACAACTAGGTACGTGCACGACACAGCATCGTAGGAACAAAAAACGGGAAGATCTTTTTTTAGTCAATGTAGTATGAATAATATGATGTGGCTGCATAAAATATAGTAGATCCGAATCACAGCCACCTAGACCATTGGATCAACATCAATCAACAGTTTATATCGAGTACGTGCAAATACATGCATTGGCTGCATAAAAATAAATGAATATATAATATATAATACATAATACCGCATATTGGGTTTCTCTAGAGTCAAACGTTGTATATTTTCAACAAGTTTGTAGGAAAATATATTAACGTATACACCACCAAATATATATCATTTGATTCATCATTGCTTTTATTTCCACATCATGTAAATTTGTTAGTGTAAATGTTCGTATTGTTTTCACCAAATTTGGTCAAGCTTTATAAAATTTGGCTGCAGTCAAAGCTATGTGCGGAGTAAATTACAAATGGAGGGAGTGGAATAGATATAGATATAACTATACAAATAAAAAACATAGTAATATACTCTATAGATATAGATAAGGCTACCACCTTTTTTCTAGGTTAGAACTCACGCGTTGTTGTGTACACATTGTTTTGCTTCGCTATAATTTGCATTTGTGGGGTGTGCAAGACTACCGCCTCGTTCAGATCCTATATCAGCAACCCCACCATTATCCATAATTAATTCATGTTGGCAATTAAGATTGCATTATCTTAGTTCTAGCCGGTTCTTCAGTTGCTTGGAGGAACTCCATCTCGTTATTCAGGTTGATTTTGTGCATACGAGAAGATCATCAACCATCGAAGATTGGTTTAGTAACGATTGTCGATTTGTATCATCGGGTACGATATAGTTGGATCGTCAACGTCAAAATCCACCAAATCAATACTTATCCCCACTCTCATTGAAAGATTGGGTCACCATCATAAGACTACCACCTAGACAATTCCTTCCCTACAACATACACATGAGCACCCGTCTCATTATCCAGGTCCACGCCTCCCTCTATCTCTCGAAACACACACACCTCTCCACATGATGCGTGTCTCTTGGTCTCTCTCCCATCCCATGAAAAAAAGGTACACCGCCATTCTCTTCTTCTTGCTACCCCATCTATGTAGTTAGGTCTCCCTGCAACAAACAAGAATTCATCTCTCTCTCTCGACTATCTCTTTCTACCACACATAACCTTACACCCCCTAGCCAGCCGTACTGTCGAGGTATATCTAGCTCTCTCATAGGCAAACCGACAATGTCTGTGTGTCCCTTCATCGCACACACACTATGGCTCTCCCATATCCCAACCTCATAACCTTGTCGATACCGACATTACACGCACCTCTCTCTCTCTCTAACACAAACACGCACATGAACACACACCCTCTCTCTTCCTTTCGGACACTCCTCTCTCTACGAGACACACAGTCTTTCGAACACGCATATGCCCCTCTCTCATTAGGTATCGCTGCCCCCCCTCCTTGTCACACAAATATTCTCTCTATATCTATCTCTCGCAATAACTCATGCATAGTCTAAATTGAAACCAACTACAAAAATGAGCTCTGATTACAAAAATCAAATCCACACCCAAACAGAATATGAAAATAGGCTGAAATCATGCACACAAATGTTTGTTGCGTGCATGAATGTCCATGATATGGATGTACTACTCGTACATCCACACAGAACCATTTCACACAAATAATGGTGCGCATGTGATGTTTGTTGTACTGCTCCTACCAGTCTTCCTCCGACACGTTCCAACATATTGTGCTACTTGAGATTCTATTTTTCTCCTCAGACCATGGGAAACCATGAAAAGGGCCCCTGCCCCCGCAGGTACTGTAGCTTGAAGCTCCCATACGGACACAACACCCACCGGAGCACGCAGCCGTTGCCGTAGTGGACGGTGACGCGGCCTGGGAAGAGGATGGAGTCTCCGACATCGCCGAGCTGGAGCACGCCCTCGACGACCGCGAGTAGCGCGCGCTGACTGGCCACGCAGAGGATAGTGTGATCTAGCGGCTCGCGCTCGTCAGCCACGAGGGGTAGCTGTGCTCCAGCAGCACGCCCTAGTCGGTCACGAGGAGGTGCATCGCGCCCTCGCCACTCATAATGTAGACGGGCGCGTTCTCCAGCAGCATGCCCGCGAGCATCGCATCCTCGCCGCTCTCGACATGGACGAGAGCACGCCCGCTAACATTGCATCGTCGCCGCTCCCGAAATGGACGAGCATGTGCCCCGGCAGCAGGCGCGCCAACATCGCATCCTCACAGCTCAGGTGCACGAGTGTGTGCTCCAACAGCACGGGCGCGAGCATGGCATCCTCGCGGCTCACGAGGTGGCTGAGCACGTGCTCCAGACAGTACCCTAGAAGTCGGGACGCGAGCACCGCGCCCCCGGCTACAAGGAGTACTGCATGGTGCCCATCGCGGTTTAGGAAAATCCCATGACTCCGCCGCTCAGGAGCGCGAGCTCCAGTGGGCGCTCGAGGATCCCACGTCGATATGCAGGTGCCGGAGGACATGCAAGATTATCCTTCGAGCTCTCCTCCTCCTCCTATGAAGACGCCTCCACCACCCCTGTCATACGTCCTCTGCCTCGGCTCCGGCGGACCTTTGGAGTTTAGTTGTATGGAACATTAATATTTGGATTAATCATACCTCTCCCAAAATGCAAAGGATCAAGAATAACGCAAAAAACAACCTATGACTAACAGGCATGAATAGATGATGTGACGGCATTGCATGTTGGAGAGTAATGCAAGTATGTTACAATTTATGGATTGCATGCATGACTAGCTTATGTGGCATGGTTGCATGGCTAGGAAAGGCTAGAGAAAAATAAACATATAATGTGTTTATAGTGCAGTTGTGTAATGGGGTAGCTGAGTGCTGAAGCTATATGATGTTGTACTCTAATGTATTTCAATTATGAAATCCTGCTTCCTTAATACGAAAATGAAATATATTGTGTGCTTAATATGAAATGTCAATTAGATTAATAAATGGATTATTAATAATAGGCCAATTAGCCTTCTAATTTCCAAATTCTCTTGCAAACGGTTATTGAGAAAACGCCATGGGCGATAACCTCAGATAACGCACACAGTTTCTAGGAATAAAACGTGTTGGATCAATGAACAATCGCACATGAATTCCTCTTGAAAACTGTTTGCGTTAGGCCACCTTGCACAAATGTGTACCACATAAAAAGTGTGTGTGATGGACAGCCTTTGCCACACAGTTTTTTGTACACATCGGGTGTGCTGCATTCAATAACACAAACGATAAAATTGTTAATATCGTCTACAATGGCAACGCTATCACAAACGATTTACTGGGGAAAATTGTGTGCAATGTACCTGCGACCGGAAACATTTTCCTTGGAGTGACTGTGTGGGATGTATATACGAACGGAAACGTACTTCTTGGATTAACTGTGTGGGATGTACATACTAACGAAAACGTATTCCTTGGATTGACTGTGTGGAATATACATACGAACGAAAACGTTTAGCCGGGACTGACTGTGTGGGATGTACTTACAACCGGAAATGATTTGTCCTGTATAATTGTATTTTTTAGCACAACTATACGTATAACCGTATTTGATCGCTCACCCGTCGCACACGACCTCATTTTGCCGAGCGTGTGTGCCAGGAGGGCCTATCCCCGACGGTTTTTGGGTCATGTGGGAAGGACCCCCCTATCGCAGTCACTCACTTGGCGACGGTTCAAACGCCGTCGCGCAAAGGGGTTAAAAACCGTTTGTATAGCACCTCGCTGTACCAGTGATTGGCTGCTACACATGTCCAATTTGGTCATTTCCCTTCAGGGAAGGCTGCGGCTATAAATAGCCCCCCCCCCCCCCCGCTCCAACATTGTCCGTTGGCTGCTCCGCTTAAGATTTCTGAGAAGATTGACTGAGCATCCCCTCTCCGAGTGATTTGAGTTTAAGATCGACCGAGAGAAAAATCAAGAGCCCAAACTTAGATAGTGGTTGAGCATCAAAATAGTTCTGAGTGAGAGTTCTTGTGCCTATTACTCTTGAGAGCTGCGCACTCTCTAGACAGATAGGTGTTGGCTCAAGTGTTGAAGAGTTGTTGTCTTCACCGAGCAAGACCTTCAGCAACCAAGAGTGATTGTGGTTCATGAAGGTCGATCAAAGGTTTGGAGACCGTCGACAAGTATCTACCATGAGTGAAATCAACTAGAGTTTGATCAGCTCCAAGTTGAAGGAGAATAGGGCGAAGAGAGTTTATCTTCCGTGTTAAGTCACAACCCCTCCAACCAGACGTAGTCCTTTGGCAAAAGGGCGAACTGTTCTACCAAATTCATCTGTCACCATGGAGCACCAATGATTCAATCTATCTTACTGCAATTCCTTCAGAAGATTACTTTTGTGCTCTGCAGTTTGCTCTCGTGCTCCGTGATGATAGTTTATCTGATCTTTCTCTGTTTGTTGCGTAGCATTCATATCATTCACATCTATTTTGTTTCGTTTCATATCATTCTACATTCTACTCTGTCAAATTAGTCATTCCAGTTATATTGTTTTCTCTATGCACCTATCTTACTTAGACTGGAGTGATTCCTGTGTGTAGTTTAATTCACTTCATCATAGTTATTCATCAAGTATTTCCTTCGTATCTCATACCTTGTTTTCTCTCATGATACTGTTCCATTTAACCTGCTGCATTTTCATCACTATTGTCAAGCCTGTGATATATTATACTCGTGTTGTCATTGCTTCCTACATCAAGGCTTATGTTCCTTCATAACGTGCATGGTTGAGTTCTTTTTCTATCGAACCCTATTTCCACTGCTGTGTTTGGAATCAGATCAAAATATTCGCAAGAATTTTTGAATCTCCCATTCACCCCCCTGGTCGATATACTCTCGGCCCTAACAATAGCAGAAAGTCCCAAAAGGCATGATAAAAGCCGTCTTTTCCTGGTCCTCAACAACCATCTTGATATAATGGTAGCCGGAGTAAGCATTCAGAAAACATAGGCACTCACAACCAGTAGTAGAATCAATGATCTGGTCAATGCGAGGAAGAGCAAATGGGTCCTTGGGACAAGCCTTGTTAAGGTCCGTGTAATCCACACACATGCGTGGAGTGCCATTTTTTTCAGAACAAGCACTGGGTTTGCCAACCACTCAGGGTGAAATACCTCAACGATGAACTCAACAACTAGGAGCCGGGCCACTTCTTTGCCAATAGCCTTGCGTCCTCGTCATTAAAATGACGCAGGTATTGTCTGATAGCTTTCATCTTTGGATCCACATTAAGGTGATGCTCAGTGAGTTCTCTTGGTACACCAGGCATGTCAGAAGGTTTCCATGCAAAAATGTCCCAATTCTCATAGATGAACTTGATGAGCGCGCTTTCCTGTTTGGAAACCATGCCAGTCCCAATAGTGAATTGCTCGGAGGAATCTCCAAGGGTGAAATCAACCTGTTTTGTATCCTCAACCAATTTGAACTTGAGTAGGGGGTCAGACTCAGCGGTGGTCATCTTCAGAGAGGTCATATCAGTCGTGTCGACGTTGGTTGTGTAAAATTTCAACTCTTCTACTATGCAAGCCGACTCGGTATAAGCTGCATCTCCTTCCTCACACTGAAGTGCGATTTTCCTGTCACCGTCGACTGTGATGGTTGATATGTCTCCAACATATCTAGAATTTATGAAGTATTCATGCAATGTTTACAACAATTTTATATGGTTTTGGTATGATTTGAATGGAACTAACCTGGACTGACACTGTTTTTAGCAGAACTAGCGTGGTGTTGTTTTTTGTGCAGAAACAAAAGCTGTCGGAATGAGCTGAAACTTTTTGACAATTTTTTTGGAACAAAATAGACCCCCGAAGCTTCGTGGGAAGACCAGAAGAGCCACAAGGTGCCCATGAGGCACCATGGCATGCCTAGGGGGGTAATGGTGCCGTGGTGGCTCGGGGGCCCATCTTCGCCCATCTTCGCGTGAGACCGACGCAAAAAAATCCTATAAATAGAGAAACCACTAGAAATAACCCTAGAACTTGGCTCCGCCGCCGCAAGCCTCTGTACATTCGAAATACCATCTGGAGCCCTGTTCCGGCACCTTGCTGGAGGGGGAAATCATCACCGGAGGCCATCTTCATCATCCCGACGGTCTCTGTGATGAGGAGGGAGTAGTTCACCCTCCAGGCTGAGGTATGTACTAGTAGCTGTGTGTTTGATCTCTCTCTCTCTCTCGTGCTCTTCATTTGGCACGATCTTGATGTACCACGAGCTTTGTTAATATAGTTGGATCATATGGTGTTTCTCCCTCTCTATCTTGTCGTGATGAATTGAGCGTTTACCTTTGAGGTTTCACTATTATCGGATTGAATACTTTTATGGATTTGAGAACACTTGATGTATGTCTTGCATATGAATACCTATGGTGACAATGGGGTATTATATTGATTCACTTGATGTATTCTTTGTCACTCAACTCATGGATTCCAGAGGTGAAACTGGGGTAATCTATGCATAGGGGTTGATGCATGTTTTCGTCCTACTTTCTCTGGTACAAAATCTTGGGCACTGTTTGAAGTTCTTTGTGTTGGATTGAATATTATGAATCTGAAGTTGTTTGATGCGTATCGTATAATTAACTCACATATACTTGTGGTGACATTGGAGTATCTAGGTGACATTAGAGTTGGTTGGTTAGTATCATATGGTGTTATTTTAGTATGAACTCTAGGGTTGTTTGTGACACCTATAGGAATAGCTCAAAAGATTGATCGGAAAGAATAACATTGAGGTGGTTTCGTACCCTACAAACAATTTCTTCTTATGTTCTCCGCTAGATATGAACTTTGGAGTGACTCTTTGTCGCACGTTGAGGGATTGCTATATGATTCAATTATGTTAGCACTGTTGTTGGATTGCACTAGTGAAAGTATGAACCCTAGGCCTTGTTTCTAAGCATTGCAATACCGTTTGTGCTTCGTTTTATCATTTGCTACTGTGCTATTTTTATATTTTCAGATTACAAAAACCCATATCTACAATCCATACTACACTTGTATCACCATCTCTTCGCCAAACTAGTGCACCTATACGATTTACCATTGTATTGGGTGTGTTGGGGACACAAGAGATTTCTTGTATTTGGTTGCAGGGTTGTTTGAGAGAGACCATCTTCATCCTACGCCTCCCACGGATTGATAAACCTTAGGTCATCCACTTGAGGGAAAATTTATATTGTCCTACAAAACTCTGCACTTGGAGGCCCAACACGAGTCTACAAGAACAAGTTGTGTAGTAGACATCAAGCTCTTTTCTGGCGCCGTTGCCGGGGAGGTGAGTGCTTGAAGGTATATTTTTAGATCTTGCAATTGAATATTTTATTTTTTTGTTTATTACTAGTTTGTTTTATAAAAAGAAAACTACAAAAAATGGAATTGAGGTTGCCTCGTATTATTCATCTTTATAATTTCTTTCTTGAAAATGATGGATTGGAAAATTGTGCTCAATTGATAGAAGAAGAATTCAATAAAATGTTTGGCATGAAATCTTTGAATGATGAGCATGATTTCAGTGTTGTTAGTATGAATTCTTTGGATATCCATGATGCTAATGATATGCAAGATCATAAGCTTGGGGATGCTATGTTTGATGAAGATGATATTTTTAGTCCCCCAAGTTTTGATGTGCAAATTTGTTATGATGATGGCATGCCTCCTATTTATGATGATTGCTATATTTATGAAAGTGGGTTTGGAAGAGTGTCAACTTTATATAATAATTATCCCACTATTTTGGAGGGTTTTGAATCTTATTATAATGATAAAAGTGGATTTGGTGAGTTCATGACTTTATTTAGTGATGAATCCACTATTTTGGAAGAGGTTTCAATTGGTTATGAGAACAAAGTTGCTATCTATGATGATTATTGTGATGACATGTATCCTATAAAGAATAATGATAACCATGAAATTTGTCATCATGATTTTAGTGCTCATATTTATTATGTCAATCAAGTATCTCATGATAGTTATTTTGTTGAGTTTGCTCCCGCTACTATTCATGAGAATAAATTTGCTTATGTGGAGAGTAATAAAATTTCTATGCTTGTGGATCATGAAAAGAATGCTTTATGTGATAGCTATATCGTTGAATTCATTCATGATGCTACTGAAAATTATTATGAGAGAGGAACATATGCTTTTACATATCTCAATAATATCAAGTTTCCTCTCTATCTGTTGAAAATCTTGAAGTCATGCTTGTTTTGCCTTCCTATGCTAGTTGATTCTTATTCCCATAAAGTGTTTGCTCAAAAATCCCTATGCGTAGGAAGTGTGTTAGGCTTAAATGTGCTTGTCATGTGATTCATGATGCTCCCATTATGTTTCAATTCTTTACTTCTATGTGAGCATCATTGAAATCATCATGCCTAGCTAAAAAGGCATTAAAGAAAAGCGCTTGTTGGGAGACAACCCAATATTTCTGCCTACTATTTTTGTGTGTCCACATGGTTAAGCTACTTTAGTAATCATGTTTTATAGTTTTTGTTTCAATAAAGTGCCAGGTAAAGCCTTTGGGATAGTGTGGATGATAGTTGACTTGATTCTGTGCAAAAACAGGAGTTTTTCATTTAGTGCAGAAAATTCTATAAATTACTGGAATGTGATAAGTTTCTGAAATTTTTACACATGATTAATATACAAATTTTTCCTACGTTGTCCTGATTGTTCAGATTTTTTAGAGTTGCAGAAGTATGGTCATTGTTCATATCATTATAGATTGTTCAGTTTTTGACAGATTCTGTTTTCAATGCATACTTTGCTTGTTTTAGTGTTTCTATAGTTTATATTAAGTGATATAGAGTGTGAAAATGATATAGTACAGTAGGAATTATGTGGTAACAATTATGAATCTTGTCTTTGACAGTAACCAAGTGAATGATTTGCAATTTATCATACTAATCTATCTCACGAAGTTCCGTTAAGTTTTGTGTGATTGATGTTTTCAAGTTTTGGGTGAGATATCGATATGAGGAGAATAAGGAGTGGAAAGTCCCTAAGCTTGAAGATTCCCAAGGCACCCCAAGGTAATATTCAAGGAATACCCAAGCAACTAAGCTTGGGGATGCCCCCGAAGGCATCCCTTCTTTCGTCTTCAACATTATCGGTAACCTCACTTGGAGTTATATTTTTATTCATCACACGATATGTGTTTTGCTTGGAGTGTCATTTTCTTTTGTTTAGATTTACTTGATGTTATTTAGAATAAGGTTTTGTATCTTTTATTTCAATAAAAGTGTCAAGTATAGCCCTTACCATGCTTAGTTTGCAAGTATATGAGTTGCTGTTTCAAAACAGAAAGTTTTCCGTTCTTACGTGAATTCTCTAGAAAAGTCAGAATGTTATAAAATATTGAAATTTTGACACAGTAAGATATGATAAAGTTTATACAGTGTGGTAAATTTTTAGATTTGTTTGAGTTAAATATGTAAGGATATTACTTCATCCTTTACAGGCTGTTCTGTTTAGATAGATTGCTGTTATGATTGCATTGTTTGCATATGTTTGCTTGTTTAATGATTCTATTTGAGCATCGGAGTATTAAATATGCATAGGCATTTAGTATGCAATGTCAAATTATAATTTTAGTGATTTTCTACAGTAGAGAATGATAAGGTTTTGCATTGATTTATACTAACTTATCTCACGAGTTCTTATTGAGTTTTGTGTGTATGAAGTTTTTGAGATTCAGGGAAACCGTGATATGAGAAGAATTAAGGAGACACAAGAGCTCAAGATTGGGGATGCCCATGGCATCCCCAGTTAATATTTGAAGATGTCTCAAGCATCTAACCTTGGGGATGCTCCAGTAGGCATCCCACCTTTCTTCTTCAACAATTATTGGTTAGTAGCAGTTGAGCCCAAGTTTTTGCTTCTTTGCATGGGATGTGCTATTCTTGGAATGTCTTTTATATTTGTTTGTTGTTTGGATAAAATACTCAAGATCTGAAATTTTCAATTGAGAGAGAGAGTCCTCACATAGCTACCTATTTACTTAACTACTCATTTGATCTTCACTTATATCTTTTTGGAGTAATTTGTCATCTACTCTTGTGCTTCACTTATATCATTTTGAGAGTTGATAATAATAATGGCAATATGCACAATTTATGAATTTGGTCCTAATGTGATTGATATTCAAGAAGGATATAATAGAAACTTTCATGTAGATCACTGGATATGATAAGTTTGATTCCTTGCAATAGTTGTGCGATATGGAGATGATAATATGTGAGTGATGCTAGCGAGTAATTATGGTTTAGTAAGAATATTGGTGTTAAGGTTTGTGATTCCCTATGCATGCATGTAAAGTCAATAGTTATGCAATGAAGTTATATCCTACTTATAGTGCATTATTCAGTGTTAGTTATGTTCAATGCATGTTTATGATCGTTTTTGTTTTCTGGTTGGTTGCTTCTATCTATTTGCTAGCCTCCATTTGTACTAAGCAGAAATACTGCTTGTGCATCCAGCTCCTTAAACCCAAAGTTGTGCCAAATGAGTCCACTATATCTACCTATAAGCGGTATTTACATGCCGTCCCAAGTAAATTTGCATGTGCCAACTCTAAACCTTCAAAATAAACTTCTGTTTTGTATGCCCGTACCGCTCATGAAGCGGTAGGGCGTGGATAATATATTTCTTGCTAGGCGGGTTATTCTCAAGATGAGTGCTTATTCACTTTTCATTGCACAAGAAAGTGGCAGGTAATAGGGATGCCCAGTCCCGCAATGAATCAAAATAATAATAAATTCCTTGGGAAGTTGAAAAGTTTGGAAGGCACCTGTGGATACGACTAGCCATAGATTGTGAAAGAATGGTGGAAAGGAAATGAACTTTATTTTCTTTTGGGGATATAACCCCGCGGTGTGACCCGCCCAGGAGGGGCCGGGTTACACTGTTGGCGACTCATAAGCAAAGGCCTGAGTAGGCCCAAGAAGATAAGACATGAAGACCGAAGGCGGCTTAACAAGCGGGCTGTTGAAGGCTCAAGACCCGAAGGTGACCCATAGACCCGAAGGTGTGAGCCGCCTGATGGTGACTTGCCTAGCAAGGCAAGGTGACCTAGAACCAGAGTCGGTTACGTTATATGACCCGGCCTAGACTCTTGTAAGCCGCCGGGCCTCGACCTATGTTTATAAAGGTGAGACCCTGCGGCGGGTTAAGGACAAGAAACAATCAATCGAGAGATAGGTTAAGCGATTCCGCTCCCTTGTAATCGATCCTCAAGCAATACAACACAAAGCAGCAGTAGGCTTTTACCTTGTTGGTGAGGGGCTGAACCTGGGTAAACTCGTGTCTCTCATCCCGCTCAACCCCTTTAAGCTAATCACCGTAGCCATGGCCTCGCACATAAGTCCTTTCACAAGGGCATCTGCCGTGACAAAAACCACAACAGTTGGCGCCCACCGTGGGGCTAGGGCATGGTGGTTTTGAGTTCTTGAATGGCACTTTCCCGTGGATCGAGGGATACGCCGTTGGCAGGATGACTAAGAGTCGCCGCGGCAAGCTCTACATCGACAACGCTGGCTGGGGCCCCGAGGCCGACTCAATCGAGTACGTTCCCCTTCGGCGAAATCCATGTCTTCATAGGCAAAATCGGCGGATCTGAGCCAGAGCCGGACATCTACACCGACCTCGTCGAGTCGTCTTGGCGCACGCAACCCGCCCAGATTCAACCCGGCCGGAAGCGTGCCTTCGTTGGTTTCACGCAAAGCTTGGAGCTTGCAGAAGATTCTGCATCTGGTGGGGATACTCTCGTTTATTCAGATGGTGAGTCCTCAACCGGAGAAATGGAGTCAATCTATCAGCTTTAGGATGGCGGGCTTGGGGGCTATTCCGATGGTAACAGTATTCCGGTCCCCTATGAGCCACCGTACAGGGCTGCTATCTTCATGGCTGGTACCCAGCCGGCTTTAAATTCATCAACAGCTGCAGCTATGATGTCTGGAGCGACTGCGACTGCAACAGTAGGGGCTAGCGGCTCAGTTGTACCGCTGGCTCAAGTTCTGTCAGATCTCTTGAACACTTTGAGCACTTTTCTTGCGACGGAGGTAACTGCAGTGAATCAGGCAGAGCGCAATGCAGAGATTGGAAAGATTCAGGCAGAGAGCAGTAAGGCCCAGGAGGATATCAACGCAGAGAATGCCAAGATGGCGGAGGAACGGGCTCAGATCGTGGCTGAGTTGGAGCGAGTAAGGGCGGAAGCTTGGCACTTGAGTCCGGATCAGAATGCTTCTAACGCAGTTTCCCGTAGGAGGCACCAGACCCGCCTGCCTTCACATTACGAGCCTATGATTTTGTTTAACACCCCTGGAGCAGGTCCAAGCACTTCGGGCGCCTGGGTGAATCCTCAATTAAACTGGGATGGGCCTGGAAGTAGGGCGGCGGCTCAACCTCGACAGCCTGAGCCGGCAAGGAGGGACGAGCGGAATCAAACACCACCTCAAAGTTTTTTGACGCCACCGCCTGGGCATTTTTCTAACCCGATGGATAACATGGTAGCAACAACAACGCGACTGGAGGCTATTCCGGTCGAGGGCGAATCACCGGTTGTGGTGGAGACCCGGAACATGGTAGGGCTCCTTCAAACAGCTAGTGCACAGCAGGCGGCTTATTCGTATAGTCGTGATCGTGTTCACTCGACCCCTCGCTCGAGTCGAAGTTACAGCCGGCACATTGAGTCGCCCGCAGTTTCCAGCAGCGAGCGGCATCGTAACCCGCCCCGTGATGATAACCTGCCCCGCGATGATAATCTACTAGTCAATGCTCAAGCAATTGTGGACAATGCCAGGGCTCGGCGTGAGGCGGAAGCGGTGGTTTAGCAGGGGGCTTATTAGCAGCCCCCGGCAACTCCCTCGGTTTCAGTGGGGGCTGGGACGATTTCCAGGAAAGTTGGAGTGCCGTGTTTAGCACCGGCTTTGCGGAATGAGCGTCTACCCAAGGATTTCAAGGGCCCTCGTAAGGTGCCTAATTATACAGCTGATCTCCCTCCTGAAGCTTGGATTGAGAGTTATGATTTAGCCATGGAGATGTTGGATGTCAACGATGCGGTTTGTGCCAAGTACTTTACTATGATGTTGGACAGACCAGCGCAGACATGGTTAAAAAGCGTGCCTGCCAATTCTATCAGCTCATGGGCGGAGCTGAAGGCATGTTTTATCAAGAATTTCCAAGGGACTTGCAAGCAGCCCCTGACGATCATTGATCTAGACAACTACGTGCAGTGGGAGGATGAGTCGGCCCACCATTGGGTCCGCAGGTCTCGGCTATTATTCACTCGTCAGATAGCATTGCGGCGGGTCAGGCGGTTCTGGTTTTGGAGAAGAATTGTCACTTTACCCCCCTTAAGCAGAAGCTTGGGCGGCTTAAGCGTTATTGCAATGATATGGGTGAGCTCATGGCGGCTCTCATTAAGTATGCAGACTCTGATAATACTAAAGACCCTGGTTCTGATGATGAGAAATCCAGCAAGGGAAGGAAGAGTGGCAATGGTAAAGGGCAGCAGCAGAATATGTCAGAGAACAATGGCAATGGCCAGGGCAATGGTAATAAGCACAGACACCCCGATGGCGAGTCAGATCTAGTAGCTAACACCAACACTGGGTATAAGAACCAGTGCCGTAACGGTAATGGTAAACTGCCTTATGGCGAGGGAAAACCATTTAACCTTGAGGCGGCTCTGAATGACCCGTGCCCGAAGCACAGTTTGCATGATAAGCCATCCATTCATGCTTTGAAGGATTGTTGGATTATGCGAGAGCTCAGGAATCATAGTTTCTGTCCGAATCAAGGCAATAATAATGGGCCATCCGGCGGGGTCAGGTTCCGGCTCTCAGGGGTCTGGCTTTGGTGGCAGCGGCTGAAATTCTGGCTTTCAAGGTCAAGGTCACCAGGGTGGCTATAACCAGCAGTCTGGTCAGGGTAACCATCAGCAAGGTAATCAGTCAGGATATCAGAGTAATCCAAATCAGTTGAATAGTGGCTAGTATCATGTCTTCACCACAAGTCTTTGCAAGTGAGATCAAAAGGTTCATAAGCGTGTTGTCAACACCGTTGGGCCAGCAGTAACACAATATTTACGATGTTTAGAACATCCGATCTCGTGGAGTCGAGAGGATCACCCACCCCGGGTTGAGAATCCAAGTCATCTGGCCTTGGTGGCAGCTGTATCAACATCTTATATTGCGATACCTTCTGTCGTATGAACTTGACTGATAAGCACCTCAAGCCATCGTCTATTCCATGGTGTGGTGCCTGGTAAGTTGTCTTATCCAGTAGGAAAGATTTCATTGGAAGTGGCTTTTGGGGATGACCGTAATTACAGGACAGAGTCTTTGTGGTTTGAGGTGGTCAAGATCAAGAGCCCATATCATGCTCTGTTTGGTCGGCCGGCTTATGCTCGGTTTATGGCTCGCCCTTGCTATATTTATTTGCAGCTTAATATGCCAGGGCCAAACGGGACGATCACAGTTCATGGTGATTGGAAAATCGCTTTGGGGTGCGAGGAAGGAGATGCGGCTTATGTAGAATCGGAGTGTGCCACTGAGGAGCTCAAGTTTTATAAGGACAATGTTGACCCGGCTGATATGACCCCTCTGAAGAGTCCCAGTACTGAACAAGATCCTCTGTTGAAATTTAAGGCTAATGGCACAAAACAAGTGGATTTTGTCCCTGGCGATTCATCTCAACAGTTTACTATGGGGGCTAACATGGATCCTAAATAGGAAAGCGCGCTCATCGAGTTCATCCGTGAGAATCGGGACATGTTTGCATGGAAACCTTCTGACATGCCAGGTGTACCGGGAGAATTCGCTGAGCACACCCTTAATGTGGATCCCAAGTTTAAGCCAGTCAAATAGTTCCTCCGTCGTTTCAATGAAGAGCGACGTAAGGCTATTGGAGAAGAGGTAGCCTGGCTCTTAGCAGCTGGGTTTATCGTGGAAGTTTTTCACCCTGAGTGGTTGGCTAACCCCGTGCTGGTACTTAAGAAAAATGGCACATGGTGTATGTGTATTGATTACACAAATCTTAACAAGGCTTGTCCAGCTGATCTGTTTGCTCTCCCCCGTATCGACCAAATCATTGATGCAATGGCGGGTTGTGAGAGTTTATGCTTCCTGGATGCTTATTCTGGTTATCATCAGATCAAGATGGCAGTCAAAGACCAAGAGAAGACATCCTTCATCACACCTTTTGGGGCTTTCTGCTATGTTTCTATGCCTTTTGGGCTCAAGAGTGCTCAGGCGACTTATCAACACTGTGTTCAGAGTTGTCTTCACAGTCAGATTGGGCGTAATGTTCATGCTTACGTGGATGATATTGTGGTTAAGTCTAGGAAGAAGGAGACTCTCCTGGATGACTTGAAAGAAATTTTTGACAATCTTCAGGTTTACAAGATGATGCTTAACCCGGCCAACTGCGTTTTTGGTGTACCTGCTGGCAAATTGCTAGGTTTCCTGGTCTCAGAACGGGGCATTGAGGCTAACCCAGAGAAGATTAAAGCTATCACTTCACTCTCTAAGCCGGCGTGTGTCAACGATGTTCAGCGCCTGGCGGGTCGCATTGCGGCATTGAGCCGGTTCATAAGCCACCTGGGAGAGAAGGCAATTCCTTTATATCAGATGATGAAGAAGACATACCACTTTGTCTGGAGTGATGTGGCGGATCAAGCGTTTGAAGCCCTCAAGAAACAATTAGCTGAGCCGCCTGTCTTGGCTGCTCCTATCGACAAAGAGCCTTTGCTCCTGTATGTAGCTGCTAATAACAAAGCAGTTAGCGTGGCAGTTGTCGTAGAGCGCAAGGAGGCGGGGAAAGAGTACCCAGTTCAGCGGCTGGCTTAGTATATTAGTGAGGTTTTAACTGAGTCCAATCAAAGATACCCACATTGGCAGAAGCTAGTGTTTGGAGTGTTCATGGCGAGTCGCAAGCTGAAACATTATTTTCTTGGGCATCCTATTACTGTGGTTAGCTCTGTTCCTTTGGGAGATATTATGCAAAACAGAGAAGCCACCGGCCGGGTTGCTAAGTGGGCAATTGAACTTGGGCCTCACGGTTTGAAGTATGTGCCCAGGACAGCTATCAAGTCTCAAGCTCTGGTGGATTTCATCAACGACTGGACAGAGTTGCAAACGCCTAAGGAGAAGCCTGATAACACCTATGGGATAATCCACTTTGATGGTTCCAGGCAATTGGAAGGCTCGGGGGCTGGGGTTATTTTGACTTCCCCATGAGGTGATAAATTTTGTTATGTTTTAAGGTTGATGTTTCCATGTACTAACAATGCAGCTGAGTATGAAGCTTTGCTCCATGGGCTTCATATGGCCAAGGAGATGAATTTAAGCCGGGTCAGGTGCCTGGGCGACTCAGACCTTGTGGCTCAGCAAGTTTCAGTCAAGTGGGATTCCAAAGGCCCACTCATGGCGGCTTATCATCAGGTGGTTGAAAACATTGCTGGTCATTTTAAGGGTTATCAGGTGGATCACATTGATCGACGAAAGAACGAGGCGGCTGATGCGTTATCCTGTCTTGGGTCCCAGCGTAAGCCGGTGCCTCCTAATGTTTTCCTTGATGTTTTACATACTCCTTCGGTCAAGTTACCATCTGAGGAGGATCTTGCTGTACCTGACCCGGAGGGTCAGCTGGTGGTGGCCCTTCATGCTATTCCTGATTGGACGTTGCCCTATCTGGCTTATATGACCCAGGGCGAGTTACCTGAGGATGAAACTTTAGCACGGCAAATCACCAGGAGATCTAAGTCTATGACTATTATCAACGGCGATTTACACCAATGTAGTGTGACTGGTGTGTTCTAGCGCTGTATTTCTCCTGAGGAGGGATGTGAAATTTTACGAGAGATTCATGAAGGCGATTGTGGTCATTATGCCAGCTGAAAGTCTTTGGTGGCTAAGGCTTTTCGTCATGGGTTTTACTAGTTGACGGCTCATGCTGATGCAGAGGATATCGTTAGTAAGTGTGATGGATGTCAAAAAAATTCTAGACAAACTCATGTGCCGGCTCAGGAATTTTGGATGATCCCAATAACTTGGCCATTTGCAGTTTGGGGGCTTGATATGGTTGGGCCGTTCAAGAGGTCTAAGGAAAAGAAGACCCACCTTTTGGTGGCGGTTGACAAGTTTACCAAGTGGGTTGAGGCGGAGCTAGTCAGCAAGTGTGATGCAGAGACTGCAGTTCAATTTGTCAAGAAGCTGATTTTTCGCTTTGGATATCCTCATAGTATCATCATTGATAATGGGACGAACTTGTCTAAGGGTGCTATGAAGGAGTTTTGTCAAAGGGAGCACATCAGGCTCGATGTTTCATCAGTTGCGCACCCCCAGTCCAACGGTCAGGCAGAACGTGCTAACCAGGAAATCTTGAGAGGTATCAAGCCCCGTCTCATGGTGCCTTTGCAGAGGAGTCCGGGTTGTTGGGTGGAAGAGCTTCCTTTAGTCCTTTGGAGTATCAAAACAACCCCCAACAGATCAACAGGCTATACGCCTTTCTTTATGGTTTATGGCGCAGAGGCGGTCCTCCCAAGTGACATCCGTCATGACTCGCCCAGGGTGGCGGCTTACGTTGAAGCTGATAATGAGACGGCATGTCAGAACGCACTTGATGCTTTGGATGAAGAGCGAGACCTTGCGGCAGCTCGATCGGCGATTTATCAACAAGACCTATGTCGCTATCACAGCCGTAGAGTTCGCAGCCGGACCTTTCAAGTGGGCGACTTAGTGCTCCGTTTGATTCAAGACCAGACAGGGATGCATAAGCTTTCCCCTCCTTGGGAAGGGCCTTTTGTGGTCAGCAAAAATCTCAACAACAGGTCTTACTATCTCATTGATATACGAGAGCACAAAGATTCCCACAAGTCAGAAGAGGAGACCCGCCGGTCGTGGAACATTGCTCATCTTCGGCCTTACTACAGTTGAGTCATAGGCTCTCAGCATTGCATATATCTTCCTTGATGTACATATCTTTTTATGATCAATAAAGCCGACATCCCCGCAACTCGGGGCCTCTGTCATTTTGCCTCAAAATTTCCGAGAAAGAGTCATGGTTGATTCATCATAAGGTCATTTGGGGGCTTCCAGCTCTATGAGCATAGCGTATAACCCTCTTGGTCAGCTTCTATGTCATGTTTGGTCATTTGGGGGCTTCCTACTCTACGAGCATAGCGTATAACCCTCTTGATCGGCTTCTATGCCATGCTTGGTCATTTGGGGGCTTCCTTCTCTATGAGCATAGCGTATAACCCTCTTGATCGGCTTTTATGCCATGTTATGGGTCGTTTGGGGGCTTCCTACTCAATGAGTATAGCGTATAACCCATTTTGACCGGCTTTTATGCCATGATTGGGTTAAACCTGCCTGTTTGCAACTTGCTACTCCGCCAGGTGACCCGCCATATTCTTGACAGCTAATCTTTTAAAGACCCTGAACTTGTCATATCAATTGAGTATAGCGTATAACCTAGTTATGCCATGTTTGGTCGTTTGGGGGCTACCTACTCAATGAGTATAGTGTATAACCCATTTGTCAGGGGTTTCGTGCGACATATGCCAAAGGATGGCTTATCATGGTGGGGGAGAGTAATGCATCGCCGGGTTCCAGAAGCGGGAGTGAGCGAGATCGCGTACGCATGCGAATCTTTCCCAGGTTCGGGGCTCTCCTCGGAGATAACACCCCTAGTCCTGCTCTGCGGGGTCTCCGCATGATGACTATGATCACAAGGTAGCTACAAGCTTGCTCCTTGAGCTGTTTCGGATAGAGGAGGAAGGAGGGGAGGGCTAGCTCTACTCTTCTCTCTAGGTGTATGTGTGTGTGGCTACTTGGGTGCTTGGCCAGGGTTCTTCACCGAGGTCTCTAACCCCTTGCATGGGGTGACCTGGGGGATTTATATAGGCCTATCCCCCAGGGGTACAATAGTAATCTGGCTGGTCGCAGGGCCCGGCCGTCAGTGTCTCTGGTCATCGGCTTCTCCGCCGACTGCAGGGGGCCGCCGCCTGGTGGGTCCCCCAGTTGTCTCGTGCCTGGCCGACAAGCAGGGCCCGCTGCTCGCGGGTCCTGTCAGCTGAGTAGCACTGTAGCCGCACCTTGGATGATGCATGCTTGGTCGGGGAGAGCGTGGCCACAGTTCCGCCGCCTGGCGGGCGTTCACTGTAGCCACTCCCCGTCTCTTCTGGTTAATGGCGCACAAACTTCAAGGAAGGGGGAGGGCCGCCTGCTGGGAGCCGGCCTCCCCTTGAGCCAACTGGTCAGGGCTCTCCGCCTTCTGGCCTCGGGCGGACATGCAGGACCCGCCGCCTGCGGGCCGTACCGACAGTCCGTCGTAGGAGCATGGTTCCCTCTGCCATGGATGATGTCATGGGCAGCAGGCAACAGTGCCGCGCCAGGCGTGGGACGCCCGCTTGGCATGCTGCACTGTGGCCATGCTCTGCCCGGGATTCGGGGGTGGCAGGCTTGTTCTGTAGCCATGCCCCGTCTCGTCGTGTTTATGTGGGTGCTAACTTTGAGGGCGCGAGGGGCCGCCTGCCAGCAGCCGGCTTCCCTGGAAGCCGCCTGCTGGGAGTCGGCCCACCTCATGGTCGTCTCCTGGATTCGGCCGCCTCCTGGCAGCCGGCAGCTCGGACCAGCCGGCCCCGAGAAGGCGGTCCTTTGCCTTTGATACTCGAGGGGTGCAGCATGCCCCGACGTCTTGAAATACCAAGGGGAGCTGATGAGGCTACCCGTGGTCATTTACTCCGACAGTAGTCCCCGAAGCTTGTGGGGCGCTGCGGCTAAAAGGTCGAGAAGCCCCAGCAGCTTCTTACTCCGGGTTGTCTGGTATCCTGCTTCGTCCGTCTTCCGAAGTACCGACTGGTAGGTGTCGGCCGTGACCAGGCTGGCCGCCTGGCGATTTCGTAACGCCGTGGTGGGGACCAGGCGGCATGGCAGCCGGACGCCAGGCTCGTCGCCCGTGCATGCCGGCCACGCGGCGTCAGCAGGCCAAGCCGGCCTGCCAGCCCACGCGTGCGACGGGACGTCGCCGCAGGCCGGGACCAGCCACTATAGTGCCTCGGCACGCGCGCGGATCCGCTGTGGCCGAGGTAGACGGTTGGGCTTCTGCGGCATTTAATACGCGCCTTTACTGGCGCCGCAATCGCGGGATCGTGGGGGAGTGGGCGCAGTTAATCCCACGATCCCCCACGCTCACGCCTCCTCGGCTCCGCCGCCCGGGGCTATAAGTAGGGGGAAGAGGGGGGGGGGTGGCAGACACACGCGCGCCCTCTTCCCCTTCGCCATTCTTCTTTCTTGCTGCCGCCGCAGCGCCTCTCCCTCTTGCCGAAGCGTTGCCGAAGCCCCATTGTCGCCGAGCTTCTTCTCGCCGCGGCTTCCTCGCTCCGCCGCGGCTTCGCCCGCTCGCCACCGCACCACGCCTATGATGAGTTCCTTCGCCCATGGCGCGCTCACGGGCCGGCGACTGGGACGGTTCCAACGTCCATGAGGATCACCTCTCCTTCCTTCGTCAAACACGGCGGCTGCCCCAGGAGACGAACGTGCGGGTACGTGTCCCCCCCGAGGTAGAAATCTCGCCGGTGCCGGAAGGCGATGAGCGCGTCGTCTTCCGGTCCCATTTTCTTCGCGGCTTCGGCCTTCCCGCGAGTGGCTTCCTCCGCTCCTTCCTTGATTTCTACCGTGTCCAGCCGCACCACCTCACGCCGAATACGGTGGTGCTGCTGGCCGCCTTCGTCACCATGTGCGAAGGGTACCTCGGCACTCTCCCCACCCTTGAGCTCTGGGGGGAGTGCTTTTATCTCAAACTCGGCACCGCCACCAAGGGCCAGGCGGCTCAATGTGGAGCCTGCGTGGCGGTGCGGCTTCCGGGCACCGGGAACCGCTTCCCGCCCATCTCCCTGCTGCAGTCGGCCAAGCTGTGGCAGAAATCTTATTTCTACGTCAAGAACATCCACCCGATGAGCGACTACGTCAACTTGCCGGCTTACGTAGCCGGCCCGCCAGCCGAGCCGCGCGCCAACTGGCAGTACAGGCCGAGCTCCCTATCGGCCGCCTCCTCCGCCGCCCTCGCGCGACTTCAGGTGATGACGGAGTCGGAGGGCCTGAAGGGCTCGGATCTGCTGACTGCCTTCGTGACGCGCCGAGTTCTTTCCCTCCAAGACTGGCCTCACATCATCAGCTGCATGAGCGGGCACCGGGACCCATGCCGGATGTGCACATGGGAGCTACCGGATGTGGAGGTGGCCCGGCTGGTCAATTACTTCTCCAACTGCAAGCTATCGGAGACGGACTGGCGGTTCGGCAAGCGGCCGTACGACCGCGGACATCCGCCGCCTGCTGTGAGCCTTGCAATTCTTTTTCTCTTTGTTGGTCCGAATTCTTGTTTTGCCATCTGACCAGTTGGCCATGGTGCAGGTCCTCCCGGCCCAGTCGGCTGCCGGTGCTCTGGATCCAGGTCAGCAGTACATGCCGGACCGAACGAGGAGTGACGTGGACGACCCCGACTTGGGGGCGGCCGCCATGGAGGAGGACGACGCCACAGGTGGTGGCAGAGGAGCAGGCGGCTCCGGAGGAGGAGGCAGCCTCGAGTCCTGGCCGGATGATGACGAGAAGGAGAACGAGCCGCGCCGCATGCACGGCACTGACAAAGCGGGCGCGGGCTCTTCAGCCGCACCGACTGCGCCAGGCGGCGCACCAAAGCGCCGAGCCGGCTCGCTGTTGTTCGGCAGCCGGCCGATGAAGTCCAAGAACACGGCCGCTGCGACCAAGCGGCAGGAGGCCGCCGCGAAGGCGGCCCAGTTCCAGAAGGCCCCGAAGCAGCCCCCGATGGTGTCCGCGTAAGTGCTTGGTTTCTCTTGCGTTTTCTTTTTCTTCTTTCTTGCAACTCTGTCTGAGTTTCCTCTTGTCTTGTTTGGTCAGGGCCCCGCTCTCTCTTGAGCGGTCCACCGCTGCTTCAGTGATCGGGGCGGCGGAGGGCTCCGCTAACACCCGCCGCGTGGACCCGCTTGCCGACCTCCGGGAGGCGACGGAGAGGAACGCGCGGGAGGCGCGCGAGGAGCGGGAGGAGGTGGAGCGGCAGAAGGCGGAGGCGGCCAAGGTGGCGCAGGCGGACACGGATGCAGCGGCCAAGGCCCAAGCCGACGCTGCGGCCAAGGTCCAGGCGGAGGCCGCAGCCAAGGCCCAGGCGGACGCGGCCGCCATGGTGCAAGCGGAAAAGGCCCCACGCGGTTGGACTCCGTAACTCGTCATCCCGCTGCGCGCAGTGCCACCAGCGCTAGAGAACCCGGCGCCAACTGGAGGAGCCGGCCACGATTAGCCGGTTGTGGAGAGGAGAGGAGGCGACGCCATCGTCCCAAGGGCGGAGGTGCTCCCGCAACCGCCGACTACCGAGGCCCGAGGCAGTCGGTCTAACGTGCCACCAGCGCTGCCGGTTAGAGGCGAGCTGGCGGTGGGGGCGACCCCTGTGGTCCGTCCTCCGGGGCGCCGGCATGCGGCGAAAGCGGCCTCGGCGCCGGGAGCGCAGGAGATCGGGGCCGCAAGCTCGTCGGCCCCAGATGCAGAGGCCACCAGTGCCGCCCCACCAGAGTGGAAGCCTGGGGGCGGGATGGGCGTGCTGAACAAGGCCGCGCAGGACATTCAGGCCTAGCTCCAGGCCCAAGGCACCGCCCTCCAGTAGTATACGAAGACTTTCTTGGCGACGCGAACGGCCGTCCGGGTACATTTCTTTGCTTTGTTTTTGTTTTTTCTCTTGCAATCTTCCGTGGGGGCGCGCCAGCGTACCCACTGGGTGTAGCCCCCGAGTTCCGGGCCGGCTGCTGAGCAGGCGGCTCGGAACTTTAAGGTAAGTTCCGAGTGCTAACTTGTTTTCTCTTCTTTTGTCTTCGTTGCAAGACTACCACAACATCCGTGCGGCCACCTTCAACTCCTAGGTCCAGGAGCTGGCTAAGCGAACCGCCGACCTGACTGAAAGCCGGAGTAAGCACTCTGTCTTCTTTCTCACGGGGGCACGTCAGCGCACCCGCTGGGTGTAGCCCCCGAGATTCAGGCCGACTGCTAAGCAGTCGGGCCGGATCTTTCGGCAACCACTTTTCTTTTTGGTCAACTTGTTGATTGTCTTCCCTTTCCCAATTTTGCAGGAGCCAACGCCACACTGCAGCAGCGCCTGGGCGAGGTCCAAACCGAGCTGCGCGCCAAGGAGGAGGAGCGCATCAAGGCGGCCCAGGAGCGCGACCGTCTGGCCAAGAAGTTTGCGGACCAGGCGGACCAGCACAAGGCGGTGCTCCAGAAACTCAAGGAGGCAGAAGGTGCCCTCCAGGCCGAGTTTGAGACCGAGCGCTTGAAGTGGGTTGAGAAAGAGGCAATCCTCGCTGCTGGCTACGGCGAGATTGAGGATATGATCGATGGTAATCTTCTTTCTTTGGAATACCTGCCGACTGCATCGAGAGTCGGCTTCCGACTTCTGATCTTCGTTTTTTTTTCTTCATGTAGAATTCTTTCCTGGACACGCCGTCGCCGTCAGCCAGGCCATCAAGGCGCGGCGTGACCAGCGTAGGAGGGAAGGAGTGGAGATCCCGCTTGACGCGCCTCAAAACATGAACGAGCAGCTCCTGGCCGTCAGGACGCGCCTGCAGCCGATTCACCATCTCCTCCCCCCGCCTCCAGCGCGCCGGGTCCCAGCTGGTTTCCGCCCTCTGGCCAGGCGTCCAAGCTCCACGCACCCCCAGTCGGACCGCCGACTGGTTAGAGGTGGCGATCGGCCGCTTTGAGGCTTGGAAGGGCTCCTCCGCTCGGGCAGGCGCCCGAAGGGCCTTGGAGTTCGTCAAGGCGTGGTATCCTGGGCTGAACCTAGCCCAGTTGGCCACGTTCTGGCAGAAGGCCAGGGAAGAGTTGGTGGCAGTGGGGCCTGCGCTCACTCGACGTGCGGCGGCGATTTCCGAGTACACCAAGACCGGTAAGACCGGTGTCTTCCTCCCCGAGCTAGACGAGGAGGGTGTCGAGGTGCCGCCGAACTGGTTCGGGCTGAACCCGGATGACGGTGAGGACTCGACAGAAGAAATCGCCTCCAGTGACGAAGGCGAGGACGAGGAAGGCGAGGATGGTGAAGACGACACACCGGAGGGCGGAGCGGATGGCCAGCCTCAGCTCGATCGGGCTTCGAGCAACGAGCCGCATGCGAGTGCACCGACTGCTGCTGATGGTGACCAAGACGAGACTCGCCAGACGGCCACTCCACCAGCCGGCGCCGCTGACTCCACCAACCTGCCGGACCCGCCTGCCGCTCCTCTGGCCTAGGCTGCCAGCTTCATCTTATCTTTTCCTGCTTTTGTGGTCTCTAGAACGAACTTGTTAAATTCACGCAGTTCCATCCACTGGGGGTGTATTCAAACTTTGTTGAATGCTGGCCGAGGGCCTCTTGGTACGTAATTTAATTTTCGCACAAGTTGTGCTTTGCCGAGCTCCGACTTGTCTTGCTTTCCATTCTTTTGGCTTTTTCCTTTGCCGCCTTCCCTTGGCTGCGACTTTGCCAGCCAGACAACCGCTCTTCGATCTGTTGGCTGGGTCAGGTACTTTGCCATTTTGGGAAGGCAAGTACTTTGGCCGCTTAGAACGTAGCAAGTTAAGTGAGAAGCCGGCCGGCCGGCTGCTCAGCAACCGGGCGGCTAGGCGAGGAGCCGGCTTGGCCTATGTGAGTGCTTTCATCCTTAGCCATTTTTCATGTGGGCACCATTTTCCTGCCTTTGACTCTTACCAGCCAGACAGTCGCTCCGCAAGCTGCGGCTTATGGCAAGAGAAGGCTTAGCTGCCGGCACACTACTTGTCCGACCGCAGGTAGCACTGATATAGTACAAGGCGGCAAGCCCCTGGGCCGACTGGTCGGACCCGGTGCCGGGCGGAGGAATGAAAAAACTCATTCACAGGCATGAAACTTATCATATAGATGAGAGAGGTAGCCCCCGAGTGCTCTTCGAGGGACCTGGTGCTTTTGCGCTTAATACAAAAGGTAGAGTGGTACATACTGTATTAACTGTAAAATCTTCGGAGGAGATTTGCGTTCCATGGGCGCTCTGTTTCCTTGCCGGAATCGTCCCTCTTGCGTGCCCTGGGCTTCTACGCGTCGATCAGGTAATAGGAGTCGTTGCCCAAGGCTTTGCTGATGATGAAGGGGCCTTCCCAAGGGGCCGAGAGCTTGTGCTGGCCGGCTGTTCGCTGGATCAGCCGGAGCACAAGGTCTCCCTCTTGGAAGGATCGTGGCTTGACCTTCCGACTGTGGTAGCGGCGCAGGCTCTGCTGGTAGATGGTGGACCGGCTGAGTGCTAACAGTCGGCCCTCTTCCAGCAGATCGACGCTGTCCTCTCGTGCTTCCTTCGCCTCCGCCTTCGTGTACATGGTGACGCAAGGTGAGTCGAACTCGATGTCAGTTGGGATGACGGCCTCGGCCCCGTACACAAGGAAGAAGGGAGTGAAGCCGGTTGATTTGTTCGGGGTGGTGCGGAGGCTCCAGAGGATGGCCGGCAGCTCATCGATCCAGTAGCCGGCCGAGCGCTCCAGTGGCTCGACCAGTCGGGGCTTAATGCCAGATAAGATGAGGCCGTTTGCTCGCTCGACCTGGCCGTTTGATTGCGGATGGGCAACGGACGCTAAGTCCAATGGGATGCCCTGCGTCGCGCAGAAACGGGCTAGGGCACCTTTGGCAAAGTTAGTGCCATTGTCGGTGATGATGCTGTGTGGTACACCGTACCGGACGGTGATATCTGCGATGAAGGTCACAGCAGTCGGACCATTTAGTTTCTTGATTGGCTTTGCTTCAATCCACTTGGTGAATTTGTCGATGGCGACGAGCAGATGGGTCATGCTGCCGCGTGCTGTCTTGAATGGGCCCACCATGTCTAGCCCCCAAACGGCAAAAGGCCAGGTAAGGGGAATGGTCTTGAGTGCAGAAGTCGGCAGATGTTGCTTGGAGCTGAATTTCTGGCATCCCTTGCATTTCTTGACCATGTCCTTGGAGTCCTCCAAAGCAGTCGGCCAGAAGAAACCGTGGCGGAAAGCTTTGGCGACAAGGGATCTGGAGGCCGCGTGGTGGCCGCACTCGCCTTGGTGTATGTCTCTGAGGATTGCTTTGCCTTTCTCTGGTTCGACGCAGCGTTGGAAAACATCGGTCACGCTGTGCTTGACAAGCTCTCTGTTTACTATCGTGTAAGCTCCTGCCGGACGTTGCACCTGCCGGGCCGAGATCTCATCATCTGGCAGCTCTCCGCTAACCAGAAAGTTGAGGATGGGCTGCGCCCATGGTGGTGCTTTGACTTCATCCACTGTCATTATGGCCACTGAAACTAGGGCGGTTGGGTTGCGAGGCGGGGTGAAGTCGGCCGCGTCTTGCTGTGTTGTTGAAACCTCCGTGCCGACTACCACAGCCCCCGGGCCGGGTTGTGGAGTCCCCGGGCCAGGTGCGACTGCTGGGTTGCCTCCTGGCTATAAATAGCCCACCCCCTCCATGATAAATTGGTGGCTGCTCAGAGTTAGTGCACGGCTTTTGTCGTTTGAGAGCAACCCACCTCCAAAGCCTTTGATAGAGAATCCTTGCAAGGACAAAACCCAAAACATCTAGAGCCCAAAGAGTGTTTGGCACCACTGAAGTCTTTCTGTCTGCGTGATCTGGAGACTTATTACACTTGAAGACAGTGATCTTCCAGTCAGTTAGGCATCGCGTTCTGAGCATCCAAGAGTCATTGTGGATTGTTAGTGAATGAAGTCTGTGAAGGTTTGGAAGTCTACCTTGAAGACTTACCTGAGTGATTGGGCGAGGACTAAGTGACCTTAGCTCAAGGGGAATAAGGTGAAGATGTGGTCTTTTGAGTTCAATCTTAGCCTCCCTAACCAGACGTACAGTTGTCACAGCAACTAGAACTGGTCTACCAAATTCGATTTCTTTGCCATGCAACCGGTTCTATCACTTCACCCCTTTACTTACAATTTAGCCTTGTGAAGTCATTGCTTGTCGGCACTGATTGAACTCATTGACTGAAGACATTCATACCTGATTGCATATTTGGCTTCATACTACCTTCCTATCCTGATCTGCTCTGCCTAGTCGCTACTTGTCTTCGTACTTTATATCTACTGTACCTTGACTACTGCTTGGCTACTGTAGTTTATCTTCTGTTGTGTTATGTTTAGTTGATATTTTAGCTGTCTGTCTTCAAAGAAATTGTTTGTCTCGAAGACCTTCATAAAAATCGCATATTCACCCCCTCTAGTTGATAACTAGCACTTTCAATTGGTATCAGAGCAAGGTGCTCCCTTGTTCTGTGTGATTCAGTTTAACCCCCTGGAGTTTTAGCTATGTCAACTGCAGGGATAATCAAAGTCTCCGCTGTGTGCCCCGTCTTCGATGGCACTAATTACCCATATTGGAAGAATAAGATGCGCATGCATCTTGAAGCCATTAACAACGGCCTTTGGTATGTCTTCAGGACTGGCGTTCCCAAGGTCAGTGAAGGTGTCACCGCTGCTGATGTCAAGAGATTCGCACAACTGGAGTCAACTGCCAAGAACATCACCTGTGGTCATCTGACCAAAGGACAGTATGGCCATGCGAGTGCTCAAGAATCTGCTAAGCTAGTATGGGATTGGCTGTCCAAAGTCAGCGAAGGCATCTCAACTCAGAGAGACTCAAAAATGGATGTGCTTCGCAATCTCTTCAACCGCTTCAAGAGGCTTGACAATGAAAATGTCGAGCTCACCTTCGACCGTCTTACTGATATCACAAATCAGCTTCACGCACTTGGCGCCACTAAGATCACTAAGCATGAAATCGTGAAGAAGCTATTGAGATCACTTGACAACTCATTCGACACCCTATCACTGATGATCCAAGAACGTCTAGACTTCAACGAGCTTGACCCCTCTGACATACTTGAGAGACTCAATACACATGAGTTCCAGCTATCTGAGAAGAGAGATATCTATGGCCCGAACTATGGGCGATCCCGTGCCTTGAAGGCAAAGGCTGCTTCCTCATCTGAAGACTCTGACTGCAACTCTGATGATCCTGAAGACTTAGGCAAAGAGCTCGCAATGCTTGTGAGAAAATTCCAAAAGTTCTCCAAGAAGAATCGCTTCGAAAAGTCTTCAAGATCCAGCTTCAAGAACGCTGAGGCTTCCACTCGTGACTACAAGAAGAGAACCTATCACAAATGCAAGAAACCAGGCCATTACATATCCAAATGTCCTCAATGGGAAAAGGAAGCCAAGAAGAAGAAGAAGAAGAAGAGAAGAAGAAGCAGAAGAGAAAGAAGAATGAAGAAAGAAAAGAAGAAGCCAGAGAGAAGAAGATAAGAAGAAGAAGAAGAAGATACCGAACCATAGCAAAACAAGTCCTAAGCAGAAGAAGATAGAGAAGAAGAAGAAGAAGAAGAAAGAAGAAGAAGAAGAAGAAGAAGAAGAAGAAGAAGAAGAAGAAGAAGAAGAAGAAGAAGAAGAAGAAGAAGAAGAAGAAGAAGAAGAAGAAGAAGAAGAAGAAGAAGAAGAAGAAGAAGAAGAAGAAGAAGAAGAAGAAGAAGAAGAAGAAGAAGAAGAAGAAGAAGAAGAAGAAGAAGAAGAGCAAGGAATATGACTCTGGCGAAAAGAAGAAGAAGAAATTTTCAAAGTCTTCTTCAAAGTCTTCATCTTACAAGAAAAGCTCATCTGGTAAGGCTCGCGCTTTCATCGGCAAAGAAATGGATTCATAAGAGGAGTCTGCGTCTAAGGAGTCAGAGGTGGAGTCAGAGGAGGAGTCTGATTCAGGTGTTGCAAGCCTGGCTCTAGCTTCAGCATTCGTCACCATGTCCATCTTCAGCAACGAAGACAATGATCATGTCGCTGACGCTGAAGCCAATGATGACGACGACTCTGCTCCTACCTACTATTTCATGGCTAGAGGAGCTAAGGTAAACTCGTGTGATGACTACTTTCAGACCTCCAGTGAAGATGACTCTAAGTGTGAGTCCAACCCAAGCTATAAAACACTTGCTAAAATTGCAACTGAACAACAAACTGTTATGGAAAAGATTCAGAAACTGTTAGACAAGAGCAATGACCTATTGGACGAGGAAATGAATTGAAACCATTCCTTAATTGAAGACATAAAAAATCTTCATATTAAGTACAAGGAGCTTGAAAGTCGTCATGAAACCCTCTTAGCTGATCATGAGAAGCTTTATTATGATTATCTTCAAAGGAAGCAAGATCTAGAGAAACTGAGAGTGTCTCATGATGATCTTCAAAAGGAAAATGATTCATACTTTCTCAACAGATTAGTTCCGCTCAGGAAGAATTTGTTCCACCTTGCTTGAAATGTCTTGAGCATGATAATGCTACTTCTACTGTTGAATGTTCAAATGCTTTTGAGATAGCTATGTCTTCAACTGCTGATGTGGTAACTAACCCCTCTTTTGAGGAAACCACTACTACTGCTGACGAAAATGCCAGGTTGAAGACATTGCTAGAAACAGGCATGTGCAAAAGCCTCAAAGGGCATCAAACACTATGTGATGTCATTAAGAAGCAGATCTTGAATTGAAACCCTAGGAAAGAGGGTGTTGGGTTCGAAAGGAACATGAATGTTGATGGTTCATATTGGACACCTGAGCAGTACCCCAAAACCACATGGGTTGTTGCAAAGGAACCTCCAGTAGATCCATCCACATTATCTGGTTATAATTGTGCTAATCCTATCATCATTGATGAGTCCTTTGACTCCAATTATAAACTGTTGAAAAATCAGCATGGTGAAGTGTCTGCTAGGTTTATTGGAACTAACTGCAGGAATGGGTCCCCTATGAAGAAAATATGGGTTCCTAAAAGCTATCTTGAGAAGCTTACCATGAATGTCGTCATGACACCACCAGGGAAGAAGACAATCCCCAGACCAAAGGCTTCGTATGGACCAAAGGCTTCATACAAACACAGGACCTCACTTGATCACCCTAACACCAATGTTTTGCAGGAAAACTATCATCAGGCTCATGAATATGAACATGTCTCTTCTAACCACTATGTTCACAAATTGAAGAACTTTTATCTTATTCATTTGAGGACTATTCACCTCCAGCTAAACTGTTTGCTAGGGCTTCAAATCCAAAGTTCTCAGATGCTGCACTTAGACTCATTGCTTCTAAGCCACCCCTTAAGATGTGGGTGGTTAAGAAGAATTAAGTTCTCTTGGAGGGACGGGTCTCCAGCTGAAAAACATTGACTTCCGAAGACAATGTTAGGGACCTGAAAAAACTTGTTGGACGCAAGATAAAATGTTCAAATGGTCTCACCATTTATTTCGTCCATGGATTTCTTGATGAACATCCTATCTTACCCTCAAAGAATCTTACATTTCATGAGAGCCTATGTCGTCAAATGTTTTTACTTCACAATTCTCTTGGTGAAGCCTATCCCACTAACTGCACTGTAGGGTACAACTCTGAAAGCTACTAAATGGATCATGGATAGTGACTACACTAACCACATCACTGGTGATCGAAGTCTTCTCATGGACTCTACTCTTCGACCATCTTCAAAAAGCCACATCACGTATGCTGACACTGGTAAAAGCAAGGTATTGGGTCTAGGTAGGGTTGCTATCTCAAAGGATCAACACATGGATAATGTTATGCTTGTTAAATCCCTTGGATACAACATAATGTCAGTCTCAATGCTTTGTGATCTTGATATGATTGTGCTCTTTGGAAAATATCGCTCTATTGTGCTAATGGCTAAGGACAGATCACAAGTCTTCGAAGGACATAGAAGAGGTGACTTTTACATGGTAGACTTTTCTGCATGACCACAATTGTCCGTATGTCTTCTAGCAAAAGCTTCAGAGTGCTGGCTTTGGCATCGGATGCTAGGACATGCGGACATGAGGAACTTGCACACCCTTGTGAACAATAAGCACATGATTGGCATCGATGGCATCAAGTTCAAGAAGGATCATATCTTTGTGGTGCCTGTGAAGCTAGAAAGATGACTAGGGACAAGCATCCCTCGAAGACAATCATGATGACTTCACGTCCCTTCGATCTGCTCCACATGGATCTATTTGGCCCTACTCACTACTCTACTCTTACTACCACTGCATGCTTATATGGCTTCGTAATTGTTGATGATTACTCTAGATACACCTGGGTGCACATAATCTTGTATAAGACTGAAGTGCAGGATGTCTTCAGGCGATTTGTGAACCATGCCATGATGAACTATGGCATCAAGATCAAGCACATCAGGAGTGACAATGGCACTGAGTTCAAGAACACTGGACTTCACACGTATCTTGACACTCTTGGCATCACACATATGAGTTCTCTGCTCCTTATACTCCTCGGCAGAATGGCGTTGTGGAGCGCAAGAACATGACTCTTATTGATATGTCTCGTACAATGGTTGATGAATACGAGACACCACGAAAGTGGTGGCCTGAAGCTATTGATGCTGCTTGCCACATCATTAATAGAGTTTATCTTCACAAGTTCTTCAACAAAACCTCATATGAACTACTTACTGAGAGCACCTGCCACCTGTGGCAGATGAACCATCAACCAGTGAAGCTATCAAACTAATGGGTACTGGAGAAATCATACCCACTGAAGATCGCAAAGATGAAGAAGTTGTGATTCCAACTCAACCTCAGCATGAAGACAATGTTGAACCTGAAGACAATGCTCAGCAACAACAAAATATTTGCCCTGTTCATCCTCGTGTAGCGAATGAAGTTCAGATTGAAAAGATCATTGATAGCATCAACGCACCTAGTCCGCGTAGCGAATCAAGTTCAGATTGAAAAGATCATTGATAGCATCAACGCACCTGGTCCGCTTACTCGATCAAGAGCTTCATAGCTAACCAACTTTTGTGGGCATTTGGCATTCATCTCCATATCCGAAACCAAAAAGGTTGATGAAGCTTTCATGGAACCTGAATGGATTCAAGCTATGCAAGAAGAGCTTCAACAATTTGAACTCAATAATGTATGGGAGCTGTTAAATGTTCTGATCCATGCAAGCACAATATAATTGGCACAAAATGGATCTATTGCAACAAGCAAGATGGACATGGTCAAGTTGTCAGAAACAAAGCTCGTCTCGTTGCTCAAGGTTACACACAAGTAGAAGGAATTGACTTTTGATGAAACATTCACTCATGTGGGTAGGCTTGAAGCCATTCACATACTGCTAGCCTATGCAAATCACAATGACATTCTTCTATAACAAATGCTTGTGAAGAGTGCTTTCCTTAATGACAAAATTGAAGAAGAAGTCTATGTTGCTCAACCACCTGGTTTTGAAGATCCAAAGCATCATGACATGGTCTACAAGCTCAACAAGGCACTGTATGGCCTCAAACAAGCGCCACGTGCTTGGTATGACACTCTCAAAGAATTCCTCAAGAGCAAAGGCTTCAAACTTGGTTATCTGGTTCCCACTCTCTTTACGAAGACATATGATGGAGAACTATTTGTATGCCAAATCTATGTGGATGACATTATCTTCGGCTGCACTGACATATTTATATCTCAAGAAAAGTATCTCAAAGATTGTCTGAAAAAGTTTGGAATGCAATATTGCAAGGGCTACAAGACGCCAATGCCAACAAATGGTCAACTAGGCTCCGACGACAATGGTAAAGAGTTCGATCAAAAGGTATACCACTCCATTATTGGGTCTTTATTATAATTATGCGCATCTAGGCCAGATATAATGCTTAGTGTTTACATGTGTGCCCAATTCCAAGCGGCACCAAAGGAGTCGCATCACCTCGCCGTGAAGTGAATACTTCGATATTTGGCTTACACCCCAACGCTAGGATTATGGTATCCAAAGGGCTCGGAGTTTGATCTAGTTGGATTCTCAGATGATGATTATGCTGGTGACAAAGTGGACCGTAAGTCCACATCAGGCAAATACCACTTTCTTGGTCGATCACTTGTCTGTTGGTCTTCAAAGAAGCAGAACTGTGTGTCACACTCTACTGCTAAAGCTGAATACATTGCTGTTGGATCTTGCTGCGCTTGGCTTCTCTGGATGAAGCAAACTCTCAAGGACTATGGCGTCAACAAGAAGAAGGTGCCCCTCTACTACGACAATGAAAGCGCCATCAAGATTGCACACAATCTTGTTCAGTACTCAAAGACAAAGCACATTCAGATTCGCCATCATTTTCTCAGAGATCATGTGATGAAGGAAGACATTGAAATCATTCACGTCAACACTAAAGAGCAATTTCCAGATATCTTCACAAAGCCCTTGGATGAGAAAAGATTTTGCAAGTTGCGGTGTGAGCTAAATATCTTAGAATCCTCAAATGTCTAGTGAATGGACACACATCCTAACACCTATTGAGAAGCAGTATAATGGGGTGACCTACGAGCCAGCATAGCGATTTGAGCTTCTTAGCCATTCGATGATGCTCATGAACGTACCAGATCCATCCGCCATCCCGCAAAGCGTTTTTGCCCCTCGTTCGTTGCCTTCACGGGTGATTTCGCACTAGATGGCCAGCCCAATTTAGGGATGCTGCTCCGCAGACTAATCCAGATGTCTTTTGGTGAACTGGGCTAACATGGGGAACTAGGTGACCCAGCCCACCAAGCCTTTCAATGATTCACCCGGCCCGACACCCGTTGATAGCCATTTTTTATTCGGTCAAGTCTGCTTATACCCCTACGTCCCTCAAAAAAGGTTACATCACCTCGTTAGTCCAGTCTTTCACGCTAAAATGAACTATTTGCAATTTGTTTACTTGCTCGCGACTGTAGTGGTCAAGTCTGTTAGTGTTGTGGGAAGAATGATTGAATGCATAATGTTGCGTCATGGGATGCATCCTCCCCTCCCCCAACTTCTAGATTTTACGCCATTTTGAGCCATTTAAGATAGTCCTCTAAAATATTTGTACTAAGATTAAGACATTTATTTTGGGACGGATGGAATATATCCTAAAGAAAAAGAGAAATAGAATCTACTTCTCTGGATATTCAAAACAGTAAATTCACAAGAATAAATAGAAATAAAAAATACATATACTTTTTTTTGCAACAAACATGTCCATGTGTCCTAACTCTGTGTGAATGTTCACTTAGAAATAATAGCTGTGTTGCTTTGTGGGGGGTGGGGGCAGTGCTCCATGCAAATTTGCATGCATATATAACACACGAAAATATATGTTGCTAAAAAATATTTGCGTGATATATTTTATTTTAATGGTAAACCACCTTTGTACTTACTATTGTGGTTTGTTCATGCTCAACTTATTGTTTCAAAAAGAACTTTGAGGAAAAGGATTTAAACATTATTTTTTCATACCTCCTCCATTTCCTCGGTCTTTCTACGTAAATCCAAAAAATCAATTTATTCATTTTAGGCCAATTCACTCACTCTTATTTCATAGACACTGAATATATGGGTAGATCATATTCGATTAAATTCTAGGTTTGTTCAAAGTTGTCAAATATTTGCACCATGCTTTCGTCAAGGTAGACGGGCGCGGCAACGCGCGCTTTTATGTTCTAGTGCATGTTGATGACTTAGGTGCACAACACACGAAGTAATGCATGTCTTAAATTCATGAAGATATACACTCCTAGTGTGAATGCATTAATGTGGAATTTGACTTCAGGGCGCCACGATAATTGTGCGTCGTGTCTGGGTCTAATATTTCCTATACGGTGGGTAATGCCACCACCAACCTTTCTTTAAGATTTTCGTTTGGAGTCATATTTGAATTATCTTCATATTTGGTTTGTTTTCAACATTGGATTTATCTTCATAATTTATCGTCGATTTTTAATTTGGATCTCATTGCCTATATATATATATATATATACATATATATATATATATATATATGTATATATATATATATATATGTATATATATATATATATATGTATATATATATGTGTGTGTGTGTGTGTGTGTGTGTTCTGTCCTCAACAGCATTCACTTATAGCTATGTCTTCAAGTGACTTTTTATGCGCTAAGTGAATGTGATCGGACCCTTACCTCATCTGTGCTTATCTCTCCTACTTTCTCTAAATATTCATATGCATTCTATTGACATGTGACGATTGTCTTCACCGTGTCCTTGTCAGTCAGAGATTTTTAGACCATCATTTAAAACGTTTTTATTATTCTTATCCGCTTTGCCAAACTCCACACAATCCAGAACGTCCATCTGATAAACCAGATATGTGGTGGGGTCGTGGCACAGTTGTTTAAACTGCGCATACATGCCACTTGTCGCCCAGATATGTATCACCAGGGGCAACGCAGTAACTTCACAGCGTCGCCCTCCTCCTTATAAATACAACACCCCCGCGGTCATTAATCCATCTACACCCATCGCTGTCTTGCTCGCAACCCTAGCACCGTCGCTAGCACTTCATCATCGTCGGAGAGAAGCGCTTTGCTGCCGCGACTTCCTCGACGTCGTACTCATGCTGGATGCGGTCATCTTCACCCCACCGCCGCCGTAGCTATCTGTCGCTGCCAAGTTAGGGTGCGGGAGATCGAACTGCTCGGCCTCCTCTCCAACTCATCTTGCAGTTCCTTCCTTGTTCTTGAGCGGTAAATTAAAATCTCACTTTTTACCGTCTATTTGATCCGTTAAACTTTCTAGATCTTGAGAAACTTGTTTTGTCACTTCCATATCTGGATCTTCTGTCTTTTGCATCTCATGATTTGCAAATACCTTCACTTATGCTTCACAACTAGTTCGATTCCTCACTTGTACCTATTCATGGATTTGTACAAATCTGGAACCAACTTATCCCAATAAGTGAATGTCTTCACACCATGAGGTCAATGTCTTCAAACTGATTTTATCTTCAAAATCCTCTGAGAATGCATATGACCTCTCCTGCTTCCCTCGCATATCTAATGCTTTCACAGGTACATGTCAGTGGGCGAGTCTCTTGGTTCTCATAGTATGAATTCACTTGCACTCTTCTTACAGCGTCATATTGACTCTCCTGAAGCTAGTTACTATTTGTCTAGCAAAGCGAAGTCAATCACATCTGTGAAGCCATTCATAACTATGAAGCAAATGGCAGGAGGAAAGTCTTCAAAGAAAGGGGGTAGGCAACGCAGAGAGAACACTGCACTGGATCTGCCTCCAGAACTCTATGACATGTACAAGTTTGATCTAGAGGAAATATATGGGGAGTGCAAGTCGCGTGTTCAATGGATTCGCAGGTACTGGCCTGAAAAATGGTTTCAATACAAGTTTGTGACCCCAGAATATGCTGCCAAGAATGTTGTTAGGCCACCATGGGCCGATATCGTCTATAAGAAGCTTCATCCGAAGACAAAGGCTGAAGCCATCCAGTTGAACTTCTTCCCATGCATGGTGAGAGGACCGATGCCTCAAGATGCTTATCCCACAAGCATAATGTGGTGCCGAGATGATGATCTCTTTGAAGCCAACTATCAACTTACTAGGGGCTCTGCTGCCCTAAACAAACAGAACTATATATGGGATTGACTTCAACCCAGGTCCTGCAGAACCCAGGCTAGATGGCTCTCGTGAAGCTGAACCCAATATCATTGGCCCCTTCCATGACTTTGATGCATATCTGGCGCACTGTGCAGAACGAAGAGGAAGTGTTGAAGCTGCTCGAGAAGGGGCACAACAATTTGATGCTCCAGAGTCCCCGAAGCCGATCAAGAAAGGAAAGGCTTCAAAAGCTGCTTCTGCACCAAAAGCTTCAAGAGTGAAGCCTCTGAAGAATGCACCTCCTGAATCCATTGTGCACTCAGAAGACCTGTCTCGCACCTCTCCAAAGACAAAGTATACAGTTGGTCATGCCCCTCCTCCAACCAGAATATTGTGTGATGATGGTGACATCATTGATCTGTCAAGTGATGAAGATCTTAATGATGATGCACTTGAGATGTTGATCAAGAACAAGCAGGAAGAGGCTGGCATCTTCAAGAACCTGCCTCTGTTCGATGCTGACATTTTAAACAACTTCATTGATGAGTGGTTTGACAATCTCGACTCTCTCGTGAAAATCTACAGCTGCATATTGGCATTAGCGCTACCTTCCATGTTACATATCTCTGGCTACAACAGGGATCTAAAGACATGGGTCCATGAGTGGATGACAGGTGATATCCATCATGAAGCCAAAGCTCAAGATATCCTCGAGCTCACATCCCTGCCCACTCCTGGTGATCTTTATGAACTAGGTTGTTCGCTCTATGAGCAGGAGTTAGAAAGCATCTTCCAGAAGCCAGAACTCAATATGAGCCAGATGCTATCTATGATGAAGCCATTGCATGCTGATGCTGAGTACCCTACTCACTTTTTTGTTAATGACCTTGAGTACCTGCCCCACACCATCTATCACTTTTTGAGGCGTACTATATGGCTAATCAAAGGGCACTCATCCTCTACAAAGCTTGAAGGTACCATGAAGACATTGGTCTTCTATATTCTCAATGGCATCCGCTTCAACACACACGATTTCTTCATCAGGTAGTTGGCAGCTTTAGGCATTAATCTCTTTGGCCAAAAAAATTATGCTCCATGGATAATGCGGCTGATTAATCTTCGCTCCACCATCAACTATCAAGCTTCATCTCACAATCATGTTGTCTTCTTGCCTGAAGTGGATATGTCACATCATGCCATCTATCCCTAGCCTGCCAAGGAACCTCTCCGTGAAGACAATGTTGCTCGTTAAAGCTTCTCTGCTCCTCTTGAAGCCACTCATATTCCTAATCCTATTGCTGCTGGTCCACTTGTCGGTCAGCTTCGTCTGCCGTATCTTGCTAACACTGATGCGACCACCAGCACAGTACCTCAGAGGGCTTCGAAGAGTGCTCGAGTACTCAATGATAGAGAACTTCTAGTTTATCTTCATCAGAAGCATGACCGGCATCATGATTGGATGAAATGCTAGATGCAAAGTCTTCTTATTGGTGTCAATTGCATCCACAACCTCTCAACCAAGAACTCCTTTGTTGCTCATGAAGCTTGCCGGCGTGCTTGGAAGAGCCTCACAATGCTCTGTTCTGAAGATGATCTTCTTGCTGATGGCTTCTCAGAGCGCTTCAAGTTTGACTCCAAGACTCCGGAATCGGCCAAGTGGCGTCCCACACCATCGATTGAAGATTCTGACTATTCATCATTCGCTCCAACTATTGTTGCGTGCATTATTGATGAAGAGGACGACGCCAATTCACCAGCAATGGCTTCACTACACCAAGATGTTGCATCAAGCCCAACTGCACCACCCAACTCCAATGTCGACTCGGCTGCGCCAACATCTTCACCACCGCCTTCTGGGAATGCTTAGATACCCTATGGCTTCAAACCTATTTAGTGATTCGATGACAAAAGGGGGAGAAGCATATGGGTTGATAGTCTTCAAGCGGGATTATTAGGTCAGATGCTATTATCTTCATTAAGTTTGCAACTCTCATTCATGAACAACTGGTTTTTGAGTTGTAACACTTAATTCCAGATGGGACATCTGCTACATTTGCTGCTGCTTTTGGCTATGCGCGCTTGAATTTCTATCTTATGCGCTTGAGGTCATTCTGCAGACGCCCATTTTTCATTGTGCATACCATTATCTTCAAAACATTTATGTATGCACCTTGAGTTGACTTCATGAACAGAAGGAGATCTCCACAAAGCAAAACCTGCCATGTGCATTTGCATTCAAAAGCAAATTACTTATATGCACATCTTCAAGGGGAGCCCTTTCAACTTCATGAAGCCAATGACCACATTCTTTAACTTTCACATATTCTTTATCCCTGTTGAAAACTTCAACCAGTTTGTCATCAATCACCAAAAAGGGGGAGATTGTAAGTGCATCTAGTGCCACCCCTAGTTGGTTTTGGAGTTTTGACGACAAACTTGGTTGAGGGACTAATGTGTTTGTGAGATTCACAGGAGAACACAGGTAAAAGTCCCTTTTGATTCGGTTTACCCGTTGAAGATGACCCCTAAAAATGTATGAAGACAATGAAGACATTGGTGGCTCGCAAAGACATTTACGTCGAAGATAATGACATGTGAAGACATTCACTTGAAGACAATGGAGTGCAGAGACATAGTTTCTTTCGTAGTTTCATTTTCTTCTTTCTTGAGTCATAGGAATCACCGAACGGTTAAGTGGGGTTCATGTGAACAAAGTCAGAAAGCTGACGTGATGCTCAACCCAAATCCTATGTCTTCGAGCGAAGACAAATTGAGAGCAAATCTTATCCAGAGTTGGATAAGTCAGCTTTGCTTGTAGCCCAAGCCAAGCTTTCGTGTGTGTTTGAAATCCGACCGTTGGACACGTGTCGGTTCCCCAATGACCCAGGGTCATTTAGGAAAAATCATGTCGGGTTGCCTCATGGCTATAAATAGCCCACCCCTCCACCATAAATTGGTGTCTGCTCATAGTTAGTGCATGACTTTTGTTGTTTGAGAGAAACCCACCTCCAAAGCCTTTGAGAGAGAATCCTTGCGAGGACAAAGCCCGAAACACCCAGAGCCCAAAGAGTGTTTGGCATCACTGAAGTCTTTCTGTCAACGTGATCTGAAGACTTATTACACTTGAATATTGTGATCTTCCAGTCGGTTAGGCGTCGCGTTCTGAGCATCCACGAGTCATTGTGGATTGCCGGTGAACGAAGTCTGTGAAGGTTTGGAAGTCTACCTTGAAGACTTACCTGAGTGATTGGGCGAGGACTAAGTGACCTTAATTAGCTCAAGGGGAATAAGGTGAAGACATGGTCTTCTGAGTTCAATCTTAGCATCCCTAACAAGACATATAGTTGTCATAGCAACTGAAACTGGTCTACCAAATCCGTTGTCTTTGCCATGCAATTGGTTCTATCTTCACCCCTTTACTTACAATTTAGCCTTGTGAAGTCATTGCTTGCCAGCTCTGATTGAATTCATTGAGTGAAGACATTCACACGTGATTGCATATTTGGCTTCATACTACCTTCCTATCCTGATATGCTCTGCCTAGTCGCTACTTGTCTTCGTACTTTATATCTACTGTACCTTGACTACTGCATGGCTAGTGTAGTTTATCTTCTGTTGTGTTCTGTTTAGTTGATGTTTTAACTGTCTGTCTTCGAAGTCATTGTTTGTCTCGAAGACTTTCATAAAATCGCCTATTCACCCCCTCTAGTCAATAACTAGCACTTTCAAGGAGCTAATAGCAGCATTACACTATCTATGATCCAACCAGTCAATAGTGCAAATTTTGTTGCTTCTGCTAATGGGCCTTTGCAGCCAGAGATATAAGGACTACCTGATTTGAATTTGGAAGTTGGACCCATTGGGCCGGTGTACCCAATTCAGGCCTAGCAACAACCAATTGTAGCTGAGGCTCATGCCATTTCTTGTCATAGTGGAAAATCCTATCATTTAGACCCAACTAGTGACTGGTCCAAGTTTGAATGCTATAATTTCTCACATAGAACCCACTCAATGGGACAAGCAAGTGGATCCTATCCAATTTGAGCTGATGGCCCACACTACAGTTGCTCAGAAGACAAGAACCTTCAGTTGTGAGACTGCTACTGTCACTAAAGTGTACTTATGGAGACTGAAGGTTTTATAAACTAAGGCTATGAGAGGGAAGATACTGAGAAACAGAAGACAGTTGTAGAGACAGACACTGAAAAGATTGAGGTACCACCTAGACTGATTAACATTATTGTCCCTATGGGTCCCATAAGACCAGACACTATTGTACCAGGCCTTGTGCATATGTCCAATGTGGAACAGATTAACACTATACTTGAAGTTGAGAATAGCTCCTCAAACATGTTAGCTCCATCAAGATTTCCTGTCCCTGCGTTTATCAACCAGGCTCATACAATCATTGCAGTCACTAAGCAAACATAGAGGAAACAGTGGAACCTATTCTTAGAGACATTACAGAATGCAACATGACATCCGAGGAGGCTGTCATTGGAGCAGAAGGAGCTAAGGTCTGGAAAAAACACTTTGCACCAACTATGGATAGCAAAGAAATTATACAAGTACCAGTTGATTGGGCAACTTTCTTATCAGTCACACTTCTATATCCAAATAAATTTGAATGAAAAAAATCATTACATCAAGTTTGTGGAAAATTATTAATCAAGGAACATCGTGTTCTGTTACACTGCCCTTTGTTATACATGATAAATGCCTAGTGGATAACTCACTTGTATGTGCTCATTCCCCAATATCCATGGCACACAGGAGCAGGAGAACTCTTCTCCGACAAAAGATACATCTACTGAGGTGATCTATGCATCGTCCACTTCTGCTTTGCACAAGAACTAGAAAAGGAAAGATAAAGTGCCTATGGTTGACACTGAGGTAAGAAGAAGCTGCAGACTTCAGAAAAATGGAAAATGTTTTAAGACAGCTATGTGTAGGGATAAAGATTGTCCTATGCCATGCTACACCACCTACTATTCGCGCCAAAATCATTAAAAGCCTGAATACCTCTTTTTGCAAGGTTGCTGAGAAAGACACTACCGAAGAAAAGCTTGGCAAGAAGGGCAAGAAGAACAAGGTAAGCAACACAGCTTTTGAGGGCAGCAAGACTACTAAGGAACAGAGCAAGAAATGGATTTAGAGCACCTACTCAAGAGGCACTCCAGTTCCCAACTTTTGTGTCTAAAATGCAGTATGTTAGAACTTTGGTACTTGAACAGATGATGTGGTTTGTAAGCAATGTTACACTCCATGTACTGTGAACAACCTGTTCCTAATCATACCCCTTTTGTTGTTGAGATTGTTTGTCTGAATGCATGCTCTGTGAATTATTCTATGCGCTTGTTGCTAATGGACAGTAATGTGTTTCTCAGTTGTCCCAATACTTACACTCCAACGTGAACATAGAATGGAGTATCCTTAATTGGAATATTAGAGGCATTAATGACCCCCAAAAATGGACTGCCATTGCTAATAAGATTGAAGAGTCACAGTGCTCTGTCATATGCCTACAAGAAACTAAAAAGGAAGATTTTGACAGCCCTTATCTAAAAAACTTTTGCCCTAGAAGAATTAATTTGTTTTAGTTTCTCCCCTCTATGGGAGCCTCAGGAAGTCTATTAGTTGCATGGAATGAACATGTATTTTCTGGTCAGGTCTACCATGTTAATGAGTTCTCATTGTAAAAGTGTTAGTTATCGACTAGAGAGGGGGTGTGAATAGGCTATTTTTATGAAAGTCTTCAAAACAGGCAATGTCTTCAAAGACTAGACACTAAAACAGTAACTAAACATGATACATCGGAAGATAGACTACACTAAGCATGCTAGAATGTCATAAAACAATTGAAGTAGTATGTGAAGACAAACATTAACTAGGTAGAACAAGGTATTTTAGGAACATAGTGTGAAGACAAAGATGTAATCAGATGGAATGTCTTCACACAATGTCTTTGAACAGAACGAGCAATCAAAGGGTTCATGAAGCTAAATAGAGATTAGGGGTTTGAGGTGATAGAACCAGTAGCTCGATGAAGACAGTTGATTTGTTAGACCAATTCCCGTTGTTGTGGCAACTTTACGTCTGGTTAGGGAGGCTGAGATTGAAATCAGAATACCACATCTTGACCTTATTCCCCTTGAGCTAAGACCCGCAGATCTTGCCCAATCACTCAGGTAAGACTTCAAGGTAGACTTCCAAACCTTCACAGACTTCATTCACTGTCAATCCACAATGACCCTTGGATGCTCAGAACGCGACGCCTAATCGACTCGAAGATCACAGTCTTCAAGTGTAACAAGTCTTCAGTTCACTCGGAACAGAAAGGCTTCAGTGATGCTCAAAACACCTTGGGCTCTGGGAGTTTTGGGTTTTTCCTCGCAATGATTCTCTCTCAAAGGCTTCGGAGGTGGGTTGCTCTCAAACGACAAAAGCCGTGCAGTAACTTGGAGCAGCCACCAACTTATGGTGGATGGGGTGGGATATTTATAGCCAGGAGGCAACCCGACATGATATCTACGAAATGACCTTGGGTCAATGGACAACCGACATGTGTCCAATGGTCGGATTTCCAACACACACGACAACTTGACTTGGGCTCCAAGTAAAGCTGACTCAACCAACTCTAGAAGAGATTTTCTCTCATTGTCTTCACTCGAAGACATAGGATTTTAGGTTGAGCATCACGTTAGTTTTCTGAGTTTGTTTACCTCGACCCCACTTGACAGTTCGGTGGTTCCTATGACTCAGGAAAGAAGAATGAAACTACGAAAGAAACTATGTCTTCGCGCTCCATTTACTTCAAGCGAATGTCTTCATGTGTCATTATCTTCAACACGAATTTCTTCGTGAACCATCATTGTCTTCAATGTCTTCATACATTTTTGGGGGTCATCTTCAATGGGTAAACCGAATCAATGGGGACTTCTACCTATGTTCTCCTGTGAATCTCACAAACACATTAGTTCCTCAACCAAGTTTGTCGTCAAAACTCCAATACCAACTAGGGGTGGCACTAGATGCACTTACAATCTCCCCCTTTTTGGTGATTGATGACAAACTGGTTGAAGTTTTTAACGGGTATAAAATAGGTGAAAGTTAAATAACGTGGTCATTGGCTTCATGAATTTGGAGGGGCTCCCCCTAAAGATGTGCATACACGTGGTTTGCCTTTGAATGCAAATGCACATGGCAGGTTTCACTTTGTGGAGATCTCCCTCTTTCCATGAATTCAAATCAAAGTGCATACAAGAATAATTTTGAAGATAATGAAATGCACAATGAAATATGGGCGTCTGCGAGATGACTTCATGCGCATAAGATCAAAGTTAAGTAGTGTGCAACAAGAAACTTCAGCGAATATAGCAGATGTCCATCGGGACTTAAGTTTACAACCCAGATACCAAATGTTCAAAATGAGAGCTGCAAACTTACAAAATATAGCAATCCCGACACAAATTCCCACTTGAAGACTATCAACCCATATGCTTCTCCCCCTTCTGTCATCTAATGACCAAAAAGGTGTGTAGACATAGGGTGTCTAAGTGTTCTTAGAAGGCAGTTTTGAAGATTTTGGTTGCTACTTCTTGAACTTGTGTTGATTTTCCCTTGAAGAGGAAAGGGTGATGCAGCAAAGTAGATATAAGTATTTCACTTAGTTGAGAACCAAGGTATCAATCCAGTAGGAGGCACAAGCAAGTCTCCAATCTATGCACCTGCACAAACTAACAAACACTTGCACACAACGCGAAAAAGGGGTTGTCAATCCCTTCACGGTCACTTGCAAGGGTGAGATCTAATAGAGAGATATAAAACAAATAAAAGTAAATAAAACTCAGTGAGATATTTTTGTGTTTTTGATTTTATAGATCTGAAAATATATAATGGAAAAAAGACCCGGGGGCCATAGGTTTCACTAGAGGCTTCTCTCTCGAAGAAAGCATACGGTGGGTAAACAAATTACTATTGAGAAATTGATAGAAAAGCGCAAAGTTATGACGACATCTAAGGCAATGATCATGAATATAGGCATCACATCCGTGACAAGTAGACCGACTCTTGTCTGCATCTACTACTATTACTCCACTCATCGACCACTATCTAGCATGCATCTAGAGTATTAAGTTCATAGAAATAGAGTAACGCCTTAAGTAAGATGACATGATGTAGAGGGATAAACTCAAGCAATATGATATAAACCCCGTCCTTTTATCCTTAATGGCAACAATACAATACGTGCCTCGCTACCCCTTGTGTCACCGGGTGAGGACACCGCAAGATTGAACCCATCACAAAGCACCTCTCCCATTGCAAGAAAAACCAATCTAGTTGGCCAAACCAAATCGATAGATCGAAGAGAAATACAAAGCTATCAAATCATGCATATAAGAATTCAGAGAAGACTCAAATAATATTCATAGATAATCTGATCATAAATCCACAATTCATCCGATCTCAACAAACACACCGCAAAGAAGATTACATCGAATAGATCTCCAAGAACATCGAGGAGAATATTGTATTGAAGATCAAAGAGAGAGAAGAAGCCATCTAGCTACTAGCTATGGACCCGTAGGTCTGTGGTAAACTACTCACGCATCATCAGAAGGGCAGCAAGGTTGATGTAGAAGCCCTCCATGATCGAATCCCCCTCCGGCGGAGTGGGATCTCACGGGAACAGAGGCCTGCGGCGGCGGAAAAGTTTTTTTGGCTGCTCCTCTAGGGTTTCTGGAATATTTGAGGATTTATAAACTCAAAGGCGGTTCGGGGGAGTCCCAAGGGGCCCACAAGCCTCCCCTACGGCTTGTCGTCTCCTCACGGCTCTTCTGACCCTCTCTCTAAGTCTCGTAGGTGTCTTCTGGTCCAAGAAAAATCATCGTAAAGTTTTATTCCGTTTGGACTCCGTTTGATATCCCTTTTCTGCGAAAGCCAAAAACAAGGAAAAAATAGAAACTAGCACTAGGCACTGGGTTAATAAGTTAGTCCCAAAAATAATATAAAATAGCATATTAATGCATATAAAACATCCAAAGTTGATAATATAATAGCATGGAACAATAAAAAATTATAGACACGTTGGAGACGTATCAAGCATCCCCAAGCTTAATTCTTGCTCGTCCTCGAGTAGGTAAATCATAAAAACAGAATTTTTGATGTGGAATGCTACCTAGCATAATTATCAATGTATGTCGTCTTTATTTGGCATGCATATTCAGATCCATATGATTCAAAACAAAAGTTTAATATTGACATAAAAACAATAATACTTCAAGCATACTAGAAAGCAAAATCATGAAACTTCAAAAATAACATGGCTAAAGAAAGTAATCCCTACAAAATCATATAGTCTTGTTATGCTCCCTCTTCTTAACGCAAAGTATAAATCATGTACTACCCCGGTGTTAGCCAAGAAATTGTTTCCTACTTTTTATGTTCTCAAACTTTTTCGACTCTTTACGCAATACATGAGCGTGAGCCATGGATATAGCACTATAGGTGGAATAGAAGGTGGTAGTAGACAAAAGAAGGGAGAAAGTCTCACATCAACTAGGCAAATTGATGGACTATGGAGATGTCCATCAATTGATATCAATGTGAGTGAGTAGGGATTGCCATGTAACGGATGCACTAGAGCTATAAGTGTATGAAAGCTCAAAAAGAAAACTAAGTGGGTGTGCATCCAACTCGCTTGCTCACAAAGACCTAGGGCAATTTGAGGAAGCCCATCATTGGAATATACGAGCCAAGTTCTATAATGAAAAATTCCCACTAGTAATATATGAAAGTGTCAAAATAGGAGACTCTCTATCATGAAGAACATGGTGCTACTTTGAAGCACAAGTGTGGAAAAGGATAGTAACATTGTCCCTTCTCTCTTTTCTCTCATTTTTTTATTTTGGGCTCTTTGGCCTCTTTTTTTGGGCTCTTTGGCCTCTTTTTTTTAATTTTGGGCTCTTTGGCCTCTTTTATTTTATAACCTCACACTGGATAATGCTCTAATAATGATGATCATCACACTTTTATTTACTTACAACTCAAGGTGAAAACTCATAATGACGGAACGGTGGAGTTACATGGCAATATATCTCGGAATGGCTATAAAAATGCCATAATAGGTAGGTATGGTGGCTGTTTTGAGGAAAGGTATAAGGTGGGTTTAATGCACCAGCAAAATTTGCGCGGTACTAGAGTGGCTAGCAAGGGTGGATGGGTGAGAGTGCGTATAATCCATGGACTCAACATTAGTCATAAAGAACTCACATACTTATTGCAAAAAGTTTATTAGCCTTTGAAGCAAAGTACTACTACGCATGCTCCTAGGGAAGAGGTTGGTAGGTGTTAACCATCGCGCGCTCCCGATTTTCACACAAAGGAAGACAATCAAGGATAAATTGCGCTCCAACTTCATCACATAACTAGAAGACCATACGTGCATGCTACGGGAATCACAAACTCTATTTCTTTTATTCCACAATTCACTACTAGCATGACTCTAATATTACCATCTTCATATCTCAAAACAATTGCAAGGAATCAAACTTCTCATATATTCAATGCTCGTTATGAATGTTTTTATTATATCCCCCTTGGATGCCTATCATATTAGGACTAAATTCATAACCCAAGCAAATTACCATGCTGTTTAGAGACTCTAAAAATAATATAAGTGAAGCATGAGAGCTTACCAATTTCTTCAAAATAACATCACCACCGTGCTCAAAAATAGATATAAGTGAAGCAGTAGAGCAACTACCTAGCTCAAAAGATATAAGTGAAGCACATAGAGTATTCTAATAAATTCATGATTAATGTGTGTCCCTCTCAAAAGGTGTGTACAGCAAGGATGATTGTGGCAAACTAAAAAGCAAAGACTCAAATCATACAAGACGCTCCAAGCAAAACACATATCATGTGGTGAATAAAAATATAGCCTCAAGTAAATTTACCGATGGATTGGAGACAAAAGAGGGGATGCCATCTAGGGCATCCCCAAGCTTAGATTGTTGGTTGTCCTTGAATATTACCTTGGGGTGGGCATCCCCAAGCTTAGTCTCTTGCCACTCCTTATTCCGTAGTTCATCAAATCTTTATCCAAAACTTGAAAACTTCACAACACAAAACTCAACAGAAAACTCGTGAGATCCGTTAGTGAAACAAATCCAAACCTTACTTTTAGGTACTGTTGTGAACTCATTCTTATTTTATATTTGTGTTATATCTACCGTATTCCAACTTTTCCATGGTTCATACTCCCCGATACTACCCATAGATTCATCAAAATAAGCAAGCAACACAAGAAAACAGAATCTGTCTAAAATAGGACAGTCTGTAAAGATGCGAATTAAAGTAAAACCTCTGTATCTCTAAAAATTCTGAAAAATTAGGGCATCGTGGGAAATTTGTAAACAAGAATTTTTTAAACAATTCAGCATTTTATCATACTCTAGCAATCAGAATAAAATCTGTCTCTAGAAGCAAAAGTTTCAGTTTTTCACAAAACCAATCTACTATCTTCCAAATCTCCCCAAAGGACTTGCTTGGCACAAACACTAAATTAAAACATGAAAACACCTCTAACCAGAGGCTAGAAGATATATTTATTCAAAAACAGGAACAAAAAAGTACAAACCAAAATAAAATTGGGTTGCCTCCCAACAAGCGTTGTTGTTTAACGCCCCTAGCTAGGCATTAAGCAACGATCTAGGTATTGTCATCTTTGACACTCAATCCATAAGTAGCCCTCATAATAGATTCATATGGCAACTTAATTTTCTTTCTTGGAAAGTGTTCCATGCCTTTTCTTAATGGAAATTGAAATCTAATGTTTCCTTCTTTCATATCAATAATTGCACCAATAGTTCTAAGGAAAGGTCTACCAAGAATAATAGGGCATGTTGGATTGCAATCTATATCAAGCACAATAAAATCTACGGACACATAATTCCTATTTGCAATAATAAGAACATCATTAATCCTTCCCATAGGTTTTTTAATAGTAGAATCTGTTAGATGCAAATTCAAAGAACAATCATCAAGTTTATGGAAACCTAGCACATCACATAGAGTTTTTGGAATTGCTGAAATGCTAGCACCCAAATCACACAAAGCATTGCACATATAATATTTAATCTTGATTTTAATAGTAGGTTCCCAATCATCATAAAGCTTTCAAGTGATTGAAACTTCCAACTCAAGTTTTTCTTCAAAATATTTCATCATAGCATCAACAATATGTTTTGTAAAAGCCTTATTTTGATTATAAGCATGAGGAGAATTAAGCATGGATTGCAACAACGAAAAACAATCTATCAAAGAACAACTATCATAATTAAAATCCTTGATATCCAAAATAGTGGGTTCACCGCTAGCTAAAGTTTTGACCTCTCCAATCCCACTATTTTCACTTTTTTCATTAAGATCTTTATTCTCCAAATTATCGGGACGCCTTTTTTCTAAAGTTGACTCATCTCCAGTCCCTTGTTTTTCAAGATCAATTTTAGCAAACCAAGATTAAATAGGATTCAAGCCAAACATCTTAAGATCTTCATCATTATTATCGCAAAAACTAGAAGAATGCGTCTTTTCTAGCAATTCTCTTTTAGCACGCAGCCTAGCCGCTCTCTCTTTACTCTCATTAATATAAATTTGCATAACTTTCAAAGACTCATTAATATCATGCTTTGGTGGCATAGATCTAATCTTTAAAGAATCAATCTCATGAGAAATTCTATCAACGTTCCTAGCCAAATCATCAATCTTAAGCAATTTTTCCTCCACCATAGCATTGAAAATCTTTTGGGAATTTATAAATTCTTTAATAGTACTCTCAAGGTCAGAGGGCATCTTATTATAATTTCCATAAGAATTGTTGTAGGAATTACCATAATTATTAGAGGAATTACTAGGAAACGACCTAGGGTTGAAATTACCTCTATACGCGTTATTACCAAAATTGTTCCTACCAACAAAATTCACATCCATAGATTCATTATTATTCTCAAGCAAAGTAGACAAAGGCATATCATTAGGATATATAGGAGTACCCTTGCTAGCAATTAATTTCATAAGATCATCCATCTCTCCACTCAAAACATTTATTTCTTCAATCACAAGCACTTTTTTACTAGTAGATGATCTTTCGGTATGCCATTGAGAGTAATTTGCCATGATATTATCTAGGAGTTTAGTAGCTTATCCTAATGTGATTTCCATAAAAGTACCTCCTGCGGCGGAATCTAAAATATTTCTAGATGCAAAATTCAATCCAGCATAAAAAATTTGTATGATCATCCATAAACTTAAACCATGAGTACGTCAATTTCTTATCATCAATTTCATACTTTCCCATGATTGTGCAAAATTGCTCATGATATAGTTGCTTAAAATTCATTATATCATTCCTAAGGGAGATGATCTTAGCAGGAGGAAAAATACTTGGAAATAAAGGCATCTTTACACTTATTCCATGAATTAATACTATTTTTAGGCAAAGATGAAAACCAAGTTTTAGCACGATCTCGTAGTGAGAACGGAAATAGCTTCAATTTAATAACATCATTATCCACATCTTTTTTCTTTTGCATATCACACAATTCAACGAAAAAATTTAGATGGGATGCAGCATCTTCATTAGGACTACCAGAAAATTGTTCTTTCATAACAAGATTCAACAAAACGGCATTGTTTTCATAAGATTCCGCACTAGTGGCGGGAGCAATCAGAGTACTAATAAAATCACTATTATTAGTGTTGGAAAAGTCACAAAACTTAGTATTCTCTTGAGTCATTGTGACAAAGCAAGCGATCTAGCACACAAACAAACAAAAAGACGAACAGAAAAAGGGCGAATAAAAAGGCAATTTTTTTTTGTATTTTTCTGAAAACGTTTTAGAAGTGGGGAGATGAAAACGAGAGGCAAATGGCAAATAATGTAAGTGCAAGAGATGAGAGTTTATGACAAGTACTTGGTAGGCTTGATGTAGAACCTCCCAGGCAATGGTGCCAGAAATTCTTCCCACTACTTCTTGAGCTTGCGTTGATTTTTTCCTTGAAGAGGAAAGGGTGATGCAGCAAAGTAGAGATAAGTATTTCCCTCAGTTGAGAACCAAGGTATCAATCCAGTAGGAGGCACAAGCAAGTCTCCAATCTATGCACCTGCATAAACTAACAAACACTTGCACACAACGCGAAAAAGTGGTTGTCAATCCCTTCATGGTCACTTGCAAGGGTGAGATCTAATAGAGAGATATAAAACAAATAAAAGTAAATAAAACTCAGCAAGATATTTTTGTGTTTTGATTTTATAGATCTGAAAATATATAATGGAAAATAGACCCGGGGGCCATAGGTTTCACTAGAGGCTTCTCTCTCGAAGATAGCATACGGTGGGTAAACAAATTACTTTTGAGCAATTGATAGAAAAGCGCAAAGTTATGATGACATCTAAGGCAATGATCATGAATATAGGCGTCACGTTGGTGACAAGTAGACCGACTCCTTCCTGCATCTACTACTATTACTCCACTCATCGACCGCTATCCAGCATGCATCTAGAGTATTAAGTTCATAGAAACAGAGTAACGCCTTAAGTAAGATGACATGATGTAGAGGGATAAACTCAAGCAATATGATATAAACCCCATCTTTTTATCCTTAATGGAAACAATACAATATGTGCCTCGCTACCCCTTCTGTCACTGGGTGAGGACACCGCAAGATTGAACCCATCACAAAGCACCTCTCCCATTGCAAGAAAAACCAATCTAGTTGGCCAAACCAAATCGATAGATCGAAGAGAAATACAAAGATAGCAAATCATGCATATAAGAATTCAGAGAAGACTCAAATAATATTCATAGATAATCTGATCATAAATCCACAATTCATCGGATCTCAACAAACACACCGCAAAACAAGATTACATCGAATAGATCTCCAAGAACATCGAGGAGAACATTGTATTGAAGATCAAAGAGAGAGAAGAAGCCATCTAGCTACTAGCTATGGACCCGTAGGTCTGTGGTAAACTACTCACGCATCATCGGAAGGGCGGCAAGGTTGATGTAGAAGCCCTCCATGATCGAATCCCCCTCCGACGGAGTACCGGAAAAGGCCCCAAGATGGGATCTCACGAGAACAGAGACCTGCGGCAGTGGAAAAGTATTTATGGCTGCTACTCTAGGGTTTCTGGAATATTTGAGGATTTATAGAACTCAGAGGCGGTTCGGGGGAGTCCCGAGGGGTCCACAAGCCCAGGGGCACCCACCTAGGGCGTGCCCCTACGGCTTGTCGTCTCCTCACGGCTCTTCTGACCCTCTCTCTAAGTCTCGTAGGTGTCTTCTGGTCCAAGAAAAATCATCGTAAAGTTTTATTCCGTTTGGACTCCGTTTGATATTCCTTTTCTGCGAAAGCCAAAAACAAGAAAAAAACAGAAACTGGCACTGGGCACTGGGTTAATAAGTTAGTCCCAAAAATAATATAAAATAGCATATTAATGCATATAAAACATCCAAAGTTGATAATATAATAGCATGGAACAATAAAAAATTATGATAAAATGGTATCTCGCTAGCCCTTTCTGAGAATGCAAAACATAAATGTAGAGCACCCCTGAAGATCAAGGACTGACTGGACATTGTAATTCATGATAAAAGAGATCTAGTCACGCTCATACTCAACATCAATTAAAAACAAAGCATATAAATGACAATAGTGATCTCCAGCTGGTGCTTTAATGAGAAGATGATGAATCAACAATAAAAGTAGATAGATAGTCCCTTCACAGAGGGAAGCAGGGATTTGCAGAGGTGCCAGAGCATGAAGCTTTTAAATCAGAGAAGAATATAATTTTGAGAGATATGCATTCATTGTCAATGCAATGACCAAGAGTTCTCACTATCTTCCATGGTAGATACATTATAGGCAGTTCCCAAACAGAATGGTAAAGTTTTTACTCCCCCTCCACCAACAATCACACTCCACGGCTAGCCGAATCCACGGGTACCGTCCATACCAACAACAGTCCTGGGGGAGTTTTGTTTAATTATATTTTGATTTGATTTTGAGCATGCAACAGCGCATCCCGATTACCAGCCATTTTCTCGTGAATGACAAGTGAATAAACACTCATCGTGAGAACAACCCACCTAGCATGGAAGATACTGACAGCCCCCAGTCGCCACATGAGCGATTCGGGCATACAAAACATATTATTATTTGAAGGTTTAGAGTTTGGCACATGCAAATTTACTTGGAACGGCAGGTAAATACCGCATATAGGTAGGTGTGGTGGACTCAAATGGAACAACTTTGAGTTTATGGAAGTGGATGCACAAGCAGTATTCCCGCTTAGTACAAGTGAAGGCTAGCAAATAGATTGAGGAGCGACCAACTAGAGAGCGACAACGGTCATAAACATGCTTTGAGGTTAATCAACATTGAATGCAAGCATGAGTAGGATATAAATCACCATGAACATAAATATCGTGGAGGCTATGTTGATTTTGATTCAACTACATGTGTGACCATGTGCCTAGTCAAGCCACTTGAATCATTCAAAGGAGGATACCATCCTATCATACCACATCATAACCATTTTAAATGCATGTTGGCTCACAAGACAAACCATTATAAACTCCTAGCTAATTAAGCATGGCATGAGTAACTATGATCTCTAATTTTCATTGCAAACACGTCTCATTCATAATAGGCTGAATCAGGAACAATGAGCTAATCATATTTACAAAAACAAAATAGGTCTAGTTCGTACCAGCTTTCCTCCATCTCAATCATTCCATCAAATTTCGTCATTATTGCCTTTCACTTTCACGACCAAACGATGTGAATAATAATAAGAGTGTTCGTGCATTGTACTAAGCTGGAATCTGTAAACATTTATTCAAAGGAGAAGACAAAGTAATATGGGTTCTTTGTTAGATCAACAATAATGCATATGAGAGCCAATCAACATTGTCATGGTGGTCTTCTCCTTACGACCCAAACAAAAGAAAAATAATTTCAGAGAAACACACTAAAATATTTTTGGAGTTTTTGTTTCTCTGAGGTAAGCAAAAACAAGAACGAGAAAAACTATTTACATAGGAAAACTCCCAACAAGTAAAAGAAGAACGAGAAATCTTTTTGGGTTTTCTTTTAATACTACAAACTACTTGACAAATAAACAAGAAAGAAAAGTCAAAAAGAAGTAGGAAATATTTTTGGGTTTTCAAACTTTTTCAAACACACAAGAAGAAAGCGAGAAAATAAACTAACATGGATTATACAATGAAAAAGTATAAACACCGACAACTGAAATGAGTGTGTGAACATAAATGTAATGTCGGTGGGAAATACGTACTCCCCCAAGCTTGGGCTTTTGGCCTAAGTTGGTCTATGGCCATGGCTGGAAGTAGCCCTCTTCTGGGTACTGAGGAGGATCCTGCGGGTCCCATCGGTTAGAGAGCTCCTGCGGTTCCCACTGATAAATAGGCTCCTGATATGAATCAGGTGATGGTGCTGGCTCAGGAACTGGGGATCGCGTCTGCTCCCAGTATGCGTAAATGTCCTCGGGCATAATAGTGTACCTACCTGAATGAATATCATACAAAGAAGGTGCATGCAAAGTAATAATCTGACGAGTACCCTGACTAAATACTAGGTTGTAGAGGAGCCGCCTGTCCTCGTCTTTGGCAATAAAATCATGTGTTACCATACTAGCATAGTCTAAATATTTAATGGGTAACAACCTTTCCTCCTCCTCATTGTGCCTAATAGGTATCTCAAAATGTTTAGCAAGGCGGGAGGCATAAACTCCACCAAAGATACTACCCTTCATACGGTTTGTCTTTAACCGTCGAGCAACAATAGCGCCCAAACTAAAAGTTCTATCAGCATATAGAGCATAGTGCAAAATAGCGAGATCGGGTGAGCTGAGAGTTCCACTCTCCCCACAACCAGTCAAACATCTCCCGACAAATAATGCATAATAACGTTAAACGGGAAAATGTAAACTGGCAACTCTAGCTTCAGACACTCCTCTCTCTTCCCCCACAGTAATTTCAGAAATAAAATCTTCCATGTCTCTAGGACGTGGCTCAGTGATACGCCCAATAAAAGGTATTTTACAAACATCGCAAAAATCATAAAGTGTCATTTCCTTAGGCTCAGCATATAAATGGAATTCTACCATGGGTGGATCCTTCCTAGGATAAAAGTGAAAGTTTTGCATGAAGGTATTAGTGAGTAGGAGGTATTGGTCACACTTATCTCGGAGGAAGGGGATGATGCCGGCATTCTCCGCCAAATAATAGAAATTGTCGGCGTTCTGGGAACCAGGGTACCCAGACTTGCCTGCCTGCGGCCCAATGCGTGGCCTCACGATGGCCCAGCTGGGCCCAGTTGCAAGACTACTCAAGGAAGGCCCTCGCGAGGGGCCCCTGCCCTCGTGATGCAAGGTGCGCCAAGACCTCCTCGGGAGCGGCTCCGCAAGCTGCCTCCCGAGGAGCAGAGATTCCAAGGCAAGAGCCCCTCCTCCTGAGGGTGGGGTGATGTGAGCCGTGACGACTATAGCCAGGCGGGCGCCAGCGGGCGCAGAGGGGCAGTTTCCCCTTTCATGCAAGAAGGATAAGGCCAGGCGCGCGTTCCCGAGGGGAGCGCTAAAGGTTTCCACTCTGGTGCAACAAGACCAAGACCGCGGGCTCGGCAGGACAGATGTCATCGCCGAGCCCACCTCCGCGTCAGGTTCAGAGACTTTGCAGGCGAAGACCACCTTTCGTCAGGATAAGATGTACCTTGTGTCTCCCTTCAAAATTGGCCATTCTGGGATCCCTTCCTGCCCAAATGATGCGGGAAGAGGACCAAGGCAACTATAAATAGGGACCAGCAATCATCGTAGAAGGGGATCGGAAGACCGAACCCGCATACACCATCCAGGCCCTCATGAGGCAGCTCGCCCCTTGTACTAGTTCATACTCAGCCTCCTCGCGAGGCCAATCCACCACAAAGCAGGAGTAGGGTTTTACACCGCAAGGCGGCCTGAACCTGGCTAAATCTTCGTGTCCCTTCTTGTTCTTGGATCTTCCCCGATGGCAAGCACCAGCTGTGAGCATGGTGGGTGCAGCACTTGAGTGAAGCGGAGTTGCTCATTCACGCCCCAGAGTTCGAACCTCTTTGGGTCCGCGGAGCCCTGAATCTAACATTTGGCGCGCCAGGTAGGGGTGTGTCGAAGCTCCGTTCTTCATCAACCACCCTCCATCCTTGATCCACCACACTCATGGCTGAGGCTCGTCGTGTCCGTGCCGAGCGCCGCGCCGCCCAGGTCGCCCAGACGGCCCCAGCAGGTCGCCGTGCCCCTCGTCGCTCTGCTTCCCCAGTCGTCAACGCCGCCACCGACCCCGTCGTCCAGGAGCAGCAGGACTCCTTGCTCCCTCCTTCCATGCCGCGCGACGGCCGCACCGCCATGCCCTCCTTCACCACTGTCGCGGCAGCATCCTCTCAGGCTCGCCGTGGGCCGGTGAACGCGCAGGCTGCGCTCCTCATGGCGCGGGAGCTGCTGCGCTACCGCCCCACCAACGAAGGCTACGACGACTGGTTGGGCCGCATCATCAAGCTCGTCAGCACCGCGGGGACGCCCCGGCGCCCTCCGCCTTGCTTTGTCCTCCGCCGTCACACGCAGGAGACATGGCGCATGGTGCGCCCCCGCCTCCACTCCGTCACAACATCGGGGGCAACCCAAGGCACGATGCGCGGGACGAGGCCCCAGTGCCTGCGCGGGACGAGGTCAGCTGTCAGGTCGTGCATCGGCCGCAGCACGACGGTCACGCACTCCTCGCGCAGCCACGCCGGCGCCAGGACCGGGTCGTGTAGGAAGATCCTGACGCTGAACGAGCCATGCCTGTGAGTGTGCCAGGCTGCCGCGCTTTCTCCAAAGAGCTACGCCGCATCATTTGGCCGGTCAAGTTCAAGCCCGACCTGCCCCCGCACTACGACGGCACTCATGACCCAACGGAGTTCCTCCAGCTCTACGCGCTGAGCATCGAGGCGGCGAACGGCAACGAGAAGGTCATGGCGAACTGGTTCCCCATGGCCCTCAAGGACGGCGTGCGTTCCAGGCTCATGAACTTCCCAGAGGGTTCCATCACCACGTGGGACGAGCTCCACGAGCGCTTCATCGCCAACTTCCAAGGGACTCATGACCGCGCCCCCACCATCAATGACCTGCATCGCGTGAAGCAGCTGCCAGGCAAGACTCTCCGGAAGTACATGCAGGGTTTCAACCAGGTCCGCCTCAAGATCCCGAAGGCATCAGATGAGGCCATCATCTCTGCGTTCACGGACGGCATTACCGACGTCAAGATGAGCGAGGAGCTCGCCATCCACGATGAGCTGTGTACGGTTCTGGAGCTGTTCAACATGGCGGACAAGTGCGCCAGGGCTGAAGAGGGGCGCCTCGCCCTTCTCAAGCTTCCCGAGGCTGATCCAGAGGACAAGAAGGCCAAGGCTAAGGAAGTGAAGCGCAAGGGTCCTGCCGTGCTGGCGGCGGAGCCCGAGCAGAAGCGTGGCCGAAACCGCGTCGAGCCGGTCAAGGATCGCCGCCCTTACCGTGTCTTCCACGACCTCCACAGCCACAACACCAATGACTGCTAAGAGATTAGGGCGAGCCACGATGAGCGCCTGGGTCGTCATCCTGAGCACGGTGATCGGGGCTATGGCCGTGGAGGAGGCCACGGCGAAGGCCGCTGGGACAACCGTAACTCGCGCCAGGGCTGGCGTGACCAGCCTCGTGAGGCCCGTCCTCAGGGTAACGCCGGCCTCCCTCCGTTGCCACCACCACCAAGAAGGAACGAAGACAACCGTCAGGACGAGGGGGCTGGGGGCTTCCAAGAGCCTCACGCAATCGTCTGCATCCTCGGCGACACCCAAGCACCAGCCTCAAACCGCATCTTTAAGCAGTTCTCCCGCGAAGTCTGCGCTGCCCTCCCGGGGCTTGAGGCTGCATGACCCCTCAGGTGGTCCCAGTGGGCCATCACCTTCGACTCCAAGGATCATCTCAAGTGTGCAACCACCGCTGGAGTGCTCCCCATGCTCTGCACGCCCACCATCAGCAACGTTGCGGTAACCAAGACCCTCATCGACGGAGGCGCGGGGCTCAATGTGCTCTCTGTCGAGACCTTCGAGAGGCTCCAGATACCCTATGAGCAGCTCAAAACGACCAAGCCTTTCTCTGGAGTGACGGATGGCTCCACAGTTTCCCTAGGACAAGTGCGCCTTCCCGTGACCTTCAGCACTCGTGACAACTACCGCACAGAGCTCATCGACTTCGACGTTGCCCACATCGGCCTCTCGTACAACACCATCCTGGGATACCCTGCCCTCGCCAAGTTCTTGGCAGCGGCTCACCATGGCTACAACATCCTCAAGATGCCAGGCTGTCACGGTATCATCACGATCGCCTGCAATGAAGAAGATGCGGTCTGTGCCCTCGAGCATGCTTACCACGCCGCAACAGCTGGTAACCCTGAAGACGATGATGGCATCCTGCCTCCAGAGGCCACTCCCGTGAAGAAGAAGCAGCTCCTCCTTGAAGGCCGCCAGGAGGCAGGGGCGTCTGCAGGCAACACCCCAGGCTGCCCGCCCTTCACTGGGTGTCCCTTCCGCGTGCATAGGAAGGCGCACCCAACGCCTCCCTCCGGAAGGGCTCGGGGGCTTCCGTCTGGAGGGCTTTGGACCTAACCTGCGCATCAAGGGTGGTGCTCGGGCACCACCTGGAGGCATGCCTCAACGCACGTCCCTACGAGCAAGGAGCGCAGCGCAAGCCGCCCGGAGCACGTGAGTTCATCACCAAGGCGATCGAGGAGCTTCAACAGGCATGGGCCATGCGTGGCGAGCGTCGCCCCGCACGGCCTGCCGGCGTAGCCACCCCTCCCGACCCGAGCGGCGAGCTGCGTGTCTGCGTCAACATCCCGGGCCTCAATAGGGCCGCCTCGCAGGACCTCTTCTGGCCGTCGCATGTCGGGCGAAGTGGTGGCCACCCGTGCAACTACGTTCGCATGCCCTTCGGCCTGCTGGACGATGGGGCCTCGCTCCAGCAGCTCATGCAGCGCACAATGGCGACTCAGGAGGCAAGGCGTCTGGCGATCGCGGCTTAGGAGGACCTGGACCTTCACGAGCCCTACGGGCCTCGCGAGTCCGAGGGCCTCAGGAGCCACCCAGCTCGTGAGGAGCGGCATCTGCGGCAGGACACTTCAGCTACCTCGACGCTTCTACAGCATCATTGCCAGGTGATGTTTGGTTTGTTCAAGTTGAGGGCGCCCCTCGGGCTGCATTATCATCAGGCCGTTAGGACGCATCCCTGCGGCTGTATCACTTTGCGCATGTACTAGAACTGGCTTTGCCTTCGGTGAATTTCCTTGAGTTTTTTTTAACCTGCCTGTCCGGTGCTTCGGCACCATGAGTGCCGACGCGCCCTAACTGGGATGAGTCAGGGCACGCGGTCCGGTTCTTTCTTCCGTGATGCGGGACGCCGCCGTGGGAACCTCGCGCCGAGAGGCCTTTCCTACGGTTCGCTGCATGAAGAAGTCTAGGCACGGTGTCTGTGCTCGGGCCCGTCCCTGCAGCATCGATAAACCCAAGCGACTGAGCTCTGTCTGGCGGGCCGGCCTCGTTCACGTCACCTCTTGGGGTCCTTGGTGCTCGGCCTTCTCATGCAATGACCTCTGGAGGTCGATTCAGCGCAGGTTACCACAGTCACACAGGTTTTTTACAAAGCGCGCCCAGCGCTAGAAGACCAGGTGCAACCCACCTTTGAGGTAGGGCCGCGTGAGTCCCGCGCTGGCTCACGGGTGCCCATATACACCTCCTCATGTGGGGATGTACATGCCCTGGAGTACTCCCCCAGAGGGACCTCCCACCCACGCACCAGTGGAAGCCCCATGCTCCGCGCTGGCAGACGACACTGCCGAGGAGTGGCTATGCCCACATGCCCAGTGGAAGCCCCATGCTCCGCGCTGGCGGACGACATGGTCGCGGAGCGACTATGCCCACGCCTAGTGGTAGCCCCATGCTCCGCGCTGGTGGATAAACAACTGAGGGCGCCTCCGGGCTGCACTAACCTCAGGATGGCCTCTCGGCCGACCGCTCAACCCTTCCCTGTGATGCGCGCGCGAGGGGGTTGGACACGGGGGCTACGCTCAGGCACGGCCTAGCGCACGCCACCTCACCAGGTCCTAGTACCTGGTCTTCACGGGCCCCTCCCAGGCAAAGGTTGACGGGAGAAGGTATGGAGGTCATGAGGGTGGCTCGTACGTTAAGGGGGACCCCTGAGCATCGTGACTCAGGGCCCTAACTGGTCACGTAGCCCCTCGCCCCTTGGTCCTGTCCTGGTTTCCGGACGCCCCAACGGCGGTGGAGGTATGCGCGGGACTGGGCCCTTCCGACGCAGAGCGCAAACGCCCTAATAACAATCAAAATTCAGAGGGCTCCGGGCCAACCTTACCGCCGCTTATGTCTCCTTCATGAGGGCTGCTCGCACGTCAAGGGGGACCCCTGAGCATCGTGACTCAGGGGCCTAACTATTCACGTAGCCCCTCGCCCCTTGGTCCTGTCCTAGTTTCCGGACGCCCCAACGGCGGTCGAGGCATGCACGGGGCTGGGCCCTGCCGACGCAAAGCACAAAGCAAGTAGGAAGGAAACTAAGCACGGAAGGAAAGCGTGGAATCCAAACAGTTATTACAGACATAAACTGTTGCACAAATTCAAGTTAAAGTCTCACGCCTCCACGAGGCAGTTTCAATGATTGCAGGATAAAGACCAGGAGGAAGTACCGTCGCCGCCCGCCTTGCTGGTCGGGGCCTTGTCCCCGGTGTCGCCGCCGCTTGCTTTGGGTGCCGCAGGCTTGGCATCAGGAGAGCAGACGAACTTTTTCACCAGCTTGTTCATGTGGGCCTTCACGGCTGCCGCTGTAGCAGCACGAGACTCACAAGGAATGGCGCCGAGCACCGCCTCGAAGTTGAAGCCGGTGTCGTTAAGATACAGGTGACTAAAGACGCGCGTCATGGCCTCGGAGCAAAGGTCGCGACACTCTGCTTCCAAGATGGCATCCACCTTGGTGGCAGCACCCTCGAGAGCCTCGGCAAGCTTCAAGGAGGGCCCCGCAAAGCCATCCTCAGGGGCCGCGAACGGCTCCTTGAAGCCTACCCTGCATATGGAGCGCAGCGCCTGGCGGGCTCTGAGCTCCATGGAGGTGAAGGCATCGTGTTCCGCAGCCGCTTTCTCCTCGGCAGCAGCAAGAGCCTTCTCCCTGGCCTTCAGCCGCGTGGTTGCCAAGAAGGCATGGGGGAGTGGAGGCACCAGCGACTCGTCGCGTGCCACACGTCTGGACTGGCCCGCAGGCAGTTAGGGCCTGTGGCGTTTGCCTCCGCTCCTCGCCTTCGCTTCGGAGCAATGACCGGCACGCCTTGGGCCCGGGGGCTACTGTCGGCGTTCTGGGAACCAGGGTACCCAGACTTGCCTGCCTATGGCCCAATGCGTGGCCTCACGGCGGCCTAGCTGGGCCCAGTTGCAAGACTCACTGGTACAGCGAGGTGCTATACAAATGGTTTTTAACCCCTTTCCGCGACGGCATTTAGAACCGTTGCCAAGTGAGTGTGGGCGATAGGGGGGTCCTTCCCACACGACCCAGAAACCATCGGGGATAGGGAGCCTTGATGCATATACAGTACTCGCTACTCATTTGTGCTTGCATTGCCATCGCAGTCGGTATTCTGTGGTGCTACGTTTATGATGCGCAGCCCATCACAAATGGTTCACTATTATAGAACATGTATGATAAGCAGATAATCACACACATTCGCTTTTCCCAAGCCGTATGCGATAACTAATTAAGAAGATTAGCTAATCGTCATATGAGTGTCGGATAGGATTATGAAACGTCGGACCGTCGTAAGATTGTCGTACACGACAACTATCGCACACGCTATTCTGTGGTGCAACGTTTATGATGCATACCACATCAGAAACAGTTCATGGTTGCGAATCGTGTACGATAAGGCAACTATCACAAATGTTTAGTTTGCCCGCACCGTTTGTGATATTATCTGACATCGCACACGCTTTGCAAACGGCAACTGTGTGCATGCTTGCACACGTTTCCTCTCTATGAACCGTATCGGATTATGGTGTATATCGCAAACGTTTGTGTTTTACCAACCGTGTATGCCGTAACGACCTGCAGAGCGTAATTTCACCGTAATTTAATTGCTGCTATTTCAAATTGTACCGGATTTGAATTTGAATGCATGCTATAGCTTTATTCATATCCATCAGGTTCAAACAACCAATGCATTATTCGATTCATAGGTACATATGTTCAAGAATTACATAAGAACCAAATAAATAATGATGAACCACAGTTGTATACTTGTACTATTAAAGACGGTAAAGAAAGAGGCGAAATACATTCTGGTTGCTGAATAAGGTGAAGCGGAATGCCCATATTGTGCCCTCCTCCATGCAGAAGGCACGCACGACTCTAGTCCATCCCCTTGTGATGGCCGACCGCCCATCCTTCACGGTCTTCATGAAAACATCTAGATAATCATCGTGTTCTGGTAGAAATACTTTAACCTTTGCATGCCCACCAATCATGTAGTTTGAGAGGTAATCTTGAGTAAACTGCTTTGGGAACCACTGCAAAGGAAAAAGATTCAGACATTGTCATCTAACACAACTCATTATGGGCAGTAAAAAGAAGGCTGCAGAGTTCTTACTTACCATCCTGCAGTTCGCTGTTGTCTTGGATAAAGTGTAAACAAATAGTTTAATTGCCATCTTTTGACCCATTTTACTAACAATCTTTATCAGCTTCCTCACTTGATGCTGGTTCATCGATATCTCATTGCCCCATACATAGAAAGGGTCGAAGGGCGGATCTTTACCAATGATATATGTACCTAAAAGCACCAAGTTAATATTAGAAGCTAAACAGCAATTGCACAATGATGTAGTACAACACTCTTTTATAATATCTTATAACATCCAATATACTCACATATTAGATGAATTAACATCTTATATTATGGGCCAGAAGGAGTTTATTGCATTCTTACAAATTATCGGCTGATTAACTGCTGTTGTATCCATGGGTTAGAGTTAGTTTGAGCTAGTTCGGGCTCAAATAGCCCTAAAGTATATCAAAACATGAGGGCTAGTTTGAACTAGTTGCATCTAACCCACCCAAAAAAACTATCCAACCCAAGAGGTGCTAATTGGAGCTAGTTCTCCTACTGCATTTATTGTCAATCTAACCCTGTCATCCAAACACCTCTTTGGATGGAGTTAGTTCCGGGTTAGTCATGAGCTAGAAACTAACTCTAACCTCTAGCTAAGTTGAGTATCCAAACAGGGCTGTGTTGTTGTTGTTGCTGCTGTTGCTCTTCTACGTATATCTAGACATCATCAGAACATTAAGGTAACACTCTTCCTTGTTGCTATGTAGCCTAGGATTGCATATTTAGACATTAAGTACAGTGCATGTTGCTATGTAGCCTCAGATATATTACATATGGCCCTAGTTAACCTAACGATAAATGGGTTACAGATATATTCAGTTAAAAGTCCGATTCACCGATTAGTCCCTTATCAGCCCTCGGCCTATATGGTACCAGCTACCGATATCCTGAACAGTGAGTATATATAAGCCATGGGATGAAACTAATCTCGATGGAAAACAGCAGTCGTTCCCAAAATTGTCCTGTGTAGGTACATTGAGAGGCATGTTAAGCACAACAGGCTAAACATCAACCAAATATATCCATGGCAGACAAAATAATCTCCAAAAGATAGCTTCAGTGTGCAGGTTTAAGCACGCTAGTAAAGCAAAACAAGTGGAAAGGTGTGTTAACTGCAACAGGCCTAACATTTAACAACAAGCAAACATAGTCATTCAAACTTGTATTGTGCCGGTCTAAGTACACTGGTTATTGTTAAATAAAAATGGAAAGGCATGTTAACTACAAGATGCAGCAACCAAATGTACTCATTCACAGTGGTATTGTTGAAATTGGTATTGATGAAATTAAACTGCATAGTTCATACTTGCACATATAGAACATCACGTTGTGAATAACTGGAATAAACAAGGCATACTACGAACAAACAAAGATAGCATTTGAAACAGGACATATGCTAACTACAAACAATCGAACAATCAAAAAACTTTAAAATAGGCATATGCTAGCTATAACAGGCTTAACAACAAGCAAATATATGCATTCCAATCAGTATGTTTAAAACTGGATTGATGAAATGTACTGCACAGTAAATAATTGCACATATAGAGCATCACATTGTGAACAACTGAAATAAACAAGGCATACTGCAAACAACCAAATATAGCAATTAAAACTGGACATATTCTCACTACACTACAAAAGGGACTCGACAAAACAAATCATGGGTTCCCCCCTGTGAAGAGGCACGTCAAAAGAAATCATGGGTTTCCTCACTTGTCATAGATGGGCTCGTTCACGTGGGAAGAGCACGGACCCTGGATGCGCTCCATGTTGTCGCAGATGGGCTCCTTCCCCTTGGAAGAGCACGGCAATAGGGTGCCCTCCCTGATGTCGCAGACGGGCTCTTTCCCCTTAGAAGAGCAGATGGGATCTTTCCCCTTGGAACAGCCGAAGAGGGTGCCCTCCTCGTGGTCGCCGTCGATGAGGTCTGACTTGGAAGCTGTGGATCCCAAGCCAGTGTTGCAGAACATGTCCTTCAAAAATGACAAAAGGGGCTCGATGGCGATGTAAGATGGCAAATTCTTGACAGCGAGCTAGAGGAGATCAGCGGCAGGGCCATGGATGAGATCGACGGCTGTTGAACCCGAGGGGTTGGGGGTGGGCCACTTAACCTGTGACATAGCCCGCCTCAGGCCGTCGCTGTCGATGACCTCGATGTCGTAGCCGGTGTCCGCGACATGTGACACCCCCGGTTTAATCGTGCACTAACCATACACGCAAATGCACACGATCAAGCCTAAGGACTCACTTGAAGATATCACAACACAACTCTAGACACAAACTAAAATAATACAAGCTTTATGTTACAAGCCAGGGGCCTCGAGGGCTCGAATACATAAGCTCGCTTACAAGCGTCAGTGGAAGCATCAGATATCTGGGTACAGATATAAAAGATAAAATAGACATGCCTTTAAAAAGCAGGGCAAAACAAAAGACTACGATCGAAAAGGCGCAGGCCTCCTGCCTGGGACCCTCCGATCCTACTCCTAGTCGTCAGCCAACTTGAAGTAGTAACCACCCTCGGGGTGGTAGTAGTAGTCGTCGGCGGGGCAGATGGCTCCTGGACTCCATCATCTGGTTGCATCAAACGGATATGGGGAAAAAGAGGAAGCAAAGCAACCGTGAGTACTCATCCAAAGTACTCAGCAAGCAAGGATCTACACTACATATTTAACATTATCAAAGAAAGGCGGTATATGTGGACTGGGCTGTAGAAATGCCAGAATAGAGAGAAGGCCTAGTCCTATCAAAGACTAGCTTCTTCAGCATCTTCAAGCATCTTGCAGCATTTAGAAGAGTACAGAATAGCATAGTATAAAGTAGTAATAGTCATCATCCTCACCCAGAGATCCTTTCTCGACTCCCTGCGAGAAAGCAATCCCAGAGCCATAGTAGTAGTGTTATCAACCTCGCCTAGAGATCCTTCCTCGACTCCCTATGAGAAAGCAATCCCAGAGCCTTACTATCCATTTCTCTTCACAAGTATCCAGTTCTAGTTGTATCGATCGGGATACAACTCCGAGCGTCCGTTACTGAGGATCCGGCTATGCATAGATTAGTTCTTCCCTGCAGGGGTGCACCAACTTACCCACCACGCTCGCTTAACTCCGGCCGGACACAGTTTTCTGGGTCATGCCCAGCCTCGGCCAAACGACACACCGCAGCCCTACCTAGAGCTCAGCAGAGAGGTCCCCGTCGGTCTATATCCTAAGCGCTCAGGGGTCTTGGGCCATCGCCCTGTGCACTCCAGGTCATTACGTGCAGAGGGAAGCCAGGCACTAGGAGGGCGCCGGTTCGTCCCGGCCGCGATGCTGAACTGGACGTCTTACAAAGCTTTCGGCTGATGCATACGATGCAGAGTGCCCATAACTTTTCCCGCGTGATGGTTAGTGATATCGGGCTAGAGGCCCACTCGGATCAAATATCCAAATCGTTAGTGTTTTGGAAGTGTGGTAACGAGCAGAGACTCATGATCGATGTGACCCCGTCACCCCATCTCAAGGACTTGCGGCAAGGGCTAAGAATGCCCGGCCACGCCTCGTATTTATCTCTCGGGTACCCTTCAGGTCAACCCGTCTTCACATCACTCATGGGTACCCCTCAGGGTCGACCCGCCTTTCCAAGCAATAGTTGTAAAGTCCAAGTATCCGTGTGTCCATAACATCTAGGGAATCCGAGGTATCACCCTTGTTGGATTCCTACTCGATGTATCCGTCAAGGTGAACTCGGAGGAATCACCCTCGATGGGTTCACACTTGAGATGTTGCACGACAGCGTCATTATCGAAAGTGGTGAAGGAGGAATCACCCTCGAAGACCACGACCGAATAGCTACTCTACAGAGTTAACATCAGAAGTGCTAAACGAGGTATCACCCTCGGCACTCGATAGTAACGCTGCAGTGTCGTACAACTAAGGGGGTGATGTGCGGTGCCGGGGCCTGGTTGTCCATCACATAGATCGAGTCATCTGATAATCCAGCGGGGGCAACTTGGGACAAAGTGGGGGTCTCTGGTGGGTCTCTATCCAGCCTATACTATGAAGTTTAGGATAAAAAGGTAGGTATCAACAGCAGTTACAAAAATAGGCTATGCATCAGAAATAGGATAAACAGTAGCAGCAGCAATTTCTAATGCAAGCATAAGAAGGAAAGAATAGGCGATATCAGCATGTTCAAAGGGGGGTGCTTGCCTGGTTGCTTGGCGGCAAAGGCAGGGTCGTCAGCTGTGAAGTCGATCCCCAGGGCATCGTCAGCGGTCTCGGGAGTCTACCGGGAAGATAGGGGGAGAAGAAACAAATAAATACACGGTGACAAAAGCAATCACAAAACAAGACATGACTACGAGCTAAGCCGGAGTGATCTATCGCAAAGTTAAGTGCTACAGATGAAGCGGGAATTTACCGGGAAAGTTTTCCCGGTTCCGGACGTCTGCAGACAGATGAACCGGAGGGGAAAGTTCCATGTTCATCATCCTAGAGGCATGTGACAGGTATAAGGAGGGCATATTCGGATGCGTCTCATTTTTCTGATCGTTTTTCATATATAAATCATATTCATCCGAGCTACGGTTTAATTTCTACGAATTTCCAAAGTTTAAAACATTTTCTGGATTTATTCTAATTAACAGAAATCAAGAATGACGCCAGCATGATGTAATGGCGATGTTAGCAGTCAACAGGGTGGCTGACCAGGTCAAACCTGACCAGTGGGTTCCACCTGTCAGCCTCTGATCCTTAACAGAGTTTATTTTAAACTAATCTGGGGTTAATTAGCTACTGGGCCCCACATGTCAGTGGCTGATTAGCTAAACAAATTACTTTTATTAATAAAAACATTTTAATTAATTAACTAAGCGGTGGGGCCCGCATGTCAGCGACTCTGGGCCGCCCAGTCAGCATGTTGACTGGGTCAACCTAGTCAACGGGGCCCGCGGGGCCCAGCGTCGGTGGCACAGGGGGCCCACTTGCCAGGCCACGTCAGCGGTGACCGGCGACTCAACGCCGGCGACCAAATCGCGCGGCGGCGCGTTCGGGAGGCGGCCGGAAATCGTGCTCCGCCCACTGTTTCGAGCACGATTTGAACCATTCGATCGAGGAGAGCAAGCTGCATCGATTCGCGGTGGTGGCATGGCCGGAGTTGGCCGGATTCGACCGGAAGATCTGTTGAGGAACGTAGTATTTCAAAATTTTCCTACGATCACGCAAGATCTATCTAGGAGAAGCATTGCAACGAGCAGGGAGAGTGTGTCCACGTACCCTTGTAGACCGAAAGCGGAAGCGTTTGGTAACGCGGTTGATGTAGTCGAACGTCTTCACAATCCAACCGATCCAAGTACCGAACGCACGGCACCTCCGCGATCTGCACACGTTCAGCTCGGTGACGTCCCTCGAACTCTTGATCCAGTTGAGGCCGAGGGAGAGTTTCGTCAGCACGACGGCGTGGTGACGGTGATGATGAAGTTATCGACGCAGGGCTTCGCCTAAGCACTACGACAATATGACCGAGGTGGAAATCTGTGGAGGGGGGCACCGCACACGGTTAAACAATCAACTTGTGTGTCTATGGGGTGCCCCCCTCCTCCGTATACAAAGGAGTGGAGGAGGGGAGGGCCGGCCCTCACATGGCGCGCCCAAGGGGGGAGTCCTACTCCCGGTGGGAGTAGGATTCCCCCTTCCCTAGTTGGAGTAGGAGAGGAAGGAAGGAGGAGAGAGGGAGAAGGAATGGGGGGCTGGCCCCCCACCCCAATTCGGATTGGGCTTGGGGGGGGGCGCCCCCACCTTAGCTGCCTCCTCCTCTCTCCAACTAAGGCCCATAGACTCCCCGGGGGGTTCCGGTAACCCTCCGGTACTCCGGTAAATGCCAGAACTCACCCGGAACCATTTCGATGTCCAAACATAGTCGTCCTATATATCAACCTTTATGTCTCGACCATTTCGAGACTCCTCGTCATGTCCGTGATCTCATCCGGGACTCCGAACTACCTTCGATACATCAAAACACATAAACTCATAATACTGATCGTCATCGAACGTTAAGCGTGCGGACCCTACGGGTTCGAGAACTATGTAGACATGACCGAGACTTATCTCCGGTCAATAACCAATAGCGGAACCTGGATGCTCATATTGGCTCCCACATATTCTACGAAGATCTTTATCGGTCAAACTGCATAACAACATACGTTGTTCCCTTTGTCATCGGTATGTTACTTGCCCGAGATTCGATCGTCGGTATCATCATACCTAGTTCAATCTCGTTACTGGCAAATCTCTATACTTGTTCCGTAATGCATCATCCTGTAACTAACTCATTAGTCACATTGCTTGCAAGGCTTCATATGATGTGCATTACCGAGAGGGCCCAGAGATACCTCTCCGATACTCGGAGTGACAAATCCTAATCTCGATCTATGCCAACCCAACAAACACCTTCGGAGACACCTGTAGAGCATCTTTATAATCACCCAGTTACGTTGTGACGTTTGATAGCACACAAAGTGTTCCTCCGGTATTCGGGAGTTGCATAATCTCATAGTCAGAGGAATATGTATAAGTCATGAAGAAAGCTATAGCAATAAACTTAACGATCATTATGCTAAGCTAACGGATGGGTCTTGTCCATCACATCATTCTCCTAATGATGTGATCCCGTTCACCAAATGACAACACATGTCCATGGCTAGGAAACTTAACCATCTTTGATTAACGAGCTAGTCTAGTAGAGGCATACTAGGGACACTCTGTTTGTCTATGTATTCACACATGTACTAAGTTTCCGGTTAATACAATTCTACCATGAATAATAAACATTTATCATGAAATAAGGAAATAAATAATAACTTTATTATTACCTCTAGGGCATATTTCCTTCAGTCTCCCACTTGCACTAGAGTCAATAATCTAGTTCACATCGCCATGTGATTTAACACCAATAGTTTACATCACCATGTGATTAACACCCATAGTTCACATCGCTTATGTGACCAACACTCAAAAGGTTTACTAGAGTCAATAATCTAGTTCACATCGCCATGTGATTAACACCCAAAGAGTACTAAGGTGTGATCAAGTTTTGCTTGTGAGAGAAGTGTAGTCAACGGGTCTGCCACATTCAGATCCGTATGTATTTTGCAAATTTCTATGTCTACAATGCTCTGCACGGAGCTACTCTAGCTAATTGCTCCCACTTTCAATATGTATCCAGATTGAGACTTTGAGTCATCTGGATCGGTGTAAGAGCTTGCATCGACGTAACCTTTTACGATGAACTCTTTTATCACCTCCATAACCGAGAAATATTTCCTTAGTCCTCTTAGGTAACTAAGGATAACTTTGACCGCTATCCAGTGATCTATCCCTGGATCACTATCGTACCTCCTTGCTAAAATCATAGCAAGGCACACAACTGGTCTGGTACATAGCATGACATACTTTATAGAACCTATGACTGAGGCATAGGGAATGACTTTCATTCTCTTTCTATCTTCTGCCGGGGTCGGGTTTTTAGTCTTACTCAATTTTACACCTTGTAACACAGGCAAGAACTCCTTCTTTGACTGATCCATTTTGAACTTATTCAAAATCTTGTCAAGGTATGTGCTTTGTGAAAGTCCTATTAAGCGTCTCGATCTATCCCTATAGATCTTGATGCTCAATACTTAAGCAGCTTCACCGAGGTCCTTTTTATTGAAAAATTCTTATTCAAGTATCCTTTTATGCTATCCAGAAATTCTATATCATTTCCAATCAACAATATGTCATCCACATATAATATCAGAAATGCTACAGAGCTCCCACTGACTTTCTTGTAAATACAGGCTTCACCATAAGTCTGTATAAAACCATATGCTTTGATCACTTCATCAAAGCATATATTCCAACTCCGAGATGCTTGCACCAGTCCATAGATGGATCGCTGGAGCTTGCACATTTTGTTAGCACCTTTAGGATTGACAAAACCTTCTGGTTGCATCATATACAACTTCTTCTTTAAAAATTCCATTAAGGAATGTAGTTTTGACATCCATTTGCTAGATTTCATACAATGCAGCAATTGCTAACATGATTCGGACAGACTTTAAGCATCGATACGAGTGAGAAAATCTCATCGTTGTCAACACCTTGAACTTGTAGATAGTAACACTACTATCACCGTCTATCTTCCTCTTGAAGATCCATTTTTTCTTAATGGCTTGCCGATCATCGGGCAAGTCAGTTAAAGTCCATACTTTGTTCTCATACATGGATCCTATCTCAGATTTCATGGCCGCAAGCCATTTATCAGAATCTGGGCTCATCATCGCTTCCTCATAGTTCGTAGGTTCGTCATGGTCTAGTAACATGATTTCCAGTTCAGGATTACCGTACCACTCTGGTGCGGAACGTACTCTGGTTGACCTATGAGGTTCTGTAGTCACTTGATCTGAAGCTTCATGATCATCATCATTAGTTTCCTCACTAATTGGTGTAGGAATCACTGGAACTGATTTCTGTGATAAACTACTTTCCAATTCGGGAGAAGGTACAATTACCTCATCAAGTTCTACTTTCCTCCCACTCACTTCTTTCGAGAGAAACTCCTTCTCTAGAAAGGATCCATTCTTAGCAACGAATATCTTGCCTTCGGATCTGTGATAGAAGGTGTACCCAACAGTCTCCTTTGGGTATCCTATGAAGACGCATTTCTCCGATTTGGGTTTGAGCTTATCAGGTTGAAACTTTTCACATAAGCATTGCAACCCCAAACTTTAAGAAACGACAGCTTAGGTTTCTTGCCAAACCACAGTTCATATGGTGTCGTCTCAACGGATTTAGATGGTGCCCTATTTAATGTGAATGCATCTGTCTCTAATGCATAACCCCAAAACAATAGTGGTAAATCGGTAAGAGACATCATAGATTGCACTATATCCAATAAAGTATGGTTATGACGTTCAAACACACCATTATGTTGTGGTGTTCCAGGTGGCATGAGTTTGTGAAACTATTCCACATTGTTTTAATTGAAGGCCAAACTCGTAACTCAAATATTCGCCTCTGCAATCAGATCATAGAAACTTTATTTTCTTGTTACGATGATTCTCCACTTCACTCTGAAATTCTTTTGAACTTTTAAAATGTTTCAGACTTATGTTTCATCAAGTAGAGATACCCATATCTGCTCAAATCATCTATGAAGGTCAGAAAATAACGATACCCGCCGTGAGCCTCAACACTCATCGGACCACATACATCAATATGTATTATTTCCAATAAGTCATTAGCTCGCTCCATTGTTCCAAAGAACGGAGTCTTAGTCATCTTGCTAATGAGGCATGGTTCGCAAGCATCAAATGATTCATAATCAAGCGATTCCAAAATTCCATCCGAATGGAGTTTCTTCATGCGCTTTACACCAATATGACCTAAATGGCAGTGCCACAAAATATGTTACATTATCATTATCAACTTTTGCATCTTTTGGCATCAATATTATGAATATGTGTATCACTACGATCGAGATTCAATAAACCATTTATATTGAGTGTATGACCATAGAAGGTTTGATTCATTTAAACAGAACAACAATTATTCTCTGACTTAAATGAATAACCATATCGCAATAAACATGATCCAATCATATTCATGCTCAACGCAAATACCAAATAACATTTATTTAGGTCCAACACTAATCCCGAAGGTAGAGGGAGCGTGCGATGGTGATCTTATCAACCTTGGAATCACTTCCAACACACATCGTCACCTCGTCATTAACTAGTCTCTGTTCATTTTGTAACTCCTGTTTCGAGTTACTAATGTTAGCAACTGAACCAGTATCAAATACCCAGGGGCTACTATGAACACTAGTAAAATACACATCAATAACATGTATATCAAATATACCTTTGTTCACTTTGCCATCCTTCTTATCCGCCAAATACTTGGGGCAGTTCCGCTTCCAGTGACCAGTCCCTTTGCAGTAGAAGCACTCAGTTTCAGGCTTAGGTCCAGACTTGGGCTTCTTCCCGGGAGTAGCAACTTGCTTGCTATTCTTCTTGAAGTTCCCCTTCTTCCCTTTGCCCTTTTCTTGAAACTAGTGGTCTTGTTAACCATCAACACTTGATGCTCTTTCTTGATTTCTACCTTCATTGATTTCAGCATCACGAAGAGCTCGGGAATCATTTTTGTCATCCCTTGCATATTATAGTTCATCACGAAGTTCCAGTAACTTGGTGATAGTGACTAGAGAATTCTATCAATTACTATCTTATCTGGAAGATTAACTCCCACTTGATTCAAGAAACTGTAGTACTCAGATATTCTGAGCACATGCTCACTGGTTGAGCTATTCTCCTCCATCTTGTAGGCGAAGTACTTGTCAGAGGTCTCATACCTCTCGACATGGGCATGAGTCTGAAATACCGATTTCAGCTCTTGGAACATCTCATATGCTCCATGTCGTTCAAAACGTTTTTGAAGTCCCGGTTCTAAGCCGTAAAGCATGGTACACTAAACTATCAAGTAGTCATCATACCGAGCTTGTCAAACGTTCATAACATCTGCATCTGCTCCTGCAATAGTTCTGTCACCTAGCGGTGCATCAAGGACATAATTCTTCTGTGCAGTAATGAGGATAAACCTCAGATCACGGAACCAGTCCGCATCATTGCTACTATCATCTTTCAACTTAGTTTTCTCTAGGAACATATCAAAAATAAAACAGGGGAGCTATACGTGAGCTATTGATCTACAACATAATTTGCAAATACTACCAGGACTAAGTTCATGATAAATTAAAGTTCAATTAATCATATTTCTTAAGAACTCCCACTTAGATAGACATCCCTATAATCATCTAAGTGATCACGTGATCCAAATCAACTAAACCATGTCCGATCATCACGTGAGATGGAGTAGTTTTCAATGGTGAACATCACTATGTTGATCATATCTACTATATGATTCACGTTCGACCTTTCGGTCTCAGTGTTCCGAGGCCATATCTGCATATGCTAGGCTCGTCAAGTTTAACCCAAGTATTCCGCATGTGCAAAACTGTCTTGCACCCATTGTATTTGAACGTAGAGCCTATCACACCCGATCATCACGTGGTGTCTCAGCACGAAGAACTTTCGCAATGGTGCATACTCAGCGAGAACACTTGTACCTTGAAATTTAGTGAGAGATCATCTTATAATGCTACCGCTGTACTAAGCAAAATAAGATGCATAAAAGGATTAACATCACATGCAATTCAATATGTGACATGATATGGCCAGCATCATCTTGTGCTCTTGATCTCCATCGTCGAAGCATCGTCATGATCTCCATCGTCACCGGCGCCCCAGCTTGATCTCCATCGTCATCGGCGCCCCAGCATGATCTCCATCGTAGCATCATTGTCGTCTCGCCAACTTATTGCTTCTACGACTATCGCTACCGCTTAGTGATAAAGTAAAGCAATTACATGGCAATTGCATTGCATACAATAAAGCGACAACCATGTGGCTCCTGCCGTTTGCCGATAACTCTGTTACAAAACATGATCATCTCATACAATAAACTATATCACATCATGTCTTGACCATATCACATCACAGCAAGCCCTGCAAAAACAAGTTAGACGTCCTCTACTTTGTTGTTGCAAGTTTTACGTGGCTGCTACGGGCTGAGCAAGAACCGTTCTTACCTACACATCAAAACCACAATGATTTTTCATCAAGTGTGCTGTTTTAACCTTCAACAAGGACCGGGCGTAGTCACACTCGATTCAACTAAAGTTGGAGAAACTGACACCAACCAGCCACCTGTCTGCGAAGAACGTCGGTAGAACCAGTCTCGCGTAAGCGTACGCGTAATGTCGGTCTGAGCCGCTTCATCCAACAATACCGCCGAATCAAAGCATGACATGCTAGTAAGCAGTATGACTATTATCGCCCACAACTCTTTGTGTTCTACTCGTGCATATAACATCTACGCATAGACCTGGCTCGGATGCCACTGTTGGGGAACGTAGTATTTCAAAATTTTCCTACGATCACGCAAGATCTATCTAGGAGAAGCATAGCAACGAGCGGGGAGAGTGTGTCCATGTACCCTCGCAGACCGAAAGCGGATGCGTTTAGTAACGCGGTTGATGTAGTCGAACGTCTTCACGATCCAACCGATCCAAGTACCAAACGCACGGCACCTCCGTGATCTGCGCACGTTCAGCTCGGTGACGTCCCTCGAACTCTTGATCCAGTTGAGGCCGAGGGAGAGTTTCGTCAGCACGACGGCGTGGTGACGGTGATGATGAAGTTACTGACGCAGGGCTTCGCCTAAGCACTACGACAATATGACCGAGGTGGAAATCTGTGGAGGGGGCACCGCACACGGTTAAACAATCAACTTGTGTGTCTATGGGGTGCCCCCCTCCTCTGTATATAAAGGAGTGGAGGAGGGGAGGGCCGACCCTCTCATGGCGCGCCCAAGGGGGGAGTCCTACTCTCGGTGGGAGTAGGATTCCCCCTTCCCTAGTTGGAGTAGGAGAGGAAGGAAGGAGGAGAGAGGGAGAAGGAAAGGGGGGCTGGCCCCCCACCCCAATTCGGATTGGGCTTGGGGGGCGCGCCCCCACCTTGGCTACCTCCTCCTCTCTCCCACTAAGGCCCAATATGGCCCATAGACTCCCCGGGGGGTTCCGGTAACCCTCTCGTACTCCGGTAAATGCCCGAACTCACCCGGAACCATTCCGATGTCCAAACATAGTCGTCCGATATATCAATCTTTATGTCTTGACCATTTCGAGACTCCTCGTCATATCCGTGATCTCATCCGGGACTCCGAACTACCTTCGGTACATCAAAACACATAAACTCATAATACTGATCGTCATCGAACGTTAAGCGTGTGGACCCTACGGGTTCGAGAACTATGTAGACATGACCGAGACTTATCTCCGGTCAATAACCAATAGCGGAACCTGGATGCTCATATTGGCTCCCACATATTCTACGAAGATCTTTATCGGTCAAAATGCATAACAACATACGTTGTTCCCTTTGTCATCGGTATGTTACTTGCCCGAGATTCGATCGTCGGTATCATCATACCTAGTTCAATCTCGTTACTGGCAAGTCTCTTTACTTGTTCTGTAATGCATCATCCCGTAACTAACTCATTAGTTACATTGCTTGCAAGGCTTCATATGATGTGCATTACCGAGAGGGCCCATAGATACCTCTCCGATACTCGGAGTGACAAATCCTAATCTCGATCTATGCCAACCCAACAAACACCTTCGGAGACACCTGTAGAGCATCTTTATAATCACCCAGTTACGTTGTGACGTTTGATAGCACACAAAGTGTTCCTCCGGTATTCGGGAGTTGCATAATCTCATAGTCAGAGGAATATGTATAAGTCATGAAGAAAGCTATAGCAATAAACTTAACGATCATTATGCTAAGCTAACGGATGGATCTTGTCCATCACATCATTCTCCTAATGATGTGATCCCATTCATCAAATGACAACACATGTCCATGGCTAGGAAACTTAACCATCTTTGATTAACGAGCTAGTCTAGTAGAGGCATACTAGGGACACTCTGTTTGTCTATGTATTCACACATGTACTAAGTTTCTGGTTAATACAATTCTAGCATGAATAATAAACATTTATCATGAAATAAGGAAATAAATAATAACTTTATTATTGCCTCTAGGGCATATTTCCTTCAAGATCATTGGAAGCGGCGCCGGCGTTCGGGCGGAATCGGGCACGGCGCCACGGGGCTCGGCAAGCGAGGCGGGTGGTGGCGTTCGAGCCGCACGAGCGTGCTGAGCACGATGCGATGCTTGGTGGAGCTTGACGTTGAGCACGGGCACGACTACAAGCTTGCCGGCGGTGACGGTGTTCAGGTGGAGCTCGAGATCAGCGAGGCAACGCGCTAGCGAGCGATGCGAGGGGCTAGGCGAGGTCTACGTGACGCGACGAGCTCAATGGACTCGGTTCCGAGGCCATTTGGTCGCCGGAATGGCGCCGGTGATGAACACAGGCGGCGGTGGGTTCGGAGCTCGTCGGGGACGGCAGCTACTGCTACGGAGAGAGAGTGAGGAGAAGAGGGATCAACGCGGCTGCTCACCGGGAGCCTGCAGATGTGCGAAAGTGTGCTTGGGGAAGCGCGATGGCGGTGAATCAATGGCGATGATGAAGACGATCGTAGGAGGAAGGAGGGGTCGTCGGGCCCGCAGTGGTGGCTCCTGTCTCGCTCCGGTTGACGCAGAAGGAGTCGAGGATGGCGTGTTGATCCGGCACGGAGACGAGGTGCGGCGAGGTTAGAGGCCACGGCTATAGCGAGCTATAGCGGCGATGGTGTCGGGTGTTTGCGGGGAGGGAGAAGACGGGCGAGAGAGAGGGGATTGAGGGCGCTAATGTTTCGGGGGGGGAGGGAAGCGTCCAGGGAAGGCTTTAACGGCGTCGGGGAGCCACGGGATCAACGACATGGCGACGATCGGAGCCCGGATGCGTGCGCATGCTGATGCGTGCGAGAGGAGGATGATGACTCTGATTTTGGGCTGGGCTGGCCACTGTAGCCCATAGGCCTTAGTGCATAGTGTGCCCGGCCTTTTTCCCATTTTCTATTTCTGCCTTTTGCTACAGAAGGTTTTCATAATTGAAAGAAGCTGGCAGATGACTTAATGTAAAAGTGAAACTTGGCCACAAAAGTGCAATGCAATATTATGCCCTGCCACAAAAAGTTTGGGAATATTTGGAACTCATTTGAATTTCCCAAAAATAGAAAAGGCATTTATAGTGCTCTTTTTAGCATTGTTTTAAATGCTTTGGCCTATTGTAAGCTGATGGTGATGTTGTTTTCCTCAACCACCATTTATTTTGGAATATTTGCTAGATGATGTACATTTGCAGCAACTACTGAGCAACTTCAAATTCCAATGAAATTTGAATTTGAATCCAAATGGCAGAATTTGATATGAGATATTTAACCACTGTGATCATGCATTATAAATGGTGATTACTTGGCATGATCAAGAGGGTGATCACTGTAGTAATACAGGGGGGCGTTACAAATTTCCTCCACTACAAGAAATCTTGTCCCGAGATTTATGTGCGGAAGTAAATAGTAACTTTGGGAGAACTTACCCTTATAGGGTTAATTATCTAGTGGACAATTCAGGGAATGTGGCAGAATTATCTCTCGAGTTGAAACTTAGGAAAACATCGAGAGCAAAGTATGAAGGTACAATAAGAAGTTTCAAGCAAATGGACATCCGATCGGTACCTGAATAGAGTGTAAAAAGGGGTTCAGAGCATCGGGAATAGATCATCTCTCGGAGGGTGGCTCACGATAACACACAAAGCCAAAAGCATATGATACTTCGGAATCAAGGATATACAGGAGAGGCAGGTTCTGATCCTGTGGAACTGTGGGGGGTGTCGATCGAGAGTAGGGAGGACGGTGTCATCTTACGGATCACGACAACAAGGTATGTCAGAGGATAGCCTCTCAGTTATGTCGGTGGCAACATCGGTACCAAGGGCGAGGAACGAAGAGAACCATTTTCCTACTCGTGGAACGAGGCGGACCAATAGGCAAAGTTCTCGTCCATCGGTGGTTACCGGAATGTCATCAACAATAGTAATAGGGTCTCACTGACAGAGTTGTACACCGGGGTGTTACATAAGCAGGGAATTATTTCTGCTTATCTTATATAGGTCATGAGAAGGTGAAACAAACCAATGGAAAGGAAAATGTGTTTACACACAAGAATTGGGAGTATATCCAGCTCAAGGAAAAGCGGAGCAGGATATACATGATAGGCCAGCGAGTTCAGAAGCATTTAGATAAAGGGGTGAGGGAAGAATCATGATACTACCCATACAATAGTGTTTGGATAATTGATCAAGAAACATTTGGCAATATGCTCCCAATGTTCTTGTTGATATTCAGGATACCACAGTCATGATTCGAGGTAGCATTGGTATGGTGTTTCAAGTAAAAGGTTGGATCTGAAGAGCACAAGAGATACAAAGGAACACTTCCAAGATTATCTCGGAACGTAAGGAATAACCAAACATAACTAGGTCAGTGTTGGCAGGAGGTCAAGGATGTCATCGATGATATCACAAATCATCGAGGGGCAAGGATGGTATTTCGCATCATGAATTCGATTGATATCTTAGAGCAAGGCAGTATATTGATGGTGATCATGACTAATTTTTTCGAGAGGTTCTATCAAGATGCAATTGAACAACGACGGCATCCGGCAGAAGGAAAGATGAAGCGAAGGGTTTTGCAACCACGGATACGACATAAGCTCGAAATCATGCTTGTTGTTCGAGGTGAAATGATAAGATGAGGAAGATTGACGTAAGCTTCGCTCATCGTCGGAAGTTGCTCCGGGCATAAGGACCAGGTAGCACAGTTAAAAGTTGGCACGATAAAAATATAGCCGATCAGGCTAGGAATGATGTGATGGGGTATTAAACTTCCCAGTAACAAGTACGAGGGGTAATACCGGAAGGTAAATCAGAGTAGAGGTTGGACGGCGGAAATGATTTGCAGAGGATAAGTATTTTAACTTATCCGAGAAATGGAATTAAGGAGGAAATATGGTCGGAACCACGATTGCAAAGGATCAATTCATAGATATAAGATGAACTTGTACCAAGGAAATAATTATTTTTACGAGTAGCTTCCATGATAAGTTCTACATCGGGTCCATGGGCATGAACACAAAGGTTCAAGGTTGACTCCCACTTCTTCAATGCATAACCTTTCATTTACTTCTCATCTTTGAAGAAGTTGTAGAGTTGAAAATTTATCCGACAGAACGCGAGTAGAAATATTCCGCATAACTTTCGATTCACACAGATTAGGGAAGGCGTATGTTCAACCCATCGGGGCATCTTAGGAACATATACCTCAAACTGCAGGAGTAATGAACTCAAGCTCGAAAGCCAAGCAAGGTTGACAAAGTAGAGGATACCATTTACCAAAGGCGTTATGTATCCGAGAAAAGGACTCGCAAGATTATTGAATATGAAAGACTCTGTCGGATAATAACCCAACAAAAGATCAGTTGGTCGGCAAAGGATCTGATGTGAGTATCGGTACTCATATAGAAGAAGAAAAATGCAAGGGCATCGGATTGTAGAAGCAATTGAATAATTCGGTATTTAAATACAAAGAAATTAGAACTCCCAGAATGAACGATCAGAGGCAGACTCTCTGATCAAAAGATGAGTAAGTTAAATGGAACTAGATGGACAAACTATCAAGGCGTGATTTACCGAGATTTAGCTCATGTCCAGAATGATGTCTGAGCTGGAAGAATGAATTAGTAGGAAAGAACTGATGATCGCTAGTATTCGCACACTTGTTGAATCAATGGGATCAGAATAATAGTGTCAAGGGATGTCAACGAGGATTACTTGACATATGGAACTATCCATAATGCAAGTAGGTAAGAATTTCAAGAGCAATAGGGTGCAGAGAATTTTTGGAAGATCGATTAACAATGGGAAGGATGTTGCGAAGCACAAGATCAACTAGGGATGAACGAAACCCTGATAAGTGTGAGGAATTATCCGCAGTGCGAAAGAAGCTGCACGGCAGTAGGCTCAAAGGATTCCCGGATTAACGAGGAGTATTATGGGGTATCTCGTACGTAAAGGAGTAATTGGGAATGAAGATACAAATGGCAAGGATGTATAGCTGTTCATGGTGATCATCAGTAGTAGGGAACTTGCAAAAGCAGTGGGCATAATGGTCTCGGGAAACTTCGAGGAGTATCTTCAAAGTATTCTGATGATGACACGCCTTCTCTGGAATGAGGGGGGGGGCTCTCCGGGAGAAAGCGGTTATGAGAACCTAGTGTTGGAGTTAGCAAAATCTTTAACCAGAATAGAACAGAGATCAGAGTCCTAGAGTATAGACGAGGAATAAAAGATCCTAATACCACCCAATTGGCGACGTGGGCCCGTAAGCCACACAACCATGTTAGTAAAACAGTTTTCATTGACTAGACTCAACTTCGGCCAAGGAGTTGGAAGGGTGGTTCCTACAGGCAGTCGGCTCTGATACCAACCTGTGATGCCCCCGGCTTAATCGTGCACTAACCATACACGCAAATGCACACGATCAAGCCTAAGGACTCACTTGAAGATATCACAACACAACTCTAGACGCAAATTAAAATAATACAAGCTTTATGTTACAAGCCAGGGGCCTCGAGGGCTCGAATACATAAGCTCGCTTATAAGCGTCAGCGGAAGCATCAGATATCTGAGTACATATATAAAAGATAAATCAGACAGGCCTTTAAAAGGCAGGGCAAAACAAAAGACTACGATCGAAAAGGCGCAGGCCTCCTGCCTGGGACCCTCCGATCCTACTCCTGGTCGTCAGCCAACTCGAAGTAGTAACCAACCTCGGGGTGGTAGTAGTAGTCGTCGGCAGGGCAGATGGCTCCTGGACTCCGTCATCTAGTTGCATCAAATGGATATGGGGAAAAAGAGGAAGCAAAGCAACCGTGAGTACTCATCCGAAGTACTCAGCAAGCAAGGATCTACACTACATATGCAACATTATCAAAGAAAGGCGGTATATGTGGACTGGGCTGCACAAATGCCAGAATAGAGAGAAGGCCTAGTCCTATCGAAGACTAGCATCTTCAGCATCTTCAAGCATCTTGCAGCATTTAGAAGAGTACAGAATAGCATAGTATAAAGTAGTAATAGTCATCATCCTCACCCAGAGATCTTTTCTCGACTCCCTGCGAGAAAGCAATCCCAGAGTCATAGTAGTAGTGTGATCAACCTTGCCCAGAGATCCTTCCTCGACTCCCTATGAGAAAGCAATCCCAGAGCCTTACTATCCATTTCTCATCACAAGTACCCAGTTCTAGTTGTATCGATCGGGATACAACTCCGAGCGTCTGTTACCGAGGATCCGGCTATGCATAGATTAGTTCTTCCCTGCAGGGGTGCACCAACTTACCCACCACGCTCGATTAACTCCGGCCGGACACACTTTTCTAGGTCATGCCCGGCCTCGGCCAAACGACACACCGCAGCCCTACCTAGAGCTTAGCAGAGAGGTCCCCGTCGGTCTATATCCTAAGCGCTCAGGGGTCTTGGGCCATCGCCCTGTGCACTCCGGGTCGTTGTGTGCAGGGGGAAGCCAGGCACAAGGAGGGCGCCGGTCCGTCCCGGCCGCGATGCTGAACTGGACGTCTGACAGAGCTTTTGGCTAATGCATACGATGCAGAGTGCCCATAACTTTTCCCGCGTGATGGTTAGTGCTATCGAGCCAGAGGCCCACTCGGATCAAATATCCAAATCGTTAGTGTTTTGGTAGTGTGGTAACGAGCAGAGACTCATGATCGATGTGACCCCGTCTCCCCGTCTCGAGGACTTGCGGCAAGGGCTAAGAATGCCCGGCCACGCCTCGTATTTATCTCTTGGGTACCCTTCAGGTCAACCCGTCTTCACATCACTCGCGGGTACCCCTCAGGGTCGACCCGCCTTTCCAAGCAATAGTTGTAAAGTCCAAGTACCTGTGTGTCCATAACATCTGGGGAATCCGAGGTATCACCCTCGTTGGATTCCTACTCGATGTATCCGTCAAGGTGAACTCGGAGGAATCACCCTCGATGGGTTCACACTTGAGATGTTGCACGACAGCGTCATTATCGGAAGTGGTGAAAGAGGAATCACCCTCGAAGACCATGACCGAATAGCTACTCTATAGAGTTAACATCAGAAGTGCTAAACGAGGTATCACCCTCGGCACTCAATAGTAACGTTGCAGTGTCGTACAACTAAGGGGGTGATGTGCGATGCCGGGGCCTGGTTTTCGATCATGTAGATCGAGTCATCTGATAATCTAGCGGGGGCAACTTGGGACAAAGTGGGGGTCTCTGGTGGGTCTCTATCCAGCCTATACTATGCAGTTTAGGATAAACAGTTAGGTATCAACAGCAGTTACAAAAACAGGCTATGCATCAGAAATAGGATAAACAGTAGCAGCAGCAGCAATTTCTAATGCAAGCATAAGAGAGAAAGAATAGGCGATATCGACATGTTCAAAGGGGGGGTGCTTTCCTGGTTGCTTGGCGGCAAAGGCAGGGTCGTCAGCTATGAAGTCGATCCCCAGGGCATCGTCAGCGGTCTCGGGGGTCTACCGGGAAGACTGGGGGAGAAGAAACAAATAAATACACGGCGACAAAAGCAATCACAAAACAAGACATGACTACGAGCTAAGCCAGAGTGATCTATCGCAAAGTTAAGTGCTACAGACGGAGCGGGAATTTACCGGGAAAGTTTTCCCGGGTCCGGACGTCTGCAGACAGATGAACCGGAGGGGAAAGTTCCATGTTCATCATGCTCGAGGCATGTGACAGGTATAAGGAGGGCATATTCGGATGCGTCTCGTTTTTCTAATCGTTTTTCATATATAAATCATTTTCATCCGAGCTACGGTTTAATTTCTACAAATTTCCAAAGTTTAAAACATTTTCTGGATTTATTCTAATTAATTGAAATCAATTATGACATCAGCATGATGTAATGGTGATGTCAGCAGTCAACAGGGCGGCTGACCAGGTCAAACCTGACTTATGGGTCCCACCTGTCAGCCTCTGATACTTAACAGAGTTTATTTTAAACTAATCTGGGTTAATTAGCTACTGGGCCCCACATGTCAGTGGCTGATTAGCTAAACTAACCACTTGTATTTATAAAAACATTTTAATTAATTAACTAAGCAGTGGGGCCCGCATGTCAGCGACTCTGGGCCGCCCAGTCAGCACATTGACTAGGTCAACCCAGTCAACGGGTCCCGCAGGGCCCAGCGTCAGTGGCACAGGGGGCCCACTTGCCAGGCCACGTCAGCGGTGACCAGTGACTCAACGTCGGCGACCAAATCGCACAGCGGCGCATTCGGGAGGCGGCCAGAAATCGTGCTCCGGCCACCGTTTCGAGCGCGATTTGAACCATTAGATCAAGGAGAGCGAGCCGCATCGATTCGCGGTGGTGGCATGGCCGGAGTCGACCTGAAGATCATCGGAAGCGGTGCCGGCGTTTGAGCGGAATCGGGCACGGTGCCACGGGGCTCGGCAAGCAACACGGGTGGTGGCGTTCGAGCCGCACGAGCGTGCTGAGCATGATGCGGTGCTTGGTGGATCTTGACGTTGAGCACGGGCATGACTACGAGCTCGCCGGCGGCGATGGCGTCCAGGTGGAGCTCGGGATCGGCGAGACAACGCACTAGCGAGTGATGCGAGGGGCAAGGCGAGGTCTACGCGACGCGACGAGCTCAATGGACTCGGTTGCGAGGCCATTTGGTCGCCGGAATGGCACCGGCGATGAACACAGGCAGCGGTGGGTTTGGAGCTCATCGGGGACGGCAGCTACTGCTACGGAGAGAGAGTGAGGAGAGGAGGGATCGACGCAGCTGCTCACCGGGAGCCTGCAGATGTGCGAAAGTGTGCTCGGGGAAGCGTGACGGCGGCGAATCGACGGCGATGACGAAGATGACCGTAGGAGGAAGGAGGGGTCATCGGGCCCGCGGTGGTGGCTCCTGTCTTGCTCTGGTTGACGCAGAAGATGGAGTCAAGGACGGCGCGTTGATCCGGCACAAAGACGAGGTGCGGCGAGGTCAGAGGCCATGGCTACGGCGAGCCATGGCGGCGACGGCATCGGGTGTTTGCGGGGAGGGAAAAGATGGGTGAGAGAGAGGGGATTGAGGGCGCTAGGGTTTCGAGGGAGGAGGGAAGCGTCCAGGGGAGGCTTTAACGGCGTCGGGGAGCCGCGGGATCAATGACACGGCGATGATCGGAGCCTGGATGCGCGTGCGCGCTGATGCGTGCGAGAGGAGGACGATGACTGTGATTTTGGGCTGGGCCGACTACTGTAGCCCATAGGCCTTAGTGCACAGTGTGCCCCGCCTTTTTCCCATTTTCTATTTCTGCCTTTTGCTACAAAAGGTTTTTAGAATTGAAAGAAGCTGGCAGATGACTTAGTGTAAAAGTGAAACTTGGCCACAAAAGTGCAATGCAATATTATGCCCTGCCACAAAAAGTTTGGGAATTTTTTGAACTCATTTGAATTTACCAAAAATAGAAAAGGCATTTATAGTGTTGTTTTTAGCATTGTTTTAAATGCTTTGGCTTATTGCAAGCTGATGGTGAAGTTGTTTTCCTCAACCACCATTTATTTTGGAATATTTGCTAGATGATGTACATTTGCAACAACTGTTGAGCAACTTCAAATTCCACTGAAATTTCAATTTGAATCCAAATGACAGAATTTATATGAGATATTTACCCACTGTGAGCATGCATTATAAATGGTGATGACTTGGCAAGATCAAGAGGGTGATCACTGTAGTAATACAAGGGGGTGTTACATGACATACCCGCATACTCTAGCCCGCTGATTGAGTGCCTGCGGCCAGTAATAATCGTCAGCTTCCTCGGCGACTGATACGTCTCCAATGTATCTATAATTTATGAAGTATTCAGGCTGTTATATTATCATTCTTAGATGTTTTACAATCATTTTATAGTAACTTTATATCATTTTTCGGGCCTAACCTATTGACATAGTGCCCAGTGCCAGTTGCTGTTTTTTACTTGTTTTTTACATCGCAGAAAATCAATACCAAACGGAGTCCAAATGCAGCGAAACTTTTTAGAGATTTTTCTGGACCAGAAGACACCCGGTGGGCCAAAGAAGTACCAGAGGGGAGCTCCGAGGGGAGCACAACCCACCAGGGCGCGCCTGGGGGCCCAGGCGCGCCCAGGTGGTTGTGCCCACCTTGGTGGCCTCCTGCACCGCCTCTTCGCCCTATAAATTGCCAAATATTCCAAAACCCCCGGGGGTAACCCTAGATCAGAAGTTCCGCCGCCGCAAGCCTCTGTAGCCACGAAAAACCAATCTAGACCCCGTTCCGGCACTCCGCCGGACGGGGAAATCATCACCGGTGGCCATCTTCATCATCCCGGTGGCCACCATGATGAGGAGGGAGTAGTCCACCCTCGGGGCTGAGGGTTTGTACAAGTAGCTATGTGTTTAATCTCTCTCTCTCTCTCATGTTCTTGAGATGTCACGATCTTGATGTATCGCGGGCTTTGTTAATATAGTTGGATCATATGGTGTTTTGCCCTCTCTATCTTGTTGTGAATTGAGTTTTCCCTTTGAGATTTCGTTTTATTGGATTGAATACTTTTATGGATTTGAGAACACTTGATGTATGTCTTGCTATGAATACCCGTGGTGACAATGGGGTATCATATTGATTCACTTGATATATGTTTTGGCACTCAACTCGCGGATTCCCGAGGTGACATTGGGGTAATCTATGCATAGGGGTTGATGCACGTTCTTGTCTTTGTTTCTCCGATAGAAATCTTGGGGCACTCTTTGAGGTTCTTTGTGTTGGATTGAGTATTAGGAATCTGAAATTGTTTGATGTATATCGTATAATCAACTCACAGATACTCATGGTGACATTGGAGTATCTAGGTGACATTAGAGTTGGTTGATGTGTATCATATGGTGTTATTTTAGTACGAACTCTTGGATAGATCGATCACAAAGAATAGCTTGGTGTTATTTTAGTACGAACTCTAGGATAGATTGATCGGAAAGAATAGCTTTGAGGTGGTTTCGTACCCTACAAACAATTTCTTCTTATGTTCTCCGCTAGATAGGAACTTTGGAGTGATTCTTCATCGCACGTTGAGGGATGGTTATGTGATCCAATTATATTAGCATTGTTGAGAGATTGCACTAGCGAAAGTACGAACCCTAGGCCTCATTTTCAAGCATTGCAATACTGTTTGTGCTCCGTTTTATCAATTGCTACCTTGCTGTTTTTTTATTGTTCCTATTACAAAAATCAATATCTACTATCCATATTACACTTGTATCACCATCTCTTGGCTGAACTAGTGCACCTATACAATTTACCATTGTATTTGGTGTGTTGGGGACACAAGAGACTCTTTGTTATTTGGTTGTAGGGTTGTTTGAGAGACACCATCTTCATCCTACACCTCCCACGGATTGATGAACCTGAGGTCATCCACTTGAGGGAAAATTGCTACTGTCCTACAAAACTCTGTGCTTGGAGGCCCAACACGAGTCTACAAGAATAGAGTTGCGTAGTAGACACCAAGCTCTTTTCTGGCGCCGTTGCCGGGGAGGTGAGTGCATGAAGGTATATCTTTAGATCTTGCAATTGAATCTTTTAGTTTCTTGTTTTATCACTAGTTTGGGTTATAAAAGAAAACAAAAAAAAATGGAATTGAGGTTGCATCATATTGTTCATCTTTATAATGTCTTTCGTGAAAATGATGGAAAAGAAAATTGTGCTCAATTGATAGAAGAAGAATTCAATAAAATATTTGGCATAAATGATGAGCATGATTGCAATGTTGTTAGTATGAATTCTTTGAATATCCAAAATGCTAATGATGATTGCACAAGTCATGAAAAAAATCTTTCTTATAAGCATGTCAATTTTTGTGGAGTGGAAAGACTTTGTGAAGACGTGCCTTATAGGGAAGATAGACTTTGTAAGAAGCATAAACATGATAGAACCAATTTTTTGCCCAAAGTGATAGATGAATTTGCTGCAAAATTATGTTCTCTTTGTCCTATTACTTGTGAACTTTGCAATAAGGTTGGTCATCTTAATTTCCAATGCAAACTTTTTCATGATTGAATCATGGCCAAATATTGTAATGATTTGATCACCCTTGAACTTTATAATGAGCTTTGTCTATTTTTGGGGAGTGAAGAATTAACACATAAAAATAGTTGGTTTGAAGTATTCATTCTCATGGACGACATTGAAACTAATCTAAAAAATATCTATATGTTTTGCATGGTAAATTGCAATGAGAATGCTTATATTGCCAACTATAGAAAGATGGGGAAACCAATAGAATATAAAAGAAATACTAATGAAAGGGTACAGATTTCCACTTTCCCTCCTATTGTCTCTCATGATGAAATAGGTGACGAGGAGGAGCTCCCTATTCAACCAATCTCATCAATAAGAAGCTCAAAAAAATTAATTAAACCCACACATGATGTGGTGAAGAAGAAGAAAAGAATAAAGAATAGAGGTAAAAAGGTATCTTCCCCAAATAATGTTGCTCCTATTATTGTTGTGCCTCATGAAAATTGTCGGTGCAACAGACCCTGGGTCCATTGCACGGACTGTGCACAGGCCAGAGACAAGATTACAAGACCAAGATCAGACCGACCAAGGAGGGTCAACTCCTTTGAAGGATCCAAGTACAAATCGAGAAGGCCAAGGCGAGCCAGAGGAACGAGGCGTCGCTAAGGGAAGGACCTACCTTGCCGGGCAGGCGAGCCCAGCAGGGTTGGGTTTTGCCCCGGAAGCAAGCTCCCAGATCATCCCTGCAGGCCTGCCGGGGCTGGCGGAGGCAAGCCACTCCACCGCTCCACCTCACAAGCGGCGCAAGTCAGTAATCGAAGTGGTGTCGAGCTCCAAGGTGACTAAGTGGCTGCTTTCTGCCACATGGCAGCCACTTCCTACAGCAAACACCTCCATATGACAGCCATCCTAAGACGTGTCAAGCGAGCAGGCGCAAAGCTGGCAAAACAGCCCGGTAGGGCCTGCTGGGCGAGCTTTGATGTGACACTGAGCGGCGCATTTAATGCGCTCTATCAGTCTGCAGAGTTAGATATGATAGCACTGTTAGCTATCTAATCAGTACGCAAAGACTGATTTGCCACTGTGGTGACCCCTTTATCTATAAAAGGAGGCCCATGGCGACCGTAGAAAGGGTTGGACCCTCGCATATCTATACACGCATAGCCACTCTCGCCCCAAGAGCAACCTTGCCGGGCGGGTGTGCTGCGTCCACCATCAATCCACCAAAGCAGGAGTAGGGTTTTACGCCTCACGATGGCCCGAACCTGGGTAAAGACTGCCCGTGTGATCTCTGCCATGCTGCGCGACGCTTCTCCGCGCTTTGTGCAACGTGCCCATCCCCCCGCCGAACCAAAAGGGGCTCATGGTCCCATAGGTGGTCGTGGTTTCCCACGACATCTTTGGCGCGCCAGGTAGGGGGATCACTTGCGCGAAACCGAGAGCGTACGCTGCGCATCATCTTCATCGACATTTTCGTCGTCGACGGCATCATCGACTATGGTGCCCAAGAGGAAGCCCGGAGCTGCAAATCACCCGTCCACCTTGAAGGCTCCGCCGCCCGTGACCGCCGCCATCGCGGGAAATGTGGGTGCTCGCGAGGGTGTGGATGCTGCGGGGGATGTGGTCAGCGCAGGCGGCGCCGTCACCGCCTCCCCCATGGCCGAAGCAGGAACGGGAGGTACCGGGGAAGGACAACATCAGCAACATCCCAACGGCCATGCTCCACGAGGTACGGATGGAGGGATCCTTCCGCCTGAACCCCCTCTCCTCGCCAACGGGCACAGCCGCAGCGATGACGCTCGTTCTGGGGCGAATCGCAGGGCACGCGCCACCCCCGGGGCGGGCTGACCCAGCTACTGTGCCCAACGGAGCCGCTAACCCTCAGGAGCCTCCGCCGCATCATCATGCCATCCAAATGGCTGGTTCGCAGCAGCAAGGGTGCGGCGCGATCGCCACCGGCAACGTCAGGAGCCGAGCGACACTACAATCTACATCGTCATCACCTATGCCAAGCACTGCCTCAGAGGCCATGGCGCGAGCCCAAATGCTTTTGAGATTTCCACCGGCGGCAGACCAGATGGATGAGTGGCGAGCCACCATCCAAAGTCTGATTGGTTTTGCCGAGGCGGAAGGATCACAACAGGCCGGACCGCCACGGCCTTCCCAGGCAACAACGACGGCCCGTGAGGCTGGTCGTGCGGGAGGGGCCACCCTCACGGTGCAATCCCCACCACGGCAAGCCACCCAGGAGCCACGAAACCAAGCGCCCGATGACGTCTCGATGGCCTCGTCAGACCCTCGAGCGCGTCAAGGCCGACAGCGTGCCCCGGATGGCAGGCGAAGGGAAGGCGCGCGCGTCATCGACGAGCGGCGCCGCGACAACCCCCGCCAGTCCAATGGGTGTGATGGCCCTGACATCGACGAGCCCGCGCTCGGAGATAGCGGGTGCCTGCCTTTCGAGGTTGGGTGCCCTGCCTTCACCCGTGAGCTACGGCAAGTCCGTTGGCCGTCCACTCGCACGTTCAAGCTAGAGATACCCGAGAAGTATGATGGGAGACTAAACCCGTCAGAGTTCTTGAGCATCTACACCATCACTGTTCAAGCTGCCGGGGGGAGAGATGAGAAGGAGTTCGCCAACTACTTCCCTTTGGCCCTCAAGTCAAATGTGAGGTTTTGGCTGATGCACCTGCCGGAGAACTCCATTTTGACCTGGGCTGACCTGTGCCACGAGTTCATTGGTGCCTTCACGAGCGGCCATCAAGAACCAGGGCGGCCCAGCGACTTGCAGCTTCTCCGGCGGAAAGAAGGAGAAACTCTGCGGAAGTACTTGCAGATATTCAGCCGAGTCCACAGGAATATCCCAGATATCCACCCAGCTGCCGTGATAGCTGCCTTCCAATCCAACGTGTGCAACCGCAGGATACGTTCCAAGATGAACGTTCGGTTGCCCAAGACTATGAAGGAGCTCTACACTTTGGTGGACAAATGTGCTCGGGTGGAGGAGGGGAGAACACTTCCTGGAGAGGAAGATTGCGTCGACATCGACTAAGAATATGATGACGAAACCATCAGTAAGAAGAAGAACAAGAAGCACAACAATAAGCGCAAGGATAAGACTATGATGACTGTTGAGGGGTCAGGCACGCCTAGTACCTGCAAGAAGGCCAAGGCTGAAGCCCCCGACAAGGAGGCTACCGCATGCGCTGACTGCCGGGAGGCGGCGGCTGCCGAGAAAGCTAGGAAAAGTGATTGGCCGTACTGTAAGATTCATCGGACCAAGGGCCATGATCTCCAGGAGTGTCATCAGGTTGAGCAGCTCGTCAAGAGACAGAAGGCTGAGTATGAGAAGCGCGATAAGGAAAAAGGTCAGAATGGCGCTGGCGGGAAGGGCCGGGGTGGTGAAGCAAATCGCCCCGGCAAGACTCCTTGGAACCAAGGGAAACCCGTCAAAGGCCGAGAGCAGGAGGATTGCAGTAATGAGAGTGATGGAGGGAATGAAGAGGAAACCAGCGAGCATGAATTCCAGAAGGCCACTGACGCCCTGTGCATTGACGGGGGTGCATCTTTGCACTCTTCTCACTGCCAACTTAAACAGTGGGCACGTGAAGTCAATGCCATGGAGCCAGCGGCAGATTCTCGGAAGCCGCTCAAGTGGTCACGCACGCCCATCATCTTTGATGAAGATGACCACCCCGACCACATTACTGCGGTAGGGTGCTTGCCGTTGTTGGTCTCACCAACAATTCGCAACCTCAAGGTCACAAAGATGCTGGTTGACGGTGGGGCCGGGTTGAATCTGATTTCCCCAAAGGTTATCAGCAAACTCTAGATAGCAGAGGAAGAACTTAAGGCCACAGGCACGTTTCAAGGAGTCAATCCCGGTAGGAGCTGTCCTAAGGGAAAGGTTACGTTGCTAGTGACATTTGGAGGAGAGTTGAACTACACGACTGAGAAAGTTGTGTTTGATGTGGTTGACCTCCCCCTGCCGTACAACGGGATCCTTGGGCGCCCGGCCCTGGCCAAGTTCATGGCAGCATCCCACTATGCCTACAACACCTTGAAGATGCCAGGGCCGATGGGCGTCATTTTCGTTCAGTCGGACAAGAAAGACGCAATTATTTGCATGGATAAGATGTACCGGGACACGGTAGCGGCAGAGGTCGCGGAAGCCACAGTTCCCACCAAGGAAAAGCATAGCAGAGGCACTGGCAAGGAATCCGGGAAGCGTACCTCTATGGAATGTGCCGCGCCCGTTGATGACACGCCAGAGAGTTCCAACAGCAAGAGATCCAAGGCTGCTCCACCCCAAGTGAAAAAGGTCACGGCAGGGCTGGCTGGCGCTGATAGTACTTTCACTATCAGCGCCACCCTTGATGACAAATAGGAAAGCGTGCTTGTTGCCTTCCTGCGGGCAAATATCGATGTGTTTGCCTGGCAACCATTTGATATCCCCCGTGTTCCCAGGGAGGTAATCGAGCACCACCTTGCTGTCTGCCCACATGCCCGGCCCGTCAAGCAGAAGGTTCGGAAGCTAGCCTTGGAGCGGCAGCAATTTATTGCCAAGGAAATCAAGAAACTTGAAGCAGCTGGTTTGGTCAGAGGAGTACTGCATCCAACATGGCTAACAAACCTAGTGGTTGTGCGCAAGGCTAATGGAAAATGGAGGCTTTGCATAGATTTTACGGATCTGAACAAGGCATGCCCAAAGGACCCATTTCCCTTGCCGCGCATCGACCAGATTGTGGATTCTACTTCAGGATGTGGGTTGCTCTCTTTTCTGGATGCATACTTTGGATACCATCAGATTTTTATGTCCAAGGAAGACGAAGAAAAGACCTCATTCATCACCCCATGCGGCACGTACTGCTTTGTGTGCATGCCTTTCGGGTTGAAGAGTGCCGGGTCCACTTTTGCAAGAGCAGTCCAGATTGGTTTGAACCACAGTTGCACAGGAACATTGAAGCCTATATGGATAATATTGTGGTCAAGACCAAGGACAGATCCACCCTCATCCAGGATTTAGAAGAGACATTTGCTAATCTACGCAAGATCAACTTGAAACTGACTCCGGAGAAGTGCGTGTTTGGTGTTCCCTCCAGCAAGCTACTTGGTTTCTTTGTGTCCCACCATGGGATAGAGGCCAACCCCAATAAGATCAAGGCTATCGAGCAGATACAGGTACCCAAGATAGTTAAGGATGTGAGGTGTTTGACAGGATGCGTTGCCGCACTTAGCAGATTCATCTCCAAGTCTGCCGAGCACGCCTTGCCGTTCTTCAAGATTTTGAAGAAGGCAGGACCCATGAAGTGGACCCCGGAAGCAGATACAGCACTGCAGGATTTGACTGCCTACTTGTCTTCTGTGCCTACCTTGGTCGCACCCAAACCACAAGAGCCGTTGCTGCTATATCTGGCAGCAACTAATCAAGTGGTCAGTGCGGCCCTAGTAGCGCAGCGGGAAGTAGAAGAAGCAACCACCTCAGCAAGTGTCCCGCCCGGGGAAGAGGAAGAGAGCGGCCTGGCAAGGCCAGATACGGATCAGGACAAAGAGGAGCACGGCAGCGGAAACAGCCCCAAGGACACGGCAAGGAAGAAGGTGGTGCAGCGCCCAGTATACTTCGTCAGCTCACTGTTGCAGGGGGCTAGATCCAGGTATTCTAGCATGCAAAAATTGATCTTTGGCCTTGTCATGGCCTCAAGGAAACTGCGCCACTACTTCCAAGCCCATGAGATCACGGTTGTCACCCGCTTCCTGTTGCAAAGGATACTTCAAAACCCAGAGGCCACCGGCAGGATAGTGGAGTGGGCATTGGAGTTATCCAGCTTTGGCCTGAAGTTTGAAAGCACATCAACAATCCAGAGCAGGGCATTGGCAGAGTTTATTGCAGAATGGATGCCAACCCTTGATGAAGAAGTACAGGAAACAGTTGTCCCCAGCAAGGAAGCACCCCAAGAATGGATCATGTATTTCGATGGTGCCTTCTCCCTGCAAGGTGCAGGGGCTGGCATGCTTCTCGTGGCTCCCACTGGAGAGCACCTGAGGTACGTCATCTAGATGCACTTTCCCCGGGAGGAGGCGACCAACAATACAGCAGAATATGAAGGGCTTCTTGCCGGGCTCAGGATTGCCACATAATTGGGAAACAAGAAGCTAATCATTCGAGGAGATTCACAACTGGTGGTGAGACAAGTCAACAAGGATTACCAAAGCCCATTGATGGAGGCATACATCGAGGAAGTGAGAAGATTGGAGGAGCGCTTTGACGGGTTGCAAACACAGCACGTACCCCATGCGAAAAACAGCATTGCTGATCACCTATCGAAGTGCGCTGCGCAGAAGCTTCCTGTGGAACCAGGAACTTTTGTTCTCCATCTTACTCAGCCCTCCGTATCCCCGACAACAATGGTCCGAAAGAGGAGGAAATTGGACTCCGGTAAGCCTCTCCCGGTAGAGCCTTTCGGGGCTCCTGGCAGGGACCCTGCCGGAAAAAAACTCCCCTTCGATTGATGGGCTGCACCCTCCTGCCGGACCACTGGTCCTCGTGGTCAAGGGATGTACCCCCACGAATGAGGAGGTGCCGCTAGTCCTCTTTGCCGAGCCTCAGGCTCCAACTTGGGCAAGGCACATAGTCCATTTCCTCCAAACCGGAGAACTTCCCGAAAAGCAAGAAGAAGCTAAAAGAGTAGCCCGGAGGGCCAGTATGTATCAGTTTATCAATGACACACTATACAGAAGAAGGCCCAACGGTGTGAAATTGAAGTGCATTTGCCAGGAAGGAGGAAAGGAACTACTGGCAAAAATACACAAAGGCATGTGCGTCTCCCACATTGGATCAAGGGCTTTGGTTGGGAAAGCATTCTGGCAAGGATTATATTGGCCCACAGCCCTCCAAGATGCGGTTGAGCTCGTCACCAAGTGTGAAGCCTATCAGTTCCATTCCAAAAATATCCATCTGCCTACCCAAGCACTCCAGGCAATCCCTTTGTCATGGCCGTTTTCGGTCTAGGGGCTCGATATCCTCGGCCCTTTCCCCCGAGCTGCCGGGGGCTTTGAATTCTTGTTCGTTGCAATCGACAAGTTTACAAAGTGGCCGAAAGTAGATGCCGTGAGAAAGGTGACTGCTCAGTCAGCTATCAAGTTCTTGAAAGGATTGGTGTGCCGCTTCGGGGTCCCCGCCCGGATCATCACCGACAACGGCACCCAGTTCACGAGCCGCGCCTTCATGCAATATGTTCATGCCCTCGAAAGCAAGATCTCATTTGCCTCTGTCGCACATCCCAGAAGCAATGGACAAGCTGAGAGGGCGAACGCTGAAGTGCTGTGAGGACTCAAGACCAGAATGTTTGATAAGCCGTGGAAGAACGGCAGGCAATGGATCAATGAGCTGCCGGTGGTTCTTTGGTCCCTCAGAACAACACCAAACCGAGCTACCGGGCAGACTCCCTTCTCCCTAGTCTATGGGGCAGAAGCAGTTATCCCCATGTAACTCATTTACAGGTCACCTCGAGTGCTTGCCTACGATGAAGTAGCGCAGGAACAGCACATGCGTGACGACGCCGTGCTTCTCGAGGAGAACAGTCTCCGGGCTGCTACGCTTGCTGCACGCTATCAGCAAGCCCTGTGTCGCTATCATAGCCGCAGGGTTCATGCCCGGTGTTTTGAGGAAGGCGACCTTGTCCTTAGGCGCGTTCAGTCCGCCAAGGGTACAAACAAGCTATCACCGAAGTGGGAAGGCCCTTACCGGGTAGTACGAGTCACCAGACCTGGCGCAGTCCGTCTGGAGACCAGAGATGGCATTCAATTGCAAAACTCATGGAATATTGAGCATCTCCGCAAGTTCTACCCGTAAGGCACAGCTATCGGGCCCTGCCCGGCAGCCACCCTTTTGTACAGGCCTTGCCTCAGCTGCATGTAACCCCTCGTATGAAGCCAGGCGCAGACCCTGAGCAACAGAGAAATAAAATGAAGTGCTGGGGGCCCCCGACAAGTTGCATGCATGCATAAGCATATCATAAGCATCGCATGATTCATGTAGATAGGTTGCATGGTCATGTAGATAGGTTGCATCTGGCATCATCTTCATTTGCATAAACTGCAGGCTCCTGTCATGGACTTAGTCCTGGGAAGAGGATGCGAAGACAAGCCAGCACTGTGGTCTCCGGCAAGCCAAACAGATAAGTTCCATCTCTTATCCATACATGTTCTGTGAGTAGGACTTGTGCATATGAAAACCTCACCGCCTCAGAAACAAAGGTGCTCCCATCTACTGACACGAACGCTGCTTCGGTCAGGATGGTCATAGTGGCCCTTGGCTGAAAGGGGTTGGCGGGGGGCTGGTCTCTCCCAATGGGTTCTGCGCCCGGCAGGCTCAGCCTCACGGCAGCAGTCCTATGGGGTGCCGGCAGGGTAGCTTACTGGGATCTACTTGTTTACGTGAAAGTATGGAGGCGTTTCACCTCTGCATGGATGTCGTACATGCACAAGTGCCCGGCAAAGCTTATCTTTTTCATTAATATGTTGATCGACAAGTACAAATCTCACGAAACATAAACATGGATACAAGAGATTACATTATTTGAACTAAAATTTGGCAAGTGCCGACAGATTTAAGATTAAAAAAAGACAAGTGCCCCGTGATGCCTTTGCCCTTATCCATCTCCTTCAGGAAATCACAGGAAGAAACCGGAGGGCAGGAGCAGGTGGTGGCACTGCCGGGAACCCAGATGGAGTCACCGGCAAACACGACTCGTCGGAACAATCGCCCCCATTCTTGACGCGTCGTGGGTTGCCGCCACCTTCTGCACCACCGTCGTCCAAAGCTCCCACCACGCCCATCGACGTGTGCTGCTCCCCACCTTGGCAGGCAGGAAGACACCGCCATCCTTAGCAAGAATGCGGGATGCACCGGAAGGAGCAGTGCTGGGATTACCGAGGACCCCATATACTGCATCCCAGGCAAGCATCAAGAGCCCCGGATACCTCGCCAACTGGGTGGCGACCCCCGGCGACGCGCGGCACCAGACCAGACTCACTCCCCAAGCATCAACATGAGCATTTGACATCGTCAACAACTCCAAGCTAGGACTCGGGGCCTGGCCCCGGGCTCTTCCTTTCAGCATACCCAGAAGAAGCAGAAGGCGGAGGAGGAGAGGAATATGGATGAATGCCTCCACTCCTCCCCCGCTCCTCCTTTTATAGTTGATCTGGGGTTGGGGGCCGATTCCCCGGCGAGTACCCGCCATCCACCTCCGCTAATCCAAGAAGATCGGGCCCCTGCCTTGATGCTCTCCTGCACCACGTGTCTCCATTTACCTACCCCACTCAATGCATGCGGCATACGTGGCTAAGGATAAGGGCGCGGTGGGAAGAGTGAATTGGCAGTTACCCGCCCATGCGTTAAAGTCATTCACGGGCCATTACAAGAATGGCCCCACCACAATTGGCGTTGCACGGCGCGTGGGTAAACCGAAAACTAACCCGAGCTCAAGTTAATGAAGAAGCAAAGAAGATCTCAAAGGGCGGAGCCGCCCTTACGCTTCTGCCTGTGCACTGGTTAGGGCCTACCCTGATGACGCCCAGCGGCGCGTCTGTGCCAGGCCCGGGGGCTCCTGTCGGTGCAACAGACCCTGGGTCCATTGCACGGACTGTGCACAGGCCAGAGACAAGATTACAACACCAAGATCAGACCGAACAAGGAGGATCAACTCCTTTGAAGGATCCAAGTACAAATCGAGAAGGCCAAGGTGAGCCAGAGGAACGAGGCATCGCTAAGGGAAGGACCTACCTTGCCGGGCAGACGAGCCCAGCAGGGTTGGGTTTTGCCCCGGAAGCAAGCTCCCAGATCATCCCGGTAGGCCTGCCGGGGCTGTCGGAGGCAAGCCCCTCCACCGCTCCACCTCACAAGCGACGCAAGTCAGTAATCGAAGCGGTGTTGAGCTCCAAGGTGACTAAGTGGCTGCTTTCTGCCACATGGCAGCCACTTCCTACAGCAAACACCTCCATATGACACCCGTCCTGAGACGTGTCAAGCGAGCAGGCGCGAAGCTGGCAAAACAGCCCGGCAGGGCCTGTCGGGCGAGCTGTGATGTGACACTGAGCGGCGCATTTAATGCACTCTGTCAGTCTGCAGAGTTAGATATGATAGCACTGTTAGCTATCTAATCAGTACGCAAAGACTGATTTGCCACTGTGGTGACCCCTTTATCTATAAAAGGAGGCCCATGGCGACCGTAGAAAGGGTTGGACCCTCGCATATCTATACGCGGGTAGCCACTCTCACCCCCAGAGCAACCTTGCTGGGCGGGTGTGCTACGTCCACCACCATTATCCACCATCAATCCACCCAAGCAGGAGTAGGGTTTTACGCCTCACGGCGGCCCGAACCTGGGTAAAGACTGCCCGTGTGATCTCTGCCGTGCTGCTCGATGCTTCTCCGCTCTTTGTGCAACGTGCCCATCCCCCCACTGAACCAAAAGGGGCTCATGGTCCCATAGGTGCCGTGGTTTCCCATGACAAAAATGAATCAAAAATAATTGTGGGAGATGATGCACTTGATGATGATATTGCTTCTTTGTCTTATGGCACAATGTCTGAGAGCACTATTGATGATGATTTTGTTATTCCTATTGCTTGTTGTGATGATTATGATTGGGAAGATAATGATACTTCTTATAATCTTGGAAATCTTTTTGGCACCAACTTGGGAAATTATGATGATAGCAATTGTTATACCATTGGTGCTATTCATACTATTAATGATGAGAGTGATTATGCTTATGATATACCAAGCCACAAGCTTGGGGATGTTATGTTTGATGAGAATGACGTGTTTGAGAATTTATTTGCTGCAATTAATGTTTGTCCCAAGCTTGGGGATGATATGCTCAATGAAGATGATCTTTTTAGTCCCCCTACTTTGAATGATCAAATTTGCTATGATGATTGCATGCCTCCTATCTATGATGAGAACAAAGTTGCTACTTATGATGATTATTGTGATGATACTTATGTTATAAAAGGTAGTGATAATTATTGTCATAATTTTGAATATCCTTTTACTAAACATTACTCTTTTAATGTGGAAGCAATTTTTAGTATTCGAGTTTCATATGATACTCCCACTATTGTGAGTGAGAATAAAATTGCTTATATGGAGAGTAATAAATTTTCTATGCTTTTGGATCATGAAAAGAATGCTTTATGTGATGGTTATATTGATGAATCTATTCACGATGCTACTGAAAATTATTATGAGAGAGGAACTTATGATTCATGATGCTCTGGTTATGTTTCAATTCTTATCTTTTATGCGAGCATCTTTGAAATCATCATGCCTAGCTAAAAGGCATTAAAGAAAAGCGCTTGTTGGGAGACAACCCAAACTTTTACCTACTGTTTTTGTGTGTTCACATGATTAGGCTACTGTATTAATCATGTTTTATAACTTTTATTTCAATAAAGTGCCAAGTAAAGCCTTTGCGATAGTGTGGATGATAGTTGACTTGATTCTGTGCAAAAACAGAAACTTTTGCGTCCAGTACATAAATTCCTATGTTTTAATGGAACGTAGAAAAATTATTAATTTTTTACGGTTGATGGGTATACAAATTTTCTACGTTTTTCTAATTGTTTAGAATTTTTGGAGTTACCGAAGTATAACCTTAATTCAGATCTTTACATACTGTTCTGTTTTTGACAGATTCTGTTTGCAATGCATAGTTTGCTTGTTTTATGGTTTCTATGGCTTATATTGCTTAATATAAATTTTAGAGTACAGTAGTCATTGTGTGAGAATAATTATGAATCTTTTCTTTGACAGTACCCAAGTGAATGATTTGTTTCATCATACTAATCCATCTCACGAAGTTCCGTTAAGTTTTGTGTGATTGAAGGTTTCAAGTTTTGGGTGAGATATCGATATGAGAAGAACAAGGAGTGACAAGAACCTAAGCTTGGGGATGCCCAAGGCACCCCAAGGTAATATTCAAGGAAGATCCAAGCAACTAAGCTTGGGGATGCCCCGGAAGGCATCCCCTCTTTCGTCTCCGACATTATCGGTAACCTCACTTGGAGCTATAATTTTATTCGTCACATGATATATGTTTTGCTTGGAGCGTCATTTTATTTTATTTGTATTTGCTTGCTGTTATTTAGAGTAATTTTTTTCATCTTTTACTTCAATAAAAATGTCAAGTATAGCCTTTGCCATGCTTATTTTGCAAGTATATGAGTTGCTGTTTCAAAACAAAAAGTTTATCGCTGTTGCAAAAATTCTCCAGAAATTTCAGAATGTGATAAAATTTTAAAAAAAATGCACAATAAGCTATGATAAGTTTTATACATTGTGGTAAATTTTCAGAATTTTTTGAGTTAGGGAAGTATGAGTACAATTGCACTCTTTACAGACTGTCCTGTTTATGCAGATTGCTGTTATGTTCGCATTGTTTGCATATGTTTGCTTGTTTAATGATTCTATTTGAGGATAGGAGTATTAAATATTCAGAGGAATTTAGTATGCAATGTTGAATAATAATTTTAGTGATTTTCTACAGTAGAGAATGATGAGGTTTTTGCGTTGATTTATACTAACTTATCTCACGAGTTTTGTGTGGATGAAGTTTTTAAGATTTAGGGAAACCGTGATATAAAAGGAATTAAGGAGACACAAAAGCTCAAGCTTGGGGATGCCCAAGGAATCCCAAGTAAATAATCCAAGAAGTCTCAAGCATCTAAGCTTGGGGATGCCCCGGTAGGCATCCCACCTTTCTTCATGAACAACTATCGGTTAGTATCGGTTGAGCCTAAGTTTTTGCTTCTTCACAAGAGTTGTGTTTTTCTTAGAATGTCATTTTATTTGTTTTGCTTGATGTTTTAATAAAATACTTAGATCTTTAAGTTTTTAAATAATAGAGAGTCCTCCAATAGCTACCCATTTACTTAACTACTCGCATGATCTTCACTTGTATCTTTTTGGAGTAGTTTGTCATTTACTCTTGTGCTTCACTTATATCCTATGAGTAAATTTTTGAATGAATTGAATATCATAAAGTTGAAATTATATGTGCTTCATATGCTTGTATCATACCTAGTATCAGCTTCACATTGGGTTTAGAAAGTGAAATCTTTTGAAGCTTGACAATCACAATATTGGTCATACAAGCAATTCATGAATGATTAGTATAAGGAAGAGAACTTTCACATGCAAATATATTATCTTGGACATCTTCTATGATTGTGAATACCCATTAATTATTTTCAAACTTGAGCAAATTAGTTGAAGTTGGACAAGGAAGATAATGTAATGAGTTATGTTTGGGTATATTTGCATAGAAGTTATATTGTCATGGATCCTCCAACATGTGGTGTTTGCCTAGGATCTTTTGCTAGCCAAAAATTCGTACTAAGTAGAGATACTACTTGTGCATCCAAAAACCCTTAAACCCAGTTTCTTGCCATGAGTGTCCACCATACCTACCTATGGATTGAATAAGATCCCTCAAGTAAGTTGTCATCGGTGCATAAAGCAATAAAAATTGCTCCTAAATATGTTTGATCTTTTATTGTAAGGGAAAATTGAGCGTTGTACGAACTTGTGATGGCAAAGTAACAAAAGCAACAGACTACATAATAAAGGTTGCTATCATAAGGGGCAATATAACGTGACATTCCTTTGCATTAAGAGCTTGGGCATCCAAATAAAAAGCGCTTGACAACCTCTGCCTCCCTCTGCGAAGGGCCTATCTTTTACTTTTCAGTTTTTACTTTTATGCAAAGAGTCAATAGTATGAAATCTCATTTCAACCTCAACTATTCTCTAGTTGGCAAGCATCATGTGGTGGGGAAAGATCTAGGCACATATGACCAGTCAAATATATTTGATCATGATTAATTATTGTTGACAATTATCTCTATGATAAATGAGTTGGGAGGCGAAATATTAAGGCCCTATCTCTCTCTGTGTTCGATGGATGCCATTTGTTCTTTGAATATGCTTTGAGTAATAGCAATCATAGAAGACTATATGATGATTGAGTATGTGGAGCTCTTACTTAAATTTTGTTGAATAAGTTGAATTGCAATTGTTTGGTGACTGAGAACATAGGTTGTTGAGTTTCAAGAGAATTCATTATTTGAACCTTAACATGTGAATTGGTTGCTACTTTATCATGAGAAGTTTTATGAGAAAGAATTGTTGTTATGATGCTAGGAAAAGTGATTGAAATTATCATTGATCAAACTTATGCACTTTGCTAGCATTCACACTTCATAAATTATTTCTTTTATCATTTACCTACTCGAGGACGAGTAGGAATTAAGCTTGGGGATGCTGATACGTCTCCAACATATCTATAATTTATGAAGTATTCATGTTGTTATATTATCATTCTTAGATGTTTTACAATCATTTTATAGCAACTTTATATCATTTATGAAGTATCTATAGTGCCCAGTATCTATAATTTATGAAGTATTCATGTTGTTATATTATCATTCTTAGATGTTTTACAATCATTTTATAGCAACTTTATATCATTTTTTGGGACTAACCTATTGACATAGTGCCCAGTGCCAGTTGCTGTTTTTTGCTTGTTTTTTACATCGCAGAAAATCAATACCAAACGAAGTCTAAATGCAGCAAAACTTTTTGGAGATTTTTTCTGGACCAAAAGACACCCGGTGGGCTAAAGAAGTACCAGAGGGGAGCTCCGAGGGGAGCACAACCCACCAGGGCACGCCTGGGGGCCCAGGCGCGCCCAGGTGGGTTGTGCCCACCTCAATGGCCTCCCGCACCGCCTCTTCTCCCTATAAATTGCCAAATATTCCAAAACCCCCGGGGGTAACCCTAGATCAGAAGTTCCACCGCCGCAAGCCTCTGTAGCCACGAAAAACCAATCTAGACCCCGTTCCGGCACTCCGTCGGAGGGGGAAATCATCACCGATGGCCATCTTCATGATCCCGGTGGCCACCATGATGAGGAGGGAGTAGTCCACCCTCGGGGCTGAGGGTTTGTACCAGTAGCTATGTGTTTAATCTCTCTCTCTCTTGTGTTCTTGAGATGTCACGATCTTGATGTATCGCAGGCTTTGTTAATATAGTTGGATCATATGGTGTTTTCCCCCTCTCTATCTTGTTGTGAATTGAGTTTTCCCTTTGAGATTTCGTTTTATCGGATTGAATACTTTTATGGATTTGAGAACACTTGATGTATGTCTTGCTATGAATACCCGTGGTGATAATGGGGTATCATATTGATTCACTTGATATATGTTTTGGCACTCAACTCGCGGATTCCCGAGGTGACATTGGGGTAATCTATGCATAGGGGTTGATGCACGTTCTTGTCTTTGTTTCTCCGATAGAAATCTTGGGGCACTCTTTGAGGTTCTTTGTGTTGGATTGAGTATTATGAATCTGAAATTGTTTGATGCATATCGTATAATCAACTCACGGATACTCGCGGTGACATTGGAGTATCTAGGTGACATTAGAGTTGGTTGATGTGTATCATATGGTGTTATTTTAGTACGAACTCTTGGATAGATCGATCGGAAAGAATAGCTTGGTGTTATTTTAGTACGAACTCTAGGATAGATTGATCGGAAAGAATAGCTTTGAGGTGGTTTCGTACCCTACAAACAATTTCTTCTTATGTTCTCCGCTAGATAGGAACTTTGGAGTGATTCTTCATCACACGTTGAGGGATGGTTATATGATCCAATTATATTAGCATTGTTGAGAGATTGCACTAGCGAAAGTACGGACCCTAGGCCTCATTTTCAACCATTACAATACCGTTTGTGCTCCGTTTTATCAATTGCTACCTTGCTGTTTTTTTATTGTTCCTATTACAAAAATCAATATCTACTATCCATATTACACTTGTATCACCATCTCTTCGCCGAACTAGTGCACCTATACAATTTACCATTGTATTTGGTGTGTTGGGGACACAAGAGACTCTTTGTTATTTGGTTGCAGGGTTGTTTGAGAGAGACCATCTTCATCCTACACCTCCCACGGATTGATAAACCTTAGGTCATCCACTTGAGGGAAAATTGCTACTATCCTACAAAACTCTGCACTTGGAGGCCCAACATGACTCTACAAGAATAATGTTGCGTAGTGGACATCAGCGACGTCGGGCGAAGAGACCGCGATAAACCTCTTTTGGGCCAGTCGCTCCTCGAGCTCCACGGGAAGCGTAGCCGGGCTTAGGCTGCAACGCTCTGGAGTGGGGGATGGGGATGGGGATCTGTGGGAAAGGGGGCGTTTGGCAGGCGTCATCTAAGAAACTCAGGGCGGCCTGGGTATGGAGATCGGTGGGTAAGCTGCACAGGCAAACCGGCAGATGTTGATAATGGAGGCCTTGCGGCGGCGGCAGCGGCGGCGGCGACCTTGCTAGGGTTTCGAGCGAGGGAGGGGGTGTGTGTGTGTGTGTGTGTGTGCACGCGCGTGTGCGCGCCCGAGGAGGTTTTGGTGTGTGTGTGTATGGAGGGGGGGCGGGGGTGTGTTTGAGGAAATGACGCGGCTACTGAAAATTTTACTACGCAGGAGTCAAACGCGGGAGTGAAATGCCGGGGCTATTGAAAATTTGGATGATGGTGCTTCACACACGGTCCGGAGATAACAACCGTGTGTTATGAAACAGGAAAACCCTCGAGGTGGGCAGATATTTTCGAGGGATGCAGGCAGGAGCGGGAACAAGAAACATCACACACGGTCGAAACATAATAACCGTGTGTTATCAAACAGAAAAAAGCTGCAGGCGGGTAGATATTTTTGAGAGGGGAAGCCTCGTGGAGCCGAATGTACTGTGTGGATGTGCGTGACAGGGGCACCGGCGTGGCACACGGTTAGTGTGAGTGAACCGTGTCTGTTGCGTCATCCGACTTGTCTAATGTTCATAAATTTGGCGAAAAATGACACGGGAGAGGATCAGAACACGAACACACTTGCATGTGGACCAAATATATGGATGAAAAGGGTGGTTTGATGTTTAAATACCAAATGCAACTTCGATGTGGCACCTATCTCGCAAAGCGCACGGTATTGCTTGCCCCCCCCCCCCACCTCCTGTCGGTGAGAAGGGAATCCTAAGCTATGAATGCATGCCCCCACCCACAGAGGTTCACCTAGCAAAGTGCGAAGTAGCAGTCCCTCCCCCCCCCCACACAACACACACACTTTCAGTCGGGGCCAGAGAGGCATCTCACAAGAGGATCATCATAACGGACCAAGAATAATCCACCTTGGTCGCACAACCTCTATATTGTTGTTGGTCAAAGTGATGGCCGTCCATGCGACCCCGGAGATGGGCTAGCTCGCCAATAATCACGCAAGTAGCTAGTCCCCGAAGACAACCACTGCCTGCGTGTGGCCCAAACATATGTATGGAGAGGTGTGTTTGAATACACAATGGAACAACTTTGATGGGGCACCGTGCTTTCGAACCAGAAATCCCCAACTGAGTGAGGGTTAGTTCACGATGCATATGTATGTCACACCACACTTCAAGCCGATGACGGGGATTCATGCATGCATGCGTGCATAGTATGCGCTCAAACTTAATTACGTCTGAATCTCACCATGACCTATACTACGATAACACGAACCAAAGGAAGAATCCGCCATGGTAACCTATCTTGTTGTCGGTCAAGGTGATCATGGATGTCCACGCGGGCCCACGAATAAATAGGCTTGTCGCCGATAACCACACGAGGGAGTGTACCGTTCGAAGACAACCACTACATGCATATGTATGGAGGTGATGCGTGCATGCATGTTTGAATACCATTTCACAACATTGATGTGCCGCGTGCGTCGAAAATCATACAGTCCCCACACAGAGCGAGATCGGTTCATGACGTGTCGTGGTACTAGCCACTTTGACTCGGTGGGAGGGATTCATGCATACACATGCATGTGTGTGCTCAAACTGTATCATGTCATCCCAGAGCATGACCTATATATACCGTATTACAAACAAAAAAATAATCCCATCCTAAGTCAAATTAACCTCTCTTGTTGTCAGGCAAAGTAGTGATGGACCAAGCGGGCCCACAGATGGAAAGCATCGATATCGCTGATAACCGCTTAAGTGGGTGCGAGAGGACAACCACCATCACTTTGCATGTGGGCCAAACATATGTTGAATACCCAAAATGCACAACTTTGATGTGGCACATGCCTCGAAAACCGTAAAGTCCCCGCACAGAGCGAGGTTCATGAAGCGTACTACATATGATGGTCCCCTTCCCCCTCTTCGACGCATACTATATGCTCCTACCGTAATACAACCCAAAAAGAATCCTCCTTGATGGTGAAATTAATTAACCTCTCCCGATATAGGTCAAAGTGATGCATGCATCGATGATGGCCTCGTGGGCCCGCAGATGGAAGCGTCACACGTGAGTGTCCTAGGATAACCACCGCCGGCATGCATGTGGCAAAAAGAGGTGTTACGTGATGTTTGAATAGCCAATTTCACAACTTTGATGTGGCACGTGCCTTGAAAACCGAAAAGTCTCAACACTGAGTGAGGTGTACTTGTTCACGGACGCGTATGTATAGTATATATGCTAGTCCCCTCCCACCTCTTCGACGCGTACTATATATATACTCCCACCATAACACAAACAAAAAAGATTCTACCTTGCTGGTCAAATTAACCTCACTGCCGGTTGTTCATCAAAGTGATGGACGACGACCTCGCAGGCCCACAGAAAGCGTCACACGCGAGTATCGAGTGTCGTGTAGGACAACCATCGACTACATGTGGCCAAAACATGTATGTATGAAAGGGTTGTGTAATGTTTTAAATAACGATTTCACGACTCTGATGTGGCACCTGCCTCACAAAACGGCCAACACACATGGTGGCTCATGACTCGTAGTGTACTGCGAGCCACCCGCCACCCCCCAGACACACACACACACACACACACACACACACACACACACACACACACACACACACACACACACACACACCACGAATCCACCGCAACTACGATGCATGTTAAATTATCCCACGGTGAACATATGTTACCAAAGGAGGGACGTTTTAATTTTGAAAAAAAACATAGATCATTAAGACATTTTAGTACATTGATTGATTTTCTAGGGGTATAATGTGCAAAAATCAAATTTGAGCTACATGCACACATGACAGTGCACCTAAATGGATTGCAAAAACATATGTGTCTCACTGGGTGCATGTTTACTCCCCGTGCAAGAAATTTCAAACATTGAGAATCTTGATTTTTAAATTCTAGTACATCCAAAACTTATTTGAAATTCATGAAACTTATCGTGTTGTCATATGGACACCAATACAAAGTGGCATTGTACTTTTTTTTGTCAAATTTGAGACCAATTTTGATGTAATCTTTATCTTCTTACAAATGGGAGATTATTAATAATTGGGAACCAATATCCCAAATGGATTATTTATTCGAACCGTGAGCGTTAGACCAACAATGGATACGTGCCATGCTTCGATTAAGCAATAAAGCGGCAGCATTAATCATCCAAATAGAAAAACAATATACGTGCCGCCACGCGACCCGTGTGTTGTGCGAGCAGGCGTGAGTTGATGGGAAGCATGCGAGCAGTCCGCCACGCAGGCAGACCGGGAGGCGTGCATGCAGGTGTGTGAATTGACGGGAGGCGTGCTCGCTCCGCAGTGTCATCGGGAGGCGTGCGAGTAGCTGTGTGAAATGATGGTAGGCACGCCAGCAGTCTGGTGCGCAGCCTCACCGGGAGGTGAGCCAGCGGTTTGACCGCCGCCCGCCTCTCTCCCACTACTCCATATTAATGGCGCGCCCGAGCGGCCGCATGCCCCATCCTCGCCACACACACAATCTTCTCTCTCCGCTTGCATCCTCGACGCCACTCTCAGTCATCAAAAGCCGCCAGTGTATGAGGATGCCGCTGAAGCGCCCCATCGGAGGGAGTGGCGACGCCGGGGCTGTTGAAGGACCGGAGCACAGCGTGGAGATGGAGGTAGAGGTTACCGTCACCGCCGGCAAGGTATCGCTGCACCCTGACGTCGTCGAGCTTCCACAGCCGGAGGCGGAGGTCCACACCGACTCCGGTGATGACCCGGGCGACGACCCCGGCGACGACTCCGACGACCACTCTGGTGACAACTCTGACGACGACGAACAACTGGTTAGTCATCTATACCCATTTATGTGTCAAATAGATCCTAGGGTTTCTCTGGTTACTCCTGCCTCCCCCTTTTTGGAATAGAAATCCTATGGTTATGTTCTCCCAATCCATGAAATCTGAGTAAGTTTCTTTAGATCCGTGTAGTGTATTGATTGTTTGAATGGTACAAGTGATAAGTGATTAGTTGTTTCATCTGTGCAAATGATTTCTGCTAGTAATCCGACTAGGGTTAGTGTTCGTGCTAATAATTCCTAGCCAGGACTTGACAATTGATTTTGAATGACCTACATATATGTTTGTGCCATTATTTTCTTCAAGATTGGTCTGTACATAGACGACTGTGCTTAAAAATTGAACCATAATCTTTGGATATGTATAAAAAATAGCCATAAATTCCTAATCCTACTTCATGGCATGTAAACATTGATTTGATGCCAAATTTTGGCAACTGCCAAATGTTCGCTAGAGATTAGTTTGTAAACATTAAATTGATGCCACATTTTTTTACTATTTGTATAGGTGTTGTCTGACGATGTGGACAGCGAGGATGAAGATGGCCAGAGGAGGTACAAGAGGCAAATCATGAGGGAGCTTTATGCGGGAATGCATAACAGGCGTATTAGGACCTGGGACGGCGGCTATCGATGCCCATTTTGCAACCACAAGCTTCATGACGCGTATCAAAGTGTTCTGGCGCATGCAAGAGGACGGGCCGTTGGCTCCTTCAAGCAGAAGTATTCTCACAGGGTGGCGCACGGCGTGTACGCCGAGTACCTGGAGAAGCTTTAGGATCGTGCCGGCAGATGAGATGAGATGTGGGATCGAACTATGTATGGCTATGTAGTGTCTTAATGATGGTTGAACTATGTACTTATGGCTGAACTATGCTTGTGTACGCTTATTATATATGTCTGAGTATGTTTAATCTATGTTTACTTATGTCTAAATGTGGGATATGGATGCAATCAGTTCGGTTGATGGAATCTACCTCCGTCCTGGTTTATTGGTCCCCTTTGTAATTTGTGTTAAATTTTGACCAAAGATTTCATTGTCAAAATGTTAGTGCAAGTCAGCAAAAATTATATCATTGGATGCGTATTTGAACATAGTGTTCAATGATATAATTTTTGGTAACATGCATAAACATTTGTTAGTTAAATATTTGGTCAAAAATTGGTACAAATTACAAAGGGGACCAATAAACCAGGACAGAGGTAGTACGTCAATCACACACGGTTCCCAAAATTGGAACTGTGTGCAATAACTTTCATTTTGCCTCTTACGTCAATCACACACGGTTGGCTCTAGCAAACCGTTGCCTCCGAAACTCTTTGTTGGACAGAAAACCATCACCACCCAATTCAAAAAAGAAAAAAGAAAACCCTCACCATCCCCACGTCACAAAAACCCTCACCCCGCCCGCCACCCCCTCCGGTCCCCATTCACACCTACACAAGCTCCTCCGCGTCTATGCATGGCACCGCCTATCGCGGCAGCAACCACTTAGCTCGCCACCTGCCGTCGCCGCCAGGCTGCCGGCAAACCCCACCGCATTTCGCCACTTTCGCTTGTCGTCGCCTATCGCCATCGACTTTCTTGACGCTGCTCGCAGTCGACCCAGCTCCACCCGGTTGGGGAATCCGCCGTACTGAGGGTTTTTTCTCATGGACAACAAGGTAACTAATTTAATGAGATATTATCTCATCTCTTATCCCAATTCATCTGCCTCCTTTAATCAAACGGCCGAAATCGCCGTGAATTCATTTTTATTCGAGCTGATTTGAGGGTTTTCTTTCATTCATAGAGTGTACAGTGCGCGAACGCATCAGGACTTTGCGGCCTCCGCCAGACATCCATGGAGTTCCATCTCACCGTACCAGATGACTTGAGGATGCGCGCGGTATGTTCAATCTCACCCTAAATCGGTTGGCATGGCCTACTTTCCAGAACATATACTAAATATTGCTACATTTGGATAAAAGGTGCCACATGCACCATATACGTCAAAGGGGATTTTTTTTCCTCTTCTTTCTATATTAGGCAAATTAATGATGTATTGTTCTTTCGATTACTCTCATATTTCCATGACATCATGTTTACCCTATCTGTTTAATTATAGATTTTTGTCCTTCAATTTCAACTGCTGTACAGTTCTTTCAATTTGGGCCCATATTTAATTTGCATGTTACCATATTTTCTTTAACAATCCTACCATTTTCTGCAGCGCGTCCCTTGCTATGCAACAGAATCTGTAGTGCACAATCTTTCCCTTTACATAAATCAAGACTGCAGGGATGTCATACTGAACACAAACCATGGATTTACAATCGTTGATACTGTAAGACTTGATGAACGTGGTGACTCCTATTTTGGCACTGGCCTTTGGAAAGAAATTTCTAAGTTTTATGTACTGAAAGCTGGCACTAAAATTGCATTGCACATAAAAGAGCCTGGTCATGAGATATATGCTAACTTCCCCGACGATATCATCCATCCAGACTTTGTTCGAAGTAAGTTTTCTTTTCAAGTATCTGCATTTGACTTACCCAGCAATATCAAATGAATTGTGTAGTATTTAAGCAACCAATTGTTATTCCATTTTCTTACTATATTCCTACCAACTAACTTCTAGTTACCAATACACTTTTCTATTGCCATGTTTTAACTAAATATTCCCTGTACTCCCACTTCTATCAGAAAGCGCCGCTGACAAGGAGACTCCAGAGGTGGAGAACGGGGCTGCCAACAAGTGGAGGCAGGGTGAGCAAGAACCGCAAGTGACTCCAGCAGGCCTAGGCTTCATCAGCAGCCTCCCCGATGATATGTTGACAGTCATCATCTCCCTCCTCCCAATCAAATATGGGGCGCGGACAACCGTCCCTTCCCGACGATGGCACCCCCTATGGAACTCCACCCCTCTCGACCTCATTGACACCCACGAGCTCTGCCATGGCTATCGCAAAAGCTTGGATGTGTTCTCCAAGATCCTCGGCAGTCACCCTGGCCCAACCAGAGGCCTTAGAATGGGCAAGTTCCGTTCCAACGGCAAGGACCGAGCCAAGCTTGACGACTGGTTCCGATCCCCCACCCTAGATCAGCTCGAGGAGCTCACTTTTGATGATGGGCATATGCGCTCGCTGCCAACGTCCGCGCTCCGCCTCGCGCCCACGCTGCGCGTTGCCAAGTTCAGCAATTGCCATCCCTGCTTTAATGACGCGCCCGCTCTTATTCTACCACGACTGAAGCACCTCGAGCTCGTCGCCGTCTGCCTCCCAAACGGTGACATGGAGCGCCTGCTCCGTGGCTGTACTGCCCTCGAGTACCTTCGTCTTCAGGCGATCAATGGGTTGAGTAGCTTCCACATCACCTCCATGACTCTCCGGACTATTTATGTGTGTTGCTGGTGCGGCAAGAAGACATCACAAGATGTGTACCACGGTATAGTCATTGAGGACACACCTTCACTCGAGAGATTACTTGTAGTTGATCAAGAAGGTCCAACAAGAATCAATGTCATTTGTGCGTTGAAATTGACAGTGGTGGGCTACTCGTCTGACAAATACTCCAAACTTGTTATTGGACCCACACCCGTTCAGGTACAACAGCCGCCTTCTACCTCTCCTTCTAGAAATTAACATTATTTCTAATTTTGAAGATGTATGTTCGTCTGTCATCCAGAAAATGATTTCGACAAGCTTGACCCCGAAACTGCGCACAGTGAAGGTCTTGGCACTAGAATCTATCGGCCCCGACCTGGAGCAAGTTGTCAGTTTCCTGAGATGCTTTCCGTGCCTGGAGAAGCTATATATCGAGGTGATGTTCTTTTCCTGTTAAATATTAACCATAAGGGAGTTCAATTTGTGACACCTTTTTCCAAGTTTACAATGATAATGTACTACAATTTCTGAAGGATTTTTTGGAGGATTTCAGTACATACATGTCCCCCCCCCCATATTGGTTGCTTGATCCATATGGTTACAATCCATAAGCATTTCTCCTTTGGATTCATCTGTACTACTTTTCTTAGGGAACTTTTCATCCACTCCAACCTCTTGTGAAGAAGGCTACATTTTTCTAGATTGTAATCAAATGCCCATGTTAATCATGTCGGATCGAAGATAGCATGTTAGTGCATTTTACAAATCCTTCAAACCAAATAGGCCTGTAGTAGTGTTCAAAACTGCATGTAGGCACTAACACGTTTTCTTCTTTTGCAGATAAGATTAGGCCCGGTGGTAGATAATGTGATACAATATAACAATCACGTCGAATGCCTAGATCTGCATCTCTCAGAAATTACTTTGAACTCCTACCGAGGGACCTTACCGGAGATTATATTTGCCAGGTTCTTTGTTGTCAGAGCAAGGGTGCTGAAGGTTATGAGGTTTGCCCTACATTTATTTCGCAAAAATGAATGGTTTGTTGATCAGCGCCAGCGGCTGCGGCAGAATGGAATAGGCTCCGAAAATGCTGAATTTCATTTTGGAACTTCAGATGACAGAGTAATCAGAAGTCATCGTGTCAACCCCATACATGACTTCTTAGTGGCTGACCACTTTGCAAAAATTATGAGGTTTCGAAACCAGACTTAGGAGTGGTAATATTAGTTTGAACCTCTCTGATATCCATGTTTAGCGGATCAGCATGAGCGTTTGCAGCTGATGAGCTGAATTTCATTTCTAATATCAGTTTGAACCTTGTAATCTTCGAATTTGAGCCATATAACTCTGGAATTTGAACCTTGTAATATTTTGAGCTTTTGTGGTACAATCGTTGAAATGGCATCGTATGAGACTCGTATATTGGTAGCACTATTTTGACCTTAATATGCAATGGACTTAGATTTTATTAACCATTCTCGAATCTGTTTACCTTGTCGATCTCATAGCACACGATCTGTATAGCTAACTCGACTGCGATCTTCGACATTATTGCACACAGTTGGTTTCTTCAACCGTGTGCCCTGTAGAGCACAGAATTAATTATCGCACTCGAGTGTCCATCATCACCCTTCTGTGTAATTTTGACCTCATCACCCACGGGTAAAATTATGACCGAAGTCATTCCACACACTTCATTTTTACAAAGCTTTTTGCCAATAAATGCCCATGATTTGTCCCTCTTCTAGATGACGCGTGGCCAAACTAGCCGGGCGGGAAGCTTGCACGGTAAACTGCATGGTAGAATGGGAACAGGCTCACTGACGATTCATTTGGCGCCTCTTTAAGCCCACGCGTGGTCAAACGAAACGCGTGCGGTGCGGTGTTGTCAAGCGTGCACTGGAATCCTCCGCTATGAACGCCGTGACAAGACGTGATGATTACAGTCTGGCCGGCCCCCATTTATTATAGCAGCCATTTAACCCTTGTGTCTCTTCAACCTTTCGATCGTGCCCCACCATTGCAAGAAGCACACCCACCATGACAAATTCTTAGAGGGTATCCTGCGTGGCTCCAATGGCACTCCGAGCAGCTGCCGACGACGAGCAGTAGTTCACCATGCATGCCGTGGTGGACACCCATAGAAGGTTCACGGAGCTCTCGGTGGTGTACACCAACAACCCGGTCTGGGTGGAGCACTCCATCCACATCATGGAGCCGTTGCTTGCTGAGGAGAAGTACAAGGTGGTCGGGTTCGACCTCGAGTACACCCGTGCTCGTGCCGGGTCTCGTCCCAAGGTCACCGTTGCCCAGATGTGCGTGCGCAACCACGTCCTTGTCTACCACTACTACCTGGGCACAAGGCCTTGCAAGCGTTTCGCCAGGTTTTTCAACAGCCCCCACTACATGTTCGCTATGGTGGACATCACCAATGATGTAAAGGTGCTCAAGAATTCGGGTATCGCCTGCCAGAATCTTGTCGACATCCAAGGCTAATACAAGACCTGGGGCAGCAAGGAGCATGAGAAGGACTCACTGGTTCACCTCGCCGAGGCCATCATCGACCCCTACTATAGAGACATGAAGGATTCCTGCAACAAGGACAAGCGTGCCTGGCACTCGGCCTGGATGGAGAAACTCGACAAAGCTCACGTCGTGTACGCGGCCAAGAAGGCGTACACGAGCTACGACATGTACAGGCGGATCGTTGACATGAGGAAGTGCCTCCTTCCCCAAAACGGCCAGGGATCTAGCCGAAAGCAGAGCAATGGCAAGCGTCGTCGCAACAATAAGTAGATGATTAGATCCTCGTTTCTCCTAGTTTAGTATGCATGTAATTGCTTACTTTGGTGTGTGGAAATGTTATGTGTGTAGTCACTTGTGTAATTGTATGGTTAATTTGGTTTTGCAATGCTGTCTTTTTAAGTATATATGTTGATGCTTTGTAGACAGAGCAAATCACATCGCACACAAACTAAACAATGTAACCCGTCGGTGATGATTTCATCAATCACTGACAATTGTATACCAGCAATCGTTTGCTCACAACACACACAGCATGTTAACAGGAATCGTCTGTGTTGTTATCGGTCTTCCCACACGTTTCTGATTACAGGCCTGTTTGCTGCGTATCACACACATCTTGTTAAGTTGAACCGTTTCTGTTCTCTTGGCTTAATGCAAACAGTTCATCCGAGTGAACTGTACGCCGTATATCGCACACACCTTCATCTGGCTGCCCATTTCTGTTGTTCCGCCTCATCACAAACAGTTTATCTGAGTGAACTGTATGTCGTATATCGCACACGCCTTCATCTGGCTGCCCGTTTCTTTTGTTCTACCTCATCGCAAACAGTTCATTGAACTGAACCATATGCCCCGCATCGCACACGCAACTAAAATCTGAACCGTGTTTGATGTATCCTTCATCGCAAACATTTTGCATCATTTTGACGGTTATTTTACATCACCGTTTGCGATTAATGCATCGCACACAGTTTTGTCAAAGGGTCTCTGATCGTAGTGTCACGTTAGCAGCATCCTACAGTAGTGACTACTCAAGGAAGGCCCTCACGAGGGGCCCCTGCCCTTGTGAGGCAAGGTGCGCCAAGACCTCCTGGGGAGCGGCTCCGCAAGCTGCCTCTCGAGGAGCGGAGATTCCAAGGCAAGAGCCCCTCCTCCTGAGGGTGGGGTGATGTGAGCCGTGACGACTACAGCCAGGCGGGTGCCAGCGGGCGTAGAGGGGTAGTTTCCCCTTTCGTGCAAGAAGGACAAGGCCAGGCGCGCGTTCCCGAGGGGAGCGCTAAAGGTTTCCAGTCTGGTGCAACAAGACCAAGACCGCGGGCTCGGCAGGACGGATGTCATCACCGAGCCCACCTCCGTGTCAGGTTTAGAGCCTTTGCAGGCAAAGACCACCTTTCATCAGGATAAGATGTACCTCTTGCCTCCCTTCAAAATTGGTCGTTGTGGGATCCCTTCCTGCCCAAATGATGCGGGAAGAGGACCAAGGCCACTATAAATAGGGACCAGCATCCATCGTAGAAGGGGATCGGAAGACCGAACCCGCATACACCATCCAAGCCCTCATGAGGCAGCTCGCCCCTTGTACTAGTTCATACTCAGCCTCCTCGCGAGGCCAATCCACCACAAAGTAGGAGTAGGGTTTGAAGCCGCAAGGTGGCCCGAACCTGGGTAAATCTCTGTGTCCCTTCTTGTTCATCGATCTTCCCCGATGGCAAGCACCAGCTATGAGCATGGTGGGTGCAACACTTGAGTGAAGCGGAGTTGCTCGTTCATGCCCCAGAGTTCGAACCTCTTTGGGTCCGCGGAGCCCTGAATCTGACAAAAATGTTCATAAATTCCTGCCTCCCTCAATAATACATCACTTGGTCATTCACACGGCCAAACCTCCGCCGCACGCGGAAGGTTGTACTTGGGCTTCTCCACCGGAGTGTCCTCCAAAGTTTTCCTTGTTACGGCTTGAAGAGCCCCTTAACCACCTCTTCATGGTTTTCTTTTTCTGTGAAAATTTCTGAAATTTTTAGTGACTCAAAAATAAAAGTGAACAAAACTCAACCAAAGTGATAGCAACTACTCCTACAAGTGTCTAGAGGATATATCATGCAACAAAACTACTTTGGACCATATAAATTTGACATGCAAGCTCAAGAACATGGTCACCACAGCAGCAAAAATTTGCAATATATAAAGCACTAGAACAAAAACTAATTGGACCAATGGAGGAGTCACATACTGATGGACAATCTCCCGAAACAGTTTTGGAAATGGAGCAATGAGCAAGGAGATCGAAAATGGCAGCAAGATGAGCAAGAACACGGGTATGAGCAATGGGATGATTTTTACTGTAGGAAGATAGAGTGGATGGGTGGAAGGGATAAGTGAGGGGACCCACGTGGGACCCACAAGCCCTGTAGGCGCGCCTAGGGGGGTGGGCGCACCCTGTGGGCTTGTGGCCCACTGGTGCACCCCCCTGAGGTGTGTTTAGTACCAGAAATTCTTAAATATTGCATAAAAAATCATACAAAATTTTCAGGGCATTTGGAGAACTTTTATTTTTTTGGTCATTTTTTATTGCTCGGATAAATCAGAAAACAGAAAAATAATGGTGTTTCTTCTTTATTTATTCTAAATAACAGAAAGTAAAAAGTGGGTACACAGAGTTGTGTTTACTAAATTCATCCATCTCATGCCCGTCAAAAGGAATCCATTAATAAGGTTGATCAAGTCTTATTAACAAACTTCTTCCAAATGACATGAAACCGGAGAATCTTCGTATAACACTAGGTTACCTCAATGGGGATATGCACGTCCCCAACAATAAGAGTATCATATTTTTTTTTTACAGTAGGAATAGGGAATTCGAAACCTCCAATAGCAATTGTTGAAATTTTTCCAATAGAGTTTATACTATTCACTTGAGGTTGTTTCTTCGGAAAGTGTACCGTATGCTCATTAGCATTGACATGAAAAGTGACATTGCCTTTATTGCAATAAATGACAGCCCCTGCAGTATTCAAAAAGGGTCTACCATGGATGATCGACATACTGTCATCCTTGGGTATATCAAGAATAACAAAATCCGTTAAGATAGTGACATTTGCAACTACGACAGGTACATCCTCACAAATACCGATGGGTATAGCAGTCGATTTATTAGCCATTTGCAAAGAGATTTCAGTTGGTGTCAACTTATTCAAATTAAGTCTTCGATACAAAGAGAAAGGCATAACACTAACACCTGCTCCTAAATCACATAAAGTAGTCTTAACATAGTTTCTTTTAATAGAGCATGGTATAGTTGGTATTCCTGGATCTCCTAGTTTCTTTGGTATTCCACACTTAAATGTATAGTTTGCAAGCATGGTGGAAATTTCAGCTTCTGGTATCTTTCTTTTATTTGTAACAATATCTTTCATATACTTAGCATAAGGAGACATTTTCAGAATATCAGTCAAACGTAAGCGTAAAAAGACAGGTCTAAGCATTTCACAAAAGTGCTCAAATTCTTCATCATTTTTATTCTTTGAAGCTTTAGGAGGAAAAGGCATGGGTTTCTGAACCCATGGTTCTCTCTCTCTCTACAATGTTTCTTAGCAATGAAGTCTCTTTTCTCATATCTTTTGTTTTTAGGTTGTGGGTTATCAAGATCAACTGCAGGTTCTATCTCCACATCATTATCATTACTAGGTTGAGCATCATTATAAACCTCATCATTATCATTGTCACTAGGTTCTTGTTCATTATCAGATTGTGTTTCAGCATCAAAAATAGAAATATCATTTGGATTTTCAGGTGTGTCTACAGTAGGTTCACTAGAAGCATGCAAAGTCTTATCATTTTTCCTTTTAGATGAACTAGGTGCATCAACATTAATTCTTTGAGAGTCTTGTTCAATTCTTTTAGGATGACCTTCAGGATACAAAGGTTCCTGAGTCATTTTACCACCGCTAGTCATAACTCTAACAGCATGATCATTTTTCTTATTGTTCATCTCATTAACCAAATCATTTTGTGCTTTGAGAACTTGTTCTACTTGAGTTTTTATCATGGAAGCATGTTTACGAACAATCTTAAGATCATCTTTAACTCTAGACATATAGTCACTCAAGTGTTCAACCATATAAGCATTTTGTTTCAGTTGTCTACTAACATATGCATTGAAGTTTTCTTGTTTCACAGTAAAGTTATCAAATTCATCCATGCATTGACTAGCAAATTTATTATGAGGAATATCACCTTCATCAAATCTATAAAGAGAATTTACCTTTACTACCTGTGTCGGGGTATTGAGACCATGTATTTCTTCGATAGGTGGTAAATTCTTAACATCTTCAACTTTAATACCTTTTTCTTTCATTGATTTCTTTGCCTCTTGCATATCTTCAGGACATAGAAATAGAATTCCTCTCTTCTTTGGAATTGGTTTAGGAGGTTCAGAAAGAGCCCACTCATTATCATTTCTCAATATATTATTCAATAGTTCTTCAACTTGTCCAACAGTTCGTTCCCAGAAAACACAACCAGCACAACTATCTAGGTGGTCCCTAGAAGCATCGGTTAGTCCATTATAAAAGATATCAAGTATTTCATTTTTCTTGAGAGGATGATCAGGCAAAGCATTAAGTAATTGGAGAAGCCTCCCCCAAGCTTGTGGGAGACTCTCTTCTTCAGTTTGCACAAAGTTAAATATTTCTTGTAAGGCGGCTTGTTTCTTATGAGCTGGAAAATATTTTTCATAGAAGTAATAAATCCTATCCTGGGGACTACGCACACAACCAGGAGCAAGAGAATTAAACCATATCTTAGAATCACCCTTTAACGAGAAAGAAAACAACTTAAGGTTATAATAGTAGCGATTTTTTTCCTCATGAGTAAATAGGGTGGCTATATCATTCAATTTGGTAAGATGTGACACAACAGTTTTAGTTTCATAACCATGGAAGGGATCAGATTCAACCAAAGTAATTAACTTAGGATCGACAGAGAATTCATAATCCTTATCAGTAACACAGATAGGTGAAGTAGCAAACTCAGGATTATATTTCATACTAGCATTCAAAGATTTTTCCTTCCACTTGCATAACAATTTTTCAGATCGTCTCTATCCTTACAAGCAAGAAAGTCTCTAGCTACCTCTCCCTCCATAACATAACCTTCAGGTATATTAGGCAATTCATATATAGGGGAGCTAGGTCTAATAGGTATTTCAAAATTTTCAGTTTCAAAGACTTCATCAGTTTTAGCAATTTCATCAGTTTCAGCATTCTCAATATTTTTAATTCTAGCAAGTTGTTCATCAAGAAATTCACCTAGTGGCACATCATCATGCAAAGTACTAGCATCATCATAAGTATCATTCATAGTAGAAGTTGCATCATCAATTACTTGTGACATATCAGGATTAATAGCAGGTGGTGGTGTCGCAAGCTTACTTAAAACAGAAGGTGAATCAAGTGCAGAGCTAGATGGTAGTTCCTTACCTCCCCTCGTCTTAGAGAGAACAATCTCGGTTCTACCATCTTTCAGATTCCTCATAGTGATCAACAGATATAAATCCCGAGTGACTCAGCAAATATAGCTATTCTCCCCGGCAATGGCGCCAGAAAAAGGTCTTGATAACCCACAAGTATAGGGGATCGCAACAGTTTTCGAGGGTAGAGTATTCAACCCAAATTTATTGATTCGACAAAAGGGGAGCCAAAGAATATTCACGAGTATTAGCAGATGACTTGTCAATTCAACCACACCTGAAAAGACTTACTATCTACAGCAAGGTATTTAGTAGCAAAGTGATATGATGGTAACAGTAACAGTGGCAAAAGTAACAGTAGCAGTTTTGTAGTGATTGTAACAGCAGCAACAACGAAAGTAACTTAGCAAAGATCAATATGAGACGAACTCGTAGGCAATGTATCGGTGATGATATGTGTCGGATGATATTCATCATGTAGCAATCATAACCTAGGGTGACATAGAACTAGCTCCAATTCATCAATGTAGGCATGTATTCCGTATATAGTCATACGTGCTTATGGAAAAGAACTTGCATGACATCTTTTGCCCTACCCTCCCGTGGCAGCGGGGTCCTAATGGAAACTAAAGGATATTAAGGCCTCCTTTAAATAGAGAACCGGAACAAAGCATTAGCACTTAGTGAATACATGAACTCCTCAAACAACGGCAATCACCGGAAAGAATCCCAATTATTGTCACCTTGGGGTATGCGGATCTTAACACGTAATAGGTGTCTACAACTTGCAAGATCGGATCAAGAACACAAATATATTCATGGAAACATAAAGGGTTCATATCTGAATTCATGGCACTTGGGCCCTAGTGACAAGCATTAAGCATAGCGAAGTCATAGCAACATCAATCTCAGAACATAGTGGAAACTAGGGATCAAACCCTAACAAAACTAACTCGATTACATGATAAATCTCATCCAACCCATCACCGTCCAGCAAGCCTATGATGGAATTACTCACGCACGATGGTGGGCATCATGAAATTGGTGATGGAGGAAGGTTGATGATGACGACGGCGACGGATTCCATTCTCCGGAGCCCCGAACGGACTCCAGATCAGCCCTCCCGATGAAGGTCAGGGGGTGACGGCGGCTCCGTATCATAAAACATGATGAATCCTTCTCTCTGATTTTTTCTCCCCGAATAGGTACTTATAGAGTTGGAGTTAGGGTCAGAGGAGGTCCAGGGGCTCCACAAGCTAGGGGGGCGCACCCTGGGGGGTAGGCGCGCCCCCTGGGCTTGTGGCCCATGGGTGGCCCCCCTCTGGTAACTTCTTGAGCCAGTATTTTTTATATATTCCACAAAAATTCTCTGTAAATTTTCATGTCAATCCGAGAACTTTGATTTCTGCACAATAATAACACCAAGGCAATTCTGCTGAAAACAGCGTCAGTCCGGGTTAGTTCCATTCAAATCATGCAAATTAGAGTCCAAAACAAGGCCAAAAGGGTTTGGAAAAGTAGATACGATGGAGACGTATCAACTTGATACGTCTCCAATGTATCTATAATTTTTGATTGTTCCATGCTATTATATCAACTTTGGATATTTTATATGTATTAATATGCTATTTTATATTATTTTTGGGACTAACTTATTAACCCAGTGCCCAGTGCCAGTTTCTGTTTTTTCCTTGTTTTTGGCTTTCTCAGAAAAGGAATATCAAACGGAGTCCAAACAGAATAAAACTTTACGATGATTTTTCTTGGACCAGAAGACACCTACGAGACTTAGAGAGAGGGTCAGAAGAGCCGTGAGGAGATGACAAGCCGTAGGGGCGCACCCTAGGGGGGCGCCCCCTGGGCTTGTGGCCCCCTTGGGACTCCCTCGAACCGCCTCTGAGTTCTATAAATCCTCAAATATTCCAGAAACCCTAGAGGAGCAGCCAAAAATACTTTTTCATCGCCGCAGGTCTCTGTTCCCGTGAGATCCCATCTTGGGGCCTTTTCCGGTACTCCGCCGGAGGGGGATTCGATCACGGAGGGCATCTGTATCAACCTTGCTGCCCTTCCGATGATGCGTGAGTAGTTTACCACAGACCTACGGGTCCATAGCTAGTAGCTAGATGGCTTCTTCTATCTCTTTGATCTTTAATACAATGTTCTCCTCGATGTTCTTGGAGATCTATTCGATGTAATCTTCTTTTGCGGTGTGTTTGTTGAGATCTGATGAATTGTGGATTTATGATCATATTATCTATGAATATTATTTGAGTCTTCTCTGAATTCTTATATGCATGATTTGATAGCTTTGTATTTCTCTTCGATCTATCGATTTGGTTTGGCTAACTAGATTGGTTTTTCTTGCAATGGGAGAGGTGCTTTGTGATGGGTTTAATCTTGTGGTGTCCTCACCCAGTGACAGAAGGGGTAGCGAGGCACGTATTGTATTGTTGCTGTTAAGGATAAAAAGATGGGGTTTATATCATATTGCTTGAGATTATCCATCTACATCATATTATCTTGCTTAAGGTGTTACTCTGTTTTTATGAACTTAATACTCTAGATGCATGCTGGATAACGGTTGATGAGTGGAGTAATTGTAGTAGATGCAGGCATGAGTCGGTCTACTTGTCACGGACGTGATGCCTATATTCATGATCATTGCCTTAGATGTCGTCATAACTTTGCGCTTTTCTATCAATTGCTCAACAGTAATTTGTTTACCCACCGTATGCTTTCTTCGAGAGAGAAGCCTCTAGTGAAACCTATGGCCCCCGGGTCTATTTTCCATTATATATTTTTAGATCTATAAAATCAAAAACAAAAAAATATCTCGCTTAGTTTTATTTAGTTTTATTTGTTTTATATCTCTCTATTAGATCTCACCCTTGCAAGTGACCGTGAAGGGATTGACAACCCCTTTTTTCGCGTTGTGTGCAAGTGTTTGTTAGTTTGTGCAGGTGCATAGATTGGAGACTTGCTTGTGACTCCTACTGGATTGATACCTTGGTTCTCAACTAAGCGAAATACTTATCTCTACTTTGCTGCATCACCCTTTCCTCTTCAAGGGAAAAATTAACGCAAGCTCAAGAAGTACCAGGAAGAATTTCTGGCGCCGCTGCCGGGGAGGTTCTACATCAAGCCTACCAAGTACTTGTCATAAACTCTCATCTCTTGCACTTACACTATTTTCCATTTGCCTCTCATTTTCATCTCCCCCACTTCTAAAATGTTTTCAGAAAAACACAAAAATATTTGCCTTTTTATTTGCCCTCTTTCATTAGACCTTTTTCTCTCTCGCTTGCATACTCCTCACCATGAGTAACTTTGGTATGGCAGAACCGGATGAAGAAGGGACTCCAAAAATTGGAGCTCCTGTTAATATGGATTCTAAAACTTTTGTTGTGGGACAAGGGAACGTTATGGGAAAAGGTGCCATCCAAGATTTCTTTAATTATATTGGGGCTTTGCCTCGTGAGGATGCTCCTATACTCAAGAGAACCAAAACTTATGCAGAGGCTATTTCCGCACTTGTTCTTAAACTTGAGAATAGATTTATTCGTACCCACCCCACTTTGCAAAGATTGTTTTATGAGTTTCCAGTTATAAACGATCCTCGAGCCAAAAAGATGGCTGCACTTGTCCTCATTAATGAATTTGATTACATAGTGCACGAGGCTAGAGAGATCTTTGATTTTTATGGTATGAATCATGAAAAATCGGTTATAGATGAGATCCTTTACAATAGAGACTATTTAGTGAGGCATTTGCTTGGCAATAATCAAATCTTTGATGAAAATCTAAAAAAGTAGATTCCCATTTTAGACATGATCCAACAAGTTTTCAATAATGTGAACCAACAATATTCTTGGATCGTAGCCGGTAACCGAATTGGATTTGCAGAAGGACAACTCGAGAATGCTAAAGTTTCTATGGATAATGTGTTTCAAGTTATATTTGGAAAGCCTAATGACAAGATCACATCTATGGAAATTATTGTCAAAGATGACAATACCTAGATCGTTGCTTTATGCCTAGCTAAGGGTGTTAAACAATAGCGCTTGTTGGGAGGCAACCCAATTTTATTTTGGTTTTTTTCTTTTTTGTTCCTATTTTTGAATAAATATATCTTCTAGCCTCTGGTTAGAGGTGTTTTCATGTTTTAATTTAGTGTTTGTGCCAAGCAAGACCTTTGGGGAGATTTGGAAGATAGTAGATTGGTTTTGCTGAAAAACAGAAACTTTTGCGTCCAGAGATAGATTTTTTTCTGATTGCTGGAGCGTGATAAAATGTTGAATGTTTTACATATTTCTGGTTTACAAATTGCATAATTTTTCAGAATTTTTAGAGAATACAAAGGTTTTACTTTAATTCGCATCTTTACAAACTGTCCTATTTTAGACAGATTATGTTTTCTTGTGTTGTTTGCTTATTTTGATGAATCTATGGGTAGTATCGCGGGGGGGGGGGAGGGTATGAACCATGGAAAAGTTGGAATATGGTAGATATACCACAAATATAAAATAAGAATGAGTTCACAACAGTACCTAAAAGTAAGGTTTGGATTTGTTTCACTAACGGATCTCACGAGTTTTCTGTTGAGCTTTGTGTTGTGAAGTTTTCAAGTTTTGGGTAAAGATTTGATGGACTAAGGAATAAGGAGTGGCAAGAGCCTAAGCTTGGGGATGCCCAAGGCACCCCAAGGTAATATTCAAGGACAACCAAGCATCTAAGCTTGGGGATGCCCCGGATGGCATCCCCTCTTTTGTCTCCAATCCATCGGTAAATTTACTTGAGGCTATATTTTTATTCACCACATGATATGTGTTTTGCTTGGAGCATCTTGTATGATTTGAATCTTTGCTTTTTAGTTTGCCACAATCATCCTTGCTGTACACACCTTTTGAGAGGGACACACATTAATCGTGAATTTATTAGAATACTCTATGTACTTCACTTATATCTTTTGAGCTAGGTAGTTGCTCTAGTGCTCCACTTATATCTTTTTTTGAGCACGGTGGTGATGTTATTTTGAAGAAATTGATAAACTCTCATGCTTCACTTATATTATTTTGAGAGTCTCTAAACAGCATGGTGTCGTGGGAAAACACGATCACCTATGGGGCCATCGGCCCCTTGTGGTTCGGCAAGGGGGACGGGCGCGTTGCGCGAAGAGCGGAGACCATGGAGCAGCACGACAAGGGGGTGACACTGGTCGTTTTTACCCAGGTTCGGGCAGCTGTGAAGCGTAAAACCCTACTCCTGCTTCGGTGGATTGGATGGAGGACCATGACGAACACGCAGCGCCCAAGCCCAGCAAGGTTGCCTCGGGGAGAGCAGCTACGCACGTATGAGTGTACAAGGGTCCGAATCCTATTTTAGGTTGCCATGGCCCTGCTTTTATAGGCTAAAGGGGTTACCACAGTGGCAAACAGTCACTGTTTATTGATTAATAGCTAACACTGCTATCATACCTAACTCTGGCAGTTAGGACACAGTGCATTAAATGCACTGCTAGGTGTCACGCTGAGGAGGCAACCCGGCAAGCATGCCGCGCCGCTCAACCACCTGCTTATCTGCCTGCATGACACGCCACTCGACGGGTGTCATACAAGTGGGATCTCTCTTCCAAGTGGCGGCCATGTGCCAAATGACAGCCACTTAATCACTTGGGGGCTCGACACCGCACTGATAAGTGACTTGTGTCACTGTGCGGTGGAGCAGTGGAGCCTTGGCGGGGAGATCCGGCCCTGGGGTCACCGGCAGGCTTGCCGGGGAAATCTTAGAGCTTGTCCTTGGTGAGGCCTCAACCTGACCGGGCTCGCCTGCCCGGCAAGGGAGGCTTTCCCTTAGTGGAACCTTGTTCCCTTGGCTTGTCTTAGTCTTCTTGATCCGCCCTTTGATTCTCCAAAGGGGCTTTCTCTCTCTCTCTCTGGCTTGGTTCTTGTCTTGTGCGCTTGATGAAGCTTGCTTCCTTGTTGCCGTGCCTGTGTACGGTCCGGGCAACACATGCGAAGGTTTGTTGCACCAACAGAAGCCCTCGGGCCTGGTCCAATCATGCTGCCGAGCATCGTTGGGGTAGGCCCTATCAGGTACACAGGCAGGGGTCTTGCGCTGATATTCTTCTCTTCTTTCTTGATATTTTCCTTGCTTCTTCATTAACCTTGTGCTTGGATCAGTTTTCCCTCGCGTCGTGCAGGACAACGTGGAATAACATTCGGGCCATGACCCGTTGCTCGCCCATGTCCCACGCTCACGGGGGAGGTAACTACCACTTTACACCCATATCGCTTCTGCTGTTTCCGCCATGTATGTCGCATGCATTGCACAGGGTTGGTGGCGGAAGCGCAGGGCGCGGGAGGGAGTGCCATGGCAGAAAGCTAGGCGTCGTTGATAGGCGCAGGTGGGCGGTCCTAATTCCGTGTGCTGTTGGTGATGCAGAGGAGCCGGATTGGTGGAGCGGGGCGGTTACCTACTGAGGAATCAGCCCCCGACCACGTTCTCTCGCTGCGAGGTGCGAAGCCAGCCCCCAGCCACGCTCTCCTATAAAAGGGGGAGCGGGCGAGGGGCTAATTCACACACATCTTCTCCTTCTTCTTCTTCCTGCACCGCCTCTCTTTCCATGGCAAGGGGAAGAGGGCATGGTAATGCTCCAGTGGCGGCGACGAGGACCTCTTCTCGGCGATGCCTTCCTCCTCCAGCTGGTGATGCAGAAGCAGAATCCAGCGCCCGTAATGTTGGCGCGGGACGAGGGCGTGGTCGCCGCGGCGCCCGGGGCCGAGGAGGGCGAGGCGGTGGTCTAGTTGCTCCTCCTCCAGCGGCCTTAGGCCCGCATGAAAGTCACGTCGGGGACCAACCGTTGGAGTTCGTCGTTAAGCCGCGCAGGCCACCACGCAGTTGTCTCCAGCTTCCAACCCCTTTCGCAAGGGTGATGGAGGTAGAACAGCCGCCGAAGTTGAGACTGCACATGGAGGGCTGCTACAACGGCAGCATGCAGGTGGACGTAGAGTTCCCTGCCCCTCATGTCATGTTTCTCCGGCGCGACTGGAAAAACTTCACTCGTGCACACAGCCTGGCGGGAGGGCACGTTCTTCACTTCAAGTTAATGGACACCACCCTGCTCTCCGTGAAGGTCTTCGGGCGCTCAGGTCCTCGCTTAGGGTGCTGCGTGGAGAGCTTGACCGATGACGAAAGCTCCTCCTCAAGCGGCAGCGATGAGGAGGACAGCGGCGAGGAGGACAACGACAGTGAGTCTCCGTGCGTGAAGCGTGAAGGCTACAACACGGACTCAAGCTGAGCGTCGGACGCACCGTCACCGTCAGTCAGGCGCCGGCAGCACCATCATCTGCACCTGGGTCTTCTTCCCCGGCAGAGCGATTTGCCGGGGAGTTGGGTGTGGATGTTCCCGCCTCCTCCAGCAGTCTTCCAGCTGGGCCCCGGCAGGCTTTTCCATGGAATCCGGCTTCGTCTTCCCTGCCGGTGCCCATGCTGCTCTGGTCCGGGCGGCGGTGACCAGGGCATCGCCTTGACGTTTCCTCCATCCATCACCTTCGTCCACGCTCTCCCGATCTTGTCAGGCTGCATCCCGCGGTCCCTAACGGGATCAGGCTGGGCTTCTGGCAGGCGCTCCTTTTGCCCTCTTCACCCTCCACGGTAGTTCCTAGGAGGAGAGGGACAAGAAAGGGATTACGGGGCACTTTTCTTTTTTCAGTCTAAAATATGCAGGCATTTGCCAAATTTTAGTCTCAAATACGTAATCTCCTTCATCCATGTTTGTGTTCTGTAAGACTTGTACTTGTTTATCTGCATATTAATGAAAAAAGACAGGCTTGTCGGAAACTTGTGCATGTACTTTATCCATGCAGAGGAAAAACGCCTCTATACTTTTAAGTAAACAAGCTTTTCCCGGCAAGCCATATTGCCGGTGCCTTCCGTTGTTGCCGCAGGTCTTGGCCTGTCGGGCACAACATTACGAAAGGGAACCAGCCCCTCGTCAAACCTTTTCTAGCAAATGCCTCTACAACCATCTTGGTCGAAACGTCGTTCAAACCAAAGAATGGGAGCACAAATGCCTTGGAGGTGACGAGGCCTTTCAATGCACAAGTTTTCTTCTTACAGAAACACGTATGGATAAAAAGGGACTTATCTGTTTTGCTTGTCGGGGATCGATATGTTGGCTCATTTCCGTCTCTTCCTTCTGGGATCGAGTCTGCGGCAAGAAATCTGCGATTAGTGCATAGGGAAACATAGCAACATATGACCTTATCTATATGATCATGGCATGCTTATGCAATACTATGCATGCATGCAAATTTTAGGGGCCCCCAGCGCTTCGTTTGTTTATCTGCTGCTAAGGGTCTGCGCCTGGCTTTGTATAAAGGGTTACATGCAACATCGGCAAGGCTTGTACAAAAGGGTGGCTACCGGGCAGGGCTCGATAGCCACGCCTTACAGGTAGAACTTATGGAGATTCTCAATATTCCATGAGTTTTGCAACTGAATGCCATCTCCGGTCTCTAGACGGACTGCGCCAGGTCTGGTGACTCGTACTACCCGGTAAGGGCCTTCCCACTTCGACGTCAACTTGTTTTCACCCTTGGCGGATTGAACACGCCTAACTACAAGGTCGCCTTCCTCAAAGCTCCGGGCATGAACCATGTGGCTATGATAGCGACACAAGGCTTGCTGATAGCGTGCAGCACGCGTAGCAGCCCGGAGACGGTTCTACTCAAGGAGCACGACATCGTCATGCCGGTGCTGCTCTTGCTCTACTTCATCGTAGGCAAATACTCGAGGTGACCCGTATATGAGTTCCGTGGGGATCACTGCTTCTGCCCCATAGACTAGGGAGAAGGGACTCTGGCCGGTGACTCGATTTGGTGTCGTAAGGAGGGACCAAAAAACCAATGGCAGCTCATCGATCCAGCGCCTTCCGCACTTTTGTAGCTTATCGAAAGTCCTCTACTTGAGCCCCCGCAGCACTTCAGCATTCATCCTCTCAGCTTGTCCATTGCTTCTGGGATGGGCAACAGAAGCGAATGAAACCTTGCTTCCGAGGGCTTGAACGTATTGCATGAAGGCGCGGCTCGTGAACTGGGTGCCGTTGTCAGTGATGACCCTGGTAGGTACTCCGAAACGGCACACCAATCCTTTCAAGAACTTGATAGCTGACTGTGCAGTCACCTTCCTCACAGGCTCCACTTCTGGCAACTTTGAAAACTTGTCGATTGCAATGTACAAGAATTCAAAGCCCCCGACAGCGTGGGGGAAGGGGCCCAAGATGTCGAGCCCCCAGACCAAAAATGACCATGACAAAGGGATCGTCTGGAGAGCTTGAGCAGGTTGATGGATATTCTTGGAGTGGAACTGGCAGGCTTCACATCTGGTGACTAGCTCGACTGCATCTTGGAGGGTCGTGGGCCAGTAGAAACCTTGCCGGAAAGCTTTTCCAACCAAGGCTCTTGAACCAATATGAGAGCCACACACACCTTGATGTATCTTTGCCAATAGTTCCTTTCCTTCTTCCCGGCAAATGCACTTCAATTTCACGCCGTTGGGCCTCCTTCTGTATAGTGTGTCATCGACAAACTGATACATACTGGCCCTCCGGGCTACTCTTTCAGCCTTTTCTTGTTCATCGGGAAGTTCTCCAGTTTGGAGGTAGTGGACGATGTGCTGTGCCCAAGCTGGAGCTTGTGGCTCGACAACCAGGACTAGCGGCACCTCCTCACTCGTGGGAGCGCTTACCTCGATCGCAAGGACCTATGGTCCCGCAATAGGGCGCTGCTCACCCAGCGAGGTGGAGTTGTTCCCGGCAGCCTCCTTACCGGGGACCTGTGGAGGTTCTACCGGTAATGGCTTGCCGGAGTCCAGCTTCCTCCTTTTCTTAGCCATCGCCAATGGAGACACTGATCGTTGAGTCAGATGAAGGACAAAGGTCCCTGGTTCCACAGGGAGCTTCTGGGCGGCACACTTTGACAAATAATCAGCAGTGTTGTTTTCCGCACGTGGCACGTGCTTTCTTTGCAATCCGTCAAAGTGTTCCTCCAACCTTTTTACTTCTTCGACATATGCTTCCATCAATGGACTCTGATAATCCTTGTTAACTTGCCTCACAACAAGCTGCGAATCTCCACGGATGATCAACTTCTTGATTCCCAATTCTACTGCGATCCTGAGCCCGGCAAGGAGCCCTTCGTATTCAGCGGTGTTGTTGGTAGCTTCTTCCCAGGGGAAATGCATCTGGACAACATACTTGAGGTGCTCTCCAGTGGGTGCGACGAAGAGCACGCCAGCTCCCGCACCTTGCAATGAGAAGGCACCATCAAAGTACATGATCCATTCTTGGCGCGCTTCCTTGCCTGGGATAGCTGTTTTCGGCGTTTCTTCATCTGGAGTGGGTGTCCATTCCGCAATGAATTCCGCCAGTGCTCTGCTCTGAATGGTTGAGGTGCTTTCATACTTCAATCCAAAGCATGATAGTTCTAATGCCCATTCAACTATCCTACCGGTGGCCTCAGGGTTTCTCAGTATGCGTTGTAAAGGGAAACGGGTGACAACTGTGATCTCGTGGGCTTGGAAGTAGTGGCGCAGCTTCCTTGAGGCCATGACGAGGCCAAAGATCAATTTCTGCACCCCAGACTACCTTGAACTAGCCCGCTGCAATAGGGAGCTAACAAAGTAGACTGGTCGCTGCACCACTTTCTTCTTTGCCGTGGTCTTGGGATTGCCTTCACTCCTCGGCTCTTCTTTCTCCTAATCTGCACCCATCCCTTCCATGACTGGTTCACTTCCTTCTCCGAGGAGGATAGTAGCAGCGGCTGCTCCATCTTCTACTTCCCGCTGTGCCACCAGTGCTGCACTAACCACTTGATTGGTTGCTGCTAAGTAAAGCAGCATTGACTCTTGAGGTTTAGGAGCAACCAAGGTGGGAACAAAGGAAAGATAAGTTTTTAAGTCCTGCAGCGCTGCTTCCGCCTCCGAGGTCCACTTCATGGGCCCTGCCTTCTTCAAAATTTTGAAGAACGGCAAGGCGTGCTCGGAAGACTTGGAAATGAACCAGCTCAGCGCGGCAACACATCCAGTTAAACGCATCATGTCTTTGACTGTCTTGGGTTCTTAAATCTGTTCAATTGCTTTATCTTGTCGGGGTTGGCCTCTATCCCTCGGTGAGACACAAAGAAGCCAAGTAGCTTGCCGGAGGGAAAGCCAAACACACACTTCTCTGGATTCCGCTTCAAGTTGATTCTGCGCAGTTTTGCAAAGGTTTCCGCCAAATCCTGAATGTGTGTTGATCTGTCCTTGGTCTTGACCACTATGTCATCCATGTAAACTTCAATATTCCTGTGCAGCTGAGACTCAAAACCAATTTGTACTGCTCTCGCAAAGGTGGACCCGGCGCTCTTCAGCCCAAAGAGCATACGTACAAAGCAGTACGTGCCACATGGGGTTATGAACGCGGTCTTCTCCTCATCTTCCTTGGACATGAATATCTGGTGGTACCAGGAGTAGGCATCCAGGAAGGAAAGCAGATCACACCCGGAAGTGGAATCCACGATCTGATCGATCCGCGGCAAGAGGAACGGTTCCTTCGGGCATGCTTTATTCAGATCTGTGAAATCTATGCAAAGCCTCCACTTCCCATTCGCCTTGCTTAACACTACTGGGTTTGCCAACCATGTTGGATGCAATACTCCTCTGACGAAACCAGCTGCTTCAAGTTTCTTGATTTCCTCGGCAATGAATTGCTGCCGCTCCAGGGCTTGTTTCCTGACCTTCTGCTTGACGGGCTGGGCATGAGGGCAGACAGCAAGGTGGTGCTCGATTACCTCCCTGGGAACGCCGGGGATGTCAGATGGTTGCCAAGCAAACACATCGACATTCGCCCGCAGGAAGATAATGAGCGCGCTTTCCTATTTGTCGTCAAGGGTGGAGCTGATATTGAACATACCATCAGCGCCTCCAGCCCTGCCGGGACCTTCTTCTTAGCAGGCAAAGGGGCCTTGGATCTCTTGCTAGTGGAGCACTCCAGCAAGTCATCGACGGGTGCAGCACACTCCGAAGACGTGCGCTTCCCAGATTTCTTGTCATCGTTTCTGCTAGCCTTCTTTCCTTTCTCCTTGACTGGAGCTGCAGCTTCTGCGGCCTCAGCAGCGACCGCTTCTCGATACATTTTGTCCACGCGGATGACTGCATCCTTCTTATCTGACGGGATGGAAATAATTCCCATTGATCCTGTCATTTTCAGGGTGTTGTAGGCATAGTGAGATGCCGCCATGAATTTTGTCAGGGCTGGACGACCAAGGATCCCATTGTATGGCAGAGGGAGGTCAACCACATCAAACAGAACCTTCTCTGTCCGATAGTTCAGTTCTCCTCCAAATGTCACTGGCAGCACAATCTTCCCCTTAGGACGACTCCTGCTGGGGTTGATCCCTTGAAACGTGCCAGTAACCTTGAGCTCTTCATCTGATATTTGCAGTTTGCTTATTACCTTGAGGGAAATTAGATTCAAGCCTACCCCACCGTCAACCAACATCTTCGTGACTTTGAGGTTGCGGATTGTTGGAGAGACCGACAATGACAAACACCTTACCACGGTGGTGCGGTCAGGGTGATCCTCTTCGTCAAAGATGATGGGCGTGCGGGACCACTTGAGTGGTTTCCGGGAATCTACCGCTGGTTCCACGGCATTGACCTCACGTGCCCACTATTTAAGCTGGCGGTGAGAGGAGTGCAAAGATGCACCTCCGTCAATGCATAGGGCCTCAGTGGCTCTTTGGAATTCTTGCTCGCTGGTTTCCTCTTCATCCCCTTCTTCACTCTCATCATCACCTTCCTTCTTCTCACGGCCTTTGGCAGGTTTCCCTTGATGCTGAGGGACCTTGCCATGACGGTTTCCCCTTCCGCCCTGGCCTTTCCCACCAATGCCCTCTTGGTCTCTTTCCTTGTCACGCTTCTTGTACTCAGCTTTCTGCTTCTTCACGAGTTGCTCGACTTGATGACACTCTTGGAGATCATGGCCCTTGGTACGGTGGATCTTGCAGTACAATCCATCAGCCTTCCCAGCCTTCTCGGCCGCCGCAGCTTCTCGGCAGTCAGTGCACGCGGAAACTTCCTTGCTGGGAGCTTCGGTCTTGGCCTTCTTGCTGGTACTAGGAGTGCCAGAACCTTCGACAGCCAGCACTCTTTCTCCTTGCGCTTCTTGTTGCGTTTCTTGTTCTTCTTCTTCTTCTTCTTCTTCTGGTTGACAGCATTGTTGTCATCTTCTGAGTCAACTACGATGCCATCTTCTTCTCCGGGGAGTCTCCTCCCCTCCTCAGTACAGGCACACTGATCCGCCAAGGTGTAAAGCTCATTCACGGTCTTGGGCAACCATACGTTCATCTTGGAAAGTATCCTGCGGTTGCGCATGTTGGACTGGAACGCGGCAATCACAACTGTCGGGTGGATATCTGGAATGTTCCTGTTCACCGAGCTAAACCTCTGCATATACTTCCGCAAACTCTCCCCTTCCTTCTGCGGGAGGAGCTGCAAATCGCTGGGCCACCCTGGTTCTTGATGACCGCCCGTGAAGGCGCCAACAAACTCATTGCACATGTCAGCCCAGGTCGAGATGGAGTTCTCTGGCAAGTGCATCGGCCACGACCTCACATTTGGCTTGAGTGCCAAAGGGAAGTAGTTGGCAAACACCTTTTCCTCTCTTCCTCCGGCGGCTTGAGCGGCGATGGTGTAGATGCTCAAGAACTCTGTCGGGTTCAATTTTCCATCATACTTTTCTAGTATCTCTGGCTTGAATACACGGGCAAATGGCCAACAGACTTGCCGCAGCTCGCGAGTGAAGGCAGGGCACCCAACCTCGAAAGGAAGGTATCCGCCTCCACTGGGCGCGGGTTCGTCGACGTCAGGGCCATTGTGCCTGTCGGACTGGCGGCGGGTTTTGCGGCGTCGTTCTGTGGTGACGCGCGTGTCTTCCCTTAGCCTGTCTTCCAGGACCTGCCGCTGATCTTGACAGGCCCGAGGGTTAGACGAGGCCATCGACACCTCATTGGGCTCTTGCTCGTGTGGCTCTAGCCACGGCCTCTGTACTGGTTGCCGTGGATGGGACTGCACCGTCGGAGTGGCCCCTTCAGCACGGTCAGCAGCTTGGGCCGTTGTCACTGCTTGCGGGTGCCGTGGCGGACCTGCCCGCTGTGATCCTCCCGCCTCAGCGAAACCAATCAAACTTTGAATGGTGGCTCTCCATTCATCCATTTGATCGGCTGCCGGTGGTAATCTCAGCAGGAGCTGGGCTCGCGCCATGGCTTCCGAAGCAGTGCTTGGCATGGACGACGACGCAGATCGCGATGTCGCTCAACTTCTGATGGTGCCGGTGGTGGCGGTGCCGCTGTGCTCTCGTCGCCGCGAGCCAGTCGCCATGGCAGCGTGATGACGAGAAGGATGCGCCTGGGGGTTGACGACCCCGTTCGGCGCCTCGTCTTGATTACCCTGCCCTGGGGAAGCGCGTGCCCCGCAGCTGCACCCGTAACAGGGACAGCGGGGGGGTCGCGACTCACACCAGAGCTGGCGTTGTCATTGCGGTCGCGCCCTCCAGCGCGGTGAGGATGCGGAGACTGAACACCCTCCCCACTCGCGCCTTGTGGAACATGGCCGTCGGGACGCTGTTGGTGCTGCCCTTCTTCGGCGCCCTCCTCCCCCACTTCGGCCGCGGGGGAGACGACAACGGCGCCGCCTGCATCGGTCACGTCCCCCATGGCACCAGTGTCCCCTAGTGCCGCTGCAGCACCCACGGTATCTGCGGCTGCATGCGAGGGGGCCTTCGAGGTGGAGGGTTGTGCTGCTGCGTCGGACTTCTTCTTGGGCGCGATGGATGATGAAGCTGGTGACGAAGAAGACGATGATGAAGATTGACGCGATGTTCACGACCTCGGATTCGCGCAAGCGCCTCCCCCTACCTGGCGCGCCAAAGATGTCGTGGGAAAACACGATCACCTATGGGGCCATCGGCCCCTTGTGGTTCGGCAAGGGGGAAGGGCGCATTGCGCGAAGAGCGGAGACCAAGGAGCAACACGACATGGGGTGACACTGGTCATTTTTACCCAGGTTCAGGCCGCTGTGAAGCATAAAACCCTACTCCTGCTTTGGTGGATTGGATGGAGGACCGTGACGAACACGCAGCGCCCAAGCCCGGCAAGGTTGCCTCGGGGAGAGCAGCTACGCGCGTATGGGTGTACAAGGGTCCGAATCCTATGTTAGGTTGCCATGGCCCTCCTTTTATAGGCTAAAGGGGTTACCGCAGTGGCAATAAGTCACTATTTGTTGATTAGATAGCTAACAGTGCTATCATACCTAACTCTGGCAGTTAGAACACAGTGCATTAAATGCACTGCTAGGTGTCTCGCTGAGGAGGCAGCCTAGCAAGCCTGCCGCGCCACTCAACCACCTGCTTATCTGCCTGCATGACACGCCACTGGACGGGTGTCATACAGGTGGGATCTCTCTTCCAAGTGGCGGCCACCTGCCGAATGACAGCCACTTAATCACTTGGGAGCTCGACACCGCACTGATAAGTGACTTGCATCGCTGTGCAATGGAGCGGTGGAGCCTTGGCGGGGAGATCCACCCCTGGGGGCCCCGGCAGGCTTGCCGAGGATATCTTGGAGCTTGTCCTTGGTGAGGCCTCGACCTGACCGGGCTTGCCTGCCCGGCAAGGGAGGCTTTCCCTTAGTGGAACCTTGTCCCCTTGGCTTGTCTTGGTCTTCTTGATCCGCCCTTTGATTCTCCAAAGGCGCTTTCTCTCTCTCTGGCTTGGTTCTTGTCTTGGGCGCTTGATGAAGCTTGCTTCCTTGTTGTCTTGCCTGTGTGCGGTCCGGGCAACATACGCGAAGGTTTGTTGCACCGACACATGGTAATTTGCTTGGGTTATGAATTTAGTCCCTAATATGATAGGCATCCAAGGGGGATATAATAAAAACATTCATAAAGAGCATTGAATATATGATAAGTTTGATTCCTTGCAATTGTTTTGAGATATGAAGATGGTAATATTAGAGTCATGCTAGTAGTGAATTGTGGAATAAAAGAAATAGAGTTTGTGATTCCTGTAGCATGCATGTATGGTCTTCTAGTTATGTGATAAAATTGGAGCGCAATTTATCCTTGATTGTCTTCCTTTGTCTGAAAGTCGGGAGCGCACGATGGTTAACTCCTACCAACCTCTCCCCTAGGAGCATGCGTAGTAGTACTTTGCTTCAAAGGCTAATAAATTTTTGCAATAAGTATGTGAGTTCTTTATGACTAATGTTGAGTCCATGGATTATACGCACTCTCACCCTTCCACCTTTGCTAGCCACTCTAGTACCGCACAACTTTCACTAATGCATTAAACCCACTTATACCTTTCCTCAAAACAGCCACCATACCTACCTATTATGGCATTTTCATAGCCATTCCGAGATATATTGCCATGTAACTCCACCGTTTCGTCATTATGAGTTTTCACCTTGAGTTGTAATTTTGAGTTGTAAGTAAATAAAAGTGTGATGATCATCATTATTAGAGCATTGTCCCGTGTGAGGTTATAAAATAAAAGAGGCCAAAGAGCCCAAAATAAAAAAAGAGCCCAAAAAAAAAGAGGCCAAAGAGCCCAAAAAAATGAGAGAAAAGAGAGAAGGGACAATGTTACTATCCTTTTCCACACTTGTGCTTCAAGGTAGCACCATGTTCTTCATGATAGAGAGTCTCCTATTTTGGCACTTTCATATATTACTAGTGGGAATTTTTCATTATAGAACTTTGCTTGTATATTCCAATGATGGGCTTCCTCAAATTGCCCTAGGTCTTCGTGAGCAAGCAAGTTGGATGCACACCCACTTAGTTTTCTTTTTGAGCTTTCATACACTTATAGCTCTAGTGCATCCGTTACACGGCAATCCCTACTCGGTCACATTGATATCAATTGATGGACATCTCCATAGTCCATTAATTTGCCTAGTTGATGTGAGACTTTCTCCCTTCTTTTATCTACTACCACCTTCTATTCCACCTATAGTGCTATATCCATGGCTCACGCTCATGTATTGCGTGAAGAGTTGAAAAGGTTTGAGAACATAAAAAGTATGAAACAATTGCTTGGCTGACACCGGGGTAGTACATGATTTATACTTTGCGTTAAGAAGAGGGAGCATAACAAGACTATATGATTTTGTAGGGATAACTTTCTTTAGCCATGTTATTTTTGAAGTTTCAAGATTTTCCTTTCTAGTATGCTTGAAGTATTATTGTTTTTATGTCAATATTAAAATTTTGTTTTGAATCATATGGATCTGAATATTCATGCCAAATAAAGAAGAAATACATTGATAATTATGTTAGGTAGCATTCCACATCAAAAAAATTGTTTTTATCATTTACCTACTCGAGGACGAGCGGGAATTAAGCTTGGGGATGCTTGATACGTCTCCAACGTATCTATAATTTTAGATTGTTCAATGCTATTATATTATCAACTTTGGATGTTTTATATGCATTAATATGCTATTTTATATTATTTTTGGGACTAACTTATTAACCCAGTGCCAGTTTCTATTTTTTTCCTTGTTTTTGGCTTTCGCAGAAAATGAATATCAAACGGAGTCCAAACGAAATAAAACTTTACAATAATTTTTCTTGGACCAGAACACACCTACGAGACTTGGAGAGAGGGTCAGAAGAGTCGCGAGGAGATGACAAGCCGTAGGGGCGCGCCCTAGGGGGGCGCCCCTGGGCTTGTGGCCCCCTAGGGACTCCCCCGAACCGCCTCTGATTTCCATAAATCCTCAAATATTCCAGAAACCCTAGAGGGGCAGCCAAAAATACTTTTCCACCGTCGCAGGTCTCTGCTACCATGAGATCCCATCTTGGGGCCTTTTCCGGTACTTCGCCGGAGGGGGATTCGATCACGGAGGGCTTCTACATCAACCTTGCTGCCCTTCCGATGATGCGTGAGCAGTTTACCATAGACCTACGGGTCCATAGCTAGTAGCTAGATGGCTTCTTCTCTCTCTTTGATCTTCAATACAATGTTATCCTCGATGATCTTGGAGATCTATTCGATGTAATCTTCTTTTGCGGTGTGTTTGTTGAGATCCGATGAATTGTGGATTTATGATCAGATCGTCTATGAATATTATTTGAGTCTTCTCTTAATTCTTATATGCATGATTTGATAGCTTTGTATTTCTCTTCGATCTATCGATTTGGTTTGGCCAACTAGATTGGTTTTTCTTGCAATGGGAGAGGTGCTTTGTGATGGGTTCAATCTTGTGTTGTCCTCACCCAGTGACAGAAGGGGTAGCGAGGCATGTATTGTATTATTGCCATTAAGGATAAAAAGATGGGGTTTATATCATATTGCTTGAGTTTATCCCTCTACATCATGTCATCTTGCTTAAGGCGTTACTCTGTTTTTATGAACTTAATACTCTAGATGCATGTTGGATAGCGGTCGATGAGTGGAGTAATAATAGTAGATGCAGGCATGAGTCGGTCTACTTGTCACGGACGTGATGCCTATATTGTTGATCATTGCCTTAGATGTCGTCATAACTTTGCGCTTTTCTATCAATTGCTCAGCGGTAATTTGTTTACCCACCGCATGCTTTCTTCGAGAGAGAAGCCTCTAGTGAAACCTATGGCCCCCGGGTCTATTTTCCATTATATATTTTCAGATCTATAAAATCAAAAACACAAAAATATCTCGCTGAGTTTTATTTACTTTTATTTGTTTTATATCTCTCTATTAGATCTCACCCTTGCAAGTGACCGTGAAGGGATTGACAACCCCTTTTTCGTGTTGTGTGCAAGTGTTTGTTAGTTTGTGCAGGTGCATAGATTGGAGACTTGCTTGTGCCTCCTACTGTATTGATACCTTGGTTCTCAACTGAGGGAAATACTTATCTCTACTTTGCTGCATCACCATTTCCTCTTCAAGGGAAAAATCAACGCAAGCTCAAGAAGTACCAGGAAGGCAATTTTGAAGATGTTGGTGCAGCCGGGTCAGCGTTGGTGTTGGGCGGTGCAGAAGGGCCTGACACAGCATCATTATGTCATGAAGTCAATTCTAGAGAAGTGGCATCGTCTTCTTCATCAATAAGACACGCATGAACCGTGGTTGCTGAAGATGAATAGTCTGAATCTCCAATGAAGGGTGTAGCATGCCACTTCATAGTTTCTGGGGGCTTGGAGCGAAACTGGAAGTTTTCCTTGAAGCCATCGGCGGCAAGGACATCTTTAGAGCAGAGTAATGTGAGGATCTTACAAGCACGATGATTGTCTTCATGAGCAATAAATGCATTGTTAGTTGAGAGGTTTCCGGATACGATTTACATCACTGAGAGGACTTTGCATTCGAGGCTTTTGCGAGAGATGATGGTTATCCTGTTTTTTATGAAGAGAAACAAGAAGTTCTCTCTCAGTCAAGACACTTGCATGCTTCTGAGGCATTTGAGGGACTGTGCTTGCAGTCTTGAAGTAGAGACCACATTTGGAAGATGAATGGCATTCATATGCGCAGAGTGGCTTGGTTCCACAAGTCTGGGACCTTTGTCTGCTGAAGGATAAATGACTTCATGAGGAGCATCAACTTCAGGCAGAAAGATGTGATGTGTATGGCCAGAGGGTTCATATTGCACATATGAATGGGTCTTGATGAGGCGCATGATCCATGGCGCGTAAATCTTTAGGCCAAATAAATCCATGCCAGAAGCTGCAAGCTGTCTGATGGAGAATTCATGCATATTGAATCGTATGCCATTGACGACATAGTATACCACTGTCTTCATGGCCCTTTCAAGCTTGACTGAAGATGAATGCCCTTTGATAGGCCATAGAGTGTGCCAAAGAATAAGATAAATAGTATCAGGCAAGTATTCAAGGTCCTTCACAAGGAATGAAGTGGGGCAATCAGCTTTAGCGGGCATTGGCTTCATCATAGTGAGCATTTCAGTTATGTTGGGTGTGACGCCCCCGGTTCAATCGTACACTAATCATACACGCAAACGTGTACGATCAAGCCCAGGGACTCACGGGAAGATATCACAACACAACTCTAAACACAAATAAACGGAGGTCCACAATATTACAGACCAGGGATCCGAAGATCCGAATACATAAGTCAGTCATACAAATAATATCTGGGTACAGACATAGTTAGACAAGTTATGCCTTAAGAAGGCTAGCACAAACAGCGACACTAGATCGAAAGGCGTTGGCCTCCTGCCTGGGAGCCTCCGATCCTACTCCTAGTCAGCTGGCTCGATCCAGTAGTACGTGCCCTCTGGACCCGCCTGGTAGTAGGCTCCGGTGGTGGCGTCTGGCTCCTGGACTCCATCGTCTGGTGTATCATCAAGGTGGGGTATATGGGGAAAAAAGAGAAAATAAAGCAACCGTGAGTACTCATCCGAAGTACTCAGCAAGCAAGGATCTATACTACATATGCAACATTATCAATGGAGAAAAGGCTGTATATGTGGACTGGGCTGCAGAAATGCCAGAATAGAGAGAAAGGCCTAGTCCTATCGAAGACTAGCATCTTCAAACATCTTCTCAAAGCCATCATCTTGCAGCAGTAGAAGAGAGTAGAATAGCATTTTATTTAGCAAACATGTTGAAGTACAGCTCAAAGATCCTTCCTCGACTCCCAGCGAGAAAGTAATCCCGAAGCTTCAATTAAGTAGCAAGTATCCAGTTTAAGTAGTAGATCGGGATACACAAACTGAGCGTCCTTTACCGTAGGACCGGCTATCGATAGAAGATTCATCCCTGCAGGGGTGCACTACTGTTACCCAACACGCTTGATCAACTCTGGCCGGACATACTTGCTGGGTAATGCCCGTCCTCGGAAGATCAACACGAAGCAGCGCTCTACCTAGGCTCAGCAGAGAGGTCAGCACGCCGGACTAACCTATGCACCCAGGGGTCTCGGGCCATCGCCCTGGGCACCCTGCGCGTTGCGTGGCTGGCCGGGGTGCAGGCGCGACACTGAACTCGCCAGTGAAGTATCCAGCCCAATCCCGACGATCAGCCCGCACGGTGAATCGTGACGTCTGATAAGCTTTCGGAGAAACGTACATCGCAGAGGGCCCCATAACCATAATCCCGCGTGGTGGTAGTGCGTATAGGGCATGTCGACCCACTCAGATCACACACCCAAATCCAATAGGCTCAATTAGTATCAAGCGGAGACAATCAGAGTCTCTGATGCTCCGCCACAATGTCACACTCGAGTGCCCTTCCGGCACACCCGAAATCATAGATCCCCAGCGGGTACCCACCAGGGTGGACCCGCCTGTGACAAAGGTCAAGTAACCGTGTGGTCATAATCATCTGGGTGAACGTATGAGGTATCACCCTCGAGGTTCACACTGAGGGGTTGCACGACAGAGTCGTATCGGACATGGAGAAGGAGGAATCACCCTCGATGACCACGACCGAACAGCTATGCTGCAGAGTATTCATCGTGAGTGCGTTACGAGGTATCACCCTCGGCACTCGATAGTAACTAAGCAGAGTCGTACAACTAAGGGGGATGTGAAGTGAGGCGTCTGTCTCTGATCGACGATCACGTTGATCGAGTCGTCGATGAACAAGCAGGGGCGACAAAGTAAGGTGGTGGGGTCACAGATGGTTCATACCAACCTATACTAAACAGTTTATCATAGGCAGGTAAGGTAGCAATGAACAGGTTACAACAGCAGGCTATGCATCAGAATAGGAGCATACATTAACAGTAGCGAAATTCTAATGCAAGCAGGAGAATAGAATGGGCGATATCTGGAATGCTCAAGGGGGGGGGGGCTTGCCTGGTTGCTCTGGCAAGAGAGGGAGGTCGTCAACGGGCTGCTCGTCGGTAGAGTAGTCGTAACCTGGTGCAGCGTCGTCGGTCTCGGCGTCTATCAAGAGAGAAGGAGGGGGAGAGAAACAATAAATTCACGGCAATAATGCAAACAATATGTATGACATGCCTAAATGATATGCCGGGGTGTTCTACTGCCTAACTAAACGATTTAGTTAATTTAGGAATTTATTTGGATTTATTTAATTAAAGTTGGGCACTATTCATTTACTGAAATCGGTCTAAAAGTTCAATGTTCTTATAGCTGCGGGCGTCTGACGGGAATACGGAGGGCGTATCCGGGCTCGTATCGTCGTTCTGAGCAAGTTTCATGTATAAAATATTTTCATCGGAGATACGGTTTAAAAGATATGATTTTCTAAAGTTTTTATTAATTTCTGAAATTTAATTAATTATTTAATTCAACATTATCCTAAACAGTGATTGATGACGTCAGCATGACATCATGCTGACGTCAGCAGCCACCTGACAGGGTGGGTCCCACCTGTCATAGGCTGTTAGGTTAATTAGGTTTAATTAATTTAATTACTGATTAATTAACACTAATTAGTTAATTAGATTAACCTAATCAGGATTAATTAACTAATTAATTAACTAATTAATTATTTAATTAATTATTTTATTTATTTCTATTTTTATTTTCTATTTCTTTTAAATCGTTTTTAGGGGGTGGGCCCCATCTGTCAGCGGCACAGGGGGGGCAGGGCCCACCGGGCAGTGGCCCATACGGCCACACGGGGCGGGCGTGGGCGCAGCCCGAGCGGGCGCGTCCAGGGTGCGCCCGGGCGCTGGCCACGGGCGCCGGCGAGGCGCGGCTGGACGGGTCGGTGGTGAGCGCGGGGCCACGGCGCGCGATGCGGACGAGCGCGCGGGCGAGGTGTGGGGGGGCGCGCGCGTGCGGGTGGCCGCGGCGAGCGGAGGCAGAGGCGAGAGGACGAGCGGCAGCGGCGGCTGGAGTGGGCGCGAGCGGGGCGCGCGCAGCGCGGTCGGGCGCGAGCCGGGGCGCGGCGACGCGTGAGCATGCGCGCAGCGCGGTGAGCGGCGGCACGGGGGCGCGGTGCGCGCGGCGAGGTGCGGGAGCAGAGAGGGGGGAAGAGGCCCGAGGCCTCACCGTGCTCGTAGGGACGGGGCAGCGGGGGGTCGGGGCGGTCGACGGGGACGACGGCGACGGAGACGAGGTGCAGGCCGGCGGGGAGGCGCGGGCTCCGGGCGGCGGCGTCCAACGGCGACGGCGAGCGGCGTCGGCGACGGGGCCGTTCCCGCGATCCCGATCCCGATCTGGATCGGGAGGTGGGGGCTGACGAGGGGGAGGCGGCGACGGGGCGGCGTCGGCGACGGCGTAGGCGACGGGGCGGACGGGATCGGGAGATCCCGATCCAGACGAGGGGGGAGGAGAGGAGCGAGGGGAGTGGGGGTGGGGATTAGGGTTTGGCCGGCTGGGGGCCATATAGGCCAGGGGGGGCACAAGTGGGCCGGCCGGCTGGGCTTCGGCCCAGTTGGGCCGGAGGGGGGGGGTCCTTTTTCTTCTTTTCTGTTTCATTTTTCTTTTATCTTTTTCTTTATTCTCCTTTCTCAGTTTAGTAGATAGTCAGGCCTCAAAATGGTTTTCGTAAAACATGAGACCTAGTTCATAAATACCAGTGCATTATTCCCTAACACCTAAAATTAGTTTGGACAAAACATAATTCCATATTTATTTCAGATTTAATAAATGGTTATTAAATATTATCTTTATCCACTGTTTGAGGTTGTTCGAGTCACTTATCCAATTCCAATGATGTTGGTTTCAATTTTAGAATAGCCTCTGGAATATTTGCTATATATCTGACATTTTAGCTCCTATGTTGGAGAACTTTCATATTCCACTTTCATTTAAATTTGAATTTGACTTAGGAGTTGAAATGCAATGTGATGCTAATGATGATTATGCACAATCGATCATGCTAACATGTCATTATCAAAAGTGATTACTGTTGCTAATCACCGGGGGTGTTACAACTCTCCTCATCTATTAAGAATTCTCGTCCCGAGAATTAAGAGGAAGACTGAAAGAAAGAGGGGTATTCTTCGCGAAGACGATCCTCGCGTTCCCAAGTGGCTTCATCTTCAGAATGATTTGACCACTGAACCTTGAGGAACTTGATTGACTTTTGACGTGTTCGACGCTCAGCTTGATCAAGAATACGGATGGGATGTTCTGGATAAGACAGATCTTCCCGTAATTCAAGCACTTCATGATCCACAGCTCGAATAGGATCCTTGAAGCAGCGGCGGAGTTGGGATACATGAAAGACGTCATGTACTTGAGAAAGGTTTGGCGGCAATTGCAACTGATATGCCACTTCTCCTCGACGGGCAAGAATACGGAACGGGCCAATGTAGCGAGGGGCTAACTTGCCTTTGATTCCGAACCGATGAATGCCTTTCAACGGAGTGACGCGGAGGTAAGCTTGCTCGCCAGGTTGATAGACTATTTCCTGGTGCTTTCGGTCATAGTTGCTCTTCTGACGAGACTGAGCAGACTTCAAATGTTCACGAACAATACGGACTTGTTCTGCAGCTTGCCGAATAATGTCCGGTCCGACGAGTGAGCGTTCCCCAGTTTCTGACCAATTCAGAGGGGTTCGACACTTACGACCGTATAGAACTTCAAACGGTGCCATCTTCAGACTAGCTTGATAGCTATTGTTGTAAGAGAATTCGGCATACGGGAGAGATTCCTCCCATTTCTTACCGAAGGAGATGACGCAAGCTCGAAGCATATCTTCGAGCACTTGATTCACTCGTTCAACTTGACCCTGTGACTGAGGGTGAAAAGCGGTACTGAACGACAGATGTGTTCCCATAGCTTCTTGGAAACTATTCCAGAATCTGGAGGTGAAGAGGCTGCCACGATCAGAACTGATCTCCAACGGAACACCGTGGAGTGACACAATTCGGGAAACATACAAGTCTGCTAACTGGCTAGCAGTGATTGTCTCCTTAACTGGCAGAAAGTGGGCAACCTTAGAGAATCGGTCAATGACGACAAATATAGCATCATTACCCTTCTGGGATTTGGGAAAACCAGTAATGAAATCCATTTGGACCTTGTCCCATTTCCATTCAGGAATTTCCAGGGGTTGCAGAGTTCCTGCGGGCCTTTGATGTTGGGCTTTAACGCGGCGGCAAACGTCACACTTAGAAACATAACGAGCAATGTCTCGCTTCATATTAGGCCACCAGAATCTTTGACAAATGTCACGGTACATCTTTGTGCTACCAGGGTGAATGGACAAGGGAGTGTCATGAGCTTCCTTCATAACGTTTTCCCTCTCATTCTTGAACTTGGGTACGAAGAGACGGTGTTGGAAAAATAGGATCCCATCTACATCAAGATGGAATTCCGACGGCTTTCCTTTCTCGAGGTATCGCTTGATCTTTTCAACTTCAGTGTCATACCTTTGCATAACCTTAATGCCGTGTTCTAAATCTGGTTCGACACCCACGGTATTGAGATAACCCTGTGGAACAATATGGAGGTTCAATTTGCAAAGCTCTTCATGGAGAAGAGGTTGTGTTTCTTGAACCATAAGATTGTTGCTATAGGACTTGCGACTCAAAGCATCGGCCATTACATTAGCCTTGCCGGGGGTATATGAAATATTCATATCATAATCGGCAATTGTTTCGAGCCATCTTTGTTGACGAAGGTTCAGATCTGGTTGAGTATATAGATACTTCAAGCTTTGGTGATCCGTGTATATCTCGCAACGGTTACCGAGAAGGTAATGTCGCCATAGCTTCAAGGCATAGATAACCGCAGAAAGTTCAAGATCATGCACGGGATAATTTTCTTCATGAGGACGCAATTGTCGGGAGGCATAAGCAATCACTTTGCACTCTTGCATTAGGACACAGCCTAATCCTTGACGAGATGCATCACAGTATATCACGAAATCCTTTTGGGAATCCGGGGGTGCTAGTACTGGGGCAGATGTCAATTTATCTTTTAGTGTCTGAAAGCTTTCTTGACATTTTTCTGTCCACTGAAATTTAACACCTTTGTGAAGCAGATTTGTCAATGGTTTTGCAATCTTGGAAAAGTTCTCAACGAATCGACGGCAATAACTAGCGAGTCCGAGAAAACTTCTGACTTGCTTAACATTCTTTGGGGGAGTCCAGTCGAGAATAGCCTAAACTCGTTCGGGGTTAACAGCAATCCCATCCTTGGAAATCACATGTCCAAGGTAAGTTACTTCCGGAAGCCAAAATTCACATTTGGAATACTTGGCATACAACTGGTGTTCTCGGAGCCTTTCTAGAACAAGGCAGAGATGTTCAGCATGTTCCTCTTTATTCTTAGAATAGACCAGAATATCATCTAGATATACCACGACGAATTTGTCGAGGTAATCCATGAATATATAATTCATCAGACGGGAGAATGTAGCTGGGGCATTCGTTAGGCCAAATGACATGACGGTGTATTCATAGGAGCCATAACGAGTGACGAATGCAGTCTTGGGAATATCCTCTTCACGGACACGGATCTGGTGATAACCCAACCTCAGGTCGAGTTTAGAGAACACCGATGATCCAGCAAGTTGATCATAAAGATCATTGATACGGGGCAGTGGGTATTTATTCTGGATTGTGGCTTGGTTAATGGGCCGGTAATCCTGAACCAATCGGTTAGTTCCATCCTTCTTCTTAACGAAGAGTGAAGGTGCTCCCCAAGCAGAGGAACTGGGGCGGATGAAACCACTCTTAAGTGACTTGTCGATTTCTTCCTTAAGCTCAAGAAGGTGATGCGGAGGCATCTTATAAGGTCGCTTGGCAATAGGAACGGTGCCAGGCTTCAAGTCAATGACAAACTCGACAGCTCTAGCCGGGGGTATGCCTGGAAGTTCTTCGGGAAAGACTTCTGGAAAATCTCGAACGACAGAAACGTTCTCGATTCCTTCCAGAGGTGAGGCGTTCAAAGCATTCATAACATATATCTCAGCTTCAGCGTCTCGAGTAATTCGGGCAGTGTAGTTCACTATCTCATCGGAGGGGTGAAGAAGTTGGATAACTTTAGTGGCACAATTGATCGAAGCAATGTGAGCTTTCAACCAATCCATTCCGAGTATGAGGTCTATGGTGGAAGACTTCAGGATAATAGGGGAAGCTAGGAATTCAAATTCCTCGATTTCAACAGGGACTTTATGTGCCATCATAGTGGTTTGACATTGGCCTCCAGGGGTACGGACAACTATTGGCAGGTTCATCTTTTCGAATGTTATGTCATGAGATAATGCAAATGCTTCAGACATGAATGAATGCGATGCTCCTGAATCAAATAATACAGAAGCAGGTACTGAGTTAACAAGAAGGGTACCCATCACAGTAGCAGGTTGATCCTGGACTTCTTCAATGTCAATGTTGTAAGCTTGACCACGACCACGTGAAGCAGACCCAGTATTATAGTTGCGGGTCTGATTGTTGCCACGGCCATATCCACGGCCAGCACGAGGAAAATCTAACTGATTCTGAGTCTGGCGGCAGTCTTTAGCCTGGTGGCCTGGTTTGCGGAACTTGAAACACAAACCATCTTCAGGACGAAGAGGGGCATGGTTCTGAATAGCTTGAGCCTTTGACGGCCTCGGTGGTGGAGGAGGCAGACGTGGTGCAGCATTGTTCTTTGGCGCAGAGGTATTGGGACGGAACGCGTTGTTGGGAATCCAAACTCTACGCTTCGGTGCCGAGCCCGAAGATGAGCCAGCATCACGATAGCGCTTCTGCGAGTCCTTGTGTTCCATCTGAGCGGTCTCAACGAGAATAGCCTTGTTCACTAGAGTTGAGAAGTCATTGATGTCTTGAGCAGCTAGTGCAAGCTTGAGGTCAGGGTGTAGTCCATTACGGAACTTCTCCTGTCTGCGAGCATCTGTGGCGATGTCTTCTTCAGCATAGCGGGAGAGATCAAGAAATTCCCGCTGATAAGCTTCGACGGTTTTATTGCCCTGAGTGAGGTTGCGGAACTGGGTCTTCATGCGTTCCATAATTGCTTGAGGGATGTAACGTGTACGGAAAGCAGCCTGGAACTCATACCAAGTGATGACTGTTCCAACAGGCAGAGTACGCTTGTGTGTGTCCCACCATTGAGCAGCGGGGCCCTTTAAGAAAAAGGCCGCGAAGGTGACAAAGTTGGCGGGGGCGACATTAGCAGACTCCATCTCGTGAGTGATGTCACGGAGCCAGTCATCGGCATCCAGGGGCTTGTCAGAGTTGCGAAACTGCGTTGGGTTGAGTCGCGTAAACTCTGTCAAAGTTACTGAAGCTGGGTTCTGGTTCTGGTTGTTCTGATGCGGAAACTGAGCCATGATTCCAACCATGAACTGGCGGTTAAGCTCGAACTGTTGCATCATAGCTGCCATATAGTCTGGCGGTGGTGGACGTTCAGGGGCACGACCACGACCACGACCACCTGGTCTAACCATCCTGCTACGTATCAACAGGGGGTAGTTTAGTAAAAGCAATTGCGAGTGTTTAGCGACAAGTATGATGTAACACGACAATACCTTAAGCAGTGTAATAGATACATAACAGTAGTCGATTAAGACATACAGATCCATACACAAAGTCGGGTACATGCGGACAGCATAATGGCGCAAATTATAAGCTAGACATACTGGGCGGCGCGCAGGCACGCGGTAAGGAAGTACACAACGAGACATAGCAAAGGCTACATCAACGTCGGAGAAAACCACTGTAACGGGGTAACTGCGAGTGCGGACGACGAATATTCGTCGCTGAAGGATCCTGTGCTCCATGTGCACTCTGATGCAGAACCCGGTCTCGAGCTGTAAGAAGAGGTCCACATGTAGGTGTGTGACCTCCAACAGCAGGCCAGTCAATACCAGCATACATCTGAGTCCTGCGCGGGTAAAGGATGTGCTCCGGATGTATCCCTGCATGAATAGCGGGCATCAACTGCGTCATAGCATCATAGAGACGTGCTCGAGTGGCAACCAACTCGACGGCAAGAGCCCGAACAGTGCGATCCAGAGCCTGAGTGCACTGAATCAGAACGCGGTGGTCATATCGGCGAGGCTCGTACGGGGCACAGATAGCTGTGTAGTATCCGGTAGCATCTCCAGCAGGGGCATACGGAATGTATCGGAACTCAGAGTCATCCAAGATATCACTGAACTGTCCTCGAAGACGTGCGACAGCAGAGTAGGCGGCATCATGTACTGCCATCTCAATCGTCACGCCGATACCGTGGAAAAGGTGCAGCTCGGTGTCTGAGTCATTCTGCCGATCATAGATACGAACATTAGCATGGTACTGCTCCTGATTAAACTCGCGGTAATCCTCGTAAACCATGTACTCAGGGTACCAGCGGTAGCCAAGTCTGGTCATGAGAGCGATCAGGACAGCTGGAAAACCAGGGGCATCACGAGCCCAAGTGCGAAGCACAAGCTGTGTCGTAGGACGCGGTGGAAACAAACGGTCCATCTGAAACAGAGGAAATTCAGATTTGTCAAATGACAATGAGAAGTTTAACACAACTCGGAGAGAAAGGTTAGACAAAACAATGGAAAGGAAAATGATTATCAGACTAATCAGATCAACGGCAGGGAAATCGCACAGATATCAACTCTCCTCATCTATTAAGAATTCTCGTCCCGAGAATTAAAGAGGAAGACTGAAAGAAAGGGGGTATTCTTCGCGAAGACGATCCTCGCGTTCCCAAGTGGCTTCATCTTCAGAATGATTTGACCACTGAACCTTGAGGAACTTGATTGACTTTTGACGTGTTCGACGCTCAGCTTGATCAAGAATACGGATGGGATGTTCTGGATAAGACAGATCTTCCCGTAATTCAAGCACTTCATGATCCAAGCTCGAATAGGATCCTGAAGCAGCGGCGGAGTTGGGATACATAAGACGTCATGTACTTGAGAAAGGTTTGGCGGCAATTGCAACTGATATGCCACTTTCTCGACGGGCAAGAATACGGAACGGGCCAATTGTAGACGAGGGCTAACTTGCCTTTGATTCCGAACCGAGATGAATGCCTTTCAACGGAGTGACGCGGAGGGTAAGCTTGCTGCATGTGATAGACTATTTCCTGTGCTTCGGTCATAGTTGCTCTTCTGACGAGACTGAGCAGACTTCAAATGTTCACGAACAATACGGACTGTTCTGCAGTGCCGAATAATGTCCGGTCCGACGACGGAGCGTTCCCCAGTTTCGACCAATTCAGAGGGTTCGACACTTACGACCGTATATAGAACTTCAAACGGTTGCCATCTTCAGACTAGCTTGATAGCTATTGTTGTAAGAGAATTCGGCAACGGGAGAGATTCCCCCATTTCTTACCGAAGGAGATGACGGAAGCTCGAAGCATATTCTTCGAGCACTTGATTCCCTCGTCAACTTGACCCTGTGACTGGGGTGAAAGCTGGTACTGAACGACAGATGTTTCCATAGCTTCTTGGAAACTATTCCAGAATCTGGAGGTGAAGAGGCTGCCACGATCAGAACTGATCTCCAACGGAACACCGTGGAGTGACACAATTCGGGAAACATACAAGTCTGCTAACTGGCTAGCAGTGATTGTCTCCTTAACTGGCAGAAAGTGGGCCAACCTTAGAGAATCGGTCAATGACGACAAATATAGCATCATTACCCTTCTGGGATTTGGGAAAACCAGTAATGAAATCCATTTGGACCTTGTCCCATTTCCATTCGGGATTTCCAGGGGTTGCAGAGTTCCTGCGGGCCTTTGATGTTGGGCTGTTAACGCGGCGGCAAACGTCACACTAGAAACATAACGAGCATGTCTCGCTTCATATTAGGCACCAGAATCTTTGACAAATGTCACGGTACATCTTTGTGCTAAAGGGTGAATGGACAAGGGAGTGTCATGAGCTTCCTTCATAACGTTTTCCCTCTCATTCTTGAACTTGGGTACGAAGAGACGGTGTTGGAAAATAGGATCCCCATCTACATCAAGATGGAATCCGACGGCTTTCCTTTCTCGAGGTATCGCTTGATCTTTTCAACTTCAGTGTCATACCTTTGCATAACCTTAATGCCGTGTTTTAAATCTGGTCGACACCCACGGGTATTGAGATAACCTGTGGAACAATATGGAGGTTCAATTTGCAAAGCTCTTCATGGAGAAGAGGTTGTGTTTCTTGAACCATAAGATTGTTGCTATAGACTTGCGACTCAAAGATCAGGCCATTACATTAGCCTTGCCGGGGGTATAGAAATATTCATCATAATCGGCAATTGTTTCGAGCCATCTTTTGTTGACGAAGGTTCAGATCTGGTTGAGTATATAGATACTTCAAGCTTGGTGATCCGTGTATATCTCGCAACGGTTACCGAGAAGGGTAATGCGCCATGCTTCAAGGCATAGATAACGCAGAAAGTTCAAGAAGCAGCACGGGATAATTTTCTTCATGAGGACGCAATTGTGGGAGGCATAAGCAATCACTTTGCACTCTGCATTGGACACAGCCTAATCCTTGACGAGATGCATAACACAGTATATCACGAAATCCTTTGGGAATCCGGGGGTGCTAGTACTGGGGCAGATGTCAATTGATTTAGGTGTTTCATTACTTCATTTTAGTGTCTGAAAGCTTTCTTGACATTTTCTTCCACGAAATTTAACACCCTTGTGAAGCAGATTTGTCAAGGTTTTGCAATCTTGGAAAAGTTCTCAACGAAGACGGCAATAAACTGCGAGTCCGAGAAAACTTCTGACTTGCTTAACATTCTTGGGGAGGGTCCAGTCGAGAATAGCCTAAACTCGTTTTCGGGGTAACAGCAACCATCCTTGGAAATACATGTCCAGGTAAGTACTTCGAAGCCAAATTCACATTTGGAATACTGGCATAACTGGTGTTCTCGGAGCTTTCTAGAACAAGGCAGAGATGTTCAGCATGTGTCCTCTTTATTCTTAGATAGACCAGAATATCATCTAGATATACCACGACGAATTTGTCGAGGTAATCAGAATATATAATTATCAGACGGGAGAATGTAGCTGGGGCTCGTTAGGCCAAATGACATGACGGTGATTATAGGAGCCATACGAGTGACGAATGCAGCTTGGGAATATCCTCTTCACGACACGGATCTGGTGATAACCCAACCAGGTCGAGTTTATTAGAGAACACCGATGATCCAGCAAGTTGATCTAAAGATCATTGATACGGGGCAGTGGGTATTATTCTGATTGTGGCTGGTTAATGGGCCGGTAATCCTGAACCAATCGGTTAGTTCCATCCTTCTTCTTAACGAAGAGTGAAGGTGCTCCAAGCAGAGGAACTGGGGGGGATGAAACCACTCTTAAGTGACTTGTCGATTTCTTCCTTAAGCTCAAGAAGGTGATGCGGAGGCATCTTATAAGGGCGCTTGGCAATAGGAAGTTGCCAGGCTTCAAGTCAATGACAAACTCGACAGCTCTAGCCGGGGGTATGCCTGGAAGTTCTGCGGAAAGACTTCTGGAAAATCTCGAACGACAGAAACGTTCTCGATTCCTTCCAGAGGTGAGGCGTTCAAAGCATTCATAACATATATCTCAGCTTCAGCGTCTCGAGTTATTCGGGGCAGTTGTAGTTCACTATCTATCGGAGGGGTGAAGAAGTTGGATAACTTTAGTGGCACAATTGATCGAAGCAATGTGAGCTTTCAACCAATCCATTCCGAGTATGAGGTCTATGGTGGAAGACTTCAGGATAATAGTCTTTTTCTTTATTCTCCTTTCTCAGTTTAGTAAATAGTCAGGCCTCAAAATGGTTTTCGTAAAACATGAGACCTAGTTCATAAATACCAGTGCATTATTCCCTAACACCTAAAATTAGTTTGGACAAAACATAATTCCATATTTATTTCAGATTTAATAAATGGTTATTAAATATTATCTTTATCCACTGTTTGAGGTTGTTCGAGTCACTTATCCAATTCCAATGATGTTGGTTTCAATTTTAGAATAGCCTCTGGAATATTTGCTATATATCTGACATTTTAGCTCCTATGTTGGACAACTTTCATATTCCACTTTCATTTAAATTTGAATTTGACTTAGGAGTTGAAATGCAATGTGATGCTAATGATGATTATGCACAGTCGATCATGCTAACATGTCATTATCAAAAGTGATTACTGTTGCTAATCACCGGGGGTGTTACATTGGGCTCTGGCTTGTGGAAGATGCTTTCAACTTCCTTTTCATAGGCTTCACAACCTGGAGTATAGAAATCACCAGAAGTGGGCATGTTGGTTAGCTCAAGAAGTTCTTGAGCATGAGCTTTGTGATGTACATCACCTGTTATCCACTCAAGAACCCTAGTGTTTCCTGAGGTATGTGAGTTGTGAAGTATTGCATAAAATTGGAGAATTAACTCCTCATTCCAGTGTTCCTTACCGAGGACAAAGGGAAACAGTCCAACATCCTTAAACCATTCCAACGCTTGATCAAAGCATGGTAGGTCTGACATGGCTTCAAGACCGAGTTGCTTGTGAGGATGAATCCGGTCTTGATGGTAAAGCACACACATGTGATAGCTTTGTTGAAGATGGCTCCAAAACCGATCAGAAGATATGCGAGTCTTTTTGTATGGGTTCTTGGAGCGATAAAAAAATGTGTTGTGTTGTGTGAAGCTTAGCACATTAAAGGTGCAATTAGTGGAAGTAGCACTTCGAAGCCTGGGCATTGACTTCTGAATCTGAGGCCTTTGATTGACACTTAACTCATACTGAGGTCCAGGCACATCAGGAGGAGTGAGAGTTGGCCATTGGACACAAACCAGCTCACCAGCACGATTATAGGCCATTGCCATATTGTCTTGAGCAGGTGCTTCAGCTGCAGTAGCTTCAGAAGCAGAAGGCTGACTAGCTTCAGTGGTTACAGCCATTTCTCGTTCAGGCTCGACTTTGGGCAGAGCTGGGTCATCTATGGCACTGGTGTCAGAGACATGTACTTTAGGAACATAAGCTTCAGTGGCTTCAACTTCTTTGGCTTCAGTAGTAGTGGTTTCAGAAGGTGGGGCATCAGTAGTTGTGTCAACATCTTCAATAGCTGGTTGATTAGTGATTGTGACACCCCCGATTTGACCGTACACTAATCAGGCATGCAAATGTGTACGATCAAGATCATGGACTCATGTGAAGATATCACAACACAACTCTAGACACAAATTAAAGTCATACAAGCTCCATATTACAAGCCAGGGGCCTCGAGGGCTCGAATACATAAGCTCGAATACAAACAAGTCAGCGGAAGCAATAATATCTTAGTACAGACATAAGTTAAACAAGTTTACCTTAAGAAGGCTAGCACAAAAGTAGCAACGATCGAAAAGGCGAGGCCTCCTGTCTGGGAGAGCCTCCTAACTACTCCTGGTCGTCGGCAGCCTCCACGTAGTAGTAAGCTCTGTTGGGGTTGTAGTAGTCATCGGCGGTGGCATCTGGCTCCTGGGATCCGACGTCTGATCGCAACATCTGGAAAGAAGAGAGAAGGAAGGGAAGGTAGCAAAGCAACCGTGAGTACTCATCCGAAGTACTCGCAAGACTTACATCAGATCTAAACTACATATGCATCGGTATCAAATGAATGGGGTAATATCTGTGAACTAAACTGTAGAATGCCAGAATAAGAGGGGGAGAAGCTAGTCCTATCGAAGACTACGCTTCTGGCAGTCTCCAGCTTGAAGCAGTAGAAGAGAGTAGCATCATAGTAACAAGTAAGACCGTATAGCATAATCCTACCCAACGATCCTCTCCTCATCACCCTATGAGAGAGCGATCACCGGGTTGTATCTGTCACTTATCTGGGTGTGTTTTATAAGTAACCGATTTCAGTTGTCAGAGGTCGGAATACAACTTCAAGTCATTCTGTTACCGTGGACATGGCTATTTGAATAGATTAACTTCCCTGCAGGGGTGCACCACATAACCCAACACGCTTGATCATCTCTGGCAGGACACACTTTCCTGGGTCATGCCCGGCCTCAGAAGATCAACACGTCGTAGCCCTACCTAGGCTCAACAGAGAGGCATGCCCGCCGGTCTACATCCTAAGCGCGAAGGGGTCTTGGGCCCATCGCCCATTGCACTCCTGCATGTTGCGAGGGCGTCGGGATCAGTCCTGACGACCTCCGTTACAAGGCAGGTGCTTACGCGGACAATCCGGGCGCGTGCCGCTCCATTGCTGACGTCTGCAAAGTTTCGGCTGATACATGTGGGCCAGGGGGCCCAGTTGACCTGTCATGGTCACATTAGCTAACTAGTTAATTAATTAGGTTAACTAAGTAATTAGTATAATTAAACAGAGTTAATTAAGTTATTTATTTATTTTAATTCTTTTTTATTTTTAATTTCGTTCTAAAAAGGGTGTGAGCCCCCATCTGCCAGTGGCACAGGAGGCCACTAGAGCGGGCGTGCGGGCGGGGGTGCCGGGCATCGGACCCGGGCGCGGCCAGCCGCGGGCGACGGCGGTGAAGCGTGACGGGAGCGGCAGCCTGCAGCAGCTAGCAGCGACGGCTAGCGAGGCGCGATCGCGGGGAGGCAAGTAGGGGAGGTGCGGTGAGTGGGCGCCGAGCGGGAAGGTGAGCAGGGCATGCGGCGGCGAGCATCGGCAGCCGGGACCGCGGGCGCGCGGGTTCGGGCGCGGGCAGGTGCGCGGGGTGACTGGGCGGATGGGTGTGCGTGAGCGGGCTGTGGCTGGGCACGGTGAGGGCGCGACCCAGCCGCGGCGAGCGTGGGGCAAAGAGTGGGAGGGGAAAGCCCGGGGCCTCACCGACGTCGGTGAGAAGAGGGCGGCGTGGCTTGGTGACGCGGCTCGGGGAGGGGTGGAGGAGGCGACTTCGGTGGGGCGGCGTCGGCAGGGTGGCGGTGACGGCAAGCGGCGTCGGGAGCTGGCGCTCTAGGCGCGGGCATGTGTTGGGCTCGAGTGGGGGGAAAGGGGATCGGGGCTAGGGTTAGATTGCGGGTGGGGGGCTATGTAGGGGGCGGCTGGGCCGGCCTAGTCGGCCTGGTGGCCTGCGGGGCCGTGGCCAGTGGGGGGGTTTTATCTTTTATCTTTTTTTTGTTTTTTTGTTTTTCTTTTACTTATTTTCTTTACTGTTTTATTTTATTATTAGTAGATTTTAGTTTTATAAAAATATGAGACCAACACCTAAATTAGTGTTTTAAATTAGCCCTCTACCACAAAAAGTTTCACACCCAAATAAAATAGTTTGCTATTTTATAAATTATAAAAGGCATTTAATTAATTGTCTAAGCCACTGTTTTATTTATTTTAGGGTATTTAATCACTTTCTAAAAATGTGGTTCCTTCACCATAATTATCTCTGAATTATTTGACACATTTAGAACATTTTAGTTTTGACATTTGAAAACTTTTAATGTTTGACTTCATTTTAAATATGAATTTGAACTGGATTTGAATCAAAGTGAGATTAGCAACAGTAATAGTGGTGACATGGCATCATTAGTAGGGGATTACTGTAGCTTAATTATCTGGGCGGTACAATTCTCCTCCACTACAAGAAATCTCGTCCCGAGATTTAAGAGGTGGAGTAAGGGGGAAAGATTTGGTTACGAAATCCTAACGAGTCTTCTCGGTCTTGGTTGCTCTTCTCGAAGGGGTTGATCCATAGCGTTCATGTCTTCATTTTGCTGCCTCAATGCATCATGATGAAGTTTTCATCCTTCCTTCAGGATCATCACCGTACTTACGAAAGGATAAGAGAGGAAATCCTATAAGGACAGATTTTAACAAGATTGAGCATTGGACGGTTAACTCAGGGGAAGAAGCATAAAGTATCTCTCGAGTTGATTACATAAAACACATCAAGAGCATTATAAGAGGGTATGAAAGTTTTAAATGAGTAAGCAATAGTTTGATGCCTGAAGTAGAGTGCGAAGGGGGGTTCAGGGCAATGGGATAAGTATTGCGGCTGAAACCAGAATAGAACATCTCTAGGAAGGTGGCTCGTGATCTATATATGAAGCCAAGCATGAGGAATAAATCTAGAAACAGGGGTATACAGGAGAGTCAGGTTTCGATCTTGTGGAACTGTGGGTTATGGGCCCACCATGTGGGTTAAAGGCAGGAAGGGTGATGACACACTGGTACAGTGAGCTGCTATACAAACGGTTTTTAACCCCTTTCCGCGACGGCATTTTAAGCTGTCGCCTTGCTAGTGTGGGCGATAGGGGGGTCCTTCCCACACGACCCAGAAACCGTCGGGGATAGGGAGTAGGAATGCATATGTTTTCCAGAACAAAGCATGTGTGATGCCCTCATCATCCCAAACGCAATTCTTCAAACAACTGTTTGGGATATATCGAATATCCCAAATGCTCCATCCTTGCTACTCGTGTGTGCTGGCATTACCATCGCAGTCGGTATTCTGTGGTGCTACGTTTACGATGCGCAGCCCATCACAAACAATTCATGATTATAGAACGTGTATGATAAGCAGACAATCACACACATTCACTTCTCCCGAACCGTATGCGATAACTAATTAAAAAGATTAGCTAATCATCATACGAGTGTCGAATAGGATTACAAAAGGTCGGACCATCGTAACAGTGTCGTATAGGATAACTATCGCACACGTTATTCTGTGGTGCAACGTTTACGATGCGTACCACATCAGAAATAGTTCATGATTGTAAATTGTGTACGATAAGGCAACTATCACAAACATTTAGTTTGCTCGCACCGTTTGTGATATTGTTTGGCATCACACACATTTTGCAAACGGCAACTGTGTGCATGCTCGCACATGTTTCCTCTCTGTGAACCATGTCGGATTATGGTGTATATCACACACGTTTGTGTTTTACTGACCGTGTGCACCGTAACGACCCGCAGAGCATAATTTCACCCTAATTTAATTGCTACTATTTAAAATTGTACCGAATTTGAATTTGAAAGTAAGCTATAGCTTTATTCATATCCATCAGGTTCAAACAACCAATGCATTATTCGATTCACATGTACATATGTTCAAAAATTACATAAGCACCAAATAAAAAATGATGAACCACAGTTGTATACTTGTACTATTAAAGACGGTAAGGAAAGAGGCGAAATACATTCTGGTTGCTGAACAAGGTGAAGCGGAATGCCCATGTTGTGCCCTCCTCTATGCAGAAGGCACACACGACTCTTGTCTAACCGCTTGTGATGGCCGACTGCCCATCCTTCACTGTCTTCATGAGGACACCTAGATAGTCATCGTGTTCTGGTAGAGATACTTTAACAGACATTGTCATCTAACACAAATCATTATGGCCAGTAAAACTAAGGCTTCAAAGTTCTTACTTACCATCCTGCAGTTCACTGTTGTGTTGGATAAAGTGTAAACAAATAGTTTAATTGCCATCTTTTGACCCATTTAACTAACAATCTTTATCAACTTCCTCACTTGATGCTGGTTCATCAATATCTCATTGCCCCATACGCAGAATGGGTCGAAGCGCGGATCTTTACCAATGACATATGTACCTAAAAGCACAAAGTGAATATTAGAAGCTAAACAACAATTGCACAATGATGTAGTACAACACTCCCTCTGTCCCATTATATAATATCTTATAACATCCAATATACTCACGGGGTGGATCAATAAATATCTTATATTATGGGGCGGAGGGAGTTTATTACATTTTTACAAATAGCAGCCGATTAACTGCAGTTAACTGCTGCTGTGTTGTTGTTGTTGTTGTTGTTGACATCCAATATACTCATGGGGTGGATCAATAAACATCTTATATTATGGGGCGGAGGGAGTTTATTACATTTTTACAAATAGCAGCCGATTAACTGTAGTTAACTGCTGCTGTGTTGTTGCTGCTGTTGTTGTTGTTGCTGTTGTTGTTGCTATTGTTGTTGCTGTTGCTGTTGTTGTCGCTGTTGTTGTCGCTGTTGTTGTTGCTGTTGTTGTTGTTGAAAGTGAAATTAATCCCCTCCTAAGTAAAATTAACCTCTCTCGCTGTCGGTGAAAGTGATGGGCCAAGAGGGGCCATAGATGGAAGCATCATTGATAACCACGTGAGCGAGTGCCAGAGGAAAACCACCATCGCTTGCATGTGTGCCAAACATATGTACGGAGAGGTGTGTGGTTGTGATGTTTTGAATACCTAATGTGCAACTTTGATGTGGCATCTGCCTTGAAATCCGTAAAGTCCCCACACTAAGTGAGGTTCATGACGCCTAGTATTCACATCCCCCTTCGACGCGTACTATATAGTCCTACCGCAACACAACCCTAAAAGAATTAATCCTCCTTGTTCATCAAACTATAACCTCTCTCTCTTTGGGTCAAAGTGATGGACGACGACCTCGCGGGCCCACGGGAGTGAGTGAGCATCCTATATAGGACAACAACCGTCTGCATGTCGCCCAAAGAGGTGTTTGTGTGATGTTTGAATACGCAATGCACAACTTTCATGTGGCACCTATACATCGGAAACCGAAAAGTCCCCATAGAGAGCGAGGTTCATGATGTGTGGTATGTGCTGCCCACCCCCTTCGACGCGTGGTATATATACTCCTACCGTAGCACAAACCAAAAAGAATCATCCTTGATGGTCAAATTAGCCTCTCTCGTTGGGTCAAAGCGATGGAGGACAACCTCGCGGGCCCACAGATGGAAGCGCCGCATGCGAGTGAGTTCCTATAGAGCAACCACCGCCTGCATGGTGTTGTGTGATGTTTGAATACCAATGCACAACTTTGATGTGGCACCTGCCTCGGGAACCAGAAAGTCCCCACATGGAGCGAGGTTCATGACGCATAGTATATATGTTGCCCCCTCTTTGACATGTACTACATACTCCTACCGTGCATATACTTAGCACACACCAAAAAAGAACCATCCTTTGTTGGTCAAATTAACCTCTCTCTTGCTCTAGGTTTGATTGATCGATGACGAGACCTCACGGGCCCACAGATAGCGTCACACGCGAGTAAGTGTCATAGGACAACCACCGTGTGCATGTGCCCCAAAGAGGTGTTGTGTGATGTTTGAATACCCAATGCAAAACTTTGATGTGGCACATGCTTCGCAATCCGGAAACGCACTACACAGAGGTTCACGATGCGTATAGCCCCCTCACTTCAAGCCGGTGGGAGGGACTCATGCGTACGCACGTGCCTGAAATTTGATATCGAATCTCACCATGATCCACACTGTAACACATGCCAAGATGAATCCACCTTTCGTCAAATGCCTCTCGTTGTCGGTGGAAATGGATAACCTTTGCGGGCTAATGAATGGGCAAATCACTGATAACCGCACAAGGGAGTGTCCGAGGACCACTAGTGCATGCATGTGGCTGGAACATGTACTCTGATCCCTCTGCATATAAGTTTTGTACGAAGTCAAACTATCTCTATTTTGACCAAACTTATAGGGTAAAATATCAAGATTCACAATTCCAAATCAACATTGTTAGATTCATTATGAAATGTAGTTTCATAGTACATATATTTAATATTGTAGATGTTGATATTTTTTTAATACAAATCTGGTCAAACTTTGTAAAGTTTGACTTGACACAAACATAATACGCAGAGTAAAAAGGACCGGAGGGAGTATGTATGAAAGGATTGTGTAATGTTTTAAATAACCAATTCACGACTTTGATGTGGCATATATGACTCACAAAACGATCAATCACACACAGAGGCTCACGGGTCGTAGTGTACTGTCGGACCCCTCCCCCCCCCACACACACACATATCCCACACCACCACCGCCACTTTGAGGCATGTCAAACTTTTTCTGCAGTGAACATGTGACCAAAGGAGTGTCGTGTTAAAATTGAAAAAAACAGAGATCATTCGACCGTTTTTAAACACTAATTGATTTCCTAGGGATTTAATATGCAAAAATCAAATGTGAGCTACATGTGCACCAAAATGGATTGCAATATCATATGTGTGTCCCTAGGTGCATCTTAATTTTCTCGTGCAAGAAATTTCAAAACATTGAGAATCTTGATTTTTAAAATTCAGTAAATCAGAAACCTAGTTGAAATTCATGAAACTTATCGTGGTGTCATATGGACACAAGTAGACTGTGATATTTTATTTTTTCATCAATTTTGACACAAGTTTTGATATAATCTTCTTACAAACAGGAGATTGTTAATAATTGGCAACCAATATCGCAAATGGATTATTTATTCGAACTGTGGGCGTTAGACCAACAATGTATATGTGCATTCTTCATTTAAGCAATAAAGCAACAAAATTAATCATCAAAAAAGAAAAAAATATACGTGCCGCCACGCGCCCCGTGTGCCTTGCGAGCAGGCGTGAGTTTACGGGACGCATGCGTGCAGGCAGACCGGGAGGCGTGCGTGCAGGTGTGTGAATTGACGGGAGGCGTTTTTGCTATGCAGTCTCACCGGGAGGCATGCGAGTCGCTTGGTGAAATGATGGTAGGCATGCCAGAAGTCCGTTATGCAAGCTCACCGGGAGGTGAGCCAGCCTTTGACTGCCGCCCACCTCGCTCTAACTATTCCATATTAATGGCGCGGCCGAGCCGCTGCTCATAATAGGCGGCCGCACCCCCCGCCCACACTAGTCGCCGCCGTCTGGAGTGTATGAGGATGCCGCCGAAGCGCACCATCAGAGGGAGTGGCGACGCCGGGGCTGGTGAAGCACCCGCGCAATGCAGGAAGATGGGCACAGAGGTTACCGTCGCCACCGACGAGGTCTCGCCCGGGTAGCAACATGACCTTGACTTCGTCGGCATCGTCGTGCCTCCCCAGCCGGAGCCGGAGGTCCACAGCAACTCCGGCAATGACTCCGACTCCGACGGAAAACCGGTTAGCCATCTATACCCACCCCTCTCATTTTTTTGGAATACAAATCCTATGGTTATGTTCTCTGAGTCCATGAAATTAGAGTAAGATCCATTAGATGCGTGTAGTGTATTGATTGTTTGAATGGTATCCATATTGGGTTAGTGATTAATTCTTTATTCTGTAAAAATGATTTTTGCTAATAATGTGAATAGGGTTAGCGTGCGTGCTAATAATTCGTTGCCAGATATTGAGAATTGATTTTGAATGTCCTACATATATGTTTGTGCCTTTTTTTTCCTGATCTTGAGAATTGATTTTGAATGTCCTACATGTATGATTCTGCCATTTTTTCATATTGGTATGTACACAGATGAGGCTCCGGCCAGCGGTGCTGCCGGTTGTAGATCCTGCTCCCGGCAGCACGGGCAGAAGCGACCACGCCCCCATGGATCTGAGGAACCCGTAGAATCTCGGGCGTCTACCGGACACCATCCTTGGGGAGATCATCTCCCTTCTCCCCACCAAGGATGGTTGCCGCACACAAGTCCTTGCATCTCGGTTGCGCACTCAGTGGCGCGCCGCGCCTCTTAATCTCGACTGTCGTCAGCCATCTGTTGATGATGATTCTGAACTCCCCGGAGCCATCATCTCCTCCCACCAAGGCTCTGTTCAACTCATCTGCATCCTGGCATGCTACCTGCTGGACATACCCTGCACGGTGGGCGCCTGGTGACATCCTGTCAATTCAAAAAACTCCAGTAGCTTGAGTTCTACCATGACTAAGTATGTAACATACCACGAACCGATGCATCTGTGCCCTCACCACTGATGTCCATCTCGTGGTTTTCCTCCTCTCTCCACACCCCCACCTTCGCCCGGTGCCATCTAGCAAACAATCTTGTACAAATGCTTCGACTCCCATTGCTAAAAAAAACATGCGCTTGTGGTGGTTGATCTGTCGGAGGCCGCACTGCACATCATCATCCACTCCAGCTGCCCTGCCCTGGAGCGCTTGCTGCTTGTTTTTGGAATTGAAATTCGTATCCGTTGTCTCAAAATAAAATTGCCTCATCTTGTAAGCATAGGAATTTGTTTTTTTACAAGAGCTCATCATCAAAGATGCCTCTTCACTTCAAAGGTTGCTCCTTGATTCTTCTATAGCACCTTCGCAAATAAATGTGGTATGTGCGCCTAAACTGGATACCTTGGGTGCAATTCGTGATCCGTTTACATGGTTCAAGATGGTGTTTGGCTCCACACTTATTCCTGTACTGTATATTATCCACGTACACTTTTGTAATCAGCATTTTTCATTTGTGCATATAAGTTAAGTATCATCTTGGAGTACACTTTTGGTACTAATATTATGTTCTATGCTCAATGAAGAGCTTCTCCATCCTATCAGTGGTGGTGGATTCTGTCAAGACCTTATATCTGTATATGGTGTTTTGATCTGAACACGATTATTGGCTTGCTGCAATACTTTCCATGTCTAGAGAATTTGTATATAAAGGTGATGATTTCACGCACATTGAAAGCCCGTATATAATGTACTATAATTAATCGTTCAGCTATCGCTCTTTCGACGTACTCTTTTTTAGACATTAACTATTTTCAATCTTCATCTCTATTTAGGCACTAACACATGGAGAAAAAGGTATAACCAATCGATGGCTCAAGAAGCACCAGGATTTTCTCAGATCTCATGACATTCGTTTGACGACAGTAACACTGGAAGGATATGCATCCAACCATGCAAACACTAGCTTTGTCACATTATTCATGTTAAATGCAAGGGCACTCTTGTCCGTCGGGATTAAGTTTTGTAACAAAAAATTTCTCACGGCTGCAATTGTCGAACAACACAAAAAGAAGTTTCAGGTGGACAAAAGGGCTTCTAAACGTGCTCGGCTTCTATGTACAACAACTTGTCCTCATTTACGAGTAGAATTTCTGGCCCGGGATCTTGATTTTATGGATTAGACCAATCCATTTGATTGTGACTGCCCAAAAATTTGGTTTAGTTAGATGTTATTGCCATGTTTAATCTAGGTTTTGTCTAAACCTGACTAACAATTAATCCGTGTGCTTTTGTACCATTTGTAAACTGGAGTTAGATATTGTTGCCCTTTTCAACTCGGCTTTGACTCATATTTTCTTTCATACTAGGCCAATGGCTTGCCATTTCTTTAATTAAGACAGTAATATTATAAGCAATCACAATTAGGTCCAACAAGAATCAGGGTCATTCATGCACCAAAATTGACAATGTTGGTTTTTTGTAAATGTTTTCAAATAGCACACGGTTCATTAACGAAAGCCGTGTGCCTAACACACAGCTTATTCCATCAAAAACAGCTGGGATGGATCAACTATATGCCACGTATCGCACACACAACTCTAATCTGGATCGTGCTTGATGTCTCCGCCATTGCTCGCACAGTTCTTCTTATTTGACACGTATCACTGTGTCGACCTCTGCTCACGTCCCTCGGCGCGCTCTGCTCGCCATTAGGCGCCGCGACGCGCTCTACTCGTGTCCCTCGGTGCGCTCTGCTCGCCGTTAGGTGCCGCGGTGCACTCTGCTCGCGTACCTCCACGCGCTTGGCTTGTGGACAGCTTTTCCTTGCGCGTTCAACTGCTATATGCATATATATGGTTGCTCACCGTTGAGGCGGCCGCGGAGTGCTCTGCTCGCGTCCCTCCGCGCGTGCTCTGCCAGTGGTTGGGGCCGACGCACGATCATGTTGGGGGCCCCATATGCATGCGGTTGCGCCGCGCGCGTCGCCACGATGCAGTTACGTGTGGCACGATGGAGTTATGCGCTGCAAATTAGAACTGCCATCCGGGCGTGCCAATATTCCAGGCCGTCCGGCTTCCCCATTAATTCCTATGGCCATTATAACCTTAGTCTCTTCAACCTTTCGATCGCGCCCCACAACACAACAAGCACACCCACGACGGCACATACAGAGAGGATATCTAGCGGTGCTCCAATGGAGTTCGGCGAGCATAAAGTGGAGACCCACGCGAGGGAGACAGAACTCTCGGTGGTGTACACCATCAACCTAGCCGTGGTGGAGGACTACATCAACACCGTGGAGCAGTTGCTTGCTCGAGACAAGTACGGGCTTGGCCTGCAAGAACCTTGTCGAAATCCGTGACCAGGGTCTGGGGAAGCACGAAGAAGGACTCCCTGGTTGAACTTGCCTCGGCCATCATCGACCCCTACTACGAAAAGATGAAGCAGGATGCCAATAGAACATGTCCCGTATCCTGGCACGGGGCCTGGATGCGGCAACTTGATGAACCTCACCTCAGGTTCACGGCCAAGAGCATGTACACATGCTACGAGATGCACAGGTAGATCGTTGACATGAGGAAGTGCCTCCTTCCTGAAATCGACGAGGCCGGATCGAGCCACCAACAGAGCAGTGGCGGAAAGCGTCACAAGAAGTAGATGATGATTAGATGATCATTTATCCTAGTTAATTATGCATGTAATATATAGTTTACTTTGGTGTGTGGAAGTGTCATGTGTGTAGTAGCCACCTATGTAATTATGCATGTAATAGTTTACTTTGGTGTGTGCAAATGTCATGTGTGTAGTAGCCACCTATGTAATTATGCATGTAATAGTTTACTTTGGTGTGTGCAAATGTCATGTGTGTAGTAGCCACCTATGTAATTGGATGTTTAATTTGGTTATGCAACCATGTCCTTCTAAGTGTATATATATATATGTTGTTGTTCTGTATGCAATCACATCGCACAACACACATGTCTTATTAGCAGAAATCATCTGTGTTATTATCGGTCTTCGCACACATTTCTGATTATAGGCCTCTTTGCCATGTATCACACACATCTTGTTAAGTTGAACCATTTCTGTTCTCTTGCCTCAACGCAAATAGTTCATCCGAGTGAACTGTATGCCCTCTATCGCACACACCTTGATCTGGCTGACCATTTCTGTTGTGTTGCTTAATCACAAACAGTTCATCCGAGTGAACTATATGCCATATATCGCACACACCTTCATTTAGCTGCCCATTTCTATTGTTTTGCCTCATCGCCAATAGTTCATTGGAGTGAACCGTATGCCACGCATCGCACACGTAACTATAATGTGAATTGTGTTTGATGCATCCGCCATCACAAATGTTTCGTATCATTTTTTATGGTTTCTTTACATTATCGTTTGCGATTAATGCATCGCACATAGTTTCGTCGAAGGGTCTCTGATGGTGTCGCGTTTGGACCATCCTGCACTAGTGACATATTACACGGTCACAATAGCAAGGTATGTCAGTGGATAGCCTGTCATATACGTTGGCAACAACATAGGTACCAAGGGTGAGGGACGTAGAGAACCATTTTCCTGCTCATAGGAACGGGGCGGACCAATAGGCAAAGTTCTCGTCCATCGGTGGTTACCAGAATGTCATCAACAATAGTAACAAGGTCTTACTGACAGAGTGGTACAACAAGGTGCTTACCTAAGTAGGGAATTATTACTTCTTAGATCATATAAATCAGAAGAAAGGTTAAACAAGACAATGGAAAGGAATACGTGATTTCCAGATTAAACAGACCAATGGAAAGGGAAATTTGTATACACGAGTATTAGGTGTATCTCCTTCCCAAGAGCAAGCAGAGCGAGATAACCGTGACAGGACTGCAAGTAGATAACTATCTAGGGAAAAGGGCGGAAAAACTCAAGATGTTACCTGTTGGGGATATAACCCCGCGGTGTGACCCGCCCAGGAGGGGCCGGGTTACACTGTTGGCGACTCATAAGCAAAGGCCTGAGTAGGCCCGAGAAGATAAGACATGAATATCAAAGGCGGCTTAACAAGCGGGCCTGTTGAAGGCCCAAGACCCGAAGGTGACTCATAGACCCGAAGGTGTGAGCCGCTTGATGGCGACTTGCCTAGCAAGGCAAGGTGACTTAGAACCAGAGTCGGTTACATTATATGACCCGACCTGGACTCTTGTAAGCCACCGGGCCTCGACCTATGTATAGAAAGGTGAGACCCTGCGGCGGGTTAAGGACAAGAACAATCAATCGAGAGCTAGGTTAAGCGATTCCGCTCCCTTGTAATCGATACTCAAGCAATACAACACAAAGCAGGAGTAGGCTTTTACCTCGTTGGTGATGGGCTGAACCTGGGTAAACTCGTGTCTCTCGTCCCGCTCAACCCCTTTAAACTAATCATTGTAGCCATGGCCTCGCACCTAAGTCCTTTCACAAGGGCATCTGCCGTGACAAAACCACGACAGTTGGTGCCCACCGTGGGACTACGACACGGTGGTTTCGAGTTCTTGAAGGGCACTTTCCTAGGGCTCGAGGGATACACCATTGGCAGGATGACTAAGAGTCGTCGTGGCAAGCTCTACATCAACGACGCTGGCTGGGGCCCCGAGGCCGACTTAATCAAGTACGTGTACTGGGTCCCCTTCGACGGAATCCACGTCTTCATCGGAAAAATCGGCGGATTTGAGCCAAAGTCGGACATCTGCACCGACCTCGTTGAGTCGGCTTGGCGCACGCAACCCACCCGGATTCAACCCAGCCGGAAGCGTGCCTTCATTGGTTTCATGCAAAGCTCGGAGCTTGCGGAAGATTCTGCGTCTGGTGGGGAGACTCTTGTTTATTCAGATGGTGAGTCCTCAACCGGAGAAACAGAGTCGATCTATCAGCTTCAGGATGGCGGGCTTGGGGGCTATTCCGATGGTAACAGTATTCCGGACCCCTATGAGCCGTCGTACAGGGCTGCTATCTTCATGGCTGGTACCCAACCGGCTTTAAATTCATCAACAGCTGCAGCTATGATGTCTGGAGCGACTGCGGCTGCAACAGCAGGGGCTGGCGGCTCAGTTGTACCGCCGGCTCAAGTTCTGTCAGATCTCTTGAACACTTTGAGCACTTTGCTTGCAACGGAGGTAACTGCGGCGAATTAGGCAGAGCACAATGCAGAGATTGGAAAGATTCAGGCGGAGATCTCTAAGGCCCAGGAGGATATCAACGCAGAGAATGCCAGGATGGCAGAGGAACGGGCTTAGATCGCGGCTGAGTCGGAGCGAGTAAGGGCGGAAGCTTGGCGCTTGAGTCTGGATCAAAATGCCTCTAACGCAGTTTTCCGTAGGAGGCACCAGACCCGCCTGCCTTCACATTATGAGCCTATGAATTTGTTTAACACCCCTGGAGTAGGTCCAAGCACTCCGAGGGCCCGGGTGAATCCTCAATTAAACCCGGATGGGCCTCGAAGTGGGGTGGCAGCTCAACCTTGACAGCCTGAGCCGGCACGGAGGGATGAGTGGAATAAAATGCCACCTCAACATTTTCTGACGCCACCGCCTGGGCATTTTTCTAACCCGGTGGATAACATGGTAGCAGCGGCAATGCGACTGGTGGCTATTCCGGTCGAGGGCGAGTCACCGGTTGCTGTGGAGACCCGGAACACGGTAGGGCTCCTTCAAATAGCTATTGCACAGCAGGCGGCTTATTCGTATAGTCGTGATCGTGTTCACTCGACCCCTCGCCCGAGTCGAAGTTAGAGCCGGCGCATTGAGTCGCCCGCAGTTTCCAGCAGCGAGCGGCATCGTAACCCGCCCCGTGATGATAACCCGCCCCGCGATGATAATCTACTAGTCAATGCTCAAGCAATTGTGGACAACGCTAGGGCTCGGCGTGAGGCGGAAGCGGCGGTTCAGCAGGGGGCTTATCAGCAGCCTCCGACAACTCCCTCGGTTTCAGTAGGGGCTGGGACGATTTCCAGGACAGTTGGAGTGCCGTGTTTAGCACCTAGTTTGCAGAATGAGCGTCTACCCAAGGATTTCAAGGGCCCTCGTAAGGTGCCTAATTACAAAGCTGATCTCCCTCCTGAAGCTTGGATTGAGAGTTATGAGTTAGCCATGGAGATGTTGGATATCAACGATGCAGTTTGCGCCAAGTACTTTACTATGATGTTGGACGGACCAGCGCGGACATGGTTAAAAAGCTTGCCTGCCAATTCTATCAGCTCATGGGCCGAGCTGAAGGCACGTTTTATCAAGAATTTCCAAGGGACTTGCAAGCAGCCCCTGACGATCATTGATCTAGACAACTGCGTGCAGCGGGAGGATGAGTCGGCCCACCATTGGGTCCGGCGGGTCTCGGCTATTATTCACTCGTCAGATAGCATTGCGGCGGGTCAGGCGATTCTGGTTTTGGAGAAGAATTGTCACTTTACCCCCCTCAAGCAGAAGCTTGGGCAGCTTAAGCGTTATTGCAATGACATGGGTGAGCTCATGGCGGCTCTCATTAAGTATGCAGACTCTGATAATACTAAAGACCCTGTTTCTGATGATGAGAAATCCAGCAAGGGAAGGAAGAGTGGCAATGGTAAAGGGCAGCAGCAGAATATGTCAGGGAACAATGGCAATGGCCAGGGTAATAGTAATAAGCATAGACACCCTGATGGCGGGTCAGATCTAGTAGCTAGCACCAACACTGGGTATAAGAACCAGCGCCGTAACGGTAATGGTAAACCGCCTTATGGCAAGGGAAAACCATTTAACCTTGAGGCGGCTCTGAATGACCCGTGCCCGAAGCACAATTTGCATGATAAGCCATCCACTCATGCTTGGAAGGATTGTTTGATTATGCGAGAGCTCAGGATTCATAGTTTCGGTCCTAATCAAGGCAATAATAATGGGCCGCCCAGCGGGTCAGGTTCCGGCTCTCAAGGGTCTGGCTTTGGTGGTGGCGGCTCAAATTCTGGCTTTCAAGGTCAAGGTCACCAGGGTGGCTATAACCAGTAGTCTGGTTAGGGTAACCAGCAGCAAGGTAATCAATCATGATATCAGAGTAATCCAAAGTAGTTGAATAGTGGCCAGTATCATGTCTTCACCACAAGTCTTTGCAAGCGAGATCAAAAGGTTCATAAGCATGTTGTCAACACCGTTGGGCCAGCAGTACCACAATATTTATGATGGTCAGAACATCCGATCACGTGGAGTTGAGAGGATCACCTGCCCCGGGTTGAGAATCCGGGTCATCTGGCCTTGGTGGTAGCCCCTCAAGTAGGTGGTTATAAGTTTACGAAAGTGCTCATGGATGGTGGCAGCAGTATCAACATCTTATATTACGATACCTTTTGTCGTATGAACTTGACTGATAAGCACCTCAAGCCATCATCTACAGTTTTCCATGGTGTGGTGCCTACTTAAGATGCCAGGGCCAAACAAGACGATCACAGTTGATGGTGATCGGAAAATCGCTTTGGAGTGCGAGGAAGGAGATGCGCCTTATGCAGAATCGGCCTGTGCCACTTAGGAGCTCAAGTTTTATAAGGACAATGTTGACCCGGCTGATATGACCCCTCTGAAGAAGCCCAGTACTGAACAAGATCCTCTGTTGAAATTTAAGGCTGATGACACAAAACAGGTGGATTTTGTCCCAGGCGATTCATCTCAGCAGTTTACTGTGGGGGCTAACATGGATCCTAAATAGGAAAGCGCGCTCATCGAGTTCATCAGTGAGAATCGGGACATCTTTGCATGGAAACCTTCTGACATGCCAGGTGTACCGAGAGAATTTGCTGAGCACACCCTTAATGTGGATCCCAAGTTTAAGCTCGTCAAACAATTCCTCCGTCGTTTCAATGAAGAGCAACGTAAGGCTATTGGAGAAGAGGTAGGCCGGCTCTTAGCAGCTGGGTTTATCGTGGAAGTTTTTCACCCTGAGTGGTTGGCTAACCCCATGCTGGTACTTAAGAAAAATGGCACGTGGCGTATGTGTATTGATTACACAGATCTTAACAAGGCTTGTCCAGCTGATCCATTTGCTCTCCCCCGTATCGACCAAATCATTGATGCAACGGCGGGATGCTTCCTGGATGCTTATTCTGGTTATCATCAGATCAAGATGGCAGTCAAAGACCAAGAGAAGACATCCTTCATCACACCTTTTGGGGCTTTCTGCTATGTTTCTATGCCTTTTGGGCTCAAGAGTGCTCAGGCGACTTATCAGCACTGTGTTCAGATTTGTCTTCACAGTCAGATTGGGCATAATGTTCATGCTTACATGGATGATATTGTGATTAAGTCTAGGAAAAAGGAGACTCTCCTGGATGACTTGAAAGAAACTTTTGACAATCTCCGGGTTTACAAGATGATGCTTAACCCGGCCAAGTGCATTTTTGGTGTACCTGCTGGCAAACTACTAGGTTTCCTGGTCTCAGAACAGGGCATTGAGGCTAACCCGGAGAAGATTAAAGCTATCACTTCACTCTCTAAGCCGGCGTGTGTCAATGATGTTCAGCGCCTGGCGGGTCGCATTGCGGCGTTGAGCCGGTCCATAAGCCGCCTGGGAGAGAAGGCAATTCCTTTATATCAGATGATGAAGAAGACAAACCACTTTGTCTGGAGTGATGCGGCGGATCAAGCGTTTGAAGCCCTCAAGAAACAATTAGCTTAGCCACCTGTCTTGGCTGCTCCTATCGACAAAGAGCCTTTGCTCCTGTACGTAGCTGCTTATAACAAAGTAGTTAGCGTGGCAGTTGTCGTAGAGCGCAAGGAGGCGCGGAAAGAGTACCCAGTTCAGTGGCCGGCTTACTATATCAGTGAAGTTTTAACTGAGTCCAAGCAAAGATACCCACATTGGCAGAAGCTAGTGTTTGGAGTGTTCATGGCATGTCACAAGCTAAAACATTGTTTTTTTGGGCGTCCTATTACTGTGGTTAGCTCTGCTCCTTTGGGAGATATTTTTCAAAACAAAGGAGCCACCGGCCGGGTTGCTAAGTTGACAATTGAACTTGGGCCTCACAGTTTGAAGTATGTGCCCAGGACATCTATCAAGTATCAAGCTCTGGTGGATTTCTGTCAGGACCCCGATTCTAAGTCACACCGATCTAGCCTGTAACACCTCATATCACTTTGCAGCCTCACGCACGGTATTCCCACGGGTGTCGCCTTACCATGGCCCGGGACCGTTTGCGCCTTTTGGCTCACGTATATGATAGTGTTGCTAGCATCCATATGACAGAGAACCCGGGCCGACATGGCTAGTCGTGAACCCAAAGCGGCGCTAACTTACGGGGACAGGCATACATGAATCAACATCGAGCATGTCGGTCAGCAGCGTGTGAATCCGGGCTATGGCACTGGGCTAGCAGGACTCCGGGAAACCGGGCTGCAGCAGGCTAGGCAGGACTCCAGATATCACCGCGTGACATTTCCCCGAAGGGACAGACACAGGAACGAAGTGAAACACATGCCGGCCAGTCTAAGTGTTCCGGAGCAGCAGTGCTGGGCTAGCAGGACTCCGGTAAACCGGGCTGTAGCGGACTACCAAGGCTCAGTGGAGACACCAGACTACATTTCCCCATAAGAGAGGCTGCCAAGGATAAACAACTAGATAGTCGGATCCCACACATACCAAGCATTTCAATCATACACACAATATGCTCGATATATATAAATACAACATGGCATCACAACAAAACTCTACAACTCAAAGTACTTTATTTAAAGGCTCCGGGGAGCCATACATAACATGTTCATACAGATAGGGGTCACACGACCCGACACTCAAGTCATACAAACATACAAGCACATGCGAAAGCAACTAGTCTGAGTACAGACACTAGAAAGAAAGAAGGCTTGACGAAGCCTGTCTATCTACATAGGCCCTTCACAAGCTCAGGTCACCACCTGGGTGGCAAGTCACTCGTCAACATCGAGATCTACATAGAACCCATCGGAGGGGGCGGTGTTCTCGTCTGCAACAGTTATTAAAGCAACATGAGTACAAAGGTACTCAGCAAGTCTTACAACAGATCCTAATATATATGCACATTCTCAAGAAGGGTGGTGGAGTTATTGCAGCAAGCCAGCTTTGACTCTTGGCTACACTATCCTACGAGACACCACTTGAGAAATTAGCTTTCGCACACGAGTCCACTAATCACCATCACAATACTCCACCGTGGATCCTCCCTCGTAATCCTACGAGAGGGCCATCCGCGGTACTCACACTTATCTTGAGTCTTTTAGTAGTAACCATTAACTTGTCTATGAACTGCATAAGTGACCAAGTAGTCCTTTACCGTGGACGCGGCTATTCGAATAGTTTTATACCCTGCAGGGGTGTACTTCGTCACACATGTCTCCACCACTTAGCGTCTACACACGACATGTGCTCGGCAGACTTCAAGCGAAAGCCGACGTGGGTGTAGACCATGACCTGACTAACCACACAAGTCTCTAGTCCAAGTTTATCGCCTATTCGGGTTCCATCCGCAAGGAAATCCGGCCGGGGTGTCCTCAACGGCCCCAAACGATGTGTGCAGGGTTCCCGAGACACCAAACGGGCGACTCGGTACACCGGCCACGTGCCTACCGCATCACAGCCCACCCCTAAGGTCAGCGCTGCGCACGGCCTCCAGCAACTACAAACACCAGTAACTACTTGCAACTCCTGGACAGAGGACGAGAGGGGTCAGTAAGTCGAGCGGGGTCATATTTCAGGGCCCAACGTGTGGTAGTAGCTGAATCTTAAATCACGCATACAGATCTCAGTTCTTAAGGACGGCCTCAATGAAACAACCCACCATGTACTCCTACATGGCCTTCCATCGATACCTTTACCAAAACATGTTCAACACTTCACTCTCATTACCGACACAACCATTCACTCTAGTTCATCACCCTGATGAGCCAGACCTGACACAACTCTAAGCATAGCAGGCATAGCATGGTAGGAAACACAGACATGGCTCAAACAACTCCTACACATGCTAGTGGGTTTCATCTAGTTACTGTGGCAATGACAGGTCATGCAGAGGATATGGGTTCAACTACCGCAACACACAGCAGTTTGAAACACGTTGTCTTAATGCAGTAAACGAGAGCAGAAGCGAGAAGATGGGTTGGTATCGAAATGATCAATGGGGTTGCTTGCCTGACAGAGTGGTAGTGGAATACTGCCCTTCAGTTGGATACTCGTGAATATCCTCGGAGGCAGAACCTACCACGAAGAACACATCGAAACACAATCATCACATGGCAATATGCAACAATATGATGCATGCTATGACATGGCAAAATGAGTGTGTTTTGGCTAATGCATCTTAGAACAGGTTGGTTTGAGTTCATTTGAATCAAGGATTCAAATGCAAACCCAAAATAAGAGGTCATATTAGTGCATTAACTTGTTTCATCTAATCAGCAAGGTTAAAGTGTTCTGACATGCATGAAACCAATACAGATGGAAAGATTGGATTTTTCTGATCCAAATTCATATATAATTTGTTTGATTTGGAGCTACAGATTAATTTCTATGAATTTTTGAAGTTTGTAGTATTTTCTGGAATTTCCTGAATAAAAATAAATCCAGAGAAATACTTATTGCGTCAGCATTGCGTCAGGATGACGTCAGCTGTCAACGGGGCCGGTCCAGGTCAAACCTGGCCAGTGTGTCCCGCGTGTCAGTGTCATTAGTCTAACTAATTTTTAGTTAGTCCTAATCCTAAGTTAATTAGCAGGCGGGTCCCACCTGTCATAGACCCAGGGGGGGTCAAACTGGCTCAGCGGGGTCAAACCCGCCGGCGTTTAGCCGCCGGCGAGGCCAGACACGGCGGCGCAGTGCGGGATTCGTGCTCCGGCGACCAAAACGACGGCGGAGCACATCTACGTGATGCGGGGAGTGAGCCGCGTCGAGTGGTGGCAGTGGGTGGAGCTGGGGTGGCCGGAAACGACGCCGGCGACGAGCTGTGCGGCTGCCGGAGTTCGGGCGAGCTCGGGCTCGTCGCTAGGGGGCACGACGAGGTGCGTGGAGTGGTTCTGTGGACTCCTGCGAGTGCGGCGAAGACGATGGCGTGCTCAGAATCGAGCCAACGTGGCTGTGGCCACGACGGCGACGTGCTGAGGCGGCGGCGGGTGCGGCCGAGCTCGGTGCAGTCGATGCAGGGCTCGAGAGCGAGAACGGAAAGGATGGGGAGGTAGCTGAGCTCACGGCGGTCACGACGGAGCAGACGGCGAGGTCGGGGACGAGCTGCTGCGGTGGTGACGGCGAAAGGGATCTCCGGCGACGGCGAGGTCGGGCGGGGCTGTTGCGGTGGTTCCGAGGCGAACAAGCGCTCGGGGCTCGGTCTGCTCGATGGAGAGGACGACGACGGAGCTTGTGGACACGGCAGCGCGGCTCGAGGACGACGGTGGATGCGGGTTTCACGGTGGCGTGGCTGCGGCTGCGTCGGCCATGGTGGGGAGAGAGCGAGAGAGAGGTGCAGGGGGGGAATGAGGTGTCCAGGGGGTCGAGGCGAAGACGTGGAGGACGTCCAGGCGTCCAGCGGCTCGAGCGTTAAGCAGCTGGGGCCGTGGCGGGCTCGCGCACGCCGGCGTCACCTCCCTGCCTGCCTGGCGGGGACGAAGCAGCTGGCTGGCATGGGCCAGCACAGTGCCGGGCCGCCAGGTGGGCCGGCTGGTGACTTTGCCAGGTAAGTTTATTTCCTTTTTTTTCTGTTTTCTAATTTCGGCAAGTTTGTGGGTTTTCGAAAAAATACCTAGGCACTTTCAAAAATCACCAAACTGCTCATGCCCACTGTATAGAGTATATCCAACATGGAACATTTCAGTTTGGGATTATTTGGACATTTAAAATATTTACTAGCATTTAAATGCCCAAATGTAGGTTACATATGATTTAATTCAATGACCTTATGATGACCTAGAAAAATGTGAACCAGTTTTGGCAGAGGTTCTAACCCAAGACAAAAATGATGGACATTTTAGAAGGGCATTTCAGGTTCATTGAAAAAGATTTTAGTAAACCCTAGTTGTTTCCAAGGGGGCTGGGGGTTCTATCATCCCCATTTCAAGTTTCTGGAAAAACTTAAACATGATGCAACACTCTAATGCCTGAACTAGCTAGGGTGTGACAACTCACCCCCACTCAAAAGAATCTCGTCCCGAGATTTAGGATCCTCCGGGAAGAAGGTGGGGTACTCAAGTCGAAGACGATCCTCCCTTTCCCAAGTAGCTTCTTTCTCGGAATGGTGTGACCATTGAACCTTGAGAAACTTGATATTCTGGCGTCGAGTGGTACGTTCGGCTTGGTCAAGGATACGAACGGGATATTCTCGATATGTGAGATTATCTCGGAGATCAAGCCTTTCGTGGTCCGCTTCACGGATAGGGTCCGAGAAGCAACGCCTGAGTTGAGAAACGTGGAAGACATCATGAACTCTAGAGAGATGCAGAGGTAGTTCCAATTGGTAGGCAACTTCTCCTCGTTTGGCAAGAATGCGAAAGGGTCCAATGTAACGAGGAGCCAATTTACCCTTGATACCGAATCGATGGGTTCCCTTCAGAGGAGTAACCTGAAGGTAAGCCTTCTCGCCAACTTCATAAGTCATGAGCTTATGTTTGCGGTCATATTGGCTCTTTTGACGAGATTGGGCTGTTTTCAATTTCTCACGAATAATGCGAACCTGCTCTTCTGCTTCCTGAATCATATCCGGGCCAAAGAGTTGTCTTTCCCCGGTTTCTGACCAGTTAAGAGGCGTTCGGCATTTTCGTCCATAGAGAACTTCGAAAGGGGCTTTGCCCAAGCTAGCTTGATAACTATTGTTATAAGCGAATTCGGCGAATGGAAGACATTTCTCCCAATCCATACCAAAAGAGATGACAGAAGCTCGGAGCATATCTTCCAGAATTTGATTGACTTGTTCTACTTGACCACTTGATTGAGGGTGGAAGGCGGTGCTAAAGGAGAGACGAGTTCCCATAGCATTTTGGAAACTTTCCCAAAATTGAGAGGTGAAAAGACTTCCACGGTCTGAGTTAATCTCCAATGGAACACCATGAAGAGACACCATTCGGGAGATGTACAAATCAGCTAGCTGGCTAGCGGTTATACTCTCATGAACAGGTAGGAAGTGGGCTACTTTGGAAAGACGATCGACAACGACGAAGATAGCATTATTCCCTCTCTTGGTCCTGGGAAACCCGGTAATGAAATCCATACCGATTTTATCCCATTTCCATTCAGGAATAACCAAAGGTTGAAGGGTGCCGGCAGGCCGTTGATGCTCTGCTTTAACACGACGACAGACGTCGCAGTTAGCAATGTATTGAGCGATTTCTCTCTTCATCCTAGTCCACCAAAACCTCTGGCGTAGGTCTTGATACATTTTAGTACTACCGGGATGAATGGTGAGAGGGGATTCATGAGCTTCCTTAAGGATCAATTGCCGTAGCTGTTGTTTCTTGGGAACCACTAGACGGTTTTCAAAGAAGACAACACCTCGATCGTCCATAGAGAAACACTTAGCAGCTCCGCTAGCAATGTTCTCCTGGATGCGGGATATGCCCTTATCACGCTTCTGGGCAGCTATGATTTGATCCGTAAGGTTAGGTTTCGCCACCAGGGTGGATAAGAATCCTCGAGGAGCAATGTGAAGGTTAAACTTGCGAAATTCCTCGTGGAGAAGTGGTTGACTTTGTTGTAACATCAAGTTGTTACAATAAGATTTACGACTTAGCGCATCAGCCATGACATTGGCTTTGCCCGGGGTGTAAGTTATTCCTAAGTCGTAATCCGTAATCAACTCGACCCAACGTCTTTGCCTGAGATTCAAATCCGGTTGGGTGAAGATGTACTTTAGACTTTGGTGATCGGTGTAAATTTCGCAACGATTACCGAGAAGGTAATGTCGCCATGTTTTGAGTGCATGGACCACAGCTGCAAGCTCTAGATCATGTGTGGGATAATTATCCTCATGTGGACGCAACTGTCGAGAAGCGTAGGCAATCACATGACGATCTTGCATGAGTATGCAGATAACAAAGTCCTTAGAAAAATCTGGTGGCACAAGTACGGGAGCAGATGTCAGGCGTCTTTTCAGTTCCTGAAAGCTGAACTCGCACTGTGGGGTCCATTCGAACTTTTTATCTTTCTTGAGAAGTTCAGTTAGAGGTTTAGCAACCTTGGAGAAATTCTCGACGAAGCGGCGACAGTAGCTCGCTAAGCCAAGAAAACTCCGAACTTGCTTGACTGTTTCAGGTGGAGTCCAATCAAGGACGGCTTGAACTCGCTCGGGATTGACAGCAATACCCTTACCAGAGATTACGTGGCCTAGATAGGTCACTTCTGGCAACCAAAATTCACACTTGGAGAATTTGGCATAAAGACGATGCTCTCGAAGTTTCATCAATACTAGCCTTAGATGCTCGGCATGTTCTTCCTCATTCTTGGAGTAGATGAGTATATCATCGAGGTATACCACGACGAATTTATCCAAATACTCCATGAAGATCGAGTTCATTAACCGAGAGAAGGTGGCTGGAGCATTGGTTAAACCGAAGGACATGACGGTGTACTCGTATTGGCCATAACGAGTAACAAAGGTCGTTTTAGGAATGTCCCCGTTCTTGATTTTGATTTGATGGTAGCCCAACCGCAAATCCATTTTGGAAAAGACTGAGGATCCAGCGAGCTGATCATACAGATCGTTGATCCTGGGGAGCGGATACTTGTTCTTGATTGTGACCAAGTTGACAGGTCGGTAATCTACAACCATCCGATCCGTTCCATCCTTCTTCTTGACGAAGAGGACGGGGCAAGCCCATGGAGATGAACTAGGACGGATGAAACCCTTTTTCAAGGACTCATCGAGTTGTTTCTTAAGCTCGGCTAGTTCTAGGGGTGCCATCTTATATGGTCTTCTAGAGATTGGGACGGTTCCTGGAACAAGGTCTATCACGAACTCGACATCCCTGTCAGGTGGAACACCTGGCAGTTCTTCTGGAAAGACATCCGGGAAGTCGCGGACTACCGGAATATCTTCAAGGTCTGGAAGAGGGTTGGCATTTAGGGAGTAGAGCTGACGCTTAGACACTCGGGTCAAAACATTGACTGTCTTACCCGATGGATGGGTGAGTTGAACAGTTCTAGAAGAGCAATCAATCTTAGCATAATGGGCTGACATCCAGTCCATACCCAAGATGATGTTTATGTCCGAGGACTTGAGAGCTATCAGTGATGCAAGGAAGACCAATCTATCGACAAGAATTTCATTTCCATGGCTTATTCTAGAGGTTTGCCATCTAGAACCAGGGGTTTGAATTGCCATGGAGGTGGGCATGTCACAAAATGTGGTGTTGTGCAATCGAGCATAGCTCTCAGAGATAAAAGAATGAGATGCTCCAGTATCAAAAAGAACAGTTGCCGGATGGCAGTTAATAAGGAGCGTACCAAGGACGACGTTGGGATCCTCATGAGTTTCTTCAGCTGAGACATAGTTGACATGGCCACGTGCAGTGGTGGCTGGCTTAGCGTAATATGTCTTTCCCGCTGGCTTGTCACGACCAACGGACTTGCCGGGCTGATTGGGGTTGTTGTTCTGGGGACACTCACGTATGTAATGACCCGTCTCTCCACACTTGAAGCATGTCACAACATTGGGGCGTGGAGCAGCATTAGCAGCGGGGCCACCATAGGCTTTGGACGATGCAAACTGCTGATTGGGGCGAGCCGCCTCAAAGGATGGCCTCGGAGTGAACCTGGGTGGCAGGGCTGTGTTTGGAATCCACACCCGGCGCTTCTGATGTCCAGAACCGGATGACGAACCAAAGTCACGGGAGTACTTGCGTGAGGCATCATAGTCAGTCTGACCTGTCTCACCACTGATGGCCTTATTCACCAACTTCTGAAAAGAGGTGCACTCGTGCAGACGAAGATCACGACGAAGCTCGGGGCTAAGTCCCTTGCGGAACCTTGCCTGTTTCTTGGCGTCGGTGGATACCTCTTCAGGAGCATATCGTGCTAGATTTCCAAACTCACGGCTGTATGCATCCACGGTCAGTCTACCTTGGGTGAAATTGCAGAACTCCTCCCTCTTACGATCCATGAGACCTTCCGGGATGTGATGCTCACGGAAAAGCCTCACTGAAGTCAGCCCAAGTGGTAATCTGGCCAGCCGGGCACATGGCCTCATAGTTTTCCCACCAAAGGCTAGCAGGGCCTTCGAGGTGATAGGCAGCGTAGATAACCTTATTAGCTTCGGCTACGTTGGCAGAACGTAGCTTATTGGTGATGCTGCGAAGCCAATCATCCGCATCGAGGGGCTCGACGGAATGATGGAATGTTAGTGGGTACAACTTGATAAAGTCATTGATTGACACCAATTCGTTCCTCTGATGACGTGCAGTATTCTCCTCAATGCGGGCTAGCAAGCGGTTGGTCTCACGCTTGTTTCTTTCTGCCTCCAGCATAACTTCGGCTAGAGAAGGCGGGTGAGGCAGATTCCCATCCCTAGCTGCACTGGCTTCACCCTGCTCTGGGGCAGCAGGGTTGTTGTGGGTATTAACCATCCTAAGAGAGACAAGACAACGACTTAGACAAGGATGGCAAAATGCTGGCAAGGAAGTGCAGAATGTAATGGACGACATGAAATGCTGAGATGGTCCTTTGCACGACATGGTAATATAGAAACTGCCATATATATACCATCGGTCATACACACCGTACATAGTTTAGTACAAGCCCAGGCTAAAGTACAACTACGGTGAAAGACGTTACATCTCATCGAAGGCATTCCAAGCTCCTATACATTATTTTTCTACACCTCCGGAACGTGATACACACCAAGTCGTATCCCACAAGTCACGCAGGACTGTGGAAAATACAACTGTTACAATACTAGTGAAGCTGCTACCAACTCAGGCGTCTCCGTAGTAATCTTCATAGAGATTACCACCATGTCCTGGGAGCTGAACATGATCATCTGGAAACAGTCGGTCCTGTGGAGCTTGCGGTCCAAAAGGACTCGGATGTGGCCTTGGTCCAACAAACGGTGGCAGACGGGGTCCACGGGGAGGGGTGATGCCTCCTACATCACGCCAATCCATACAATCTGGCAGACCAGACCGCACGGGGTACAAGTCCCTCATGTCCATATACCCAGCCTGCACGGCGGGTGCAAACCGTGTCAGAGTGGCCCAGTGATCAGAATGAGTGTTGAAGAGCTCCATTCGCAAGGCACGATTCTCACGGTCCTTGTCCTCAAGCAACTCGGTGGTGGTGCGGAGTAGTGAATCCTCATGGATAGAGTCAGTGTAAAGGGCCTGATAGTACCCTTGTGCCCCAGGGAGTGATGCTGGCATATAGCGGAAATCAGTGTTCCGAAGCAAGACAAGTCTGGCTCGCATGACAGTCATCATCGAATAAGCAGCGTCCTGCACGGACATCTCGATGGTAACCCCAAGTCCATATGAGCAATGGAGGGGTTCAGTAGCTCCAGGATAGGAAGGGTATATCCTGACTGTACAAAGGTATTGGCTTTGATTAAAGTCTCGAAACTGCTCTTCGACGGTATACTCTGGATACCATCGATAGCCTGTCTCGATCATCACTCGGACCAGCATGGCCGTGTGACCAGGTACATCGAGGCACCAAGTCAGATGAACCACTTGATTCTGGGTGCGAGTGGCCATCTGGAAACACGAAATAAGGCAAAGGCATTAGAATTTTCTAGGAGAAATCGGACGGCATAACGGCTGTAAATGCTCAGAAAAAGATTTGAGACATTCACAACAGTTTGCAAGCCACTCAACAACATCATATCAAGGTTCTGGTTCAACTGACAACATACTAGAAGTAGTAGAAACTGAACTGAGGCTTGTAACCAACAATCCTATAAGTTACTAAGGATTAGTAACACGTGAACCTGATAGAGAGAAGAGAGCCTAGTCCTTAACCCACGTAGAAAGAGAAAAGGATGACTCAGATCAGAGGGCATAAGGTAAAGGAGTAAAAAGAGCCTTACGTCCCACCCACAATCAATTCCCCTACATATAACTAAAGCATTTCTAGACTCGACATCGACTAGTTTGGCTCAACGAACCTGCAAGCAGTCCGGCTCTGATACCAACACTGTCAGGACCCCGATTCTAAGTCACACCGATCTAGCCTGTAACACCTCATATCACTTTGCAGCCTCACGCACGGTATTCCCACGGGTGTCGCCTTACCATGGCCCGGGACCGTTTGCGCCTTTTGGCTCACGTATATGATAGTGTTGCTAGCATCCATATGACAGAGAACCCGGGCCGACATGGCTAGTCGTGAACCCAAAGCGGCGCTAACTTATGGGGACAAGCATACATGAATCAACATCGAGCATGTCGGTCAGCAGCGTGTGAATCCGGGCTGTGGCACTGGGCTAGCAGGACTCCGGGAAACCAGGCTGCAGCAGGCTAGGCAGGACTCCGGATATCACCGCGTGACATTTCCCCGAAGGGACAGACACAGGAACGAAGTGAAACACATGCCGGCCAGTCTAAGTGTTCCGGAGCAGCAGTGCTGGGCTAGCAGGACTCCGGTAAACCGGGCTGTAGTGGACTACCAAGGCTCAGTGGAGACACCAGACTACATTTCCCCATAAGAGAGGCTGCCAAGGATAAACAACTAGATAGTCGGATCCCACACATACCAAGCATTTCAATCATACACACAATATGCTCGATATATATAAATACAACATGGCATCACAACAAAACTCTACAACTCAAAGTACTTTATTTAAAGGCTCCGGGGAGCCATACATAACATGTTCATACAGATAGGGGTCACACGACCCGACACTCAAGTCATACAAACATACAAGCACATGCGGAAGCAACTAGTCTGAGTACAGACACTAGAAAGAAAGAAGGCTTGACGAAGCCTGTCTATCTACATAGGCCCTTCACAAGCTCAGGTCACCACCTGGGTGGCAAGTCACTCGTCAACGTCGAGATCTACATAGAACCCATCGGAGGGGGCGGTGTTCTCGTCTGCAATAGTTATTAATGCAACATGAGTACAAAGGTACTCAGCAAGTCTTACAACAGATCCTAATATATATGCACATTCTCAAGAAGGGTGGTGGAGTTATTGCAGCAAGCCAGCTTTGACTCTTGGCTACACTATCCTACGAGACACCACTTGAGAAATTAGCTTTCGCACACGAGTCCACTAATCACCATCACAATACTCCACCGTGGATCCTCCCTCGTAATCCTACGAGAGGGCCATCCGCGGTACTCACACTTATCTTGAGTCTTTTAGTAGTAACCATTAACTTGTCTATGAACTGCATAAGTGACCAAGTAGTCCTTTACCGTGGACACGGCTATTCAAATAGTTTTATACCCTGCAGGGGTGTACTTCGTCACACATGTCTCCACCACTTACCGTCTACACACGACATGTGCTCGGCAGACTTCAAGCGAAAGCCGACGTGGGTGTAGACCACGACCTGACTAACCACACAAGTCTCTAGTCCAGGTTTATCGCCTATTCGGGTTCCATCCGCAAGAAAATCCGGCCGGGGTGTCCTCAACGACCCCAAACGATGTGTGCAGGGTTCCCGAGACACCAAACGGGCGACTTAGTACACCGGCCACGTGCCTACCGCATCACAGCCCACCCCTAAGGTCAGCGCTGCGCACGGGCTCCAGCAACTACAAACACCAGTAACTACTTGCAACTCCTGGACAGAGGATGAGAGGGGTCAGTAAGTCGAGCGGGGTCATATTTCAGGGCCCAACGTGTGGTAGTAGCTGAATCTTAAATCACGCATATAGATCTCAGTTCTTAAGGACGGCCTCAATGAAACAACCCACCATGTACTCCTACATGGCCTTCCATCGATACCTTTACCAAAACATGTTCAACACTTCACTCTCATTACCGACACAACCATTCACTCTAGTTCATCACCCTGATGAGCCAGACCTGACACAACTCTAAGCATAGCAGGCATAGCATGGTAGGAAACACAGACTTGGCTCAATCAACTCCTACACATGCTAGTGGGTTTCATCTAGTTACTTTGGCAATGACAGGTCATGCAGAGGATATGGGTTCAACTACCGCAACACACAGCAGTTTGAAACGCGTTGTCTTAATGCAGTAAACGAGAGCAGAAGCGAGAAGATGGGTTGGTATCGAAATGATCAATGGGGTTGCTTGCCTGACAGAGTGGTAGTGGAATACTGCCCTTCAGTTGGATACTCGTGAATATCCTCGGAGGCAGAACCTACCACGAAGAACACATCGAAACACAATCATCACATGGCAATATGCAACAATATGATGCATGCTATGACATGGCAAAATGAGTGTGTTTTGGCTAATGCATCTTAGAACAGGTTGGTTTGAGTTCATTTGAATCAAGGATTCAAATGCAAACCCAAAATAAGAGGTCATATTAGTGCATTAACTTGTTTCATCTAATCAGCAAGGTTAAAGTGTTCTGACATGCATGAAACCAGTACAGATGGAAAGATTGGATTTTTCTGATCCAAATTCATATATAATTTGTTTGATTTGGAGATACAGATTAATTTCTATGAATTTTTTAAGTTTGTAGTATTTTCTGGAATTTCCTAAATAAAAATAAATCCAGAGAAATACTTATTGCGTCAGCATTGCGTCAGGATGACGTCAGCGGTCAACGGGGCCGGTCCAGGTCAAACCTGGCCAGTGCGTCCCGCGTGTCAGTGTCATTAGTCTAACTAATTTTTAGTTAGTCCTAATCCTAAGTTAATTAGCAGGCGGGTCCCACCTGTCATAGACCCAGGGGGGTCAAACTGGGTCAGCGGGGTCAGACCCGCCGGCGTTTAGCCGCCGGCGAGGCCAGACACGGCGGCGCAGTGCGGGATTCGTGCTCCGGCGACCAAAACGACGGCGGAGCACATCTACGTGATGCGGGGAGTGAGCCGCGTCGAGTGGTGGCAGTGGGTGGAGCTGGGGTGGCCGGAAACGACGCCGGCGACGAGTTGTGCGGCTGCCGGAGTTCGGGCGAGCTCGGGCTCGTCGCTAGGGGGCACGGCGAGGTGCGTGGAGTGGTTCTGTGGACTCCTGCGAGTGCGGCGAAGACGATGGCATGCTCGGAATCGAGCCAACGTGGTTGTGGCCACGACGGCGACGTGCTGAGGCGGCGGCGGGTGCGGCCGAGCTCGGTGCAGTCGATGCAGGGCTCAAGAGCGAGAACGGAAAGGATGGGGAGGTAGCTGAGCTCACGACGGTCACGACGGAGCAGACGGCGAGGTCGGGGACGAGCTGCTGCGGTGGTGACGGCGAAAGGGATCTCCGGCGACGGCGAGGTCGGGCAGGGCTGTTGCGGTGGTTCCGAGGCGAACAAGCGCTCGGGGCTCGGTCTGCTCGATGGAGAGGACGACGACGGAGCTTGTGGACACGGCAGCGTGGCTCGGGGACGACGGTGGACGCAGGTTTCACGGTGGCGCGGCTGCGGCTGCGTCGGCCATGGTGGGGAGAGAGCGAGAGAGAGGCGCAGGGGGGGAATGAGGTGTCCAGGGGGTCGAGGCGACGACGTGGAGGACGTCCAGGCGTCCAGCGGCTCGAGCGGCAAGCAGCTGGCGCCGTGGCAGGCTCGCGCACGCCGGCGTCACCTCCCTACCTGCCTGGCGGGGACGAAGCAGCTGGCTGGCATGGGCCAGCACAGTGCTGGGCCGCCAGGTGGGCCGGCTGGTGACTTTGCCAGGTAAGTTTATTTCCTTTTTTTTATTTCTGTTTTCTAATTTCTGCAAGTTTGTAACTTTTCTAAAAATACCTAGGCACTTTCAAAAATCACCAAACTGCTCATGCCCACTGTATAGAGTATATCCAACATGGAACATTTCAGTTTGGGATTATTTGGACATTTAAAATATTTACTAGCATTTACATGCCCAAATGTAGGTTACATATGATTTAATTCAATGACCTTAGGATGACCTAGAAAAATGTGAACCAGTTTTGGCAGAGGTTCTAACCCAAGACAAAAATGATGGACATTTTAGAAGGGCATTTCAGGTTCATTGAAAAAGATTTTAGTAAACCCTAGTTGTTTCCAAGGGGGCTGGGGGTTCTATCATCCCCATTTCAAGTTTCTGGAAAAACTTAAACATGATGCAACACTCTAATGCCTGAACTAGCTAGGGTGTGACAATTTCATCAACGACTGGACAGAGTTGCAAACGCCTGAGGAGAAGCCTGATAGCACCTATTGGATAATCCACTTTGATGGTTCCAGGCAATTGGAAGGCTCGGGGGCTGGAGTTATTTTGACTTCCCCACGAGGTGATAAATTTTGTTATGTTTTAAGGTTGATGTTTCCTTGTACTAACAATCCAGCTGAGTATGAAGCTTTGCTCCATGGGCTTCGTATGGCCAAGGAGATGAATTTAAGCCGGGTCAGGTGCCTGGGCGACTCAGACCTTGTGGCTCAGCAAGTTTCAGGCAAGTGGGATTCCAAATACCCACTCATGGCGGCTTATCATCACGTGGTTGAAAACATTGCTGGTCATTTTAAGGGTTATCAGGTGGATCACATTGATCGACAGAAGAACGAGGCGGCTGATGCGCTATCCCGTCCTGGGTCTCAGCATAAGTCGGTGCCTCCTAATGTTTTCCTTGATGTTTTACATACTCCTTCGGTCAAGTTACCATCTGAGGAGAATCTTGCTGTACCTGACCCGGAGGCTCAGCTGGTGGCGGCTCTTCATGCTATTCCTGATTGGACGTTGCCCTATCTGGCTTACATGACCCGGGGCGAGTTACCTAAGGATGAAACTTTAGCACGGCAAATCACCAAGAGATCTAAGTCTATGACTATTATCAACGGCGAGTTACACTGATGCAGTGTGACTGGTGTGTTCCAGCGTTGTATTTCTCCTGAGGAGGGCTGTGAAATTTTACGAGAGATTCATGAAGGCGATTGTGGTCATCATGTCGTCTCAAAGTCTTTGGTGGCTAAGGCTTTTCGTAATGGGTTTTACTGGTTGACGGCTCATGCTGATGCAGAGGATATCGTTAGTAAGTGTGATGGATGTCAAAAAAATTCTAGACAAGCTCCTGTGCCGGCTCAGGAATTGCGGATGATCCCAATAACTTGGTCGTTTGGAGTTTGGGGGCTTGATATGATTGGGCCGTTCAAGAGGTCTAAGGACAAGAAGACCCACCTTTCGGTGGCGGTTGACAAGTTTACCAAGTGGGTTGAGGCAGAGCCAGTCAGCAAGTGTGATGTAGAGACTGCAGTTCAATTTGTCAAGAAGCTGATTTTTCGCTTTGGATATCCTCATAGTATCATCACTGATAATGGGACGAACTTGTCTAAGGGTGTTATGAAGGAGTTTTGTCAAAGGGAGCACATCAGGCTCGATGTTTCATCAGTTGCGCACTCCCAGTCCAATGGTCAGGCAGAACATGCTAACCAGGAAATCTTGAGAGGTATCAAGCCCCGGCTCATGGTGCCTTTGCAGAGGAGTCCGGGTTGTTGGGTGGAAGAGCTTCCTTCAGTCCTTTGGAGTATCAGAACCACCCCCAACAGATCAACAGGATATACGCCTTTCTTTATGGTTTATGGCGCAGAGGCGGTTCTCCCAATGACATCCGTCATGACTCGCCCAGGGTGGCGGCTTACTTTGAAGCTGATAATGAGACGGCACGTCAGAATGCACTTGATGCTTTGGATGAAGAGCGAGACCTTGCGGCAGCTTGATTGGCGATTTATCAACAAGACCTACGTCGCTATCACAGTCGTAGAGTTCGCAGCCGGACCTTTCAAGAGGGCGACTTAGTGCTCCGTTTGATTCAAGACCAGACAGGGATGCATAAGCTTTCCCCTCCTTGGTAAGGGCCTTTTGTGGTCAGCAAAAATCTCAACAACGGGTCTTACTATCTCATTGATATACGAGAGCACAAAGATTCCCGCAAGTCAGAAGAGGAGACCCGCCGGCTGTGGAACATTGCTCATCTTCGGCCTTACTACACTTGAGTCATAGGCTCTCAGCATTGTATATATCTTCCTTGATGTACATATCTTTTTATGATCAATAAAGCGGGCATCCCCGCAACTCGGGGCCACTGTCGTTTTGCCTCAAAATTTCTGAGAAAGAGTCATGGTTGATTCATCATAAGGTCATTTGGGGGCTTCCAGCTCTATGAGCATATCGTATAACCCTCTTGATCGGCTTCTATGCCATGTTTGGTCATTTGGGGGCTTCCTGCTCTATGAGCATAGCGTATAACCCTCTTGATCAGCTTCTATGCCATGTTTGGTCATTTGGGGGCTTCCTGCTCTATGAGCATAGCGTATAACCCTCTTGGTCCGCTTTTACGCCATGTTATGGGTCGTTTGGGGGCTTCCTACTCAATGAGTATAGCATATAACCCATTTTGACCGGCTTTTATGCCGATTGGGTTAAACCTGCCTGTTTGCAACTTGCTACTCCGCCTGGTGACCCGTCGTATTCTTGACAGTTAATCTTTTAAAGACCCTGAACTTGTCAAAGCTAATACGGCGGCTTATGGCACGTGAGAGCCGGCTTACAGTGAGCTAGGATAAACCCACCTGTTTGCTGTAGTCTCTCCGCTATGTGGCCCGTTCGTACTCTTAACAGTTAATCTTTTCGATAGGACCCTGGACTGGTTAAGGTTTAAATGACGGATTTATGTCATGTGAGAGCCGGCTTATGGGATGACAGGCTTTCATGCCAAGCTATTTTGAAGCACAAAATTGATTTTTTTCAAAAAATTAATCTATTCTGGTCATGCCTTATAAGTCGGCTTAACAAATATTTGCATTATGCATATTCTCTATTTCAGTTTTGTAGCAGCCTTTTTACAGCTAAGAAGTACCGGGTCATGTTGATCCAGGTCATCTTGCTCTATTTTGAGTCTATTGCGGTTCTAAGCCGCCGAGGGGATCGTCTCCACAATTGGATTACATATCAAGCCTTCGAGGAAATTTTGGCATAATTGAAATATTCAAGTTAAAAAAGATTGCATTGTTCAAACATGACTGGTAGAACATGCACGACGGCATGGCAGAGCAGATAATTGTTTTCCAGCTACCTATTACAAGGCTACAGCTGAGCCCAAAAGTTTTGCCAAGTGTTTCTGGAGTTATATTACTCCGTTAAGCCGGCATTAGTACCGTCTGAGTTTGAGCCTGGAGGGTTACTATCATCTTGGCGCCTTGAGGTAGAAGCCTTTGGGTCACCCTGTGCCAGCTCTTCTTCGTCTGCCATCTGAAGATCATCCGACGTCCAGTCGATGCCAGTTAACGCCTCAAAGGTTGCTTCATCGTTAAGAATAACAGAAGGGTCAAGGTCAGGAGCGAAAATATGCTTACGCCTTTGCGGGGTTAAGTCCATAATTTTATGAGACGGCGGCTTAATACGGGCATTGTCGTCATCATAAGCATGCTGGTACTTGGACAAATCCAGCTCTTGTACAAGTTGACAAGCTAAAGGCCTCATTTCTCTAACGCGTCGGTGGAAATCCGGCTATTCAAAGGTAGATCCATCATCATTGAACTCCGGACAGCCGCTGGCCATCTCTACGGGATCAAGCTCAGATTGCCATGCCTTTGCCCGGCCCAAAGCAGTAATAGCTCCGGCACGGGCGGTTGACCGCTTTATCTATTCTACTTGAGCCGACACCGTTGAAAAGTGTTCCAGTACTTTCTTTATATGCTTTGGGGGTTCCTTACCATTAGATATGGATACAAGTGTCCGCAGAGCCCCATCATATAATTGCTCTGACAAGGAGTATACAACTTTCAGCTTTAACAACATGTTCTGACCAAGGTTGGCACTTCTAGCACCTGTCATACAATCACAATGCAAATCAGGCAAAGTCAGGAGTTAATTATTTTAAGTAACCATTGGCGGGTCAAAAAAATCACTTACCAAAGATGGCAGCTGTCATTTGGGAGATGCGTTGCTTTAAGCCGGCCAGTTCGTGAGCAACCGGCTTAAGCTGATTTTTGGCGTCTTTAGCACGTTTCATCAAGGTTGCCTTTTCTGTCTCCCAGGCGGCTCTCTCAGTGGCAAAGCTGACCTTGAGCTTTGCATCTCTTCCAAAGAAAATTTGAACTTGGTCTCAGCTTTGAGAGTTTCAGCCTCTTGGTGTTTGCTATTCTTCCTTAACTCGCCCAGCTGCGAGTCATTAAGGCTTAAAGCCTCCTGCAATAAGGATTGGAAATCATAAATACAACTTAGCATTGAGACAGTTTGTTATGGAATAATTATTCAAGTCCTGAGCACATTGCAAGCAATATACTTGGCACTTGGGGGCTAATGTATGACAAAGTTTTCTACATACCAAAGGTGCAGAAGACCCGGGTCATCCTTATAGGATAAGCCGGCCTTTGGGGGCTACACTTTGCAGGTTTTTCTAGCTTTGATTTATAGAAGACCCGGCTCATCCTTATAGGATAAGCCGGCCCTTGGGGGCTAGACTTTGGAAGTTTTCTGATTCAAAAATTTTAACAGACCCGGCTCATCCTTTTAGGATAAGCCGGCCCTTGGGGGCTACATATTGGAAGTTTGTTCTTTACAAAGTCTCAAGCATACTCAAGGCCTTTCCTATTCTTAAGACTTGGGGGCTACATGAATATGTATATATGCAAGGGTCAAAAGGAGTTAAAAGAGTTCATACCTCATATTTCTGCCTCATCATGTCAACCAAGCCGGCTTCCATGTCGCGGCTAGTATGAAGGCGGTTCAGATAGCCAGAGTACAGCTCACTTGGACTGAGAATTTTGTAGCCTTCAAGTTCCAGTTTGGCTTTGCCTTTCTCCAATGAAGGCGTCTCTTCTTTTGTGGAGTGTTTGGTTAATACCCTGGAAGCTTCGGGTGCCTTAAAAGGTGACCCGGTGATAATAACGTCATCAGCATCAGCAGGGCTCTTGTCAGCTGATTTGGCAGGAGAGGAAGGCTTAGGGCCTGGCGGGTCATGACTGGCTGCCGGGTTAATATCGGTGACCATGGACTCAAGAATTGCAGGGTCAGCCTGCAGAGGCGGGTTGTCTTGCAGGTTAACAGGGTCTCCAAGATTTTGTACGGGGGCCTCAGTGGTCTCTGCAACCTGTTTCTCCGGCTCAGCAGCATTGGGAGCCTTGGAAGAGCCGGCCATTTTTTGCTTCTTGCCTGTCTTGGCCTTGCCCCTGTGATAAGAAAGTAAACTTTATGAATGTGGGATGACAAGCATTTCATTAACAACAATAAACACTTACCCTGGGTTGACTACGAAAACTGGAAGCTGTGTTCCAGTTGAGTCGCCAGATGATGGAGGCTTTCCTGGTAAGCGGAATCAGAAGTGTTAAGAGGTTGCCGTATGAGGCCGGCTCGTGGAAGAGACAAAGTTGGGCTATGAGGCACCTCATGGCGACGTTTCCGAGCAACCGACGTGTTAGGTAAGCCGGCTACAAGTTCTTCAAGACCGCCACTCCGGGTCTGGCGCCTGGACTCATGTTGCTGCTTCTTCAAAATAAAGTTGGGGTCCAGATAAGCAAGACGATGAGAAAAACTTACTTTTCGGATGACCCACCGGATTTTCTTTCTTGGCAAGGGTTCTAAGTCAGAGGAGACGGTAATTACCTCAACTGCGTCAGCATGGCTTGTTTTCGCTTCTTCCTGAGAGGAATCAGCATCAATAAGTTGCATAAAAAGAAGACCAAGTGAGTCAAGTTCTACCTCCGACTCGTCCAACTCAAGGAGCTCCTGTCCTGTTGGCTTCTTGGGGCGCCCCGGACCACGAGCCGTATTTTTAGCTCTCTTGGTTGGTAGGGCGGCTTGCAGTTTCTTCTTCCAGAAAGGAGAATTATCCTACAAGTATGCATGAACAGTGGTTTAAAAAGCATAAAGCGCAAGAGACAGATAAAAGAGGATGAAAGTTTGTTCAAATATACTTACAGCAGGAGCCTTGTTAAGCGTGCAGAAAGGATTCAGTCCCACTTTGTTGCATGTCTCTAGAGACTCCCCAAGCAATGTCTTGACCATTTCATTGATTTGCTTCTCCGTAAGACGCGTCTGGTTGTAGCGCTGCGGGTCCTTGGGATCACCAGTATATTCGCACATTAAGCCGGGGCGGCGGCTCAAGGGCAAAATCCTCCATGCAACCTAGCAGCGGACCAGATCAACTCCAGTACTAGTTAAGCCATAGGCTAGCAAGGCCCGTACTTTTGAAAATATGGATGAATATTTAGTACGTTCGGCAGCAGTAAGACGACCCGGGAGTTCGTGGTTGGGGCTGAGCCGGAAAGAGCAGAAACCCGGCAGGGGCTTTTCCCCAGCAGGAGAAGTATCCTGGCAGTATAACCAAGTATAATTCCAGTCCTTGGGGTGACTAGGCAAGGCGGCTATAGGGAAAATGATGTCTCTTCGCCTCTGAATGGAAACCCCACCAAGCTCGAGACTGGGCCCATCTGCCATTTCAGTCTGGCAGTTGAGATAATAATATTCTCTGAATTAATTGACCTCACGCTCCTTTTGAAGATACACTTCGCAGAAAACTTGAAAGTTTCATATGTTAGAGACAGATTTGGGACCAATGTCTTGAGGATGAAGTTTGTAAAAATGCAGAACATCCCGGAAGAACTTGCACCCAGGCGATGAAAAGCCACGCAGGAGGTGGTTTGAGAAAACAACAATTTCACCCTCTCCGGGTTAAGGAATTCTTTCAGGACCAGGGACCTGCCAGTGAATAACCTCTTTGGATGACAAAACTCCCATGTCTACATACTCGTTTAATGAAAGCTCAGAGACTCTGGAAGCAACCCAGTCGCAAGAAGTGGGAGCCTTAGTCATGGTTGGCGGGTTAAAAAGCTGTGGCCTAGGAACAAGAATATGGCGGGTTAAATTCTGGAGCTATGAGCCGGCAGTATATTGTCGAGATAAAAGAAATAAACAGCTTCCGGACTAATTGGCGGGTTACAGAGTTAATATTAAGCCGCCCGAACAGTGCAGGGCGGGTCAATCATCTATGAGCCCAAAGTTGTTGAAATTTTGCTAAGTGGGGGCGAACAAGTTCTATAGATTACAGCTATAATTTCAGATCTATAGCAGTTCAGAAAAGGTGAATAAATTGCAAAACCTGAAGTGTGGCAGTGGAAGAACTGATAGCTATGTGTTGATTTTGAAAAAGAAGGGATCTGTCTAGATGCAAGGTAACGGCTGAGAACAGTGTCCGCCCAAATCCTACCCAATCCTTGGATTGAAATACGACTTCTAGACAGAGAATGGATGAACTTGGATAAACTTGGATGAATAATGATGAACTCCATGAACTCAAGTGCCCTAATGTGGATCTAAGAAGGGAGGAAAGAGGTACCTGACGATGCTGTGGAAGGGCAGATGAGCGTCACGGTTTTCTGGTTCCGACAGGTTGATGCAGCAGCCTCGTTGTAGTTGCTGGTGAAGCTCGGCTGGGGCGGCGGAGCTCTGGTCGCGGCGGACAACACGAGGAGGAAGAAGAGGAGGAGGAGACGGGGGTAAAAAGCGAAAAGGCAGGCCCCCCCGTCCCTATTTATAAGGAAAAAGTGAACAGTAAAATGGCAGGCCCGAAGATCGAGGAGGCGTCATAATTATCATAACAGAGGAGGTGCTTCGATTTTCGGAATCACTGGTCAATACAAAGATCCGTTATGACATCGGGAGATTTTTCTGAATTTAATAATATGACGTCATCTTTTCTTATGGCAGATCATGAAGATTTATTCAAGGTCAAATTTTAAGAAGAATTCAAGAAGACTCACCAACTGGAGGATGGAGATTGACATGAACAAGTTCAAATAAATCTGGGGCCTAATGTTGGGGATATAACCCCGCGGTGTGACCCGCCCAGGAGGGGCCGGGTTACACTATTGGCGACTCATAAGCAAAGGCCTGAGTAGGCCCGAGAAGATAAGACATGAAGACCGAAGGCGGCCGAAGGCGACTCATAGACCCGAAGGTGTGAGCCGCCTGATGGCGACTTGCCTAGCAACGCAAGGTGACTTAGAACCAGAGTCGGTTACATTATATGACCCGACCTAGACTCTTGTAAGCCGCTGGGCCTCGACCTATGTATATAAAGGCGAGACCCTGCGGCGGTTTAAGGAAAAGAAACAATCAATCGAGAGCTAGGTTAAGCGATTCCGCTCCCTTGTAATCGATACTCAAGCAATACAACACAAAGCAGGAGTAGGCTTTTACCTCGTTGGTGAGGGGCTGAACCTGGGTAAACTTGTGTCTCTCGTCTCGTTCAACCCCTTTAAGCTAATCACCGTAGCCATGGCCTCGCACCTAAGTCCTTTCACAAGGGCATCTGCCGTGACAAAACCACGACATTACCCATACTTTGGTGTTTGGATAATTGATCGAGAAACATTTAGCATTATGCTTCCAATATTCTTGTTGATGCTTGAGTACCACAGTCATGATTCGGGGTAGCATTGACATGTTCATCAGGTAAAGGTCGGACTTTGGATACACAAAGGATCCATCGGAAACAACTTATAAAAGAAGTCATACAATTTCAGCAAGGAAAAGATGAGGATGTGGCCGACGGGCTCAGCATCTATTCATCGAGAATTCCATAAACATGGATTTACACAATTAAGTGAACAAGGTGATAGCATTAGACCCACCGAAGTATATAATGAAGTATGTTCGAGGAGAACATCCATAATTAATCGTTGAATGGAAATGTACCTGGGAATATGGACCAAGTAGCGCGATCAATCTTAGAATGGCGATTCAATAAACAAAAGACCTAGTATGAAACTATCGACCATTCACTTCAAAGCAATAGGGTTGCTAGAAGTTTTGAATTCACACATCATAGTTCAGTTGTTGGTATTCCGGTTAGAAACAACACGAGGACCAAGAAATGAACGGAGATGGCAAGAAGTATTACTATATCAAGAATTCTTAAGAAGCGGTGAAATTCTCACAACATTCTTGACATAAAAGATGGTAATACTCCAAGGTAGAACATAACATAAGTTGGATAGCAAGGAACTCAAGGTACGACATGAAACAAGACAAAGTCCATGTTTAGAAGGAAGACATGGATGTGGTCGATGATAACACAGATCATCAAGGGGCAAGCATGGAATTTCTCATCATGAATGCGATTGATATCCTAGAAGAGTTCAAAATGTTGATGATCACGACACATTAGTCGAGATGTTTCTTGAAGATGTAATCGATCATTGATGACATCAAGCAAAAGGAATGATGAAGCGAATGGTTATCAGAACCACAGATAAGATTGCAAGCTCTGAATCGAAATTGCCTTTCAAGACAAACGATATGATGTTGAAAGCTCGATGTAGCTTAGCGCACTATCGAGATTGTGTTCCGGGTATGAAGGACATAGGTAGCACGGTCAAGCCTTAGCATGACGGTGATGATATAGCCAATCGACTGGGAATGACATGATCGAGTACAAACTCATAAGCTAAGAAGATTACTAGGAGTTATTGATTCGCAGGGCGGACTCGATTCAGTTATCGGTGTTCTCGAGTGACAAACAACCAGAACCTGAGGAAAACTGAATCAGTGAGAAGCAATACTTGACGAAGACTCGTAAGAATTATTGCAGTTCCGTGGTATTATCGAGATACCAGAGGGTAATACTCGAAGGTAGATCAGAATATAAACTAAACTGGATCATTGACTTGCGATAACAGATACTTTAACCTTGTAAAAAATAGACGAGGCACCGGCATGATTTCCTTTCAGATATATTGAATAATGTTAGCATGGTCGGAACCATAACTGCAAGGGGTCCAATTTAATGACACCGGAAGAATTATTCAAATGATTAAATATTCTTGTTAGAAGCTTTCATGATAAGTTCCACATCGGGTCCATGGGCATGAACACAAAGGCTCAAGGTCGACTCCCATTTCTCCAAAACACAACCTTACATTCACTTCTCATTTTGAAAATGGCATTAGTGTTGAAAGTTTTACCTGGTGAAATACTAGATGAGTATGACCCGTGAAATCTTTCGGGTTCACACAGATTAGGGAAGGCATTGGTTCAACCCATCAGGGCATCTTAGGAACATATACCACAAAACTTCAGGAGTAAACAACACAAGCTCGATAGTAGAGCATGGTTGGCCAAATCAGAGAATACAAATTACCGAAGGCATTATGTATCAGGGTAAGAACTCACAAGGTAATTTGAATATGAATGGCACTATCGGATAATAATCCAACAAAGGATTTGACGGTCCACAAAGGATCTGGTGTGACTATCGGTACTCAGCCAGAAGAAGAAAGAATGCAAGGAATCAGATTATAGTAACATCTGGATATTTCGAGGTATATAGAATACATAGGGATTGCGATTTCTATTTCAGGGGATCAAAAGCAAAATCTCTGATCAAGATATGAGTAAGTTGAATAGAACTAGATGGACAAGCAATCAAGGTTTACTTTACCGAGAACTAGTTCACATCAGTAATGACGTCTAAAGCAAAGATGAACTATGGGTTGGATTGATGATTGCGAGCATTTGCAAACATATTGGATCAAAGACTCAAAATGACGGTGGCAAAGGATGCTCGTGAATATTGCTAAACATATGGAAAGTAACCATAATGCAAGAAGACAAGGATTTGCAGAGCATTAGTTGGCAGTGGATTATTAGAAGTCCGGATAGTATTTGAAAGTAACCTGTGGATCACATGATCAACTAGGAATGAACAAATCCTCGATAAGCATGGAGAATTATCCGTAGATGTATTCAAACGGAAATGGAGCTGCAAGGCAGCAAGCACAATGGATTATCGGGATATTGGAATGTTTCAGGGAATCTTGTAATAACAAGAGCAACAAGAATGAATGTACGAATTGCAGGTGTATGTAGTTAAACATAGGGCGTGACGGTGTAAGGGAATTGCAAAAGCGATGAGCACATGTCCTCGGGGGAACATCGAAGAGTATCTTTGAAGTCTTCTGGTGAAGCACGTGATCATATGGAATGAAGGGGCTCTCCGGGAAAATCAGTTACAAGAACCTAGTGTTAGAGTTAGCAAAATCTTTAACCTGAATAGAAGAGAGATCAGAATCCTAGAGTAAAGACGAGGAATAAAAGATCCTAATACCACCCATTTGTGATGTGGGCCCGTAAGCCACACAACAATGATAGTAAAAGTTTTCCAAAGACTAGACTCAACTTCGACCAAGGAGTTGGAAAGGAGTGTTCCTAAAGGTAGTCGGCTCTGACACTTATCATGCACGCAAATGTGTATGATCAAGATCAGGGACTCATGTGAAGATATCACAACACAACTCTAGACACAAACTAAAGTCATACAAGCTTCATATTACAAGCCAGGGACCTCGAGGGCTCGAATACATAAGCTCGAATAAAAACGAGTCAGCGGAAGCAATAATATCTTAGTACAGACATAAGTTAAACAAGTTTCCCTTAAGAAGGCTAGCACAAAAGTAGCAACGATCCAAAAGGCGAGGCCTCCTACCTGGGAGCCTCCTAACCACTCCTAGTCGGCGGCGGCCTCCACGTAGTAGTAAGCTCCGTCGGGGTTGTAGTAGTCGTCGGTGGTGGCATCTGGCTCCTGGGATCCAATGTCTAATTGCAACATCCGTAAAGAAGAGAGAAGGGGGGGAGGTAGCAAAGCAACCGTGAGTACTCATCCGAAGTACTCGCAAGACTTACATCAGATCTAAACTACATATGCATCGGTATCAAATGAATGGGGTAATATCTATGGACTAAACTGCAGAATGCCAGAATATGAGGGGGAGAAGCTAGTCCTATCGAAGGCTACGCTTCTGACAGCCTCCATCTTGAAGCAGTAGAAGAAAGTAGCAGCATAGTAACAAGTAACACCGTATAGCATAATCCTACCCGATGATCCTCTCCTCATCACCCTGTGAGAGACTGATCACCGGTTGTATCTGTCACTTATCTAGGTGTGTTTATCAAGTATCCGATTTTAGTTGTAAGATGTCGGAATACAACTCCAAGCCGTCCTGTTACCGTGGACACGGCTATTTGAATAGATTAACTTCCCTGCAGGGGTGCACCACATAACCCAACACGCTCGATCATCTCTGGACAGACACACTTTCCTGGGTCATGCCCGGCCTCGGAAGATCAACACGTCGTAGCCCTACCTAGGCTCAACAGAGAGGCCAGCCCACCGGTCTACATCCTAAGCGTGCAGTGGTGTTGGGCCCATCGCCCATTGCACTCCTGCATGTTGCATGGGCGGCCGGGATCAGTCCTCGCGACCTCCTTTACAAGGCAGGTGCTTACGCGGACCACCCTGGCGCGTGCCGCTCCATTGCTGATGTATAGGTCAACGACCAACTAAGATCAAATATCCAAACTCGTTAAGCGTGTTATTATGAAATAACCGCGGACAAAGACCAGGGACCAAGCCCACCTCTCTCCTAGGTTTCCCAACTTGCCCCGTCGCTCCGCCACAAAGATTCACTCAAAGGGCCGTCAGGAAAAATGTCCTTTCGGCCCCCAGTCCGTGAATCACTCGTGGGTACTTGATACGTCTCCAATGTATCTATAATTTTTTATTGTTCCATGATGTTATATTATCATTCTTGGATATTTTATAATCATTTTATAGCAACTTTATATCATTTTTTGGACTAACCTATTGACATAGTGCCTAGTGCCAGTTGCTTCTTTTTGCTTGTTTTTTCCTTCGCAAAAATTTAATATCAAACGGAGTCCCAATGCCATGAAACTTTTTGGAGATTTTTTTGGCCCATAAGACATCCAGAGAGTCAAGGGAGCGCATGCGGGGAGGCCTGTGGGCCCCACTAGACACCAGGGCGCGCCCCAGGTCCATGGCGTGCCCTAGTGGGTAGTGGGGCCCATGGGACTCGTTTCCACCGACCTCCAACTCTATAAATACCACAATATTCCAGAAACCCTAGAGGAGTTGACGAAAAATTGTTTCAGCCGCCACAAGTTCCAGAGCCACGAGATCCAATCTAGAGCCCTTTTCCAGCACTCCACCGGAGGGGAACACGATCACGGAGGGGTTCATCATCCTCATTGGTGCTCCTCGATGATGCGTGAGTAGTTCACCTCAGACCTATGGGTCCATAGGCAGTAGCTAGATGGCTTCTTCTCTCTTTTTGATCTTCAATACAATGTTCTCTTTGGAGATCTATTCGATGTAATTCTTTTTGCGGTGTGTTTGTTGGGATCCGATGAATTGTGAGTTTATGATCAGATCTATTTATATCCATACATGATTATTATAGCCTCGTATTTCTTCTTCGATATTTTGGTTTGGCCAACTTGATTGATTTATCTTGCAATGGGAAGAGGTTCTTTGTAATGGGTTCGATCTTGCGGTGCTCAATCTCAGTGACAGAAGGAGACATGACACGCATGTATCATTGCTATTAAGGATAAAACGATGGGGTCTATTCCTACATGAATAGATCTTGTCTACATCAAGTCATCGTTCTTAAGACATTACCCCGTTTCTCCATGAACTTAATACACTAGATGCATGCTGGATAGCGGTCGATGTGTGGAGTAATAGTAGTAGATGCAGGCATGAGTCGGTCTACTAATCTTCGACGTGATGCCTATATACATGATCGTCGTCTTGGATATCCTCATAATTATTTGCTTTTCTATCAATTGCCCAACAGTAATTTGTTTACCCACCGTGCACTATTTCTCGAGAGAAACCACTAGTGAAACCTACGGCCCCCGGGCCTATTTCTCATCATATACTTACAGATCTATATTGCTATTTGCGTTTCCAATATATTTGCTTCTTTTATTTCAGATCAATATTATCAAAAACCCAAAAATATCTCGCTGACTTTTATTTGCTTTTATTTAATTTGCATCTATCAATCTATCTATTTACCATATTATTTTACCCAAGAGGGATTGAGAACCCCTCTACGCGTCGGGTTGCGAGGATTTGTTGTTTGTGTGCAGGTGTTGTCTACATAGCTTGCTTGGTTCTCCTACTGGATTGATAACCTTGGTTTCATAACTGAGGGAAATACTTACCGCCGCTGTGCTACAACATCCCCTCCTCTTCAGGGAATTTACTGACGCAGTTCACAAGTAGCAGAAAGAATTTCTGGCGCCGTTGCCCGGGAGGATCAAGTCAAGATCTATCAGGTTCCACACATAAACTCTCATCTCCTTGATTATCTGCCATTTGCCTCTCGTTTTCATCTCCCCCACTTATAAAACATTTTTACAAAAACACAAAAATATTTGCCTTTTTATTTGCCTTCTTTCCGTTTGCATTTTTCTTGCCGGATATCTTGTTTGCGTGTCTTTGAAATTTTCATCATGAGTGATTTTGGTATGGCAGAAACGGATGATGGTAGAACTCCTAAAATTGGATGTTCTACTAATCTTGATTCTAAAACTTTTGTTTTGGGACAAGGAAATGTTATAGGAAAAGGTGCCATCCAAGAATTCTTTAATTGTGTTGGAAACTTGACTTGTGATGATGCTCCTATACTTCAAAGAACCAAAACTTATGCAGAAGCTATTTCAGCACTTGTTCTTAAACTTGAGTAGAGATTTATTCATACTCATCCTACTTTACAAAGATTGTTTTATGATTTGCCTGTTATAAAAGATCTTAGAGCTAAAAAATATAGCCACCCTGGTCCTTATGAATGAATTCGATTACATAGTGCAAGAGGCTAGGGAGATCTTTGATTTTTATGGTATGAACCATGAAAAACGGTAATAAATGAGATCCTTTATGATAGTGATTATTTATTAAGGCATTTGCTCGGCAATAATCACATCTTTGATGAAAATCTAAAAAAGCAAGTTCCTGTTTCGGATATGATCCAACAAGTTTTCAATGATGTGAATCAACAATATTCTTGGATTGTAGCCGGTAATCAAAAAGGATTTGTAGATGGACAACTTGATAATGCTAAAATTTCTATGGATAATGTGTTTCAAGTTATATTTGAAAAACCTTCTGACAAAAACACACCTATGGAAAATAAGAAGAAATATGACAATACTTGAATCTATGCATTATGCCTAGCTAGGGGCATAAAACGATAGCGCTTGTTGGGAGGCAACCCAATATTTATCTTTTTGTTTTTTTGGTTTTCTTGCTGTTTTCCAATAAATACACAAATATGCCTCTGATTAGATGTGTTTTTGTGACTTAAATTAGTGTTTGTGCCAAGCAAAACCTTTGGGATGATTTGGTTGATAGTTGATTTGATTGCGTTGGAAATCAGAAACTTTCGCATCCAGTAGAATAATTCTTTTCGATTACTGAAGCATGATCAATTTTTGCATTTTTTAAACATTATCAATATACAAATTTCCCACGTTGTCCTAATTTTTCAGAATTTTTAGAGTTGCAAAGGTATGATCAAAATTCGCATCTTTACAGACTGTTCTGTTTTTTACAGATTCTGTTTTCGTTGTGTTATGTGCATATTTTGATGAATCTATGGATTTTATCAGGGGGTATAAGCCATGTAAAAGTTGGAATACAGTAGATATAATGCAATAATAAAATATGAATGAGTTTTCTACAATACTTAAAGTAAAGATTAGTTTTGTTATACTAATATATCTCACGAGGTTTTGTTGAGTTTTGTGTGATTGAAGTTTTCAAGTTTTGGCTGAGATCACGATGGATGAAGGAATAAGGAGTGAAAAGAGTCTAAGATTGGGGATGCCCATGGCACCCCAAGGTAATATTCAAGGAGTACCAAGCAACTAAGCTTGGGGATGCCCCGGAAGGCATCCCCTCTTTCTTCTAACAACCATCGGTAATTTTACTTGGAGCTATATTTTTATTCATCACATATCATGAGTTTTGCTTGGAGCATCTTGTATTATATAAGTATTTTCTTGCTTTTCTTGTTAGTTTGTCACAATCATCCTTGCTGGACACACCTATTTGAGAGAGCCACAATTATGCTATGATGTATTAGAATCACTCTCTTTGCTTCACTTAATTTTTTTAGAGCCATGGAATTGCTCTAGTACTTCACTTATATCTTTTTTAGCACAGTGGTGCTATTATTTTCAAGAAATATTCTCTCATGCTTCACTTAGATAATTTTGAGAGTTAGTAGAAACCTTGAAGAAATCCTCTGATGCTTCACTTATATTATTTTGAGAGTTGAAATTTTGAAGAAATATGTGCTCTCGTTCTTCACTTAAATTTGTTTGAGAGCTTGTTATTAGCAATGGCAATTTGCTTTAAAAGAATTTGGTCCCAAAGTGATAGATATCCAGGGAGGATATAATAAAAACTTTCATGAAGATCATTGGATATTAACTTGATTCCTTGCAATAGTTTTGTGATATGAAGATAGTGATATGTGAGTTATGTTGGTGAATAATTATGCTTTAGTAAGAATATTGGTGTTAAGGTTTGTGATTCCCTATGCATGCACATTAAGTCAATATTTATGCAATGAAGTTACATCCTACTTGTGTTGCATTATTTGGTGTTAGTTATGTTTAATGTTCGTTTATGATGGTTTTCGTTCCTTGGTTGGTCGCTTCTCAATCTATTTGCTAGCCTTCATTTGTACTAAGCGGGAATGCTGCTTGTGCATCCAACTCCTTAAAACCCAAGTTGTGCCAAATGAGTCCATCATACCTACCTATATGCGGTATTTCCATGTCATTCCAAGTAAATGTGTATGTGCCAACTCTAATTTTCAAAATAAACTTCTCTTTTGTGTGCCCATACCGCTCATGAAGCGGCGAGGGGTGGCTGATATTTTTCATGCTAAATAGGCTATTCTTAAGATGAGTGTTTATTCACTTGTCATTGCACGAGAGTGTGGCGGTAATAGGGATGCCCAGTCTCGAAATGCAAAGAAATTTACTTTATGTTGTCAAATAATAAATTCATTGGAAAGTGTTGGTATGGAAGGCACCCATGGATACGGCTAGCCATGGATTGTGAAAGAATGGTGGAAAAGGAAATAAACTTTATTTTATGTTTGGGAACCGCCTATGATTTATTTAGCATGGAAGATATTGGGAACTCTTAGTTGTTCTCGCTGACAGGAAAAGCATGCCACCCAAAGTAATTTTATCTCTCAATTTAAGCATTGAGCTCTGGCACCTCTACAAATCTCTGCTTCCCTCTGCGAAGGGCCTATCTATTTACTTTTATGCAATTTTTATTTTTATTGAGTCTCCATCTTCTCTTATAAAGCACCAACTACGGAACACTATCATACTTGAGCATTGGATGTAGCTAATATTTGAGTGTGTTTCATGAATGGATCAATGATTGAGCATGATTGGCTAGGGATAACTTTGTTTAGCGTTGATATTTTGAAAGACATGGTTGCTTGTTGATATGCTCGAGTATTAAAGTCTTCATGTCAAATTATAGACTATTGCTTTGAATCATCTAAAAGTCCATATGTCCATGCTACAAAGAAAAGAATATGATGAACATGTTAGGCAGCATTCCACATCAAAAATTCTGTTTTTATCATTTACCTACTCGAGGACTAGTAGGAATTAAGCTTGGGGATGTAGATACGTCTCCAACGTATCTATAATTTTTTATTGTTCCATGTTGTTATATTATCATTCTTGGATGTTTTATAATCATTTTATAGCAACTATATATCATTTTTTGGGACTAACCTATTGACATAGTGCCCAGTGCTAGTTGCTATTTTTTGCTTGTTTTTTCCTTCGTAGAAAATCAATATCAAACGGAGTCCAAATGCACGAAACTTTTTGGAGATTTTTTTGGCCCAGAAGACATCCAGAGAGCAAGGGAGCGCACGAGGGGAGGCCCGTGGGGCCCACTAGACACCAGGACGTGCCCCAGGCCCCTGGCGTGCCCTGGTGGGTAGTGGGGCCCATGGGACTCGTTTCCACTGACCTCCAACTCTATAAATACCACAATATTCCAGAAACCCCAGAGGAGTCGACGAAAAATTGTTTCAGCCACCGAAAGTTCCAGAGCCACGAGATCCAATCTAGAGCCCTTTTCCGGCACTCCGCCGGAGGGGAACACGATCACGGAGGGGTTCATCATCCTCATTGGTGCTCCTCCGATGATGCGTGAGTAGTTCACCTCAGACCTATGGGTCCGTAGGCAGTAGCTAGATGGCTTCTTCTCTCTTTTTGATATTCAATACAATGTTCTCTTCGGAGATCTATTCGATGTAATTCTTTTTGCGGTGTGTTTGTTGGGATCCGATGAATTGTGAGTTTATGATCAGATCTATTTATATCCATACATGATTATTATAGCCTCGTATTTCTTCTCCGATATTTTGGTTTTGTTTGGCCAACTTGATTGATTTATCTTGCAATGGGAAGAGGTTCTTTGTAATGGGTTCGATCTTGCGGTGCTCAATCTCAGTGACAAAGGAGACATGACACGCATATATCGTTGCTATTAAGGATAAAACGATGGGGTCTATTCCTACATGAATAGATCTTGTCTACATCATGTCATCATTCTTAAGGCATTACTCCATTTCTCCATGAACTTAATGCAGTAGATGCATGTTGGATAGCGGTCGATGTGTGGAGTAATAGTAGTAGATGCAGGCAGGATTCGGTCTACTACTCTTGGATGTGATGCCTATATACATGATCATCGTCTTGGATATCCTCATAATTATTTGCTTTTCTATCAATTGCACAACAGAAATTTGTTTACCCACCGTGCGCTATTTCTCGAGAGAAGCCACTAGCGAAACCTACGGACCCGGGGTCTATTTCTCATCATATACTTTCAGATCTATATTCCTATTTGCGTTTCCAATTTATTTGCTTCTTTTATTTCAGAACTATATTATCAAAAACCCAAAAATCTCTCGCTGAGTTTTATTTGCTTTTATTTAATTTGCATCTATCAATCTATCTATTTACCATATTATTTTACCCAAGAGGGATTGACAACCCCTCTACGCGTCGGGTTGCGAGGATTTGTTGTTTGCGTGCAGGTTTTTTCTACATAGCTTGCTTGGTTCTCCTACTGGATTGATAACCTTGGTTTCATAACTGAGGGAAATACTTACCGTCGTTGTGCTGCATCATCCTCTCCTCTTCGGGGAATTTACTGACGCGGTTCACAAGTAGTAGTACTCTACGAGCCGACCTGACTTTAGTCACATCATGTATCATGAGTATTATGTATGTATGTATATACCTGTGATCACCTCCCGAAGTGATCACGACCCGATAGTATAGCATCGCAGACGGACAAGAATGTAGGGCCACTGATGGAACACTAGCATGCTATACTAAGCATTAGGATAGTAGGTAAAGTATCAACAACAGTAGCAACAAGGACAGGCTATGCAACAGAATAGAGCTATCGGAGCAACAATAGTAGCAAAACCTAATGCCAGAAATAAGAGAGAAGGAATGTGCGATATCTGGATGATCAAGGGGGTTTTGCTTGCCTGGAAGCTCTGTCGAGAAGGAGGGGTTGTCGACACCGTAGTCGTACTAGGTAGCAGTGGCGTTAGTCTTGGTGTCTAACGTAGAGAAGAGGGGGAAGAAATAATAAATACAATGCAAACAGATGCAACACGATGCATGGTATTACAAAATGCAGTGCTAGGTGTGACCTAACGCAAGACTAGGTGATATAGACAAAGGGGGAAAACAACCGGGAAAGTATTCCTGTTGTTAAGCATTTTTCGGATAGATGAAACAGAGGGGGACGGCTCCATATTCGCTATGATAGAGGCACATGACAGATAAACGGGATGCATATTTGAAATCTTCACATTTTTTTGAGCAACTTTCATGTATAAAGTATTTTCATCCGAGTTACGGATTATTTTATATTAAGTTTCAAAGTTTTAATCAATTTCTGAAATTATTTTAATTCAAAAAATAAATACTAAATTGCTATGTGTACACAAAAGTGTACACAAGCTGACATGTGGGCCAGAGGGCCTAGTTGACCAGTCAAACTTTGACTGGTCAACAGGGGGTGGGGCCTCCTGTCATAGTCACATTAGCTAACTAGTTAATTAATTAGGCTAACTTTTTTTGACCAACTTAATTAGGCTAAGTAATTTGTTTAATTAAACAAAGATCATTAAGTTAATTAATTTATTTATTTTGACTCTTTATTATTATTATTTTCAATTTTGTTCTAACAGGGGCATGGGCCCCATCTGCTAGTGGCAGAGGAGGCCACTAGAGCGGGTTAGCGGGCGTGAGGGCATGGGCGCTGGACCCCGGCGCGACCAGCAGGGGCTGCGGCCGCGAGCGATGGCGGCGGTGAGCTACGGGGCGTAGGGTGGCAAGGACGCGGCGGGAGCGGCGGCTAGCAGCAAGAGCAGCAGCGTAGATAGCGGCAGCAGCAGCATAGGAGCGAGGGCAGCGGCGAGCGGGCGAGCCGGAATGGGCACGCGCGCGCTATTTGCGAGCGCACGAGTAGCGCGCGGCAAACGAGGCATGGTCGCGGGGCGCCGAACGGGGAGGCGAGCAAGGGCCGGGCGCGGCTGCGGGGAGGCGAGCAGGGGAGGCGCGGTGAGTGGGCGCCGAGCGGGAAGGCGAGCAGGGCATGCGGCCACAAGCATCGACAGCCGGGACCGCGGGCGCGGGCGACTGCAGCGCAGCGCGTGAGGGCACCTTCTTGTAATCACGGGATGACATCGACAGCCGGGACCGCGGGCGCGGGCGCGGGCGACTGCATTTTTGGCAAGTCCTCTTCTTGTAATCATGGGATGAGGAATCTGATCTTGTGTCATCACCTTTTGAAGATTTTACAAAGCAACCACGCCTTGAGAACTTCTAGAATTTCTTCACGAACATTGCTAGCTCCTGGCTTAGTTCTTCAGGGTCACCAAGGCTGCTATCAGAATCTTCTCCTTCAGATGAGGAAACTACCTTGGCCTTCAGTGCGCATGATCTTCCATAGCTTGGCCCGTAGAGATCTCTCTTTTCAGCTTGTTGGAATTCATGAGTGTTCAGCCTCTCAAGGATATCAGCAGGATCTAGTGACTTGTAGTCTCCACATTCTTGAATCATTAGTGCCAGTGTATCGAATGAAGAATTGAGTGACCTCAGCAATTTCTTCACCACCTCATGGTCGGTGATGTCAGTGGCACCCAGTGCTTGAAGCTCGTTTGAAATGTCAGTGAGGCGATCAAAGGTTTGCTGGACATTCTCATTGTCGAGTCTTTTGAAGCGGTTGAAGAGATTGCGAAGAACGTCAACTCAAGAATCACGTTGAGTTGAGATTCCTTCGTTGACCTTGGACAGCCTGTCCCAGATACGCTTTGCAGACTCCAAAGCACGCACTCTGATGTACTGTCCTTTGCTCAGATGGCCACATATGATATTCTTCGCTTGAGAGTCGAGTTGCTTGAATCTCTTCACATCAGCAGCGTTCATGGAAGGAGAGACAGGGGGAACGCCATTTTCCACAACGTACCAGAGATCATTGTCAATTGCCTCAAGATGCATGCGCATCTTATTCAGATTCCATGAGCACTAAGCAGCGATATTTGCCAAAGACAACAACCATATCAAGATCACAAAGCATTGAGACAGACATGAGGTTGAATCCGAGGGACTCGACAAGCATGAATTTATCCATGTGTCGATCCTTTGAGATTGCAACCCTACCTAGACACAATACCTTGCTTTTGCCTTTTGTCTGCGTAGGTGATATGCTTCAAATGTGATGGAGATAAAGGAGTGTTCATCAGTAAGCTCTTGTCACCGGTCATGTGATTAGTGCATCCACTGTCGAGGACCCACTCAGCAGCTTTGGGTAAATCATCCTGCAGATGAATTAGTGCATCTTACGAACACATATCTTCAGAGTGAAGAATATGACATCAATTTCATCAGACAGAGTTTCATCAATTAATGCAACATATGTATATATAGCAGTATGAGGATTTGAGAAATGAATGAATCATTTCTTCATGATTAGCTTGCGTCCTTTCAAGCATTTTAGGTCTCCAGAAATTTTTTCAGATGATTTAGTTCGTCTGGAGACCTGACCCTACATAAGAGGTTAGTTCTTTTTCTTCACCACACACATCTGGAGGGGTGGCAAAGAGTTCATCATTCTGCGAGCTCCATAAGAGAAAGGTGGAATTGAAGCCAAAGCGCTTCATTTCACAGGAGAGGGATTAGTATAGGCATATGAGTAAGCAGAGAAATTTTTCAAGGACTTATGAACATAATGATTTGAAGAATAATGCACATAATCAGAACTCTTAGATTTTCCCTGCGAAACAGAAGCGTTAGCATGATGATGATCATATGAGGACTTGGATCCACGTGAGGAATTTGATCCATAAGAGGACTTGGATCCATATGAAGACTTCGGTCCATATGAAGAATTTGATCTGGGGTTCCTATTCTTCACAGGTGGTGTCATGAGGACATTCACCTGAAGACTTTCAAGGCACCTTTTGGGAACCCAGATTTTCTTCATAGGGGGACCATTCCTGCAGTTAGTTCCAACATATCTAGCAAATATTTCACCATTCTAATTTTTGAACAGTTTATAGTTGGAGTCAAATGACTCATCAGATGAATATGAGGATTCACAAGTAAAGCCAGATAAAGTGGATGGATCTACAGGAGGTCCCTTCGCAGCAACCCATGAGGTTTTGGGATACTGCTCAGGTTTCCAGTAGGTTCCATCAGCATTGAGTTTCCTCTCAAAGGCAATACCCTCTTTCCTAGGGTTCCTATTCAAGATCTGCTTTTTGAGCACATCACAAAGAGTCTGATGCCCTTTGAGGCTTTTGTACATGCCTGTCACATACAATTCCTTCAACCCTGCATTTTCGTCAGTGATACTAGTTGTATCCTCAGATGAGGAATTTGTGACCATAGAGATAGTTGAAGAATTTGCAGCAATAGAAGCATTTGAACTTTCAGGTGAAGAATTAGCAGTTTCACATTCAATGCATTTCAAGCATGGTGTAATAAATTCTTCCTGAGCGGAACTGATCTATTGAGCAAGTAATGAATCATTTTCCTTCTAAAGATCTTCATGACTCACCCTTAGCTTCTTAAGATCTTGCTTTCTTTGAAGAAATTCATAAGAAAGCTTCTCATGATCGGCTAAGAGAGTTTCATGACGACTTTGAAGGTTGTCAAACTTAGACTATAGTTGCTGAAGATTATCAGTCAGTGTTTGAGTTCGATCCATTTCCTCACCTAACAGGTCATCGCTTTTGTCTAGCATATTTTGAACCTTTTCCAAAGCCTTTTGTTGTTTAACAGGAATATTAGCAAGTTTGGAATAGCTGGGTTTGAGGTTATCATCAGATTCATCCTCACTTGATTCAGAGGAGGGATATTTGAATACCTTGGCACCTTTTGCCATGAAGCAATAGGTGGGAGCATAGTCATCGTTGCCGTCATCAGCAGTGTTGGGGAAGCCATTTTCCTCAGTGTTGAAGATGGACTTGCTGACGTAAGCAGTAGCGAGGGCTAGGCTCGCCACACCAGAGTCTGACTCCTCAGATGCCTCCTCTTCCTCATGTTCCTCAGATTCAGCTTCAGAGTCCATTTCCTTGCCAATGAATGCCCGAGCCTTCTTGGAACTGCTCTTCTTGTGAGATGAAGACTTTGAAGATTTTGATGATGAGGACTTTGAAGATTTCTTCTTCTTCTTTGAGTCATATGAACTATCATCCTTGTATTTCTTCTTCTTTGATTCCTTTGCCCACTGAGGACAATCAGTTATGTAGTGACTAGGTTTCTTGCATTTTTGGCAAGTCCTCTTCTTGTAATCACGGGATGAGGAATCTGATCTTGTGTCATCACCTTTTGAAGATTTTAGAAAGCAACCACGCCTTGAGAACTTCTAGAATTTCTTCACGAACATTGCTAGCTCCTGGCTTAGTTCTTCAGGGTCACCAAGGCTGCTATCAGAATCTTCTCCTTCAGATGAGGAAACTACCTTGGCCTTCAGTGCGCATGATCTTCCATAGCTTGGCCCGTAGAGATCTCTCTTTTCAGCTTGTTGGAATTCATGAGTGTTCAGCCTCTCAAGGATATCAGCAGGATCTAGTGACTTGTAGTCTCCACATTCTTGAATCATTAGTGCCAGTGTATCGAATGAAGAATCGAGTGACCTCAGCAATTTCTTCACCACCTCATGGTCGGTGATGTCAGTGGCACCCAGTGCTTGAAGCTCGTTTGAAATGTCAGTGAGGCGATCAAAGGTTTGCTGGACATTCTCATTGTCGAGTCTTTTGAAGCGGTTGAAGAGATTGCGAAGAACGTCAACTCAAGAATCACGTTGAGTTGAGATTCCTTCGTTGACCTTGGATAGCCTGTCCCAGATACGCTTTGCAGACTCCAAAGCACTCACTCTGATGTACTGTCCTTTGCTCAGATGGCCACATATGATATTCTTCGCTTGAGAGTCGAGTTGCTTGAATCTCTTCACATCAGCAGCGTTCACGGAAGGAGAGACAGGGGGAACGCCATTTTCCACAACGTACCAGAGATCATTGTCAATTGCCTCAAGATGCATGCGCATCTTATTCTTCCGTCCCATCAAAGGTAGGACACCCAGCCGAGACCTTGATCATGCCTGCAGTCGACATAACTAAAACTCCAGGTGGTTAAACCAAAATCACACAGAACAAGGGAGTACCTTGCTCTGATACCAATTGAAAGTGCGTTATATTGACTAGAGGGGGGTGAATAGGCGATTTTTATGAATTCGTCGCTGAGGAAATACTACTTGAGGAATTTCCTAAGCAACGAACTACAAGCAGCGGAATAAGTACTCAGGTACATGGATAACAAAGCAGTAGCATAGTCATCATGATGAAATGAAACAAAACAGAGCACAGGTAGCGTGTAAACAGGATAAGCAGGCTGAAGACAAAGTGACTGAAGAAATAGGAATGAGGAAATTGAGAAAGTCTTCAGTCAAAGTCTTCAAACAGTAACGATCAAGTACACAGCAAGTATGAGAGCAAATGAAAGGGTTGAGGAAATAGAACCAGTAGCTTGGTGAAGACAGTGATTTGGTAAACCAGTTCCAACTGCTGTGACAGTTGTACGTCTGGTTGTAGTGGCTAGGTATTTAAACCTGAGGATACACAGTCCCGGACACACAGTCCTCACCGTATTCTCCTTGAGCTAAGGTCACACAGACCTCGCCCAATCACTCGTGGTAAGTCTTCACAGGTGACTTCCAAACCTTCACAGACTTGGTCACTTGGCAATCCACAATTCCTCTTGGATGCTCTAGACCATGACGCCTAACCGTCTGGAGGATGCACAGTCCTCAAAGGTAACAAGCGTCGGTTCCACACAGGAACAATTTCTTCAGTGATGCTCAATCACTTTGGGTTTTAGGTGTTGGGTTTGGGTTTTTCCTCACTTGATGATTTTCGCTCAAAGTCCTCGGAGGATGGGATGCTCTAAATGACAAGTGTCAGTTTCTCTCGGAGCAGCCAACCAGCTAGTGGTTGTAGGGGGCGGCTATTTATAGCCGGGGAGCAGCCCGACATGATAAGACATAAATGCCCTTTAATGATATGACCGTTAGGTGGATAGGATATTTTGGACAACTGGCGCATAGCACAGCAACGGTCGGAAATTTGAGCTCTCAAATTCCTCAGGGCTATCATGTTCCTCACTTCTAGGCAATCCGCACTGGCGAATTCCTAACTCCTCAGTCAGAACAAATTCCTCAGAGAACAGAAGAACTTCGTCTCTGTCACTGAAGAACTTGACTGAACTGTATGAGATTTCCAATGGCTTCACTCGAATGGATTGGTAGGTGTATGATTTGAGTTGAGCATCACTTGGAAACTTTTCCTTAGTTTTACCTCGACCCCCTTTAACAGTACGATGTTTCCTATGACTCAAGAAAGGGAAAACAAAAATATGAAAACAAAAGTCTTCACGCTTCATAATCCTCGCATCAATATCAAGTCTTCAAGGTCACACCAATTTCCTCATTTTCAAAGTCTTCAAGAAAACCAAAGTCTTCAACTGAAGACATTCATTTTTAGGGGTCGACTTTCTTCATAAATATCAAACTCCTCATTGACTTATAGAACCTGTGTACACTCACAAACACATTAGTCCCTTAACCTATAAGTCTTCAATACACCAAAATCACTAAGGGGCACTAGATGCACTTACAACTGTCAAGTGATCTCAATAGCTTCTTCACTACTTCATGCTTGGTGATATCTGTGGCGTCGAGTGCATGAAGCTCATCGGTGATATCAGTGAGACGGTCGAAGGTGAGCTAGACATTTTCATTGTCAAGCCTCTTGAAGCGGTTGAAGAGATTGCGAAGAACATCGATTCTTGAGTCTCTCTGGGATGAGACACCTTCGTTGACCGTGGACAGCCAGTCCCAGATTAGTTTCGCAGAATCCAGAGCACTCACACGGCCATACCGCCCTTTGGTCAGATGACCACAAATGATGTTCTTGGCGGTTGAGTCCAATTACGTGAACCTCTTCACATCAGCAGTGGTGACACCTTCACCGACTTTGGCAACACCAGTCCTAAAGACATACCAAAGGTCGTTATTAGTGGCTTCAAGATGCATGGGCATCTTATTCTTCTGGTAGAGGTAATCAGTGCCATCAAAGACAGGGCACACATCAGAGACTTTGATTATCCTTGCAGTCGACATAGCTAAAACTCCAGGTGGTTAAAACGAATCACACAGAACAAGGGAGCACCTTGCTCTGATACTAATTGAAAGTGCTAGTTATTGACTAGAGGGGGGGCGTGAATAGGCGATTTTTATGGAAGTCTTCAAAATAGGCAATGTCTTCAAGACTAGAAACTAAAATAGTAACTAAACAAGATACAGCGGAAGATAGGCTACACTAAGCATGCTAGAATGTCATACAACAATTGAAGTAGTATGTGAAGATAGACATCAACTAGGTATAATAGGGTATTTTAGGAGGATAGTGTGAAGTCAAAGATGTAATTAGATGTAATGTCTTCACACAATGTTTTCAAACAGAACGAGCAAGCAAAGGGTTCACAAAGCTAAATAGAGAGTAGGGGTTTGAGGTGATAGAACCAGTAGCTCGATTAAGATAGTTGATTTGTTAGACCGGTTCCAGTTGTTGTGACAACTGTACATTTGGTTAGGGAGGCTAAGATTGAACTCAGAAGACCACATCTTCACCTTATTCCCCTTGAGCTAAGACCCGCAGATCTCGCCCAATCACTCAGGTAAGTCTTCAATGTAGACTTCCAAACCTTCACATACTTTGTTCACCGGCAATCCACAATGACTCTTGGATGCTCAGAACGCGACGCCTAACCGACTGGAAGATCACAGTCTTCAATTGTAATAAGTCTTCAAGTATAATAAGTCTTCAGTTCACTTAGAACAGAAAGGAGTGATGCTCAAAACACTTTGGGATCTGGGTGATTTGGGTTTGTCCTCGCAAGGATTCGCTCTCAAAGGCTTTGGAGGTGGGTTACTCTCAAACCTTAAAAGTCGTGCACTAACTCGGAGCAGCCAGAAACTTATGGTCGAGGGGGTGGGCTATTTATAGAAAGAGGCAACCTGACATGATATGCCCGAAATGACCCTGGGTCAATGGACAACCGACACGTGTCCAACGGTTGGATTTCCAGCACATGCGGCAACTTGACTTGGGATCCAAGTAAAGCTGACTCAACCAACTCTGGAAGAGATTTTCTCTCATTGTCTTCACTAGAGGACATAGGATTTTAGGTTGAGCATCACGTCAATTTTCTGACTTTGTTTACCTCGACCCCACTCGACAGTTCGGTAGTTCCTATGACTCAGGAAAGAAGAATGAAAATACGAAAGAAACTATGTCTTCGTGCTCCATTGACTTCAAGCGAATGTCTTCACGTGTCATTATCTTCAACATGAATGTCTTCGCGAACCACCATTGTCTTGAATGTCTTCATACATTTTTGGGGATCATCTTCAATGGGTAAACCGAATCAATGGGGACTTCTGCATGTGTTCTCCTGTGAATCTCACAAACACAATAGTTCCTCAACCAAGTTTGTCGTCAATACTCCAAAACCAACTAGGGGTGGCACTAGATGCACTTACACATTGTCCATTTAGTTCACATCTGCTCATAACAGTGAAAAGTGGATCCTCACTAATATGTATGGTGCATGCCAACAGAATGAAAGAATACTTTTCCTCAACTGGTTCCAAAACTTCCCTATGCATGATGAGACTAAATGTCCTATTGTGGGTGATTTAAAGTATATTAGATACCCACACAACAGAAGCAGAGAAGGGGGCAATATTAATGATATGCTTTTACTCGATGAAGCTATCAACAAATAGGCACTGATAAAAATCCCCCTCAAGGGCAAGAGATTCACTTGGAGTAATATGCAAGAAGCACCACTATTGGAGAAACTTGATTGGTGCTTCTCATCCAAGGCATGGACTCTTAAATACCCAGCAACATTTGCTTACCCACTATCTAAGACCACATCTCATCATGTTCCCATACAGATCAATATTGGATCTAGTATACCCAAAGCCAACATCTTCAGGTTTGAAAACTTCTGGTTTGAACACAATCATTTCAAGGACATTGTCAAGGACATTTGGGCACAATATGTGAATGAAAGGGACAGTGCTAAAACCATTGCAGCAAAATTCAAGAGATTGAGGAAGGGTCTAAAGAATAGGGCTAGAGGTACTTGAAGAAAATCATTGTTGACACCAATTTCATGATCCTGTGCTATGATACCATGGAGGAATTTAGAGATTTAACCCTTGAGGAAGGTAATGGTGGAACTATTCTTAAAACATGCCCGGGGCATATTCTATAATGTCAGAGAAAATATTGGAAGCAAACAGCCACCATTAGATAGATCAAAATGGGAGAAGCCAATACCAAATATTTCCAAGCTAAAGCAACCATCAAATTCAGAAATAATTGCATTGCTATGTTGAAGGACGAGCAGGGGCAGGAACATATGAACATCAGGCAAAACCAGCTATCCTTTATAGATCATTCAAGGACGTACTAGGGACTAGTGTACCTACCAATAATCCTCTCCTCCTTCATCACTTACTCCACCCAATGGATGATATGGCTGAGTTGGAACCACCATTCACCAAAGATGAGATTGATGGGGTGATCAAACATATGCCTGCAAATAAATCACCTGGCCCAGATGGTTTTAATGCACCCTTCCTCAAATCCTGCTGGGATATCATTGCCCCTAACTTCTATAAGCTTATTGAAGATTTCCACTCAGGAAATGTCAACATTCAGAGCATCAACTACTCATTCATTACACTCATACCTAAGATTGACTCTGCATCCAACCCCTCTGAATTCAAACCTATCTCATTGCTCAACTGTGAACTGAAGATTATCACAAAGCTGCTGGAAAACAGGCTACAGAAATACATCCTCAGAATGGTGCACAAAAACCAGTATGGATTTTTACATAATAGGTGCATCCAGGATTGCCTAGCATGGTCTTATGAACATATTCATCAATGCCACCAAATCAAGAAATAACTCCTTGTGTTGAAACTGAATTTTGAAAAAGAATTTGATATGAAATTTTACAAGCAAAATGTTTTGGTACCAAATGGATCCAATGGATCAAGATGATATATGGGACTGGGTACTCACCTGTCCTTCTCAATGGGGTCCTAGGAAAACAATTCCTCTGCAAAAAAGGTGTCAGACAAGGAGATCCACTCTCACCTCTAATTTTTGTAATTATTGTAGACTTACTGCAGTCCATGCTGAATGAGGCCATGCATAGGTCACTGATAGAAGCTCCACTCAGGCACAACTCTTGCCCAGATTACCCCATCATTCAGTACGCAGATGATACAATCCTAGTTGCTAAAGCAGATAGCAGACAACTACAACACATAAATAATATCATGCTTCACTATGCTGCATATATTGGACTCAAAGTAAATTACTCCAAGTCTATCATGATTCCTATCAACACTACAGCAGGCAAAATGGAAGAACTATCTTCCCTCCTTGGTTGCAAGATTGGATCTCTCCCACACACATTCCCGGGAGTACCACTTTATCTTACCAAGCCCAGAATTGTTGATTTTGTACCTATGCTAAAAAGAATTTAGAACAGACTATTGGAATGCTCAACACTATTATCAACTGGAGACAAGCTTACTCTCATTAAATTTGTCTTCTCACTACAAAAAAAGACGCATCCGTGACATTATGGCCCGAACGAAAACTTTTTCAGTCATGCTTATGACACTTCTATGATGATAATTCCGACAAAAACACGTATCATCATTGATGTGGTGGGCTCCTACTTCTATGACAAAAAATGGGCTTTTCGTCCTGGGCCGGCCGGAGAGGCACCTGCAGGGCATTCTTTGGGTCGTCCATGACGTAAAAAATAATGGTAGAAGTAGGGCGAGGAAAATTTCAGGGAGTTCCCGATTACGGTGGGTGGTCGGGGTCGAGCGATGCATTGTGGTTTGCGCGTTTCTCTCATACACACGTGTGTGCGAGGCTCTCGCTAACTGAACCCTTGCAAGGCATTCACTTACTGAACCCAAGAGATTGCACTAGCTAGCTACGTACTGAATACTAGCGATTGATCCCACTATGTATTGAAGCCGATCGATCGATCCATTAGCTACTAACTGAACCCGAGTGATTCCTTTGTTGCTACTGAAGCCAACCAATTCCTTCGCTGCTAATTGAACCCTATCGATCCTTCTTGTTTCTCACTAAAGCTGACCGAGCCCCCGTGCGATATGTAGCCAGCTGGTGTGTTGGGTTGCCTCTGGATGAATAGTGCCCGTTGCTACTTGTGATCCGCGTTGGTAACTTCCCCGAAGAGGAGGGGATGATGCAGCACAGCAGCAGTAAGTATTTCCCTTAGTTGTGAAACCAAGGTTATCAATCCAGTAGGAGAACCAAGCAACACTATGTAAACAACACCTACACACAAAAAACAAATCTTGCAACCCAACGCGTAGAGGGGTTGTCATTCCCTCAAAGGTATTGAAATATGATAAACAGATAGATTGATAGATGCAAATAAGATAAAAGCAAAAAAACGCAGCAAAGTATTTTTGTGTTTTTCATAAAATAGATCTGAAAATATATGATAGGGAATAGACCCGGGGCCGTAGATTTCACTTGTGGCTTCTCTCGATAAAATAGCATACGGTGGGTAAACAAATTACTTTTGGGCAATTGATAGAAAAGAAAATAATTATGACGATATCCAAGACAGTGATCATGTATATAGGCATCACGTCCAAGATTAGTAGACCAAAACGATTCTGCATCTACTACTATTACTCCACACATCGACCGCTATCCAACATGCATCTAGTGTATTAAGTTCATGGAGAAATGGAGTAATGCAATAAGAACGGTGACATGATGTAGACAAGATCTATTCATGTAGGAATAGACCCCATCTTGTTATCCTTAATAGCAATGATACATGCGTGTCATGTCTCCTTCTGTCACTGAGATTGAGCACCGCAAGATCGAACCCATTACAAAGCACCTCTTCCCATGGCAAGATAAATCAATCTAGTTGGCCAAACCAAACCAAAATATTGAAGAAGAAATACGAGGCTATAATAATCATGTATGGATATAAATAGATCTAATCATAAACTCACAATTCATTGGATCCCAACAAACACACCGCCAAAAAGAGTTACATCAAATAGATCTCCAAGAACATCGAGGAGAACATTGTATTGAACATTAAAAAGAGAAAAGAAGCCATCTAGCTACTAACTACGGACCCGTAGGTCTGTGGTAAACTACTCACGCATCATTGGAGGAGCACCAATGAGGATGATGAACCCCTCCGTGATCGTGCTCCCCTCCGGCAGAGTGCCGGAAAAGGCCTCTAGATTGGATCTCGTGGTTCTGGAACTTGTGGCGGTTGAAACAATTTTTCGTCGACTCCACTAGGGTTTCTGGAATATAGTGGTATTTATAGAGTCAGAGGTCAGTGGAGAAGCTTCCTGTGGGCTCCACTACCCACCAGGGCGCGCCATGGGCCTCTAGCGCGCCCTGGTGCCTAGTGGGCCCCACAGGCCTCCTCCGGTGCACCTCTTGGGCTCCCTAGGTGTCTTCTGGGCAGAAAAAAATCTCCAAAAAGTTTCGTGGCATTTGGAATCCATTTGGTATTGATATTTTGCAAAGTAAAAAACAAGCAAAAACAACAACTGGCACTAGGTACTATGTCAATAGGTTAGTCCCAAAGAATGATATAAAGTTGCTAGAAAATGTATGTAAAACATCCAAGATTGATAATATAACAGCATGGAACAATAAAAAATTATAGATATGTTGGAGACATATCATCATCCCCAAGCTTAATTCTTGATGCGGAATGCTGCCTAACATATTCATTATATTTTTTTCTTTGTAGCATGGACATTTGGACTTTTGGATGATTCAAAGCAATAGTCTATAATTTGACATGAAGACCTTAATACTCAAGCATATCAACTAGCAACCATGTATTTCAAAATATCGACGCTAAAGAAAGCTATCCCTAGCCCATTATGCCCAATCATTGATCCATTCATGAAACACATCCAAATATTAGCCACATCCAATGCTCAAGTATGATAATTGTGCTTCCTAATTGGTGCTTTATAAGAGAAGATGGAGACTCAAGAAAAATAAAAATTGCATAAAAGTAAATAGATAGGCCCTTCACAGAGGGAGCCGAGATTTGTAGAGGTGCCAGAGGTCAAAGCTTAAATTGAGAGATAAAATTGTGTTGAGAGGCATGCTTTTCCTATCAACAAAAACGACTGAGAATTCCCAATATCTTCCATGCTAGATAAATCGTAGGCGGTTCCCAAACATAAAATAAAGTTTATTTCCTTTTCCACCATTCTTTCACAAACCATGGCTAGCCGTATCCACGGGTGCCTTCCATACCAACACATACCAAGGAATTTATTATAGTATTTTTTGCATTTCGGGACTGGGCATCCATATTACCGCCACACTCTCGTGAAATGACAAGTGAATAAACACTCATCTTGAGAATAACATACCAAGCATGGAAAATATCGGCCACCCCCTGCCGCTTCATGAGCGGTACAGGCACACAAAAGAGAAATTTATTTTGAAAATTAGAGTTGACACATACAAATTTACTTGGAACGGCATGGAAATACCGCATATAGGTAGATATAGTGGACTCATTTGGCATAACTTTTGTTTTAGGAGTTGGATGCACAAGCAATATTCCCGCTGAGTACAAGTGGAGGCTAGCAAATAGATTGAGAAGCGACCAACCATGAAACGAAAACCATCATAAAAGAACATTAAACATAACTAACACCAAATAATGCACCACAAGTAGGATATAACTTCATTGCATAACTATTGACTTAATGTGCATGCATAGGGAATCACAAACCTTAACACCAATATTCTTACTAAATCATAATTACTCACCAACATGACTCACATATCAGTATCTCCATATTGCAAAACTATTGCAAGGAATCAAGTTTAATATCCAATGATCTTCATGAAAGTTTTTATGATATCCCTCTTGAATATCTATCACTTTGGGACCAAATTCTTTTAAAGCATATTGCCATTGCTAATAACAAGCTCTCAAACAAATTTAAGTGAAGTGCGAGAGCACATATTTCTTCAAAATTTCAACTCTCAAAATAATATAAGTAAAGCATGAGAGGATTTCTTAAAAAATTATACTAACTCTCAAAATGATCTAACTGAAGAATGAGAGCATATTTCTTTAAAATAACAACACCACCGTGCTCAAAAAGATATAAGTGAAGTACTAGAGCAATTCCATAGCTAAAAAAATTAAGTGAAGTACGTAGAGCCATTCTAACAAATCAAGATATCATTATGGCTCTCTCAAATAGGTGTGTCCAGCAAGGATGATTGTGACAAACTAAAAATCAAAACAAGCAAAGACTCATATAATAGAAGACGCTCCAAGCAAAACTCATGATATGTGACAAATAAAAATATAGCTCCAAGTAAAATTACTGATGGTTGTTAGGAGAAAGAGGGGATGCCTTGCGGGGCATCCCCAAGCTTAGTTGCTTGGTTCTCCTTGAATATTACCATGGGGCACCATGGGCATCCCCAAGCTTAGGCTGTTTCACTCCTTATTCCTTCATCCATCGTGACCTCACCCAAAACTTGAAAACTTCAATCACACAAAACTCAACAAAACCTCATGAGATCCGTTAGTATAATAAATCAAATCACCACTTTAAGTACTATTGCAAACCCATTCATATTTTATTATTGCATTATAACTACCGTATTCTAACTTTACCATGGCTTATACCCCCTCATACAATCCGTAGATTCATCAAAATAAGCACACAATGCAACGAAAACAGAATCTGTCAAAAACAGAATAGTCTATAGTAATCTGAACTTTGACCATACTTCTGTAACTCGAAAAAATCTAAAAATTTATGGAAATGTAGGAAATTTGTATATCAATCATGTGTAAAAAAATTAGAATTTATCACACTCTGGTGATTTTTAGAATTTTCTGTACTGGGCGCAAAAGTTTCTGTTTTCCAACAGGATCAAATCAACTATCACCCAAATCATCCCAAAGGCTTTGCTTGGCACAAACACTAATTAAAACACAAAAACACACTCTAAGCAGAGGCATAATTGTATATTTATTGAAGAACAGAAAGAAAACCAAAAATAATAAATAAAAGATAAGTATTGGGTTGCCTCCCAACAAGCGCTATCGTTTTACGCCCCTAGCTAGGCATATTGCATAGATTCAAGTATTGTCATCTTTGGTTTTTGGTCCATAGGTTGCCCTCATGATTGATTCATATGGTAGCTTAATTTTAGTTCTAGGGAAGTGTTTCATACCCTTTCTTAGTGGAAACAGAAATTTAATATTTCCTTCTTTCATATCAATACGGCACCTATAGTTCATAAAAACGGTCTACCAAGTATTATTGGACAAGATGGATTGCAATCGATATCAAGAACAATAAAATCTATGGGCACATAGTTCCTATTTACAATAATAAGAACATCATTAATTCTTCCCAAAGGTTTTTTTTAATAGTAGAATCCGCCAAGTGCAAATTAAGAGAACACTCTTCCATATTGGTAAGACCAAGCACATCACATAGAGATTTCGGAATTGTGGAAACACTAGCACCCAAATCACATAAAGCATTGCACTCATAATTTTTTATCTTCACTTTAATGGTAGGTTCCCATTCATCATATAATTTTCTAGGAATCGAAATCTCTAGTTCAACCTTTTCCTCTAAATCTTTCATCAATGCTTCTATGATATGTTTAGTAAAAGCATTGTTTTGCTCATATGAATTGGGTGAATTTAACATGGATTGCAACAAAGAAATACAATCATTCAAAGAGCAATTATCATAATTAAAGTCTTTGTAATCCAAAAGAGTGGGCACATCACGAGCTAAAGTTTTTACCTCTTCAAACCTACTTTTATCACTTTTGAAAGATCGTGGATATCGCCTAGAGGGGGGTGAATAGGCGCTTTAAAATAATTATGGTTTAGGCTTGAACAAATGCGGAATAAAACTAGCGTTTAATTTGTCAAGCACAAAACCTAAAACAAGTAGGCTCACCTATGTGCACCAACAACTTATGCTAAGTAAGATAAACAACTAGGTGATAGGAAGATATATAACATGAAACACTATGGCTATCACAAAGTAAAGTGCATAAGTAAAGGGCTCGGGTAAGAGATAACCAAGGCACACGGAGACGATGATGTATCCCGAATTTCACACCCTTGCGGATGCTAATCTCTGTTTGGAGCGGTGTGGAGGCACAATGCTCCCCAAAATTCCACTAGGGCCACCGTAATCTCCTCACGCCCTCGCACAATGCTAGATGACGTGATTCCACTAAGGGATCCTTGAGGGCGGTCACCGAACCCATACAAATGGCAAACCTTGGGGGCGGTCACCGAACCCGTGCACTTTGGCAACCCTTGGGGCAGTCACCAGAACCCGTACAAATTGCTCGGGGTAATCTCCACAACCTAATTGGAGACCCCGACGCTTGCCCGGAGCTTTACACCACAATGATTGAGCTCCGAGGCACCACCAACCGTCTAGGGCGCCCAAGCACCCAAGAGGAACAAGCTCTAGGGTACCAAGCACCCAATAGTAAAAAGCTTCTCAAACTTCACTTCCACGTATCACCGTGGAGAACTCAAACCTATGCACCAAATACAAGGGCACACTAAGTGCCCAAGTCCCTCACTCTCAAATCCCACCAAAGCAATGAAAGCTATGGAGGAATATGAGAGTAAGAACAAGAAGGAGAACACCAAGAACTCCAAGATCTAGATCCAAGGGGTTCCCCTCACATAGAGGAGAAAGTGATTGGTGGAAATGTGGATCTAGATCTCCTCTCTCTTTTCCCCCAATAACTAGCAACAATCCATGGAGGGATTGAGAGATAGCAAGCTCCAAGAGGTCAACAGTGGTGGGGGAAAACTTGCTCAGATTTCTTGGGTTGGAGGAGAAAGAAGGGGGTATAAATACCCCCAAGAAAAATATGACCATTGTACCCCGGGCACCCGTACAAAAGGGGTTCGGGCACCCGGACAACCTAGAGAAAAAGCCACTAAACTCCGGGCACCCGGGGGGAAACCCCGGGCACCCGGACGAACAAGGGAAGCACAGCGGCAGGGGGGGCGGGCACCCGGGGGTCCCAACCCCGGGCACCCGGAGGGGGCCGAGAGGAGGAGGCGGAGGAGCCCGGGCACCCGGGTCCAAGACCCTGGGCACCCGGGGTGATCCGAGGAGGAGAGGGAGCGCCCCGGATAACCCCGGGCACCCGGACCGGCCAGAGAGGTCACTATGGAGGGGCTCGGGTGACCCCGGGCACCCGGGGGTCAAGGACCCCGGGCACCCGCACTAGGCAGAGAGATGTGGGAACCAGTAAAATTGAAACGGCCACAACTTTTGCAAACAAACTCCGAATTTGATGAAACCAAGTTCGTTGGAAAGCTAAAGACAAGGGCTAACACAATCTTGATAGAAATATTAAGAAATAGAAATTGAGAAAATACCCAAAACAAAATGGTGAGAACCCTTTCTCAAATAAGATCGGTAAAAACTCCAACACCGAAAACGCGAAAGAAGATGCATATGAAATTGGTTTTCGATGAACTAGAGCTTGTCATGAAGATAACCACAAGCTCTAAAACCTCACAAAGAGAAAAGCCAAACAAGAACCAAGAAATATGATGCCAAAGATGTAAAGGTTTGATCTCTCTATGAACGATACGAATAAGCTACTCACTCAAGAGCCCCCCTTGATAGTACGGCTATCGATCCTATAATCCGGTCTCCCAACTAACACCATAAGACTGGTAAAATAGAAACCTATGAAAGACAAACATTTGCCTTGTGCATAATCCATTTGAGCTAGATGATGAAAATCTTGACCTCCTCAACTTGTACCACCTTTCTTGATTGTGCTAGCTTGATGAAGACTAGTAGATTGCTCCCCCATACTCCACTATGGGTGAGCCACTCCTTGGCACATCTTCACAAGTCCATTGTCACCACAATGGACGGCAAGCATCAAGGACGTGATCTCTTCATGATGCTCCACTTGAACTTGCCCACCGCAACCTAACCCCACATACAACTCTCAGATAGATCACGCGTTAGTACACAAAGCACAATGGACAATGCTTACCACACCATGGGATCACTTGATCCCTCTCGGTACATCTTGTATGCTTTGTGTGTTGATCAACTTGATTCACTCTTGACTTGGTCTTGATCAACCATGTATCATGACCAATCTTTATATAATTCCTTGAATAGCACCTTGGTCAACACATAAACTCCTTGAAACCAACACATGGATTTCAAGAAATTCCTACGGACAAATCCTTCAAATATAACTCAAGGCAACCATTAGTCCATAGAGATTGTCATCAATTACCAAAACCAACAATGGGGGCACCGCATGTTCTTTCAATCTCCCCCATTTTGGTAATTGATGACAATCACTTTCAAGAGAGTTTATATAAGGAATTATGCATCACCATGCAATGCAACAACCAATAATGCATGCGTATGAGATGCAAATGCTTAGGAACAAAACCAAAGCAAGAGGAAATAACTCTCTAAACTTCTCCACAAAACTCCCTGAAACTTCTCCCCCATTGGCATCGATTGCCAAAATGGGCGAAAAGCTTAGAAGGCCAATATAATATGTGTTCCTCCATAAATTGTGTATTTCTCAAAAAGAGTGGAATGCAATATGCATATCCAAAGATAAATACTTGGAGGAAGACAAACTATATTAAGGATCCAAAGATTGCAAAGGGATGATATGGCACAAAGACATACCAAAGAGAGAAGCAAGGAATCAGAAGGATACCAATTGAAACAATCAATCAAATGCTCCTACGAGCCAAATAAATAAAAGATATTATGATATGAGCATAGGAGTGTTCTAAAGAGACTAGAGTAGCTCCCCATGATTTGTGAACTATTTAGAATATTTGTATTTGGATACCAAGTGCACAAAATAGGATCATCACTCCCCCAAAATCAATAAAAACTCTTAACAACTGCAAGAGAGCAAATAGAAAATTAAGCCTAGCACTTGCAACAAACACATGGTTGAGCAACATGTAAAAGAGGCAACTTAAGAATAGGCTCAACCAAAACGATGTGTGTGAGTCATGGCAAAGCACTTGAGAAGACTACTATAAGGATGAGCATTAAGCATCAACATAGCCTTGAATAAATGAGATACAAGGTGCATGACATGTCCTTCCCACACACACACAAGCAAATGGGTTCACAAGCTCTCTAAAAAGCAACTTAAAAACCAAAGCTTGTGACGACCCATGGTGAAGATAGAAAATGATAGCTTTGTCAAGAGGAGTGATACCAATCGAAATGGCAAGCCTCGTCAAGACAAGCAAGAGAAAAAAATCTTCACCACAAAAGAGTGCATCAAGGTGCAACGATATAAGACCCGCACTCAACATAAATCCTTTCACAAAACCACCAAGGAAAAGGTGGACGTGAAAGAATAAGGACATCAACTAGAGATGTAACTTCTCTCAAGTGTATAAGATTCTAGGTAGATAAAAATCATGATGATACCAATCCACAAGGAAGGATGTACACACAAAATAGTTACAAAAAGGAAAGAACAAGATATCCACAAGGAAGTCATAAATACACCAATAAGATATTTGCTTGAAAGCATAGCACATGGCTAGATATGGTCTTATTGTATATAAATGAACTCCTACCACGCATCCATCAAAGACATCACAACTAGCAACAAGAGATCATCGTTGAGATGCTTTGAGAAAGGAAACAAGTATCACAAGATGGAATGAATATCATGCCAAGATGCAACCTACACAAGGTTGAATGCAAGGAAAGAATGCGTGAATAGATACTTGTTACCGAGATAGCATTGGAAGGATGTAGAAGATACAAATTGAAGGTAGTAGATAGTAGTTCATTGAACATCCTAGCTTGACTCCAATAAGCCCATGGTGACACCACCTTCCTTGTGAGTGAGCCGAGCATCCAATGCATCTCCAATTGTTCCTAGAACAACAACACAAACAAAATGGTACCCAAACTCATTGGGACCAAAGAGTTAGAAACACCAATACATAGGACAAACTCCACATAAATATGTGCACATAGATATGAAAATAAATTTCATGCACATCTCATCCAATTTGAGACTTGGTGGAGTTCCCCTTATATATTGGGTCAAAGAAAGAAAGCATGCCAAAGAAAATACATGAAGTAAATATGAATGCTAAAGACTTTCAAGAACAGATACCAAATGGAAAAGAAATACCAAGTGAAAATGAGATACCAATGAAGAAAATCATCACTTGGAAGAAATCAATTAAAAGATACATCAAGGAATGAGATATCCATTGATACACTCAAAATGAAAGATATCGAACTCCCAAAACATAGGATGGTTCCAAACAAACCAAGCCGTCTACAAAGTTTCATGATGGCACAAGTACCAAAAAGAAATGGCTTGCCTTCCACCAAAACACACTTGATAAGGATCACAAGATGAGTGTTCTATAGAAAATAGGATAGCTCCCCCAAGAGTTGTGCATTATAGAGAATTTGCATTTGAATACAAAATGCACACGGAGGGATCACCACTTTCACTATATCTAGAAAACACTAGACAAGATCAAGAAATCAATAAGATCCACAAGTGGTACGGACGGCAATGGGAGTTGACACAATCCTTGGCATGAGATAAGGCAAATAAAAGCAAAAGCCAATGTAAAGATGATCAACAATATCTACCACGATTACCAATTGTCAAGAGACAAGAAGTATTTGGAAATAATTCCTGGTGGTAGATTGCAAAGATATCCAACATCATCTTCACACCAAACACAACAGCAAATTGCAACTTATAAAGCTAATATGCCACCTAGGAAGATAATTTACAATACCAATTCTAGGTGACAATATCTCAAATTTACACATTTTCTAGGCTTGTAGTATGCACATAGCACATTACTCCCCCATAATGTGATACCAAAGAAAACTTAACAAGAGGCAATAAGAATCCAACAAGAGATAATTAATGGACTATTTAGAATTTGAATTTCTCATGAGAAGACATACCACATAGAGACTAGATAATCTTGTAATATCAATACTAGGTGGTATTCCTCATGTAAACACATTTATAAGATCATGCAGTGCACAAAGCACGTCAATCCCCCAAAATGGGATGTTCCATTAATACCTCACAAGAGCCAACTAAGATATAAACAAGATGTAAAAAGGCTCAACACAACACTCACTCGTACATGATGTGCAAACCAGCATACACATACTTAGTTACTCAAGATAAGCAAATTGGAGGCACAACATATACAAACACATGCAAGGTACAAAACCAAAACATGCAAAGGGGCAAGTAACTTTCAGTGTAAATAATTTAAGTACAAGTTACCACAAGGAGGCACATTCGATATAAGATATAAACTTGATGATTCAAATGAATTGGCTTGAGACAATAAGAATGATGAAGTCCCCTTAATTCTTCATAATGTAGCCAAGTCTCCAATGCCCTCCATCAACACCTATTGATCAAGTTTGAGCTTGTTGGTCCCCAACCAAGTTGAGTCCTAAGAGGTTAGTCACAATAGGCTTGGCTACCCAAATGGTTCTTTTCTTGACACCACTTTGAGTACCAACAAATTTGGCAAACACACTGCCAACCTTATCCTTCTTTGACACATCATGACTACGTAAACAAGGTCGCAAGCAAACAAAAGATCAAACAAGAAAAAGGGAAACGGAAAGAAGGCGAATATTTTTGTGTTTTTTGTAAAAACTTTTAGAAGTGGGGGAGATGAAAACGAGAGGCAAATGCCAAATAATGTAATTGCAAGGAGATGAGAGTTTATGCATAGGAACCTGATAGATATTGATGATGTCTCCCCGGTAACGGCGCCAGAAATTGGCAAGTTGATGGGAGACTATCTTGACTTGATCCTCCCCAGCAACGGTGCTAGAACTTCTTCCTGCTACTTGTGATCCGCATTGATAAATTCCCCGAAGAGAAGGGGATGATGCAGCACAGCAGCGGTAAGTATTTCCCTCAGTTATGAAACCAATGTTATCAATCTAGTAGGAGAACCAAGCAACACTATGTAAACATCACCTACACACAAACAACAAATCTTGCAACCCAACGCGTAGAGGGGTCGTCAATCCCTCAAAGGTATTGAAATATGACAAATAGATAGATTGGTAGATGCAAATAAGATACAAGCAAATAAAACGCAGCAAAGTATTTTTGGGTTTTGAAAAATACGATAGGAAATAGACCCGGGGGCCGTAGATTTCACTAGTGGCTTCTCTCGAGAAAATAGCATACGGTGGGTAAACATTACTGTTGGGAATTGATAGAAAAGCAAATAATTATGAAGATATCCAAGACAGTGATCATGTATATAGGCATCACGTCCAAGATTAGTAGACCGAAACGATTCTGCATCTACTACTATTACTCCACACATCGACCGCTATCCAGCATGCATCTAGTGTATTAAGTTCATGGAGAAATGGAGTAATGCAATAAGAATGGTGACATGATGTAGACAAGATCTATTCATGTAGGAATAGACCCCATCTTGTTATCCTTAATAGCAACGATACATGCATGTCATGTCTCCTTCTGTCACTGAGATTGAGCACCGCAAGATCGAACCCATTACAAAGCACCTCTTCCCATGGCAAGATAAATCAATCTAGTTGGCCAAACCAAACCAAAATATCGAAGAAGAAATACGAGGCTATAATAATCATGTATGGATAGATGTGATCATAAACTCACAATTTATCAGATCCCAACAAACACACCGTAAAAAAGCGTTACATCAAATAGATCTCCAAGAACATCGAGGAGAACATTGTATTGAAGATCAAAAAGAGAGAAGAAGCCATCTAGCTACTAACTACGGACCAATAGGTCTGTGGTAAACTACTCACGTATCATCGGAGGAGCACCAACGAGGATGATGAACCCCTTCGTGATCGTGTTCCCCTCCGGCAGAGTGCCGGAAAAGGCCTCTAGATTGGATCCCGTGGTTCTGTAACTTGCGGCGGCTGAAACAATTTTTCATCGACTCCTCTAGGGTTTCTGGAATATTTTAGTATTTATAGAGTCGGAGGTCGGTGGAGAAGCTTCCCTTGGGCTCCACTACCCACCAGGGCACGTTAGGGGCCTCTGGCGCGCCAAGATACCTAGTGGGCCCCACGGGCCTCCTCTGGTGCACCTCTTGGGCTCCCTGGGCATCTTCTGGGCAGAAAAAAATCTCCAAAAAGTTTCATGGCATTTGGACTCCGTTTGGTATTGATATTCTGCAAAGTAAAAAACAAGCAAAAAACAGCAACTCACACTGGGCACTATGTGAATAGGTTAGTCCCAAAAAATGATATAAAGTTGCTAGGAAATGTATGTAAAACATCCAAGATTGATAATATAACAGCATGGAACAATCAAAATTATAGATACCATGGAGACGTATCACCCGTTGCTACCACACACGCGATACGTAGAACGAGTTGAGAAGTGTGGTGAGTCCAGCCGGTTGGTTGGGTATGGATAAACAGTTCCCGTTGCTGCCGCCGGCTCATACGTACGCCCCACCCCAGTTGGTGGGGGTTGGATGAACATGACCCCATGGTAGTAGGTCGTTGTCGCTGGATGAATAGGACCCTGAGGATGCCGCCACACCCCAGCCAGTTGGGGGTGGATGAACCGGACCCCATGGAGGCTGGATGAAAAGTAGCCGGTGGAGGCTGGAGGAAGTCGGCGGTGGATGAAAAGTAGCCCGTGGAGGCTAGAGAGAGGCAGTAGACGGTGGATGAACAGTAGCCTGTGGAGTCCCATTTTGTGGTATGCCACACCCCTCCTGATGAACATGACCTCGTTTCGACCATAGGCGCTTGAACAGAAGTCCCTTTCCTCCATTTTGCGGTATGCCACACCCATCCCGATCAACAGGACCCCATTTCATCCGTAGGCGCTCGAATAGAAGTCTGTTTCCTCTGTTTTGCGGTACGACAGACCCCTCCCGATGAACAGGATCCTGTTTCGACCGTAGGCGCTCGAACAGAAGGCCGTTTCCTTCATTCTGCGGTACGCCAGACCCGGTTTCGGTTGTTCCATCCAAGCCGGTTGGCTCCCGTTGAACAGGACGCATTCCGACAGAGTCGGTTGCCTCCTGATGAACACAATGTTGTTTCCTCTGTTCCGACGCAGTCGGTTGGCTGCCGATGAACATGACGGCGTTGTTGTCGTCCGTTGCCTCTCCATGTACACGAGCCCTGGTCATACATATGCATGAGTACGCGTTCGAGTCCCCGCCCGTATGTATGTATGTGGTCATATTTTTTGCCCTGTGGATGTACGTACGTGTAAACGATTTAGACGGGACCGCATGAACTGCTACATCGGGGGCTCTACTATGACACGTGCCACTACTTACTCGGCCACTATTCATCTTTGCAGAGACCAACCAGTATGTACGTACACGTTCGCGACCAAACAGACAACACTACATATGCTTTGACCGGGTGGGTCCCAGCTGTCAGGGAGGATAAGGAGGCACTTCCTACACGTGCAAAGATATAGCTGATGGGTCCCAGCTGTCAGGGGAAATCATTTTTTTTTACCCGTAATAAGGAGGCACTTTCTCGTGTGAAGATGTAGCTGGTGGGTCCCAGTAGTCAGGAAGAGGAATAAGGTGGCACTTCCTTCTGTGCGTAGAATAGCTGGTGTGTCCCAACTTTCAGGCGGAGGAATAATTTTATTTTCGTGTAATAAGGAGGCGGTTGCATGCGTGCGTCCATGGACCTAGTGCGTCCCCACTGTCAGCCTCTCCACGTACAGCCCCCTTCTGATGACCCTTGTTTGTTGACCATGTTGACCACGCCGCACCGAGCGCACCAAGGCGGTGGACGACGGCATGGCCCCCGACGAGAACGAGACGAAGATGGGAAGACGCGGCAGTGGAGTCGCAAACATAGAGGTGTACGAGGGTTAACTGGTTCTGGTGCAGTGTGGTTCTGCAGTCGGCGGAGAATAACATGAGGTGTGGAGGGATGGCCTGGCCGACGGTGGGGTAGCGCTTCGCAGCGAGGCGTGCTAAGCAGAGCTGCTAGCCGCCGAAGGTGGGAGCAAGTGGCCCCAGCAGTGCTGGACGAAGAAGGCAAGAGATTGAAGATGGATGTCGGCCATTGGATGTGAATCCAACGGCTATGGATGTCAGAATCATTTGTTGACTAAGTTGACAATGCCTTGTGTAGGCTTCAACCTATTGGCCCATATTTCAGCCTACAAAAATGTGGCACATATTCAACCCATTTTTGTAGAATTTAGAGTCCATTTGCTGGGTTGAGTGAACAAATAATGTAGCGTCCATACGGACCATTTATTTTTTCTAAGAAATCACAGCCCATTTGCACTTTCCCGAAATACACGATTTTGCCGGGCTAGTTGTAAATATAATGTTGGGTTGGGCGGAGCAATGTTACCAAAAAATAAACTGGGGCTGGGCATATTATTATAAATTAAATTAGATAATAAGCGCATTATTATTACATTGGTCCTTAAATCTTACCAAGCTTTTGTACGCAATCACCAGGATTTTCGTTGCCTTAGAGTAAAAAAAACCAAGATTTTATTGTTAAACAGTTATTTTTATAAGTTAATAAGACGTGGAATATTTTTCTTATATATATAAGTATATATTAAATATATGATGATGATAATAATAATAATAATAATATATGATAACATATAAAATAAAAAAAAAATATAGTTAGAAGGGAAACATAAGTTGGACCTGACGTTCTTATTCTTATATAGAAAAATAGAACAGACCTCTGTGTTTTCTTCAAAAAAAAATACATAAGTTGTGCTGTGGATGATTAAGAAAAAAAAACCTAGGCTGGGAGGCCCATATGTGGGTCGATCGATGAGGGCCATCAGAAAAATAAGTTCGAACCACTGTGTTGGCATGTCGTGGGCTGCGCATGTTTAAAAAAACCTATACTGGGCAGGCCACAACCCAGCTGATACTTGCTTGCATGCGTCCATGGACCTGGTGGGTCCCGACTGTCCGCCTCTCCATGTACAGTCCTCTCCAGATTCCTCTCGTTTGTTGAGCATGTTCACAACAGCAGACGGCGGAGCCGCCGCGAGCGCACAAAGGCGGAGGATGACGTCAAGGCCTCGGACGAGAACGCACCAGAGCCGGGGGAGACATGCTACAGTAGTGGTAGAACCTGCGCCTCATTTCTAGCGAAAGTACTACAGTAGCCCAGTGGCTAAGTCCCACTCCCCAACCGCTGCTCCGCGCGGATTTGATTCCACCTGATGCAGTGAAAATATCCCCAACTTTTTTCCTCTGCCCTTAATGACATGTGGGCCCCCCTTGTCATGTACGCACACCACCTCCAACACTTGCCAAAACTTCATCCCTAGTTTTCTCTGTTTTTCGCACACTCAACATTGTGTGGGCATTTTTAAAATAGCATATCTTTTTGACTGTGCATCATATGAAGATGTGCTATGCATGAATGTTGATCAGCATGATGTTAACTAGCTGGTAGTTCTATTTTCGACCATGAATAAAACTTCCAACATGCTGTTATCCCTGTTTGAAAGGTCGTGTTAATATAAATGCTCTGCCTCGTAAACTTGTAGTTTCTTATCTGAAACTGAAACTTGCAGTTTCTTCTCTGAAAATCACATGGTCTGCACTTTTATATGAAACTACATTTTTGAAAGTACTAAAAAGAGATCTCGGGAATTCAGAAAATACTTCATATGCTCATTACTGCAAATCTGAAATTCAAAAGACATTCATATATATCTGAAAGTACTCAAAATACACAACACAAAACACAATTCACAACCTGCAAATACTGATAACCCTAAGCTCCCCCTCTGATTATTGGGGGGGTGCACTCCCCTCCTATTCCTCGGCGGCAGACAACCACCCTGTGAGACAAGGTGAATGGCGAGGGAGAGGATGGTGGGGAAGCGTCTCCGCGCCAACTGCTTTCCTCCTCTTGCAGTTGGGTACGATCAACGAAGACTCCACCGGCTCGCTCTGCCACGACACCCTTACAAATGGCACCGTGTAGATGCTCGATCCTTGATCGTTTAGAAGCTCCATCTTGGATCGATACTCCCACCACCTCCGCCTCATGATCGAATTCGGTGAATATGTCTACTCCATGGCCTAGAGGAGCTGCTCTATGTACTCCCGCGTGACTACCTCTGGGAGTATCGTCGCCTTTTCACTCTATTCTAGATATTTGGCCATCGTTGTCACCATCGCCGCTAAATGTCGCGGGTTGTCAAACCAAGACCGTATCTCCATCATCCTGGCTAGCTTCACAAGGTCACCGTCTGCGATCGTCATGTATCTACTTCTGCACAGCAACTTCACTCGCTGGCGGTGGTTTTGCAATGGAAGAGGAGCGATGTTGGTTTTGGATTGGAACAGGAGAGGAGCGGCGGTGGTTTTGAAATGGAAGAGGAGAGGAGCGGCGGTGGTCTTGGAAGTTTTTTTTGTTTTGAGGTGATGGTCTTGGAAGTCGGAATGCAAGAGGAGCAGCGGGCGTTGGTTTTGGATTGGACGAGAGCGGCGGCACACTGTGAGTGGGTCCCTCCTGCTACCTCCGTGCTGGTTTACTAGCCCTGTCGTATTTTGGGTCAAAGTTTGACCGTGTACTGTATTTGACAAGCAAAATGTGAATGCATGTCATCAAAAATTATATCGTTGGATTCGTATCTAAATGTACTTTCCAATTATATTATTTTTGCAACGTATAACATATATTTTATTTGTTAAAATCATGGTCATAATATTACCCAGAATACAAGGGAGACTAGTTAATGTGGGGTCGCTTCTTAATTGAAGGGTAAATTGATTTTGATTTAGATCCAGTCACAGCGCGCCGCCCCTCTCGTCCATTCCTAAACCTCCGCCGCACGCTCCTCTCCCTCTTCTCCATTGCAAAACCACCCCTCTCCTCTCCATCTTCTCCATTCCAAAACCACCGTCTCGCCTCTCCCTCTTCTCCATTGCAAAACCACCCCTCTCCTCTTCATCTTCTCCAATGCAAAACCACTGTCTCGCCTCTCCCTCTTCTCCATTGCAAGACCACCATCTTTCCCCTCATCTTCCAAAGCCAGCACCACACCTCTCAGAAGCACATCAATGGAGAAGATGCAGAAGCGAATCATGCAGATCGTCGGTGGCGACCATGCGAAGTTAGCCAGGTTGAACGAGATCCTTACTTGGTTTGCAACGAGTGGGAGATATTGAGGACAGTGATGGCCATGTGGAAATGCATGAGAAAGAGTGAGACGGTGGCGATGAGGGCGGCGATCTACTCCCCGGCGGCAGTCATGCCGCAGTCCATCGAGTTAACCGAGTATCTCCACTAGGCAACGGAGCAGACAGATTCGCCTGAGGCAAAAGTTAGGCGGAGGTGATGGGCGTACAGATCGAAGGTCGAGCATCCAGAGGATGATGAATCGATCGAGTACAGCCGTTCTCCACGGTTTCCTCGCTGCTTGCCTTGTCTCGACGGTGGCGGTAGGGTTTAGGGTAAGCTTCGCACTAGATCTAATCTTCCATCTGCTCATGTTTACAATCAGTGTGACGACTAATAAAAATCATATGGGTAATTAAGTACTGGATAGTACTCCGAGTACTACGCCAATCACCCTAAAAGAGCTCTGGAACTAAAACAAAGTTGTGAGAATGTGTACAGATAAAGAAAAATCAATTGGTGCTTATTTCAAAATAGAGTACTCCCTGGAAAAGTGCCAATATAAGCTATTTGATTAGAGGATTTGCTGCAACACTGAAACAAGTAAAGTGCATGTCAAACACCGGCAGATTAAAATGTTGTACAACGGGTTGGCAAGAACTTGAGGAACCATCCGAGCATCTGTGCTTTTCCAAGCCACATTTATGTTAGATATTGGCACCTTGCACTCTGCATATATGTTGGTTCCATCTAAACATTTATGTAGTTCCACTAAAATGTAGCTGAATATCCCTGTTTGCACAGATAATGAAAATGCGTGATTACATTATAGTGGCACTAGTTGATGAAACACACACTAATAAATAGAATAAACTTCATTTTCTTAATGGGAAAAGACTGCGATACAATACCTTTATTAAAAAATACAATAGTAGCACAATATGCCATGCTGCGAGGGGGAGATATGCCCTGCGACGCCTCATACGGTAGGCCTGATACTAGAAATCAACCCAATTCTCCCTGGTACACCTTCTGCAAGTTATGAACATTAATGTACAACAGTAGTACAAGGAGGGGACTTAAGCCATTCCAATCTCTATTTTTGTGCAGTTCAACTAAAATTAAGCATCCCTGCTTGTAGAAACACTTAAACATGTCATTACATTAACAATGGGACTAGTTGATGCAACATATACTAACGAAGAGAAGAACTTTCATTATCTACATTGGAAATGAAATGACAAAGAGGACAATAGCTCTATTTTAACTGTATTATTACTTCATTTTATCCGTGGCACTAGGGTCGAGCAGGTGGCAAGTGAGGTGTACCGTGTGCCACGAGGATGGAGGCTGGGGGTGCTTAGACTGGGATGCGGAAGCTGGATCTTTCACTCCCTATCCCCCCCCCCCCTGATGTTTCTGTGGTAGCTTTTGTTGTAATCCAAACTTTGTTGAGCTAGGGCTGCGTCCCCCTACCTGCCTAGATTATGTGGCGAACTTGTCTCCTGCTAGTAGTAAGTCCTTTCTAGTAGGAGTTGCATAACTGCCCGTTGAGACTGAGATGTTGTCGGATAATGGTTCTCCATGGTTGGGTTTCTTTAATGAAATCGGAGGGAAAACCCCTCTTTTGATCAAAAAAAAATTAGTGGCACTAGCGGTGCCAAAGCATTGCCTCAAATTAAAAGTGCCATTAGATTAAGGTGCAAAATAATAACATTACTGCTTTATCATGGTAGTGCGAAAACAGCATCACAAGAGCAGAGTCAACATGCATGATCATTCTGACAAATGGTAGTACCAAAAAGGAACATACCTCATCATGAGAACCATATCTGTAGTCAACGCCATCATAGAAGGGATGACACCAGTCACCAACATGGATGATTCAATTCATGTGACCTTTTTGTGCAGTTCACCTAAAATGAAGCAGTGTTTGCATCATGCAGTTAGCAAGTACTTGGTCCCATGAGCTGGCAGCTTCTTCTTCATTAGTTGCAATAAAATTGAGCAACATCAAGGTTGGTCGTGAAGCTCGTGGAATGTGCAACTATAATTTGGATATCCTTTTCTGCAGTTCAACTAAGATCAAGCATCCATGTTCGTGACACAAATATGTGGAAAGTGCCATTGTGGTGACGATGACGGCTAATTAACTATTGGAGGAGATTACCCGCAGAGTTCCATGAGGTGAAATGTATATCTCTGTTTTCACAAAAAGGTTGGAAGGAGGGTGACTAACAAGTGATGAAACATACATAAGCATGTTCCTTATCTGAATGGCAATCATACAAGGACGGTAGAAATTTCTAAAGCAGCAACATTGCTAGATATTAGTGTGGGCATTAAGATTAACTATGCCAACCGTCAAATATGATATTACTTTAATGGTGCCATTGCTTCATTTTACCAGCAACATTAGATTAACAGCTACTAAAGAGTTGGTATAAGGGCACGGGAGAGTAGGCCGACCAGGACAGTTGCATTTCTAACAAAAAGAAGCAACTTACTTATCTTAATGGGAAATATAGCCAGACATGAAAAATAGTGGCATTGATTCATATTACTGGAGGGATTACATTGAAAACAATATTGGTTTAACGTGTCCTTACTTTAACAGTGTGATTGCTACATTTTACTAGTGTCATTAGATTAGACGGGACCGGGGCAACAAAAATCCAAACAGGATATCTGGGTTGGTCCCATTTTTGTTCAGTATAGCCACCTTTTACTGTGTGAGGGCAGCAAATCTAGTGATGGACATACTCTGTTGACTTGTCCCCCAGTCCCCACTTTCTTTCCTTTTTCAACCAATAGATTGGTTCTATATCAAGTTTGTACTGTGTTTCCCTTTATTTCCCTCTTAGACCAAGAGACCAATTGGATAGCGAGTCTCTTCTACTTTTCGCCCCCATTCTTTCCCATTTCGACCATGTCCTAGATTCAGGCTACAACTCCCCTTTCTTCCCTGTTTATACCAAGTACTAGATTCAACTTCATGAACTAGTTTTACCTCTAAATAGTAAAAAAAAATAGGTGGCTTTCGAACGACCGATCGATCCTATTTATGAGGGGGTCTGAGAAGTAGAAAAAGATACACATTCAGCGACGAGAGGAGCTGGGGCAGTAGAGCAAGGCAGGTTTTGAAGGAAGTTATACCCGAGGGTCGCCGGGATGTGGCTAGGTCGGCGGCGGGAGGCTGGATCTGCCCACACTATAGCAACGACAAAGAAGGGGTCGGAGGCCCTCCCTAACCGGCGCTGCGTGGGAGAGAACGACAAGGCACGTTGATCGGGACACGCCAGCAGTGGGTCAGATCCATCGCTGATGATGACCGCCTGAACATTGCACCTTCTCACCTTCCCAAGTGGAGGGGATACAGCCGGATCTATGACCCGCGATGAGCAGAGAGAGAGTGTGGCCACCGCTGTCATGTTTAGATCTGGAGAGGACGAGAGTGTGTGAAGAGAGCAACCCTAGCAAGCATGCACGGAGGCTCCTGCCTGTATAGTGGAGTAGTTTTGTTTTTTCTCTCCATGAAAACAATCGTTTCAAATGGCATATGTGTCAGGTCGCACTTTGTATTGTTCACTTCTGGTCACCGGCCCTCGATTAATCAAACAACCACATGGGTCAAATTATCATGGGTGAAAATATAGAATGAACAAGTTTGAACTTATTTTAAATTGAGATGTGGATGGTAGCATTTGAACACATTGCATCCATTGACAAAGTAGTTTGAATTTGAGGTCATGTGTAGCTTCTGCAATTCACATCTAAATGGAGGCACACCATACATTTTGTTTGATTACCATGTTATACATATAAAACATGCATAACTTACATTTCAAATAGGTAGCTAGAGCTTGAAATGTATTTGTTTTCAATAGAAAGTGAAATCAAAATTTTGAAAATTCGTGATCTTAGCGTTCGCAAAAACAAAATCTAAAGGGACATCAATCTTTGTTCTGCTTTTGGACATAAACTATATGCAACCTTTTAAAAAAATGACCAGGTCTATTATGAATGTTCGCCAGTGGTACAAAGCGCCTTTGATGAAAGATACATCGTGATTCGAAGACCATCAAACGACCAACTGTAGTCAGAACGAGTCGTCGACGCGTTGCTATTGCTGCTATCCTACCAGAGTCGGCTTGACCTTGTCAATGACTGTCGAGGAGCCTTCATGCACGTGCCCCTAAGGAGCAGCGCTCCAGAGGCGCAGTTGTCGTCATTGATCTGAAGCACCTGATTAACATAACACCAAAAATTGCCACATGACAAGAAACCATAACCACACTGCACCAAGGAGACAACATGAATCTACGCTAGAGCTCCATGGACTACATCCCGATGGACAAACTAGACGAGTATCAAAGCTCAAATTAAAGACAAACTCGTAGAAAAGACATCAATCGATGTCACCGATGTCCTAATTAACATAGCCGTCTTGACCTTGATGGCATCCGAGTAGTCTTCATGCATGTGCCCCCAATGACTGATTCGTCTCCAACGTATCTATAATTTTTTATTGTTCCATGCTATTATATTATCCATCTTGGATTTTTTATATGCAATATGATGCTATTTTATATCATTTTTTGGGACTAACCTATTCCTAGTGCCCAGTGCCAGTTGTTGTTTTTTCCTTGTTTTTGTCTTTTACAGAAAATCAATATCGAACAGAGTCCAAATGGAACAAAACCGTTTGACGATTTTTCTTGGACCACAAGACACCCAGGAAGGTTCGGGGGAAGGTCAGGAGACCTACGAGCTGACGACGAGCTCGTAGGGCGCGCCCTAGGGGGCACCTACAGGCTTGTCGCCACCTCATGGGTCCCCCAACCCTAACCTCAACTCCGTAAATACCCAAATATTCCCCGTAGACTAGGGGAACACAAAAAATACTTTTCTGTCGGCGCAAGTCTCTTTCTTTGTGAGATCCCATCTAGGACCTTTTCCGGCACTCTGCCGGAGGGGGATTCAATCACGGAGGGCTTCTACATCAACCTACTGCCCTTCCGATGATGTGTGAGTAGTTTACTACAGACCTACGGGTCCATAGCTAGTAGCTAGATGGCTTCTTCTCTCTCTTTAATCTTCAATACAATGTTCTCCTTGATGTTCTTGGAGATCTATTCGATGTAATCTTCATTTGCGGTGTGTTTGTTGAGATCTGATGAATTATGGGTTTATGATCAGATTATCTATGAATATTATTTGAGTCTTCTCTGAATTCTTAGACGCATGATTAAGATAACTTTATATTTCTCTCCGATCTATTGATTTGGTTTGGCCAACTAGATTGATTTTTCTTGCAATGGGAGAGGTGCTTTGTAATGGGTTCAATCTTGCGGTGTCCTCACCCAGTGACAGTAGGGGTAGCGACGCATGTATTTGTATTGTTGCCATTAAGGATAAAAAGGTGGGGTTTATTCATATTGATTGGATCTATCCCTCTACATCATGTCATCTTGCTTAAGGCGTTACTCCGTTCTTGTTAACTTAATACACTAGATGCATGCTGGATAGCGGTCGATGTGTGGAGTAATAGTAGTAGATGCAGGCAGGATTCAGTCTGCTTGTCACAGACGTGATGCCTATATTCATGATCATTGCCTTAGACGTCGTCATAATTATTCGCTTTTTCATCAATTGCTCAACAGTAATTTGTTTACCCACCGTATGCGTTCTTTCAAGAGAGAAGCCTCTAGTGAAAACTATAGCCCTCGGGTCTATTCCTGTCATATTATTTTTAGATCTATAAAATCAAAAACGCAAAAATACCTCGCTGAGTTTATTTATCTTTATTTTGTTTTGCATGTTTACTTATCTTTTATATCTATCACTATCAGATCTCATCCTTGCAAGTAACTGTGAAGGGATTGGCAACCCCTTTATCGCGTTGGGTGCAAGTATTTGTTTGTTTGTGTAGGTGCAACTGTTGGTGACTGGTCTGTTCCTCCTACTGGATTGATACCTTGGTTCTTAACTGAGGGAAATACTTATCTCTACTTTGCTGCATCACCCTTTCCTCTTCAAGGGAAAAACCAATGCAAACTCAAGAAGTAGCAATGACCAGCGCCCTGGAGGAACACAGTTGTCGTTGTTTAACCCTCGCATTGATCTGAAGCACATGACACCTAATCTTGCCAGATGACGAGAAACCTTAACCTAACCGCCCCAAAGGAGACGGCAAGAATCTACGTTGGAGTTCCATCGACTATGGGTAGACGAACGAGCTCACTGAGGATCGGAGCCCAAAGATAAACTCGGGGAAGAAACATCGACATCTATGTGAGCTCTGCACGTGCCAGGACTGAAAACCCTAACATAAACTAATAACCAGAGCGGAGAGCTTTCTAACATCATCATGATACATATCAACATTAGAAGTCTCTTTCACCAGGATTCCTCTCCCCGCACCCGCCGACGAAGCGGTGGAAAGAGGGGAGAGGTGAATTCACGGGCTCACTGGTGAAGCATGGAGGGGAGAGGTTGCCCTAGCCGCCTATGGTGATTGGAGTAGATTTGTATTCATACAGAAAATGGATTCAAATTTTATTGGTCATGTAATATACATGGTGCTCCTTTTTTTTAGATTTCTCATCAGAACTACAACATGTATGTTTTGTACAACACAACCTGCATGATATGTAGACGATAGCCAATCCAGCCGTCTGCTAGAGTCTGGTCACATGCATGGACGAGCTGATCTCACGTGTCGTGCAGGGATCATGCAGGCAACGACGTGTGTACAACACTGCTCCAGTACTATCGCTCATCTCTCTCTTCTATTAACTCAACCGACTTGCGGGGACAGGGGAGTGTGCCTATGGTCGGTTGCACAATTGCGGTCCCACATGTGTGTGCAAATGCAAGATGACATGCGTTCCATTTGGTGAGTAGCGTGCCAGACTGACTGGCCGTCTAGGGTGCGACACAAATGCAATAGGCATGATGTATACATGTACCACCGTTTTCTTCTGGTTTTGCTCCATGGCGCAATCCATCGATACAAAATTATATTTAAAAGTCAAGGGTGGGGCTTTTCCTGCGTGGTAGGCGGGGCAGTTTTGCCTAGTCAGTTCAACTGAGAGGCGAGGAGGATGAGGGAGTAGCGGATTCAACTTACTGCTGGAAACATAGGGCTATGTGATTTGACGGCTCGTTACTGCTGGACGGGTGGGGCCCTGGGATTTCACTGGCCATTATCATTATTACCCCGACGCTATGACCGAGGTGAGTCTCCCCTAATCCCCTCCATGGTATACAAGTGCTAAGAGCAAGTACTCTACAATAATAGGCTTATAGCCTGCTTACATGGCACTATTGCTTATGTAGAGGAGAGAGACATGGAAAAATAGTGGGAGTGGGCTCTCATGCAAGACCCTAGCTACTTATATACGTACTCCTTCACAAATGCAATAAATACTATGAAGAAATATATAGAGAGAAGAAAAAAAATACTCTTCTAACAACTTATAGCTAACCTTGTTGTATGAGTGACTATAAGTAATGACTATATATGACATGCCAACATCACATAGCCTAACACACCTCGACGGAGGAAGTAGTTTCATGCATGCGAGGTAGGCAATTTTTTTTGCTCATTTATAGCCATCTGAAATCTCAAAGGGCGCGAGCGAGGCGACAGTCGTGGTAGGCGCGACCATGATACGGTCTGCTGAGAGCCCTTGGATCTGAGATCAAATGGTCGCATACTAAGTTGCTGAAATTTTGCAGAAAGGCCCTCCAGGATATGATATTCACCCATAGGTCCAGAATCACGACATGCAACTTTTCGATCTCAGATCCAAGGGCTTTCAGAAGCCCGTATCATGGGAGCATGAAAAGCTCATATCACCTGAAATTTTCCCGACGCTTGACGTGTGAACACGCAGATGCTATACTGTCAAGCCTACAAAGTGGGTCTAGTAGACATGACTTCTAATTGGCCCCCCATAGTACTGGGCATGCAGCCATTTATCCACTGGACAAGCCACTACCCCGCCGTTCGCACATCCTACTCAGCATTTTCACAATCGGAAAACCGCTAGCAGTTTGCTCCTACTCGTCCCTGTCCTTTAACATTACATCAGTTCGCTCCCAGTCGTCCCGTCCTTTCACATTACAGTAGTTCCACTTCTCCTAACCCTCCTCCAAAATCCATGGCCTCCCAAATCACCACGATCGTCAGTAAGTACAAGGTTAAACCGTCTTTCGCGATGAGTTTGATGTCATCTACACCCGTTCTTCCGCGGTGATGAAAGGATGCCTTGCTCGCTTCAAATGCATGTTCGAAAATCCAAATGGTGATGAGTGAGTCACTGGGCTAGATGTTGAGTACACCACAGTCCTGGGACCAGAGAAGAATCTAAAGGAGGAAGAGAAGAAGAAGGCCACAGTGATAGAGGTTTGCATTCATAACTTGTGCTTGGTCTACCACATATGCCATGCTGACGTTAAGTGCAAGGATTTTAAGAACTTCTTCGCGGATGAAAGAGCCAAATTCATTACTGTAGACTTTAAGAATGACAAGGAAGTCCTGGATCAGATATGCCTCACTGTAGGCCATCCCTTCGACCTCCAGAAGAAAGGGCTGGTGTCCTCCCGTCAGCCTTCAATGTTGACCCTGGCAGGAGCCATGGTTGATCCTTTGTACGGTAAACTGACGAAACCTCCCTACACGTTTCATCATGCATGGGAGTGAAATGAAATAGATAAAGACCACATCCAGTACGCAGTAATGGATGCCTACCTTTGGTTGAATATCTACAAGGGTTGGATGAAGAGCCAGAGCCTAGTGTGCAGTTCAAGCAAAGAAGTATCAGCGAAGAGGAAGAGGGACAAGGACGAAGTCAAGGACGTGGACGAGGACTCCGAGTAAGGTGCCAGTGTCGTTTCTCATGCTGGTTCTAATGCAATGTCTACCGGATTAGTTGCTTAGTTTAATTCCAGGGTGCTTGGTTTTATTTCAGGGGTGTGTTGTGCTGAGCCCCCAACAGAACTATGTTATGTTCTTTCTCGTTACTTGAACTCTTTAGTATGTACTAGTATTTCTTATAGTCCTTCTTGTAGTTGGTACTACTACTCGTTTCTTCATGTTATATACGTACTATGTATGAGTGACTACAAGTGATGACTATATATGATATGGCCAACATCATATAGCCAGTAGTTGGCTATACTATTAACCATGCTCTAAGCATGCCACATACGCAAAACACTTAAATGAGAGAAGTAATTAAAAAAACTTAAATGGGAGAAGTTTACCCAAAGCATGAAGGAGTTTATTTGTCAAAGAATTAAATAGGTATGCTATTTTTTAATAGACTTTAGCACCCCATATAAGCACGTAATAGCTTTTCTAATAGTACTATGCATAATGTGGCGATGAGCGTTCTGTATGTGTACCACCTTTTTCTTTAATTTCATCTTGTTAGTTTTTCTCCATGGCACAATCCATCGATACTACTACTATACACTATATTTAAAAGGTGAGGGTGGGGCAGTCTCGCCTAGTCGGTTTGATTTAGAGTCGAGGGCCTTTGCGATTTGACGGCTCATTACGGCTAGAAGGCGGGGCCATGTGATTTGACTGCTCGTTATAGTCATTATTACTGCGGCGCTACTACCGGGGTAATCTGCGGCATGACAGGTCAACCCGGTTGCTGGTGCCCCCACATGTTGGCGAAAGGATGTATAATTGTTGCCAATGACCTGAGGAGGAGCAAAGAACCGTGCAGTATACTCTAGTTTTCCACTTGAGTACTAGTACGACGAAGGAGTGCGAAACATGGCAGCCCAGTGCAATTTGGCGATAAAATATGATCTAATTTGCTTGTGATCGATCCCGCGGAGCCGCTCATCGTCAGCATTGTTCTATTCGTGCCTCGTAGAGAACGTGACACATGCGGCGCAACACCTGAAAGACAAAGTGGCAAAAGAAGAAGACACAGGGGCAAAATAAGAAGGAAGATTACCCCTCCCCCCCCCCAAAAAAAGAAGGAAGACGCAGAAAACAGCCTGGGTCGCCGATCTCTACTTATGAAGGGTTGCTGGGCGTGGAGTCCTAATTGTTTCTTCATCGCCTCCACGACCTTCATCTCCTTGTGCCTCTCCTTCGCCATCTTCTTCATTTTCCATGACGCGGGATTTCTCGAGGCGAGCATGCATCATCTCTTCCACAGCCACATGTTGATGCTTGACAGCAGCCAGGTGCTCGATGCGGAGCTTTGCCAAGTCCTCCTTCTGCTTCCTGACGAGGGCGGTCATCATCTTCATCGAGGAACTGCTCTTCTCATGCAGCTTCTTCCAGCCAGCGATCTCCTCCTTCAATTGGTCGAGCTTGTGGCGGAGCTTCGCCTTGTCCTCAACTTGCAGGATTTCACCGATCGCCTTATTACCTGAGGCAATGCTCTCCTTCAACAGCTTCACCAAGCCGGTGGTCAACTCCTTTTGCTTATTGAGCTAAGCGGGCATGTCGTCGAGGGATAACAACTCCAGCATTGCCAACTTGGCATGTTCGCCTCCGCAGCTAGTGCGCTCGTGAGAGCCCTCGCCTGCGCGTGAGAGATCTTTTGAGGCCTCCGCGGCGAGGTGAGCCCTCTTTTTTTACGCAGCTGTGGTCGTTGCTCCCTTGTTATTAGTAATTCTCGACCTAGAGCTCTTCACACCGGCCATGGCAAGGAAGGACGAACAAGAAAGACTTATGAGGAGTAAGGTAGAGTAATTTTTTATTAGGTAGTTCCCCTTTTTATAACCTACTAGTACTAGTACTAAAAGCTGCATAGTGGGAACATGTTTAGGTTTGATAGGTGTGAACAAGTTTGCACTTAATTATAGCATGGCAGTACTACTTTGGAATGTGATAGGAAACAAGCTCAAGATTTATTGATGGTTTTGGTTCCGAAGCCCGAAACGGCTCCCGGTGAGTTTTCTGGAACACAAATTTCAAGTAATGCTCACATGCGGTCACACATGTCAGTGATGTACCTGATCATACATGTCAGACCAAGCCGATGCGTGTCCCTTCGGTGCGACGCGGGTCATACCAATTGTCTGTTGGTGCGATGCGAACACGATAGGCTGCAAGTTTACGAATATGAATTTGCATTTTAAAAACTTATTACGCGATGGAGGATTGTGGCTATCAGGTGATTGTCACGACCAAGCATTCAAAAACTCGTGATAAATCGATTACCATCTTTTCCCAAATGACCAAGTATTTTCACAGGAATACAATACGTATAGATGGAGTGATTGTCACGGTTGCAAACCGCCATGGCGCCGCAAGTTCACTGCAGCAGCAACCGAGTTGGTCACTGCATCGCTGGCGGGGAAGGAGGGCAGCTCACCTCGCTACAATGCATGCCCAGCGCTGCCACCGCAGCTGGTTCCACAATTTGGCTTCTCCTACCGCCCATTTGAACAGTTGCACCTGCTGCTCATCCCATTCCACAGGCATACGCGTTCTTTCCTCCGTAGTCGACTCCGTGAATATGATCTCTGCCATTAGCCTCAACTCGAAATCAACGTGACGCTGCCAGATGCTAACATCCCTCAGCATCTCTCCCCTGAGATCGACTTGCGCCTCCGCCTTGTTCTTCGCCAGGCGCAGCTCCTTCGAACTTGTCTACAATCAATGCGACCCTTCCTTGATCTGATTTGCCCTTGCTGCCCATCACCTGCAACGCAGCCCTGGAATGTCCTCTGGCGCCACCGATTTGTGGTTCCAGAGCAATGGATCCCCTCTAAAATATATGTGGGTTTCTCTCAAAGGCGACAGTGCTACGGGACGCAACGAGAGGGAAGCCCGCGGGATGCTGGGATCTAGGGGATTATTCATGGCGGGATCTGATGGGAGAGGCGGGGAGGCGAACGTAGGCGCTGGGAGAACCCTACGAGGCTAAGATAAAGATACTACTCCACTCCCTCCATTTTTAAGTACAAAGGCCACCAACAGTAACCGAGGCAAAAATTGATCATGTTGCCTGCATCCTGGTTTATTGGCCCCCTTTGTATTTTGTGCCAAATTTTGACAAAAAAATTAACTAATAAAATGTTAATGCATGTCACAAAAAATTATATCATTGGATTCACATTTGAACATAGTTTTCGATGATATTTTTTTTTATGACATGCATTAATATTTTGTTAGTTTAATTTATGGTCAAAATTTGGCACAAAATACGAAGGATACCAATGGAACTAGCAACCCATGATCTAACTTCTCGCATGCATGCAGTGGAGTAGTAATTTCATTCTGAACTGCTTCCTCCCTCACGGCCACTCAATTTGCATGCGCTGTATTAATTGACCATCCATTAAGTAAACGACTTTACACACGTCAAATTATCACATGGGATGGATCTTCGTATAAAAATGCGTTCCATCGTGTACCCGCGTGTCCGTGCGAGGGAATGAGTGGGTGCGTGTACATCTTCTCTTTGTGCACGTACTCCACCAGTGTGTGTGAGAGAGGACGAGTGCATATTATGTCTACATTCTTCTGGAACCAGCATCACGTCACTGTGATAAATCCACACAAGAAGGTCGCAACAACACCTCCACATGTGCCACATGGCTTCATGGATGCCCCCACATCATTTTAATCATAATATTGTAGCGTGTCATTGGAATTCTAATTTATATGTTTTGCACATACTGGAAGTACTAGTGCCACATCATCTAAAGCCTTTCTACATGCACATTTCTTGTACAAGTGTGCTACATTGTGCACCCGCGCGTTTGTATGTGGGAACGAGTGCGTGTGTGCACCTCTTCTCTTTCATACACGTAGTCCGTGTGTGTGAGAGAGAGAGAGAGATTGTGTGTGCAAGAAATCACGGGAGATTCCTGAATTTATGTGTGTGGGGGGGTATAGAGGGAATACGTGTCAGTGCAATTTTGTGTGAAAGAGAGGCCTATATACATACATGTATGTGCATGGGGTGATATAAGAGAAGGGATGGGAGGGTCGTCTACGCGAGATATCGATAGAGACAGATAGACGGTGGAGAGACAGGGGGCCCTGCTGCCCCCCTAACACCATAGATTTAGTGGTAATTTGCTGATGAACGGTGTGGAAATTAGTTAATATTTTCTATTAAGAGCCTTTTTCTCGTTGGATTGGTCCTCCCCAACTAATTTTCACAGCTCTTGGCCCCTTGATGCTATTTTCCTGGCTCCGCCACTGCAGATAGAGGGAAGAGCTCTACGAGTGTACAAGCACTGGGATATGGGGGTGCTGGAAGATGGTGCGAGGGGCCAACTGGAGGGAGACTGGGAAGGAGTGTACAAGTGCGAGACAGATATTTAAAGAGAGGGGCGAGAACGTGCGCGCAGTGGCGGAGACATGAAAATTAAATGAGGGAGCCAAACATTGCTAACCCTTGTTGGGGAGGACCAGTTCATCAGATTAAACCAATTTACCAGCAATTAATCTACTAATCACATGCATATTAGCCTCAACATAGTGATGATAGGGGGCCAGGGCCCTTGCTGCCCTGTCTCCGCCACTATGCGCGCGTCTGAGAGATTAAGCAGAAGGCATGGATGATGAGAGGGGAGATGATGGATAGATAATGTGTGTGTATTAGCTATGCAGTCATATCTAGAGAGGTAGATTGATCGATGTGTACGTGGGAAATTGGGCAAGACCTGACTAGAGATATAGATCGATCGGTTTGTGTGGAAAACAGGGAAAGACCTAGCTATACACACACACACACACACATAGAGGAATATCGATCATTGCACATGCATGTGAGAGATAAAGAAATGCTCAAAGTGACAAAGAGGGGGAGGTGTGTGTGTGTGTGCGCGCATGCATGGGAGACCGACCTGAAGAAAACGATTGTGTGTGTGTGTGTGCGATGGATAATGCCGAGTGGGAGTGTGTGTGCATGCATGCACGAGAGAAATTTAGTGGTACAACTATAAAGAGAAGACGACTGTGTGGTTGTAAAAAACTTGGTGAGGTCATAATCCATATAAAAGTGAATTCAAATATTTGAATAAGAGATCATGATTTTTGAAACCCATGTATGCATGAATATAATTGAGATATGCGTGGTGTGATTTTGAATCGAACATGCTATACTGTATACACATTGAATAAAGTCAAACTAATTTGAATTTGAGATACCGATGGCAGGCATCGTTTGGCCACATTGCATCCATGCATGGACACAACTATTCAAATTGAAGATGATGGGTGGCATTCGCAGCTCATCTAAATGGTGTGTGTGTTGTGCGTGTTAAACACATTGTACATAGTATCAAACATGGTTTAGATTCCGAACATCTAGCTAGAGCATACATGCACTATGATTTGAATTCAACATAAAATGGATACACATATTTGAATTCGAGATCGTATGTACATGTAGTTCATATTTAAATGGGAATTTACTACTCCTATATTCATGTCATGTGTTGTGAAGATAATATTTAGATGGTGGTATAACTAACCCGAGTAAAATCTCATTCAAATAGAGAAGCTATATGGTATGAGTTGTTTTTTTATTATTGAGTGAAGTGGAAATTGATTTGGTACTCTACACGTTAAGTTTGTTCTTCCAAATCTTTTAGTTTTTGTTGTTGTTTTTGAATGGCATTTATAGTAATATAGTAAAACGGGACATGCCTCTCTCTAGTGTGGTGCGAATTGTCTTTTGTTTTGTTTTTTCACACGTTAAGCTTGTTCTCCCAAAAAAATAAGCCGCGCCTTGTTATCCCGAAATTTCAAGCTAGTATCTCTTTGTCTATTCTGCTGCGAAACTCCCGCCTCTTCAACCCACGCTTTATTATCCCGAAATTTCAACGCGCGCGAAAAATCTCTCCTCCGAAATCGATCGCGCTGCCCAGACACGCGAAATCCCCCTTCTATTCCTCAGTAGAAAATCTCACCTCAACGTCCCATGGTTCAAACAGGTAGGGGTACTTTCGTAACTTACCCCACATTTCGGGCAAGCGTGTCCCTAAGCCATGGATCCCTGCTCCCATCCCCTCCGCCCCCCATTCGTACACCGAGGCCGCCAAAACACGCGAAGCCACACACCCTCCTCCGTCTGCCACCCGACCGCCGCCCAGCCCGAGCCTCTTCCCCGACAACATCGTCCACCGCAACAGCTCGACGTGCCTTATCCATCGCACCAGATGAGGATCCATCGTCGATCTTGTCGTCCCACCGGTTCAGCCACCCGTCCTCCACCTCCAAGGAGCTGCCTCAACGTTTGCCTCATCTATTGTGCCACGTCCATTCCCACAACACCGTCTTCACCTGCACCACCAGAAGAGCAGCACCATCACCGATTCCTCGGATGAAGTTGAGGCCTAATCCGCGCCACCAAAGAGGTTCTATACTAATGGCTGCATTTTCTCCTTGATTCGATCTCATGGTGATGCCGGCGCTCGATCCTGAGCTGCCATGGTGCGGCTCCATCTACGGCGGCGTCGCCGGCCACTTCCTACACGGTGTCTCTCCCTCGGCGGGGACGTCCACATTAGCAGGAGCTGCTGCTGCTCCGACTCCCGCTGGCCTTGCTGTTGCTGCTTCGGCTCTCACTCGCGCTGCTGCTCTCGTCTTGCTCTCAGTCGCGTGCCTGGTCTGCTCTTGCTCTTGCTTGCGTTGCTGCTCTACTCTTACTCGCGCTGCTGCTGCACGAGCAGCAGCTTCATCTCTTGCTCGCGCTCATGCTGCTGCTACCCGAGATGCTGCTACATGACCAGCTGCCCCGGCTCTCGCACACGCTGCTGCTCAGGGTGCTGCTGCTGCATGACCAGCTGCCCCGGCTTCTCTCTGGTAGTACGTTCCCTGCTGGAGCGGCTACCGATTTAGATCATTGCTACTCTGCCACTAGTGCTCGAGCGGCCAAAACTATTAGTGCACTACTTTTCTGCTACTAGTGCGTTTAGTTTCGATAGTAAAATTCAGTTTCGATAGTTATATTCAGTTTCGATAGTTAAGTTCAGAGATGAGTGACTGATGTATTTTACATCTAGCACTTTTTGGTGATGTATTTTACAGCATCTATTGGAGATGCTATTAGAATACCACTTCAGGTTAACGTTGTCTCTCTTGTCCTGCTCCAGCCTCGTCGTCGTACACCTCACCGGAGCTACTCCAATGACGAAACAGTCCATCACAGCGGTGACTTCGTAAATCTCAAGATGATATGCCGGCTCTGTCTCTCGAAGGTGCTCAAAGGGGTAGGGTGTGCATGTGTGCGTTTAGGGGTGAGTGTATGCGCGTATGTATGAGCGCTTGCGTCTGTACTGTGTTCAAAAAATGGAAATCGCCGCGAAAGATGTTAGGATGCGACTCACAACCTGGCAGGATGCAGCGTATTTGTCGCCGTTGCTCATGGTAGTTCTTGTTGTAGTGAAGCTAGATGTTTAACTCAATGAAAGATCCTCAACAGAACGAAACAGAGTGAAGGTTGGTTTCCAAATTTTTCTCTGAGTCGTTGGGAAATATAGAGAAGGCAGGGGCATTGGAGAGTGGGGATATATAAGGTAAACGTTTGGGACCGGTGGACCGGCCGAAGCTTGGGCCGGTAGGATGAGGCAGAATCCCACCACCCCGCTTGCTCCACGACGTAGCACTGGCCCACTCACCGCTTCGCCGCACAGCCCACACCAACCTTATCTCTTCAGGGAAGATTTTTCTCATCCACTCCCTGCCCACGTCGCATCGCATCCTCATCTCTCTTGCGCGTCTACCTCTCCCATCCACATCTTTTGAGCTCCCCGCGCTCAACTGTTGTAGATGCCGCCAACGGCGACAGCGACCATCGGCGCCCAAGCAAAGCAGACGCACTTTTTTGAGCGGAGACGGGCAGTGGATTCAGCAAGCGGCGACGGGATCTCAAGACCCGGGTTGGTGGAGCTGCAACCGTGGTGACGAGGGGCTGCAACCGGCGGTGGTTTGAGCTGCATCTGCGGCGCCGCCTTGTGATGGAGACCAGTGCTACAACCAGCACACACCAGTGCTGGAAACGACGGTGACAAGTGCTGGAAAGCCACGGAGACCGGCGTTCAGGGGAGTTTGGAACCACAACAACAAGTGTTGGAGATTCGGCGAAGTCTTTTTTGCTGGAAGTAGCCCCAAATTTTGTTACCATCGTCTTCTTCTTTTTTGCTGAAATCAGCCATTTGTTGCTACCACATTTCTCTTTTGCTTGAACCAGCGGGTACCAATTTGCTACTATCATGTTCGGTTTTTGCTTTAACCAACTCAGATTTTTGCTACCACGTTTTGTTTGGTAGAAGCAGTGTACCAATTTTTGCTACCACCATGTTCGGTTTTTGCTGGAACCAACCAAAATAATTGCTACCATGTCTTTGTTTGGTAGAAGCAGTGTACCAATTTTTGCCACAACCATTTTGAGTTTTGCTACTATTGACGTTGTCAATTGCTACGTCCTTTTTTCATGATGCACCGAGACCCACGACTATGTGTTTTTTTATGCAACCCTTGTTGTTTTTGCTACTGGGGTGTTCACTTTTGATACATCTGTTGTCTGATTTTGCTACTACCATGGATGCAGAGTCAACCGATTTTTTGTTGTTGTGTTTGACCGCTGCGAGCATCGGCGGTGAGATTCGACGGCGAGCATCGGGGGCGAGACAAACGGCGATGGGTAGAAATTCCGATGTGGGCGCGGGGGAGAGAGAGGCGGCCGCCATGTTTTTCTCAAGGGAGGAGGGCAGCGAGGGGTGAGGTTCGAGGGGAACGAAGGATCGTACAGTTTGACACTGTGGGATTGAGGAGCTGCGCGGCGACGGTCGGGGTTACGATCCTGACAGTGAGTACTAGGGGTACGAATGAGGGGCAGAGCCTAGTTACGGCGTAAGTGTAACACTCGGTGTTTTACGAATTCATTCCCCTCTCATAGGAGGTAATAGCCCTACGTCTCGTGTCCTGAGGCTTGCTTTCTTTGGGGGTATGGTTACAGAGATTGCTCGCCCCTAGCCCAGGAGAAGGAGTGCAGCTTATATAGAGTGCGCAGCAGCCTTCATTACTCCCACGTCGCCGGGGCACTTAATGTTCATAACTATGACTCTACTTTAAGACTGGCTAAGGATCCCTCGACCGTTGCAACTCCCACGTCGTCCATTCACCTCTCTTGTCAGAGTGATGGTGGTCGTGCCGACTGGAGAGTGGATGTTCGAGTGTTGTCGAGGCGTCCGAGTGGACCTCCTGTTATCCGCATACCAATGCTCGCGTAGTCCTAAGACCTACCAGCAATGGTGTGGGGCTCTAAATGGGCCCTAGATGACAGGTCCTTGACCCTACCTGTAGTAGGTGACCTCATCAGCGACCGGCTGAAATTTGGGGGCCGATCGACCGGCGCCTATCACTACCCAACGATAATTGCTCGATCTTAGCAAGTGGACGCTCCTCATAAATCCTCACATCAAGAGCGTCCTTGAATTCCTTTTACATTATTGGATTGGATTGGATTGGATGTTCCTTATCTTTATTCGACGGTTCATGCTAAATCTTCTGGAATACGCACGAGTTAGAGGGGAGGGGCAATTCATGCTAAATGAAGTAAGTAATCAGATTCATGAATGCCGTCTAGTGTCCCTCCTCCATCTGGAGTAGTTTGCTTCGCACCTGCTCGTCCCTGACAGCCATTTCCCTTGCCTCCTCGGCAGTGAACGGCGGCGGCAGCGTGCACAGCTCGCGCCGGGCCACGTACCTCTCCCTGGACTCCATCATGAACTCCCTCTCGCGGCCACGTCTGGGGCAGGCCATGGACTCGACGCAGACCTCCACGGCTTTCTCGGGCACGGTGGGCTTGTACCGGAGCAGCGCACTGTACTGCGTCAGCACGTGGAGCATGTACTCGTATACGTAGTCCATGCCCATCTCCTCCCTCGCGAACCCGCTGCCTTCTTCGCCCATACGCCGCGCCTGCCCCGGGTGGGCGTTGCCCCAGTCGACGGCGAACTTAATGGCGGCGCACTTGCGCGCCGGGTCGATGGGCCAGTAGTGCTTGCCGGCGACGAGCCCCCGGGTGAAGAAGTCCTCGAAGGGCGTGTCGATGGCCAGCATCGGCGAGTCGCAGGCGAGGATGTACTTCTCGCTCACCGACCACGCCCGTCCCTGCACGTAGATCTTGTACCTGTACCGGCACTGCTTCGCCAGGTCGGAGTCCCTGAAGCCGTTGCGGTGGGCGGCGTTCCAGTCCTGCTTGAACGCCCGCACGTTCCATTCCTTGCCGGCGGCGGAGTCGTTGTTGCACCGGAAGAGGTCGCGGCGCACCGGCGAGACGTCGGAGTTGCCCTTCCAGAACGCGTAGGGCTCCCTGTCTGGCCACGACAGACGCCCGTTCTCTCGGACGAAGTCCTCCATTAGCGCCCCCCGTGGCCGAACGTTGACCTCAGGCCAGCCCCAGAAGGACCAGTCGGGCCAGAGGATGGCCAGTTCCGTCCCGTCCTTGCAGTAGCGGAAGAGCGGCGGCGCGGTGGAATGGTCGGGGTAGTCGGCGGCGCGCAACACGGGTACGTCGCCGGTGCCGAACATGATGTCGACGTCCGGCACGCGGCCGGGGTAGCGGGCGAGCAGCTGCAGGATGCCCCACTGCGTTAAGATATCCCGCCTCTGAAACGATCGGCGATACTTCTCCACGTAGGCGTGCCCGGAGACCACCACGAGCCGGAACTCCGCATTGGGCCGGGCGCGCTCCACCGCGTCTCGCGTGATCCCCGTTGGGCGCCATGGCTCCATGTCCGTGTGGATGTGACGGAAGTAGTCCGGGCACCAAGGTGGCGGCACGCCCGGGGAGTACTGTTTCTGTGATGATGAGGATGGTGATGGTGATGGTGATGGTGCTGGCGGTGATGCTCGGCGGCGGCAGAGTGACGGGGACGACGTGTCGTTGCCGCAGCTGAAGGGTATGGGTACGAGGGGCGCCGTGGATGAGCGGGTGCGGCCAGGAGCACGTCCATGCCGACTGAAACTGCCGCCGCCGGTGACCGGGTGGAACGAGTAGTACTGTTGCTGCAGACGAGAGTTAATACTAAATTTAAGCCAAATCATGATGCTACTAAAAAGCTTGAGCATAATTCTTCTCAGTTAGTAGAAAATAATGACCTTCTTTGATATTTATTATTATTATGCAAATAATTATATTTTTGAATAGCAGCTGCGATACATGCCTCCCTTTACTACTTCGTCTTGATTCGGTCAGTGTTCGTGGTTTTTGAGTGTCCACAAGTTTTTTACCATGTGTTCCTTTTAGGGACAGAGATCTGCTACGCACATTGAAGTCATCATTGTCTGATGTACATCCGACGGACTGGGGTGGCTTGGCTTCTGTCAAGGAGTGGTGGCGCGTCAATGCTTCTGGGACCTCACGACCACCAAGGGCGCTGACTTCCATTATGCTACTGATTTCTTGGGAAATATGGAAAGAGCGAAATACATGTGTGTTCCGTAACAACGCAATTTCAGTGGGTGTGCTTGTTGCTCGAATAAAAGAGAGAGCCTCATGGTGGTGCCGTGTCGAGGCAAAATATTTATGTAACGTAATGTCGCGAGAGTGAGGATTGTAACTCGGCTAATGGCCTAGACTCTAAAATCTTTTTCTTATTCAATGAAAATGGCAAGCCTTTTGCCTTGTTTAAAAAAAACAAGCTTCTTAGTTTAAGCAAGTTTCTTCACAGAGACGGCATTGAGCTTTGCTCATGGCGCGTCGTCCATGGATGCAGGAGAAAGATTCAACACTCCTAAAAATTTGATGTAATTTAACTTTCACTACTAATACTTGTGATACCTAATATATGACACTAGGCTTTTCCGCAGAAAAAAAAAGGAACGTACTTAGGATTAATTAATGAGTTGTACGCGTATGTGTACGTATCTTAAGTTGGTGGCAAAGCTATTGACTGCAATTAACTTAAGTGTATGCGACTTCCGACGTGATGGAGGCTCTATTAACTAAGCTAATCTAGTCTAATCTACGCGTTTATTTACTTAAGACGGCCGCTACAGGGTTGATTACGGCTAAGGCATGCTAGAGATTTACGCAAAGGTGGCTTGAGTACCGTAAAATACTGGCAGTTGCTACTTGCTAGTACAAATTACAAAACAAAACACTCTATTTCTATCTTTTTATCCTTTTGTTTGGTGAGGGAAACTACACTTAATGGAGCACTAGTACGTTGTATATATATGTTTGCAACCTAGTACATGATTTGTACGATCGACCGCTTCGTCCAAATTAAGGCCGGTAGTCATGGATTACGTACGGTTTGTTAACTGGAGAAAGTTCATTATCGGAAGTATACTGCCTACATTTTACTAGAAAGCAGGCGATTGCCCATCTTTATAAACGAAGTTCATGCAATGGATATGTGTGTGTGTACACAGAAGGTACACTTACACCAGCGTCGTGGTGGATCCAATTGGTGCCGACGAGCAAAACAAGAAACATAAGGGCGCCGATGACCACTCCAGCGCCGCTGCTCGTCGTCGTCTTCCAGCACGGCTTCGTTGCCGATGATGACGACGGCTGATGCTCCGCCAGCGGATCATCGACGATCTCCACCCGGGCTGCAGGAGGCGGCGGCACCATCGCCGCCCTCTCTTCCTCGACGGCTGCTGGATTGAAACTCTTCATCCAACTATATTTTTTAACTGGCCAGTACACGAACTGAAGAGGGAAATGAATCAGTCCTGCTCTGCACATACATGCATGTACCGTATATATAGTGGGCTGGCCGGATTGCTCCAGTGCCTGGCTACTTTCTCTTTCATTAACACAGTACATACAGTCATACATACACACATACACTTACCTCTGAATACACGTACACACATCCTATCCAGGGCGGTACCCCGGAAATTGAGGCCCCGGAGCGAAATCACAATTAAGGCCCATGTATAACGGAATATCCTATTTGCCGCTCGCTGCGGCAAAATGTCGGGGTGATGCACAGGGAGATCGAACGAGCGTTCGGGCGTGGGCCGGCCGGTAAAACGTTTCGACGATTCCGGTTTTAGGAACCTTCTAGCTTGTTCCCAGCTGGTTTTTTTCGGTTTTGGGAACCTTCTAGAAGCTTCCTAACACCTTTTTTCTTTTTTTCTTTTTGTTTTTCGTTTTCCTTTTTCCTGTTTATTTTTCTTCTCTATCTTTTTCTTTTCTGTTTTTTCAAGTTTTTTTAATATTTTTTCGTTTTTCTGTTTCTTTTCTTTATTTTTCCTTTTTCTTCGCTTTTTCATTTTTCATAATTTTAAAAATATTTAATAGTTTTTCGAAATATTCAAATTTTGTTAGCATTTGAAAAATGTTCGTTTTTCACAAAAATGTTCAAAGTTTTAAAAATTGTTCGCATTTTTGAAAAATATGTTAAAAGTTTTCAAAAAATGTCCCTGTTTTCAAAAAAAAAATCATGTACTAAAAATGTTCGTACTTTCAAAGTTGTTTGAGATTTTCAAAAAGATTCTCCATTTTATAATTTGTTCTTCATTTTTTTGTTTATTTTTTCTCTATGTTTATCTTTTCTTTTCAATTTCATTTTTCTTTCTCAGATTTATTTTTTTTCAACAAATGTTCGCATTTTAAAAATTTTGTTCATTCTTATAGAAAATGTTCCTGTTCTCAAATTTTGTTCATAAATTTCAAAATTTGTTCGCTTCATTTTAAAAAATGTTCGGTAATTCAAAAAATGTTCACCTTTTAAATTTTGTACATAAACCAAAAGTTATTAGTTTTCAAAAAAGTTCCCATTTTTTAAATTTGTTCAGAAATTCAAAAAAATGTTCACATGTTTAAATTTTGTTCATAAATTAAAAAATGTATGGAAATTTCAAAAACAAATGTTCCTGTTTCAAAATTTTGTTCACAAATATAAAAATGTTCCAGAACTTCAAAAATTGTTCCCGTTTTTGCAAATTTATTCAAAAGTTTGATCCCTCGCCCACAAATTTTATTTTGAAAAGGAATTTGGCGAACTTGCTTTATTTTTCGCAGCTGTCTATAGTTCTTTAATACTCGCGCTGGAATTCTTCCAGAGTAGCTTTCTTGTCCTAGTGGCTTGCGCATTGGGGGCAACTTTAGCAGGTCGTGGGTTCGATTTCTAGTTAGCGCGTTCTTTTTCTTTTTGCGATTTTTCAATCCGCCAAGGACAGCGAATGGGCGGGCCCAGTTGACCCGTCTCCTGTGCGAAACTGCGCCTCTTTGCCGCAGTAAGCGGCACATAGGAGGTCCCCTGTTTTCCGTCTTCTGGAATTCTCCGTGAGAGATATGAGTTGGGCTATGGGCCTGTTGGTCCGTTGGGGCTTGGTGGATTAATTGACGTGCGTTGGGCTAGTGGTTGCATTTTTTTCTTTTGGCAGTTTAACGATTCAGTCTTTGCTTTTTATTAATCTCTATATATAGCCCTTAAAAGAAAATAGTACTTGCATAAAAATTGGGGGCCCCAGATTTTTGGGGGCCCTGTGCAACGGCTCCACTTGCACCTATGCATGTACGGGCCTGATCCTATCCTTATGAGCACGCTCAAAGGCTGAGCTGGCATATCATTTTAAGATTGACGAATTCACCACAGGTGTCTCCGTAGTCAACAGGAATCGCTTTCTCCGACTGAACGAACATCGCCGAAAACCCTTAAATAAATCTAGAAAAATGCAAGCACCAGTGAAGTCTTGGATCTGGATCCTAGTGAGCCGATTTAAAAAAAATAACCATCTAAGCTAGGCTCAGTTTGCAATGCCTGACTACTTGACACGTAGAGTTTCTCCTGCAAAAAAGTTTTGTTTTTTTAGCATTGGCAGCACGTGCAATGTTTTTTTTGGGCAAAATAAACCTTTATTTCAACTTCAAAGACAGTTCACTAACATCAATGTGCAAGATTGCACATTTAGAGAGCTGAGAACAACTTTTATAGGGCATTTAGATACTTCATGCCGCACACCTAAGCAAGTATAGAGGCAAGTACCAACATCGAAGAGATTATAAGCATCCTGAGCCTGTTTGTGAGCAATTCTATTGTTATGTATGCTTATCTTAAAGATCCTTGCTTCACTTTCATGAGTGAACTGGACAAACCGGTGAAGATGAGGTCTTATTGTCCAATGCCCTGGGAAATTAACTTGATTTCTTTTCGCAGCCGCATCAGCGTGAACTTGACAATCTGTTAAGAAATTTGGCTCTTGAACTTCCATTACTTCCGCAACCTGTGCTGCCAGTTGCAACGCTTGCGCCTCGGCCTGCAAGGGAGATTCTGCCATGGAAGTAGCTTTAATGAAGATGGCATGCTTATTGCTGTTGTTGAGCCATTGCATGAAAAGTCCAAGAACTTCTTACTCTTTAAACCTGAAAAGGAATTAGAACGTGCCCTTAAGGGAGACCTATATGCGCGTGCTTTATCCGGCCCATAGGCGGGGCGAGGAGCCCCTTATTTTTATTTGTTTTTCTTACTTTGTTTTATTATTATTTTTTAATTTCAGACAATGTACATGAATCTCAATTTCAACAAAAAAAAAATCAAGATTTTACAAATAAAAAAATCTGTATTTCGAAAGATGTTTATGATCTGGAAAGATATTCCTGCATTTTAAAAACTCTTCACAAATTTTAAAAAGTTCTTGGAATTCAAAAATTATTCACGATTTTGAAAAGTAACATCAGCTTTTTTTAAAACACGATTTCAAAAAATGATCCGAATTTCAACATAATGTTCATGAATACAAAAATGTTTCACGAATTTTATATTAATGATTTCGAAAAATATTTACAAATTTGAAAAAAAATCTGTGATTTCGAAAATATTCAAATAAAATAAAATATAGTCTCGTATCACATATTGGGAAACTACTTGAATTTTAAACAATTTAGCAATTTCAAAAAACATTCACATATTTTAAAAATGATCTAAATTAGAAAAATGTTTCTATATTTCAAACAAATATAATAAATTGCAAGATACGTATTTCAAAAAATGTATTGGATTAAAAACAAGTTGCTGATTCAAAAAATGTTCGCAAATTATAATAAATGTTCCCAAAATTAGAAAATGTTCGTGATTATATAAATTTCTCATGAATTTGATTTTTTTTCTTAGATTTCGAAAAATGTTCTTGAATTTGAAATTATTCCTGTATTTCAAAAACAATTCACGAATTTAAAAATTGTTAGTGGATTTGAATTTTTTTTGCATGATTTTGAATAAGTTTTATGAATTAGGAAAACATTCATGGATTTTAAAAACTTCACTAATCCAAATAAGTTCACGAGTTTGAAAAAAAAGTTGTGGATTTAAAAAATATAAAATAATAAAATAATAATGGAAAAGCAAGGAAAAAGAAAAATCTGATTCGGAGAAGGTTCTAAATCCTTCTCAAAATCAGAATGGGTTGGCCCATAGAAAGGATGGGCACGCGAAGGGTATGTGATTGGCCACTATCCAGCTAGCTACGCACAAAATAGGAAGCGCCCCCTTAGTGGGTGGCAGTCGGGCATACACTTGAAAGGGGGCTATGTGGGATGACAATGTGTGTGGCCCAATAAATTTCATATTTCTCGTCGTGTATATATTACTTTGCTAGAACATATATTTCTTTTTTCTAGAACTAGTTCATTACTAGTGTGTCGATGTTCAGTGATAATCGTGTCAATTATACACCTCTAAAGTACTCATGCACACTAAGCATGTTTGTTAATCTTTTCTCCCACTAAATCACTCTTCTTCTTCCTCTTCTGTGACGCCCCGACTTAATCGTGCACTAATCGTTCACGCAAATGTGCACGATCAAGATCAGAGACTCACGGGAAGATATCACAACACAACTCTAGACACAAATTAAAGCTATACAAGCTTTATATTACAAGCCAGGGGCCTCGAGGGCTCGAATACATAAGCTCGAATACAAAGGAGTCAGCGGAAGCAACAATATCTGAGTACAGACATAAGGTAAACAAGTCTGCCTTAAGAAGGCTAGAAAAACAACATCGATCGAAAAGGCAAGGCCTCCTGCCTGGGAGCCTCCTATCTAATCCTAGTCGTCGGCGGTCTCCACGTAGTAATAGGCTCCGTCGGGATAGTAGTAGTCGTCGTCGGGATCAGCTAGCTCCTGGGCTCCATCATCCGAAAAGAAGAAAGTAGGGGGGAAAAGGAAGCAAAGCATCCGTGAGTACTCATCTGAAATACTCGCAAGACTTACATCAGATCTATGCTAAGCATTCATCGGTATCAATGGGAAAGAATTGTATCTGTGGACTATACTGCAGAATTGCCAGAACAGAGGGGAAGGCCTAGCCTATCTTGCAGCAACAGAAAAGAGTAGAGTATCATAACATTAGTAATAAGTATGTTGTAGCAACCATGCCCAGAGATCCTTCCTCGACTCCCTGCGAGAAAGTGATCCCGGGGCCATCATAACCATCTCATGTCTCTAGTATCCAGTTCTAGTTGTATAGACTGGGATACAACTCCGAGCGTCCGTTACCATGGACACGATTATTCGAATAGATTAACTTCCCTGCAGGGGTGCACCAACTTACCCAACACGCTCTATTAGCTTTGGCCGAACACACTTTTCCGAGTCATGCCCGGCCTCGGCTGATCAACACGCCGTAGTCCTACCTGGGCTCAACAGAGAGGCCAGCACGCCAGTCTACGTCCTAAATGCGAAGGGGTCATGGGCCAATCGTCCTTTGCAATCCTACGCATTGCGAGGACGGTCGGGATCAGTCCTGGCTACCTCTTTATACAAAGCAGGTGCTTACGCGGTCCACCCGGGCGCGTGTCGCTAAGCCGCTGACGTCGGTGAGCTTTCGAAAAAAACGTACGACAAAGAGTGCCCATACTTATTCCCGCGTGGTGGTCAGTGCGAAAAGGACAGAGGCTAACTCGGATGACATATCCAAACTGTTAGTGTCTTGGGAGCGCGCGGAGATGAACAATGATCCACGATATGTGGTCCCATCGCCCCGTCTCGCGGACTGGCAAGGGCTAAGAATGCCCGGCCGTGCCGCGTAATTACCTCACGGGTACCCTCTAGGTCAACCCAACTCCACATCACTCGCGGGTACCCTTGCGGTCAACCCGACTTCACATTTCTCTCGCGGGTACCCCTCGGGGCCGACCCGACTTCAACATGGTTCTGGGGTAAAGTCAAAGTAACAGTGTGTCCATAACATCAAGGGGAATTCGAGGAATCACCCTCGATGGATTCCTACTCGATGGTTCATAACATCAAGGGGGAACCTAAGGAATCACCCTCGATGGATTCCTATTCGATGTAACCATCAAGGTGAACTTGGAAGAATCACCCTCGATGGTTCACACTTGAGGTGTTGCACGACAGAGTCGTTATCGGGAGTGGTGAAGGAGGAATCTGTGACGACCCCGGCTTAATCGTGCACTAACCATACACGCAAATGCACACGATCAAGCCTAAGGACTCACTTGAAGATATCACAACATGACTCTAAAACATAAATAAATTCATACAAGCTTTATATTACAAGCCAGGGCCTCGAGGGCTCGAATACATAGCTCGATGGCATACAAGTGGCAGCGGAAGCATCAGATATCTGGGTACAGATATATTACAGAACAGAGAGATAAGCCTTCACATAGGCGGGGCAAAATAAAATACTACGATCGAAAGGCGTAGGCCTCCTGCCTAGGACCCTCCGAATTCTACTCCTGGTCGTCGGTCGGCTCCTCGTAGTAGTACTCGCCTGGAGGATAGTAGTAGTAGCCGTAGTCGTCGACGGGGGCATCAGTCTCAGGGGCTCCGAAGGAGGAAATAGTTATCTTTACGACCAGCTTCCACGATAAGTTCTAAATCGGGTCCATGGGCATGAACACAAAGGTTCAAGGTCGACCCCCACTTCTTCAATGCACAACCTTTCATTCACTTCTCGTTTTCGAAGAAATTGTAGTGCTGAGAATTTAACTGGTGAAGCACCAGAAGAGTATGACTCGCATAACTTTCGAGTTCACACGAATTAGGGAAAGCATAGGTTCAACCCATCGGGACATTTTTACAAATCTATACCACACGCTTATAGAAGCAACAGACATCTCAAAATAGGATATGGACGAAAAAGAATTAAATGATACCGCATTGCCGAAGGCAATTGTAACAGGGGAAGAACTCTCAAAGATAGAAGATGAAGGATATTGGCGGATAATAACCCAACAAAAGTTCAGGTGGTCGGCAAAGAATTTGATGGGAGTATCGATACTCAGCCAGAGGAAGAAGATTGCCAATGCATCGGTTCTAAGGAAACACCTGAATAAACCGAAGCTTAAATGCGAAGGGTTTATGATTCCAAATTCGGGGAATCAGAGACAGAGGCTCTGATAAAAAGATGAGTATGTTGAATAGAATTAGATGGACAACTTTAGCGTTCCGTCTTGCAGAGATCTCCACCCATGGTTACGGGACATGTTCTGGCCAGTAATCATTCCCAAGTCAATAAGGAGAAGGAATGCACTACGTCTCCGTGCCATGCAAGCTGGGCGGATATTCAGACGGTAAGAAGGGGAGAATGCTTCAGTGCCAAACGCAATTTCAACGGGGAAGGAACCGATAAGGTCCTTAGATTGCAGAATAATCAGTCGGATATTTGTCCACAAAAGGAATCAAGTGATCCGTGAGAACTAACGAGGTAAGGTTTTAACAACTGGTTCCACTTGAGAGTCCTCCGATAAAGGACGGGAGGCAAGCACACCGAACTAGGGAAGAACTTGAACAACCCAAGTATATAAAATTCAGAGGGTTCATGATTTCCAAACCCAGAAGTGACAATTGGTACACCTGGGCAGATGGACGAGTGAATTGTACATGCTTAGTTGGACAATCAATCAATACTTGATTGGTCGAGAACCAGCTCATGTCCGGAATGGTGACTGAGCCGGAAGGACGAATTCTAGGAATCGGCGGATGATAGAAAGCATTCGCTGCAGAATGAATCAAGGATCCCGAAATGGCAACTGACGAGGAATGTCAACGAAGATTGCTAAACATATGGATTTAACCATAATGCAAGCAGGCAAGGGTAATCAAAAGTAATAGGCTGCAGAGGATTTTCGGGAGATCAGGTAGCAATTCAGATGTTTTGGTAAACACTCGATTAACTAGGAATGAAAGGATCCTCAGTAAAGGTGAGGAATTATCAGCAGTGCGAAAGAAGCTGCACGGCAGTAGGTTCAAAGGATTCCCGGATTATAGAGAAGTATTACGGGGTATCTCGTACAAAAGAAGTATCTGGAAATGAAGATACAAACGGTAAGAATGGTTAGTTATCCACGGGGTTTTGTCGGTGGTCAGGAATTGCAAAGCAGTGGCACAGGGTCTCGGTTAATGTCGAGGAGTATCTTCACAATCTTTTGATGAAGCAGACGAACATCTGTAGTGAAGGGGCTCTCCGGGAGAAAGTGGTTACGAGATCCTAATGTCAGAGTTAGCAAAATCATTTAACCCGAATGGAAGAGAGATCAGAGTCCCAGAGTATAGATCGAGGAGTAAAAGATCCTAATACCACCCAGTTGGCGACGTGGGCCCATAAGCCACACAACCAGGTTAGTAAAATAGTTTTGGACCTCTAGACTCAACTTCAGCCAAGGAATTGGGAAGGGGGGTCCTACAGGCAGTCGGCTCTGATACCAACCTGTGACGACCCCGGCTTAATCGTGCACTAACCATACACGCAAATACACGCGATCAAGCCTAAGGACTCACTTGAAGATATCACAACACGACTCTAAAACATAAATAAATTCATACAAGCTTTATATTACAAGCCAGGGCCTCGAGGGCTTGAATACATAGCTCGATGGCATACAAGTGTCAGCGGAAGCATCAGATATCTGGGTACAGATATATTACAGAACAAAGAGATAAGCCTTCACATAGGCGGGGCAAAATAAAATACTACGATCGAAAGGCGTAGGCCTCCTGCCTAGGACCCTCCGAATCCTACTCCTGGTCGTCGGTCGGCTCCTCGTAGTAGTACTCGCCTGGAGGATAGTAGTAGTAGCCGTAGTCGTCGATGGGGGCATCAGTCTCAGGGGCTCCGACGTCTGATGGCATCCAAAGGAGATATGGGGGAAAAGAAAGCAAAGCAAACGTGATTACTCATCCGAAGTACTCAGCAAGCAAGGATCTACACTACATATGCAACATTGTCAAAGGAATGGCTGTATATGTGGACTGGGCAGCAGAAATGCCAGAATAGGGAGGGAAAGCCTAGTCCTATCGAAGACTAGCATCTTCAACATCTTCAGTAGTCTTGCAGCATTAGAAGAGTGCAGATCAACATAAAGTAAAGTAATAGTAGTATCATCAATCCTCAACCTGAGATCCTTTCTCGACTCCCTGCGAGAAAGCAATCCCAGAGCCGTACTATCCAGTTCATCTCAAGTCATCAGTTCTAGTTGTACCGATCGGGATACAACTCTGAGTGTCCGTTACCGTAGGACAGGCTATCGATAGATTAGTTCTTCCCTGCAGGGGTGCACCAAGTTACCCACCACGCTCGCTTAACTCTGGCCTGACACACTTTACTGGGTCATGCCCGCCCTCGGCCAAACGATACGCCGCAACCCGACCGAATACTTACCAGAGAGGTCAGCACGCCGGACTAAACCTATGCGCCCAGGGGTCTTGGGCCTTCGCCCCGGGAACTCCTGCACGTTGCGTACGCGGCTAAAAGCAGACCTAGCAACCCCTTAATACAAGCGCGGTTGCGTAACCAGTCCAATTCAGCACGCGCCGCTCAGTCGCTGACGTCCATTAAGCTCCGGCTGAAGTATACGACGCAGAACGCCCATACTATGCCCATGTGATGGTTAGTGCTATCAGGCCAGAGGCCCCTCGGATCAAATATCCAAACCATTAGTGGATTAGGAGCACGCGGAAACGAGCAGAGACTCACGATCGATGTGACCCCGTCGCCCCGTCTCGAGGACTTGCGGCAAGGGCTAAGAATGCCCGGCCACGCCTCGTAGTTATCTCGCGGGCACCTCTCAGGTCAACCCGACTCCACATCACTTCGCAACATGCTCGCGCGGGTACCCCTCATGGCCGACCCGTCTTTAGTATCATGGTTCAGTGTTCAGTCATAGTAACCAAAGTCTCCATGTGTCTGACACCAAGGGGGAACCCTGAGGAATCACCCTCGATGGAATCCCACTCGATGATATCATCAAGGTGAACGAAGGAGGAATCACGCTCGAGGTCCACTCTTGAACAGTTGCACGATGGCGTCGGTATCGGGGGTGGTGTAGGAGGAATCACCCTCACTTACCACGACCGATTAACTAACCTACAAGGTTATCATCAGAAGTGCTGACGAGGTATCACCCTCGGCACTCGATAGTAACCCAGTAGTGTTGAGCAAATTAAGGGGGAAGTGACGTGCGGTGCCAGGGTCTGATCTTCGTTCCCGTTGCTCGGGTCTTCTGAGAGTCCAGCGGGGCAGTCGGGACAAGTGGGTCTCTGATAAGGCTCTACTCATCCTATACTAAACAGTTTAGGATAGCAGGAAAGTATCAACAACAGGTTACAAGTAAACAGGCTATGCAGCAGATATAGGACAACAGTAGCAGCAGTAACTTCTATTGCAAGCATAAGAGAGAAGAGAGTGGGCGATATCGGAATGCTCAAAATGGGGGTGCTTGCCTGTTTGCTTGGCGGCAAGGGCAAAGTCGTCAGTGGTGTCGTCGGGGACGTAGTCGTACTCCGGAGCTGCGTCTGCCACGGGAGCTACGTCAATGTCAGGGTCTACCGAGAGAGAAGAGGGGGAAGAAACAGGTAAACATAATGCAAACAGATGCAACACAGTGCGTGCTATGCTATGATGCAGTGCAGGGTTGCCTAGAAATGCATCTAAGTCATTTTAGTTATTTTTAGGATTAACTTGGGATTATTAACCGGTATGTGTGCACTATACATCTACCGGAATCGGGCTCGGAGTTACAAGTTCTCCTACGTAGGGGGTTCCGACGTGGAAACAGACGGCACGATCAGACTCGTCTCGTCGTTCTGAGCAACTTTCATGTTTTAAGTTTTTCGATCCGAGCTACGGTTTATTTTCTACGATTTTCTGAAGTTTTAGCAATATTCTGAACTATTTAATTTAACAGATATTCTAAATTTGGTATATGACATCAGCATGACATCACTTTTGCGTCAGCAGGTCAGCTGAGGCTTGACCAGTCAAAGGGAGCCCACTGGACCCACCAGTCAGTGACTGGACTGGTCCAGTCAGCTGGTTGACCAGTCAACTGGGTCCAGTGGGACCCAGTGGTCAGTCTCTAATTAGCTTAACCGTGATTTTGTTTAATTAATCAGTCTGTTTAATTCGCGGGCCCAGTCTATCAGTGATACATTTATTAGTGGTCCAATTAGCACTAATCCTATCTGCTACAGTACATGGGCCCGCTTGTCAGTGGCGTTAGCAACTGAGATTAGTGCCTAATCTAATAGTTAACAGCCCGGGCCCACATGCCAGGGACCCAGGCGAGGTTCAAACGCTCGCACGCGCCGGCGGCGAGGCCCGACGCGATGGCGGTAGCCGGAACTTGGCCTCCGGCGACCACTCGAGCGGCGGCTGGGACGGATCGGTAGAGGGGCTCGCCGCGCATCCTTCCATGGCACAGGACGGGGCTAGGACGGCCGGGAACGACGGCGACATCGACCACGGCGGACGCCGGAGCTCGGTCGAGCTCAGGAACGGCGTTGCAGAGGGCAAAACGACTAGCATTCGACTCCTGCGACACCTACGCGGGCTAGCTAGGTGGATGGAAGGAAGCACCGGACCGAAAGCCCATCGAAGCGTCGCCGGAGATGAGGTCGGGCAGCGGCGCGCTTCGGGTCCGAGCAGGGCGAGCGTTATCGCACGCGCGGGGGTAAATGGAGGGGTCAGGGGAATGACCAGAGGCTCACCGGGCGGCTATGTCGAGCCGTCAACAGCTTAGGAGCAGAAGCGCGTGTCGGGGAAGCCGCCGGAGTTGAAGGGGATTGGCGGCGATCGATGAGGAAGGCGGTGGGGATCCGGCACTGCAGGGTCTCCCGGCTTGCGCTGAGGGTCTGGGGCGACGTGGAAGACGTCGGTGGTGCGGTTGACCCTGTCGGGGAGGAGAGGGAGGCGCGGTGGCCGTCGTGGTGGAGACGCGCGACGGCGGCGGCGTTCGGCATCGACGAGAGAGAGAGAGGGAGCGGTGGAGAGCGAGGAAAAGGGGAGAAGACGGCGAATGAAGGAGGGGCCAGGGGAGATGGCCCGAGGTGAGGCTTATCCCCTCGTCCACCTACCGTGTTGCGGTGACGAGCGGTGGCCGGCGCGGGAGCGCTCGCCCACAGAGACGACGACACAGAGGTGAAGAAGGACGATGGGCAGGTGGGAGTGGGCTGGGCCAGCGCGGCCCAGTTGCCAGGTAAGTGGCCTTTGGCCTTTTTTTACTTTCTCTGTTTTCTGTTTTACTTTTATTTATTTAACAGAGAGGGAAAAGGATTTATTTGGGCATCCAAAATTATTCTGAAAAATGTGAAGCCAAGTCACATAATTCCTTAACAATATTTGGCACTGCCACAAATAATTTGGAGGCCAGTGGACTTCATTTGGAATTTTTCATAAATAAATTAGCATTTAAAAAGGCTGGAATGGTGCTGCTTTAATTGCTAATGCTCATCTGTGCTCAAGGGTGATGTTGTGTTCCTTAGCACATAGTTGTCTTGGATTATTTGCAAGATGATGAACATTTTCTCAGCAACTTTTGGGCAACTTTATTTTGCACTTGTGAGTTGAATTTGAATTAAGTGGTGGAATTTGAAATGAGATATTATGCAATGAAGATCAAGCATAGTTAACCAGGGTGACTTGGCATGATCAGAGAGTGATCACTGTGGTGTGAGGCTGGGGATGTTACAAATCTCCTCCACTACAAGAAATCTCGTCCCGAGATTTAAGTGGGGAAGTAAAGGGTAACTTCAGGAGAACTGACCCTTATCGAGTCGACTATCTGGTGGACAAATCAGAGATTGTGACAGAAGTATCTCTCGAGTTGAAACTCAGGAAAACGTCAAGAGCAAAGTATGAAGTTACAGTAGAAAGTTTCAAGCGAATGGGCATTCGATCGATACCTGAACAAAGAGTGAAAAGGGGTCCAAGGTACCGGGGGTAGATCATCTCTCGAAGGGTGACTTGTGATAAAACATAAAGTCATTAGCATAGGAAACTTCGGAATCAAAGTTGTATGGAAGAGTCAGGTTCCGATCCTGTGGAACTATGGAGGGGTGTCGATCAAAATAGGGAGAACGGTGACATCTTACCGGTCACGACAACAAGGTATGTCAGATGATGGTCTGTCAGCTATGTCGGCAACAACGTCGGTACCAAGGGCGAGGGACGAAGAGAACCATTTTCCTGCTCGTTAAAATGAGGCGGACCACTAGGCAAAGTTCTCGTCCATCGGTGGTTACCGAAATGCCATCAGCAATAGTAACAGATTCACACTGACAAGGTTGTACATCGAGGTGTTTTTCATAGGCAGGGAACTGCTTCTGCTTATATCATATAGTTCACAGGAAAGGTTAAACAAAACAATGGAAAGGAAAATGTGTTTACACACAAGAAATAGGGGTATATCATTTCCCATGGATAAACGGAGCCTGATATACATGTTGGGACGGCAAGTTCAAAAGCATTTGAGTAAAGGGGCAAGGAATGAATCATGGTGTTACCCATGCAACGGTGTTTTGGAGAATTGATCAATGGACATGTAGCATTGCGTTTCCACGGTTCTCAAGGATATTCGGAATACCATAGTCATGCTCCAAAGTAGTACAACATGGTGTTTCAAGTAAGGGCTGGATTTAAAGATCACAAGAGGTTCAAAGGAACACTTCCAAGATTACCTTGGGACGTAAGGATTAACCAAGCACAATTAGGTCTGTGTTGGCAGAAAGTCAAGGATGTCATCGATGATATCACAAATCATCGAGGGCATAGATGGTATTTCTAGCCAAGAATTCAATTGACATTTCAACAGAAGTCAGAATGTTGATGTTGATCTCGATGCAATTGTCGAGAGGCTCTATGAAGATGCCATCGAGCAGCGTCGACAACAAGCAGAAGGAATGATGAAGCGAAAGGTTATTGGAACCACGTATACGACATAAGCTCGAAATCAAGCTTGTTGTTCAAGGTGAATGATAAGATGAGGAGGATCGACGTAAGCTTAGCTCATCGTCGGAAGTTGCTCCGGGCATAAGGACCAGGTAGCTCAGTTTAAAATTACCACGACAAAAATATAGCCGATCAGGCTAGGGATGATGTGATAGGGTATTAAACTTCCCAGTAACAAGTATCTAGGGGTAATACCGGAAGGTAAATCGGAGTAGAGGTTGGACGGGGAAAATGATTTGCAGAGGACAAGTATTTAACTTATCCGAAAAAAGTGGAATCAAGGAGGAAATATATGGTCGGAACCACGATTGCAAATGATCAATTCATGGATACAAGATGAACTTATACCAAGGAAATAGTTATCTTTACGAGCAGCTTCCACGATAAGTTCTACATCAGGTCCATGGGCATGAACACAAAGGTTCAAGGTCGACCCCCACTTCTTCAATGCACAACCTTTCATTCACTTCTCGTTTTCGAAGAAATTGTAGTGCTGAGAATTTAACTGGTGAAGCACCAGAAGAGTATGACTCGCATAACTTTCGAGTTCACACGAATTAGGGAAAGCATAGGTTCAACCCATCGGGACATTTTTACAAATCTATACCACACGCTTATAGAAGCAACAGACATCTCAAAATAGGATATGGATGAAAAAGAATTAAATGATACCGCATTGCCGAAGGAAATTGTAACAGGGTAAGAACTCTCAAAGATAGAAGATGAAGGATATTGGCGGATAATAACCCAACAAAAGTTCAGGTGGTCGGCAAAGAATCCAATGGGAGTATCGGTACTCAGCCAGAGGAAGAAGATTGCCAATGCATCGGTTCTAAGGAAACATCTGAATAAACCGAAGCTTAAATGCGAAGGGTTTATGATTCCAAATTCGGGGAATCAGAGACAGAGGCTCTGATAAAAAGATGAGTATGTTGAATAGAATTAGATGGACAACTTTAGCGTTCCGTCTTGCAGAGATCTCCACCCATGGTTACGGGACATGTTCTGGCCAGTAATCATTCCCAAGTCAATAAGGAGAAGGAATGCACTACGTCTCCGTGCCATGCAAGCTGGGCGGATATTCAGACAGTAAGAAGGGGAGAATGCTTCAGTGCCAAACGCAATTTCAACGGGGAAGGAACCGATAAGGTCCTTAGATTACAGAATAATCGGTCAGATATTTGTCCACAAAAGGAATCAAGTGATCCGTGAGAACTAACGAGGTAAGGTTTTAACAACTGGTTCCACTGGAGAGTCCTCCGATAAAGGACGGGAGGCAAGCACACCGAACTAGGGAAGCACTTGAACAACCCAAGTATATAAAATTCAGAGGGTTCATGATTTCCAAACCCAGAAGTGGCAATTGGTTCACCTGGGCAGATGGACGAGTGAATTGTACATGCTTAGTTGGACAATCAATCAATACTTGATTGGTCGAGAACCAGCTCATGTCCGGAATGGTGACTGAGCTGGAAGGACGAATTCTAGGAATCCGCGGATGATAGAAAGCATTCGCTGCAGAATGAATCAAGGATCCCGAAATGGCAACTGACGAGGAATGTCAACGAAGATTGCTAAACATATGGATTTAACCATAATGCAAGCAGGCAAGGGTAATCAAAAGTAATAGGCTGCAGAGGATTTTCGGGAGATCAGGTAGCAATTCAGATGTTTTGGCAAACACTTGACTAACTGGGAATGAACGGATCCTCAGTAAAGGTGAGGAATTATCAGCAGTGCGAAAGAAGCTGCACGGCAGTAGGTTCAAAGGATTCCCGGATTATCGAGAAGTATTACGGGGTATCTCGTACAAAAGAAGTATCTGGAAATGAAGATACAAACGGTAAGAATGGTTAGTTATCCACGGGGTTTTGTCGGTGGTCAGGAATTGCAAAGCAGTGGCACAGGGTCTCGGTTAATGTCGAGGAGTATCTTCACAATCTTTTGATGAAGCAGACGAACATCTGTAGTGAAGGGGCTCTCCGGGAGAAAGTGGTTACGAGATCCTAATGTCAGAGTTAGCAAAATCATTTAACCCGAATGGAAGAGAGATCAGAGTCCCAGAGTATAGATCGAGGAGTAAAAGATCCAAATACCACCCAGTTGGCAACGTGGGCCCATAAGCCACACAACCAGGTTAGTAAAATAGTTTTGGACCTCTAGACTCAACTTCAGCCAAGGAATTGGGAAGGGGGGGTCCTACAGGCAGTCGGCTCTGATACCAACCTGTGACGACCCCGGCTTAATCGTGCACTAACCATACACGCAAATACACGCGATCAAGCCTAAGGACTCACTTGAAGATATCACAACACGACTCTAAAACATAAATAAATTCATACAAGCTTTATATTACAAGCCAGGGCCTCGAGGGCTTGAATACATAGCTCGATGGGATACAAGTGTCAGCGGAAGCATCAGATATCTGGGTACAGATATATTACAGAACAAAGAGATAAGCCTTCACATAGGCGGGGCAAAATAAAATACTACGATCGAAAGGCGTAGGCCTCCTGCCTAGGACCCTCCGAATCCTACTCCTGGTCGTCGGTCGGCTCCTCGTAGTAGTACTCGCCTGGAGGATAGTAGTAGTAGCCGTAGTCGTCGATGGGGGCATCAGTCTCAGGGGCTCCGACGTCTGATGGCATCCAAAGGAGATATGGGGGAAAAGAAAGCAAAGCAAACGTGATTACTCATCCGAAGTACTCAGCAAGCAAGGATCTACACTACATATGCAACATTGTCAAAGGAATGGCTGTATATGTGGACTGGGCAGCAGAAATGCCAGAATAGGGAGGGAAAGCCTAGTCCTATCGAAGACTAGCATCTTCAACATCTTCAGTAGTCTTGCAGCATTAGAAGAGTGCAGATCAACATAAAGTAAAGTAATAGTAGTATCATCAATCCTCAACCTGAGATCCTTTCTCGACTCCCTGCGAGAAAGCAATCCCAGAGCCGTACTATCCAGTTCATCTCAAGTCATCAGTTCTAGTTGTACCGATCGGGATACAACTCTGAGTGTCCGTTACCATAGGACAGGCTATCGATAGATTAGTTCTTCCCTGCAGGGGTGCACCAAGTTACCCACCACGCTCGCTTAACTCTGGCCTGACACACTTTACTGGGTCATGCCCGCCCTCGGCCAAACGATACGCCGCAACCCGACCGAATACTTACCAGAGAGGTCAGCACGCCGGACTAAACCTATGCGCCCAGGGGTCTTGGGCCTTCGCCCCGGGAACTCCTGCACGTTGCGTACGCGGCTAAAAGCAGACCTAGCAATCCCTTAATACAAGCGCGGTTGCGTAACCAGTCCAATTCAGCACGCGCCGCTCAGTCGCTGACGTCCATTAAGCTCCGGCTGAAGTATACGACGCAGAACGCCCATACTATGCCCATGTGATGGTTAGTGCTATCAGGCCAGAGGCCCCTCGGATCAAATATCCAAACCATTAGTGGATTAGGAGCACGCGGAAACGAGCAGAGACTCACGATCGATGTGACCCCGTCGCCCCGTCTCGAGGACTTGCGGCAAGGGCTAAGAATGCCCGGCCACGCCTCGTAGTTATCTCGCGGGCACCTCTCAGGTCAACCCGACTCCACATCACTTCGCAACATGCTCGCGCGGGTACCCCTCATGGCCGACCCGTCTTTAGTATCATGGTTCAGTGTTCAGTCATAGTAACCAAAGTCTCCATGTGTCTGACACCAAGGGGGAACCCTGAGGAATCACCCTCGATGGAATCCCACTCGATGATATCATCAAGGTGAACGAAGGAGGAATCACCCTCGAGGTCTGTCGTGGTTCTAAGTTTGACAGTAGAATAGGGGGTAGGTATGAGGAGGCAAGATCCTAGCTACGATGAGGTTGTGCACGCAAGATTTACGAGTTCAGGCCCTTCTCGGAGGAAGTAACAGCCCTACGTCTCGGTGCCCGGAGGCTCGGTCGATTGGATTATGCGTGAAGTTACAGGGGGTGCGAACCCTTGTGCCAGTGGAGGGGGGTGGCTTTTATAGAGTGCGCCAGGACCCCAGCCGCCCCACGTTACAAGGGGTTCAATGTCCATAAAGACAGGACGTTACTGATAACGCCAGCAATAAAGGCAAATAAATGATCATTAAGACTACGGAGTGAACGCCTGACCATTGCCATCTTGAGTGACCTTAGATCTTCTGTCTTCCGAGTGGTTTCTGATGTGGTCGAGTGAGTACACCCCGGTCGAATGGAATTGGGTTATCCGAGTGAACTGTTGGTCGAGTGGGTTGCATCCTGTGGTGATTTCAGTCGGTTGATGATGCTATCCTTTGAATGTCCTTGGCTTTAGAGCAGTGTCCTCGGGGAAGGGTGTCTAGGTCAGGCCTATTACCCTACCCTAGGTACATGTCTTTGTCATTAGCCCCGAAATGGATCTGGGTCCGAGTGGAGAAGGGGTTGAAGATGGTTCCGACCCGATTTATATGCTTCAAAGGCATTTTAACCGGGCCGGTGATCTTTGTAAAAACTTCAACTTCATTTTCAGTCGCCTGGGTCCATTCAGAGGTTGCCGAGTGAATTTTGCTGATAAGCCCTGAGTGTTGGTATGGTATAAAATCCTCAGCGCGATTGGTCACACTGCCGCTCCTGGATCTCACGGGATTCGAAATTTGGAGAAGCGCGTGGGACAGAGAGTACCACAGTAAACGGAGCAGATTAGGCAGGGACGCCTCGATTCTCGCGCCACCTTTTTCGCCACGTGTCCAGCGCGCGACTGTTGCGGGATTTGACTGGATTGCCTGGGCCCACGAGTCAGCCACTCGGGAGCAGGCCCATATAAGGCGTCGGGGCCGATGAGTCTGGCACTGTGCTCCCCATCCCCTTCTTCTTCTCCTGTTTCTCCACCACATTCGCCGCCACCTTCGACGCCGCCGCCCCGTCCAAGTGCAGCCTGCCACGATGGGGAAGGAGAAGACGGCGGCCCTGGAACGTGCGAAGAAAGCGACGGCGGCAGCGAAGGGCAAGAAGACGAGTCGGGGGGGATCGTCGTCGTGATCCGGCCTGCCGCCCGGCTGGATCCAGGGCGACTGGATTCGATCCACGATTCAGCAAGAGGATCTGGAGGATCTGGTCGAGGGGGGCTTGATCGCTCATGGATCCTGGAGGCTGCCAGGTGATGAGACCGAGCCGCAGCCGCAGGAGGGTGAGTGCGTCCTCCTCGCGACCCACGTTGACCATGGTTTTTCTCTGCCCCCTCGTCCCTTTTTCTGAGGTTTTCTGAACTTTTTTGGAGCCCAACTTCATCACTTTTCCCAGAACACCATCACATACCTCGCTGCGTTTGTCTCCATGTGTGAGAATTTCCTGGGTTGTCGACCGCATTGGGGTCTCTTCAAACACATCTTTACTTGCCGCTCACAGTCTGTGAAAAAGGCTAATCCGAGTTATGAGAGGACGCACGTGATCCAGATGTGCGGAGGTCTAGGGATCCAGAAGAGAGGTAAAAGCACTTTTCCACCTATGACTCTTCCCGATTCGGTCAGAGGGTGGCAGTCGACCTGGTTTTATTGTAAGGACAAACCAACTCCTGGTCAGTCGACTGGCCTTCCCCCCTTCACCATGGGGCGAATTGAGAAGCCCTCTCCCTTGAAAGTGACTCCAGCAGAAAAGGTGGAGGTGACTATGTTGGTTGAACGAGTAATCCAACTTGTCCGCGATGGTGTGACCGGCATGGATTTGCTAGAGGTGTTTCTCACTCGCCGCATCCAGCCGCTCCAGGCCCGCGATCATCCTATGTGGATGTACTCAGGTGCCGATGATTCTGCTCGGATCCACCCGGAGGAAGTTGCCGAGGAGACGGTGGCGCAGTGGCTGCAGGGCATTACTGGAAACAAAGACAACCCCAGGGGGTCCAGGAGAATTCCGCCACTCGGTGCTGATAACGAACCAGACAAGGTCTGACCTTCGATGCCGAGTGACTTTTACTCTAATTTGTAAACTGTCTTTGGAACCGACTGATGCTTGTTCAATTCTTTGCTTCGCAGATATATACTGAGATGTACTCGATGCCCAACAAGGAGCAGATCCAGGAAGGAGAAGAGAGCAGAGGCGACAGTGGCGACTGGAACTCTGATGGTGAGAGCGATGAAGAGCACGAAAACTCGAGCAGTGGTGAGGAGGTCGATTCTCCACCTCGCGTGGAAAAGCGTTCCAAGCATAAGCACGACCCAGCAAGTATCTGGGGTAAGGTGGCAGCACCGACTAGACAGACTTTGAAGCACACTCGGACATCTTCTCCAGTGCCGACTGAGAAGGCTCCGAAGCAGCTCAAGACCGCGCCGTCAAAGCCATGGAAGGCTTTGCCCAAGATCAAGGTTGACGTTCCCGTCGCCTCTGCGTAAGTGTTTCGTTTTCACCCTTTGTTCCAAGAATCTTATATCAGTTGTCGACCCATTCACTTGCTTGACCGAGTGAACCTTGAGATTTGCAGCGCTGCTACCTCCGGGACTTCTGCTTACAAAGATGATGGTGACGAGGAGATGGAGGACGCGGTCACATCCAAAGCGGGTATGACCCCTGTTATCTTTTCTTTTCTTTGCTAGCCGATTCTACAGTCGACTGAACTCTTGTGGTCGATTCTTTTGCAGCTCCGCAAAATGTTATTGAACTTCAAGATGACGATGAAGATGAGCCACAGAAGCTCGTAGGTAGGAGGAGCAGGACCTCGGTCAAGAAGGTACCAGCTAGCAAGATGGCTCAGTCGACGCCGGCGACGGAACCAGCTATCCAGCAATCCGGGGACTTCAACCATGCCTCCGTTACTTTTGCGAATCCCTTGTCAAGTGGTCGTCCTTCATCGTCGACTGTGCCGGCCCTTGCTTCATATGTGCAACTTCATTCCTCAAGCTCTCAAGCTACTGCAACTGATACACCGACTCCACTTTTCACCGCCCATCACGTCCCAGAAGACCAAGTGAGTGCTGCCAAGGAAGCTGTACGCCAAGCAGGCATTATGATGGAGCAGATGAAAGTGGTGCGCGAGGCCAGTCAAGCTGCCTATGATGCCAGCTCAGCACTTCAGGCCAATGTCAAGGTTAGCTTACTTCCGACTGAACTCCATCTTGACGCTTGTTCTGTTAGGATATGATATTTAGAAACTGCTGCTTTATCCGCAAGACGTCCGTGGATGAGCGTTTTGGAACCTTAATTGCACACCCATTGTCAGTCTGTACACCCACTGGGTGTTTTAATTTCTGTTGAGTAGTTTTTCCACTTGAGTCGACTAGGTTGTGTTGATTGAATCTCTGAACCAATGGGGGCACGCTGAGTGCACCCACTGGGTGTAGTCCCCGAGACCGCCGTCGAATGTTTGATTCGGCGGGGGTCTTTGAACAGAAGTTTTCCACTCGGTCTGGGCAGATCATGCCGAGTGGAACCTTTACCAGTGGGGGCACGCTGAGTGCACCCACTGGGTGTAGTCCCCGAGACCGTAGTCGACTGCGGGCAGTCGGCTATGGTCTGAGTTTTTTTTTTTGACTGGACGGACCAAGTCGATTGAAAAAGTCGGACCAGTGGGGGCACGCTGAGTGCACCCACTGGGTGTAGTCCCCGAGACTATTGTCGAATGTTTGATTCGGCAGCAGTCTTAGAACTATTTGAACTTGCTACTTTATTGCTCGGAAGCAACCAATCTTTGTGTCTGCCGACTGACTATCTTCTGAATACAGAAATCTTGTGATCTTGGAGCCCGGTTCACTGACTCTGAGCAAAAGCAAATCCAGCTCCATCTTGACCTGGAGTTGGCTCGAAATAACTTGCAGAAGGCCAAGGATGACGCTGCTGGTAAGGAAAGCTTGTCGACTGGTTCTCTTGCCATCTTTTCTCCTCCTTTTTCTGATTCAAATGTTATTCTTTCTAGAAACAATGAGACAGGCTTTGGAGAAGAAGGACCTTGACCTTGCGGCTGCCAAGAAAACCGCCGAAGACAAAACGGCACTTGCCGACCAAAAGATGGCCTCAGTCGGAAAGTTGGAGGAAGAGAATACCAAGCTGAAGGCTGCTCTTGATGAAGCTAACAAAGAGGCGACTCGTCTGAAGAAGGACAAACGGACCCTGACCGACAAAGTGGAAGACATCACCCGCAGGAGGGACGAGCTGGAGAACTATCTGGGAGGGCTCGCCAAAAAATTATTCCTCATGCTTGAAGGTACTTTTCTCTGCCCGATTGGTTTGCTTTCGTTGACTCATCATACTGCTGTCGACTCATTATTTCTCTGCGAGTGCAGAATTCTGTCAAGACTTCGAGGAAGAGACTGGGCGAGTCGAGACGAACTTGGACCCCATCAACTCCCCTGTCAAAGATGAAGCTGCCATGAACGTGCTCCGACTGGAGTCTCGCCTTGCCAGTGCCATGGATTACCTTGCTCGACTCAAGGTTGCGGTGTCGCGGATCGACACAGCGCTCTGGCCAAGGGAAACGCTCCAAAATGATCTCGAGTCTCTGATGACTCGACTCAACGAGATTCCTGGTCGAGTGCAGGAGTGGAAGAAGTCCTCTGCTCGATGCGGTGCTGACGTAGCTCTGTCCCTAGTTCGTGTCCACTACAAGGAAGCCAGAGAAGAGAAGCTAGCAGCAATCAAGGTCGCCAACACCAAGAAACTTGACTTCCAGTCTTTCATGGAGACCTTCATTACTGCTGCTACTCGAATTGCAGATGGAATCGACCTGGACGAGTTTGTCGAGCCTGCCAGCCCCCCTGTGGAGTGAACGAAACTTTTATGATCCGATTCAATTTGCCTCGGTATGCCGAGTGATTTTGTAACCGTAAAACTCCTTCGGGCCTGATGCCCGAGTACTTTAAACTCCTTCGTCCGAACTTGGTTTGCTCTTAAATATGCTTGTTTTTATTTCCGAGTGGAACTTGTATCTTCACTCGGAACAGACTTTTGTTCTTGTGATGAAGTTCTGAGGAGAGGATCGCGGACGAATTGCACCTAGTCGTCCTTGCAGATCAGGATGGAGCGTGTTTTACACTTAGGCGAGTACAGGACCGTAGCTAAGCCCTCGAGTGAGAGGGTTGCTCATCACTCGGTAGGATTTTTAAACTTAGGCGGATACAGGACCGCAGCTAAGCCCCCGAGTGAGAGGGTTGCTCATCACTCGGTAGGATTTTTAAACTTAGGCGGGTACAGGACCGCAGCTAAGCCCCTGAGTGAGAGGGTTGCTCATCACTCGGTAGGATTTTACAAACTTAGGCGAGTGCAGGACTGCAGTTAAGCCCCCGAGTGAGAGGGTTGCTCATCACTCGGTAGGAATTTTTCAAACTTAGGCGAGTACAGGACTGGCCAGCTAAGCCCCCGAGTGAAGAGGGTTGCTCATCACTCGGTAGGATTTTTCAAACTTAGGCGAGTCCAGGACTGCAGCTAAGCCCCGAGTGAGAGGATTGCTCATCCACTCGGTTAGGTATGATGGTACACCGTGACTCCCCAACAAGCAATCCCCATACCGGCAGGACCAAACTGAGCGACACCCCGTGACCTCAATCCCTAGCCACAAAAGGCTCCGTTCTTCAATACATCGGTTGGTCTCAACACACTCTGGTTGGCTTGAGTACAGGACTGTGGAGCGTAAGCCCCCGAGTGAGAGGGTTGCTCATCACTCGGTAGGATTTTTAAACTTAGGCGAGTACAGGACTGCAGCTAAGCCCCGTGAGAGGTTGCTCATCACTCGGTAGGATTTTACAAACTGGCGAGTACAGGACTGAGCTAAGCCCCCGATTGAGAGGGTTGCTCATCACTCGGTAGGATTTTACAAACTTAGGGCAGAACAGGACGCAGCTAAGCCCCCGAGTGGGAGGGTTGCTCATCACTCGTTAGGATTTTACACAAACTTAGGCGAGTACGGGACTGCAGCTAAGCCCCCAGTGAGAGGGTTGCTCATCACTCGTAGATTTTACAAACTTAGGCGAGTACAGGACTGCAGCAAGCCCCCAGTGAGAGGGTTGCTCATCACCCGGTAGGATTTTTAAACTTAGGCGAGTACAGGACTGCAGCTAAGCCCCCGAGTGAGAGGTTTGCTCATCACTCGGTAGGATTTTTTCAAACGGGTGAGTCCAGGACTGCAGCTAAGCCCCCGAGTGAGAGGGTTGCTCATCACTCGGTAGGATTTTACAAACTTAGGCGAGTACAGAACTGCAGCTAAGCCCCCGAGTGAGAGGATTGCTCATCACTCGGTAGGATTTTACAAACTTAGGCGAGTGCAGGACTGCAGCTAAGCCCCCGAGTGAGAGGGTTGCTCATCACTCGGTAGGATTTTTTAAACTTAGGCGAGTACAGGACTGCAGCTAAGCCCCCGAGTGAGAGGGTTGCTCATCACTCAGTAGGATTTTTCAAACTTAGGCGAGTACAGGACTGCAGCTAAGCCCCCGAGTGAGAGGGTTGCTCATCATTCGGTAGGATTTTTTGAACTTAGGCGAATCGGATTCGCGGCTAAGTCACCCACTGGGGGATTTTGGACACATGTATTAGTAACAACAATCATTTCGGAGACTGTAAAACCTTGTCTTTGATAAACGAACTGAAAGGTACTCTTTATTACATCTCATTAGTCTGAACACTTAATTATAAAAACGGCGGAGTAGCTCCGCATTCCAAGCGCGTGGCTCGTCTTTCTTATGCTCCACATTGTAGAGGTGATACGCTCCGTTGTGGAGCACCTTGGTGACGATGAAGGGACCTTCCCAAGCGGGGGCAAGTTTGTGAGGCCGTTGCTGGTCCACTCGGAGCACAAGGTCCCCTTCCTGAAATGCTCGACCCTTCACATTTCTGGCATATAATCGACGAAGGTCTTGCTGATAAATGGTCGATCGGATCAAGGCCATCTCTCTTTCTTCTTCCAGAAGATCAACAGCATCTTCTCGAGCTCGTTCTGCTTCGGCTTCTGAGAAAAGTTCTACTCGGGGTGCATTGTGAAGCAGGTCACTCGGCAGCACAGCCTCAGCCCCATAGACCATGAAGAAGGGGGTTCGACCAGTCGACCGATTTGGTGTTGTTCTTAATCCCCAAAGGACTGACGGTAGCTCATCTACCCAAGCGTCGGCCGCATGCTTGAGGTCGCGCATCAATCGAGGTTTCAGCCCTTTGAGAATCAAACCATTCGCTCTTTCTGCTTGTCCATTCGACTGAGGGTGGGCGACTGAAGCATAGTCGACCCGAGTACCTTGGGACGCACAGAAAGCTCGAAACTCATCAGAATCAAAGTTCGACCCATTATCCGTGATGATGCTGTGTGGGACTCCGTACGTAAATGTTAACCCTTTGATGAAGCTGACGGCAGTACTTGCATCCAGGTTTTTGATAGGTTTAGCTTCGATCCATTTGGTGAACTTGTCGACTGCTACAAGCACATGGGTGAAACCACTCCTACCAGTCTTCAGAGGTCCCACCATATCTAAACCCCAAACAGCGAATGGCCAGACGAGTGGAATGGTCTTCAAGGCTGAAGCAGGTTTGTGGGACATGTTGGAGTAGAACTGACAGCCCTCACATTTGTCAATTATTCCCTTTGCCATCTCATTTGCCCGCGGCCAATAAAACCCTGCTCGATACGCTTTGGCCAGGATGGCCCGAGAAGACGCATGGTGACCACAGGTCCCCGAGTGAATATCATCGAGGATCATTCGGCCTTCTTCCGGAGTGATGCATTTCTGAACGACCCCAGTGACACTTTCTCTATAAGTTGCCCCCCCATTACTGTGAAGGCTTTGGATCGACGGACAATCTGGCGAGCCTCTTCTTCATCCTCTGGAAGCTCTTTCCTGAGAATATATGCGATATACGGCACTGTCCAATCAGGAATAACGATCAAAACTTCCATGATCAAGTTGACCACAGCTGGGATTTCAACTTCAGTCGGATCAGTGGAACTTTTAGGCTGTGGGGGCTCTTCAGTGAAGGGATCTTCTTGAACTGATGGTGCGTGAATATGCTCCAAAAACACATTGCTGGGAACTCCCGCTTGGAACCTATTTTTGCCAAGTCATCAGCTGCTTGATTCTTCAGTCGGGGTATATGGTGGAGCTCTAGCCCTTCAAACTTCTTCTCTAACTTTCTCACCGCATTGCAATAACCAGTCATAGCTTGGCTCCTGACATCCCATTCCTTCATCACTTGATTAACCACTAAATCTGAGTCACCATAAACCATTAGGCGGCAGACGCCGAGTGAAATGGCCATACGCAACCCATACAGGAGTGCCTCATACTCAGCTTCATTGTTGGAGGAATCAAAGTGAATCTGGAGAACATATCTGAGGTTGTCGCCTCGTGGAGATACCAGGACTACTCCAGCGCCCGAACCATTCAACATCTTGGACCCGTCAAAGAACATAGTCCAATGTTCCGACTGTATCTGGGTCGGTAACTGTTGTTTAATCCACTCGACGAGGAAATCTGCTATCGCTTGAGATTTGCTCGCTTTCTTTGCCTCAAACTTGATATCCAGCGGAAGGAGTTCAATCGCCCACTTTGCCACTCGACCAGTTGCATCTCTGTTGTTCAAAATTTCTGACAACGGAGCGTCGCTGACGACTGTAATCGAATGATCTGAGAAGTAATGTGCAACCTTCTTTGCGGTCAAGTAAATTCCATAGACAAGCTTCTGATAATGTGGATATTTCTGCTTGGATGGGATTAAGACTTCAGAAATATAGTACACTGGGCGCTGAACCTTGTAGGTTTAACCTTCTTCTTCCCGCTCGACTGTGAGTACTGTACTGACAACTTGTCCAGTGGTTGCTATATAAAGCAGTAAAGGCTCTTTGCTGATTGGAGCAGCAAGCACCGGCCGGGTGGAAAGCAGGGCTTTGAGCTCTGTAAACGCTGCGTCCGCTTTCGGAGTCCACTCGAACACATAAGATTTCTTCATCGGTCGGTAAAGAGGTAATGCCTTTTCGCCGAGACGAGAAATGAATCGACTCAAAGCGGCCAAACAACCAGTAAGTTTCTGAACGTCGTGTACACGCACAGGGCATTTCATTCGGAGGATTGCACCAACTTTCTTGGGGTTTGCATCGATCCCACGTTCGGAAACGAGGAAACCGAGTAACTTTCCACCTGGAACTCTGAATGTACACTTCGACGGGTTAAGCTTGATATCATATCTTCTCAAATTGGCAAAGGTTTCGGCAAGGTCAGTAAGCAGGTCGGAACCTTTGCGCGACTTAACCACGATGTCATCCATGTATGCTTCCACATTCCGACTGATTTGAGCTAGCAGACACTTCTGTATCATGCGCATGAATGTGGCACCAGCATTCTTGAGACCAAAGGGCATGGTGATGTAGCAAAAGCACCCGAATGGGGTGATAAAAGCTGTTTTTATTTCATCAGGTCCATACAGTCGGATCTGATGGTACCCGGAATATGCATCCAGGAAGGACAATCGCTCACATCCCGCAGTCAAGTCGACTATTTGATCGATGCGGGGGAGAGGAAAATGATCTTTCGGGCAGGCCCGATTGATATGCTTGAAATCAATGCACATACGAAGTGAATCGTCCTTCTTGGGAACCATGACAACATTGGCGAGCCACTCGGAGTGGTAAATTTCACGGATGAACTCAGCTGCCAAAAGCCGAGCCACCTCTTCGTCGATTGCCTTTCTCTTCTCCGCAGCGGACCGACGGAGATGCTCTTTCACGGGCTTTGCCTTTGGATCGACTCGCAAACGGTGCTCAGCCAGTCCCCTGGGTACACCTGGCATGTCAGACGGCTTCCATGTGAAGATGTCCCAGTTCTCACGGAGGAACTGGATGAGCGCTTCTTCCTATTTGCTGTCGAGTGTTGTTGAGATATGAGTTGGAGCAGCACTGGGATCGGTCGGGTGAATGTGAATAGGTTTTGTTTCACCGGATGACTGAAATGCAGACTCTGAAGCAGGCTTCTTAGCGTGCAACAAATCACTCGGATCTGCAGTCTTCTTATATTCTTCCATTTCTATTGTTGCCATCTGTTCATCGGCTATCTTAGAGCCCTTCTGGAGGCACTCTTCTGCCCGTTGCCGATTACCAGTGACTGTGATCACGCCCCTGGGGCCAGGCATCTTCAGCTTGAGGTACACGTAACACGGTCGAGCCATGAAACGGGCATATGCAGTTCAGCCCAGAATAGCATGATAGGCACTATGAAAATCCACAACTTCAAATGTTAACTTCTCCTTACGGTAATTCTTTGAGTCACCGAAAACCACGTCAAGAGTGATCTGGCCGAGTGAATCAGCTTTCTTCCCTGGAATTACACCGTGGAACCGCATGTTGCTCTCACTGAGGTTGGACATCGGAATGCCCATCCCACGAAGAGTCTCAGCATACAAAATGTTCAAGCCGCTGCCACCATCCATCAAGACTTTGGTCAGTCGGGTGCCCCCAACGACCGGGTCGACCACCAACGCTTGCCTCTCGGGGGTGGCGATGTGCGGTGGGTGGTCAGATTGGTCGAATGTGATGGGAGTCTTTGACCATTTCAAATATGTCGTCGCTGCCGGAGCAACCATGTTTACCTCTCTGTTGATGACTTTCAGTCGACTTTTACTTTCAATGTCAGCAAAAATCATCAAAGTGGAATTGACGTTAGGGAAACCGTCATCATCTTCTTCCTTGTCACCATCCTTGTCAGACTCTTTTTCCTTTTCATTGGGCCGTTTCTCTCGGAACTGCTGGATCAGGAGCCGACATTGTCGAGTGGTATGTTTGGGATAAATCAGATTACCATCTTCATCCTTCTTGGTGTGAATGTGACATGGCAAGTCCAACACATCGTTCCCTGCCTGATCTTTCACCTTCTTGGGGATCCAGGGTCCTTTGGGCTTTCCCTTGAATTTTCCTTGAGTTACAACTGCAGCTTCACCTGGACCTGCTGGTTCGGCTTTGCGTTTCTGCTTCCGACCCACTCCGGTGTCTTGGGCGACTGGTTTGCCCTTTCCACTACGGAGTCGGTCCTCTTCTTCACCATTAGCGTACCGGGTGGCTATTTCCATCATTCGGGTCAGAGACATATCTCCTATCCGACCGAATTTCAGGTTAAGCTCTCGATACCGAACGCCCTCCTTGAAGGCACAAACTGCTTGGTGCTGGGATACATTTTCTACTGTGTGGTGTAAAGTGGTCCATCTTTGGATGTAATCCCTCAGAGTTTCATTCGGCTTCTGTACACAATGTTGCAATTCCGTCAACCCCGCAGGTCGTTTGCATGTGCCCTCGAATGTCCTGACAAACACTCGGGTTAACTCCTCCCAGCTGAATATACTGCCTGGAGCCAACTGATTCAGCCATGCTCTGGCCGATCCTTCCAGCATGAGAGGAAGATGTTTCATAGCTACCTCATCATTTCCACCACCGATCTGAACAGCCACTCGGTAATCTTCCAGGCAAGTGTCAGGCTTCGACTCACCGGTGAACTTACTAACCCCAGTCGCCAACCTGAAGTTGGGGGGGATCTTGGCAGCTCTGATGGCTCTGCTAAAACACTCGGGACCCGAAACATGTATTCTGCTTCCACTCGGGCGATCCCTGCCTTGTCCCTCTCTGTGTGCTCGGTTCCTGTCGACCAAACCTTGCACCAAAATTGACCTCGCATCAAACCCTGGCTCTCTTGGGTCGACCGGCGTCCTTCGCCCTCCGCTGTACGGGCGCCTGTCATCATAGTGCCGGGGCACATATGATCCGCTTCTCGGAGGGGGCGTAGGCGCTCGACGGCGGTCATCACAGCCGAGCCGATGATCGTACTGCTCGTGGTTCCGACCCAAGTGCTGATCTTGGCGATGCACCCGCCCCTCACGCCGCGGAGGCGATCTTGGGCTGTGAGCCGATTGAACTGTGTCAGCCACCACAGATCTGCTATGGATTCTGTTACGCGACTGAGATACTGCAGTGTTTTGGTCTCCTGCCGCCCGGAGCAGAGCCCGGATTTGCATCAAACCTCGTCCAGCTTCTGACTAGGATGGCTGGATGGACTCTGCTATACGAGCTGCAGCTGCAAGATTCTGAATAGGAGTGCGGTATACCTGAGGTTCAGGAGGGAACAATTGCCTCCGTCGACTGGACTCAGGAATCTGCTGCCGAGCACGTTCGTCGAGTGCATGCTGAAAATTTTCCAGTCGAATGCGTTCAGCCAAAGTGGCCAAGCGCGCTGCCTCCAAGGCCCGAGCCTCAGGGGTCTCTCCGACGATGGGCATGAGAAGTGCTTCCTCGTTATGGCAGTGAAGTTCCTCCCTCCACTGTGAAGAGAGGGTTTCGGGGTGGTATTCCTCGTGAACACGCGACGGATCGCCACCGCCGTCGCCGCCTCCGTTGCGACGCATGCCTGGCGGGCTACGCGGCGTGTCGACCATCAGGACCTCCGCCGCAGGATCGCTGCTGTCGCACTCGGACAGAGTCTCGACGGAGCCAGTCGACAGATCGAACAGGCCATAGAGAGATTCATCGGGCTCGATCGCCGCGACTTGAGGGGTGGTCGACTGACGTGCCACCGCATGCTTCACCCACCGCTGAAGCCGCGATCGACCGGATCGCTTGCGACGGCGAACAGCGGGGAACGAAGACGCCGTAGGAACCGACCGGTATTGGGTCGACGGCTGCCGCAGAAGGACGCCGCGGACACACGCGCGAAAGTGCGTCGCCCCGCGGACGGGGAACATCTCGACGTCGAGGGGGGCCTCCTGGAGCCAGGCGGAGTCGTCGGCGATGAAGACGAGCGCGCCGAGACAGATCTCGTGGCCCTCAGCCAAACCTCCACCCGAAACCATGATGATGGGAATCGGAAAAAATCGCAACCTCACCGGAAAGTCGCTAAGACACCTTCCCCACGGTCGGTGCCAACTGTCGTGGTTCTAAGTCTGACAGTAGAATAGGGGTAGGTATGAGGAGGCAAGATCCTAGCTACGATGAGGTTGTGCACGCAAGATTTACGAGTTCAGGCCCTTCTCGGAGGAAGTAACAGCCCTACGTCTCGGTGCCCGGAGGCTCGGTCGATTGGATTATGCGTGAAGTTACAGGGGGTGCGAACCCTTGTGCCAGTGGAGGGGGGTGGCTTATATAGAGTGCGCCAGGACCCCAGCCGCCCCACGTTACAAGGGGTTCAATGTCCATAAAGACAGGACGTTACTGATAACGCCAGCAATAAAGGCAAATAAATGATCATTAAGACTACGGAGTGAACGCCTGACCATTGCCATCCTGAGTGACCTTAGATCTTCTGTCTTCCGAGTGGTTTCTGATGTGGTCGAGTGAGTACACCCCGGTCGAATGGAATTGGGTTATCCGAGTGAACTGTTGGTCGAGTGGGTTGCATCCTGTGGTGATTTCAGTCAGTTGATGATGCTATCCTTTGAATGTCCTTGGCTTTAGAGCAGTGTCCTCGGGGAAGGGTGTCTAGGTCAGGCCTATTACCCTACCCTAGGTACATGTCTTCGTCAAGGTCCACTCTTGAACAGTTGCACGACGGCGTCGGTTTCGGGGGTGGTGTAGGAGGAATCACCCTTGCTTACCACGACCGATTAACTAACCTACATGGTTATCATCAGAAGTGCTGATGAGGTATCACCCTCGGCACTCGATAGTAACCCAGTAGTGTCGAGAAAATTAAGGGGCAAGTGACGTGCGGTGCCAGGGTCTGATCTTCGATCCCGTTGCTCGGGTCTTCTGAGAGTCCAGCGGGGCAGTCGGGACAAGTGGGTCTCTGATAAGGCTCTACTCATCCTATACTAAACAGTTTAGGATTGCAGGAAAGTATCAACAACAGGTTACAAGTAAACAGGCTATGCAGCAGATATAGGACAACAGTAGTAGCAGTAACTTCTAATGCAAGCATAAGAGAGAAGAGAGTGGGCGATATCGGAATGCTCAAAATGGGGGTGCTTGCCTGTTTGCTCGGCGGCAAGGGCAAAGTCATCAGTGGTGTCGTCGGGGACGTAGTCGTACTCCGGAGCTGCGTCTGCCTCGGGAGCTACGTCAATGTCAGGGTCTACCGAGAGAGAAGAGGGGGAAGAAACAGGTAAACATAATGCAAACAGATGCAACACAATGCGTGCTATGCTATGATGCAGTGCAGGGTTGCCTAGAAATGCATCTAAGTCATTTTAGTTATTTTTAGGATTAACTTGGGATTATTAACCGGTATGTGTGCACTATACATCTACCGGAATCGGTCTCGGAGTTACGAGTTCTCCTACGTAGGGGGTTCCGACGTGGAAACAGACGGCACGATCAGACTCGTCTCGTCGTTCTGAGCAACTTTCATGTTTTAAGTTTTTCGATCCGAGCTACGGTTTATTTTCTATGATTTTCCGAAGTTTTAGCAATATTCTGAACTATTTAATTTAACAGATATTCTAAATTTGGTATATGACGTCAGCATGACATCACTTTTGCGTCAGCAGGTCAGCTGAGGCTTGACCAGTCAAAGGGGGCCCACTGGACCCACCAGTCAGTGACTGGACTGGTCCAGTCAGCTGGTTGACCAGTCAACTGGGTCCAGTGGGACCCAGTGGTCAGTCTCTAATTAGCTTAACTGTGATTTTGTTTAATTAATCAGTCTGTTTAATTCACGGGCCCAGTCTGTCAGTGATACATTTATTAGTGGTCCAATTAGCACTAATCCTATCTGCTACAGTACATGGGCCCGCTTGTCAGTGGCGTTAGCATCTGAGATTAGTGCCTAATCTAACAGTTAATGGCTCGGGCCCACATGCCAGGGACCCAGGCGAGGTTCAAATGCTCGCACGCGCCGGCGGCGAGGCCCGACGCGACGGCGGTAGCCGGAACTTGGCCTCCGGCGACCATTCGAGCGGCGGCTAGCACGGATCGGTAGAGGGGCTCGCCGCGCATACTTCCATGGCACAGGACGGGGCTAGGACGGCCGGGAACGACGGCGACATTGACCACGGCGGACGCCGGAGCTCGGTCGAGCTCGGGAATGGCGTTGCAGAGGCAAAACGACTAGCATTCGACTCCTGCGACACCTACGCGGGCTAGCTAGGTGGATGGAAGGAAGCACGGGACCGAAAGCCCATCGAAGCGTCGCCGGAGACGAGGTCGGGCGGCGGCGCGCTTCGGGTCCGAGCAGGGCGGGCGTTATCGCGCGCGCGGGGGGGTAAACGGAGGGGTCAGGGGAATGACCAGAGGCTCACCGGGCGGCTATGTCGAGCCGTCGACAGCTTAGGAGCAGAAGCGCGTCGGGGAAGCCGCCGGAGTTGAAGGGGATTGGCGGCGGTCGGTGAGGAAGGCAGTGGGGATCCGCCACTGCAGGGTCTCCCGGCTTGCGCTGAGGGTCTGGGGCGACGTGGAAGACGTCGGCGGTGCGGTTGAGCCTGTCGGGGAGGAGAGGGAGGTGCGGTGGCCGTCGTGGTGGAGACACGCGACGGCGGCGGCGTTCGGCATCGACGAGAGAGAGAGGGAGCAGTGGAGAGCGAGGAAAAGGGGAGAAGACGGTGAATGAAGGAGGGGCCAGGGGAGATGGCCAGAGGCGAGGCTTATCCCCTCGTCCACCTACCGTGTTGCGGTGGCGAGCGGTGGCCGGCACGGGAGCGCTCGCCCACAGAGACGACGACACGGAGGTGAAGAAGGACGACGGGAAGATTGGAGTGGGCTGGGCCAGCGCGGCCCAGTTGCCAGGTAAGTGGCCTTTGGCCTTTTTTTTACTTTCTCTGTTTTCTGTTTTACTTTTATTTATTTAACAGAGAGGGAAAAGGATTTATTTGGGCATCCAAAATTATTCTGAAAAATGTGAAGCCAAGTCACATAATTCCTTAACAATATTTGGCACTGCCACAAATAATTTGGAGGCCAGTGGACTTCGTTTGGAATTTTTCATAAATAAATTAGCATTTAAAAAGGCTGGAATGGTGCTGCTTTAATTGCTAATGCTCATATGTGCTCAAGGGTGATGTTGTGTTCCTTAGCACATAGTTGTCTTGGATTATTTGCAAGATGATGAACATTTTCTCAGCAACTTTTGGGAAACTTTATTTTGCACTTGTGATTTGAATTTGAATTAAGTGGTGGAATTTGAAATGAGATATTATGCAATGAAGATCAAGCATAGTTAACCAGGGTGACTTGGCATGATCAGAGAGTGATCACTGTGGTGTGAGGCTGGGGATGTTACAGAATCACCCTCCGTAGACCACGATCGATTAGCTACACTACAGAGATCTCATCAGAAGTGATATACGAGGTATCAGCCTCGGCACTCGATAGTAGCTCTGCAGAGTCGTGTGACTAAGGTGGTGTGAGGTGATGTGTCGGGCTCTAGACGTCAATCACGTTGGTCGGGTCATCAACATGAAGCGGGGGCAACAGGGACAAGGTGAGGGGTCACTGGTGGATCACTAACCAACATATACTAAGTATATAGGATAAACAAGTAGGTAACAATATCATGTTACAAAAGAGGGCTATGCATCAGAATAGGAGCAATCAATTACAGTAGCAAAATCTAAAGCATGAGAGAGAATGGAATGGGCGATATATGAATGATCAAGGGGGTTTTGCTTGCCTGGAAGCTCTGCAGACAGATAAGAACCCTCTCACCAGCGGCGCCACGTCAGCCCACCGGCGACCAACGCCGGCGCGCGCTCCGGCGACCACCAGAGACGGCGGCGTCGCGCGGAAACGGCCGTCCGGCCATGGTTCGGAGCGCGGAGGAGTGCTACGGGACCCTAGCGTTCACGCGCATCCGGAGGCGGTGTCCATTGGTGCTGTGGTGGCCGGCGTCGAGCACGGCAGCGGCCTGAGCGGCGACCGGAGCTCGGACGGGGATGGATCTGGGGCTAGGGGGCACGGCAAAACGTGTGTGTGCGCGTGTGTGGCTTCCTGAGGAACCCAGGAACACGATGCGATGCTCGTACGCGAGCTTTGCTCGCCGGGTCTGCGGCGTCGAGGTGCACGGCGGCGGTGAGTGCTCGAACGCGGCGGAAACGGGGGCTAAAGGACGAGCAAGAGAGCAGGGAGAGAGGGGAAACGAAGGGAAGCTCACAGCGGAGCCGTAGGGGATGGCAGCGGGCTCGAGGGAGGCGCGGAGTAGCCGGATTCATCGCCGGAGTTCGTCGGGGCCGAGGAAGAAGAAGAGCTCGAGGAGCTCCTCGTGGGGGCTTTCGGCTCGAACGGCTGGGTCCAGGCGGCGTAGCGGGCGGAGGCGGTGCTCTACGACATCTTGGCGATGGTCGGGGACGACGGAGAGCTCGGAATCGACGGCAGCGACGGCGAGAGGTTTCGGGTGAGCTCGACGCAGAGCGATGGAGAGAACGAGTGGGGATTCTGATGTGCTAGGGTTTCGTGGGGAGGGGAGAGGCGCGCGCGCGAGTTCTTAAGGGCGCCGGGGAACCATGGGATCGGCGACACGGCGACGAACGCCGGTCGGATGCGCGCGCGCGCCGACGCGTGCGCGAGGAGGGGGACGGGCGCTAGGCGGGCTGGGCCGGGGACTGTAGCAGTAGGCTTAAGTGCACAGTAGTTCTTTAGGCCTCTTTCATTTTTTTTTTCTTTTTCTGTTCCTTTTCTTTTCTGTTTTGGCTAATTGTTTGGGCACCAAATGAGTTTTGTAAAATATGAGAGCTGGCCCACAAATCACAGCACAATATATCCTACCACCAAAAACTAGTTTGGGGTAAATATCATTACATATTTATTTTGTATTAATTAAAAGGTTGTCAAATATTGTTTTCAGTCACTGTTTGAGGCTGTTAGAGCCACTTATCCAATCTCAATAAAGTTGGTTACAATTTTATCATTGCCTCTAAGTTAGTTGCTATTTATAGAACATTTTAGTTTCTGGTTTGGACAACTTTTATTTTCCACTTTGAATTTAATTGAAGTTTGAATTGGGAGTTTGAAATGCAACATGATGCCTATGATGACTAGGCGCTGCTAAACTTGCTGACATGGTGTGATTACGAGGTGACCACTGTAGTGGGATGCTGGGGATGTTACAGCTCCTACCCAAGAAGAGAGAGAGACCAAATAAAACATGCACCACTGAGTGCCGCAAAAAAAGGAAGAGAAAAAATAACAAAATAGAGAGGAAGAGAGAAGGGGCAACACCATTATCTTTTTAATATACACAGAAGTGTTTCTCACGAAACTTTCTACCTTATAATGCATGAAGTGGTGCTACTTTGAAATGCTTATGTGTATATTAAAAATGGATAATGGTGTTGCTCCTTCTCTTTCCTCACTATTTTGTTATTTTTGGGCTCGCTGGATTTATAACCTCCCCTTCCACCATAACCTCTCCCACACCGGCCACCATAGCCTCCCGTCAGGTGCTCCCTTTCTCCTCTCCCTACCTTTCTAATCCTTGATTCCTCTAGGTTAGGCCAGTGTTTCATCTCATGATGAGCTTCATGTTATATACTAGTGGAGAACCTACCTTATAGAGCTTGGCTTGTATATTCTAATGAAAAGCTTCCTCAAATGCTCGAGGTCATCATGAGCAAGCAAGTTGGATGCACCTGCTCTTAGTCCACGGGAGAGCTTTCATATACTCGTAGCTCTATGAGCATCCTAGTTGCATGGCGATCCCCACTTGTTGTGTTAACATCGCTCATAAGTCATTCTCAATTGCCTAATGGTCAGCTACGTTGATGAAAGACACTCTTCGTTTTTAACTTCTTAAAACACCAATCATTATTTTATTTTCTCGATAAGTGCAAGGCATAGGCTTATGCTCAGCCATGCATAGGTAGTTGAGCGGTTAACTAACATAGACATGCGATTTTGCTATTTTATCTGGTATGCCTTGGATTTGTGTTTTTTTAAGTGATTGCTAATGCATACATTTTTTTGTCATTGGCTGACATTGCTTTGTTCCTAATATAATTTTGACATTCTCTTTAAACCTTTGTCAATGGGAATTTGGATTTCACAAAAATATTTTCTCTTTCTTACCTCCATGGCAATGGAACTAAGAGGATTGCATGTATTACTCCCATGCTAGCTAACTTTTGCAAGCTTGCACGGAGATATGGATACACTTTCAGACTTTGGTTTTTAGCACAAGCATAAGAGTTAGCAGCAATGAGGTTAGGTGCCAACCTTCTTACTCTACCATGTAGTGTCACACTTGCCAATCAGCACGTGAGAGTTTCACCCTTTGTCCATCTTGTTCCTCTTACCTAGAAGATATGAAGCATTTGTTGTTTCGGTCCCATAAAGCTAAGGAGGTTTGGAGAAGGCTAGGATTGGACGAAATTATTCAGAGCTTCTGAAGTTGATCATCTTGGTGTGGCAGTCCTAGAATTCTTACTACCCATGCCAGATCAAGATTTATCTATCATGGGGTTTGAGAATACGCATGAAATGAGTGCCATCACGACTTGGTATTTGTGATGGGAAAGGCGTAAACTCGTGCATAAGCAAAAAATTCAAGATATTAAAATATTTCTATTGGGATACAAGCTCTTATGACAAATTACGTTGTTGCTTCCTCTTCAAAAGCTTCTATGAGGAGGAGGAGGGGGGGGGGGGGATTCGTCCCCCGGTGGACTTTTTGAAGCTTAATTTTGATACTTCTTTTGATCATGATCTTCTCAAGGGTACGGCGGTCTTGAGAGACAATAAAGGAAATTCATTGCAGGAGGCTTCTAGAGAATCGACTAGTGTGCGGACGTTCTCAGGACGGAAGCTCTGGCGCTTAGATCGGTCTATTGTTGGTACAACGAGCGAGATGCAATCGACTTGCCATTAATTCTGATTAGTGCAGCATTTTCTTTTCTTTTTCGTTTTTTAAATAAAACATGACAAGTGGGGTCCGCTCTACAATGAGAACTAGCAGTGTGACCCGCGCATTTGCGTGGCTAGATCTAATAATATTTAGTTTCTTTGGTAGATTGAATAAGCCATAATCTTTCCTGTTTCACTCCACGATTTGCATGTGATTTTGTACTTATAACATATGTCTATCTTTCCATGATGATTACACATTCTCTATAAATTACTCCCTCCGTTCCTAAATACAAATCGTCGGTAGGAGCGCGGCAGGTTTTTTTTTTATGATTGCGGCAGTTTTTTTATGATTGTTATTTTATTGCCGTTGCTCATGAGCTTGCTAGATTCTTTTTCTATTGTTGATTGGTTTGAGGAGCCTTTAAATGAAATTGTACCATTTCTCACAATGTATCTATTATTTCGATTTCAATAGAATAAAGTTTGTATGTTTTTTAAAGAAAGAAAAAGAAACCGAGACACATCCACTGAAGCACAGTCACATACAAAACTGGTTGCCTGACCTAGAAAAAAGGGTGCAACTTTGGACATAACTGAAGATGAAATTTCAACTCTGACTTTGCACTCCCTCTGTTAAAGAATATATAACGTTCAGAACAGGCATTATTCAAATGCGCAAGCCCACCTTTAACTGTTTCATTTCACATGTGTATATGTTAGATCAAAATCATAATTTCCAATACCTTATGGTACCATTCTCTCCTGATTTTTTTAAAGACAACTTCTGACATGGTCCCCGTCACAGTTGGAAGCTTTACTGTGGGCTTTAAGTTTAAACGACCCACCACTTTATCAAATTTAAACAACCCACCACTTATAGAGGTATACAGTTTAGCACTCATGAATCCTGGTTCATCATGGGTACTCAGAACACAGTTGTGCATATATCACCCATGTGAGGAAGTGTGTGCAGTCAAAAATCTAGCCAATCTAGTAAGCTCATTAGCAACCTTATTTCCTTCTCTATTACAATATTGAAACCTAGAAATAGAAAATCACAAGTAATAAAATAACAATCATCAAAAACTGTCGCCGCCACTTCTATTGACCATCCTTCATTATTCATGGTATCAATGACCTCCACATCATCAGAATTAATGACAAGTTGATTACATCTCGCCCGTTGCGCCAGGGATAGACCGAGTCTAAGCGCCAGAGCTTCTGTCATGAAAACGTCCATACAACAGTCAGATTCTCCAAAAGCCTCCTGCAATGAATTTTCCTTTATCGCCCCTCAGACCGCTCCAATCGTACCCTTAAGAAGATCATGATCAAAAGAAGCATCAACATTAAGCTTCACAAAGCCCACCGAGGGACGAATCCAACACCCCCCAAGCATTTGGAGAGGAAACAACAACGTAATTATCCATAAGAGCTTGTATCCCCATAGAAATCTTTTCCATCTTGAATTTTCTCCTTGTGCATGAGTTTACACCCTTCCCACCACAAATACAAGTCGTGATGGCAATCATCTCACGTATTCTGATCTGGCATGTGTAGTAAGATTCCAGGCTTGCCTCACCAATACGATCAACTTCACAAGCTCGATAGTCTTCTCCAAACCTCCTTAGCTTTATGGCACCGAAATAACAAATTTTTCGTATCTTCTACGCAAGAGGAACAAGATGGACAAAAAGGCAAAACTTTCACGTGTCGATTGGCAAGTGTAACACTACATGGTAGAGTGTCATGCAACGTCTGGCAGATAAAAAATTTAACCTTTGCCAGACAAGATAATTTCCAAATAGTACGCCAAATTGGATTAACTCGGTTCCTTTTACTGATGGAAACGATTGTAGTTCCTCTGTCCGAAATTAGTTGACGCTCAAACGAATGTATCTAGGGATACATTCGTTTGAGCGTCATCTAATTTCGGACGAAGGTAGTAGATATAAATCACCTAATGGTTGCTATACACCTGTTGTATGCTAGACAGCATATTGGTACCCAGTTAATATCCTAATAGCAAACCAACATTTGCCAACTGGTTAGGAGCACAAATTGCAGTGTATCTACCATGAATCTGTTATTCTATTTATATTTTTTAGTAAAAATTGATATCATTGTGATACCTTAAGCGCTTAACCTTTGCTCAATTGATTTTTGTAAAGCCTGGCTTCGACAGATAACTGTTGGATTAACTTTACTCTCTAAGCTATTCATTACAAAGTTTCTTTTTTTTTGCGACTGCATTACAAAGCTATTACTGTATGCCTTATATATATTCATACTGCACATACACGAGAAATATTTCTTCTCCGGACTTTTCTTTTGTCCTCTGTTACATGTGCCGCTTCTAGTTTTTTCTTTTTTTTTTTTTTTTTGCTACTAGCTTATACACAAGATAAATATTTCTTCTCCGGATTTTTTTTTTTTTGCAATTTGCTGGCTGCCCATTCTGTTTGGTTGAATGAGTCTGAGGTAAGTAAGCTTTTCCTTAATTGAATGTTACCGCTCCGCCTAGCCCAGTAGCCTCGCCGCCGTCGACTCCACGCCGATAGCCCTCCTCCCCCACCCTCACCTCCCTGCCCTCTTCCATGGCGGACCCCAGTGCTGACCCTGTCGACCGCCGGGCGACCCTCTCCAACGAGCGCGTGTCCTCTGGCGACCGCTGGCTCAGTTTGGGGAGCGAGTCCTCAACGCGCTCGTACAGCGACATCGCCCGCACACCCCCGCCCTCTCCGCCTCCCCGCGGCAAGCGGCACCGCCCTCCCATGGCCCCACGGCGGAGCGCACCAGGCAGCCGGCCAAGCACCGCCTCGGCCCACGCTCGGAGGTGCACCGCGTCTCGGGCGGAGACGCCGTGGACGCGGACGGTTTCCGGCAGCCTCGGCGCAGGAACCGCCGCCGCCGCCCGTGGGAGACAACCACCCCCAGCCCACCCTCGCTCCGCCGGCGGAGCCCCTCGCCTGAAGAGATCGCCGGGCTCTGCTTCCGCTGCCTGGACCACCGCCACCGCGTACGCGACTGCACCAACGACATTCGATGCCGCACTTGCCTGCAGTCTGGCCATGATTCACGCGCATGCGACCCGCGCCGCCAGGACGCGGAACAATGCAGCCGGCCGCGCGCCGCTCCCGCCGCCACGAAGACCACGTGGCCGTTGACCACGCTCGCGCTGCCTTCCTCCTCCACCGCCCCACGCCGCAAGCCCCCACTGCGGCGGCGGCGCCAACGACCGGCGCGCGCTCGGGCGAGCCTGTGCAGGTCATCGTGTCGTGCACTGTCGAGATGGAGGACGCGGAGCTCGTTCTGTCCCGTGCGATGGTAGCGTCCATCACTGGTTACCGCCCGACTGTCTCTACCGACGAGGTGGCCTCGCTGCTCCTGGACTCCTTCGACCACGCCGACGGTGACTTCTCTGTTCACCGTCACCACCCCGAGGACTTTCTGATCCTCTTCAGCTCGCTGTCCACCAAGGAGTGCCTCGCGGGCGAACACTTCATCCGCTCACCACGCTTCTCCCTCTCGATGCGTCCATGGTGCAAGCTGGCACACGCCAGCTCCGGCCAGTTCGAATTCCATGTCGAGCTCGAGCTACGCGGCGTCCCTACCCAGGCATGGCACCTTTCCACCGTTGAGCACATCCTGGGGCAGAGCTGCTGGATTGAGCGCCTCCACCCACATACTCGCTCCCGTGCCGACCTCGCCACCTTCCGGCTATCCGGGCTCACGCACGACCCCCACAGCATCCGCCGCACCGCCATCTTGGAGGTGGTCGAGCAGATACCTGCGCCCATGGGCTCCGACGTGCCTACCATCAGGACCCTGACGTACGCTATCTTCATCGCGCTTGCCCGAGCCACCATGATCAGGGCACCGGCCACCTTCGTGCAGCCGGGCGCCGATCCGGACAGGGCTCGTGGCGCCGACGAGGATCGCGACCCAGCCCCTGGCCATGGCCCTGGGCGTGCGCGCCGCCGCGGCCGCAAGCGCAAGCGCACGGATGCGCCAGCTACGGATCGCTCGGACGGCATGGCTATGGACGATCTGGGCTGGCGCTCTGGAAGGCAGGCTTGTGCAGACGGCCTGTCCATGTCGCCGGCGTGGCGCGGCGCTGCCCGCGATCCCTCAATGGCCCCGCATGCAGCCTTGCCCTGGTCAGCAAGGGACCCACCACAGAGGTCATCGCGCCAGAAGTGGCAAAAGCAGAGGAAAGCAAAGGCACCGTCCGGTCGCGGACCAGACGCACAGCGCTGACGCCGCTGATGTCGCCACGGACGGGACGCGTGTCGACCACGCACAGGCTGTGGAAGGGCCAGAACCGTCTAGGATTTTTTTTTTTTTGAATGTTGGCAAAGCTTGCCAAATTCATTGATCAGAAGAGGATAACAAGGTACAAAAAGAACCCAAGAGGGTCAGTCGCCCAGAAAGAACACCAGGCACGAAGAAGAAGGAAAAAAAAGCGGGCCTCAGCCCGGGTCAAAGGGAATCCCAGCACCTGCCAAGTTCCACAGTCTAATCTCATCCCTAATCTTACGTTTGAAGCTCTCCATAGTCAAGGACTCCTTTTGGAAAATCCGTCGATTCCGCTCCCGCCATATTTCCCAAGCAATCATGTGCACTAAAGAAAGCATTCCCTTTTTCTTCTCCCTTGCTGTGTTGCCGTAGCATCTCTGAATCCAAGGCGCAAACTTAGTGTCGCCCGTCCAATTCGCCGGACAAAGAGCAGGCATGTCTACAAGTGTGGCGAAGGACTCCCAAATGGCTCTCGACCAGGGGCACTCGATGAGAAGATGAGATGGGGTTTCCAAGCTCCGTTCACAAAGTGGGCAGAAGTATTCATTTTCCCATCCACGGCGCAAGAGCGCGTCAGCAGTTAAAATTCTGCCAAGCATGACAGTCCATATGAAGAAACGGCATTTACCAGGGGCCCATCCGGTCCAAATCAATTTGTATCCATCCATGGGGATAGAGCCGACGAATTGCAAGCGGTATGCCGAGCGAGCGCTGTACTCCTGGTTTTGCTCAAACCTCCAGGCGATGGTGTCAGCCTGACCCTCAAGCAGCTCCACGTTATCAAGCATTGCAGCGAGTTCAGTGAGCTCCGAGACCATGTGCTCAGATAGGCCCCGAGAGAGGTCGTGCAGCCACGTCTCGTCCTTCAGCTCATCCGAGACCGAGCGGTTCTTCCGCGTCGAGATCCGGAAGAGTGACGGGGCAATCGTCTTTGGGCATGATCCATGAAGCCAGCGGTCATTCCAGAAGTTTGCCGTTCGGCCATCCCCGATTGTTATTTGTGTTGCTGTCGCGAAGAGCTGTCTTTCTTCATTGTAACAGGGTAGAGGGGAGCTAACCCACGGCCGCGGCGGTCGCTGCCATGCCAACCAGAGCCAGCGGAGCCTAAGTGCCCGACCGAATTTGGCCATGTCAAGGACGCCCAAGCCGCCAAGGTGCTTGGGTCGGCATATCAAGTTCCAGGCCACCCTGCAATTCCCACCGTTGCAGGTGTCGTCCCCGTTCCAGAGCCAGGAACGGCAAATCCGTGACATGCGCTTTAACACCCAGACTGGTAATTTGTGCACGGTCATCATATATATTGCCAGGGAGGTCAGCCCCGTCTTCAGCAACACCAGCCTGCCGCTCTTAGCCATCAGTCTACCCTTCCAACCAGCGGTTTTATTTCCAAATTTTATGAGGAAGGGGTCCAGGTCCAACTTGGTCAAGTTCCGAAGTGAAAGGGGCATGCCAAGATATGTCGTTGGGAATGTTTTGATTGGGATCCCCAGCGGCGATAGAATGTGTGGTAGGTCCAGGGCGCCACAGCGGATAGGCAGGGCTGAGCTCTTGTCCATGTTGGTAACAAGGCCCGTGGCCGACGCGAAGCAGTTTAATAGCAGGCGGATCATGCTAGCGTCCGCCCTCGAAGGATTCATGAAGAGCGCCACATCGTCCGCGTAGAAGGAGCAGCGTGGTACCCTTCTACGTCCCGGAAGCTTAGATAACACACCTTGCTCAGTGGCCATGGACATCATTCTTTGCAGTGGGTCCATTGCAAGTATGAACAGGAAAGGGGAGATTGGGTCCCCTTGTCGCAGTCCACACCTGTGGTGGATGACCTCCGATTGCTGTCCATTGATCATAACCCTCGAAGCCGAGGTGCGTAGTAGCATGGCAATCCATTCTCTCCACCTTTGGCCAAACCCTCTTGCCTCGAGCATGTCCAGAAGATAGGCCCAAGAAATCGAGTCGAAAGCTTTTGCCAGGTCTAGCTTAAGAAGAATAGCAGGTTTTTTGGTCTTATGAAATAGTCTGGCAGTGTTCTGGACATGTAGAAAGTTCTCCTGTATGCTACGTTTTTTAACGAACGCACTCTGACATTGATCCACCAGTGCGTTGAGCTTTGGAGCGAGCCGCAAAGCAAGGATCTTAGAGAAGATTTTGATCACACTGTGAAGCAACGAGATCGGTCTAAAATCTTGCAGGGCATCCGCACCCAATTTCTTGGGGATGAGCACTAGGAGTGCGTGGTTGACTCGGTCCAGACCTCGGCTGTCCATCCGGAAGAGCTGCTGTAGGGCTGCAAGCAGGTCCCACTTGATCGTGTCCCAACAGGTTTTGAAGAAGCCACCCGAGAAGCCGTCTAGCCCTGGTGCCTTGTCAGTCGGAATCGCATCCACCGCCATTTTGATCTCCTCGAGTGTTAATTCCTGCTCTAGCTCCTCAAGTTCCACGTGTTCAAGGTTCAATTCATCCCAATTCAGGGCAACCGATCTGTGCTTAGTAGTGCCAAAAATCTGTGTGAAGTGCTCTTGGGCAAGGTCTGTCAAGTCATCCGTCGATGAGACGGGGCCCTGCGGGCCATGTAGCACATGAATGGTATTCCTCTTGTGGCGCGCATTAGCCTTTCTCTGAAAAAAAATTGTATTGGCGTCGCCTGCTTTTAGCCAGAGGACTCTGCTTCGCTGCCGCCGCTTGATCTTGATCAGAACGGCCAGTCCCATCGTGCGGGATTTAAGCTTTGCGCGCAGACTGTTTTCTTCCGTGGTTAGGGTCCGCAGGTCTTGTGCTTTGTCCAACTGTAGAATCAGCTCATTGACCATCAAGAATTGTTTCTGTGTATCTCCCACAATGTTTTTACTCCACTCTCTCAGAGTTTTGCTAAGCCGCCACAACTTGTTATTCAGCCGAGTTAATGGGCAAGAAGATCCCGCGTCCAAGGCCCAAGATTGGTCCACCACCTCTCTGAACCCCTCAATGAACTGCCAGTAGGATTCGAAGCGGAAGCGCTTGTTGGTCTTGATGATGTTGTCGTTTATTAACAGAAGCGGGCAGTGATCGGATATCGCGGAAGATTGCGGAAGGAGCTTGGCCACAGGGAAGATCAACTCCCAATCGATATTACAAAAGGCCCGGTCGAGGCGCACGAGGGTAGGGGTGGCTTGCTCATTGCTCCATGTGAATTTGCGCCCAATCAAAGGAATTTCATGGAGGCTTGAGGAATTGAGGGTTCGTCTAAACTTGTTCATCCAGCGACGACAAACTCTCGAGTTGTTCTTATCTTGTGGATTCGTAATTAGGTTGAAATCCCCAATTAGGATCCACGGCCCTGTCATGGTGTTATGGATTGAGGCAAGTTCCGCGAGGAACTCGTTCTTACGCTGGTCATCATGTGGGCCATATACCGTTGTCAGGGACCAAACATGCCCGCCATCTATGGGAGAGAAAGTCGCTGTAATTGTGTATGTTCTCACGTCCAGCCTACTGGCCGCAAAGTCAGTGGAACACCAGCACAGCAGGATGCCACCGCGTGTTCCGTCGGCGTCGAGAGCCACATGGTGGTCAAAACGCGGGCCGACAATTTCAAGGCGGTCAGCGGCCGAGCAGGACGACAGCTTCGTTTCCTGCAGGCATACAATCGAGCAGGCAAAGCGCTCAATGAGCGCGCGGGAGGCAGCTCGTCTGGCCCTATCATTAAGCCCTCGCACATTCCAGTTAAAAACAGCAAGTTTGTCAATCATTGGATGACTTAGCAAAGCTACAGAAGGGATCAACTTGCCAGCGCAAGCCTTGATCCACACAAACTAGTTCATAACATAAGCAAATGGCGCAACAGTAGTGTGCAGCCCACCTTACAGACCCAAAGTTCAGATTGTGACTAATCATGGAAACTGGGACAACAACAAACATCAGCAGCGCGACAGCATCAGGGAGCCCTGACGGAGAGCTCCTCGAGGATAGCCTGTAGCTCAACGTCCGGGAGGCGTAGCTGCGACGGTGATGACACGCCGGCGATCTCCGCCAGCTTCGCCACGTTCTCCGGCGGCATGGGCTTGCGGAAGAAGTTCAGGTAGGCGAGAAGCGTGTTGTCGTTGAAGTCCGCCTCCCGCTTGATGAAACCAGGCTTGATGCAGATTGCTGCCTGTTCTCTTCTGGAGGAAGAGAAGTTGGATTGTGAGCGCAGCAAGCGTGCGCTCTGCCTTGGTGTCTTGATCGCCCCGATCAGGTGGCTCTTGAGCTTGCGACGAACAGAGGTGTGCCGCACCGGGGAACTCAGGATGGAGGTGGACAGCAGCGAGGCGATTTTGCTGATGAATGCTCTCTGTTCGTCAATCTGAAGGTTAGAAACGCGTTCTGTTATTGCAGCCACCAGCCCTGGGCCGGATAGGTTGGCATCAGCAAGGGCCCTTCGAGCACGCCTCTCTTCAACAGAGTGCACATGGGCTATGGTATCTTCAGGCTGGTAAGGGCATGCAACAGCACCTGGGCCAAACACTACTTCCGGTCCCGTGGCCCAAGTGGGCTCAGCCATCGGCCTGGCTGCCTGGGTCGCATCCCAGCTCGGCAGCCAGCATGGTCCCCAGCTTGGAGCGGCGGGCATCTCCCTTCCTTGGATCGCCGGAGGCGCTGGCGTGGCAGACCACTCCCATCCAGATGGAGCGCTCGACCCCAGTGACAGAGGCAGAGGCAGCAGGGCGGCAGGCAGTGGTGGCGGGTCGTAGCTGGGTGGCCCATGGCTGAAGAAGGAGCTCACTCCTGCTGTGGTGATGGATGCCGTGCTGTTACCACAGATGGTGGGCCAGAGCTGACTGTTGCTGTGCCGAGGCTGAAAAACTTGCCGGGGTGGCGAATACAACGGGAGCATGCCGTTGAACGAGCCCTGCTGGTCCGCCTGTCCGCTGATGTCCTCCTCAGAGCCCTGCTGGTCGGCTGGTCCCCTTGACCCAGTCTCCTGAATCACTTGCAGAGAGGGGGTGACGAAAGCTCTGGTCTGGTCCGGCTGTGCTTGCTTGGTCCTCTCCTCTTCGCCTCGAAGCGCCCCATCTTGCCTTACCGGTGTCAGGCAGGCCGCTGGCGGCATGGCGCTCTGGTCAGCATCAGCAGCCTCATGGTTGACCTCATGGTTGTCGGGCTGTTCCCCTGGCAGCACTGGCTGGGCCACCCGTACCACCTCCAGCGAGGGTGTGACAAGGACAGTGACGGGGGGCTGACTCCCGGCACCAGCGTGTGGCTCTGCCGGAGCCGCGGAGTCCACCGGAGCCTCGCCGGAGAGGAGTGCCCCGTGACGCCGATGGCGTCGGGGCTCTGGGTCTCTGCTGGCAGTGTCCCTGCACATGGCCTGCTGACGCATGCTCTGGAAGAAGCGCTTGCGCACCCCTCCGCGTTTGCCGTGGCGGCGACTGCTGCCACCCCCATCTCCCTCGTCATCGTCACTCCGGCGGCCGCCGAAGTGAGCGGAGCTTGAACCCACCGAACGGGCCCTGTCATCCCCGTCCCGCGTGCCGAAGCGCCACTTGCCCTTGAAGCTGTAGGTGCGCGGCCACTCCGTGGGGGAGGCCGTGGGCGAGATCGGCGTATAATCCTTGACCACGTCCAGGTGGATCAGCACCGGGAAGGACGGGCCTTCCTTGCCCTCCTCAGCAGGTGTGCCTTCGGGGAGGAACTCTCGCGGCCGGACGATGTCAGGGCGGTGCAGCACGCTGAAGTCGGAAGCGCGCGGGATTTTGTCGGGGTGCCATGTCCAGAGCCAGGCAAAGAGTGCCGAGCAGTTGGCCTTGGTGGTGGACTGCCGCTCGATGAGGTCGAGATCGCAGTCCTTGCCGATCACCTCCTGCACGCTGTTCCAGTCCCACGAGGTCAGTGGCAGCCTCTCGATGGCCACACGACAGTAGTAACGCCAAATGCGACTGCTGCCCGGCGGGGGGAGCCATGGCCGGAACTTGAACTGCACGCCGGCCACCTCGATGCCACGCTGCTCGAGGGCAAGGTCTCGCTGGGCGGGCCGGAACATGGTGAGGAGGTAGTCGTCGGGGTAGAACGGAGCCACGGCGATGTCGCTCCAGGGGAAGCCGAAGTCCCGCTCCACCGCGTGCGCCACCAAGTCGGCGGTGATGCCGGAGCAGTGGCCGACCGCAGTCAGGATGAGCGCGGACGAGCGGAGCCGATGGGCCTCAGCCTCCATGGCCGGAGTGCTGACCACCGTGCAGCTGGAGTTGGCCGGCCTCCGCGACGCCTCTCCCGGGATGTAGGCCATGGTCACCGCCGAAGGCGCGGCGCGGCGCACCGCGGCGGACGGGGCCGGAGGCGGCGGCGGCGGCGCAGCCAAGCGCGGTGTCGCAGCAGGACCTGCACCAGGTGGTGGCGGCACGGCCAAGCTCGGGGACGCGGCTGGCACTGCAGCTTGCGGGGGAGCAGGTGGAGCCGGAGGCGGAGAGTTGGAGAAGTGCTTGTTCTTCAGGCGCTCAGGGCAGCCACGCTCGAGATGACCGGGACGCATGCAGGTGTAGCAAATGATCGGGTCGCGGCACTCGAAGTGTTTGTGTCTAGAACCAAGGCAGCGGTAGCACACATTGCCAAAGCGTCTCTTGAAAGCGTGTGCAGCGACAGACGAAGCAGGACGATAATGGCGCGGATCTTTTGGATACTGGGCGGCTTCGCGTGACCTCAGTCCATCCCTCACCGTGAACACCCGCATTGGATGCCAGAGCAGGGGGCGCGAGCGAGGGCCGAATCGCTGGATCAGCCGAAGGAATCGCCGACCCAGAGCAAGCCACAGACGCGCATGCGAAGGTCGCCAGTCCGGGCGCAGGCGTATCTGCACGACCAGGCGCCACCACGATGGACTGCAACCGCGGCCTGGCAGAAGCAGCCACCGCCGCGGCCCAAGACGGGGGGGAGGCCGCTGCGGCGGAAGGATGAGGGGCTGGCAGCAAGCAAGAAATGGGAGGGGAGGAATCACTCACCCGGATCTCGCCATAACCCACCTCCCGCAGGGCCACACATGGGAAGATCCGCCCAGAGACCTGGTCAACGACCGGAGCCGAGGCATCCCCTGCCTCCCGCAGCGCGACGCATGGGAGCACGCGGCCGGAGACGCCATCAATGATGGACGGCGAGGCAGCGCATGGCGCGGTGGTTGGGGCGGCTTGGGTAGGCGCGAGCGGCGGAGGCGCTCGAGACCGCTCCATCCCCAAGCTCACCGTCTAGGATTTTGAATCTGGCTGCCAACCACGATCCCAACGACGATCTGCTGGGGCCACGCTCCGGTTCGCCTGACACTTCGGCTTGTCGGGATCTGGCCTTGTCCAGGACGGGGCCAGACTCGCTGCAGGAGGAACCAGCCGAGCCAGTGATCCTGTCGGGGCAAAGTGGCATCTCTACCCCACCTGATCCCTACGCAGGGCTGAATTCCGCTGACCGGTCCACGGACCCGCCCCCCACGCGTGTGGTCCCGGACAGGGAGACGCCGCCCCTTGGCGCCAACTCCCCCGCCCATGCGCCAGATTCCACCCCCGCTGCCGCTGATGTCGCGTCGACGCCTGATCATAGCCCAAGTGGCCAGGTCGTGATCCTACAGTGGCCCGCGGCCCATCCCTCTCCGACGAGACCCACCGAAGACCCGCCAACGCCATCCAGTGAGACCGGGGATGACCAAAGCCCACGCAGCCCCGCACCGAGCCGCTTTGCATCGCCTCCTATCACGCTGCGTCGCTCCCGCGGGCGTGCCACGCCCCAATCCTGGACGCTTGGGGAGTTCCTGGCAGCTGCCACAAAGCACCTGAACGCCGCCCTGCCGGCACCAACAAAGAAGCAACGCCGGCCACTCAACTTCGCTCCCCGACGTGGACGATCTGCGACCACCTCCTGCACGTCTGGCGCGCCTCCCACTGCCGAGCGACGGGCCCAAGTCCAAGTCCTACGCACGCTCAGGATCATTGGACTTAACCAGAAGATTTCTGCTGCAGAGATGAAGGCCTACGACGACATTTTCGCAGCGCCCATCCCCCTGACGGTCCTCAAGGCCATTGCCGCACTGGTCGATCGCGAGATCCCGGCATGCATGACGTCGCCGGCAACCGCTGCGCCGCGTGCGAGCACTAGCTTAGACAGCCCCCTACTACTCGTCGATCCCATCTCCATGGATCACGGCCTTAAGATAGCTATCTGGAACATGCGCGGCCTTAATGCGCGTGCTCGCCGCCATGCCATCCGATCGTTACTGGACACCACCGGTGCCTCCATTGTATGCCTGCAAGAAACGAAAATGGAGTTGATCTACTCGTCTGTGGTCCTCGACACGCTTGGTTCGGAATTCGACGACTACACGTACCTCCCAGCCATCGGCACGCGGGGTGGCATCTTGATGGCGTGGAAGAGCAAGGCTGTGACTATCATAGACCCATTGTTCACCACCAATGCGCTCACCGTGAAGGTGTTCACGACATCCGGAACGCCGTGGTGGCTAACGGTGGTCTACGGCCCACAGGACGATGCCGACAAAATCGCCTTCCTACAGGAGCTTCGTGACATTAGGGCGACCTGCCCGGAGCCTTGGATGGTTTGTGGCGATTTCAACCTCATCCTCCACGACGAGGACAAGAAAACGGGCAACGTAAACAGACGCATGATGGGCAAATTCCGCCGCCTAACCAATGACCTCGCGCTCAAGGAGATCTATCTCAACGGACGGCGCTATACTTGGTCGAATGAGCAATCCCCGCCGACTCTGGTACGCCTCGATCGAGTGCTATGCACCTCGGACTGGGAAGACGCACACAGCGGAAGCCACCTCCGGTGCCTCGTGTCCGTCGTGTCGGACCACTCCCCACTGCTGCTGGACTGCTCGCCCATGCCCAATTCGCACAGGTGCTTCCACTTTGAGGGCTACTGGCTGCGCTTGGATGGGTTTCTGGACGTGGTGACCACGGCCTGGGCCTCCACATACCATGTCGATCCCTTCCGCCGCCTCATGCTACGGCTACAGGCAACGGCAAACAGGCTCACGAGCTGGAGTGCCAAAGCCACCGGCAACATCAAGGCTAAGCTAGCTATCTCCCGCGAGCTCATCTCGCGCTTCGACAAGGGCCAGGAATCACGCACTCTCTCGCCTCCGGAGGACTGGCTTCGCAAGCAGCTCAAGATATCCTACCTTGGGCTCGCGTCCATGGAGCGCACGATCGCTCGCCAACGCTCCCGCATAGCCAACCTTAAGGACGGTGACGCTAACACAAGCTTCTTCCACCGGCAATGCTCGTTCCGACGACAAAAGAACCGCATCTTTAGCCTGACCGTGGATGGCAGGGTGCTCACGGACCACTCCGAGATGGCGCAGGCAGCCTTCCTGCATTACGACGCCCTCCTTGGCACCGCTGCCGCTCGGGAGCACTCCCTGGACCTGTCGCAGCTTATCGAGCCGATAGACCTCACTGCTCTTGACGAGCCGTTCAGCGCAGAGGAGATCTGGGAGGCCGTCAAACGCCTCCCCACGCACAAGGCGCCAGGACCAGACGGGTTCACAGCTGAATTCCTTCGCGCTTGCTGGAGCATCGTCAGACAGGACTTCCTTGACGTGTTTCAACAGCTCTATGACCTACGAGGAAGGGGATTCTGCAGCCTAAACCAAGCGCTTCTGACGCTGCTCCCGAAGCACGACGCCGCCCATGCACTACGCGACTACCGGCCTATCAGCCTCATACACATTGTGGCCAAGATCTTCGCTAAGGTGCTCTCGATCCGCCTTGGCGCCAAGCTGGACCGCCTAGTCAGCCACAACCAAAATGCTTTCATCTCGAGACGAAGCCTACACGACAACTACGTCCTCGTCAGGCAGTCGCTCAAACTGCTGCACCAGCTGGGAGCTCCGAGAGTCATGCTCAAGCTCGACCTCACTCGCGCCTTCGATTCCATATCATGGCCATTCCTCTTCGAGGTCTTGCGCCAATATGCATTTGGGCACCGCTTCTTGGAATGGACTGCCATCCTCTTGCCGTCCTCCAGCACGCGAATTTTGATGAATGGCGAGCCCGGACCACCCATTTTGCACCAGCAAGGGCTCCGCCAAGGTGATTCCATGTCCCCGCAGCTCTTCGTGCTCGCCGTTGACAACGCTTGGACGGCTCCTGAGACGCGCCCACTGCTTGGGCATTCTGCAGCCGCTGCACCCACGACGGCAAATCCCGGCAATCTCGCTTTACGCTGACGACGTCATGGTCTTCTGCCATGCCACGGCGGGCGACATCGCTGCGGTGAAGGAGATCCTCGCCTTGTTTGGCAGGGCCTCCGGCCTCCAGGTCAACTTCACCAAGAGCTCTGCCACCCTCTTGCACGGCGGCCAGGCGGCCACGGAGACGATTGCGCATCTCGGCTGCCCGGTGGTGACTCTTCCTATCACCTATCTCGGCATCCCCCTGTCCACTCGCCGACCTTCTGCCGCCCAGCTGCAGCCCATGGTCGACTCAGGCGCCGCGCGCCTCCCGGCGTGGAAGGCCTGGCTGATGAACAAAACCGGGCACCTGGCTCTGGTCAAATCTGTCTTGAGTGCTATCCCGGTGCACCAGCTTCTCGCGTTCACACCCCCAAGAAAGACCATCAAGCAGCTCGAGAAGATTCAGCGTGGATTTCTCTGGGCCGGACGCGCCGCTGCTAACAGAGGGCACTGCCATGTGAACTGGAACCGCGTCTGCCGCCCCATCGAGCTTGGAGGTCTTGGAGTGCGTGACCTCGAACGCACCGGCCTCGCCCTGCGGCTGCGTTGGCTGTGGTTCTCCAGAATGGACCCCGAGCGAGCATGGCAGGGGCTCGACATCCGGTTCTCGCCCATGGAGCGTGCGCTGTTCTGGGCATCCACATCCATGGTCATCGGGAATGGTCTGACCGCCCTGCTTTGGGAAGACCGGTGGATCAACGGCCGGTCCGTCCGCGAGCTCCTGCCCAACCTTTACAGTTGCATCCCCAAGCGACGGCGCACGGCGACAACCGTGGCAGCGGCATGAATGGCAACTCCTGGTCATGCGATATCCACGGCAACCTAGGCCTACACAAGATTGATCAGTACCTGCAGCTCTGGCACATCATGCATCATACTGAGCTCTCTGATGCCCCAGACCAACTCATTTGGAAATGGAAGGCCAACGGCACCTACTCCGCTCAATCCTGCTACCTAGCAACATTCCACGGATCGACGGCCAGCTACTCCTGGAAGCTTCTCTGGAAAAGTTGGGCACCTCCAAGAGTCAAATTCTTCCATTGGCTCGCCGATCAAGACCGGTGTTGGACTGCAGAGAGGTTGGTCCGACATGGTCTGCAACACCACCCCCGCTGCCTCTTATGCAACCAAGAGCCGGAAACGATCCGACACTTGATGCTGGAATGCCCCTTCGCTCGCCAGACATGGCACAAGGTTCTGGCCTGGCTGCGCATCCCAGCACCGATCCCCAACCGAGAGCCCTCGCTCATGGACTGGTGGAAGCAAGCGCAGGTGAACATGCCACCGATTCTGCACAAAGCCCTCAAATCAGTTGCCCTGCTCGTGCCCTGGATGGTCTGGAAGCATCGGAACAGCTGTGTCTTCGACAATGCAACACCTTGTATGCAAACACTACTTGATAGGATCAAGAACGAGGCCTGCTCTTGGGTGGCCGCTGGGGCACCCGGCCTCCGGCTTGTGCTACCCCAAACCTGGGATGTGCACTAATCTTGCTGTAACCTCTGCGTCCACGGGCGCTTCTCCTTCTTTTCAATGCAAAGAAATGCAAAGTCTCATGCGTTTTCTCGAAAAAAATGTAGGATTTTTTATTGGCCACATAGTTTCTACCTTCTGGCCTCTGCTAAACCAGGGATCTATTTCGTTCCAGGACTTCAGGATCTGATTTCTTATTTTCAGTTAGTACTACACAAGTTGACTAAAGTATATGATGTTTACAATAGAATTTGACCACACAGAGCGGTTGGTTCCATATTTTTCAGGGTATTCTTTAGGCATTCTAGGAAGGCATGGATCAAATAGCTAATTCTCATATAATCCTTAGCAACATTCAACCGTAATGGTGTGCAGGCTTACAAATCTTGAACTGATACACAAAAATAGACTGTAGAGTTTACACATTTTTTGGAGGGGCACACTCACGACATAAGTTGAAGTATGCTAGGAGTACTAATTTGGAACATTGTGACAATTAGGCAGAGGAGAAAGAAACTCAGCATTCTCTATGTTCAAGCATGTGGAACATTATTGTTTATCTAAAGACATGAGGGAGCATTCTATACCAGTAACCCCAATCAACACCGCACAGGTGAATTGGCACCTGGCATTTTCTAACATCTGACAAGATGACATAAGGCGACAACGATTGTACCAACCATATTATGACATGACCTTTTTCCATGGCAGAAAGTATTGTCCAACTCAGCCTAAACATCAGAACCAATGCAGAGCAACAAGTGACGGGTGCAGCATGCGCGCTAATGTTAAACATCAAGCATATAATTGTGCCTTTGATATCACCATGACACTATTGTCTGAGTACTGCTTTACCTAGGCCCTGATCAACTAGGTTCCCTGCGGATGGGCTTGTGAGGGCCTGTCCTCCAAGTTGGCGGTGCTGCGTTTTGGTTGTAAGACAAAGTTTCGTTAATTAAATCGGGGGAGCCATCCCTTTTATTAGAAAACTATTGTTTAAGTAGAAACTCCAATGCACCAAACCATTACTGTGCCATTATTTTCGATTCATCGAACTTATGATTGTTATATCAATTCAATATAAAATACCATTTACCCTATCATATAAATGACCTGCTGCTTAAAGTTCCATGACAAGATTTATTCAACAAGACAAAAATAAATACAAACACATTCGAGCCAAATATATAAAATTTATATGTAGATGTAATAGTGAAGCACGGCATGCCGCCGCACACAAACCTGCTAGTTACCTTCAAGCCTTGTTTGGCTAATCCCCCCCACCAAGGGGATTGGAGGGGAATTTTGACCGGCAAGGATTTAATCCGCCCCCCCCCCCCCCCCCCACCCCCCAAATCCACTTCATCTCTAGCCCCCACCAAACCGAACAGATAATCTGGTGGGTTTGTATACTTTGCCCATCGCACATTAGCATCAAGAATCTCACGTGTTATCTGCCAAAAAAATAGGTATAAGCTTCATACAAAAAATATGCCAGAAACTAATGGTCATGGGCTCAAAAGAGAGGTGGCACCAAGATTACAGAGAAATGCTAATTATAGAATTAGCAGGTATACATGTCTGCACTTTTCAAGACTTTGGCACACAATTGCTCAACAAAGATAACAGGTTCGTTTGGGCTAAACTCTGCCAGACCATGTATGTATAAATGGAACGAGTTGCTTATAATTAGTTTGACAGCGTCTTATTTAATTACTTGCACATGAATAATTAGGGCAATATTAGACAAAGGAGTTATGTATAAATGACGACAACATAAAGAGGGGGGGGGGGGGGGGGGGGGGGGGGGCGAGAGAGATGCCCATAGTCAATAACCAAGTACACTATTCCAGAATAAATAAAGATGTCTAAAAGAACTCTGCAGGAGCATGCAGTCACAAACTATTCCAGAATTTAGCGGTTTCAACATTCATGCGCTCATCCGCTCCAGCCCGTCGCCAGGCCTAGGGCAATCCAATTGTTCAAGCTCTCACCATGCCTTTTTCTTTTCCATCTATTTTATTCACAATGGAGGATGATTTGAGGTTCGGGGAGCGGAGGAAGAATTGTGCTGCTGTGGCTTGAGATTTGGCGAAGGAAGTGCTTGGATCAATTGCTCCTGATGTGCCAGACTCAAAAGGACTTGGGATTTTAATCATCTGTGGCTGGCTAATTGACAGAGCTAAAGTATTATAGTTTGCAGATTATCTAGTTTCTTCTCTCTTTTTTATGATAAAAACTAGTTTCTTTCGTGAATTGCTTTTCTTACTTATCAATATATAAGTTAAAGTGTCATAGCCATTTCTGATGTATATTTAGTTGACTTGCATATTTTGAGTTACAATTCCACGTTCAACATTGTTTCTCTTTTATTCCAAACTTCGTCTAGGATTTAATTTTCTTTCCATGGATGGCGAGTCTTCACCAGTTCGACCCCCTATGTCGGAATCCTGGCTCCATCCCTGGCTCTAACTCTAATCTTTAATTCTATTTTCCAACATCTCCACCTGTATATATATACTCCCTCCATCCCAAAATAAGTGTTGTGGTTTTAGTTCATTTTAAATGAACTAAAACCACAACACTTATTTTGGGATGGAGGGAGTATAACTTAATGAAAGAATACCCGTACAATAATACATAAGCATATGGTTCATATGATTCAGAACCGCTAAATTCTTCGTCCATATCATGTGCTTAAAGGAAGACAAGCCATAACATTGAAACTGCAAAACTGGGAGGTGGAATACAAAAATATAAGTATTGTGTATACTGAAACTGAAATATAGTAACTCCTATTCACATAAGCATCATCCCTAGCATACCCCACCTTGCTTGGGACAAAAGACTCTCTTGTTGTTGTATTCACATAAGCATCATCGGAAGCTTGCTACCTGCTACAATTGCAGTATACCTAAATGGCCTCATCAAGCTACCTGTACGACCGGTAGTCTATCCTACATTCCTACTACCCCTTTCCGATTTGTTAGTCTCATCTCAAACTTTTTGATTTTCTGATTTGTCAGACTCATTGCTTTGGAAATGGTAAAACATTAGCTAAGGCTACATTAACTAATTTCAAACTTTCCTTCTCAATGTGGAAATGGAATCAACCAATACATGAGGAGAGAGGTGGTTATGCATGTAGTATTAAGATGGTGTCAACTAGTGGTCAATTAGGTTCTCCTTGGTTGCTGGACTTTCGGGGATGGGGCTAATAAACCGGAAGGGAGTATTTTGTTGCCACGATCTGGCCAGTGGTGTCCCAATGCTATGGAGGTGTGTTCAGTGGAGCACCTCTATGCTATGCACATGTCCAGGAAGGTCCTACCCGCCACAGCATGCATGAGGTGCCATGCTCTGCTCAGTGCTCACCCAGGAAAGAGGTACTGCCCACGGGTTTCTAAAGTCTAAACACTGAGGCAGGACTTACAGATAGCCCAGAAAGGTACTGTTTTATTCAGTGAGGTGTGTAGTGCCAAACAGACAATGTTTTGCAATGGTACTCGGTAAGTTAATTTTAGTGTGCTGGGGCAAATTATATTATGATGAAGCCAATTTTGCCTTGTTTACAGCAGGTGTTTTATCCCAAGCTTGACAAATGTTACTATTACCTGATGAGAACTGCATGAGCCGGTTGTCTCATCTGAATCAACGGTCTGCCGCTTCTGTAGGTAAGCATTAGGATAGTTGTTCGCCTCCTGCGGGGACAGCTGCAAAATAAATTTATAGTTAATCCTATTTATGCAAAAAAAGAGGGCAAAATGGAAATAACAGTAACAGGTTGTACCAGTCGCTGCCGTTTCTGTTGGGAAATATTACTGTGCTTGTTCGAGTTTTGAAGGGGCAGCTGCACCACAACCTTATGGTTAATCATATTATGCGAGAGATGGCAAAATGGATATAGTATCAACCGGACAAAAGTGTGACAGCATATACCTGACGCGAAAAATGTCCACCAGAACGAGCATTTTGCAAACCAACCTGAGCTATATCTGATGCACAGTGAAAACCATTAGATTCATGATGAGCAACTGATCTAGATATAAAAAATGGTGTCATAACCAAGTATCAACCACAACTCAGGGCGAAATTAGTAGACAGCTGACAACAGATTGACCATAGGGCATCCTTGGTTTGCAGCCAAAAATTGTCTTGCAAATGTTTTGGCAAGCCAACATTTGGCGATGTCCAAACTTCCCAGAAATTGGCAACTTTCATGGAGATTGGCAAAACAAGGTAGACAACTAATTGGCAACTTTGGCTTTGCCCACATATTGGCAAGCTAAATTTTGGCATCAAACCAAGCATGTTCATACTGATTTAAGTAATATATCATTGTATACCATCGCATTTTAAGCAATTTGAAGAATGTCTATTTGAGAAATTCGAGAAAGAAAGAAAGGCCCCGTTCTTTTGGCCGATTCTCCCAGAATCTTGAGAATCGCACCTCCCCCCAGCTTCTCCCAGAATCTTACACCCACAATTTTTTTTACAATCCTAGCTAGATATGAATCAATGGTCTATCATGATTTAAGCCTTAAGTATTACTGTCGGAAGATGCTAGATGCCCTTAAGTGAAGGAAAACAGCCTAATCCATACAGATTACCATTGCATCCAGTGATCTAGCATGTGCTACACGAAATGAGAACCATACAGAACTGAAACTAAATGTGCCCAAACCACATCTGTTGACACACAAATAGTCCTAAAAATGACAGAAGAAGATTCTTTAGTGTCAAATAATAAAATAAAATAAAGAATGTCGTAGTTACCTGATCCATTATTCAGATATTTGTTCAGCGCACAAGGAATGTAGGTGGGATTACAATCTGATGACCTCTTGGAATTAAATGGCACTGGCTCTCCCACTCTCTTGGTCCTCATGTCAACAGTGAGAATCCATGCATCATGGTCCCGATGGTTTTTCTTGGACATGAGACAAACAATGCCATCACCACACACGATTGGGTAAGATGTTTTCAGGGTTTTTCAATGGCAATTTTGCAGCACCATCGCAGCCGGAATCTGGATAAGGCAAGGAGACATTTCCAAGTTCATCTAGATGAACCACGCTGTCCTTGCACCAATAGTCCCAAAAGACCTCCCTAGACCAGGTAATGAGCCTCCAACCAACAAACTCTTGTAATTCCTTCTCCTCAGTTGGGTCAACCGCATCAAAATCAAATAATAGATCCTTGGTTGAGGCGTCAGGAATGCTGGTTTTGATAGCATATAGATCTTCCAACTCGACACACCTGATTATCAAACCATCGGGGCAGGTGACATCGCGAATGGGGCGTGCCGCCAATCTGTTGTAGTTTCTTCGGTTATTGGGCAGAAGCTTGGGCAGTGGAACAAACCACGTTTTCACAAGTTCAGATAGCACATCGCAAAACAAAATACCCTTCCAGAGATCGACAAAGCCCAGCACTCCACCTTGTAAAGCAATCACCTTGCTGGGAGAAACTGTACTCCCTTTCTTAGTCAGCCAAGAAGGAAGATCTGGGAACAAGAGCTCTGTGGTCCAGTTACGCTGCTTGGATCTGAAGATCTGGAGTTTGTACTGCAATATATTCCTTGTGAACGCTGCCAAGACGAAGTCTGTGCCGCCGCCATCAGGCAAGACGCCGATAAGGCATGGTTGGATTCTCTCTCTATGTAGGCACCTGCTGATGTCGGGAAGCGCGTCAAGCGATGGCGGACGCCCGTTCCGTCCGGCCCTGTAGATGAAGTGCTCCGGCAACCAGGAAGTGGAAAGATGGAAGCTGAGGAGAGCGAGGTTCTCCGCCGAACAAACGACCTTGGGCTCGGTGATGAAGGGGCTGGTTGGGAGGTCGAGGCAGCGGACGTAGAAGCGCGAGAGGCACGGGAGATCGGAGATAACGAAAGTCACACGAATGGTTCCTGTTGCCGCCGAGAAGGTTTGCGCGGTGGTGTCGTTGTCGTCCACGTCCACGAACGTAGTCGGGACGGCTGGTTCCGGAGGAGAGGGCCGGTGGACGGGTTCCCTCACGGCCGGACACGCCCGGAGGAGTGAGCCGGACGGCCGAAGAAGGAGCGGCGGCTGGATCCGGACAGCGCGGTGGTAGGGGGTGGGACTTGGGGATTATGATTGCCGGAGGAGTAGGCCGGCTAAGCTTGGAAGGAGAGCGGCGGCTGGATATGGACATCGCGGCCGACATGATCGAGGGTTAGGGTTCTTCCCGGAGGAGAGCAACCAGAACGTTGTTGGCCTCTTGGATCGATTCAGAGAACAGGCTGGGCACCTCCGCCGGACCCTGTGAACCGTCGAACTTGCTTCGCGCGTCATAATTTCGAATTAGTATATGGATTCACGAGTATAAATCCCCGCCTGAGACCATACCTGGCCAAATGGGCTGTGCCTGGCGGGCCGGCCCGTTAGCACGCGTGCCTGGCCCGTGGTGGGCCGGCCCGGCACGTGATTAATCGGGCCGTGCCCGGCACGTGGCCCGCCTAGGGCCGTGCCTGGGCCAGGAGGCTGGGCACGCGTGCCAGCCCGGCACGGCCCATTTAGGTTTATTTATTTATTTTTATTTTTTTATAGGGAAAATAGGCTAAAAATTAGGTGGGTTGATGGCTAAACGTGCCGATGGGCCGGCCCGTTTAATAGTAGTGCTGTGCCTGGTCCTTGGAGGTCAGCACGCGTGCCGGCCCGGCACGGCCCGTGTACTAAGTGTGCCTGGCCGTGCTGTGCCTGGCCCGTTTAACTCAGGCGGGGCCGTGCCGGGCCGGGTCGGCCCATCTGGCCAGGTATACCTGAGACGGAGACACCGAGACGGTCTTTTCTACGCGTTGTATGTCACTTTTTTTTATGATAAAACGTGTCTCATTTATCTCTACTCCTAATGTCTCAGATGATAGAATAGCCTTCACGGTTTTTTTCGTCTGTTTAATTTTCGTCCGGTTAATTTTTTTCTCATCTTCCACCACCCCTCTCACGTTAATTTTTTCTTTTTCGCACTTAAAATCGAATCGCGTCTGATACTCCTTCCATTTATTCGTGTTTACTTTGGCAGGTGTCGATTCAATTCAGTCATGAATCTCTACTCCTAATGTCTCAGTTGGTCGAATAGTCTCCACGGTTTTTTTTTGTCTGGTTAATTTTCGTCCGGTTAATTTTCTTCTCATCTCCCACCACCCCTCTCATGTTAATTTTTTTCTTTTTCGCACTTAAAACCGAATCGCGTCTGATACTCTTTCCATTTATTTGTATTTGGTAATTAAGAATTCAGAAATAATACCATATACATGAGATCACCTTCCAAACAGATCACCTCCTCTCCGATATATTTCTTCCACCGATCCCCTTCCATACTTAGCTCCACTAGGAAAAAAAAACACAACCGTCGAAGCCACGCCCTCACGTGATCACGCATCATCTCTACTCCTAATGTCTCAGTTGGTAGAATATCCTCCACGGTTTTTTTTCGTCTGTTTAATTTTCGTCCGGTTAATTTTTTTCTCATCTTCCACCACCCCTCTCACGTTAATTTTTTCTTTTTCGCACTTAAAACCGAATCGCGCCTGATACTCCTTCCATTTATTCGTGCTTGCTTTGGCAGGTGTCGATTCAATTCAGTCATGAATCTCTACTCCTAATGTCTTAGTTGGTAGAATAGTCTCCACGGTTTTTTTCGTCTGGTTAATTTTCTTCTCATCTCCCACCACCCCTCTCATGTTAATTTTTTCTTTTTCGCACTTAAAACCGAATCGCGTCTGATACTCTTTCCATTTATTCATATTTGGTAATTAAGAATTCAGAAATAATACCATATACATGAGATCACCTTCCAAACAGATCACCTCCTCTCCGATATATTTCTTCCACTGATCCCCTTCCATACTTAGCTCCACTAGGAAAAAAAACACAACCGTCGAAGCCATGCCCTCACGTGATCACGTATCACAATGAGAAAATTCCTTATATTGTTTCCCTATTTAAATGTATTTTAAATGTGGTTTCCTATTTTAACAAAAAAATCAGCCACCCAGGCGCCTACCACCCATCCATCGATCTTTTACCCATTTTTTACTACCCTAATAAACACTCTACCAAGTCCTCTCCCCTGTAGGTTCCATCGCAGCCGCATGCACCGCACCCCATGCCTCTCCCCCGACGACCTTGCAGAGTGAAGTCGGCTGAGACGGCGGCAACCGCAGGCGGCCCGGAGGTGGAGGAGCCGGGGCGCCTGCGGTCTGTGGCCTTCTCCAAGGGACTACCGTAGCGTGGCGAGCCGGCGGCGCCGCAGGAGACGCTCCCGCCGTCCGACGTCGTGTCGCGCTTGCAGGCGAGGGCAGCGCATGAACTACTTCCTCTTCTCCTTCTCCGATCTCCTCGCGTCCGCCGCCGCTGCCCGGGGAGCACGCCGATCGCAGGTCGTCCCGGAGGTCACGGCTAGGGAGTTCGTCCCCAAGATGTCGCATGAGGCTGTGGCGCAGATGGGCCAAGAGGGGCAGGGGCACCTTGCACTTGCCGGTCCGGCAGCTCGTTGGCGCTGAGAGGATCTCCAACTGCAACTTGCAGAATTCCGTCTGGCTACTCGAGCAGGTTCGCCGTTCTTGTTGTTCTTGCGTGTCAAGACTCTTGGTTGCAGACTTGCAGGTATCAAGTATGAGTCGATGCTTAATTTTTGTCACGTTTCTTACTTACCACTGTTATTTCTAGCATCCAACATACTTGAACTGAATAGACCAACGGCATTACATGTTTTATAGGCATGTTTCTAAATGCTAATTAGCAGTTGTCAGTTCTGCAGATACACCATGATTGCAGCAGGTGTTGGAAGAAATCATCCGATGGTCGTAACTGACGAAGGGAAGTGCTTTGCATTTGGTGACTGCTGGGGACGAGTTCATTAAGGAGTGGTTGACTCCCTCTCCTGTTGCTCTTTTTATGGTTGATAGATGACACAACTAGAAGTGCAGCAAATACAACTTATATTGTCACCTGTTCTTAGAATCTACCTGTTTGGGTGATAATGAAACCAATAAAAATATTTATGACATGAGCATACATAACTTATATTGTTTAGGACGATGGGGTATTTCTGACAATTTTATGGGAATTTGACCATATGGGAAGCTCATTTTCCCACTGTGTTCTTACACTGCTGTTATTTTTGTGCTGTCCCTGACCCCGTGTTGTTCCAAATTTGGTGCAGGACTAAGGTGTCGCCAGTCCCCTGCCTTGTTACTAAAGCAACTAATGTTGTTTGTGGTGCTGACTTCACTATCTAACTGTCATCGGTTGAGGGATCTTCCGTACTGTATGGCCTTCCTGAAACTATGAAACTTAAAGATTAGCAGGCTCTTTTTTCTTTCAGATAAAGCAAAAGGCTTTGATCATCTTCTCATGATAACATCTTTAGATTATTATCTGCTTTGGCTGTAATTAGTGGGGTTTTTCCTTCGTCATTTTTTTGAAGATGTATTTAGTTCTTCTGTGCTATTCAGCACATCAGGACTTCCTCGGTACGGCCAACTTGGTCATGGAAGCGACAATCAGGTTGGTTGCTACTATGTTAACACATGACACCTACTAAATTTGCCACGCTGGAGGCGGGGACTCCTAGACCTATGCTAATTGATTTAATTAATTATTATTATTCGTTAGGCATCCGAATAGGAGGCTGAGCATTGGACATGGCCTTACGCCTCCGAATAATATGTCCATACCCCATAAGTTCTTTGGAATATTCATACATCCAATTCAGTACTATTTTCCATATTTTAACTTTACGTACTGTTTTTATTATCTGCTGTTAATTATAAGTACCAGTCAAAAAACTGTTAATTATAAGTGCATAGCAAGACCTATATTTATTGTGTTTAGTGACCTTTTTTATATGAAAATCATTGCTACGAGTCACCATTTTGGTGCTCATATCCTAATCCTTTTGTATTTGCAAGGTCACTCCTTAATGCTAAGAGGGGAGAGATGATTTTAAGGATATTTTTGTCAAAGGAGAACATTGACAAAAACATTGAATACAAGGAGCTTGCAACCATGATGGAATGGTACAACTGCAGTGATAAGATTTGTGCATTGTTTTTTAACACAAACTAATATGTAGATACTAGGAATATGGCTGAATTACTAAATGTTGTTACTTTCTTTTTGCACCCAGAATCTTCGCATGGTAGCCTGCTTACCGCCCAGATAGTGAGCCCCTGAGCTCCTGAAGAAAGGACAATTGAAGGAGATGGTAAAGTTACTTATAAATGTCTTGCTTCTTAAGCATTTTACCATTTATTGAAGATGCGGTGTTTTTTAATTGTTGCTAAGCCAATTATGAACAAACACTTTGTGCTAAACATCTTGTAATTCTTGTCCAACGATATACATTATTTGATGCCTCAAGAAAGAAGCGTACACAAAGGATCCTACGCCAAAGGATGAAGAGGTCGAGGAAGTGACGGAAGGGGGTGCATGGAGGAGGACAGGTGCATGGCGGAAGCTGGCGTGATGGCTGCGAAGGTCAAAGCAGAGAAGGCTAGCACTAGACTCATTTTGGAGTCTCTGGACAGGCACATCGCGCATCAACCTTGGGTGATTTAAGTGAGGGTGGTTCTATCTTTTCCTCCCTCTGATTTTTGTCAATGACTAAAGAAAGATGATTAGGGAAATTTTATCGATTACCATGGATTACAGGCCATTTTGACCGAGGTAAAACAAAGGTGATATCTTGAGGCTCTCATGCTTTGAATTGTCTAACATCGTGCTTAATGATGATCTCTGTTATTAAAGGGGAAATGTCTACGTAGTTGTTCGTTCGCTACTACACTTTGCTTCCGCCTCCCATCATGTAATTTATTTGATGAAATCTGTATTCAATGATGCTCTTGTGTCTAATACTTAGCCCTGTTTTTAATGCATAGGCTTTCCCAGGAAATTATGTGTTCTGAACATGGGTTTAAACAATTATGTACTTTTCATTTGTTTCACCAAATTGGTGAGTATTATATATTCTAAGTATTCAGTTGCCCGCAAAATAATTATATAACAGATATCTAATTCCAGGTTGTCATATAATTTACACCTAAATTGAGAACAGAAATTTGTTTCTTTGCTTACTGCAAGTATTAAATTTATTTGGACTTTCCTTAGTTTTTTCTTTGGTTTTCATGCCATATTATTTACTGAACCGATGATAGATTGTTAGAATGGCATCAGGGTTGCTATTTCAACAAAACCAAGTATTTTTCGTAACTCAGGTAGTTGTTGTTTTCTCTTTGGAGACTCTAGATCATGACATAAGTGGTGCGTCTTTAGTCATGTTTATGGATTTTTAAACTGTCATAGGTTGTTGTGAACTCACCATCCTGAGTTTTTTAGTCTCTCTGCTATGGTGTTACAGTTATAGAGGTCTTGCCGACAACTTAGATTGATGTGTTTTGTCGACTACCTTTTTTAGCAGAATAACTGCCGCAACAGTAATTGTCGATACTGCCGGTTTAATGGATGGTAAAGTGATCTATTGCTATTTTGCATTTGATTCATCTGCAAATTAGTACTAACTGATAAAAGATACAGGTTACATGAATCCATGAAATTTAGTACTTAACCATGTTCATTGATCTATAGATTAAGATAACTTGTATTGACAAAATAAACATTCCTGAAGAAAATGCCTCTACATGTTCTCCTTCAGTGCATTGCAGAAAAACCATCCATACACCATCTTTGTGTGTGTGTATATATAAACATTTCTCCTATTCTACAAAACATTTGTGGTACTATATATTTCAGGTTGGAAGAATCCAATCGAGACTTGACATGGAGTGACAATGCCCTCCTATCAAGGGGACATCAAATACCGAGGAAAAATCTCTCTCAAATAACACGATATATTTGTTTTGTTCCAGTACAACTTTCTTTCATTTTCATCCTTTCTTTGATGCAGATTGAGGGCAGAGACTACAGGAGACCTGACAATAAATTATTTATTAGATTTGGAAACGTAATCTGAGAAGTAAGGGCATCTAAAGCACTTCCCCTAAAGTTTAGGTCCTCAAAAGACCCTCCAAATTCTACTCAATTTTTTAGGAGTTAAAGGTTGTTACATCCAGCCCTTCCCCTAAAATTAACTCTCTGTAAGTTCTAGGAGGGAGTGGATGACGAATGTTGGAAGACATTAAAAGTTAGGGATGATGAGAATGCCTATGGCAAATATATATGCGAATTTGAGCTGGCTGGCAACGTAGAGCTGAAGCCAAATGACTCGAATTCATCTGTTAATCCATATGTTAGGGATGATGGGACTCAACTAATTGATAGACTTGGAGGGAACATGATACGGGGCTAACCCGGTGTAGGCCAATCTTTCACGATTGGAGTGGATTTCCTCGAAGAACACGATGAACACGGGGAAGAACGGAGAGAAATCACAAGGGGAAACACTCAAGAACAAGTCCAATCACACATCCACTAGACAATCAAACACACAAGATCCACAAGGTACATGAACAACAAAGGGAAAGATACAAGATAAAGTTCATCTCCATGAGGAGGTCTTGATGATATCCTAGATGGATCTTCCCTTGCGGGGGCTTGACGATATCCCGCAGGATCTTCTCACATGGAGGTCTTGAACTCCATGGGAGTGGTAGTCTCTCTCTCTCTCTCTCAAGAGTAGAGGTAGGTAGGAGCAAAGCTCACATACAAATGAGCTATCATATTTGCTAACCCTAGAAAGGAGGTGGAGGTGGAGTATATATAGGCAAGTCCACGAAGGGTTAAGTGAGAGGGGGGATACATGGGCCTCGGGCCCTGCTCATGCGCGCAGGCAGGCGCCGGATGTCCGGGGCACTCGCCGGATGTCCGGCCTAGCGGTGGCCGAATCTGTTCTTCTCTGGATAGTTGATGTCCGGATGTCCGCGGGAGGGCCGGATGTTCGGGCTGTCGGGAGGCGCCGGATGTCCGGGGCTGGCGCCGGATGTCCGGCCGCTGATGCTTTTTGGCCGTCTGTTGGGCAGCTCCTGCGTGACTGCCCAGGCGCCGGATGTCCGGCCGCTGTAGCTTTAGCAGCTCCGTCTTCTTCCGTCGTCGCTTCCAGGCTTCCCTTGCGGACGGTGTAGTTGTTCCTTGGCGCTTGCACCCCTCCTCAACATCCGTGAAGCTCCGACAATACCTATGCATGCACACGGGAGAAGTGTCAAGTAGTATACCATCCTCGAAGGGGTCAAGTGAGCACGTGTAAAGGAGATGATTCACCTTTGTGTATGTGAAGTAGATGTCGCATGTGTCACTCGCCGAACGGGATCTTGACATGGTGATATCTGTAGGATGCTCCGCATCAGAACACCAGGTGGATTTGTAGTGGGCTGAGAACATAGCGAAGTCATAACACAATGATCCCAGAGCTGAAGTTTAGGGGCTCGTGATAGATCCATTTGTTGGCCCGTGGCAACGCACGGGCGTTCTACTAGTACTATAAAGATCATAGTACAAGCCATGTATATACCGACCTGACAAAACTAAAAAGACAGCAGAACGCTAGCATTTGCACACAGAAACACCAGCCAAAAAGTAAAATTACAAACAAGACTGAAGAATCCTCTGAGCTTAACACCAAGGTCCGTCACCTGCCTCTGGCACCACCATAGCAGCCACCAAAAAATAAAATGACGGATCACCTCCACACCCGAGCTCGACGCAGCTCCGTCGCTGATATGCGGCTTTGCGGACCTCCAAGGTTGCTCGCCAATAAAGGCGAAGCCATTGCCGTTAAACGAATCAGACCGGGGCAACACCCCGGACACGCCATCGAACTCCAGATCCGGCACCACCACCCAACTAAGATGTTGGAGGAGAAAACCATACCTGCCTGCCACGAACCACGAACCCAGCACACGATCCACCATCTTCCAGATGCCGCCGATGCAGACCACAATCCGCATCTGCTCCTAGACTACCTACCAAGCTCCGCGCTAGCGCTGGTGCAAACGTCGTGGCAATAGCGGAGCCCGAGGACACAGGTCCACCACGAGGATGCCGCCGCCGCACCATCCTTACTTGAACAGATTAGTTTCCAAATCCACCCCAAAAGCGGATCGCCTTATTGGGGAAGGATTTGAAGATTTATTAGTCGGCGCCGCCATCGCCATCGCCGAAGCCAAGACGATAAACAACCCAAAACCCTAAGAAACTAATTCCTAAAACAATCCACACGCGTGGATCCGGTGACCCCCCTCACCACCGACGACCGAGGTTGTCAGCGGAGGGGAGCTACCGGAGGATGGCGACGGAGGAAGGCGCCCTAGCAGCTGGAGGCGAGATCGCCTTTCTTTCTTCTCCTGAAAGAAAGCGTTAACTGATTCGTCCGTTGCGGCAATTATGTGTGAGTTTAGGTGAAGGGTCTCGCGTTGTATGTCACCTGATAAGACGGGCGTTGATGTGAAGGTCAGGTATTCTTCGATCTTGATTGTATTCTCTTTTTTCTTAACATAGTACAGATGCAAGTGCTCATATATATATGCATACATTCACCCTATAAATGCACACACGCACATGCTATCTCTATGAGCACCTCCGAGAGACTGAGCCGACATGTCATCTTGAGAAATTCAGGATAAATGCGAGCACCATGATTTGAACCCTGGTGGGCTGGGGATATCACTGTCCTTCTAATCATCCAACCACAGGTTTGTTTGATGTATTTCTCTTTATTTCTTGGTTGGTGTTTCTTGTGTAAATGCTAGTGTTTTGTTGTCTTTTCAGCTTTGTCAGGTCGATGTCTACGTGGCTTGTACTATGATCTTTATGATTTATAAATGAAACACATATTACCAATTTACCATGCAAAAACAAGAAGAAGTTCTCCTCCGAAAAACCTAGAGCCCCCAAAAGAGGCAACTAGGGTTTGAGGGTGGATCCTATGACGGCGCACGTCGATCTTCTTCGGCGGGGCGATGGCGAGACTAGTCGGAGGATGGTGACGTCCAGTGATAAAGGCAAGGAACAAGGGCCTTTATCGTCGAGGGTGGCTAGGGCAAAGTTAGCGGAGGCCCTGGGAAAACTCGAGATCTCAAAAGAGGAGGCCACGCCGCTGGTTCATCATGAGGAGGAAGTGGGGAGAAGTGGATGCTGGCTGGGAAAGTCCTTCACCGAAATATCTTCCACATCCAAACCATCTCTAGCGCACTTCGTCTGGCATGGGGCAACCCTAAAGGGTTGCTCTTCAGATCGATTGGGGAAAACATATTTGTAGATGAGTTTGTTTCGCAGAGGGATATATAGATATAGTGTGTGGGAAGGAGCTCACTGGCATGTGAGTATAGGCCGAGTCACAATTGATGCGAATAAACCCTTGAGGACATGGATCTTAATTGAATCAAAGAGGCAATAGTGCATGGACCCGTACGACTTGTTGGAAATATGCCCTAGAGGCAATAATAAAGTGGTTATTATTATATTTCCTTGTTCATGATAATCGTTTATTATCCATGCTATAATTGTATTGACCGGAAACTCATATACATGTGTGGATGCATAGACAACAACATGTCCCTAGTAAGCCTCTACCGGACTAGCTCATTGATCAAATATGGCTATGGTTTCCTAGTGATAGACATGAGTTGTCGTTTGAAAACAGGATCACATCATTGGGAGAATGATGTGATGGACAAGACCCAAACTATAAACGCAACATATGATCGTGACAGGTTTATTGCTATCATTTTCTGCATGTCAAGTATATGTTCCTATGACCATGAGATCATGCAACTCACTGACACCGGAGGAGTACCTTGTGTGTACCAAACGTCGCAACGTAACTGGGTGACTATAAAGGTGCTCTACAGGTATCTCCGAGGGTGTCTATTGAGTTGGCATGGATCAAGACTGGGATTTGTCACTCCGTGTGACGAAGAGGTATCTCAGGGCCCACTCGGTAATACATCATCACAATGAGCTTGCAAGCAATGTGACTAATGGATTAGCCACGGGATCTTGTATTACAGAACGAGTAAAGAGACTTGCTGGTAACGAGATTGAACTAGGTATGGAGATACTGACGATCGAATCTCGGGCAAGTAACATACCGATAGACAAAGGGAACTGCGTACGGGATTAGCTGAATCCTTGACATCGAGGTTCAACCGATAAGATCTTCATAGAATATGTATGAACCAATATGGGCATCCATGTCCCGCTATTGGTTATTGACCGTAGAGGTGTCTCGGTCATGTCTGCATAGTTCTCGAACCCGCAGGGTCTACACACTTAATGTTTGGTGATGATATAAGTATAGTTGAGTCATTATGGTGGTTACCAAAGGTTGTTCGGAGTCCCGGATGAGATCCCGGACATGACGAGGAACTCCGGAATGGTCCGGAGGTGAAGATCGATATATAGGATGAAGGGTATCGGAGTCCGGAAGTGTTCCAGGGGCATCGGGTTGTGACCAGGATGACCGAAAGGGGTTTCAGGAGGCCCCGACAAGTATTGGGAGGCCTCCTGGGCCTAGAGGAGGGGGCACACCAGCCCACTAAGGGGTTGTGCTCCCCCTCACCCCATCTCACGTAACCAGGAGGGGTGGGGGCGCCCCCTAGGGCTGCCCACCACTTTGGTTTGGGGGCCAAGTCTCCTAGGGGGGAAAACCCATCTAGGGTTTACCTCTTGTGGACCCTAGATGGGATCCCCTAGGGGCGCCCCCCTCTCCCCTTCCCCCTATATATAGAGAGGTAGAGAGAGGGAAGCCGCACCCTTCCACGCCACGGCGCTGCCCCTCTTCTCCCTCGTAGCCCTCTTCCTCTCCGTAGTGCTTAGCGAAGCTCTGCTGAGATTCCACCACCACCACCGCCATCATGCCGTCGTGCTGCCGGAGGACTCGAGCTACTACTTCACCATCGCTCGCTGGATCGAGGAGGTGAAGGCGTCATCAAGCCGTATGTGTGTTGAACGCGGAGGTGCCGTCCATTCGGCACTTGAATCGGAAGTTCGCGTGACGGATCGTGATTGGATCGCGAAGACGTTCGACTACATCAACCGTGTTTCTTAACGCTTCCACTTAGCGATCTACAAGGGTATGTAGATCCAATCTCTCCTCTCGTAGATGGTCATCTCCTAGATTGATCTTGGTGAGCGTAGGAATTTTTTTGTTTCCCATGCAATGTTCCCCAACAGTGGCATCATGAGCTAGGTCTATGCGTAGATGACATCACGAGTAGAACACAAAGGAGTTTGTGGGCGTTGATATTTAGATTGCTTCCTTCCTTGGTCTTTTCTTGATTCTGCGGTATTGTGGGATGAAGCGACCCGGACCAACTTTACATGTCCACGTACATGAGACCGGTTCCATCGACAGACATGTGACTTTGTTGCATAAAGATGGCTGGCGGGTGTCTGTCTCTCCCATCTTAGTTGAATCGGATTCGACGAAGCCGGTCCTTGTAGAAGGTTAAATAGCAACTTGCATATCACCGTTGTGGTTTTGCGTAGGTAAGAATCGTTCTTGCTAGATACCCATAGGAGCCACGTAAAACATGCAACAACAATTAGAGGACTTCTAACTTGTTTTTGCAGGGTATGTTGTGATATGATATGGCCAAAGACATGATGAAATATATTTGATGTATGAGATGATCATGTTTGTAGTAGTTTATATCAACTTGCATGTCGATGCATACGGCAACCGGCAGGAGCCATAGGGTTGTCGTTAATTATTGTATGACCTGCGTGTCAATCATTAAACGTTATGTAATGCTTTACTTTATCGCTAAGCGGTACCAATAGTAGTAGAAGCATGGTTGGTGTGATAACCCCGATGGCGACACAATGGTGGAGATCATGGTGTCATGCCGGTGACGATGGAGATCATGCCGGTGCTTTGGAGATGGAGATCAAAAGCACAAGTTGATAGCCATATCATGTCACTTATGATTTGCATGTGATGTTAATCCTTTTATGCATCTTATTTTGCTTAGGACAACGGTAGCATTATAAGGTGATCCCTCACTAAAATTTCAAGATAAAATTGTGTTCTCCCCAAGTGTGCACCATTGCGAAAGTTCGTCGTTTCGAAGCACCACGTGATGATCGGGTGTGATAGACTCTACGTTCGCATACAACGGGTGCAAGCCAGTTTTGCACATGCGGAACACTTGGGTTAAACTTGATGAGCCTAGCATGTGCAGACATGGCCTCGGAACACAAGAGACCAAAAGGTCGAACACGAGTCATATAGTTGATATGATCAACATGGAGATGTTTACCATTGAAACCACCTCATCTCACGTGATGATCGGACTTGGGTTGGTGAATTTGGATCGTGTTACACTTGGACAACCGGAGGGATGTTGATTTGAGTGGGAGTTCTTAGGTAATATGATTAATTGAACTCATTATCTTGAACAATAGTCTAAGTTATCTTTGCAAATTTATGTTGTAGATCAATGGCTCGCGCAGTAGCTCCCCTGAATTTCAATGCGTTCCTAGAGAAAGCTAAGCTGAAAGATGATGGAAGTAACTTTGTGGACTGGGCCCGTAATCTGAGGATTATCCTCATGGCATCCCATAAGTCTTATGTCCTTGATGCACTGCTTGGTGCACCACCTCCTCCAGCGACTGTGGACGTTGTGAACGCCTGGCAGTCGCGTGTTGATGACTACTCAATAGTTCAGTGCTCCATGCTGTATGGCTTAGAGCCGGGACTTCAAAGGCGTTTTGAACGTCATGGAGCATATGAGATGTTCCAGGAGTTGAAGTTTATCTTTGAGAAGAATGCCCAGATCGAGATGTATGAGACCTCCGATAAGTTTTATGCCTGCAAGATGGAGGAGAACGGGTCTGTCAGTGAGCACATACTCAGAATGTCTGGGTACTACAACCGTCTGGCTGAGTTGGGAGTTGAGCTCCCGCCTGAGGCGGTCACTGACAGAGTTCTTCGATCGCTACCACCTAGCTACAAGAGCTTTTTGTGTTGAACTATAACATGCAAGGGATGAACAAGTCAGTCTCCGAGCTGTACGCGATGCTGAAAGTCGCGGAGTCAGACATCCAGAAGGAGCATCAAGTGTTGATGGTCAATAAAACCACTAGTTTCAAGAAAGGCAAGGGAAAGAAGGGAAACTTCAAGAAAGGTGGCAAAGCAGTTGCTCCTCCCGTGAAGAAACCCAAGGCTGGACCCAAGCCAGAGACTGCGTGCTTCTATTGCAAGGGAACTGACCACTGGAAGCGGAACTGCCCCAAGTATCTGGCCGACAAGAAGGGGGCCAACGTAAACAAAGGTATATATGATATACATGTTATTGATGTGTACCTTATCAACTCTCGTTGTAGTGCCTGGGTATTTGATACCAGTTTGGTTGCTCACATTTGCAACTCAAAACAGGAACTACGAAATAGATGGAGGCTGGCGAAGGACGAAGTGACGATGCACGTGGGAAATGGTTCCAAGGTTGATGTGATCGCCGTCGGCACGCTCGCTCTTCGATTACCATCAGGATTAGTGATGAACCTGAATAATTGTTATTTAGTGCCTGCGTTGAGCATGAACATTATATCTGGATCTTGTTTAATGCGAGACGGTTACTCATTTAAATCAGAGAATAATGGTTGTTCTATTTATATGGGTAATATCTTTTATGGTCATGCACCCATTGTGAGGGGTTTATTCTTATTGAATCTCGATAGTGATGATACACATGTTCATAACATTGATGCCAAAAGATGTAGAATTGATAATGATAGTACCACTTTCTTGTGGCACTGCCGCTTAGATCATATTGGTGTTAAACGCATGAAGAAACTCCATGCTGATGGACTTTTGGAGTCACTTGATTTTGAATCACTTGACACATGCGAACCATGCCTCATGGGCAAGATGACCAAAACCCCGTTTTCCGGTACAATGGAACGGGCAAGTGACTTGTTGGAAATCATACATATTGATGTGTGTGGTCCGATGAGTGTTAACGCGCGCGGTGGATATCGTTATTTTCTCACCTTCACCGATGACTTGAGTAGATATGGGTATATTTACTTAATGAAGCATAAGTCTGAAACGTTTGAAAAGTTCAAGCAATTTCAGAGTGAAGTTGAGAATCATCGTAACAAGAAGATTAAATTCCTACGATCCGATCGAGGGGGAGAATATCTGAGTTATGAGTTTGGCAATCACTTAAGACAATGTGGAATCGTTTCACAGTTGACGCCACCTGGAACACCACAGCGTAATGGTGTGTCTGAATGTCGTAATCGTACCTTATTGGATATGGTGCGTTCTATGATGTCTCTTGCCGATCTGCCACTATCATTTTGGGGTTATGCGTTAGAGACATCTGCATTCACTTTAAATAGGGCACTATCTAAGCCTGTGGAGACGACACCGTATGAACTGTGGTTTGGCAAGAAACCTAAGTTATCGTTTCTTAAGGTTTGGGGCTGCGATGCTTATGTCAAAAGGCTTCGGCCGGAAAAGCTCGAACCCAAAGCGGACAAATGTGTCTTCATAGGATACCCAAAAGAGATGGTTGGGTATACCTTCTATCTCAGATCCAATGGCAAAGTGTTTGTCGCTAAGAACGGGTCCTTTCTCGAGAAAGAGTTTCTCTCGAAAGAATTGAGTGGGAGGAAAATAGAACTTGATGAGGTTGTTGAACCTTCACTTCAACCAGAGAGTAGCGCAACGCAGAAAGATGTTTCTGTGGAACCTACCTCAGTTGAAGAGGAAGCTAATGATAGTGATCATGAAGTTTCGGATCAAGTTACTATCGAACCTCGTAGGTCGACAAGGGTACGTGCTGCTCTTGAGTGGTATGGTAACCCTGTCTTAGAGGTCATTTTGTTGGACAACGATGAACCTACGAGCTATGGAGAAGTGATGGTGGGCCCAGATTCCAACAAATGGTTAGAGGCCATGTAATCCGAGATGTGATCTATGTATGAAAACAAAGTATGGACTTTGGAAGTATTACATGAAGGGATAAAGGCCATTCAGAATAAGTGGATCTTCAAGAAGAAGACGGACGCAGACGGTAATGTCACCGTCTATAAACCTCGACTTGTGGCAAAGGGGTTTTCACAAGTTCAAGGAATTGACTACGATGAGACTTTCTCACCCGTAGCGATGCTTAAGTCCGTCAGAATCATGTTGGCGATAGCTGCATTTTTCGATTATGAAATCTGGCAGATGGATGTCAAAACAGCGTTCCTTAATGGTTTCCTTAAGGAAGAGTTGTATATGATGCAACCAGAAGGTTTTGTCGATCCAGAAAATGCTGACAAAGTGTGCAAGCTCCAGCGATCCATTTATGGACTGGTGCAAGCATCTCAGAGTTGGAACATTCGCTTTGATGAGGTGATCAAAGCGTTTGGATTTATACAAGTTTATGGAGAAGCTTGTATTTACAAGAAAGTGAGTGGGAGCTCTATAGTGTTTCTAATATTATATGTGGATGACATATTGCTATTTGGAAACAATATAGAACTTTTGGAAAACATGAAGGAATATTTGAACAAGAGTTTTTCAATGAAGGACCTAGGAGAAGTTGCTTTCATATTAGGCATCAAGATCTATAGAGATAGATCGAGACGTTTAATAGGACTTTCACAAAGCACATACCTTGATAAGATTTTGAAGAAGTTCAAAATGGATCAGTACAAGAAGGGGTTCTTGCCTGTTTTGCAAGGTGTGAAGTTGAGTCAGACTCAATGCCCAGCGACTACAGAGGATGGAGAAAAGATGAGTGTCATCCCCTATGCTTCTGCCATAGGCTCTATCATGTATGCGATGTTGTGCACAAGACCGGATGTCAGCCTTGCCATAAGTATGGCCAGAAGGTTTCAAAGTAATATAGGAATGGATCACTGGACAACGGTGAAGAATATCCTTAAGTACCTGAAAAGGACTAAGGAAATGTTTCTCATTTATGGAGGTGATCAAGAGCTCGTCGTAAAGGGTCACGTCGATGCAAGCTTTGACACTGATCCGTATAACTCTAAGTCTCAAATCGGATACGTATATATTCTAAATGGGGGGGGGGGCGGTAAGCTGGTGTAGTTCCAAGCAAAGCGTGGTAGCTAATTCTACATGCGAAGCGTAGTACATAGCTGCCTCGGAGGCAGCGAAGGAAGGTGTCTGGATGAAGCAGTTCATGACATATCTTGGTGTTGTGCCCAGTGTACTGGACCCAATGACTCTGTTCTATGACAACACTAGTGCCATTGCTCTGGCCAAGGAACCAAGGTTTCACAAGAGGACCAGACACATAAAGCGACGCTTCAATTCCATCCGCGATTACATCAAGGAGGAAGACATAAACATTTGCAAAGTGCATATGGATCTGAATGTTGCGGATCCGTTGACTAAACCTCTTCCACGGGCAAAACATGATCAACACAAGAACTCTATGGGTGTTAGATTCATTACCATGTAATACTAGATTATTGACTCTAGTGCAAGTGGGAGACTGTTGGAAATATGCCCTAGAGGCAATAATAAAGTGGTTATTATTATATTTCCTTGTTCATGATAATTTTTTATTATCCATGCTATAATTGTATTGACCGGAAACTCATATACATGTGTGGATGCATAGACAACAACATGTCCCTAGTAAGCCTCTACCAGACTAGCTCGTTGATCAAAGATGGCTATGGTTTCCTAGTCATAGACATGAGTTGTCGTTTGATAACGGGATCACATCATTGGGAGAATGATGTGATGGACAAGACCCAAACTATAAACGTAGCATATGATCGTGATAAGTTTATTGCTATCATTTTCTGCATGTCAAGTATATGTTCCTATGACCATGAGATCATGCAACTCACTAACACCAGAGGAGTACCTTGTGTGTACCAAACATCGCAACGTAACTGGGTGACTATAAAGGTGCTCTACAGGTATCTCCGAGGGTGTCTATTGAGTTGGCATGGATCAAGACTGGGATTTGTCACTCCATGTGACAAAGAGGTATCTGAGGGCCCACTCAGTAATACATCATCACAATGAGCTTGCAAGCAATGTGACTAATGGGTTAGCCACGGGATCTTGTATTACGGAACGAGTAAAGAGACTTGCCGGTAACGAGATTGAACTAGGTATGAAGATACCGACGATCGAATCTCGGGCAAGTAACATACCGATAGACAAAGGGAACTTCGTACGGGATTAGCTGAATCCTTGACATCGAGGTTCAACTGATAAGATCTTAGTAGAATATGTAGGAACCAATATGGGCATCCAGGTCCCGCTATTGGTTATTGATCGTAGAGGTGTCTCGGTCATGTCTGCATAGTTCTCGAACCCGCAGGGTCTACACACTTAACGTTTGGTGACGACATAAGTATAGTTGAGTCATTATGGTGGTTACCGAAGGTTGTTCAGAGTCCCGAATGAGATCCCGGACATGACGAGGAACTCCGGAATAGTCCGGAGGTGAAGATTGATATATAGGACGAAGGGTATCGATGTCCGGAAGTGTTCCAGGGGCACCGGGTTGTGACCAGGATGACCGAAAGGGGTTTCGGGAGGCCCCGGCAAGTATTGGGTGGGGGGAGGGCTCATGGGCCTAGAGGAGGGGGCACACCAGCCCACTAAGGGGCTGTGCGCCCCCACCCCATCTCACGTAACCAGGAGGGGTGAGGGCGCCCCCCTAGGGCTGCCCACCACTTTGGCTTGGGGGCCAAGTCTCCTAAGGGGGAAAACCCATCTAGGGTTTCCCTCTTGTGGCCGCCGGCCCTATATGGGATCCCCTAGGGGCGCCCCCCTCTCCCCCTTCCCCCTATATATAGAGAGGTAGAGAGAGGGCAGCCGCACTCTTCCATGCCACGGCGCTGCCCCTCTTCTCCCTCGTAGCCCTCTTCCTCTCCGTAGTGCTTAGCGAAGCTCTGCTGAGATTCCACCACCACCACCGCCATCACACCGTCGTGCTGCCAGAGGACTCGAGCTACTACTTCACCATCTCTCGCTGGATCGAGGAGGTGAAGGTGTCATCAAGCCGTACGTGTGTTGAACGCGGAGGTGCCATCCGTTCGGCACTTGGATCGGGAGTTCGCGGGACGGATCGTGATTGGATCGCGAAGACGTTCGACTACATCAACCGCGTTTCTTAACGCTTCCGCTTAGCGATCTACAAGGGTATGTAGATCCAATATCTCCTCTCGTAGATGGTCATCTCCTATATTGATCTTGGTGAGCGTAGGAAATTTTTTGTTTCCCATGCAACGTTCCCCAACACGACTTATGATACGTCTCCAACGTATCTATAATTTTTTTATTGTTCCATGCTATTATATTATCTGTTTTGGATGTTTTATATGCATTAATATGCTATTTTATATTATTTTTGGGAGTAACCTATTAACCTAGAGCCCAGTGCCAGTTTCTGTTTTTTCCTTGTTTTTGAGGTTCGCAGAAAAGGAATACTAAACGGAGTCCAAACGGAATAAAACTTCACAATGATTTTTCTTGGACCAGAAGACACCCAGGGGACTTGGAGTGCAAGTCAGAAGAGCCACGAGGCGGCGGCAAGGGTGGAGGGCGCGCCCTAGGGGGGGCACGCCCCCCCTACCTTGTGGGCCCCTCGATGACCCCCTGACCTAGCTCTTCCTTCTATATATTCACAAATATTCCATAACCACCAGAAGCATCCACGAAAACACTTTTCCACCACCGCAACCTTCTGTTCCCGTGAGATCCCATCTTGGGGCTTTTTTCGGCATCCTGCCGGAGGGGGATTCGATCACGAAGGGCATCTACATCAACTCTATTGCCCTTCCGATGAAGCGTGAGTAGTTTACCACAGACCTACGGGTCCATAGCTAGTAGCTAGATGGCTTCTTCTCTCTCTTTGATTCTCAATACCATGTTCTCCTCGATGTTCTTGGAGATCTATCCGATGTAATCTTCTTTTGCGGTCTGTTTGTCGAGATCCGATGAATTGTGGATTTATGATCAACTTATCTATGAATATTATTTGAATCTTCTCTGAATTCTTATATGCATGATTTGATATCTTTGTATTTCTCTTCGAATTATCGGTTTGGTTTGGCCAACTAGATTGGTTTTTCTTGCAATGGGAGATGTGCTTAGCTTTGGGTTCAATCTTGCGTGATTTCACACAGTGATAAAGTAGTGGTAGCGAGATACGTATTGAATTGTTGCCATCGAGGATAAAAAGATGGGGTTTTCATCATATTGCTTGAGTTTATTCCTCTACATCATGTCATCTTACTTAAGGCTTTACTCCGTTCTTTATGAACTTAATACTCTAGATGCATGCTGGATAGCGGTCGATGTGTGGAGTAATAGTAGTAGATGCAGGCAGGAGTCGGTCTACTTGACACGGACGTGATGCCTATATTACATAATCATTGCCTTGGATATCGTCATAACTTTGCGCTTTTCTATCAATTGCTCGACAGTAATTTTTTCACCCACCGTATTATTTGCCGTCATGAGAGAAGCCTCTAGTGAAACCTATGCCCCCTGGGTCTATTTTCCATCATATTAGTTTCCGATCTACTATTTTGCAATCTTTTATTTCAGATCTATAAACCAAAAAACCCAAAAATATTTTATCTTTTGTTTTAGTTTTGTTTATCTCTATCAGATCTCACCTTTGCAAGTGACCGTGAAGGGATTGACAACCCCTTTATCGCGTTGGGTGCAAGTGTTTGATTGTTTGTGCAGGTGCATCGATTGGGGACTTGCGCGTTTCTCCTACTGGATTGATGCCTTGGTTCTTAACTGAGGGAAATACTTATCTCTACTGTGCTGCATCACCCTTTCCTCTTCAAGGGAAAAACCAACGCAAGCTCAAGAAGTAGCAGGAAGAATTTCTGTCGCTGTTGCCGGGGAGAACTACGCCAAGCCTACCAAGTACCCATCATAAACTCTCATCTCTTGCATTACATTATTCGCCATTCGCCTCTCGTTTTCCTCTCCCCCACTTCTAATACGATTTTTGAAAAGATTTTCCTTTTTATTCTCCCATCTTCCGTTCGTCTCCTCATTTGTCTTTATGTCTTACTTGGCTCGTTTGCATGTTTGGTATAATTGTGTGTTTATTGAAAATCAGAAACAAAGTTTATGGATCCACTTAAAGTTTTCTACTTGGATCATCTTCGATCCATATGTGCTCGTGCTGAAACCCCAACTAGTTTAGTTGAGGGAAAATATTTAGATGAGCATGCTCATTTTGTGCATCACCGTTTGTCTGAAAAAGGGAGACTCTTATGGAATAAAATAAATTGTTTGCTATGTTATGCTTGGAATCTTTGTGAACTTTGTGATTTTACTTGTTCCTCTAAGAACCCTAAAAAAACACCTTCCCTACCTATGTGAGTTTAATGATAATGAAATCTTATCTTCTTATGAAAAGGGTGTTTATAGTTACTATGATATCGAGCAAATTGAAGAATTTGTTGCTTTTAAGGGTGCTTATGAAGTTGCTTCTTTGATTGAAAAGTATGATATTACTCTCTACAAACCTGAAAATTTTGACATACTTAAATATTGCTATGAAAACTATGCTCATAATGTCTATGTCAAAGAATTTATTGAAAGAATGACCGTTGCTTTGGAAGAAAATAATGATATGCATGAATCTATAGATAATTATGATTCCGATGATTTGATTGAAATATCCCTTGATGAACATGATGCTTACTATTCTTATGGCCATGATGCCAATATTTATGGAGACGAATTTGCTATAGTTCCTTATGTTAAACATGAGATTATTGCTATTGCACCCATACTTGATAGTTCCTTGAATCAAAAGCATGATTGCAATGATGTTATTATAAATTCTATTAGTGTCAATTGTGCTAATAATATGCAAAACCCTAAGCTTGGGGATGCTAGTTTTGCTATGTCCTCTACTTATTGCAATGATCATGATTGGGGTGATAATGCTTCTTATGATCTTGAAAATTTATTTAAGCCTCATGATGAATATGTTTGCTATAATATTGAAAGTGGGTTTGGAAGAGTGTCAACTTTAGGAATTAATGATCCCACTATTTTGGAGATTGATCGATCTTATGAATTTTTTGATAAAAGTGGGCTTGGAGAAGTAATGACTTTATTTTATGTTGATCCCACTATTTTGGAAGAGTGTCAACTTTGCATGCATGAGGATCATAAAGAGAAAATTTTATGTGATAGCTATATTGTTGAATTTTATTATGATCCTACATGTAATTATTATGAGAGAGGAAAATATGGTTGTGGAAATCTTCATGTTACTAAATTACCTCTCGTTATGTTGAGATTGCTATTGTTTCTTTCTTCTTCTTTGCATATGCTAGGATTTGCTTGCCTTGATAATTTGTTTGCCTATAAGATGCCTATGCATAGGAAGTATATTAGGCTTAGATGTGTTTTTCACGTACTATATGATGCTCACTTTGTGTTTCAATTCTTGTCTTTCATGTGAGCATCATTAAAATTATCAATGCCTAGCTAAAAGGCTTTAAAGAAAAGCGCTTGTTGGGAGACAGCCAAATATTTTTCTTTACTGTTTTTCAATAAATAATTCATCTAGCCTCTTGTTAGATGTGTTTTTGTGTTTTAATTAGTGTTTGTGCCAAGTAAGAACTTTGGGATGGCTTACGGTGATAGTTGATTTGATCTTGCTGAAAAACAGAAACTTTTTTGCCCAGAAAAATAATTCTAATTTTTTACAGGAGCGTGATTTTGATTTGATTCTTTTTGAAAAAGATTGGTATACAAATTGTCCAGGTTTTCCTAAATTTTCAGAATTTTTGGAGTTACAGAAGTATTCGAGAGTTACAGATTACTACAGACTGTTCTGTTTTTGACAGATTCTGTTTTCTATGTGTTGTTTGCTTATTTTGATGAATCTATGGGTTGTATCGGGGGTATGAACCATGGAAAAGTTGGAATACATTAGATATTACACCAATATAAATAAAGAATGAGTTCACAACAGTACCAAAAGTTGTGATTTATTTTCTTATACTAACGGATCTTATGAGATTTTCTGTTGAGTTTTGTGTTGTGAAGTTTTCAAGTTTTGGGTAAAGATTTGATGGACTATGGAATAAGGAGTGGCAAGAGCCTAAGCTTGGGGATGCCCAAGGCACCCCAAGGTAATATTCAAGGACTACCAAGAGCCTAAGCTTGGGGATGCCCCGGATGGCATCCCCTCTTTCGTCTTCGTCTATCGGTAAATTTACTTGAGGCTATATTTTTATTCACCACATGATATGTGTTTTGCTTGGAGTGTCTTGTATGATATGAGTCTTTATTTTTTAGTTTGCCACAATCATCCTTGCTGTACACACCTTTTGAGAGGGACACGCATGAGTCGTGATTTATTAGAATACTCTATGTGCTTCACTTATATCTTTTGAGCTAGGCAATTTTGCTCTAGTGCTTCACTTATATCTTTTTAGAGCATGGCGGTGGCTTTATTTTGTAGAAATTATTGAACTCTCATGCTTCACTTATATTATTTTGAGAGTCTCTCTAAACAGCGTGGTAATTTGCTTTGGTTATGAATTTAGTCCTAATATGATAGGCATCCAAGAGGGATATAATAAAAACTTTCATATAAAGTGCATTGAATACTATGAGAAGTTTGATTCCTTATGATTGTTTTGAGATATAAAGATGGTGATATTAGAGTCATGCTAGTGAGTAATTGTAGATTGTAGAAATACTTGTGTTAAAGTTTGTGATTCCCGTAGCATGCACGTATGGTGAACCGTTATGTAACGAAGTTGGAGCATGATTTATTTATTGATTGTCTTCCTTATGAGTGGCGGTCGGGGACGAGCGATGGTCTTTTCCTACCAATCTATCCCCCTAGGAGCATGCGCGTAGTACTTTGTTTCGATGACTAATAGATTTTTGCAATAATTATGCGAGTTCTTTATGACTAATGTTGAGTCCATGGATTATACGCACTCTCACCCTTCCACCATTGCTAGCCTGTCTAGTACAGCGCAACTTTTGCTGGTGCCATACACCCACCTATTACCTTCCTGAAAACAGCCATCATACCTACCTATTATGGCATTTCCATAGCCATTCCGAGATATACTGCCATGCAACTTCCACCGTTCCGTTTATTATGACACATACCATCATTGTCATATTGCTTTGCATGATCATGTAGTTGGCATCGTATTTGTGGCAAAGCCACCTTTCATAATTTTTATACATGTCACTCTTGAGTCATTGCACATCCCGGTACACCGCCGGAGGCATTCATATAGAGTCATATTTTGTTCTAAGTATCGAGTTGTAATTCTTGAGTTGTAAGTAAATAAAAGTGTGATGATCTTCATTATTAGAGCATTGCCCCATGTGAGGAAAAATAAAAGAGGCCAAAGAAGCCAACAAAAAAAAAGAGGCCAAAGAAGCCAAACAAAAAAAATGAGAGAAAAGAGAGAAGGGGCAATGTTACTATCCTTTTTCCACACTTGTGCTTCAAAGTAGCACCATGATCTTCATGATAAAGAGTCTCCTATGTTGTCACTTTCATATACTAGTGAGAATTTTTCATTATAGAACTTGGCTTGTATATTCCAACGATGGGCTTCCTCAAATTGCCCTAGGTCTTCATGAGCAAGCAAGTTGGATGCACACCCACTTAGTTTTCTTTTGAGCTTTCATAAACGTATAGCTCTAGTGCATCCGTTGCATGGCAATCCCTACTCACTCACATTGATATCTATTGATGGGCATCTCCATAGCCCGTTGATACGCCTAGTTGATGTGAGACTATCTCCTTTTTGTCTTCTCCACAACCACCATATTCTATTCCACCTATAGTGCTATGTCCATGGCTCACGTTCATGTATTGCGTGAAAGTTGAAAAGGTTTGAGAACATCAAAAGTATGAAACAATTGCTTGGCTTGTCATTGGGGTTGTGCATGATTTGAATACTTTGTGTGATGAAGATGGAGCATACCCAGACTATATGATTTTGTAGGGATAGCTTTCTTTGGCCATGTTATTTTGAGAAGACATGATTGCTTTATTAGTATGCTTGAAGTATTATTGTTTTTATGTCAATATTAAACTTTTTTTTGAATCTTATGGATCTGAACATTCATGCCACAATAAAGAAAATTACATGGATAAATATGTTAGGTAGCATTCCACATCAAAAATTCTGTTTTTATCATTTACCTAATCGAGGACGAGCAGGAATTAAGCTTGGGGATGCTTGATACGTCTCCAACGTATCTATAATTTTTTATTGTTCCATGCTATTATATTATCTATTTTGGATGTTTTATATGCATTAATATGCTATTTTATATTATTTTTGGGACTAACCTATTAACCTAGAGCCCAGTGCCAGTTTTTGTTTTTTTCTTGTTTTTGAGCTTTGCAGAAAAGGAATACTAAACGGAGTCCAAACGGAATAAAACTTCACGATGATTTTTCTTGGACCAGAAGACACCCAGGGGACTTGGAGTGCAAGTTAGAAGAGTCACGAGGCGGCGGCAAGGGTGGAGGGCGCGCCCTAGGGGGGCGCCCCCTACCTTGTGGGCCCCTCGGTGACCCCCTGACCTAGCTCTTCCTCCTATATATTCACAAATATTCCAGAACCACCAGAAGCATCCACGAAAACACTTTTCCACCGCCGCAACCTTCTGTTCCCGTGAGATCCCATCTTGGGGCCTTTTCCGGCATCCTGCCGGAGGGGGATTCGATCACGGAGGGCATCTACATCAACTCTATCGCCCTTCCGATGAAGCGTGAGTAGTTTACCACAGACCTACGGGTCCATAGCTAGTAGCTAGATGGCTTCTTCTCTCTCTTTGATTCTCAATACCATGTTCTCCTCGATGTTCTTGGAGATCTATCCGATGTAATCTTCTTTTGCGGTCTGTTTGTCGAGATCCGATGAATTGTGGATTTATGATCAGCTTATCTATGAATATTATTTGAATCTTCTCTGAATCCTTATATGCATGATTTGATATCTTTGTATTTCTCTTCGAATTATCGGTTTGGTTTGGCCAACTAGATTGGTTTTTCTTGCAATGGGAGAGGTGCTTAGCTTTGGGTTCAATCTTGCGTGATTTCACCCAGTGACAAAGTAAGGGTAGCGAGACACGTATTGAATTGTTGCCATCGAGGATAAAAAGATGGGGTTTTCATCATATTGCTTGAGTTTATTCCTCTACATCATGTCATCTTACTTAAGGCGTTACTCCGTTCTTTATGAACTTAATACTCTAGATGCATGCTGGATAGCGGTCGATGTGTGGAGTAATAGTAGTAGATGCAGGCAGGAGTCGGTCTACTTGACACGGACGTGATGCCTATATTACATAATCATTGCCTTGGATATCGTCATTACTTTGCGCTTTTGTATCAATTGCTCGACAGTAATTTGTTCACCCACCGTATTATTTGCCTTCATGAGAGAAGCCTCTAGTGAAACCTATGGCCCTCGGGTCTATTTTTCATCATATTAGTTTCCGATCTACTATTTTGCAATCTTTTATTTTCAGATCTATAAACCAAAAAACCCAAAAATATTTTATCTTTTGTTTTAGTTTTGTTTATCTCTATCAGATCTCACCTTTGCAAGTGACCATGAAGGGATTGACAACTCCTTTATCGCATTGGGTGCAAGTGTTTGATTGTTTGTGCAGGTGCATCGATTGGGGACTTGCGCGTTTCTCCTATTGGATTGATACCTTGGTTCTTAACTGAGGGAAATACTTATCTCTACTGTGCTGCATCACCCTTTCCTCTTCAAGGGAAAAACCAATGCAAGCTCAAGAAGTAGCAACTTACAATATGAAAATGTCCCTCATCTTTGTTTCTCGTGTGGGCGCACGATTAGGCCATTCAGATCTTTATTGCCCAATGTCGGGTGTTAGAGATGAACATGGTGACCTGCCGTCTGGGAAGGGATCGCGGGCTCCTGAGGAGTGGAGCAAGACGACCTCAAGTGAGAGTTCGGCGAGAGAGCAGTATGGCACACACAAAAATAAAGCTGAAACTCGCAACTCCACTTCAGCGGCTGACGAAGGAGCTGAGGTAAACTGTGCGGTTAAAGCAAGAGCTAGTCAAAACAAAAGAAAGGGAGGACCTCAATGCCCCAAACAGGTCTACCAAAAAGTACATAAGCCACTATTGATGAACTCTGCATACGTAGAAACGGATGATACTAATGATCCCAAGGGTTCAGATGGTGGGTTGCTTTCGGAGAAAGGTTCAGAACCGGGTGAAGGCGAAACAAGGGAGCAAAGAAGAACAAACCAACACTCAATACTTCAGATAACTCGGCAGCGGCTGGAAGCCAACCCTGCCAGGGACAATGAGATGCTTCAGTTGGAACTGTCGGAGGCTTGGAACCTTGGGGTAGTTCGAGAGCTTCGCAGCATAGTGAAGCAAGACGGCCTCGGTCTCTTGTTTCTTATGGAGACTAAGATTTTAACTATAAGAGTGGAGAGGCTGTGGAATCATTTGGGTTTTGCAGGTTGTTTCACAATGAATAGTGTGGGCCTAAGTGGTGGGATTGGCATGTTCTGCTCCCAAGACTTCGATGTTGAGCTCAAGAATTACGGTTCCTGTCACATTTACAGTTAGGCATAAGGGTGGCGACGGGAAGACTTGGTGTGACTGGGTTCCATGGAGCTCCTAGAGCAGAGGATCGACATCATAGCTGGAGGTTTATGAGGACCTTGTTTGCAATCCAACATGAGGCTTGGATGTGCATTGGTGATTTTAATGAAACTCTATTTGGCTCGGAACATTTTTAATATTCACCACGACCAAAGTGGCAGATGTGTGCATTCCGGGAAGTGATGGATGATTCCTCACTCGCAGACCTTGGATGGTCGGGAGTTGAGTATACATGGGATAATAATATGCAATCGGGAAGATCAAATGTCAAAGCTCATCTTGATAGGGCCTTTGAAAATCCATTTTGGTTAGATATATTTGAACGTATCAAAGTACGTCACATTGTTGCTACGGAGTCGGATCAAAGCTTTGTTTATGTGGACCTCCGGGAGCATCTTGCTTCGTTGGCACCTAGAGGGCCAAAAACCTTTAGGTACGAGCATGTCTGGCAGATGTATGTCGATTATGACAAAGTGGTGTTTGATAATTGGCATCGAGGTGCAGGCGGTCAAGGTTTAAAAGGTGTCACTCAAGCTCTCAACTCGCTACAGGGGAACTTGGCAGCATGGGGCGAAGGAGTTTGGCTCACTTACACGCGAAGTCCATAATATGCGTGAAAAACTTGCACGTCTACGTGCCCAATAAGTTGGTAGGGGGTTGTCTGATGAGGAGAAAGTGATCACAAAAAAATTGTGGCTCGCCCTGAAACAAGAGGAGATTTGGATCCGTTAGAGATCTCGTGGCTTCGCGAGGGCGACGAAAATACGGGTTATTTCCATGCCCTAGATGCTCAGGGAATGCGCATGAATAAGATCGAGTATCTTGAATGGGCAGATGGCTCGAAGTGTGTAGATTTGGAGGAGGACCGTGCTTAAGTCCAGGCTTTTTACCAAGCATTGTACACATCGCAAGGGTTTCAGCATATGGATGAATTGTTGAATGTTGTTCCTACCTGGGTCACAGATGCCATGAACCAAGAGCTTCAGAAACCATACATGGAGGATGAAGTTAGGCATGCTCTTTTTCAAATGGCCCCATCAAAGGCCTGGGGGAGGATGGGTTTACTGCCGGGGTTTTCCAACGTCACTGGAAATGTTAAAACATGATAATGTACCAGCAGTTCTGGACTTTCTGAATGGAGGCCAGCTCCCGTCGGGCATGAATGGTACGTCAATTACTTTGGTCCCAAAGGTACGGTTTCCTCATAAGATATCTCAATATCGTCCAATTTCTCTATGTCCGGCTTTGTATAAAATTGCAGCTAAGGCTATTGCAAATCGTGCTAGAGTTTGTTTGGATGAGATTATTGGAGAAGAGCAAAGCGCTTTTGTCCCAAGCCGTTTGATCATTGATAATGTGTTAATGTGCATGAGAGTGTGCATGCTATGAAGAGAAGAAAGAAAGGGGACAATGCAGTTTGCGCGGTAAAACTAGACATGATGAAGGCCTACCACCGTATTAAATGGCATTATCTTGAGGCAATCATGTTGCAGCTAGGCTTTGGTGCACAGTTTATTCGATTAATTCTAAAATGGGTGATGTCAGTCCAATTTTCAGTGTGTGTCAATGGCGTGCAACTGCCTTTCTTTACACCGTCGTATGGATCAAAAGGTCGTGTATTTGTGTCACAACTGGACGAAAGGTCTTTAAACCTGCGCGGCCTCCCACACACCGCTGGGAGCCTTGCCCTTTGACGGTCCCCAGTTGGTGGCCTGCCGCCTCAAGTTGTTCATATGATGACTTCGTTAGAGTTGCCCTAACAATGGTCCGACGTTGTAGAACGGATTTTGCACAATGTAGTTTTAGACCTTGAAGCGCTGCCATTAACTTGTTTATCATTGACTCTCAATCGACACAAATATAGGGAGTCAAATCCATAAAACCACCACAATACAATAGATGTATCATTAGCAAAAAAAAAAACACAATACGTTTGCCCTATACTTTGCACCGAACATAGCGCATGACAGTGAAAAAAATACCGATGATAAATTCTAATTGCATTGATGATGTCACTAATTGACCGGGCCAGTCCATCAGGCTGAGTTGGCAGGAAAAAATAAATGCCACAAGGGCAAAATTGACTTAGTCTCATCACAGAGATGCCCGTTCCCGAGCCGGTCTACCTGAACCCTCTTCACACCGTGCCCGTCCCCGACCTCCCCTCACTGGAGCGCCGCCCACCGGCCCGAACCACGGAGACGCTTGCCGTCTGCCCGAACCCCCCCCCCCCCCCCCCCCCTCACTGGAGCGCGCCCACGGCCCGAAACACGGAGACGCTGCCGTCTGCCCGAACCCCCCCCCCCCCCTCACTGGAGCGCCGCCCACCGGCCCGAACCAGGAGACGTGCCGCTGCCCGAAACCCCCCCCCCCCCCCCCCCTAATGTTTTTTGTCACTGTCATTTAAGAAAATGTCATGTGTTGCGTTTGGTGCAAAGTGCAGGGCAAACGTATTGTGGTGGTTATTTGCTAATGATGCTTGTATTGTCGTGGTTTTATGGATTTGACTCCAAACGTATTGTGGTGGTTGTTTGCTAATGATGCTTGTATTTGGAAATTAATAGTGCCGTTGTATACATCAGTAGCTACGGCACAAGAGATACATGTATGTAATAAACAATCTAGTAGTCGTCGTATTGATCGTCTGGTAGTTGAAAGTCGACGTTGACGATCGTTGCATTGCTGAAGCTTTGAACAAATTTCCGGCACGTTTCGCCATCTGTAGGAACATCCGCAGGAACATGGAGGCGCAGGTCTACCCGTGTCATGTCCGGCTGCGGCGACTTGAGCGACAATGACCGGACAGGCCCCTCGTACCTGAACCACCGCAACAGTGGAGCATCGAGCTCCATGGTGTTCTGCCCTTTATCGCCCCAGCAGCGGTCGTCCAAATTTGCGAGAACGAGGGTGGTGACCCTGGGGCAGCGGAGAACTAGCGATTGCTGCCAACGAGGGTCCCCTATCCACAGCTCGGACCCGTCGAGGTCCAGGGTGGCGAGCTGCGGCGCCCCATCGATGACACCCTGGAGTAGGTGGAACGAGAGCTGCACAGGTGCAGCCGCAGCTCCACGAGCCGAGGGAATGGATCGTCAACCTCATGGTCGTAGTCCATGCACTTGCTGAGGTGCAGCACGCGGAGAGACCTCGACGGCGGCAGGCTGCCGATGCTGAAGTTGTATAGCATTCCGGTCCCGGGAGCGTCCGAATCCGGGCCGTAGAAGAGCCCGACACGGAGTTCCTCTAGGCGGCTGGCCGCCGGGCTGGACAGCAGGGCCTCGAGCTCTCGGGGCATGTCCTGCTTCGCCTCGTACACGTCGTCATGGAAAGCGAAGGACTCGTAGTCGCTGTGGTCGTCGTCCTCTCCTTCCGAGTACCAGAACGTGAGCTTCGTTACGTTGCCGTCGGCGGCGGCGAAAGCCTCACGGGCGTCACGCATGACAACGTAGCGCTTGTAGTACCGGTCGAGGTCGTCGTAGGAGCGTGAGTCCAGGTTGACGGCGCCGGACGACGGCCAGAGCGAGCGCCACCGCCGCCCGAGCGCGCCCGTGGGGATACCACAGTCCCTCTGACCACCGCAGGTTGGTTCGCACCACGGCACCAGGAGTAATTGAGTTCGTGTAGTGGTCTTCCCGCAAAAACAAACGGAGTTCGTGTAGCGATCGGAATCGGATAGCCAGATCTATACGCACACGCGTGCTTGTATAAACAGGTCGATCGGCCGCGTTGCACTAGTCTCCCTGTCCACTCAAGAAAGAAGTAGTGCAGTAGAATGTCATCGGGAAGGCTGGACAGTCGGTCGCCGCCGGTCATCGTTGATCAGTCGGTCGCCGCAGTCCAGCAAGATCTGCACATCTTCTTTCTTGAGTGGACAGGGAGACTAGCGCAACGCGGCCGATCGACCTGTTTATACAAGCACGCGTGTGCGTACAGATCTGGCTATCCGATTCCGACCGCTACACAAACTTCATTTCTTTTTGCGGGAAGACCACTACACGAACTCAATTACTTTTGGTGCCGTGGTGCGAACCTAACCTGCGGTGGCCAGAGGGAATGTGGTATCCCCATGGGCTCAAGTCTAGGTGCTCGTATTTATTCCTGAATTTATTTCAGTATTTTCGGCGATACGCATTCAGTGAGAGGAGACGTTCCCGTCGACGACGAGGTGCCTACGGTGACTTTGTAAATTTCAAGATGATATGCCGGCCCAGTCTTTCGGAGGTGCTCATAGGGGTAAGGTATACGTCTGTGCGTTCATAGGGTGTATATGAGCGCTTACGTCTGGATTGTGTTAAAAAAAAACTAAATTACTAGCTAGGAAACAACAAAGGCTCGGCGATCGGGAGGATTTGCCCGAGGCAGATGCGAGGGCATTGAGTCCCTTGTGTGTGTGTTTTTTTTTTCTTTCTGATTTTCAATCTTTTGAAAAAAAATCTAAATAAGTTATGTAATCATATTCATGTTTTTCATGAGGAGGGCTTTCAAATAAGATTTATTTTGAATACATTTTGAGGAATTTCAATTAAGTTTTAGCCTTTAAAACTTAGTACATGTGACCGACAAAATCACAACTTTTGTAAAAAAATAGTCAAGTTTAACTCTGAAACTTGATACGAGCGACCGAGAAAATCGTAAGTTTCAGATGCAAAATTGCAAGTTTCAGGAATTAGGGCATCTCCAACACTGACAATTAAAATGGACATGGTGACTGGTGCGGACCAGTCCGCAAACAGTGGTGCAGAAGCCGGTCATTCAATCGCGCCCGCATCCATTTCAAAATGAATTTGAATAAACATGATAAGTTTCATCAAACACGACGGAATTCACTAAAATTCGGTCATAATTTATATAAAACAGATGATATTTCGCCCGTTTAACTAAAAGCTTAAGAAACTAGGAGGCTAACTTGTAGCGGACTGTGACCACTGTGGCCGCCCTGGTCGGCCGCACTGCCATCGTCGTCCGTGTAGTCGTTGTCGTTGTCACTGGAGAAGTCCTTCCAGTGGCGGAAGGGCGCATGGGCGCGACAGCCCTGGCCAACCGTCGCCTGTCCCTCGCGGAGGGCCGCTGCGTCCAATGCCGACCCCGGCCGCGGTGTCCTAGAGGCGGCCTAGTCCCTGCCGGCGGCAGCGTAGGTGTCGCTTGGCAACCACTCTCGCCGATCGTGGCGAGCTCCCCGTCCAGGCGGCGGCGGCAGCGCCGCACGATCGTCTCCACAGTGGTGAGCGACCGTCCGTTGTTCCAGGCCTCCTCCTTTGCCACCCTATCCCCACCCGACTTGATGGACCGCGACGACGAGGAGCCACGCTGCCGCCACGACCATCGAGGTAGTGGCGGATGCGCCCGTGTGCCTTCGCGACCCCGTCGGCGACAACTCCTCCTTGACGACCTTATTGTGCCAACTGCGGTGCGGCGGCGACACCGGCTCGTCGATCCAGGCATACGACTGTGCGGCCGTGAGGGCAGCTCCTCCTTCATGCGGCACCCGATTTGGACGCCGCGGGGGACGGCGGCTCCACCTTAACGGGGCAGATAGGTGACGCCGACTCCTGCTTTGCTTGGTAGCGCGACAACGAGTGAAGCTCTTCCTTCACGCGTGCTGGGGGCAGTGAGGGCGGCGCCGGACCACGTTCCCGGAGCGACCCCTCCATCAACAGTTTATAAGACGAGCCAGCCGTGGGTGTAGTGGCTAGATAGTTTCATAATGTCATGAAGTGGCAGCCGGAGTAGGCTTCTTGGTGGTTGCGTTTGTATTGAAGCAACACGGCTCGCTCGTCCGGTTGCCTCGCTCTGACCGGCATCAATGTCGTGAAGTGATGTCTGCTCCGGAGCGACGCTGACGGCATGAATGCGCAGCAACCGCTTTGCGCTGACGGCATGAACGTTTGAACAACCCCAAAGTCCATCGTATGGTAAGAAGTGTCTACGATACTCTCATGGTCTAAGGAACTAAAGCATACGTTAACTCTCTGTGTTATATTGATTCACTTGTGACCATAGTATCTCAAAGTGTAACAAATAAGTTGGGTCAATTTTTTTTAGAGAAGAGGCATGAGCCCGACTTTATAAATAAAGCCACCAGGCAGCGTTCCACACAAACCACACAGCAACGACCACGAACAGGGCGAAAGTACTGGAGTACGGGGGACAGGGTACAGGGCACACAGGCCACCAACACGGCACGCAGGCCGGAAATAGATAAGAGCTAACACCGAAGAAAGACGAAGCCACCAACTAAGTCAAAATGATCGCCAAGAGAACTATTCACCTGGCTCCTGCCGCGATAAGGAAGACGCCGAAGCCCAGATTTTAGAGAATAGACGATCAAAACCGTCCCGGTCTTCTGTCTTAGTCAATGATCTCCACTGCTGCAGGAACAGGCAAGATTTAAATAAGCAGTCATCAGGTTTAGCAGGAAAAACATGCTCAATGGTAAACTTGTTTCTGGTATTGCACAAGGCCCAACAGATCGCCCCCAAACCAACCCAAAACAGTCGCTTAGTGACCCCATCCAGGCCATTAGCGAGGACCCGAAGCTCAGCGAAGGAGGAAGGACCCCAGGATACCTGAAGCCACGACCTAAAACAACTCTAAACCAGTTTAGCCAGTACACATTGGAAGAATATGTGGTTTGTGTCCTCCAAGGCATCGCATAGTGCACAACGATCCGAGCCCGGGCCATTATGTTTACGAATTTGGTCAGCCGCAGGGAGACGGCCCTTGAAAGCTTGCCAGAGGAAAATATTCACTTTAGGTGGAATACGAGCATGCCAAATCGGGCTGAATTTGTTAGTGGGGGAGCCACCAATAAGCCTAGTATAAAGAGACTTAATAGAAAAGCGACCAGAAGAAGCATGGGGCCAGACCACCGAGTCGGCAGTCTTCGAGAGCACGGGGAAGAGGACAGCAAGCCGCTGTCATTCCTCGAACTCTACAGGGGACAACGAGCGCCGGAAGGCAAGGTCCCAATTATTAAGAAAGCTCCGCGATGGAGATGTCCGGGTTCAGGCAGTAAGAAAATAGAATGGGGAAGGCCACCAAGAGAGGTGAATCTCCACACCACCAGTCGAGCCAAAAGCGAATGGAAGCTCCATTACCAACCACAAACTTGACGTGGTCCTTAAACAGAGGTCAAACCTTGACAAGGTCTTTCCAAAACTGAGACCCTCCCCGAGAAGAAGCGAACATAGGGTTTGAAGATGGGAAATACTTAGCTTTGAGAATAGAAAACCACAAGGTGTCGGCTCCCATGGTCATGATTTTCCACGACCATTTGATCATGAGGCATCTGTTCATAATAGAAGTGTTAATGATCCCCAACCCCCCAAGGTTTTTGGGTCTACAGATAATTTTCCACTTGACAAGTCTGTATTTGCGTCTATTATCCGCAGAGTTCCAGAAGAAAGCACCCCTATGCTTATCAAAACCGGCATGAGTACCAGCAGAAAGGAGATAAAAGCCCATGATAAACATCGGTAAGGAGGAAAGGCAATAATTAATTAAGGCAACCTTCCCAGCATTTGTATTATATCTGCCCCACCACGGGAGCACCCTGTTCCCCACCTTAGCAACGGTAGGAGCAAACTCCTTGGCACATAAAATGTCCGGGGAGATCGGGAGGCCCAAGTACTTGAAGGGAAAGGATCCCAGGTTGCAGTTAAGAAGATGGGCCACCCGTAAAGCCTCCATCTCATCGACACCAGTGACAATGACCTCACTTTTGGAAAATTAATCTTAAGGCCCGATAAGGCTTCAAAACACAGCAGAATGAACTTAAGGTGGGCAATGCAAGAATCGTTAAGATCCACCATAATGATGGTGTCGTCTGTATACTGGAGAGGCGTGACGCCTTCAGGAATGAGGTGGGAAATGACTGGAGAAATGTGCCCGCATGAGGCGGCCCTGGAAAGGATGCGAGAGAGAGCGTCCGCCACAAAGTTAAACAAAAGAGGTGAAGCTGGATCACCTTGCCGAAGGCCCCTGCCATTGGCGAAGAAATTACTGACCTGGCCATTTACTGAAATCGCAGTGTGGCCCCTCGAGACCAGCTGCATAATCCTGCGCACATAGGCTCCATCAAAGCCTTTGGCAAGAAGGACCTGCCTAAGAAATGGCTAGCTGACCGAATCATACGCTTTTTCAAAGTCTAGTTTTAATATCACCGCCTTAGCTTTATGGGTTTTGAGGTCAAGAACAATCTCGTGCAAACAAAGAATCCCGTCTAAAATGAACCTCCCTTTGAGAAACGCAGATTGGAAAGGACTGAGTGTTCTGTGGGCAACGGGAGAAAGGCGAGTGGCAAAACCCTTAGCCGGAAATTTCGCAAAGTTGTTGATGAGGGCTATCGGCCTAAACTGAGAAATCAACTCGGCCCCTTTAACCTTAGGAATGAGAGTAATGACAGCATAGTTAAGGCGAGAAATGTCCACCGTCCCATGGCAGAAACCTTGAATAATCTTACACACCAGAGGTCGAAGCTGAGACCAGAATTTCTTAAAGAAAGGAATGGAGAAGCCATTTGGGCCTGAAGCTGCATTAGGATTAGCAGAATTAATGACTTCTCAAATTTCCTCCTCAGAAAGAGGCAGCAGTAAGGCGTCATTGTCAGCCCTCGAGATCCTGGAAGGGGCATCCCAGAGAGATAAAGAAATAGAGAGGCCAGAACCCGGCTTGGCAGAGAGAAGGGATGAGAAGAAATGAACCACATGCAACAGGATTTGAGACTGGTTTGAAGTTCTAACTCCATTGATAAGAAGACTATCGATCGAACATCTTCTCCTTCTGCCATTGTCAATGGCAAAGAAATATGCCGTGGGGGAGTCGCCCTTAAGCGTCTAGTTCGGAGTGCCCCTTTGGCGCCAATACAACTCAGCCTGCTGGTGCAATTGAAGCAGCGCGACCTCAAGGGCGTACCGAACCGACCACTCCCCCTCCAAGAGGCCGGGCCCATCGGCCACGATATCCAGACCAGCAATCTGGGCTTCCAGAGAGCCTTTCTCGCGACGGGCCTCCGCAGATCTATTACGAGACCAGTCCTGAAGGAACTTGCGGATCGCATAAGAACATTTGTGCCAATCATCCATGGGGCCAAACGATCGATGGTAAGAAGAGAGCAGCCCATAAATCTTGTTAGCAAGCATATCTATAAACCCGTCAACTAATAGCCACGAGGCATCAAATTGGAACCGAGAGGAAATACCAGCGTTATCCAGGACCGCATCTAAAATTAGAGGAGCGTGGTCAGAGCCCACTATCGTTCTAGATTTCAAGGAAGCGTGGGGGAATAAGGAATCCCAGTTCGAACATATGAAGACACGGTCCAGCACCGATCTAACCGGGTTGGTCTGATGGTTCGTCCAAGTAAAACAGGCTCCCGCCTGAGGGAGTTCCTGTAGAGCGCAATCCCGAATGAAACCATTAAAAGCATCAGCAAGAGGCCAAGAGAAGTTGTTGTTATTCTTGTCCGAGGGGGTACGAAGGAGATTACAGCCCCCTCCCACCACAATAGGCAGGGTGCAAGCATCTATTTTAGAGGAAATCTCTTCAAGGAAAAGAGGAGACAAGGAGTGATCAGCAGGACCGTATACCACCAAAATTTCCCAAAGAGTATTAAGCCGCCGATGATGAACGACTGTGCTAGCCCAAAAAATGCCATGATCAAAGGTAATGAAATCAAAAAGGTCCCATTTAGTGCCAATTAAAATCCCACCAGAATGACCCGAAGCCGGAAGACAATTCCAGTCATATCTATCCATCCCCGCAATGGCAGAGAGCTCATTGGGAGAAAAGGACGCCTTGAACGTTTCAACCAGCCCTATAATGTCGATATTCTCTGTGACGCCCCCGGCTTAATCGTGCACTAATCATACACGCAAATGCACACTATCAAGCCTAAGGACTCACTAGAAGATACCACAACACAACTCTAGAACATAAATAAAGTCATACAAGCTTTATATTACAAGCCAGGGCCTCGAGGGCTCGAATACATAGCTCGATGGCATACAAGCGTCAGCGGAAGCATCAGATATCTGAGTACAGATATAAAAGAAAACGAAAAGGCCTTTAAAAAAAGCGGGCAAAAATAAAACACTACGATCGAAAGGCGTAGGCCTCCTGCCTAGGACCCTCCGAACCTACTCCTGGTCGACAGCCAACTCGTAGTAGAAGCCATCCTCGGGGTAGTAGTAGCGATCGTCGGCGGGGCAGCTGTCTCAGGGGCTCCGTCATCGGATCATGACGAACTGATAGGGGGAGAAAAGGAAAGCAAAGCAACCGTGAGTACTCCGAAGTACTCAGCAAGCAAGGATCTACACTACATATGCAACATTATCAAAGGGAGGCTGTATATGTGGACTGGGCTGCAGAAATGCCAGAATAGAGAGGAAAGCCTAGTCCTATCGAAGACTAGCTTCTTCAAGAATCTTCCAGCATCTTCGAGCGTCTTGCAGCATTTAGAAGAGTACAGGGTAGCATAATGTAAGTAGTAGTAGAATCAGGTAACAGTCTCGCCCAGAGATCCTTCCTCGACTCCCTGCGAGAAAGCGATCACGGAGCCACATATCCAAATCCATCTCAAGTTCTAGTTGTTTTGATCGGGATACAACTCCGAGTGTCCTTTACCGTAGGACCGGCTATCGATAGATGTGTTCTTCCCTGCAGGGGTGCACCAACTTACCCACCACGCTCGATTAACTCCGGCCGGACACACTTTCCTGGGTCATGCCTGGCCTCGGCCAAACGATACACCGCAACCCTACCTACAGCTCAGCAGAGAGGTCCCCGCCGGTCTACCTCCTAAGCGCAAGGGGGTCTTGGGCCATCGCCCCTCGCCCTCCGGGTCGTTGTGTGCAGGGTGGATACCAGCACCGCCTCGAAAGGCCGGTACGATCCGACCGTGCCACAATGCTGAACTGGATGTCTGACAGAGCTTTCGGCTGATGTTACGATGTAGAACGCCCATACTATGCCCACGTGATGGTTAGTGCTATCCGACCAGAGGCCGGCTCAGATCATATATCCAAATCGTAGTGTCCTAGTGGCTTGCGGTAACGAGCAGAGACTCACGAAAGATGTGACCCCGTCGCCCCGTCTCGAGGACTTGCTGCAAGGGCTAAGAATGCCCGGCCGCGCCTCGTGGAATAACTCACGGGTAACTATCCATCATCCGCTGGTACCCTTCAGGGTCGACCCGCCTTCTCAAGTATCAGTATCAACAATAATGTAAGACATCCGTGAGGCTACCATATCAAGGGGAATCCGAGGCATCACCCTCGTTGGACTCCCACCTGATGTAAAATCAAGGTGGGCGTAGGAGGAATCACCCTCGAGGTCCACGCTTGAGGTGTTGCACGGCTTTGTCAGTATCGGGGGTGGTGTAGGAGGTATCACCCTCGCTTACCACGACCGATCAACTAACCTACAAGGTTATCATCAGAAGTGCTGACGAGGTATCACCCTCGGCACTCGATAGTAACCCAGTAGTGTCGAGCAACTAAGGGGAAAGTGAGGTGCGGTGCCGGGGTCTGGTCTTCGATCCCGTTGATCGGGTCTTCTGATACTCCAGCGGGGCAGTCAGGATAAGAGGGGTCACTGAGGGGTCTCTAGCCAAACTATACTAAACAGTCTAGGATATCCAGGTGGGTAACAAAAATAGGTTACAATAAACAGGCTATGCAGCAGAATAGGAGCAATCAAGTACAGTAGCAAAATCTAATGCAAGCATGAGATATTAGATTAGGCGATATCGGGATGATCAAAGGGGGGGGGGCTTGCCTGGTTGCTCGGCGGCAAAGGCAAGGTCGTCGGAGGTGCAGCCAAACACCGGAGCTGCGTCGGCACCGGGCTCTATCGAGAGAGAAGAGGGGGAGGAAACAGTATAAATATAAAGCAAACAAGTGCTACACAATGTATGACATGACAATATGCAGCGTCGGGTGTGTCCTAACGTAAGGTTGCATGTCACCGAGGAAGGAGGAATCCATCCGGGAATGTTTTCCCGGTTCCGGACATTTGTCGGACAGATGACCGGAGGGGATCGGTTCCATGTTCGGATAGTTAGGGACGTGTGACGGACGAACGGACCGCGTATCCGGCTTCATCTCGTCGTTCTGAGCAACTTTCATGTTTTAAGTTTTTCCATCCGAGCTATGGTTTATTTTCTATGAATTTCTAAAGATTTTGGCATTTTCTGGAATTATTTAATTTTAACAGAAATTGAAATATGACATCAGCAAGTCAAACCGGCTGACCAGAGTCAAATATGACAGGTGGGTCCAGGGGGACCCACCTGTCATCCTCACAGTAGTTAACTAGGATTAAATTAATCTAATTACAGTTTCAATAGAGGTGGGGCCTACTAGACAGTGGGTGATTAGTAGTCTAATTAACTATTATTTAATTAAACGTTTATCTATTTTTTTAAATGTTTAAACCACGCGGGTCCCACATGTCAGCGACAGCGGCCCGCGCTGACTCAGTCAAAGGGGCCCGCGGGGCCCGCTGTCATCCTCTCGAAGGCGGGGCCCAGCCGAGACAGGTCATCGCCGGCGCCGGAGAGCTCCGGTGAGCGCGTTCGCGACGGTCCTTCGCCGGAGAGCGTCGGGATTCCGCTACGATGGACCGTTTTGCGCGTTTCTTGTTGCGTTCGAACGGTTGCTCAACGCCGCGTCCATCTACGGTGTCGGAACGGACAGGGGAGGCCTAACGTGCCGGCGGCGTCCACTTCGGCGGCGACAGAAACTCAGTCATGCTCGGGTTCGAGCATAGGGGCTCGCCCGAGCCAAGCTGGTGCCTGCGAACGACGCGTGTGACCACCAAAAGCTCGGTGGTGCCACTAACGCGGTGTGAGGTGCGCTATAGCGATGGCTATGAGCCTGCCGGCGGCGCCGGAGCACGGCAATGGCGGCGCGTCATCGGTAGCTGACTATGGACGCGGAACGAAGCACGGACGGAGAGTAGAGGGGGCGTAGCTTACAGTGCAGGCACACGGAGGCCCTTCGGGGAACGGGAGCGCAGAGGGAAGTCAAATTCGGCGGCGGCGTCCACGGTGGCCGAAGATGGGGAACGAAGGCAGACGGCGGCTTCTCAGCTCCCCGGCCTCGCCTGAGATCACCAGTGGAAGAAGGAGACGGCGGCGAGTCCACCAGACTAGTCGGGAAAGCACACGGGCGCCGATGGCCGCGAGGCTGACGGAGCAGCGGCGGCGAGCGCGCTCGGTCAGAGAGGATCTGCGAGGCGGGCGCGTTCGAGGGAAAGAGAGGGGAAAGAAGAAGTGGCGAGGGAGTCCAAGGGAGAGGGCTCGGGGCGCCCTTATCCCCTCGCCCACCTGCTCTGGTGCGGTGGCGAGCAGCGGGCGGTGGAGGCGCGGCGACCCTGGAGACGACGACACGGCGACGGGAGCAGGTAGACAAGGCCGCTGCTGGGCCAGCTGGGCTCGGCCCAGTGGCCAGGTAAGTGGCTCCGGCCTCTTTTGACTTATTCCTTTTCTGTTTTACATTTCTCTTTATTTATTCTCTGTTTTGAATTAGTTAGGCCACTTTAGCCTTTTTGTAAAATATGAGACTAGGCTCAAATATTAATGTGCAGTGTAAGCTTTCCCCAAAAATTGGTTTGGGTGAATTTGGACTTCATTTGAAAATGACATGATTTTAAATGTGTTGTATATTGCTGTTGTGTTGCTGTTTCATATGGTTTGAGTCTTGTATTTAATCCAAATATTAATGGTGATAATTTTATGAGTGCTTCTGGAATATTTGCAAAGTTTTGAACAATTTTCCCATAAGGCTTGGTCAACTTCATATTTCACTTTGGAAATTGAGTTGATTTTCAGAGTTGAATTTGTATTAAATACTTAACCCATGTGACTTGGCACTGCAAATGGTCATGACTTGGCAAGATTAACAGAGTGTCACAGGGCTCATTACAAGGGGGTGTTACAAATTCTCCTCCTCTAAAAGAAATTCTCGTCCCGAGAATTTAGGAGGTAGAAGGAAAGAGGTCGGGGTATTCCTTGCGAAGATGATCCTCGCGTTCCCAAGTGGCTTCATCTTCAGTGTGATTCGACCACTGTACTTTCAGGAACTTAGTCGTCTTCTAGCGAGTTCGACGTTCAGCTTCATCGAGAATGCGGATGGGATGCTCCTTATAAGATAGATCATCTTGCAATTCGAGCATCTCGTGATCCACTGCGCGATGCGAAGATTCCTTGAAGCATTTACGAAGTTGCGACACATGGAAGATGTCGTGGATATGAGAGAATTGCGGTGGTAACTCCAATTTATATGCCACCTGACCATGTCTGGCAACAATGCGAAAAGGACCAATGTAGCGTGGAGCTAACTTTCCATTGATTCCAAAACGGTGAGTGCCCTTCATAGGGGTGACTCGCAAATAAGCTTGATCACCAGGTTGATAAGTCAAACCCCATCGTTTGCGATCGTAGTTGCTCTTCTGGCGGTCTTGAGCCGCCTTGAGATTTTCCTGGACAATACGAACTTGTTCTTCTGCGTGTTGAATAATATCCGGACCCACGAGCGGTCGTTCCCCAGTTTCTGACCAATTCAGAGGGGTTCGACACTTACGTCCATATAGTACTTCGAAGGGGGCCATTTTCAAGCTGGCTTGATAGCTGTTGTTATAAGAGAATTCCGCATACGGGAGAGATTCTTCCCACTTCTTGCCGAAAGAAATAACACAAGCTCGCAGCATATCTTTAAGCACTTGATTTACTCGTTCGACTTGGCCTTGGGATTGAGGATGATAAGCTGAACTCCAGGTGATATGAGTTCCCATAGCTTCCTGGAATCTTCCCCAGAATTTGGAGGTGAATTGACTGCCACGGTCCGAACTAATCTCCTTCGGGATACCATGGAGTGAAACGATTCTGGAGATGTACAGCTCTGCTAACTGACTGGCAGTGATCGTCTCCTTGACAGGCAGAAAATGTGCAACTTTAGAGAGTTGGTCGACGACGACAAGAATAGCATCGTGACCTTTCTGAGACTTGGGAAGTCCAGTAATGAGATCCATTTGAACCTTATCCCATTTCCATAGGGGAATAGGAAGGGGTTGCAGAATTCCGGCAGGCTTCTGATGTTCTGCCTTAACGCGACGGCAAACGTCACATTCAGCAACATAGCGAGCAATATCCTGCTTCATTCTAGACCACCAGTACCTTTGTCGGAGATCACGATACATCTTGGTGCTACCGGGATGAATAGACAACGGTGTATCATGTGCCTCCTTCATGACTTTGTCAGTCATAAGCTCGAAGCGAGGTACGACAATGCGGTCTCTGAAGTACAAGGTTCCATCTTCAGACAGCGAGAAATCCCTGTACTTTTCCAGGTGAAGATCTTTCTTCATCAGACCAACTTCAGCATCTTTAGCTTGTGCATTCTTAACAGCCTTCTCAAGGTCTGGTTCAACAACCAATTTTTTTAGGTATCCTTGAGGAACTATCTCGATATTTAGCTTTCGAAGCTCTTCATATAGAAGTGGTTGCTCTAGCTGGACTTCAAGTTCACAGCAATAGGATTTGCGGCTCAACGCATCAGCCATTACATTAGCCTTGCCAGGGGTATAAGAAATACCCAAATCAAAGTCCGCAATGGTCTCCATCCATCTTTGCTGACGGAGGTTCAGAGATGGCTGAGTGAACAAGTACTTAAGACTTTTATGGTCTGTGTAGATCTCGCAACGATTACCGAGGAGGTAATGTCGCCACAACTGCAGTGCATAGATGACAGCAGCTAGTTCTAGATCATGTACCGGATAATTCTCTTCATGCGGGCGTAACTGACGAGAGCCATAGGCAATTACTTTACGCTCCTGCATTAGGACACAGCCTAGTCCTTCACGGGACGCGTCACAATAGATCACAAAATCTTTGTGAGAATCTGGAGGAGCAAGTACTGGGGCAGATGTCAGCTTGTCTTTGAGTGCTTGAAAACTTTCCTGACATTTTTCTGTCCATTCAAACTTAACGCCCTTGTGAAGCAAATCAGTCAAAGGCTTAGCAATCTTTGAGAAATTCTCGACAAAGCGACGGCAATAGCTTGCAAGACCGAGAAAACTTCTCACTTGCTTGACATTCTTCGGTGGAGTCCATTCAAGAATAGCCTGAACTCGTTCCGGGTTAACGGCAATGCCTTCTTTCGAAATCACATGGCCGAGATATGTCACTTTAGATAACCAGAACTCGCATTTGGAATACTTGGCATACAGTTGATGTTCACGCAACTTTTCCAGTACAAGCCGAAGATGTTCGGCATGTTCTTCTTCATTCTTCGAATATACCAGAATATCATCCAGATATACCACGACGAATTTGTCGAGATAATCCATGAAGATGTAGTTCATTAACCGGGAGAAGGTTGCTGGAGCATTAGTCAAGCCGAAGGACATGATAGTGTACTCATAAGAACCATAGCGAGTAACGAATGCTGTCTTCGGAATATCCTCTTCACGAACTCGGATCTGGTGGTATCCCAATCTCAAATCAAGCTTAGAGAATACTAAGGAACCAGCAAGTTGATCATACAGATCGTTGATTCTGGGAAGCAGATACTTGTTCTGAATTGTTGCTTGGTTGATAGGTCGGTAATCTTGAACCAACCGATTCGTACCATCCTTCTTCTTGACAAAGAGGGAAGGTGCTCCCCAAGCAGATGAACTGGGGCGGATGAAACCCTTCTTAAGTGATTTGTCGATCTCTTCCTTGAGTTCAAGAAGGTGGTGCGGAGGCATCTTATAAGGACGCTTCGCAATAGGGGTAGTGCCTGGTTTCAAGTCGATGACAAACTCGACAGCTCTGGCAGGGGGAATTCCTGGAAGTTCTTCTGGAAAGACATCTTGAAAATCACGAACAACTGGAATGTTCTCGATGCCTTCAAGAGGTGAAGCGTTCAATGCATTCAGAACATAAATCTGATTCTCGGCATCCTGAGCTGTCCGAGCTGAGTATCTGACTGTCTGGCCGGAAGGATGAGTGAGCTGGACTGTCTTAGCAGCACAGTCAATCAAAGCATTATGGGCTGTCAACCAATCCATACCAAGAATGACGTCTATGTCGGAAGGTCCAAGTACAATGAGAGAAACCGGAAAAAGTAGACCTCCAATCTCGATGTGGTTGTGAGGGCTTACCATTGTGGTTTGCCACTTGGATCTCGGGGACTGAATCATTAGAGGAGTGGGTAATTTTTCCAGGTATAACTCATGTGACTGAGCAAATTGTTGTGACACAAAAGCATGCGATGCTCCAGAATCAAAAAGAACAGAGGCTGGTACTGAATTCACAGAGAGTGTTCCCAACACGATAGTCGGTTCCTTCTGAGCCTTTTCTGCATCGACGTGATTGGCATGGCCAAGTGCAACAGCAGACGGTAAGACATTACGGTTTCTGAATCAGCGGTTTCGGCAGCTCTTCTTTCGACCAACAGGAGGACAAGAAGCATTCTGCGGCTGACCCTGGAGGCAATCAAGGGTAAGGTGTCCTGATTGTCCACACTTGCGGCATAAACCATCATTTTGGGGGGGAGCCATGGTAGTGAGCTGGCCACTCTAAGTCGTTAGCTGTCTCGGCGGCGGAGGCAGACGAGGTGCAATATAAGACGGTCTTGGTGTTGGGGCAGGTCGGTGATGAATATTGTGTGGAATCCAAACCCGACGTTTCTGAACAGGCTGACCCGAGGATGAGCCTACATCACGAGTGTGTTTGAGCGACTCCTGATATTTAGCCAGACCAGTTTCAACTCGGTAAGCTTGACTGACAAGCGTCGCAAAGTCCTCACAATCATGGACAAGAAGTGCGAGCTGTATATCGGAATGCAGTCCTTCATGGAATTTCTCCTGCTTACGTGCGTTAGTGTCGACATCATCTTTAGCATAGCGGGATAATTCGAGAAATTTCCTCTCATATTCATCCACAGTCATTGTGCCCTGTGTGAGTTTACGGAACTCCTGTTTCTTCTGGTCGATCAGACCTTGAGGAATGTACCATGCACGAAAAGCTGACTGGAATTCTTGCCAAGTGGGTACAGATTCAGCAGGCATCATACTCTTGTGGTTTTCCCACCATTGAGCAGCTGGACCCTTCAAGTGAAATGTCGCAAAGGTGACATAACTGGCAGGGGCAACGTTAGCTGATTCCATCTCAAACATGATGTCACGAAGCCAATCATCAGCATCCATAGGATTGGTGGAGTTGCGGAAAACAGACGGGTTGAGGCGCACGAATTCTGGCAAAGTTATTGGAGCAGTCTGTTGCTGAGCATTTTGAGTTGGGAACTGAGCCAATACTCCGGTCATAAACTGACGGTTGAGTTCAAACTGCTGCCTCATTTCAGCAATATAAGATGGAGGTGGAGGATCGTCAGGCATCCTGCCAAATCAACAGGGGCAGTTTAGCAAGAAAACTGCAGGTGTATGGAATGATTCATGAAGTAAGGTGCACAACAGAAGGAAGTGCAATAGATACTTCATCATATTTGCACCAGACATTCAAATCCACACATAGCCTTGGTTACAATCCGGCATTATGACAGCTGAAAAGAGAAGGCTAGACAACTAGGCGGTGCGCAGGCACGCGGTAAGGAAGTACACAACGAGACATAGCAAAGGCTACATCAACGTCGGAGAAAATTGTAGGAGCGAGGAATCTGCAAGTGACAACAAAGGGTGCCCTCGATAAGAGGATCCTGTAAGCAGAACCTGGCCCTCAATCTTGAAGCAAGGGGGGATAACTTCAGAACTCCGGGTGGATGTGATCACGAGAACCTAATGTATGAGTTAGTAAAAAAAAATTAACCCGAAAGGAAGAGAGAACAGAGTCCCAGAGTAAAGACGAGGAATAAAAGATCCTAATACCACCCAATTGGCAACGTGGGCCCGTAAGCCACACAGCCAAGTTAGTAAAACAGTTTTGGACTACTAGACTCAACTTCGGCCAAGGAGTTGGGAAGGGGGATTCCTAGAGGCAGTCGGCTCTGATACCAACCTGTGACGCCCCCGGCTTAATCATGCACTAATCATACACGCAAATGCACATGATCAAGCCTAAGGACTCACTAGAAGATACCACAACACAACTCTAGAACATAAATAAAGTCATACAAGCTTTATATTACAAGCCAGGGCCTCGAGGGCTCGAATACATAGCTCGATGGCATACAAGCATCAGCGGAAGCATCAGATATCTGAGTACAGATATAAAAGAAAACGGAAAGGCCTTTAAAAAAAAGCGGGCAAAAATAAAACACAACGATCGAAAGGCGTAGGCCTCCTGCCTAGGACCCTCCGAACCTACTCCTGGTCGACAGCCAACTCGTAGTAGAAGCCATCCTCGGGGTAGTAGTAGCGATCGTCGGCGGGGCAGCTGTCTCAGGGGCTCCGTCATCGGATCATGACGAACTGATAGGGGGAGAAAAGGAAAGCAAAGCAACCGTGAGTACTCCGAAGTACTCAGCAAGCAAGGATCTACACTACATATGCAACATTATCAAAGGGAGGCTGTATATGTGGACTGGGCTGCAGAAATGCCAGAATAGAGAGGAAAGCCTAGTCCTATCGAAGACTAGCTTCTTCAAGAATCTTCCAGCATCTTCGAGCGTCTTGCAGCATTTAGAAGAGTACAGGGTAGCATAATGTAAGTAGTAGTAGAATCAGGTAACAGTCTCGCCCAGAGATCCTTCCTCGACTCCCTGCGAGAAAGCGATCACGGAGCCACATATCCAAATCCATCTCAAGTTCTAGTTGTTTTGATCGGGATACAACTCCGAGTGTCCTTTACCGTAGGACCGGCTATCGATAGATGTGTTCTTCCCTGCAGGGGTGCACCAACTTACCCACCACGCTCGATTAACTCCGGCCGGACACACTTTCCTGGGTCATGCCTGGCCTCGGCCAAACGATACACCGCAACCCTACCTACAGCTCAGCAGAGAGGTCCCCGCCGGTCTACCTCCTAAGCGCAAGGGGGTCTTGGGCCATCGCCCCTCGCCCTCCGGGTCGTTGTGTGCAGGGTGGATACCAGCACCGCCTCGAAAGGCCGGTACGATCCGACCGTGCCACAATGCTGAACTGGATGTCTGACAGAGCTTTCGGCTGATGTTACGATGTAGAACGCCCATACTATGCCCACGTGATGGTTAGTGCTATCCGACCAGAGGCCGGCTCAGATCATATATCCAAATCGTAGTGTCCTAGTGGCTTGCGGTAACGAGCAGAGACTCACGAAAGATGTGACCCCGTCGCCCCGTCTCGAGGACTTGCTGCAAGGGCTAAGAATGCCCGGCCGCGCCTCGTGGAATAACTCACGGGTAACTATCCATCATCCGCTGGTACCCTTCAGGGTCGACCCGCCTTCTCAAGTATCAGTATCAACAATAATGTAAGACATCCGTGAGGCTACCATATCAAGGGGAATCCGAGGCATCACCCTCGTTGGACTCCCACCTGATGTAAAATCAAGGTGGACGTAGGAGGAATCACCCTCGAGGTCCACGCTTGAGGTGTTGCACGGCTTTGTCAGTATCGGGGGTGGTGTAGGAGGTATCACCCTCGCTTACCACGACCGATCAACTAACCTACAAGGTTATCATCAGAAGTGCTGACGAGGTATCACCCTCGGCACTCGATAGTAACCCAGTAGTGTCGAGCAACTAAGGGGAAAGTGAGGTGCGGTGCCGGGGTCTGGTCTTCGATCCCGTTGATCGGGTCTTCTGATACTCCAGCGGGGCAGTCAGGATAAGAGGGGTCACTGAGGGGTCTCTAGCCAAACTATACTAAACAGTCTAGGATATCTAGGTGGGTAACAAAAATAGGTTACAATAAACAGGCTATGCAGCAGAATAGGAGCAATCAAGTACAGTAGCAAAATCTAATGCAAGCATGAGATATTAGATTAGGCGATATCGGGATGATCAAAGGGGGGGGGCTTGCCTGGTTGCTCGGCGGCAAAGGCAAGGTCGTCGGAGGTGCAGCCAAACACCGGAGCTGCGTCGGCACCGGGCTCTATCGAGAGAGAAGAGGGGGAGGAAACAGTATAAATATAAAGCAAACAAGTGCTACACAATGTATGACATGACAATATGCAGCGTCGGGTGTGTCCTAACGTAAGGTTGCATGTCACCGAGGAAGGAGGAATCCATCCGGGAATGTTTTCCCGGTTCCGGACATTTGTCGGACAGATGACCGGAGGGGATCGGTTCCATGTTCGGATAGTTAGGGACGTGTGACGGACGAACGGACCGCGTATCCGGCTTCATCTCGTCGTTCTGAGCAACTTTCATGTTTTAAGTTTTTCCATCCGAGCTATGGTTTATTTTCTATGAATTTCTAAAGATTTTGGCATTTTCTGGAATTATTTAATTTTAACAGAAATTGAAATATGACATCAGCAAGTCAAACCGGCTGACCAGAGTCAAATATGACAGGTGGGTCCAGGGGGACCCACCTGTCATCCTCACAGTAGTTAACTAGGATTAAATTAATCTAATTACAGTTTCAATAGAGGTGGGGCCTACTAGACAGTGGGTGATTAGTAGTCTAATTAACTATTATTTAATTAAACGTTTATCTATTTTTTTAAATGTTTAAACCACGCGGGTCCCACATGTCAGCGACAGCGGCCCGCGCTGACTCAGTCAAAGGGGCCCGCGGGGCCCGCTGTCATCCTCTCGAAGGCGGGGCCCAGCCGAGACAGGTCATCGCCGGCGCCGGAGAGCTCCGGTGAGCGCGTTCGCGACGGTCCTTCGCCGGAGAGCGTCGGGATTCTGCTACGATGGACCGTTTTGCGCGTTTCTTGTTGCGTTCGAACGGTTGCTCAACGCCGCGTCCATCTACGGTGTCGGAACGGACAGGGGAGGCCTAACGTGCCGGCGGCGTCCACTTCGGCGGCGACAGAAACTCAGTCATGCTCGGGTTCGAGCATAGGGGCTCGCCCGAGCCAAGCTGGTGCCTGCGAACGACGCGTGTGACCACCAAAAGCTCGATGGTGCCACTAACGCGGTGTGAGGTGCGCTATAGCGATGGCTATGAGCCTGCCGGCGGCGCCGGAGCACGGCAATGGCGGCGCGTCATCGGTAGCTGACTATGGACGCGGAACGAAGCACGGACGGAGAGTAGAGGGGGCGTAGCTTACAGTGCAGGCACACGGAGGCCCTTCGGGGAACGGGAGCGCAGAGGGAAGTCAAATTCGGCGGCGGCGTCCACGGTGGCCGAAGATGGGGAACGAAGGCAGACGGCGGCTTCTCAGCTCCCCGGCCTCGCCTGAGATCACCAGTGGAAGAAGGAGACGGCGGCGAGTCCACCAGACTAGTCGGGAAAGCACACGGGCGCCGATGGCCGCGAGGCTGACGGAGCAGCGGCGGCGAGCGCGCTCGGTCAGAGAGGATCTGCGAGGCGGGCGCGTTCGAGGGAAAGAGAGGGGAAAGAAGAAGTGGCGAGGGAGTCCAAGGGAGAGGGCTCGGGGCGCCCTTATCCCCTCGCCCACCTGCTCTGGTGCGGTGGCGAGCAGCGGGCGGTGGAGGCGCGGCGACCCTGGAGACGACGACACGGCGACGGGAGCAGGTAGACAAGGCCGCTGCTGGGCCAGCTGGGCTCGGCCCAGTGGCCAGGTAAGTGGCTCCGGCCTCTTTTAACTTATTCCTTTTCTGTTTTACATTTCTCTTTATTTATTCTCTGTTTTGAATTAGTTAGGCCACTTTAGCCTTTTTGTAAAATATGAGACTAGGCTCAAATATTAATGTGCAGTGTAAGCTTTCCCCAAAAATTGGTTTGGGTGAATTTGGACTTCATTTGAAAATGATATGATTTTAAATGTGTTGTATATTGCTGTTGTGTTGCTGTTTCATATGGTTTGAGTCTTGTATTTAATCCAAATATTAATGGTGATAATTTTATGAGTGCTTCTGGAATATTTGCAAAGTTTTGAACAATTTTCCCATAAGGCTTGGTCAACTTCATATTTCACTTTGGAAATTGAGTTGATTTTCAGAGTTGAATTTGTATTAAATACTTAACCCATGTGACTTGGCACTGCAAATGGTCATGACTTGGCAAGATTAACAGAGTGTCACAGGGCTCATTACAAGGGGGTGTTACATTCTCACCTCTAACCACATCCCTAATCTGATCTCGGCGCCCATTAGCACCGAAACCCCTTATATTCCAGAATAAAGCTTTCATTTAAAAGAGAGGTCTTTGATGCGAAGGCTGGACCTGCACGGGGCTACGCAGGGTTTAGAGCGTTTGGCCGGAGCCCTTTTGGATGAAGGGGTTCGAACATTGCCACCACCAATGACTCCCCCCTCCTCCACAGCCGGCTCTGTGGCTACCATGTTCACCGCAGCATCCTCCTTGGCCTTAGTAATGGCCACTTGGGCCAACTCATTAACCCGAATGATAGAGAGGATAGAGGAAGGAGAACCAAATCCCGGGTCAAGAGAGACCCCCACATCGGATAGAACGTGTAGTAGATGATCATCAGAGAAAGAAGGCAAAACCAACCGAACCGGGGAGGGGGGAGAGGATGGAAGGGGAGAAGTACCTGAGGGAGGCGGATCCTTAGCCGCAGCACGGCGCTCCGCACACACTGCCACTGGCTCCCCCGAGTCCCGCACCCGACGGCCCTTACGAGCCATGGAAGTAGGTGAGCGGATTGGTGGAGTGCGCGCCACCGGGGAGGGCATCGCAGCCCCCGAGACAGAGCCGGACGCTATCCCCATATCAGCATTGTTAGGGCATATCTCTCTCTCAGTAGTTTTGGTGTTTGATGACAATGCATTTGCGGACTAATCGTATGCATTGAGCATTTCAGATATTCATTCATTGGCACGAGACGATTTATTCCCCTCGGAGCTCAAAGTGAAGACGGTGTAGTTGGGAGTGTTGATCCTAATATATTCATTCATTGGCACAAGACGGTTTATTCCCCTCGGAGCTCAAAGTGAAGATGGTGTAGTTCTCCTTCGTTTCGGTTTTGGTGGACTTGAGTCGTAGGAGATACCGTACTATCAAGAGGGGGTCCGTATCGGAAAGGCTAGGGTGGAATCAACACGTACACATATCTTTTGCACACCCAACTCCTTTCCTCATCCTTAGAGCATCCTTGTTATCGTGGAAGTGGCTTAGGAGAGGTGCCAGCGGTAGTACCATGGCCCGGAGCAGCAGTACCGCCTAGAGCCACAAGCATAAGTACCGCTATATCAGCGGTAGTACCGCCCAGGGCCACTGGCGGCAGTACCGCCCCGGTTCCGCGCCTGTGCTGCCTCGACTCGAGACCTGCGTTTCTCGTGTCGGGTTCAGCGGCAGTAGCAGCGGCAGTAGGAGCAGTAGTACCACTAACGAGCGGTAGTACCGCACCTACCACCGCTACTAGTGCCTCTCAAGGGCCCGCTCCTCTGTCCCTTCTCCCTTCTCGTGCGTAGGTGCTGTGTGCAGCCCCAGTGGTAGTACCGCTAGGCCAAGCGACAGTACCGCTGTGGCCAACGGTAGTACCGCTCCCTTGAACGGAAGTACCGCTCGCTGCGGGCTGAATGAGGGGATACCGGTTGGATTGCTCCCCCACTATAAAAGGGGGTCTTCTTCCCCAAGGAGAACAACCTCTTTTCCCATAAGCTCCATTGTTGCTTCGAAGCTCATTTTCTCCCGATCTCTCTCCCTAGCCAATCAAACTTGTTGATTTTCTAGGGATTGGTTGAGAAGGCCCGGATCTACACTTCCACCAAGAGATATTTGATTCCCCCCACTAATCCCTTGCAGATCTTGTTACTCTTGGGTGTTTGAGCACCCTAGACGGTTGAGGTCACCTCGGAGCCACATTCCATTGTGGTGAAGCTCCGTGGTATCGTTGGGAGCCTCCAATCAAGTTGTGGAGATTGCCCCAACCTTGTTTGTAAAGGTTTGGTCGTCGCCTTCAAGGGCACCACTAGTGGAATCATGGCATCTCGCATTGTGTGAGGGCGTGAGGAGAATACGGTGGCCCTAGTGGCTTCTTGGGGAGCATTGTGCCTCCACACCGCTCCAACGGAGACGTACTTCCCCTAAAGGGAAGGAACTTCGGTAACACATCCTCGTCTCCACCGGCTCCTCTTGTGGTTATCTCTTTCCTTTACTTTGCGCAAGCTATTGTTGTGTTGTATCCTTTTCTTGCACTTGTTGTTGTTGTTGTTGTTGTTAGCATCATATAGGTTGCACATCTAGACAACATTTTTGTTGCTAAACCTAATTTGTGGAGAAAAACTAAAAACTGTTAGTTGCCTATTCACCCCCCTCTAGTCAACCATATCGATCCTTTCAATTGGTATCAGAGCCTCATCTCTTTATTAAGGGTTTCGCCACCCGAAGAGTATGGTTGACACCGAGGAGGAAGTGCCCGAGGCCGTGGAGTTGACTTCAATCACACGAGACAACCTAAATGAAGCTATGGCTTCACTTAAGATGTCTATGACGACCGAAGTCAAGTCCATGCTAAAAGAATTGCTTGAGGGGATGAAAGCTTCTCCCGATCCTTTGCTTGTGGTCAATCCCACCGCATCGGAGTCAGAGGCCAATTCCGCTAAGGAAGCGGCTAAAGGTACTCATGTTCCTTCCCCTCATGACAAGAATGGGATGGGAACCTTTGCCTTGGTTCCCCCTCCCCCGGTCTATGGAGGACCGGTCCCTACACCTCGCATTAATAATCATGGTCCTCCTCCCAAGCTTGTTAAAGGTGATTTTGCTAATTGGGTCTTTCGCATCAAGTCTCATTTGAATCACAGCTCAACAAACCTTTCACTACAGGAATCAGCTTCTTTGCCGTCCACCACGGCTGACGGCAAAGGACCAGAAAGCTGACGGCAAACCTCTTTGCCGTCAGCCACCGATGGCAAAGCTGTCTGGCACAATAAGCTACGGTAAACAGCTTCTTTGTCGTCTGCTTTCTCACAACGGATGGCAAAGACGCTTTGCCGTCGGTGGCTGACGGCAAAGAAAGTGGACGGCAAAGAATAGACGTTAGCCACATTAGGCGGCTAACGGGAGGCTTTGTCGTCTGCCTTGTGACATCAGCAGACGCGTCATGCCACCTAGCGCTTTTCCGTCTGCCACTGACGGCAAACGTCTCCAGCCATTGTCGTCTCCCACGGATGGCAAAGTGGCCAAATGGGTCACCTCCTAGGTTGCACAGGTTGCTGGCACGTGGCCTCTTTGCCGTCTGTGGCCGACGGCAAAGAACCCTTTGCCGTCGGTGGCAGACGGCAAAGTGCCTGTATTGTTACTATTTTTTTCTGTTTTCTGTTATATCTCTGCATTTTCAAAAGACATATATGATATATATATATAGATTCAACCTCAAACATAGCCCATGTATCAAACATCTAGCAGTCCATCAATGCAACAGAACACATAGGGTATTAAAAGATCCAATACATACATAGTTTCACGGAGTTCATGCATATATACATACATAGTTTCACATTGTTCATCAATACAAATGAAAACAAAAACTAAACACTAGCAGTCCATTGATACGTCTCCAACGTATCTATAATTTTTTACTGTTCTATGCTGTTATATTATCATTCTTGGATGTTTTACAATCATTTTATAGCAACTTTATATTATTTTTTGGGACTAACCTATTGACATAGTGCCCAGTGCCAGTTGCTATTTTTTGCTTGTTTTTTACTTCGCAGAAAATCGATACCAAACGGAGTCCAAATGCAGCAAAACTTTTTGGTGATTTTTTCTGGACCAGAAGACACCTGTTGGGCCAAAGAAGTACTAGAGGCGGGCTCCGAGGGGAGCACAACCCACCCAGGCGCGCCCGGTTGTGCCCACCTCGGCCGCCTCCCGCACCGCCTCTTTGCTCTATAAATACCCTGGACGTCCAAAAACCCTAGGGGAGTCGACGAAATACAATTCCAGCCGCCGCAAGTTCCAGAAACCACATATCCAATCTAGACACCATCACGGAGGGGTTCATCATCCTCATTGGTGCCTCTTCGATGATGTGTGAGTAGTTCATTGTATACCTACGGGTCCATAGTTAGTAGCTAGATGGCTTTCTCTCTCTCTTTTGATTCTCAATACAATGGTCTCTTGGAGATCTATTTGATGTAACTCTTTTTGCGGTGTGTTTGTTGGGATCCAATGAACTTTGAGGTTATGATTAGATCTATGTTTTTATCCATGAAAGTTATTTGAGACTTTTGATCTCTTATATGCATGATTACTTATAGCCTCATATTTCTTCTTCGAATCTTTGGTTTAGTTAGGCCGACTAGATCAATTTTTCTTGCCATGGGAAGAGGTGCTTTGTGATGGGTTCGATCTTACGGTGCTCAATCCCAGTGACAGAAGGGGAAATGACACGTATGTATCGTTGCTATTAAGGATAACAAGATGGGGTCTATTCCAACATGAATAGATCTTGTCTACATCATGTCATCATTCTTATTGCATTAATCCATTTTTCATGAACTTAATACACTAGATGCATGCTGGATAGCGGTCGATGTGTGGAGTAATAGTAGTAGATGCAGGCAGGAGTTGGTCTACTAATCTTGGATGTGATGCCTATATAATGATCATTGCCTGGATATCGTCATGATTATTTGAAGTTCTATCAATTGCCCAACAGTAATTTGTTTACCCACCGTATGCTATTTTTCTCGAGAGAAGCCACTAGTGAAATCTACGGCCCCCGGGTCTATTTTCTTATCATATATTTTCAGATCTATATTGCTATTTGCCTTTTTATTTATTTGCATCTTTTATTTTCAGATCTATATTTCCAAAAACCCAAAAATACTTGCTGCACTTTATTTTATTTGAGATCTATTTATCCAATCTATTATATTTTTCTCCCATCCACGTGACAATTTCTGGCACCGTTACCCGAAAGGGATTGACAACCCCTTTAACACGTCGGGTTGCAAGTATTTCTTCTTTGTGTGCAGGTACCATTTACGTAGTGTTGCTTGGTTCTCCTACTGGTTCAATAACCTTGGTCTCATCACTGAGGGAAATACCTACCGTTGCTGTGCTGCATCATCCCTTCCTCTTTGGGGAAATACCGATGTAGTTCAAGCCGCAATCAAAAGGAATTTCTGGCGCCGTTGCCGGGGAGACATCATCAACATCTACCAGGTTCCTAATCACAAATCTCATCTCCTTGCAATTTACATTATTTGCCATTTGCCTCTCGTTTTCATCTCCCCCACTTCACAAAAATTTGCCGTTTTATTCGCCCTGTTTTTCATTCGCCGTTTTCTCGTCAGATCTGTTTATGTGTGTGATCTTGATTACCTACTTTGTCGCTATGTCTGGCACCACTACTCCTCCTTTATCTCCAGATTTTGAAGTTTTATACTTCAAGCAGAGACACGGAGAAAATTTGAAAGATTCTTGGTATAGATTAATGGAATCTTATCGCATTAGCAATCTTAAAGGAGATGCAAGGGTTTTGCTTCGAAATTTTTATATAGGATTAGCTTTGCATCATAGACAACTTTTGGATTTTGCCGCTAAAGGGAACTTTATTGAACTTGATGCTAATACTGCTTATGATATCTTACAGGGGATCTTGGGAATACCACCAACTAAGAAGGGGATTTCTTTTACTCAAGAAGGGGTTCAAATTTTAGACAAGTTCAGTGATTTGCATAAACATATGGTCGAGTTGCAAAAATATAATGAACCTCTCAAGCATATTAGTGGAAACCTCAATCACATGAATACTTTGATTACTCTTTGCAATAAACGGTTGGATATTTTAGATCTCAAAATGGTTTCTTTCCCTGAGAATTTAGGGAAGCGTAAAGAGCCTTCCGGTTTTGAGAAAGCCCTTGCAAAAGTTGCCAAAACTACAAATGATAACACTTAGATCCTTGCATTATGCCTAGCTAGGGGCATAAAACGATAGCACTTGTTGGGAGGCAACCCAATGAATAAAATTTATTTTTGTCTTTTTCTTTCTGTTCTTGAGTGTTTGCACAATTTTGCTACTGTTATGATTGTGTTTTTTGTGTTTTAATTATTGTTTGTGCCAAGTAAAGCCTTTGGGATAGCTTTGGTGATAGTTGATTTGATCTTGTTGGAAAACAGAAACTTCTGCGTCCATAAAAACAATTTTGAAAACTTACAGAAGCGAAAAAAAATCTAAATTCTTTACACAAGATTTATATACAAATTGCCTATATTTTCCTAATTTTTCAGAATTTTTGGAGTTACAGAAGTATGAGAACAATTCACATCTTTACAGACTGTTCTGTTTTTGACAGATTCTATTTTCTTTGCATTGTGTGCTTATTTTGATGAATCTATGGTTTGTATTGGAGGTTATAAGCCATGGTAAAGTTAGAATACAGTAGATATAATGCACTAACAAAATTTGAATGGGTTTTCTACAGTACTTAAAGTAAAGATTGGTTTTCTTATACTAACGGATCTCACGAAGGTTTTGTTGAGTTTTGTGTGATTGAAGTTTTCAAGTTTTGGGTGAGATCACGATGGATAAAGGAATAAGGAGTAAGAAGAGCCTAAGCTTGGGGATGCCCCATGGCATCCCAAGCTATTATCTAAAAGAGAAGCAAGCAACTAAGCTTGGGGATGCCCGAGTGGCATCCCCTCTTTCTTCTAACGACCATCGGTATTTTACTTGGAGCTATATTTTTATTCGTCACATATCATGAGTTTTGGTTGGAGCGTCTTGTATGATTTGAGTCTTTGCTTATTTTGTTTTTATTTTTAGTCAAGTATCCTTGCTGGACACACCTATTTGATTTGTTAGAATTGCTCTCTATGCTTCACTTAAATTTTTATGAGCTATGGAATTGCTCTAGTGCTTCACTTATATCTTTTTGAACATGGTGTGCTTTTTTTTAAGAAACTCTCTCATGCTTCACTTAAATTATTTTGAGAGAAGAAAATTTTTGTGCTCAAGTTATTCACTTAGATTTGTTTGAGCTATCAAAAGCAACATATGAAAATAGTCCAAAAGTGATAGATATTCAAGAGGGATATAATAAAAACTTTCATGAAGATCATTGGACAAAATAAACTTGATTCTTTGTAATAGTTTTGCGATATGATGATATAATATGTGAGTCATGTTAATGAGTAATTATGGCTTAGTAAGAATATTGGTGTTAAGGTTTGTGATTCCCTATGCAAGCAAGAAAGTCAATAGTTATGCAATGAAATTATATCCTACTTATGGTGCATTATTCGGTGTTAGTTATGCTTAATGCTCGCTTATGAGATTTTTTGTTTCTTGGTTGGATGCTTCTCAATCTTTTGCTAGCCTTCATTTGCACTAAGTATGATCACTACTTGTGCATCCAAAATCCTTAAACCAGTTTTGCCATATGAGTCCACTATACCTACCTATATGCGGTATTCTTTTGCCGTTCTAAGCAAATTTGTATGTGCCATCTCTAATTTTCAAAATAAATTTCTCTTTTGTGTGCTCGTACCGCTCATGAAACGGTAGGGGGTGGCTGATATTTTTCCATGCTAGATGTGTTATTCTCAAGATGAGTGTTTATTCACTTGTCATTGCACGAGAGTACGACAAAGGTATTAGGGATGCCCAGTCCCGAAATGAAAAATAAATTTACTTTATGTTGTCAAATAATAAATTCCTTGGAAAGTGTTGGTATGGACGGCACCCGTGGATTCGGTTAGCCGTGGAATGTGGAAGTATGGTGGAAAAAGGAATAAACTTTATTTTCTGTTTGGGAACCGCCTATGATATATCTAGCATGGAAAGTATTGGGAACTACTCGATCGTTTTCATTGACAGGAAAAGCATGCCACCAAAAATGTTTTTATGTTTATCTTTTTCGCTTTGAGCTCTGGCACCTCTACAAATCCCTAATTCCCTCTACGAAGGGCCTTTCTATTTACTTTATGCAATTTTTATTTTTTGAGACTCCATCTTCTCTTATAAAGCACCAACTAAGGGGCACTATGATCGTACTTGTGCATTGGGTGTAGCTAATATGCGAGTGTGTTTCATGAATGGATCAATGATTGAGCATAATGGGCTAGGGATAACTTGCTTTAGTGTTGATATTTTGAAAGACATGGTTGCTTGTTGATATGCTTGAGTATTGAAATCTTCATGTCAAAACTAGACTATTGCTTTGAATCATATAAAAGTCCAAATGTCCATGCTACAAAGAAAAGATTATGTGATGAACATGTTAGGCAGCATTCCACATCAAAAATTCTATTTTTATTATTTACCTACTCAAGGACGAGCAGGAATTAAGCTTGGGGATGCTGATACGTCTCCAACATATCTATAATTTTTTATTGTTCCATGCTGTTATATTATCATTCTTGGATGTTTTACAATCATTTTATAGCAACTTTATATCATTTTTTGGGAGTAATCTATTGACATAGTGCCCAGTGCCAGTTGCTGTTTTTTGCTTGTTTTTTACTTCGCAGAAAATCAATACCAAACGGAGTCCAAATGAAGCGAAACTTTTTGGTGATTTTTTCTGGGCCAGAAGACACCTGTTGGGCCAAAGAAGTATCAGAGGCGAGCTCCGAGGGGAGCACAACCCACCAGGGCGCGCCTGGGCCCCAGGTGCGCCCAGGTGGGTTGTGCCCACCTCGACCGCCTCCCGCACCGCCTCTTTGCTCTATAAATACCCTGGACGTCCAAAAACCCTAGGGGAGTTGACGAAATACAATTCCAGCCGCCGCAAGTTCCAGAAACCACATATCCAATCTGGACACCATAACGGAGGGGTTCATCATCCTCATTGGTGCCTCTCCGATGATGCGTGAGTAGTTCAGTGTAGACCTACAGGTCCGTAGTTAGTAGCTAGATGGCTTTCTCTCTCTCTTTTGATTCTCAATACAATGGTCTCTTGGAGATCTATTTGATGTAACTCTTTTTGCAGTGTGTTTGTTGGGATCCGATGAACTTTGAGTTTATGATCAGATCTATGTTTTTATCCGTGAAAGTTATTTGAGACTTTTGATCTTTTATATGCATGATTACTTATAGCCTTGTATTTCTTCTTTGAATCTTTGGTTTAGTTAGGCCGACTAGATCGATTTTTCTTGCCATGGGAAGAGGTGCTTTGTGATGGGTTCGATCTTACGGTGCTCAATCCCAGTGACAGAAGGGGAAATGACACGTATGTATCGTTGCTATTAAGGATAACAAGATGGGGTCTATTCCTACATGAATAGATCTTGTCTACATCATGTCATCATTCTTATTGCATTACTCCATTTTTCCATGAACTTAATACACTAGATGCATGCTGGATAGCGGTCGATGTGTGGAGTAATAGTAGTAGATGCAGGCGGGAGTCGGTCTACTAATCTTGGACGTGATGCCTATATAATGATCATTGCCTGGATATCGTCATGATTATTTGAAGTTCTATCAATTGCCCAACAGTAATTTGTTTACCCACCGTATGCTATTTTTCTCGAGAGAAGCCACTAGTGAAATCTACGGCCCCCGGGTCTATTTTCTCATCATATATTTTCAGATCTATATTGCTATTTGCCTTTTTATTTATTTGCGTCTTTTATTTTCAGATCTATATTTCCAAAAACCCAAAAATACTTGTTGCACTTTATTTTATTTGAGATCTATTTATCCAATTTATTATATTTTTCTCCCATCCACGTGACAATTTCTGGCACCGTTACCAGAAAGGGATTGACAACCCCTTTAACACGTCAGGTTGCAAGTATTTATCCTTTGTGTGTAGGTACCGTTTACGTAGTGTTGCTTGGTTCTCCTACTGGTTCGATAACCTTGGTCTCATCACTGAGTGAAATACCTACCGCTGCTGTGCTGCATCATCCCTTCCTCTTTGGGGAAATACCGACGTAGTTCAAGCCGCAATCATCCATCAATGCTGCTTCCATGGAGTGAATGAAACCTGCAAAAATGGGAGTAAGAAAGTTAGAAGAAGAAGAAGACTAGAAGAAGAAGAAGAAGAAGAAGGAGTGGAAGATGGAGAAAAAGAAAGAAGAGAAAAAGGAAGAATAAGAAGATATTTTCTTCTTCTTCTTCTTTTCTCATCTTTCTTCTTCTCTTCTATCTTTTTATCCTTTTCCTTTTCCTTCTCATTCTTCTTCTTTTATTCTTTCTTTTTCTTCTCTTTCTTCTTCTATTCTTTCCTTTTCTCCTCTTCCTTGTTTTTCTTCTTCTTATTCCTTATATGTGTCATTTTAGAGCTAACCTAGGTGATGATGCCATTTTTGAGCCAAGTTAGGTAAGTATAGCTCATTTTTTATCTAACTTAAGTAATTATGCCATTTTGGAGGGGAAAAAACTAAGTATATGACATTTATGAGAGAACCAAGGTTATTATGCCATTTTTGAAATGAATAAGCTAATTATGTCATAAATGAACTAAATAAGCTAATTATGTCATTTTGGAGGATAATTAGCTAAGTATGCCATCTTGCCTACCTACACTCTAATAGGTAAAGATAGGTCCATCAGCATGTATATTCATCAGTTAATCTAGTTTGTTAATTTTATTATGTCCATGCAACCTACACTCTAATAGGTAAAGATAGGTCCTAATCCCACCCGAGTATGTGTAGATTGAGTACGTTCTCCATGCTCTACCCCATTCCGAGACAAAATTTCGGCAGCACCTCCCCGCTGTTCTCCAAATAAACGTCTCGGCAAAAAGGCGAGAGAATGTGCATCCGGAGAACAACAGGGTGGTGCTGAGGAAATTTTGTCTCGGAATGGGGTAGAGCATGGAGAACGTACCCAATCTACACATACTCGGGCTGTCCGTGGAAATCGCTGGACAATCCGAATGAGCTACAGTGATAAATATGCAACTGAATGCATATTTATCGATGCAACCCTTTCGGATGGGAGACGCATACTGGTTACGCGACTGTAGTTATCTAGCTAGTGTCATCGGCACGAAGGCCGGCACAAAGCAAATAATTAAGGGGGGAGGATGAGATGTCATTTGTGCTCACCCACGAATGCAGGGGCGAAGCTCATCGAACACCAGACCCTCGCAGCGATGAAACAACTGCACATTTAAATCAAAAGATGAGTAACATAGCACTATTATTTTTGCCATCAACCTAACTAAATATTTACAATAGTATGCCACCGAAATACATGTCATTAAGGGTTTCATCGACGCCAAGGCACCCCCTAACCTAAATAGCCGTCATTTAGGGTTCCATCGACGCCAAGGAACCCCCTAACCCACTCGTCCTCCTCCCCCTCCTCCTCCTCCTCCTCCTCTTCTTCTTCTTCTTCTTCTTCTTCTTCTTCTTCTTCTTCTTCTTCTTCCTCTTCTTCTTCCTCTTTTTCTTATTATTCTTATTTTATTCTTCTTTTTTCAGAACTAAACCTAAACCTAAAACTAAACTAAACTAAACATAAACCTAAAACTAAAACTAAAACTAAATCTAAACTAAATATAAACCTAAAACTAAAAAAACAAAAAAAAGAGGAGGAGGAGGAGCTCACTGCAGGGGAGGGGGCGACCGGTGGAGGAGGGGGGCGGCCCGGTGGAGAGGGTCCGCCGCAGGGGAGGGGGGCGTAGGCCAGGCGGCGGGGGCGAGGGGGGGTCAGGGCGGAGGCGCGGGGGTTGGGGGCGGGGGCGCGTGGGGTCAGCGGCGGCGGGGCGGGGTGGGGGTCGGGGGCGGCGCGGCGGGGGTAGCGGCGGCACGGTGCGGTGGGGCTCGGGGGCGGGGCGGCGGGGGGTCAGCGGCGGCGGGGACGCGGTGGGGGTCGGGGCGGGGCGGCGAGGGGTCAGCGGCGGTGGGGTCGGCGGCGGTGGGGGCTCGGTGCGGTTGGGTCGGGGGAGGAGAGAGAGAGAAGAGAGAGAGGCGTGGGGGTGCGCTGTTATTAGCCGTTAGGTTTTAACCTCTTTGCCGTCCGCTAGCTGACGGCAAAGAGGGGGTGGCGGGCCGTTACAGCAATGTCGTCCATTGGACCCCATCCAGCTCTTTGCCGTCCGCTAGCGGACGGCAAAGAATCTGTGCCGTCCGCTAGCAGACGGCAAAGAACTGGCTGATGGCAAACTGTATCTGTGCCATCAGCCTGTTCTTTGCCGTCGGTTTTTCGTAATCGGACGGCAAAGACCTTCTTTGCCGTCCGATAGTGGACGGCAAAGAACTGGCTGATGGCAAATTCCCTGATTCCAGTAGTGTTTGGAGAATCATTGAGCAAGGCTTCTACCCGCATGATCCAAACAACTTCACCCAAGAGAAGAAGTGGACAATCAATACAATCACTCCGCTTTGTTCATCCTTCAAGATGCGGTCCCACCCGAAGATCTATCCCACTTACGTCCCTTCACTCGTGCAAAGGATTGTTGGGAACACATTGTATCTATGTACAAGGGGAGCTCAAGCATCCAACGGTCCAACTTTGAAGTGGTCCTTGATGAGGCCGATGAATTTGTGATGCTAGAAGATGAGGATCCGCATGATCTCTACCGGAGGGTGACAACTATTGCGGTTGCTCTCCAAGACCATGGGAGCAAGGATACGGATGACACTTGGATCAAGCGCAAGTTTCTTAAGGCCATTATGCCATTCAACAAGGCCATGTCTTCCGTGATTTGTCAAAGGCCGGACTTTCACACTTTAACCTCAAGTGAAGTGTTGGATGAGTTTATTGCCATGAATATCATGAACAAGACCGCCGATAATGCTCTTGCTCGTGTCCGGTCAAAGAAAAGCTCAACCACCCTTGCTTTGAAGGCCAAGACCATTCCGAAAGAGGAAGAGGAGGAAGAAGAGGAGTGTTGCCCCGAGGATACCAAATATGCATACCATGAGCACATGGCTCTTGCAACAAGGCAATTTTGGGGTAACAAGAGGAATTCAAGGCCCAACTTCACCAAGAACAACTCAAGTGGCCTAAAGAACAAGCAACATGTGAGGACTTGCTACAATTGCGGCAATGTGAGTCACTTTGTGGCGGAGTGCCCTTATGAGAAGAGGGAAGACAATGGTGGCAAACTCATTCGCAAAGACAAAGCCAAGTCTTTCCCAAGCAAGAACAACTTTACCAAGAAGACTCCTCCAAAGGGCTTGGTGGCGCATGAAGAGTACGCCTCTGATGATGATAATGAAGACACAAGTGGAGAAGGAATGGCAATGGCGACCATTGCCATTGCCACATCTTCCCCCTCCAAGGTCTCCCTCTTCGGCGCCCCCAACGAGAACACCATTGCCAAGTGCCTCATGGCCAAAGGTATCAACAAGGTAACCTCAAACATCAAAACCACCATCATTACTACTCCTTCATTGCTAGATTGTGTTGATAATAGTGAGGTGGTAAATGTTGATGAGAATGAGTTTACAAAGTTTGTGAATAAGCTCAAGGGTGAATCCAAGAAGAACTTTGTTGTCCTCTTGGAATAACTTGGTGAGGCCAATGATATCATTGAGACTCATGAGGATACTATCTCCAAGATGGAGGGACATAGTCGTGACTATGCCGATGAGATTGCGGATCTTTCCAATGCTCTTGAGGAAGAGCAAGGTCTTCGTTTGGCTCTTGAGGAGTCACACAACGTTGATCGTGCTAAATTACAAAAAGATCTTGATCATGCTATTGTTCTTTCCCGTGTGCTTAAATCTGAGAAAGTTGCACTTGGGGTTGACCATGATAGACTCAAGGAAGATTTTGACACACTTGACAAGGCTCACAAGCTCTTGAAGGGTGTTCATGCTTCTCTCAAAGAGTCTCATGATCAACTCCAAGTGAAGCTAACCAAGGAGATTTCCACGTGTCTTCCTTTCGTTCTAATTGATAATGCCCATGCTTCTAACCCATGTTGTGACCATGTGCATCTTATGGAGAAAAATGCCAAGTCGAAGGAGCAACTTGAGAAGGGCCTTGTGACATGCATACAAGGTGAAAAGAACCCCAATAACCTTTTGACGAACCAAAAGGAAGTTCTGGGAAAGGAGGGACTTGGGTTTGCACCCAAGTCAAAGAAGAAGAAGAAGAAGAAGAAGACCAAGCAACCACTCCCACTCAAGGAAACTTTTGTCAAGGCGGGTGAGGATACTCATGAGAAGAAGAAGAACAAGGAAGTGGGTGGTAATGCCAAGAAGGGCAAAACCGCCCCTACCAACAAAGCCAGCGACTTTAACCCCTCCTATGTTTTATGCCGTGCTAGTGATGGGCATGTTTATGCTAAATTTGTTGGTTCTTATTATGAGTACATTGAATGGTCTATTTGGGTTCCTAAGACCCTTGTTACTAACCTCAAAGGACCCATTCAAGAATGGGTACCTAAACCCAAGCATTGATCTCTTGTAGGAGTTTGCTTCCGGTGGGGTGTCATGGTTGCTCGATAGTGAAGCAACAAATCATATGACCGGGAGCAAGGACTTGGTGGTGGACATGCACCCAATTCCATCTATGCCCACCCATGTCCAATTTGGTGATGCTTCAACTTCTAAGGTATTGGGACTTGGCAAGGTGGTCATCTCTCAAGATGTGACGACCCCGGCTTAATCGTGCACTAATCATACACGCAAATGCGCACGATCAAGCCTAAGGACTCACTTGAAGATATCACAACACAACTCTAAAACATAAAATAAAGTCATACAAGCTTAATATTACAAGCCAGGGCCTCGAGGGCTCGAATACAAGCTCGATGGCATACAAGCGTCAGCGGAAGCATTAAATATCTGAGTACAGATATATTACAGAGAGAGAGATAAGCCTTCACAGAGGCGGGGTAAAAATAAAAACTACGATCGAAAGGCGTAGGCCTCCTGCCCTGGACCCTCCGATCCTACTCCTGGTCGTCGAACGGCTCTTCGTAGTAGTAGTACTCGCCAGGCGGATAGTAGTACTGGTCGTCGGCTGGGGCTTCTGGCTCAGGGGCTCCGTCGTCTGGTGGCATCAAATGGAAAATGGGGGAAAAAGAAAATAAAGCAAACGTGAGTACTCATCCGAAGTACTCAGCAAGCAAGGATCTACACTACATATGCATCATTGTCAAAGGAATGGCTGTATATGTGGACTGGGCTGCAGAAATGCCAGAGTAGAGGGGGAAAGCCTAGTCCTATCGAAGACTAGCATCTTCAACAATCTTCGACAGTCTTGCAGCATCAGGAGAGAGCGGATGAACATAATGTAAAGTAGTAGTAGTAATATCATCAACCTCGACCTGAGATCCTTTCTCGACTCCCTGCGAGAAAGCAATCCCAGAGCCGTACTATCCAGTTCTCATCACATGTTCTAGTTGTACCGATCGGGATACAACTCCGAGTGTCCGTTACCGTAGGACAGGCTATCGATAGAAGTTTCTTCCCTGCAGGGGTGCACCAACTTACCCACCACGCTCACTTAACTCTGGCCGGACACACTTTTCTGGGTCATGCCCGGCCTCGGCTAAGCAACACGCCGCAACCCGACCTAGGCTTATAAGAGAGGTCAGCACGCCGGACTAAACCTATGCCCCCAGGGGTCTTGGGCCATCGCCCCGGGAACTCCTGCACGTTACGGGGCCACCGAGAGCAGACCTAGCAACCCCTTATACAAGCGCGGTTGCATTACCAGTCCAACTCGGCGTGCGCCGCTCCTTACTGACGTCAAACAAGCTTCGGCTGATGTGTACGACGCAGAACGCCCATACTATGCCCACGTGATGGTTAGTGCTATCGGGCTAGAGGCCCCTCGGATCAAATATCCAAACCGTAGTGGATTAGGAGCGCGCGGAAACGAGCAGAGACTCACGATCGATGTGACCCCGTCGCCCCGTCTCGAGGACTTGTGGCAAGGGCTAAGAATGCCCGGCCACGCCTCGTAGTTATCTCGCGGGCACCATCCAGGTCAACCCGACTCCACATCACTTCGCGTTAAGCTCGCGCGGGTACCCCTCAGGGCCGACCCGTCTTTAGTATCATAGTTTAGTGCAAGTCATAATATCCAAGGTAACTGTGTGTCTGACACCGAAGGGAACCCTGAGGAATCACCCTCGATGGAATTCCCGCTCGATGTTATCATCAAGGTGAACGAAGGAGGAATCACCCTCGAGGTCCACCTTGAGGAGTTGCGCGACGACGTCGTGATCGGGGGTGGTGTAGAAGGAATCACCCTCGCTTACCACGACCGAGTAACTAACCTACAAGGTTAACATCAGAAGTGCTGACGAGGTATCACCCTCGGCACTCGATGATAACCCAGCAGTGTCGGCAACTAAGGGGAAGTGATGTGCGGTGCCATGGTCTAGTCTTCAATCCCGATGATCGGGTCTTCTGATGTCCAGCAGGGCAGTCGGGATCAAGTGGGGGTCTCGGTCGTGTCTCTACCCACCTTATACTAAGCAGTCTAGGATAACTAGTAAGGTAGCAAGGCAGGTTACAATAAACAGGCTATGCAGCAGATATAGGAAAACAGTAGCAGTAGCAGTTCTAATGCAAGCATAAGAGAGAAGAGAGTAGGCGATATAGGCATGCTCAAAATGGGGGTGCTTGCCTGTTTGCTCTGGGGCAAGGGCAAGGTCTTCAGTAGTATCGTCGGGGACGTAGTCGTACTCCTGTGCGGCGTCTGCCTCGGGAGCTACGTCAACGTCGGGGGCTACCGAGAGAGAAGAGGGGGAAGAAACAGGTAAACATAATGCAAACAAATGCAACACGGTGCGTGTGATGCTATGATGCAGTGCAGGGTTGCCTGAATATGCATCTAAGTCATTTTAGTTATTTTTAGAATTATTCTGGGATTTAATATCCGACGTGTGTGCACTATTCATCTGTCGGATTCGGGTCCGGAGTTACGAGTTCTTCTACGTAGGAGGTTCCGATGGAGAAACAGACGGCACGATCAGACTCGTCTCGTCGTTCTGAGCAACTTTCATGTTTTAACTTTTTCGATCCGAGCTACGGTTTAAAAGTTATTAATTTTTAAAGATTATTTGAATTTTTGGAATTATTTTATTTAACAGAAATGAATTATGACGTCAGCATGACGCGCTGCTGACGTCAGCAAGTCAACAGGACGGTTGACCAGTCAAATATGACATGTGGGTCCAGTGGGACCCACATGTCAGCCTCTGTTTAGGCTAATCAGTGGATTAATTTAATTACCAGGGTTAATTAGGGGGTGGACCCCACATGTCAGTGAGACATTAGGTTAATCTAATTAGTTTCTAATTAATTAAATCTTTAATTAGTCTAATTATCGAACGGGACCCACGTGTCAGCTACAGGGGTGAACAGTGCCCGCGTTGACTCGGGTCAACGCGGTCAACTGGGCCCGTGGGACCCACTGGCAGTGACCCAGGGGTGTCCCACGTGGCAGCCACGTCGGCGGCCGGCGCCGGAGTTGCGCCGGCGACCAAAATCGCGGCGGTGCGTCGCCGGAGCCGCTCGGATTTGCGCTACAGAGCTTGGTTCTAGCCGTGGGTAGGTTCTTTCGAACGGGCGTTCAACGCCGCGTCCAACCGTGGCGGTGGCGTCGCCGGAGACGGCGTGTAGCGACGGCGGCGAGCATCGCGGCGGACGCCGGAGTTCGGGCTTCGTCGGGTTCGACGCTATGCGGCACGGGGAGAGGTGCTAGAGGCTTTGCTGGACTCGCACGAGCTCCAGGAGCTCGAAGCTGGGCTCAGTTGCGCATGACGGCGGCGTTGGCCACGGCAGCGAGCTCGTCGGCGGCGGCCAAAGCACGACCACGGTGGCGGCTAGCTACGGCGGTTCCTATGGCGCAGCGAGAGAGAGGAGGGGAGAAGCTCACCGTGCAGGCTCACACGTAGGCCCGGCGAGTGGTTTAGTAGCTGCTGCGCCGGGAATCGACGGAGAGGCGCCGGCGACCGAAGCAAAGGGGGCGGAGAAAAACGACGCCTGTGGAGCTCCCCTGCTCCACCAGAGAGCTTCAGGCGACGCGGTCGACCACGGCGGAGGCGAGGGACATCTCGACGAGGCGATGCGAGGCCGGTAGCCGCGAGCACGGCGTCGAGCGGCGGCGGCCGCGTCCGGCTGCTCCCGGATCTGAGGGGGAAGACGGGCGGAGCGAGCGAGGGAGAGAGATAGGGAATGCCAGGGGAAGCCAGGGGGTCGAGTGGCTCCGGCCTTATCTCCTCCTCCTCCCTGTAGCGTCGGTGGCGCCGCGGTGTCGCCGGCCGACTGGCGCGCGCGCGCGCGGCCACGGCGGGGTCGACACGGGGAGGAGGGAGACGAGGTGGGCCTGCTGGGCCGCGACTCGGGGCACTGTGCACTAAGGCCCAGTGCACAGTGTCCCGCTTTTGATTTTCTGTTTTAGCTTCTCCATTTTCTTTTATCCTTTTCTGTTTCAAAATGTTTAGGGCACTTGTGCACTTTTGAAAAATGTGGGAGTTGGCCCAAATATTGCAATGCAATATTATCTCTCACCAAAAAGTGGTTTGGACAAATTTGGATTCCATTTGAGTTTGATATTAATTTAATAGATGTAAATAGTCTGTTTTGAGTGCTGTTTCAGGTTGTTTCACTCACTTAGCTAACTCCAAAAATAATGATTATGATTTTGCCATGACCACTGGATTATTTGCTAATTAAATAACATTTCTCCAGCAGAGTTTGATCAACTTCAATTTGCACTTTGGAATTTAATTTGATTTTCAGATTTTGAATTTGAATTGGATTATTAACCCAAATGATTTGGCACTGCAAATGATGATGACATGGCATTATTAACAGCTGATCACTGTGGCCATTACAAGGGGGTGTTACACAAGATTTATCTATTGAGAAGGTCATGCTTGTTGAGTCCCTTGCATACAATTTACTTTCCGTTCGTCAACTTGCACTTATGGGCTTTGCAACGTTCTTTGATCTTGATACCGTGGCCCTTTTGTGGAGCAAGACTCTTAAAGTAGCCTTTGTTGGGAATGTCGAGAACGGTCTCTATGTGGTGAACTTTTCGGAGCGACCCACTAAGACCGCGACTTGCCTAATGGCTAAAGTTGATGTGGGTTGGCTTTGGCATCGCCGATTAGCCCATGTCAATATGAGATCTTTGCAAAGTCTCCTCAAAGGGGACCATGCCCGTGGACTAACAAATGTGAGTTTTGCCAAAGACCGTGCTTGCAGTGCTTGTATCGAAGGAAAGCTTCATGAAACGGCTCACCGTCCCTCGACTATCATCTACTCGAAGAGGCCCTTGGAGATCCTTCACATGGATCTCTTTGGTCGTCCATCCTTTGATAGTCTTGGTGGAAGAAAGTATTGCTTGGTAATTGTGGATGAGTACTCAAGATATACATGGGTATACTTCTTCAAGAGGAAGAGTGAGACTCAACAAACCGTCATCAACTTTGCAAATGAAGCTCAATGTCAACATGAAGCAAAGATGTTGATGATTAGAAGCGACAACGGCACCGAGTTCAAGAACTACACCTTGGATTAGTTTCTTAGTGACGAGGGGATCAAGCATCAATATGCCGCACCCTATACCCCTCAACAAAATGGTGTGGCGGAGAGGAAGAAACGGACATTGATGGATGCGGCAAGGACCATGATGGCGGAGTTCAAATCTCCGTACAACTTTTGGGCCGAAGCCATCAACACCGCATGTCATGCATCCAATAGGCTCTACCTCCGCAAAGGCTTGAACAAGACTCCATATGAGATACTTACCGGCAACAAGCCCAACCTCAAGTACTTCCGGGTGTTCGGTTGTAAGTGTTTCATTCTCAAAAAGGGTGTTTGTTTGTCTAAATTCGAACCTAGAGCTAGAGCTTAAGAGGGCATATTTGTTGGTTATGCTACAAACTCTCATGCTTACCATGTCCTCAACAAGTCCACCAGACTCATTGAGGAGACGTGTAACGTGGAGTTTGATGAAAATAACGGCTCCCAAGTGGAGCAAAGTGGTCTTTGTGATGTAGGTGATGAAATTCCTCCCCAAGCCATAAGAAGAATGGGGATTGGTCAAATACTCCCCATTGAGGAACCCCTTGTGGCCGAAGGAGAAGGACAATGCTCTACTCAAGTGGAGCCATCACATACGCTAGACCCACACGCTTCCGAAGAACAAAGTGAAAGCCCTCAACCCAATGAACAAGATAAAGGCAAGATCAACCACGTGAAGAGGGTGATACACCAAATGATGCCTAAGATCAAGTTCATGCCTCCGAGCTCGCTCAAGATCAAGAGCAAGCACAAGACGGTGCTCAAGATCAAGAGCAAGCTCAAGATCAAGAGCAAACTCAAGATGAGCAAGATGATCCTCAAATGCCCATCGAGGAACTTTTGGAGCGTTGTGCCACCAAGGTGGCTTCCAAGCTCGAGCGTCAACAACATGTCATGGAAAATGTGCTTGGAAGTTTGAGAAAAGGGGTAACTACTCATAAACAATTGTCAAACTTTTGTGAGCATCACGTGTTTGTTTCGTGTGTTGAACCCCAAAAGGTACATGATGCGCTTGATGATGAGGATTGGCTTCAAGCTATGCACGATGAACTCAACAACTTCGAGCGCAATCAAGTTTGGGAATTAGTGCCAAGGCTAACGGAGGAACACAATGTCATCAGGACCAAATGGATCTTCAAGAACAAGCAAGATGCGAACGGTGTGGTTGTTCGAAACAAGGCAAGATTGGTGGCACAAGGCTACTCCCAAGTTGAGGGTATCGACTATGGTGAAACCTTTGCCCCCGTTGCACGTCTTGAATCTATTCGCGTGTTGCTTGCATATGCATCTCATCATGATTTTAAATTGCAACAGATGAATGTGAATAGTGCTTTTCTTAATGGTCCTTTGAATGAGTTGGTGTATGTCAAACAACCTCCGGGATTCGAGGATCCCAAGCTCCCCACTCATGTATACAAACTCAAAAAGGCACTCTATGGCCTTAAACAAGCCCCACGTGCGTGGTATGAGCACGTTACCGAGTTGTTGCAAGATCGTGGGTTTGAAATTGGGAAAATTGATCCCACTCTTTTTACTAAGAGGGTCAAAGGGGATTTGTTCATATGCCAACTATATGTTGATGATATTATTTTTGGTTCTCCTAAATAATCTTTCAATGATGAGTTTGCCGCACTAATGACCAAGAAGTTTGAGATGTCTATGATGGGAGAGTTGAAGTTCTTTCTTGGGTTCGAAGTCATACAAAGAAGAGAAGGAACATTCATTAACCAAGCCAAGTATACCCAAGACATGCTCAAGAGATTCAAGCTAGATGATGTCAAGCCAGTCAAGTTTCCCATGCCCACCAAATGCAAGCTTGACAGTGATCCCAATGGTAAAGCGGTGGATCAAAAGGTATATCATTCCATGATTATATCCTTGCTTTACCTTTGTGCATCTAGACCGGATATCATGTTGAGTGTGGGAATTTGTGCATAGTTTCAAGCTGCACCGAAGGAAAGCCACTATGTGGCGGTCAAGCGAATCTTTCGATATTTGGCTCATACCCCAAACTTTGGCTTATGGTACCCCAAAGGAGCAAGCTTCGATCTCATTGGTTACTCGGACTCGGATTGGGCGGGAGATTGTGTGGAAAGGAAGTCAACTTCCGGAGGGTGCCAATTCCTTGGTCGCTCTTTGGTGAGTTGGTCTTCGAAGAAGCAAAATTGTGTGTCTCTCATCCACTGAGGCCGAATATGTTGCCGCCGCAAGTTGTTGTGCACAATTGCTATTGATGAGGCAAACTTTAAAGGATTACGGTGTCACTTGTGACAAAGTGCCTCTTCTATGTGACAATGAAAGTGCTATCAAGATCTCCCACAATCCGGTGCAACATAGTAAGACGAAGCATATTGAGATTCGTCATCACTTCATTTGGGATCACGTCAAGCGTGGAGATATTGATATCATCTACATCAACACTCAAGAGCAACTAGCGGATATTTTCACCAAGCCTCTAGATGAAGCAAGATTTCGCGAGTTAAGGCATGAGCTAAATATCATTGATTTGAGCAATGTGGCTTGAATCTAGGCACACCCCACCGCACTCATCATTATATCGTGTTCTAGATGTAGGCATGGACATAGGGGGAGTGTTGTTCTCTCAATGAACTCTCCCTCCCCCCATTATGCATAGATCGATCAAATCTTTCACATTAGCCATTTTTGATGGTACTTGTGCTTCAAATATGAGTTTTGGTCATGGGCCCAAGGTTAAAATCTTCGCGGTGCCATACCATTTGTCTCAAACATAGGTGGCTTCGGCCACCGCCCTCTCCTTGAGAGGTGTTTGGCTTTCTTTGTGTTTGTGCTTTGAGTCACTCCAAGGGTGCTTCTCTTGTTTGGTTGTCTTTTGCACTTGGAGTTGCTCTCTCTGTTTGTCGGTGTTTTGTGTCTTCGTCTTTTGCCTTTCTCTCTTCGTTGCATAAACCTTTCTTCAGTTGGGTTTGCTTTGTTGTCGTTGGGCGGCACTACTGCTGTGGAAGGGCGGTACTACCGCTCTTAGCCTCAAGCGGTACTACCGCCCGTCCGAGTGGTACTGCCGCTGTGAGGCGGGGCTTGGGGGTTATCAATCGGGCAGGGGGAGTTTTACTCCCCCGTACCCATTTTCCTTTCTTCCCCTCGCCTCTTCCTCTCTCCAGCGACGAACAAGCCGCGGAGGGCCGCCGCCGGGCCTCCGTCTCCGTTCCGTCTTCTACGTTTCTGTCCGGTGGGATCGTTCCCCACCTTCTCCTCTTGCGATGGATGCCGGTGATGGCACTTCGGAGCACCCTGCTCGTCGCGTCAGCCCCGAGCGTCCTGGAGGGTCAAAGCGCTATCGCACTTCTGAGGCAGCTACTGCATCTTCAAGTGTTCCTCCAACTCAGCCCAAGCCACCTTCCAAGCAAATTGCAAGCAAGCCGAAGCCAAAGTTCAAGTCTGTGTCAGAAATGTTTGCTAAGGAGTTCTGTGTGGCTCATCGCCGCAACCCGTATTCTCAAGATCAAGATCCAACTCTTGTCAACCGCCCTTTCTGGAACCGGCAGCAGTGGTCTATCTTCTTTGATGTGCTCAAAGCAAAGAAGAACCTTTTTGTGGATGTCCGCTCCATCGACATTTCTTATTTGGAGAAGGATCGTGCCTATTTTGGCGAGGCACTTGATTTGTGTGGTCAGTTAAACATCCTCAAGCTCATGGAGTTCAACAAGGACTTTGATGCGGAAATGGTGGCTCAATTTTATGCCACTGTTCATCTTGGCACTGATGTGGAAAGGACCTTGACTTGGATGACCAATGGCAGACTTCTCTCAGTCAAATGGAAGGCGTTCATGGAACTTTTGGATGTTGAAGATCAGGGGCTTGACAACCCGGTTGGCTTTCGTCCTCACAAGGAGGCTACTTCTACTCACAAGTCGGCTCTGTGGCAATACAGCACGTTGAAGGTTCACCCCGATACGCAGAAGAAGACATATGAGTTGTTTCCTTTTCTGGACATTCTTCATCGCATCTTCAGAAACACCCTTTTCCCTCATATTGGGAACTTGGATCAGGTTCATTCTTACCTAGTGAATATGTTACTGTTTTGCCAGCATGAGAAGGAGACCAACATAGGAGATTCCTTGGATATTTCTCATGTCATGTGGTCAGAGCTCCTCTCTGCCATCACGGAGCGCAAGTGCCCTATCTATGCCCCCTACCTGATGTTGCTCATCGAGAAGGCATGGGCACACACTTTTCCTGGTGTCAGGCTGGAGACCGGGGAATTGGTCTCTCATGAGATTAAGCGACTGAGACAGAAGGAGTACTGGGGCACTCCTGTTCCAGAGACTGAGCTTCCTTTGGGAGCTGATGAGGCTGAGGCCGACGATGATGAGGATTATGTGCCCTCTGGAGTGGAGCCTTCTTGGGCTAAGAAGATCAAGCGCAAGATGAAGAAGTTGTTCTGCATGGAGTCCCACGGGCAGTACATGGCTCATGTGTCCGAAAGAAGTCACGCAGCCGTCACAAGGTCCTTATGCACCAACTGGGTGCAGAGGTTGCTAGTGGGTCAGAGGACAATATCACTGACGAGGAGGAGTGGGTCTCTCAGCATTGCCCATGGATGGATTCAGACACCGATCAACCTGCTGCTTCTGCTGATGATGGAGGCGCGGGCGACCACGCCGGGCTGTGATGATGGAGATCTTCGGCTTTGCTATCACCTGTGACCGTAGCAGCACTCTTTGCCCTTTTGGTGTCTCGATGCCAAAGGGGGAGAGAGTTTAAGGATTTGTCGAGTTGTGAGTGCGTCTTATTTGCCTTGCCTTTCTCTCTCGCAAACTATTTTATCGGTTGTTTGCTTTGGTTTGGTTTGTGCTTGTGAGACCTGGTTACCCTGTCATATGGTGTGAGACATATGCTATCCTATCTTATTATTATCTTATGCTTGTCTAGTACCTTGGTAGTATGTGAGCTGCATGCTTAGCTTATGACCTCTTATGCTCACTTACTACTCCTTGCATCCTAGCTTTTAATTCCCTTATTATAGATGCAAGTGTTGCCAGTCTATAAAATATAGGGGGAGTGTTGATCCTAATGTGTGTACTTTGCATTCCAAAGGCATTCTTAATTAAGTGCACACATCTAGGTGGAGCCCGTCTATATTTTGTAGACTCTGGGGTTTGCTTATTCTCTTATTATATCTCTATGCAAATCCCGTGTTGTCATCAATTCACCAAAAAGGGGGAGATTGTTAGGGCATATCTCTCTCTAAGTGGTTCTGGTGTTTGATGACAATGCGTTTGCGGACTAATCGTATGCATTGAGCATTTCAGATATTCATTCATTGGCAAGAGACGATTTATTCCCCTCGGAGCTCAAAGTGAAGACGGTGTAGTTGGGAGTGTTGATCCTAATATATTCATTCATTGGCATGAGACGATTTATTCCCCTCGGAGGTCAAAGTGAAGACGGTGTAGTTCTTCATTTCGGTTTTGGTGGACTTGAGTCGTAGGAGATACCGTACTATCAAGAGGGGGTCCGTATCGGAAAGGCTAGGGTGGAATCAACACGTACACATATCTTTTGCACCCCCAGCTCCTTTCCTCATCCTTGGAGCATCCTTGTTATCGTGGAAGTGGCTTAGGAGAGGTGCCAGTGGTAGTATCGTGGCCCAGAGCGGCAGTACCGCCCAGAGCCACAAGCGGTAGTACCGCCCAGGGCCACTGGCGGCAGTACCACCCCGGTTTCGCGCCTGTACTGCCTCGACTCGAGACCTGCGTTTCTCGTGTCGGGTTCAGCGGCAGTAGGAGCAGTAGTACCCCACCTACCACCCCTACTAGTGCCGCTCAAGGGCCCGCTCCTCTGTCCCTTCTCCCTTCTCGTGCATAGGTGTTGTGCGCAGCCCCAGCGGTAGTACCACTGGGCCAAGCGGCAGTACCGTTGCGGCCAGCGGTAGTACCGCTCCCTTGAGCGGTAGTACCGCTCGCTGCGGGCTGAATGAGGTGATAACGGTTGGATTGCTCCCCCACTATAAAAGGGGGTCTTCTTCCCCAAGGAGACCCACCTCTTTTCCCGCAAGATCCATTGTTGCTCCAAAGCTCATTTTCTCCCGATCTCTCTCCCTAGCCAATCAAACTTGTTGATTTTCTAGGGATTGGTTGAGAAGGCCCGGATCTACACTTCCACCAAGAGATATTTGATTCCCCCCACTAATCCCTTGCGGATCTTATTACTCTTGGGTGTTTGAGCACCCTAGACAGTTGAGGTCACCTCGGAGCCATATTCCATTGTGGTGAAGCTCCGTGGTATCGTTGGGAGCCTCCAATCAAGTTGTGGAGATTGCCCCAACCTTGTTTGTAAAGGTTCGGTCGCCGCTTTCAAGGGCACCACTAGTGGAATCACGGCATCTCGCATTTGTGAGGGCGTGAGGAGAATACGGTGGCCCTAGTGGCTTATTGGGGAGCATTGTGTCTCCACACCGCTCCAACGGAGACATACTTCCCCCAAAGGGAAGGAACTTCGGTAACACATCCTCGTCTCCACCGACTCCACTTGTGGTTATCTCTTTCCTTTACTTTTTGCAAGCTATTGTTGTGTTGTATCCTTTGCTTGCACTTGTTGTTGTTGTTTTTAGCATCATATAGGTTGCTCACCTAGTTGCACATCTATACAACATTTTTGTTGCTAAACCTAATTTGTGAAGAAAAACTAAAAATTGTTAGTTGCCTATTCACCCCCCCCCCCCTTAGTCAACCATATCGATCCTTTCAAGTATCCAGACGGCGGCACAACCCTGCCATGGACTGCTTGGACCCAGACGAGGCCCTACTCTTGGCAGAAAATTTCTTGACGGAGGTCTTCTTCTTCTTACTAACAGGAACCGTAGCCGAACGAGGTGGGGACAGGGGTAGATCTTCAATCCCAATATGATCGTTATTGTAACGTCATATTCTCAAAGTTGTTTCGGGACTATCGTTACACTTAGGAGGTGTTTTTTTTGACAGCAAATAGACTTTATTTCTCATATAATAGTCATATCATTTACAAGTAAATGAGAAATAAAATCAGGGATAACAGCATCCCAAGAACCAGGAGATCTAGTAGTAAAGGAGTGTCTTGCTAACTCGTCCGCCACCTGATTCGCTTCTCTGAAACAATGTTTGAAAGATAACTTTGAGAAATCGAGAGATAGCTGCTTACATTCAGCAACAACGGCGGCATCAGGTCCCAAATATTCATCCATCAAATTAATTGATTCAACTGCAAAGGAGCTATCTGATTCCACCTCTGCCGAATTGCATCCCATACTTGCCAGAAGGAACATACCATTTCTGATTGCTAATAGTTCAGCAGCATCAACATCGCGGACATGCGGGATGAACCAAGATGCAGCAGCGATGAAATCGCCACGGTTATCACGTAGAACTGCACCACTAGCTCCGGACAGTGTGTCCACATGAAAAGATGCGTCAACATTCACCTTTACCACACCATGAGGTGGTTTTTTCCACATATGATTACTAGTCCTCGTTGGCAACTTGGGCATAAAAGATCAGATATAGTTTGTTGCAAGGACTTTAATTGACATTGTCATTTTATCTGGGCCTTGGATGTCCACTCCTTTCACAAGCTGGCGTCGCTGCCACCATAGAAACCACGCTGCAACTGTTGCCAGTTCCGCCACCGGGAGACCATTGACTGTCTCTGTAAGTTTGAGCAGTATCTCCAAGGTGATGGCACCAGATCTATCTTCTGCCATTGCTTTCATCACAGTTTCCAAGAGGCCTAAGCATGCCCAAACTTCCTTTACCTTACGGCAGCCAAATAGTGTGTGCTGCACATGTTCTGCATCGATTGAGCATCGAGGACACTATGGCGATATGGGGATATGTCGTCCAGCAAGAACACCATAACATGGGAGAACTCCATGAAGCACTTTCCATGCGAAGTGTTTTACTTTACCAGGCACCTTAAGTTTCCATGCATCTTTCCATACCTTATTTATATGGACATTACCTTGCCCATCAGCTCTTATAAGACGAGGACCAAATTGGTGTTCCAACTCCCTGTAGTAAGCCGATCGTACTGAGAAGGTACCAGACCTTGTATAGTTCCAAGCAACAAAGTCCTCCGTCATATGTGTGTTAAGCGGAATTTGCAATATCCTTTGCACATCTACTGGTGAGAAACAGTCTCTCAAAAGCACATCATCCCAATTCCCAGTGTAAGGATCAATAAGATCCTCCACTTTTGACAACATTATTGTCCCTCTAGGGGTAATTACCTTACGAGTAGCACTGGTTGGGATCCAAGGGTCCTGCCAAATGTTAATGTGTGTTCCAGAACCAACCCTCCAAATACATCCTCGTTGGAAAGTTTGAATGCCTGCCACAATGCTTTGCCAAGTGTAAGATGATCCCTTCTTAGGACCAGCTTTAAGTAAATTTCCATCTGGGTAATATTTAGCACGAAGAACTTGCGCACATAAAGAATCTGGGTTCTGGAGAAGTCGCCAACACTGTTTTGCTAACATAGCAAGGTTAAAACTGTGAAGGTCCCTAAACCCCAATCCCCCTTTCTTCTTCGGGATACACAACTTCCACCATGCAAACCAATGCATTTTCTTCTGATCATCATTGTCTCCCCACCAAAAACCAGAAATTTCATCTGTGATTGCCTTGCAAATTCCTTTTGGCAGCTTGAAAACAGACATAGCATATGAAGGAATAGCTTGGGCAATAGACTTAATTAGTATCTCTTTACCTTGCATGGACAGAGTTTTTTCTTTCCATCCCTTCAATCTCTGGCATACTCTGTCAATCAGGTGTTGAAAACAATTAGATCTGTCCACCCCAACCATTGTTGGTAGACCCAAATAGGTATCTAAAAGTGCTTCAGTCACAATATTAAGCTCTCTACACTTAGGAGGTGTTTGTTTCGGCGTTTTTCCTCCGTGACCTGTTTACAGCGGCGTCTCAAACCGTTATATGTGCTTGGTTAATCTACGTTGTAATCAGATGCTCCGTAAACAAATCCCATTGCTATTCACGGATGATTCCGCCCACCCCCCCACCATTATTAGATTGCGTTACCGGGCCTCCTCCTCTCCCACGATTCCCCTTCACCCATAATCTTCGTCCCCTCCTTGTCCCTCCTCCTACATGATCCGTTCATGGAGGGGCGCCATAGGTGCAGCTCATTGTCCCTGCTTTCGACGTGATGGGGGAGGTCGCGAAGGCCCGGTCCTGGCACGGCACGACGGCAATGAGAGCCAATCCGAGCCAGCAGCCAGCACCGGAGGCGGCCGTGGAGGCCCCATCCTGGCACAGCACGGCGGCGACGAGCGCCAATCCAAGCCCACAGCCGGCGTCGTGGGCTGCCATCAACGGCGGCGAGGAGAGGTGCACAGCCATAGTGCCTCCTCGACCAGTTCTTGGATGAATTGCTGAAGGATAGTGCGGGGGAGGCGCTCGACGAGCGATGCGGAGCAACTGCTGCTCTTCCTTGAGGGATCTGAGCACGAGGGAGACGACATTGAGAACGTCGAGCAAGAGACCACGAAGGCCATGAGCGTCACGTCGACCCTATAATTGGCTGACGTTACTTTGGCAAAACAAACAAGTTTGGATTTTCGTTGATTACGTTTACAATAACGAAAGTAAACAAATCCTAAAGGTTTGTATCAGTTTTGTTCCATTTCTGCCCCCAGCTTTTGCACTTCCTTTGTTGTGCCAATTTTGCTATTCCTGGATACCTGAAGGTTTGTATCAATCTGTAGTTATTATGCATCAGCAGGGGCGAAGTGTAGTGACAAATTCAGTTGACTTCCTGCAGAAGTGTGTCAACACCCTCATGAGTCACGACGGATACACCACAGATCAGAGAGTAGACCTGAAATGTAAGCAAAACATACAACACCGATCGATAGTTCAGCTAGGGAGGCCAGATCCAATGGCGGCACCAGAATCAAAGAAGACGAACCCTCGTCAGATCATGGCAAAGACACCCGAACATGCTAAGCAAAGTCGCAAAATAACAAACAGGGGAAGTCACATGCATTTGAACAGCCTCACATACTCAAATTCTTTTCCCTTTCTATAGAAAATCACTCTGCATTTTTCATAGTAAAAGCAAAAGGGGGAAATACATGAAACCAACGACAAGCAAAGATACTTACACGGTTGGGAATTATGTATGGCAAACACATATATAGAATAAAGAATGTTGAAGTATCTTTGCCTCTATGAGAATGAATAGAAAAAAAGAAAGTAGTGCCACCATATCTTACTGGCTTTCAATATTGATATCTCAAGCTTAACCTGCAAAATAAAGGATTACATGCAATTACAATTCAAAGAGCGCAACTGTAACAGTTGAAGAAAAAAATGTAGAAATACCTTAACAGCCAAATTCTCCGTAGATATTCGGAAATAACTATGCAACAAACAAACATAGCAGAAGTCAGATTAGAGATTCATGAGATCTATTCATCTGCTTATAGAAATATAGAAATAGAAGGACATGGGAATATTACTATCTGCTTATAGAAGAGACCATATTTGTGACACTAACAGGGTATGCCTAGTGCTTTAGGAGAGCATCATAAAAGAACCAACCATATATAAGATAAGAACAGAAAGATTGATATCTAGCGCGTAATGATTAACACACAAATGCAGATGCTTACCCCAAAGCAGTTCTGTAAACTAAAAATTAGAAAGATGAAATGATTTTACAGACGATACAAAATTTTCTATTTAGTCAGAAACATACATCTTTCGATATTTGGGGTCAATGTTGCAGGAGGATGGGGGTATTGATGAATATGTGAACCATCGAATCAAAGCCAGATGGATGAAGTGGTGCCAAGCTTCTGGCATTCTCTGTGACAAGAGAGTGCCACAAAAGCTAAAAGGCAAGTTCTACAGGACGGCTGTTCGACCTGCAACGTTGTATGGCGCTGAGTGTTGGCTGACTAAAAGGCGACGTGTTCAATAGTTAGGTGTGGTGGAGATGCGTATGTTGAGATGGATGTGTGGCCACACAAGGAAGGATAGAGTCCGGAATGATGATATACGAGATAGAGTTGGGCATATTCAGCGCAGGCCTCTAGAAGCTCCAGTGCATAGCGGACGGCTAAAGCGTGCGGAGAATGTCAGGAGAGGTCGGGGTAGACCGAATTTGACATGGGAGGAGTCCGCTAAGAGAGACATGAAGGATTGGAGTATCACCAAAGAACTAGCTATGGACAGGGGAGCGTGGAAGCTTGCTATCCATGTGCCAGAGCCATGAGTTGGTCGCGAGATCTTATGGGTTTCACCTCTAGCCTACCCCAACTTGTTTGGGACTAAAGGCTTTGTTGTTGTTGTTGTAGTCAGAAACATACGTAATAATGCTAAAAATGTGAGATTTGAGAAGCAAAACCACCAAACTCATACCTAAAAGCAGTACAAGATTATTAACTAAGAATAGCTGACATACATCATTCGTTTCGCCAACACGGCTTGCAGCATCAAAGAAAATATCCTCAAAAGGATTTTCAAACCACCCATGAATCTACCAACTGTACCACATCCAGCAGCATCTCTCTCATACTGGTCAGAGCCAACATATAAAAATATGGCCAAGTTATGAATGCAGATTTCATGAGATTCTAAGGAGCATGCTTACTCTAAAAGGTTGGTCTTATTTTTTTAGAAAGGTTTATGACCTTGGCAAATAGTATAGGGAAACAAAAACCAGACAATTAGTCAAACCGTATTTTTGTCTAGTTATCTTAAGTTTCAAGCAATTAATTCTCTGTAACTCATGAAGATACAAAGAAGCAGCCACTAATTTACATCAAAGCAACGTAGACATGTGTATATTCACAAAATTAAATTGTTACATGATCATAGAGAGTTATCTTTTCTTCATCCTTTAGAGTCTATAGAGAAGAGGCGAAAATGTTGTCTCAGTGGTTCAGTAATATTCGAAGTTCTATAATTAAGCATCACAATCTGAAAGAAATTTAAATACCTCATAAGCTCGTTGAACCTCTTGAAATTTCATTTCCCCATCAACATTGCCTTTTTTTGTATACAATTGAGCCTTTTTTGCAATCTTTTAGGAGAAAGCAAGAGTAGAAAGATGGTGAGGTAAATTCCATGACATCCAACATGAATTATCTAGTAGTGTAGTGTATACCAAAAAGATAATTCCAATCCAAAAATATCAAAAATCCAAATGATCTTTGCGTACAACTAACTTGTACATGCTTCACATTTATTTGAGGCATGTTTTTGGAATTGGTTAGCATAGAGTCCTGGGCAAATATTGACAAAAAAACTTAAAGGCAACACTATCATAATGGGTGAATGGTGATCTGATTTGTGCATAAAATATTCACAAAGAACTAAAATGGGTGGATGGTGATTTCATTTCGAAGCATATAACTTATCATGTTTATGCCACATAATGTGTGGGTATTTGGAGCCTGGAACATCTACCAACTAAAACTACTCCCAAAAGGCAATCTTCAAGTTCAATCGTAAGACGTAACACATAAAGCTACAGATTACAGTTTAGATGCATATATTTGGCTCACTCAATTCAATTTAGAGATTACCCACACCCAATTTTGGAAAAACGAATTAAATAGAACCATGCACTACCTGAAACTACGTGATGCCAATGCCCTTACCTTTGTTGCCTGGATGACTGCATACTGAAATATGGGCACCAAAGAGTAGCTCTAATGAGGCAGTCCTTGTCAGTTGTCGTCATTCAACTGCCGATAGAAATCTTGTTTGCTGAAGACAATCTCACCAAACAAAACCTGAAGAGTTCATTAAACCTCAGCCAGATGCCTTTCCCCCAAATAGTAGTATATTATATGAAGAGAAGCATAACTGACAATATACAATGGTTTGCATTTGCTAACTACTATGGTGAGTTGTTTGCAGCACCGTGGCATCTCCTAAATATTTCAATCTAGTATGTACAAAAGGAAAAAGCATGGAGATAAAAACTACCAATACATATGTTTCAAAAGTGAATTACTAATAAGATGAGATCATCGTTGGACTTCCATCTTTGAATGTTAATAGTTGTCCCAAAATTTGTATTCTGAGTTTGTATCCATCTTGTACATTCATCGTTTTTGGTAAACGAATAATATTAGCATCACATATTTTAAAAAACAATGATTTAAATATTACAGGGATATGTCCAACATCAGAGTTTATTTTTCACTTTCCTAATAAAAAGGAACATTTAATCACCAATTCAGTTTAACAATAATAGTAAGCTATGCCAATCCCCCATAGTTTACAACTAGCACTCAGATTCTTCATTTACAAAATGTTCAGCCAGTTCGACCATGTCAGATGCAGACTATGATATTCTATAGTCTACAAAAAGCTCACCGATCTGTCTTGTTCGAAGAAATGGCTCTTCAAAATTGAGTAGTGGCCTAAAGACTAAAATCTTTGTTATGCTTTTAGAGCTGGTGACTTGCTAACTTCCCTCTGTTATCTAATTTTTGGGCACATTAGCATACTGGCATGATAAAGACAAGGTGACTTTGCTTCAGTTAAATACATGTACCCATGAATTCTATGAGCAAAAAGCGAGAAATGCCGCCAAGTGTGCCGCTACAAGCATGGGAGTTCCTCTCAGGCATCATGCCTCTCTAGCGACCACCATGTGATTCTCCAATTCGTCGACTCCGGTAACTATGTAAGGAGGCTTAAGTTTTGAAGATGAAATTCAAAAAATTATTAAGCAATGCTATAACTCAGCTCATAGTGAATCTGGAGGATCTCCTCTCGAGATGAATCTTGCATTCAGATGATGTGCCAAAATATACATCCATTAAAAATATACCACCTCTCTTCCTTGCAAAACTGCATCTGACATGGTCGAACTGGCTGAACATTTCGTAAATGACGAACCTGAGTACTCGTAGCTGTTTGTTTCTTTAGAGCCATTATCACTGCTAACATTTAGACCTTCCACCAGATCACTGGTCTTTTGCTTCACAATGTGAGATATTCATTTGGCTGCTGTTCCATCAAAAAGCAACAATCTCGAGTACCACTCAAGTGAGATATTCATCTTGCTCAGGTTGTTTTCAGGACACCACTCAAGTGACTTGTGGTCAAATTCTAAGCGGACTGGTGCTTTTCTTGCATCAGTGCGAAGCAACTCAGTGCCGCCAACAGAGGAAACAAGAGATAATGAGCAACACATCCACCCATAGTCTGAAGCTAAGTAATAATCTTTTTGATATTGAACACCACTGAATACTGACCAAAGTTCCAAACAATAACAATATGACAACGCCTACTTATTTGTGAGTCACGTCTAGTATTAGAGCCATCATTTGTAACTAATGGGACTCCTGAGATCCTCGGCAATAGATATACAGTGCGCCCAAGGTGTTTTGTGTTTACAAAATTGACAGCAGGACAACAGGAGGATTATCCAAAAGTTATGCTTATTGCTTAGTAGTGCTCTGACCTAAGGAAGGCCGTGCCACAGAAATCCTTCTGCAGATGGATAGCGACGCGTCCAACAACATACATGCCTGCAGATGTCCCGTTTTGGCGATTGGCCTCAAAAGCAAAACACCATTGTTATTTCGTCGAACACGTTGTGAGCATGGAGACTTTCACCGATCCAATTTATGGTAGAAGCTAGCGATGTTACCTGCATGGAAAGCTAGTACTGGTGGGACTTGGAAGGCATGGAGCAGACTTGCCACTGTCCCTGGTGGTCACTTGCATTTATGTTTATGTCGTGTTCGTCTTCTACTACTGTTTCACTGGAATCGACACCGTCCGAGTCCTCAGGAGGCATTTGGCTTGCGCTTTCCACTATTATAGAGGCCATCTTCAGATAGCCATGAAGGTTGGACGCGCTGGTATTGTAGTCGTCGCCTCGCCGGAGACATGGCCAGAGTCAAGGCAGGGTAAGTGCTGCGTGGGACGACCCTCGCCATGGACGAAAAGCTGAAGAGGAGAAGCGCAGGATGGGGAGGGAGAGGCGGCCCATAGGGGAACCACAAGTGATAGAGGAGCCCATCGAGGGCCGAGGACCTCAGCAGGTGGCTGACAATCCAGTCGAGCTCGGGGATGTGGTACTCCGGAGGCGGCTGGCACCTAGCGCCGCCACCCAGCTCTCCATCGGGATCACCCCTATCCAAGCGCGCAACCGCATGCCTCGCGAGAGCCAAGGCTCAATCCCGAGGAACCAGCCCGCACCGAGCCCCGTAGCCTTAATAAGAGCTTGCCGCCCTGCCCGTCGGCCGGTCACCGGAAGCGCCACCACCAACGACCGACTCCTCATCTTGCGCCCCTTCCCCTTCTCCTTTCTTCCTCTCTTTCCTCTCCCCCTCACGCCCTGCCTCTCTCTCTCGCTCTAGATGAGCAGGCCGCCGCCGCCTGATAACCCACAAGTATATGGGATCGCAACAGTTTTCGAGGGTAGAGTATTCAACCCAAATTTATAGATTCGACACAAGGGGAGTAAAAGAATATTTGAAGGTATTAGCAGCTGAGTTGTCAATTCAACCACACCTGGAGATTAATTATCTGCAGCAATATGATCAGTAGCAAAGTAATATGATAGTAATGGCAATAGTAGTGGTAACAGTAACAGTGATAGCAATAATTTTGTAGCAAGTGTAACAGTAGCAATAGCAATAGTAACTTAGCAGAAACAATATATGGAAAATTCTTAGGCATTGGATCAATGAATTCGTTAGATGATATTCATCATATAACAGTCATAACCTAGGGCGATACGGCACTAGCTCCAGTTCAATAATATAATGTAGGCATGTATTCCGTAAATAGTCATACGTGCTTATGGAAAGAACTCGCATGCCATCTTTTGTCCTACCCTCCCGTGGCAGCGGGGCCCATAAGGAAACTAAGGGATATTAAGGCCTCCTTTTAATAAAGAACCGGAACAAAGCATTAACACATAGTGAATACATGAACTCCTCAAACTACGGTCATCACCGGAAAGTATCCCGAATACTGTCACTCCGGGGTTTACGGATCATAACATGTAATAGGTGACTATAACTTGCAAGATCGGATCTAGAACATAGATATAATGGTGATAACATAAACGGTTCAGATCTGAAATCATGGCACCCGGGCCCAAAGTGACAAGCATTAAGCATGTCAAATTCATAGCAACATCAATCTCAGAACATAATGGATACTAGGGATCAAGCCCTATCAAAACTAACTCGATTACATGATGAATCTCATCCAACTCCCTCACTGACCAGCGAGCCTATGAAGGAATTACTCACTCCCGGTGGGGAGCATCATGGAATTGGCGATGGAGAAGGGTTGGTGATGACGAAGATCGAAGATTCCCCTCTCCGGAGCCCCAAACGGACTCCAGATCTAGCCTCCCAATGAAGAACAGGAGGTGGCGACGGCTCCGTCTCGTGAAACACGATAATTCTTTTCCCCCAATTTTTTCTCTGAAAATAGGATTTTATAGCATCGGAGATAGGGTCAGCGGGGCCACCAGGTGGGCACAACCCACCTGGGCGCGCCAGGAGGGGGGGCGCCCTGGTGGGTTGTGCTCCCCCAGGGACTCCCCCTCCGGTGGTTCTTGGCTCCAGTATTTTTCTTTTATTGTATAGAAATTCTCCAAAAAGTTTCGTTTCATTCCGAGAACTTTTATTTCTGCACAAAAACAACACCATGGTAGTTCTGCTGAAAACAGCGTCAGTCCGGGTTAGTTTCATTCAAATCATGTAAATTAGAGTCCAAAACAAGAGTAAAAGCGTTAGGAAAAGTAGATACGATAGAGATGTATCAACTCCCCCAAGCTTAAACCTTTGCTTGTCCTCAAGCAATTCAGTTGATAAACTGAAAGTGAAAAAGAAAATTTTTACGAACTCTTTTGCTCTTGTTTACATAAATAAGCTTAAGTAGCACCTAGGTTTTCAGCAAAGATTATAACTAACCATGTCTACAATAACTCTTAGAAATTATATTAACTCATATCAATGGCATAAGCAACTAGCGAGCAATAATAAAGCATCTCCAATGACAACACTTTGTCAAAACAATCACGATATAATATGACAACAGTGGTATCTTGCTAGCCCTTCCTGAGACCGCAAAACATAAATGCAGAGCACCTCCAAAGTTCAAGCAGCGACTAAACATTGTAATTCATGGTAGAAAAGATCCAGTCATGATGCATCCAACATTAGCTATTCACAATGCATGAGGATGACAATAGTGCTCTCAGATCTGGCGCTTATTTGAGAAGGTGATGAATCAACATAAAAGTAAATAGATAGTCCCTTCGCAAAGGGAAGCAGTGATTTGCAGTGGTGCCAGAGCTCAGATTTTTAAAACAGAGGTAAATGAAATTTTGAGAAATGCACCCTTCCTGTTTACTTCGCGACCATCAATTATCAATATCTTCCATGCTAAACACATTAGTGGCGGTTCCCAAGCGATAAAAGTAAAGGTTTACTCCCCCTCCACCAACAAACACACTCCACGGCTAGCCGAATCCACGAGTACCATCCATACCAACATCAGTCCTGGCGGAGTTTTGTTTAATTATTTGCAATTTTTTAATTCGAGACTGGGAATCCCTATTACCGCCCCTTTCGTGCGAGGATGAGTGAATAAACACTCATCATGAGAATAACCCGCCTAGCATGGAAGATATTGATTACCTCCTGTCACTCTATGAACAATCCAAGCACACAAAAATGGATGTTTATTTGAAGTTTTTAGAGGTGGCACATGCAAATTTACTTAGAACGGCAGGGTAATACTGCATATAGGTAGGTATGGTGGACTCATCTGGAATAACTTGGGTTTTAGGATTTTGATGCACAAGCAGTATTCCCGCTTAGTACAGGCGAAGGCTAGTAAATAGGTTGAGAAGCGGCCAGCTAGAGAGCGAAAATGGTCATGAACATGCATTATGCATAAGTAACATTGGATACTAGCATGAGTAGGATATGAACACCATGAACATAAATATCATAGATGCTATGTTGGTTTTGATTCAACTACATGCATGAACATGTGCCAAGTCAAGCCACTCAAACATTCAGAGGAGGATACCATATCATCATACTACATCACAGTCATTTTAACGCAATGTTGACATCCAAGATAAATCATTATCCACTCCTAGCTACTTAAGCATGGCATGAGAAACTATAATCTCTAATTGTCATTGCAAACATGTTTGATCATAATAGGCTGAATCATGGATACTAGGTTAAACATATTTACAAAAACAGAACAAGTTGAGTTCATACCTGTTTCTCTCTGCCACAACCAGTTCATCAAATATCGTCATTATTGCCTTTCATTTGCATGACCGAATGATATGAAAATAATAATAGTGCAAGAGTGCCATGGACTAAGCTGGAATCTGCAAACATTTTATTCAGAAGGAGAAGACAAGGCAATTTGAGCTCTTTGTTAGATCAACAATAATACATATGAGAGCCACTGAACATTTTCATTGTGGTCTTCCCCTCGGTATGACTCAATAAAAAGAAAAGAACTTCAGAGAAACACATTGAAATATTTTTGGAGTTTTTAGTTTTTCTTGAAGAAAGCAAATTAAAGGAAGGAGAAAAACAAAAATGAGAAAAACTATTTACACGGGAAAGCTCCCAACAAGCAAAAGAAGAACAAGGAAATCTTTTTGGGTTTTCTTTTAAATACTACAACTAACTAAACTAAAAAGAAAAACTGAAAAGAAGCAAGAAATATTTTTTGGATTTTCTCAAAGTTTTTCAAACACACATGAAGAAAGCGAGAAAATAAATCTAGCATGGATAATACAATGAAGAAGTGTGAACATCGACAACTGAAATAAAATGTGTGAACATGAATATAATGTCGATGGAAATACGTACTCCCCCAAGCTTAGGCTTTTGGCCTAGCTTGGTAATCACCGTCTGTGACCTGAGTAATAATCAGAGTGATAGCTCACGGAGGCTCTTGGTGCAGCCTCCTCAGCCCGCCGAGCAGCCACGGCCTCTGCGTTGTGTGCGCGAGCCTCGCTCTCAAGAACATAATACCTTCCTTTGCTGTGAAAATCATAGAGAGCAGGCGCAGGCAAATAGGTGTGCACAACGGAATGTTTATTGAACAACAAGTTATAATTATAATCAGTGATCTCGCCCTTAAGGAACTTATGGCGCTTCATGGCCTCAAAGTCTAAATACTGAGTGGGTAGGATGGGGTCATTAGGCCAAGGTGATACACCACACTCCTCTGCTAAACGTGAAGCATAAATCCCACCATAAAAATATCCACTACCAGCGTTGTGTTGCAACCTGCGTGCCACAATCGCTCCAAGGTTATAACATTTAACACCTGTGAGAGCAGTATGTATGAGGCTCAAGTCAGGAGCACATAGTGTACTACAGTCTTGTTTGCCTATGATGCATTTTTTATTAAACAGTGCAAAGTATTGAATTGATGGGAAATGAATACTTTTTATTCTACCTTGCGTCACCCCTCTATTCCCACCGTAGCAAAGACTAGTTAAGAATGTCTCATACTCAGATCTTGGTGGTTCGTCTAACGAACCCCAAAATGGAATTTTACACACACCACTAAACACGTCTAGAGACATGGTACTGGAACGGTCATAAAGTTTAAACGAGACTCTAGACTCGCGAGGATGAAATTTAAACTCTTTAGTAAACGATTCTGTGAGACTGAGATATTGGTTTCACTTATCTTCGATGTAGGGACCGAGCTCGGCATTGTGAACATGTTGCTCAAATTCTTCTTTAATACTTGCCATCAGCATGAAATCGTCTTACGGCCATAAGCATGATTTGGTGGCGGCATCCCATATTGAATTTGCGCTTGGTTCAACATAAGACTGACGGGTCGAGCCACTACTAGAAGATGCTCTCGAGGACCTCTGCCTCGAAGAACTCCTTCCAAAGAAGTTCATCATATTTGCGTACAATTTTCTGAAGAAAAAATTTTGGGTCACAAGATTTTTGTCAACAAAACTTTGCAAGATTGATAGCAACTACTCATAGAGATGTATAGAGGCTATATTGAGCATTCAAACTACTTAGAACTCTAAGAATTCAACATGCAAGCTCATCTACAGCAACACCAAGAGTAGCTAATTATTCATAATATAATCCAATAAAGAAAAACTAATTGGACCAATGGAGGAGTCACATACCAAGTAACAATCCCCCAAAACAGTTTCGGAAACGGAGCTTCGAGCAAAGAGATCGAAATCCGCGGGTTCGAGAGCAAGAACACGAGAGAAAGAGAGAGCAATGGTGATTTTTTTCTGGAGGTAGGTGATGACATGGGCTAAAGAGATAAGTGAGGGGGCCCACGTGGGGACCACAACCCACCAGGGCGCGCCTGGGGCTGTTGGTGCGCCCAGGTGGGTTGTGCCCACTTGGTGCACCCCCCTCTGAAGTTATTTGCATCAAAAATTCTTAAATATTCAGAAAAAAATCATATTAAATTTTCAGGGCATTCTGAGAACTTTTATTCTTGGGTCATTTTTTTATTGCATGGGAAATTCAGAAAACAGACAAAACATGGCATTTTATTTTATTTAACTAAGAAAAACAGAAAACAAAAGTTGGAAACAGAATGTTGTGCTTACTAAATTCATCAACTTCATACCTCTAAAAAATGATCCATTAATAAGGTTGATCAAGTCTTATTAATAACCACCTTCGATTAGCATGAAACCGAAGAACTTTCGTAAAACACTAAGTTACCTCAACCGGGATATGCAAGTCCCCAACAATAAGCATTTCATAATTCTTTTTTGGCAGTAGGTAGAGGTAGTTGAAAACTTCCAATAGTGAGTGTCGGAGATTTTTCAATAACATTAATATCATTCACTTGGAATTGTTTCTTCGGAAAGTGCATCGTACGCTCATTACCATTAATATGAAAAGTGACCTTGCTTTTATTGCAATCAATAACAGCCCCTGCAGTATTCAAGAAGGGTCTACCAAGGATAATCAACATGTTGTCGTCCTCGGGCATCTCAAGTATAACAAAGTCAGTTAAGATAGTAACATTTGCAACAACAACGGACACATCCTCACAAATACCGATAGGTATGGCAGTTGATTTGTCAGCCATTTGCAAAGATATTTCAGTAGATGTGAGTTTATTCAAATCAAGTCTTTTATATAAGGAGAAAGGCATAACACTAACACCGGCTCCTAAATCACACAAAGCAGTTTTGACATAATTTCTTTTGATGGAGCAAGGTATAGTTGGTATTTCCGGATCTCCAAGTTTTTTGGGTACTCCATCCTTAAAAGAATAATTAGCAAGCATGGTGGGGATTTCAGCTTCCGGTATCTTTCTTTTATTAGAGATGATGTCTTTCATATATTTTTCATAAGGGGCCATCTTTAATATATCAGTCAAGCGAGTGCGCAGAAAGACTGGCCTAAGCATTTCAGCAAAGCGTTCAAATTCTTCATCATCCTTTTTCTTAGTTGACTTAGGTGGAAAGGGCATGGGTTTTTGAACCCATGGCTCTCTTTCTTTACCATGTTTTCTAGCAACAAAGTCTCTTTTATCATATCTTTTTTTTAGGTTGTGGGTTATCAAGATCAACAGCTGGTTCTATTTCAACATCATTATCTGGTTCCTTATCAATGTCGGGTTGAGTGTCTTCATGAACATCATCATTATCTTTTTCATTATCACTAGGTGAATGTTCATTACCAGATTGAGTTTCAGCATCAGAAATAGAAACATCATTATTATCTTCAGGAGGTTTTTCTTTCCCAGGTTCACTAGAGGTATGCAAAGTCCTATCATTTTTCTTCTTCTTTTTCTTTTTAGAATGACTAGGTGCATCATTATTAATTCTTTGTGAATCTTGTTCAATTCTTTTAGGGTGTCCCTCATGATAAAGTGGTTCCCGAGTCATTTTACCTCCTCTAGTTGCTACTCTAACAGCAAAGTCATTTATATTATTGTTCATTTCATCAAGCAATTCTCTTTGAGATTTAGCAACTTGTTCTAGTTGAGTTTGAACCATAGAGGCATGTTTTCCTACACCTCTAACATCATTGGAGATTCTAAATAACAAGTCACTCAAGCGAGCAATCATATTAGAATTGTATTTCAATTGTTTCATAACACTGGCATTGAAGTGATCTTGTTTTCTAATGTAGTTATCAAACTCATAAAGGCATTGGCTAGAATGTTTATTATAAGGGATATCACTTTCATCAAATTTCATCAAAGAATTTACTCTACTACCTTGGGTGGTGATGTGTCAAGTCCATGAATCTCTTCAATTGGTAGTAAATTTTTAACATCCTCTGCTTTAATACCTTTTTTCTTCATAGATTTCTTTGCCTCTTGCATATCTTCTGGACTGAGATATAAGATGCCCCTCTTCTTTGGAGTGGGTTTATGCGGTGGTTCAGGAAGATTCCAATCAACATAATTTTTTAATATATTATTCAATAATTCCTCTGCTTGTCCAACAATTCGTTCCCTGAAAACACAACCAGCACAACTATCTAGGAAATCCCTAGAAGCATCGGTTAGTCCATTATAGAAGATATCAAGTATTTCATTTTTCTTAAGAGGATGATCAGACAAAGCATTAAGCAATTGGAGAAGCCTCCCCCAAGCTTGTGGGAGACTCTCTTCTTCAATTTGCACAAAGTTAAATATTTCCTGTAAGGCAGCTTGTTTCTTATGAGCAGGAAAATATTTTTCAGAGAAGTAATAAATCATATCCTGGGGACTACGCACACAACCAGGAGCAAGAGTATTGTACCATATCTTAGCATCACCCTTTAATGAGAACAGAAATAATTTGAGAATAAAATAATAGCAAATCTTCTCATCATGAGCAAATAGGGTGGCTATATCATTCAACTTAGTAAGGTGTGCCACTACAGTTTCATAGCCATGGAAAGGATCAGATTCAACCAAAGTAATTAACTCTGGGTCGATAGAGAATTCATAATCCTTATCATCAACAAAGATAGGTGAAGTAGCAAACTGAGGATCACATTTCATTCTAGAATTCAAAGATTTCTCTTTCAGTTTGCATAATAATTTCTTAAGATCATCTCTATCATTGCAAGCAAAAAAGTCTCTAGATGTCTCCTCATCTATAACATAACCTTCAGGTACCTTAGGAAATTCATATCTAGGAGAGCTAGGTCTAATAGGTGTTTCAAGATTTTCAGTTTCGAGTGCTTCATTAGTTTCAAAGATTTCATCAATTTCAGCATTCTCAATGTCTTTAACTCTAGCAATTTGTTCATCAAGAAATTCACCTAGTGGCACATTATCATCAAGCAAGGTACTAGCACCATCATGAGTATCATTCATAGAAGTAGCATCATCAATAACTTGCGACATATCAGGATTAACAACATGTGGTGGTGTTCCAAGTCTACTCAAAATAGAAGGTGAATCAAGTGCATAGCTAGATGGCAATTCCTTACCTCCCCTCGTCTTAGAGGGAAAAATCTTAGTCTTGGTATCCTTCAGATTCTTCATAGTGATAAATTGATAATAATCCCAAGTGACTCAACAAATATAGCTATGCTCCCCGGCAACGGCGCCAGAAAAAGGTCTTGATAACCCACAAGTATATGGGATCGCAACAGTTTTCGAGGTTAGAGTATTCAACCCAAATTTATAGATTCGACACAAGGGGAGCCAAAGAATATTTGAAGGTATTAGCAGCTGAGTTGTCAATTCAACCACACCTGGAGATTAATTATCTGCAGCAATATGATCAGTAGCAAAGTAATATGATAGTTTTGATAGTAATGGCAACAGTAGCGGTAATAGTAACAGTGATAGCAATAATTTTGTAGCAAGTGTAACCGTAGCAATAGCAATAGTAACTTAGCAGAAACAATATATGGAAAATTCTTAGGCATTGGATCGGTGAATTCGTTGGATGATATTCATCATATAACAGTCATAACCTAGGACGATACGGCACTAGCTCCAGTTCATAAATATAATATAGGCATGTATTCCGTCAATAGTCATACGTGCTTATGGAAAGAACTTGCAAGACATCTTTTGTCCTACCCTCCCGTGGCAGCGGGGTCCATAAGGAAACTAAGGGATATTAAGGCCTCCTTTTAATAGAGAACCAGAACAAAGCATTAACACATAGTGAATACATGAACTCCTCAAACTACGGTCATCACCGGAAAGTATCCCGAATACTGTCACTCCGGGGTTTACGGATCATAACACGTAATAGGTGACTATAACTTGCAAGATCGGATCTAGAACATAGATATAATGGTGATAACATACACGGTTCAGATCTGAAATCATGGCACCCGGGCCCAAAGTGACAAGCATTAAGCATGGCAAAGTCATAGCAACATCAATCTCAGAACATAATGGATACTAGGGATCAAGCCCTATCAAAACTAACTCGATTACATGATGAATCTCATCCAACTCCCTCACCGACCAGCGAACCTACGAAGGAATTACTCACTCCCGGTGGGGAGCATCATGGAATTGGCGATGGAGAAGGGTTGGTAATGACGAAGATCGAAGATTCCCCTCTCCGGAGCCCCAAACAGACTCCAGATCTGGCCTCCCGATGAAGAATAGGAGGTGGCGGCGGCTCCGTCTCGTGAAAGGCGATAATTCTTTTTTTCCGTTTTTTTCTTCAAAAATAGGATTTTATAGCGTCGGAGATAGGGTCAGCGGGGCCACCAGGTGGGCACAACCCACCTGGGCGCGCCAGGAGGGGGGGCGCCCTGGTGGGTTGTGCTCCCCAGGGACCCCCCCCCCCTCCGGTGGTTCTTGGCTCCCGTATTTTTCTTTTATTGTATAAAAATTGTCCAAAAAGTTTCGTTCCATTTCGAGAACTTTTATTTCTGCACAAAAACAACACCATGGTAGTTCTGTTGAAAACATCGTTAGTCCGGATTAGTTTCATTCAAATCATGCAAATTAGAGTCCAAAACAAGAGTAAAAGTGTTAGGAAAATTAGATACGACGGAGACGTATCAGCGCCACAACCGCCACCGCCATCGAAGCAAGCCGCCAGATCCCACGACGCGGCGCCCAGATCCGTTTTCTCACTTAAAAATGACCGCGGGTTGAATACTGAAAAATACAGTGATTTATTTGCAAAATTCCTAAACGAAACGTTTTCTCACTTAAGAAAGGACTGCGGGTTGAATATAGAAAACCATAGGGGCTTTTCTGCAAAAATGCTAACGACATACGACCAGAAGCAATAGGTGCTTTATTATTAGGGAAAGATAACAAAGGTACCTCATTACGTTTACGTTTACGCTGCTCCTGCCGAACCAAACACCTCCGTAACGATATCCCAAGATCTGGAAAACATGATGATACATCCATTTTGCATCATGTTTTTCTACTGTTATTTATATTGTTTTAAAGTTATATTTCACTTTTAGGTGCCATTCTAATGCCTTTTCTCTCTTAATTGCAAGTGCTATCACAAGAGGGAGATTGCCGGCAGCTGGAATTCTGAACCTGAAAAGAGCTACAACGGAGATAGTTATTCTCCGGGGCTCCGAATGACCCGAAACTTCTCAGAGATTTATTTTGGAATATATAAAATAATACTGAAACAAGAATTACCAGGAGGGGACCCACCAGTGAGCCACAAGCTCAGATGGCGCGCCCACCCCTGGGGTGCGCCACTTGAGCTTGTGGGCCCATAGTAACTATGATAGTCTATACCTAATTCTGACAAAGTAGATAAAAGCATTAAATGCACGGAGAGGTGTCACTGTATGTTGGCCTCCGAGAATGACCGCCCGTCATGTCATCGCTGCTTAAGGTATTCACCTGCTATTAGTGCGACACGAACTAATAGAGGTGTCCACCGCACGGTAAATGAAATGATGAATCAACTCTTGCGCTACTGTAACTTCGTTGCTCACCTGCATTCCTGTCGTGTATCGCAGAAGGCCTGCATGGGTAGAACTAGTACGCCACGCGTCGGATGCGGTGGCTGGCTGGCTGCATCTGCTTGCCGGACGCGGGCCAGGTGAATCGGGCGTTCTCGGGCGTCGTAGCCATTCTCAGACGCCCTCTTGCCTTGAGTTGTTGCCGAGCTGCTTGGGCAACTTCTCCTGGCATACTTTGTTGCTGATGTAGTAGCTTATGACAGGTCTTGGTAAAGATCTGCATGCCGCCATGGATCTGAACCCATAGTGGAAAGTGCACTCCTACTGGATGTTGTAGTCAGTGAGAGTCTTCATGAAGATCTGCATACCACCACTGGTCTAAGGTGGTAGCAACTTGACTGCTGGGAGACTTAATGTCACTAATGTTGATAATGTGCAGTTGGGTCCATGAACCAAATGGTCACAGTACCGATACCCTTCCCCGAGCAAACAGTGCGGGAGGCTCCCGCAAGGCAACGCCGAGGGGAGATGGTGAAGGCGGCATGCTTGGGAGGATCCTGAACGGCGGCGGCGAAGCGACTTGTAGCAGGAGGATCTCCATGGAGATAAGGTAGACGGGTGGGATCGTAGTGGCGATTATGCACTGGCGTCTATGTTTTTTTAGATTGTTTTGCGATGCAAAACCGGCTGGTGGAGCATCCGGTTTTCTCACAGATCGGGCTGGGGTAGGGGCGAGGGGGAGGGGACGACGAAACGAGAGTGTAACCAGGAACATTACGTTCTTTGTTCTTTTTAGATTAGATAGGAGGGAAAAGATTAGGGACGCATGGATCCAGGATTGCGAATGCTTTGAATCTTTTTATTTACTAAAGAAAATACTCTAAGCTTGTCTTCATCTTTGTATATTTGCTTGTTCCATTTGGTTGATCTTGCTCTTGTCACACTAAATCAATTTGTATAATCTACCATTTCTAGTAAGGTGAGCTGCTACCTCCCCTCCAATTTAACTACTTTTCTTCGCACATCCTCTTCCCTGGCAGCCATCTCCCTCTCCTCCTTGGCGGTGAACGGCGGCGGCAGCGTGCACGGCTCGTATCCGGCCACATACATCTCCCTGGACTCCATCATGAACTCCCTGTCCCGGCCTTGGGCGGAGCAGGCCATGGTCTCGGGGCAGAGCTCCACGGCGTTCTCCGGCACGGTGGGCTTGTACCGGAGCAGGGCAGCGTACTGGGTGAGCACGTGCAGCATGTAGTCGTAAACGTAGTCCATGCTCATCTCCTCCCTCGCGAACCCGCTGCCCTCCTTGCCCATGCGCTGGGCCAGCGCCGGATGCGCGTTCCCCCAGTCGACGGCGAACTTGACGGCGCGGCACTTGTCCCTGGGGTCGATGGGCCAGTAGTGGCGGCCGGCGACGAGCCCCCGGGAGAAGAAATCCTCGAAGGGCGTGTCGATGGCCAGCATCGGCGAGTCGCATGCGAGAATGTACTTCTCACTCACCGACCACGACCGCCCCTGCACATAGATCTTGTACCTGTACCGGCACTGCTCCGCCAGGTTGGAGCCCTTGAACCCGTTCCGGTTGGCGGCGCCCCAGTCCAGCGCGAACAGCCGCGCGTTCCAGTCTTTGCCGGCGGCGGAGTCGTTGCTGCAGCGGAAGAGGTCGCGGCGCGCTTCCGACACGTCGGGGTTGCCCTTCCAGAACGCGTACGGCTCCCTGTCCGGCCAGGAGAGCAGCGCGTTCTCCTTGGCGATCTCCTTCATGAGCGGCCCCCAGGGGCGGATGTTGACCTCCGACCAGCCCCAGAAGGACCAGTCCGGGAAGAGGACCTCGAGCGAGGTGCCGTCCTTGCAGTAGCGGAAGAGCGGCGGCGCGGCGGAGGTGTCCGGGTAGTCGGCGGCGCGCAGCTCCGGCATGTCCTCGCAGTTGAACATGAGGTCGAGATCCGGGACGCGGCCCGGGTAGCGGGCGAGCAGCTGCGCGATCCCCCACTGCGTGAACAGGTCCCGCGTCTGGAACACGCGGTGGTACGTCTCCACGTACGCGCGCCCGGAGACCACCGTCAGCCGGAACGCCGCGTTCGGCTGGCCGCGCTCCACCGCCTCCCTGCTGATCCCCTTCTCGCGCCACGGCTCAAGGTCCGAGTGGATGTGCCTGAAGTAGTCCGGGCACGACGGCGGCGGCGGCGCCACGGGTCGTTCCGGCGCCGCTGGAGATGGTGATGCGGCCGGTGGTGGCATTCCCCCGCGGGGGCGACGGCATGATGGCGTAGACGACGATGAGGTCCCGTTGCCGCAGCTGAAGGGTATGGGCACGGGCGGCGATGACCGTTGGCGGCGAGGAGGATGGCGCCAACGACGGCCGGTGCTGCCGGTGCCGCTGCCGTTGCCCCGCAGGAACGACTGGCCGATCGTTTCAGCACGCATGCACAAGAGCAGAGGGATCAGTACGGCACATTGTAGTATGATGAGAAATTTTAGGATGGTCCCAGTAAATATGAACCGTCTATTTCGCGTCATATGATGGCTCGTCAAAAATTACCTCTTGTAAGATATGGACAACAATCCTAGAGGGTTATTATATGGACTTTGAAAGGTAATATATGGTCAAAAATCCTATAGGGTTATTATATGGACTTTTCCTTTATTCCTTTATACAGACAAGGAAACAAATTATTTGTGTCATTAAAGCATTGTGCTACCTACTGAAATATATCATGCGTAGTTCTAAAATTTTCCAATGTTATTTTTCTACATGTCACCCTCCCTGCAATTTTTTTTTTCCAATGGTCAATCTCATTGATATGGAGTAGTTAGAATGTCTGGAGACAGGTACTCCTATATAACCATACTCCCTCCTTTCATTTATATAGGGTCTAACTTCTGAATCTCTCGTACCAAGGCATATGCGCACAAGAAGGAGCAAATTTTGGGAGTAGTATTTGACCAACCGAATCGCAGGCAAACCAGATTTTGGGTCCCGTGTAAATCTTGCACGCGGCCTCTTTTAAATGTCTAGCCGCTGGCCTCCCTCACTTAATCCCCCGCATGCAAATTTATCTCTTCCCTTCTCTACATGCATGCCCAATCATAACTCCTCAAATGATGCATGCATTGGCTGAAAGATAGCTCGCTGCTCCATTGGAAATATGGTGGCGCTATGCATGCAAGCAAATCAATGTGGCGGCCAGCGCATTTTCACGAGGAATGGACCACACACGATTTGCAAGAGAGAATTAAAAGGGAGACACATCGGTTAGCTCATTTGGCCTTGTATAGATGGAAAAATGAAATTTGGGGTTAGGCCTTATATAGATGGATGGAGGGAGTAAATATTTTCGTTCTGAGTGAGTGTGAGTTGGTGACATATTGCAACGACCCTCTACTTTATTTCCAACTTAGCATGCAATCCATCTCTCCTTGTAGTTAGTTTTCACAATAGTTTATTATATAGTATAGCCGATTAGTGAACGTGTTTAGTCTATGCATTGGTGTGTGCAGATGAGACAATGGTTAGTTTCTAGGCGTGTAATTGGCTTGGTCATTTAAGATGGTAAGCGAAGATTGCGAAGCTATGGCTGCAGCACTAATCTAGGAGTACTCCAGTTCATAAAAGTAACCAAATTAGCTAGCTAGGTGTGCTTAATTACTTTGCTTTTGAGCTTGCATGCTTTTTTCAAAACATGGATTTGAGTTCTGATTGAAGACATGCTATTATCTTATCTTGCAAAGTGCAAACGACCGCAGTAATTCAGCATAACTTAGCCATCAGCCGATGAACTGAAAAGTCGGACTGATTAAAGAGGCAATTTCCACGGCGACGCAAGAATTCTACGTGTCCTCCTATAGTTAGCCAAGGACGTATGTGATGTTACGCATGACGCACTTGGCCACTAGAACCAGAAACCTTACTGGAATATATCTTGTGCGAAGCAAAACTAGATACGTCGTCGTCCAATCCTTTGGTGGCGTACGTTGTGCTGCTGCTAGGTTTGCCCATTCCTCGTACTGATCAGGGATCCAGGGGCCATCCTTACCGTATACGCATGAACTGGGCCTGCTATTTTTGGCACTTCGTCTTGCAAAGTGGGGGAACATGTGGACCCAGGATTAACGGCCGATCGCTACCCGGTTGATCTAGCAGGTCACTGGTTTTCAAGTGGCAGTGGTTCAAGGGAGGCTGATTTTGACCGCAGCTAGTACGAAATTTCCTGGCACTCGCGTATACGCCCTCCCCATACACGGTTTCTGATAAAGGTACTACTCGTTAGTATAGACTTGTGGAAGTATTTGCTGCTTTCAACATCAATAGATCGTTTACATCGCTCTCACGACTCTATCACAAAGTTTAGACAATGGACCATATTTTGTGGAACTTCCATGCGTACGTGGGCTGGTACAACTGGAACTTAGATCGCACACAACTTAGCGAGTACTCTTATCCTATCGTCCCAAAATAAGTATCACTGATTTACTGTAAAGCCGTACCAAATTAGCGACATTTATTTTAACGCAAAAGAAAATTGTAGATGGTTTTCTCCGTGCACGCGTGGTTGATTCAGAGAAAAGTAGCATAAACATGAATTTGGTATTACCCGCAAAAAAACATGAATTTGATATGTCGAAATGTTGCAAATACTCGACTTAACCTGTCAAGGGACTTAGCGATCAGATGATCGCAGTGTCGGAATAAAGAGTAGTATAGTAATTTGCACGGCCACGCGTGGATTGTACTTACTACGTGTTTTGTTATTGTTAGACAGCCTGGCATTACGCATGCAGTTGACTTGACTGAGACTTTAGTTTACTTGCTGCAAAGAAGAATTAGACACCTCACCACAGATGTCGTCACTTGGATGTCCTAATTAAGAGTTACACTCACGTTTTGGTCATCTAACGTAAGGTAATCTATGGGCACGCGGCGGTCTGACGTCTGGTCCATGTATGTACAGGGGCGGCGCCAGGGGTATTCTTGGGTATTCGGCTGAATACCCAAGATTTTGACAAACCATTGAAATTTTATATAAAATAGGAGATTTTTTTTGCAAAACAGTGATGATTTTGGCAAAATGAATACCCTCCTCCAAAATGAATACCCACCCTCTAAAACCTGGCGCCGCCACTGTGTATGTATATTTGCCGTAGTATTTGAAAAGAAGCTCTTGCGGCTTCTCCATCCTTCTTCTCAGCGCCAGAGCTAGAGAACCAAGTCATGGCCCACAAAGTCAAAGCAACGGAATTTTTTGTTAGTTTCCATGACCATGGCTAGATAGGTGAAATGAAAACCTTAAGTTCTTTTTAAATAGTACAGATTACAATCGCATAAATTAATATACAAATATTTTCTTTTTTAGGAAAATATGCAAATATGTTTGCATGGTCCTATTAATTGCAGATATCAAGTTAACAAATTTAAGAAAAAAAAACAAATCTGCTATCCTGACACGCGTCAAGTCATGCGCGTGCGTCCCGTGAGGCACTTTCCTGGATAGTGAGCTCAAAGCCATACACGTATATTACTATCACAGGCCGACTTGGAACGACTACTTCTGTCCCGTCGCTGATCGAGGTTGACGTTGCCTAAAATACGAATTGATTTTTCTACGCAGATGGTCTGTCTTTCTGCTCCTATGTTGAAAGTCCATCGTGAAAGTTTCCTTTGAAAGGAACCGGTGCGCGCTCATTGGTCCAGCGAGCTAGTGACCTCCATGGAGAGTACTGATTTGACTCCTCGCGGGCGATTCCGTTTGCCCGTCGCCAACGGCGTATGGAATAGCAGTACCAGTACTTGACCTTGGAACCGGTCGAAAAAATATCTCATCATATCTTCACGTATCAATGCACTCCATTTGCTATTCCAGTCACCGGTGTCAAAATAAGAAAATACTACTCCTCCGTTAATTTGGAAATGAACGTACTGCGTGGTTAATTCGTATATGTGTATTCGCGCGACTGGTAAACCGTGATGCGTTCATTCTAAGATATAGCACGATCGATCGAAATTGACGAATAATCGCACGCATGTGTGTGTGTGTCTGACTCGATGGGGTGTACGGTGCACTTACAGCGTCGAGGTCGATCCACCTGGCGCCGGCGAGGAGCGCGAGGAGCACCAGGCCGCCGATCACCAGCCCCACGGCGCCCTTCGTCGGCGACAGCAGGGAGGTCTTCCACCACGGCTTCGTCGTCGTCGTCGTCGTTGTTGATGGCGAAGACGGCGACAAGCGTTCAACCGCCGGATCAGCAGCTTTGCCGCCGTCGACGACCTTGCGCGGTGCCTCGCCGTCCTCCTGAGGCGGCACCAACGCCGCCCCCTCTTCCTCGTCGCTCGCAGGGATCAGGCCGCAGCTCTTCATCGGCGGGCGATCAAGCCTACGCTAGCGTTGTGTTAGTGGGGTTGCGAGTTGCGACTCTACCTCCCTCTTTATCTCTGCGTGTCTGTGTGTATATAGGTACACGGTTGCGCCACCCAGCCAAAACAAATTCGCCATACTACTAGTCTATGTAGTCTAGTTACTAAGTGTAAGAGCATCTACAGTTGGACCTCTCAAAGCCGCCTCATATGTCCGGACAGACTGCCCGGTCATGTTTTTCAACCCAAACGAACGCCTCAAACGGATCTTAAACGCGCGGGACCGGCACATGGGATATGGGGTGGCCTGGGCACGCCCGGATGCGTTCGTCTGGCAAGTCCAGCCCACCACCGCCCTCACGGATGTCACACAAAAAACCCCATCGGCTTCGTCGGTCCGAAACCCTAGCTCACTCAGTCTCCTCTCTCGCTCCGTCCTCTCCTCTCCCCTCACCGATTCCGATCGAATCCGGCGCAATGTCGAGCTCCGGCAGCCGCTCCGACGACAAGGTGGATCCGGAGTATGAGCTTGCCCTCCGCATCGCCTTGGAGCTGTCCAAGGTGGAGGACCGGGGCAGCTCCGGATCTGCAGCCTCGCCGCAGCCGCCGCTTACCCGTCGGCGCATCTCGGACGCCAGCGCTGGCCTCTCCCGGCCCATGGGCAGCTCCGACGGGCGGCCAGCTCAATCGGCCCCTCCCCCACGCCGTCCCCTCGCCCCGCTGGTTGCTGCTCCCCCTTGTGGGCAGCGCGGGTGCTTGTGCCGGCCCCGCATGCCCGGACGCGCACGCTGGAGTCGGAGGCGCATGCCGCCCGCGCGCGAGAGGCAGCGGACAAGGGAGAGAGAGGCTGTGGAGAGCTCTGTCCTCCGCCGGCCTGGGTTACCGGCGGAGCCCGACGAGGACCAGCGGCTCCTCGCATGGGTCTATCGCCGGTCTCTTATGACGGCGGAGATGGACGCTCGGCGGCTCCACCGGAAGAACGCCAAGACTCTTCGGCTTGCCATCGAGCAGTCAGAGCGGGAGGCGTTGGAGAAGGCGAAGGAGACGGCTCGACTGGCCAAGCTCAGGCGCCAGCAGGACCGGGTCGTCCAGCGCCTCAAGGGCCTCGTCATCGTCGACTCCTCCTCCGACGACGACCACGGCTCCTCCTCCGATGAATCGAACGATCCTCCACCAGCCGTCGACGGGTACAGCTACGTCGGCGACCAGAAGGGGAAAGGGCCGGCCTGGAAGTGATGAAGTTGATTTTAGTTTTAAGTTTTAGATGTAGTATAAAGTTGTCCCTTGTCCATCGTTTATGTGAACTTTGGTGGATTTTTTGGTGAACTATTGTGCAATTTCTATGTCTGGAGCTGATCTCCGTACTTTCATCGACGTTGCATGATATAGTATGGATATAGGGATTCGGATATGAGAGACACGGATGTGGACGACACAATTTAAGAAGTGCTCGGTCACTGTCCGTGGTCGCGTCCGGGCGCATCCACGGGCGTTTGAGAGCTGGGATTTGCCAAATCCGACTGTAGATGCTCTAAACTCCCATGATTTCCTGGCCTCTGGTGGCTCGAGGGTTGTAGAGGGCATTTCTAGGCCCATTTGTCAGTGTATCCTCTCTTTGTTTCACTTGACACTAACGGTATGATGTGCATTAGCCTTGCAACGCCCCTTGCCACTACACCCCATGCTACACCATCAATAAATAACAGCTCAATTTACTACATGCAACGCTTAATTCTATAATTAATGCTTAATTAAATAGAAAAAGAGAAGATTATCTTATACTGATGAGCCAATTTATAAACCGGTCACGAGGGATGCCTATCCAGACAAAAGTGCTCTGTCTGCGTACTATACCAGTAAGCAGTAAGATTGTATCTTGTGCCTTTAGAGCATCTTCAATAAAAAATGTAGATGAAAAAATAACTAAATTTTGCATCTTCGAGGCTCAAAAGCCACCTCCAACTCAAAAAAGAAAACATATGATGTAGATGTAAAAAAAATTACATCACCTCACCCAAGTGATGTAAAATACAACACCTGGAGATGCAAATTTGCATCTCCACCTCCAAGTGATGTAAAACGGCTGGTCGTGCGTCAACCGCTGTTCATTTCTTTTCCCTTTACCGCGTGTCTTCTTCCTCCCGCTGCCCACCGCACTGCCGCCGCCCGCCCACCCACCCACCGCACCATGCCGCCGTCGCCCCGGGCTAGATCCGGCCGCCAACCACCCCCGCCGCCGGTTCCGCGACTCTGCTGCCACCGCCCGATTCGCCATCGCCGCCGCCTGATTCGCCAGCGTGAAGCCCCCGCCCCGAGCCCCCACCCCACCGCCGCCCGCCGCCAAGCCCTCTTCCCGAGCCCCCATCCCACCGCCGCCGCCCGATTCACCAATGTCGTCGCCGCCCGATTCGCCATCGCGATGCCCCCACTTCACCGCCGCCTGCCACCAAGCCCCCACTCCACCGCCGCCCGCCACTAAGCCACGCTCTGAGCCCCCACCTCACCGCCGTGTAGCCGCCACCGCCGCCACCCCCCGGTCGTCGCCATGCCGCCGAAGAAGATCCAGAAGAGCAAGACGGGGTTCTTCGGCGTGCGGGTGAAGCCTTCCAGCAACTTCAGCATGGAGTTCTATGAGGAGGGGTGCCGCTTCTGGCTCGGCACGTACTCCATCGCCACACGTGCTTAAATTGGAAGCTAGGAGGCCATGGGAAACATGCAGAAAGTTAGCAATTTACTCTCTTGCATCCAACCAGAGTGTAACTATGATTATAGATTTACCATTCTATCCTTCCATTTTTCTAATATTCTGTGTAATAACCATTGAGCAAGAAATTAAGCTCGGGCGTATTGAACATAGCTCCCACAACAATTGTTCATTAATTTCGCTAGATGGATACTTTTATAAAAAATGTTTAAACATGATTGTCACTATTATATAGCACAGTTAAATGACAATTACACACAACGAGCCAACCAATTAAATTAAACCACATACAAAATAAACATAGAGGACTTAATCCACGACCGAAGAATAGGTGCGGCAAAGCGCGTGTCAGGCTCTGGTTGTAGTGACACGGTGAGCCAGATGGTTCAGTAATCCGTGGTTTCCGTTCCAAGCTTCCGTTTCTTCGTGTGGGGCCCTCGCAACCCACTGCGTACGTCGACCCGAAATGAACAGGAAAATTCTGCAATTCGTCGGAAAATGAATACTATTAGCGAGATTCAGAGCACATATGCTTTTGACATTGCAGCCACAACTTTGTCCGCTCGATCGAGATGGGTGTGGAATGTTCCCCAGATCCTACACGGGCGGCATCGCCGGGTAATCTACCCTGTCACACGATCTCCCCTGACTGGTTTTGGCATTGGCAATAAAGAAAAGGAATAATTGTTGTAATACAATATTTTAATCAGGGTTGTATGTATGTGGCTGGGTCAACAGTCTGTCTAGCTACACGTACGTCAGGTGCCGTCTGTTTGCCTAGCCATAGTGATGGAGGTCGGCCAATACACCTACGCTTCGTGCATGCATGAATCCGTTGGAAAAATTGGTTCAGTCTTCAGAGATAGGCACGTGACATCATCGGCCGTAGCAGTTTCAGACTACACGGCGACATGGCGTATTTTGCTGTGTTAGGAGTCAGACCAAAATTTTCACCAACAGTCCAAATTTTTAGTGGAATACTCATTTTTTATATACTTCATGTCCTATTAGCTTTTATGCCATTATATTTGTATTAATAAAATTTTACTTATCTCTACTACTAAAGGGGAGTTGGCAATAGCATGAAAGAGAAATAATCGCAACACACCAGACCTCTCGTTTTCCTCCCCTAGCCCTAGACGGCAAGGGAAAACTTTCCCCTCCAGACTTCTCGAGCGAGCCCGGGGATTCGCCTCCCATCTGTCCGTCACTCTAGCGAGTAACGGGGAGAGGAATCCCGGTGCCTCCGCTCCAATTAGTAATTTAGGTTAGGGTTTTTAGTCCTCACGGGCATGACGTTCGGGTGGATGGCTGCGCTTCTCCTTCAAGTTTGTCTACTGGGCTTCGATCCTGCTCGAGTTCGCCTGTCTGGACGTAGTCGACGGAGCTCCGGCGTAGATTCTCATCGTCTCCTTGGTGTGGTGAGGTTAGGGTTTCTCGTCACGTGACAAGATTTGGTGTCAGGTGCTTCAGATCTATGCAAGGGTTTAACTACAACGACTACTTCAGGGCGCTGGTCTTTAGGGGCACGTGCACAAAGACTTCCCGATTGTCATTGACAAGGTTAACGCGACCGCGGTAGGGGAGTGGCTGCAATGGTCATTCGATGGTCTCGGAATCTCGGTGTAATTTTTATTATCTTTGAAATGCTCTGTACTTTCAGTGAACTTATAATAGATCTGATGTTTTTTGCAGAAAAATGAGAGTTGGTAGCATCGCCTCCCTCGGTTATTTCCTCGCCACACCTCGTTCCTTCTCTGGTTTTCTGTTGGACTTTTTAGTAATCTCAATTGATGGCACACAAAACGAAAAGGAACACAAAAAGAATAACTTGGAATAATTTAAACTAAAATCGATACTTTGCCAAAACCATATCATTCATTAACTCAATCAAATCGAATCTTCGCAAAATCTCGACTAAATCCAAAGTTTCCCTACTACAACTACTCATACCCAAATCAAATCAAATCTTACCAAACCCTCAACTAAATCAATACTTTCTTTGTCTTCTTATATCCATACTCATATCAATTAAATCTTACCAATATCTAAATATGGTTGATGTCCAAAAACAATAGAAAAAAGAGCTGGCTGTTGGCATTGAATTAATAAGTTAGTCAAAATAAAAATAATATAAATTATGTGCCTTCTGTAATTACCATAAGACTTAGCTGCCAAAGAATATTTATTCGGTGGGTTGAAATAACATATCTCATGGTTTTCTTAGATCTAACAAAAACCTGAGTTGTACTTTGTGTGCAACTATGTCCGTAGAGCTATTACAAGTGCGCTTACCAAGGCTGCGATATTGAGAAGCACATTGAGAGACCTTCCCAGGAACCACATGTGAACTAAAGAGAGGTGCATATTTGATCTTCATGAGATCTTTCACTCTAAAAAAGGGATATATTCGATTTCTTTCCATTGCCTTGGGCATCTAGAGTTTAGAGTTTTAGAGTTTTTTTACTAGCACCAGGTCTATGGAATTGTAAAAAAAAAACATGATTCAAGATAAATGAAACCTTTCCTATATACAATCAGCTTAATATTGAAGGTTGTGTAAATAGTCTCTACTCCTAATGTCTCACATGGTAGCCTCGTCTCCACAGTTATTTTTCGTCTCCGACTTTCGTCTGGGTTTTTTTCGTCTCACCTTTCACCTCCCTCTTTCGCTGGTCTTTTCACTTCTCCTCCCACACAACGAGAGAAAAATCTGAATTGGATCAGAACTTTCCATGCGGGTGCAAGTTATTTAGTACTATCTTTATGTGAAAGAATCAATCTCCAATCAATATTTAAAGGCCAAATCAAAATTAATTAACATTACCATAAGTCGCTCAATCACATTAATTATTTTTCCATATGTCACCAAAATTAATGGAGTCCGGCGCCAATCTGTACTTATTTTTATTATTTATTACTTATATTATTATTATTATATATACTTATAAAAGAGAAAACATTTTCTTACTTAGATACACCCCGCGTCATGTACACCGAGCATTAATCACCTTACGATCTACTCTACGTAAACCATCTAACCGTTTGATTAATCTAACCCGCAGCTAAGAAATAGCTTTAGCAATTACGGTGGCGAACCACACTCGGAGCAGACGAAAGTTTTCGCAACCCACTTCGGCATCTATCCAATTCATCCCGTGTTTAACGCTGCAAATTACAATTAGTGCCCAATAACCCTCTCCCGCACATCACGCCATCCTCAGCCCAAAGAAGCTTCTCTCCTCATGGCGTTCCATCCCCAGTGTGCCGCCGCTGCATGCCCAACACGGCCCAACGCCCATCTCTCTCCCAGCAAAACACAACATGGTGTGCTGCTCGCCGAGGGCGTTGCCATCGCAGCCGCTCCTGCGACTGTTTGGCGGAAGTTGCGTCGAGGTCGAGGCCGTGCGAGATAAGTCTCATGGCGCCGCGACTCGCCGCTAGGAGGCTTCTTGGCGCCATGGCCGTGGCCGTGGCCAAGGCCCACACCGGACCAGGAGCAGAGGGTGTTGTCGTGGTTCCTGGTGGCATGGCCTGCTACCGGATTATGCGTCGTGTCGGATGGCTACCGGGATTCGTGGACACTCTAACAAGTTTAGTAGGAAAACAAATTATCAAGACGGGAAATATCTAGCATATGCATAGAAGAAAAAAGAAGTAATAGCGATCTCAACATGAAGAGAGGTAATTTAGTAACATGAAGATTTCTATAATCATATTTTCTTCTCTAATAATAAATACATGTATGATCATAATCAAATTCAACAATATAGCTATCATATAAAATTTTCTCTTTATGACCCACATGCATAAAAGTTTTATAATCTTTCAAAATAGTGGGAGTAACATCAACTAAAGTCATGACCTCTCCGAACCCACATTTATCAAAAATTTCGTAAGATTGAACACTCTCTGAGTATATGAGATTGTTTTTGTTGGAAATATGCTCTAGAAGCAATAATAAAATGGTTATTATTATATTTTCTTAATCATGAAAAAGGTTTATTATTCATGTTAGAATTGTATTGACCGGAAACTTAAATACATGTGTGGATACATAAACAAATACCATGTCCCTAGTAAGCCTCTACTAGACTAGCTCGTTGATCAAAAGATGGTTAAGGTTTCCTAACCATAGACATATGTTGTCACTTGATAATGAGATCACATCATTAGGAGAATGATGTGATGGACAAGACTCATCCGTTAGCTTAGCATATGATCGTTCAGTTTATTGCTACTGCTTTCTAAATGTCAAATACATATTCCTTCGACCATGAGATCATGCAACTCCCGGATACCGGAGGAATACCTTGTGTTCTATCAAACGTCACAACGTAACTGGGTGATCATAAATATGCTCTACAGGTATCTCCGAAGGTGTCTGTTGAGTTGGCGTGAATCTAGATTGGGATTTGTCACTTCATATGACGGAGAGGTATCTCTGGGCCCTCTCGGTAATACATCATCACAAGAAGCTTGCAAGCAAAGTGACTAAGGAGTTATTTACGAGATGATGTATTACGAAACGAGTAAAGAGACTTGCCGGTAACGAGATTGAACTAGGTATGGAGATACCGACGATCGAATCTTGGGCAAGTTACATACCGACAGACAAAGGGAACTACATATGTTGTCATAAAGGTTCGACGGATAAAGATCTTCGTAGAATATGTAGGAACCAATATGGGCATCCATGTCCCGCTATTGGTTATTGACTAGAGAAGCGTCTCGGTCATGTCTGCGTCATTCTCGAACCCGTAGGGTCCGCACGCTTAACGTTCGTTGACGATATAGTATTATATGATGTATGTGAATTGGTGATCGAATGTTGTTCGGAGTCCCGGATGAGATCACGGACATGACGAGGAGCTCCAGAATGGTCCGGAGGTAAAGATTAATATATAGGATGATAGTATTTGGTCTCCGGTAGAGTTTCGGAATGCACCGGGTATTTATTGGATCACCAGAAGGGGTTCCGGGAGGCCACGAGAGTTATTGGGCCAAACGGCCCAAGGGGAGGGAGCACACCAGACCACAAGGGGGCTGGCGCGCCCCATCCTGGCCGCCGGCCCTAGGGGAAGGAAAGAGGAGGGGCTAGCTCCCTCCTTCCTTTCTCCACAAAAGGGAGAAGGAAGGGGAGGCGCCATAAGGCAGCCAACCCCCTTTCCTTTTCCCCCCATGCGCCAAGAAGGAAGAAGGGGGGCGCGACTAGGGCAGGCGCTCTAGGGTGGCCACCGGCCCCCTTGGGGTGCGCCTAGGGAAGCCTCCCCTCCCCCTCCACCTATATATATGAGAGGAGGGGAGGGGGCAACACACACCATGATCCCCAAGCCGTGTGTTGCGCCCCCTCTCCCTCTAGTTCTAATTCCGCCTCCGTCCACGTCTGTTGTGCTTGGCGAAGCCCTGCGGAGAAGTTTCACCACCACCGTCACCACGCCGTCGTGCTGCCGGAACTCATCTACTACTTCGCCTCTCTTGCTGGATTGAGAAGGCGAGGACGTCATCGAGCTGAACGTGTGCTAAACGCGGAGGTGCCGAACGTTCGGTACTTGATCGAGACGGGTTGTGAAGGTGTACGACTACATCAACCGCGTTGATAAACGCTTCCGCTTACCGATCTACAAGGGTATGTAGATGCTCTTCCCCTCTCGTAGCTATGCATCTCCATGGATAGATCTTGCGTGCGCGTAGATTTTTTTTTGTTTTCCATGCAACGTTCCTCTACAGTGGCATCATGAGCCAGGTCTATGCGTAGATGATATGCACGAGTAGAACACAAAGGAGTTGTGGGCGGTGATGTTCATATTACTTCCCACCAATGTCTTATTTTGATTCGGCGGTATTGTGGGATGAAGCGGCCCGGACCAACCTTACATGTCCACACACATGAGACCGGTTCCACCGACTGACATGCAACTTGTTTTGCATAAAGGTGGCTGGCGGTTGTCTGTTTCTCCTACTTTAGTTGAATCGGATTTGACTACGGTGGTCCTTGCAGAAGGTTAAATAGCAACTTGATAATCACCGTTGTGGTTTTGCGTAGGTAAGAATAGTTCTTGCTTGTTGCCCATAGCAGCCACGTAAAACTTGCAACAACAAAGTAGAGGACGTCTAACTTGTTTTTGCAGGGCATGTTGTGATGTGATATGGTCAAGATGTGATGTGATATATGTTGATGTATGAGATGATCATGTTTTGTAATAAGTTCACGACTTGCATGTCGATGAATACGACAACCGGCAGGAGCCTTAGGGTTGTCTTTAATTATTGTATGATCTGTGTGTCAATCACATAAGCGCCATGTAATTGCTTTACTTTATCCCTATGCGTTTGCAATAGTTGTAGAAGCAATAGTTGGCGAGACGACCCCGACGCAATGATGGAGATCAAGGTGTCGTGCCGGTGACGATGGAAATCATGCCGATGCTTTGGGGATGGAGATCAAAAGCACAAGATGATGATGTCCATATCATGTCACATATTTTGATTGCATGTGATATTTATCCTTTATGCATCTTATTTTGCTTAGAATGACGGTAGCATTATAAGATGACCCCTTCACTTAATTTCAAGATAAAAAGTGTTCTCCCCGAGTATGCACCGTTGCTAAAGTTCGTCGTTCGAAGCACCTCGTGATGATCGGGTGTGATAGACTCTACGTTCACATACAACGGGTGTAAGCCAGTTTTGCACATGCAGAATACTTGGGCTAAACTTGATGAGCCTAGCATGTACAGACATGGTCTCAGAACACTGGAGACCGAAAGGTCGAACATGAGTCATATAGTAGATATGATCAACACAGAGATGTTCACCATTGAAGACTACCCCATCTCACGTGATGATCGGACATGGGTTAGTTGATTTGGATCATGTATCACTTAGACAAATTGAGGGATGTTGATTTAAGTGGGAGTTCATTAGTAATTTGATTATTTGAACTAAAATTTATCATGAACTTAGTCTTAATAGTTTTTGCATATCTATGTTGTAGATCTATGGCCCGTGCTACCGTTCCCTTGAATTTTAATGCGTTCCTAGAGAAAGCTAAGTTGAAAGATGATGGTAGCAACTACACGGACTGGGTCCATAACTTGAGGATTATTCTCATTGCTGCACAGAAGAATTATATCCTTGATGCACCGCTAGGTGACAGACTTGCTGCAGGAGCTGATGCAGATGCTATGAACGTCTGGCAAGCTCGATCAGATGGTACTCGATAGTTCAGTGTGTGATGTTTGCTTGAACTACGTCGGTATTTCCCCAAAGAGGAAGGGATGATGCAGCACAGCAACGGTAGGTATTTCCCTCAGTGATGAGACCAAGGTTATCGAACCAGTAGGAGAACCACGCAACACCACGTAAACAGCTCCTGCACACAAAGAATAAATACTTGCAACCCGACGTAAGAGAGGGGTTGTCAATCCCTCACGGGTAAAAGGATAGGTAAAATTGTAGTAGATTGGATAAATAGATCTCGCGGGAACGCGAGATAAAATAAATAAGTAAAAATTGCAGCAATGTATTTTTGTATTTTTGGATTAATAGATCTGAAAATAAAAGCAAATAAAAATAGATCGCGAAGGCAAATATATTAAAGAAGAGACGCAGGGGCCGTAGGTTTTACTAGTGGCTTCTCTCGAGAAAATAGCAAACGGTGGGTAAACAAATTACTGTTGGGCAATTGATAGAACTTCAAATAATCATGACGATATCCAGGCAATGATCATTATATAGCCATCACATCCAAGATTAGTAGACCGACTCCTGCCTGCATCTACTACTATTACTCCACACATCGACCGCTATCCAGCATGCATCTAGTGTATTAAGTTCATGGAGAAACGGAGTAATGCAATAAGAACGATGACATGATGTAGACAAGATCTATTTATGTAGAAATAGACCCCATCTTTTTATCCTTAATAGCAACGATACATACGTGTCGTTTCCCCTTCTGTCACTGGGATCAAGCACCGTAAGATCGAACCCATCACAAAGCACCTCTTCCCATTGCAAGATAAATAGATAAGTTGGCCAAACAAAACCCAAATATCGGAGAAGAAATACGAGGCTATAAGTAATCATGCATATAAGAGATCAAAAGACTTAAATAACTTTCATGGATAAAAACATAGATCTGATCATAAACTCAAAGTTCATCGGATCCCAACAAACACACCGCAAAAAGAGTTACATCAAATAGATCTCTGAGAGACCGTTGTATTGAGAATCAAAAGAGAGAGAGAAAGCCATCTAGCTACTAACTACGGACCCGTAGGTCTACAATGAACTACTCACGCATCATCGGAGAGGCACCAATGAGGATGATGAACTCCTCCGTGATGGTGTCTAGATTGGATCTGTGGTTTCTGGAACTTGCGACGGCTGGAATTGTATTTCGTCGACTCCCCTAGGGTTTTTGGACGTCCAGGGTATTTATAGAGCAAAGAGGCGGTGCGGGAGGCGGCCGAGGTGGGCACAACCCACTTAGGCGCGCCTGGGCCCCCAGGCGCACCTTGGTTGGCTGTGCTCCCCTCGGAGCCCCCCTCTGGTACTTCTTTGGCCCAACAGGTGTCTTCTGGTCCAGAAAAAATCACCAAAAAGTTTCGCTGCGTTTGGACTCCGTTTGGTATTGATTTCCTGCGAAGTAAAAACAAGCTAAAAACAGCAACTGGCACTGGGCACTATGTCAATTGGTTAGTTCCAAAAAATGATATAAATTTGCTATAAAATGATTGTAAAACATCCAAGAATGATAATATAACATCATGGAACAATCAAAAATTATAGATACGTTGGAGACGTATCAGCATCCCCAAGCTTAATTCCTGCTCGTCCTCGAGTAGGTAAATGATAAAAACAGAATTTTTGATGTGGAATGCTGCCTAACATGTTCATCACATAATCTTTTCTTTGTAGCATGGACATTTGGACTTTTATATGATTCAAAGCAATAGTCTAGTTTTGACATGAAGATTTCAATACTCAAGCATATCAACAAGCAACCATGTCGTTCAAAATATCAACACTAAAGCAAGTTATCCCTAGCCCATTATGCTCAATCATTGATCCATTCATGAAACACACTCGCATATTAGCTACACCCAATGCTCAAATATGATCATAGTGCCCCTTAGTTGGCGCTTTATAAGAGAAGATGGAGACTCAAATAAAAATTGCATAAAGTAAATAGAAAGGCACTTCGCAGAGGGAAGTAGGGATTTGTAGAGGTGCCAGAGCTCAAAGCGAAAAAATAATAGAGATAAAAAACATTTTGGGAGGCATGCTTTTCCTGCCAACAAGAACGATCGAGAAGTTCCCAATACTTTCCATGCTAGATATATCATAGGCGGTTCCCAAACAAAAAATTAAGTTTATTCCTTTTTCCACCATACTTTCACTTTCCATGGCTAACCGTATCCACGGGTGCCCTCCATACCAACACTTTCCAAGGAATTTATTATTTGACCACATAAAGTAAATTCATTTTTCATTTCGGGACTGGGCATCCCTAATACCTTTTCCGTACTCTCGTGCAATGACAAGTGAATAAACACTCATTATGAGAATAACACATCTAGCATGGAAATATATTAGCCACCCCCTACCGTTTCGCGAGCGGTACGAGCACACAAAAGAGAAGTTTATTTTGAAAATTAGAGATGGCACATACAAATTTGTTTAGAATGACACGGAAATACCGCATCTAGGTAGGTATAGTGGACTCATATGGCAAAAACTGGTTTAAAGGATTTGGATGCACAAGTAGTGATCATACTTAGTGCAAAATGAAGGCTAGCAAAATATTGAGAAGCATCCAACCAAGAAATGAAAAATCTCATATGCGAGCATTAAGCATAACTAACACCGAATAATGCACCACAAGTAGGATGTAATTTCATGGCATAACTATTGACTTTCGTGCTTGCATAGGGAATCATGATCCTTAACACCAATGTTCTTACTAAAGCATAATTACTCCTCAATATGTCTCACATATCACTATCATCATATCTCAAAACTATTACAAAGAATCAAGTTTATTTTGTCCAATGATCTTCATGAAAGTTTTTATTATATCCTCCTTGGATATCTATCACTTTGGGACTAATTTCATATGTTGCTTTTAATAAGCTCAAACAAATATAAGTGAAGAACATGAGCATCATATTTCTTTCTCTCAAATTAATTTAAGTGAAGAAAGAGAGAATTTCTTCAAAATTTTACTAACTCCCAAATAAATATAAGTGAAGCATGAGAGCATTTCTTCAAAAATAATAAAGCACACCGTGCTAAAAAAGATATAAGTGAAGCACTAGAGCAATTCCAAGGCTCTAAAGATTTAAGTGAAGCATAGGAGCAAGCATAGCATAATTTTTGGCTCTCTTAAAAAGGTGTGTCCAGCAAGGATTCAAGACTCAAAATAAAAAGCAAAACAAGCGAAGACTCATATCATACAAAATGCTCTAAGCAAAACTCATAATATGTGACGAATAAAAATATAGTTCCAAGTAGAATACCGATGGTCGTTATAAGAAAGAGGGGATGCCACTCGGGGGCATCCCCAAGCTTAGTTGCTTGATACTTCTTGAATATTACCTTGGGGTTCCTCGGGCATCCCCAAGCTTAGCCTTTTACTAATCCTTATTACTTCATCCATCGTGATCTCACCCAAAACTTGAAAACTTCAATCACCGAGCGCCCCACGCCCCACCCCTCTCTCTCTCCCCTCACCTCACCCGTGCCGCCGCCGTGCCCGAGCCGCCGCCGGCCAGCGCCACCCCCGGAGCCCGAGGCGCCGCCGGCCAGCCCCGCCCCCCGGAGCCTGCCCCGTCGCCTGCCCGCCCCGCCCGCCCACCCCGCCCAGCAGACAGCGGCCGCGGCGGCCGCCCTGCCTCGCCCCATCGCCGGAGCCGCGCCGCGCCGCCCCGCCGCCGGAGCCACACCGCGCCCCGCCCCGCCCCGCCCCGCCGCCGGAGCCGTGCCGCCCCCTCCCCGTGGCCTGCCTCCATGGGCGACCTCGCCGGAGGTGAGTCTTGTGTTTTTTTTCTTCTGTTTTTTTAGATTTAGTTTAGGTAAGTTTAGTTTAGGTTAGTTTAGTTTAGTTTAGTTTAGGTTAGTTTAGTTTAGTTTAGGTAAGTTTAGTTTAGTTTAGGTTAGATTTAGTTTATGTTAGTTTAGTTTAGGTTTTTTTCTTTCTGTTTTTTAAGAATAAACAAGAAAGATGAAAAAAAAGTAAAAGAAGAAGAGGAAGAAGAAGAAGAAGAAAAGAGGAAGAAGAAGAAGATGAAAAAAAAGAACAATAAGTAGAAGAAGAAGAAGAAGAAGAAGAAGAAGAAGAAGAAGAAGAAGAAGAAGAAGAAGAAGAAGAAGAAAGAACAAGATGAAAAAAAGAAGTAGTAGAAGAAGATGAAAAACAGAAGTAGGAAAAGTAGAAAAAGAGGGTCATCGAGGGTCGAGGGTCGCCGAGGGGTCGAGGGTTTGCCATGCCGACCCCGACACCCCGACCCCCTGACCCTGACACGCCGACCCCGACACGACACCCCGACCCCGACACGACACCCCGACACCTCGACCCCGACACAGCACCCCGACCCCGACACCCCGACGCCCGACACCTCCCGAAAAGGTGCTCTTCGGCCTTCCAGAAGCCGACGGGGTCATATATTTGTGGATTATGACTTAGGTCATATATTTTTCGATTTTGTTATAAAAAACTTCATATTTGTGTTGATCAGGTGGTTTTAAATGTGCAGTTGTTTCGTCACTGCGAGGGTCTGGTGTTCGACGACCTCCCCGTGCGTTCGACGAGCTCCGCCCCTTCGTTCGTGGGTGAGCACAAATGACATCTCCTCCTCCCCCCTTCATTTGCTCTGTTCCGGTCTTCGTGCCGATGAAACTTGCTAGCTATAGGTGTCTTCAATCATCAGTATGCGTGACCACTATGCGTCTCCTGTTCAAAAGGGTTACATCTATAAATATGCATGCATTTGCATATTTATAACCGTGATTCTTTCGAATTGTCCAACGTTATCCATGGACAGCCCGAGTATGTGTAGATTGGGTTCGTTTTCCAATATTCTCTGCTCCGGATCCGATGCAGAATTTCGTCAGTGCCTCCATGTTGTTCTCCGGGTACACATCCTCTCTGCTTATTGCCGAGACGTGTATCAGGAGAACAGTGGGGAGGTGCTGCCAAAATTTTGCGTCAGATCCGGAGCAGAGCATGGGAAAACGAACCCAATCTACACATACTTGGGTGGGATTAGGACCTATCTTTACCTATTAGCGTCTATGTTGCATGGACGTAATAAAAGTGACAAACTCCATTAACTGATGAATATATACATGCTGATATATATATATATTTCGTATGTGTCCAGTAGCTAGGCAAGATGAGTGATCGTGCGTGGATGTACACCGGTCACACTAGTCAGAAAGACATGACCAATGAATGGTTAACAAAAACCAAGGGGTTTGTGAGAGCCGCATTTGCAAATGGCCAGAGGACAACCTGGTGTCCCTGTGCTGGGTGCAACAATTGGCACAAGAGGACAGAGGATGAAATGGGCAAACACCTGCAGAAGAGGGGTTTTACGCCAGGTTATACGGTGTGGACATTTCATGGCGAGTCTGCCCAACGTGCCAGAGCTTAGGTGCTTTGTCGTCGCACCGACGAGCATGGTACCGGGATGGAAGACATGGTGCAAGACTTTGATGATGCTCGGGACTTGGGCGATGAGATGGAGGAATTTGCAAAGGCCTTCAATGAAATGTTGGAGTCTTCAAAACGTCCTCTCCACGAGCACACTGAGCTTTGTCAGCTGGATGCCATCTCACAAATAATGGCTCTGAAGGCTCAATTCAACTTGGGCAGAGAATGCTACGACGCGATGATGACAGTATTTGGACGTTTTCTACCCAAAGGCCATGTACTACCTGCAAATCTGTACCAGTCAGACAAAATCCTTCGTGCTCTTAAGATGCCCTATGAGAAGATACATGCCTGTGAGAAAGGATGTGCCTTATTTAGGCTTCAGTATGCGGACTTGAACTATTGTCCCATTTGCAAGTCATCTAGGTATGTTGTGGTAGACAACGATATGGGTGAGAAGACGCAGACCAAAATCCCCGTTAATGTTCTTCGGTATATGCCAATCATACCAAGACTTCAACGTCTTTTCATGGTCGAAGAGACGGCCAGACAGATGACATGGCACAAAACGGGCAAAAGAACCCAACTAGATGCAGATGGGAAGCTGATGATGGTGCACACATCGGACGGGGAAGTGTGGAAGCGCTTCGATGCATTACATGACGACAAAGCGGTAGATCCGAGGCATCCTCGAGTCGCCATCAGCATGGATGGGTTCAGTGTGTTTGGTCTGACGGCAGCCCAATACAGTTTTTGGCCCATATTTGTCATTCCACTCAATTTCCCCCCCGGACAGATTATGCAAAGAAAGAACATTTTCCTGACGTTGATAATTCCAGGGCCCAACTATCCGGGGAAGAATATGAATGTGTACATGCAGCCGCTGAAGGACGAATTGCAAGAAGCCTGGGATAATGGGTTGAAGACATACGATGCCTTTAGCAAACAGAACTTCATAATGCGTGTCTGGTACATGTACTCGACGCATGACTTGCCGACGTATGCACTATTCGTTGGCTAGTGTGTGCATGGAAGGTTCCTGTGCCCCACATGCAAGGGAGCTCTTCAGTTTCGTTGGCTTCAGGCCAGTCGCAAGTTTTCTTGCTTCGACTTGCATAGACAGTTCCTGGATCCTCGCAATAAGTTCAGGAAAGACAAGCAGAACTTCATCAAAGGTAGAGTTGTCAAAAACTCTGCACCACCTCCGTTGACAGGCCAAGAGATCCTGTGTAACACCCCCAGTGGTTAACTACAGTAATCACCCTTTTGACAATACCAAGTCAGCATGATTAACAGTGCATGATCATCATTTGCACCATAATGCATTTCAACTTCTAACTCAAAATTCAAATTAAAACTAAAGTGGAAAATAGAAGTTATTCAAATCATAAACTAAAATGTCAGATAAATAACAAACGTTCCAGAGGCACTTCTAAAATTGAAACCAACATTATTAAAAATGGATAAGTGGCTTGAACGTCCTCAAACAGTGGCTGAAAATAATATTTAATGACCTTTTAATTTATTTAAAACAAGTAAGAAATGATGTTTTGTCCAAACTAATTTTAGGTGTTAGGGAATTGAGCACTGGTATTTATGGACCAGGTCACATGTTTTACAAAATTCAATTTGAGCCCTAACTATTTACAAAACAGAGGTATGGATAAATAAAAAGAGAAAAGAAAAGAAAAAGGAAACAAAGGCCCCCCCCCCCCGGACCAACTGGGCCGTGGCCCGCTGGCCACCAGGCCCAACCAGGCCGGCCCATTCCCCCCGGGCGGCCCCACCCCATCCCTTATCCCCCTCACTCCCCGTACCCTAGCCCACCGACACCACCCACTCCCCCCCCGACGAATCCCTCTCCTCTCTCCGTTCCCTCGATCCAGATCGGGGGGAACTGGCCCCGACGCCGCCGGTCGCCGCCCCGCCGTGCCTCCCGTCCTCCTCCGCGAGTCATGTCGCCGGCACCGTCCCTCCCGGCCTCCTGCATCTCCCCCTGCACCGCGCGCCTTCTTCCCGACCCCCCGCGCGCTCTTCCTGGCCTCGCCGTCGCACGCCGCCGTCCCCGTCTCTCCATCGCCGGCCATCACCGAGCCTCGCCGGCGCCCATCTACAACGGGGTGAGCCCTGGCGCTGCCTCCCTCGTCTCCTCCCCCGCCCCCCGTGCACACCTCGTCGGCTCTCGCGCTCTGCCGTCTTCCCCCCATCCGTCTCTTGCGCACGTCACTCTCGCACCCTGCCGCTCCCTTCTCCCCTCGTCCCTGCCCGTGGCCGCCTGCGCGTCCACGCTCGCCCGCCGTTTCCCCTCGCCCCCTGCCCCTGACAGCGTCCCCCTTCCCAACTTCGCCCCGCAACACCGCCCGCGCCCCTGCCTCCACCCCTCGCCACGCGCGCCCTGCCCCTGCTCCACCGGAGCTTCCTCGCCGTCCGCCTCCCTCGCTCTTCTTGCCGTGTTTAGTCTGTTCATTTTTGTGGGGGGTTGGGGGTGGGGGTGGGGGGTGGGGTTAAGGGTGGTATTTGGAGGTTGGGTTGGGGTTTTGATTTTGGGTGTTGGTTTGTGTTTGGGTGGGAATTACTGGTTGGGCTGTGAGGTGCTGTGGGCCGCTCCCCTCCGTTGCCTTGCCCTTGCTCCTCCTGACACGCCCCTCCTGCCCGTCCTCAGCGCCCGCCTCCCGCACCCGCCCCGTGGCCACGTCCCTGACCGGGGCACTGCCCCCCCTGAGAATGACATGGGCCCCCCTAAAAACGAATTAAAGAAATGTATAAAATAATAAGTAATATAAAATAATAATTAATTTAAATAATTAATTAGTTAATTATTACGTTATTAATCCTGATATTTAATTTTATTAGTGTTATGTATTAAACAGTAATTTAATTAGTTAATCACTAATTACCCTAACAGCCTATGACAGGTGGGACCCACTGGTCCTGAGTCATCTGACGTCATGCTGACGTCAGCAGACACTGTTTCGGATAATGTTTAATTTAAATAATTATTAATTCCGATTAATAAAAACTTTAGAAAATCTATATACATAAGCCTAGCTCAGATGAAAATACTTTGTACATGAAAGTTGCTCGAACGACGAGACGAATCTGAATACGCGTCCGTCGTCGCGTCCCACGGTCCCTACTAGCCGAACTTGCAACCCGTTCCCCTCTTACTCCTCTGTCCGCTATTCCAAAGACCCGGGAAATATCGTCATATTCTCCCGCTCCTCTATCACGTGTGATGCTGCGTTAGACTACCCCTAGCACCGTGTATCGTATTTGTCATGCTCATGTTTGCTAATATATTATAATCTGTTTCCTCCTCCCCCTCTTCTCTCTCTCGATCAGCCCCCGACCCTTGACGTCGTCCCCGAACCGACGCAGCTCCGGTCCCGAAGACCCTAGACACCTTGCCCTTGCGCCCAGCAACAGAGCACCATGGCAAGCATTTGAATACATAATACTGTGAACCTATTATAATTTTCTAATGCTTGAATTAGAATTAATGTTGTGTTTAATATTTGATATGCCTGTCTTGTATGCTGTTGTAATACCTCATATAAAACTGTTTAGTCTAGGGGTAGAGACCTATCGTGACCCACTTATCCTCCCGACTGCCGCGCTGGATCGTCGAAGACCCGATCAAAGGGATTGAAGACCAGGCCCCGAACCCGCACATCACACACCCTTAGTTGTAACGACACGCAGCATTACTATCGAGTGCCGAGGGTGAAACCTTTGTAGCACTTCTGATGTTAACTCTGTAGAGTAGCTTTCGGTCGTGGTCATCGAGGTGATTCCTCCTTCATCCGCTTCCGATACACGACGTGCTGTCGTACAACCCTCAATGTGGGACCCGTGAGGTTGATTCCTCCTAGTTTCACCTTGACGGATACATCGAGTGGGAAATTCAAGAGGGTGATACCTCGGATTCCCTGATGTTAATGGACACAACACGGATACTTGGACTTTACAATGTTACTTGGAAAGGCGGGTCGACCCTGAGGGTACCCCGCGTGTGATGTGAAGGCGGGTTCCATGTGTGGTGCCCGCCGAGTGGTGAATACGAGGCGGCGGCCGGGCATTCTTAACCTTGCCGCAAGTCTCGACGGGGCGACCGGGGTCACATCTTTCGTGAGTCCTCTGCTCGTTACCGCACAGCCCCTAGTCCTAGCGATTTTGGATATTGATCCGCGCAGGCCTCTGGTCTGATAGCACTAACCATCACGTGCCCGTCATATGGCCTGTTCTCATCGTACACCAGCCGAAAGCTCTGTCAGACGTCCCTTTCAGCATGGCGGCACTCGACGGACCGGAGCCCTCCTGGTGCCAGGCTTCTCCCCTGCGCGCAACGACTCGGAGTGCACAGGCGATGGCCCAGACCTCTGAGCGCTTAGATGTAACCGCCGGGTACCTCTCTCTGCTGAGTCTATAGTGGGTTGGCGATGTGTCGTTTGGCCGAGCCGGGCATGACCCGGAAAGTGTGTCCGGCCGGAGTTAATCGAGCGTTTTTGGGTAAGTTGGTTGCACCCTGCAGGGAAGAACACTTCTAATCGATAGCCGGTCCTACTGTAAAGGACACTCGGAGTTGTATCCTGATTGATACAATTTAGAACTGGATACCTGTGTGAGACCTGTATATATGGCTCTGGGATTGCTTCTCGCAGGGAGTCGAGAGGGATCTCAGGACGAGTTGAAGAATTTTGGCTCTGGATTGCTTTCTCCTCGCAGGGAGTCGAATAAAGGATCTCTGGGTGAGGTTTGATATTATTACTCTACATTATATGGTATTGTTCTACTCTCTTCTACTGCTTCATAGATTCGCTGAAGATGCTATATCTTCGATAGGACTAGCCTCTCTCTTTCTGGCATTTCTGCCGCCCCAGTCCACATATACACAGCCTCCCTGAAATGTTGCATATGTATGTAGATCCCTTGCTTCTGAGTACTTTTGAGTACTCACGGTTGCTTTGTTTACTTTTCTCCCCATATCATTTGACGTGACCAGAGTGACGGAGCCCCCTGAGACAAGATGCCCCCGACGATCGCTACTACTTACTTACCCAGGATGGATACTACTACGAGTTGTCTGACGACCAGGAGTAGGTTCGAGGGTCCCAGGCGGAGCCCTCTTCGCCTTTCGATCGTAGTGTTTTATTTGCCCCGCCTTTCTAAGGCCTTTCTGTTTCTATTTCATATCTGTACTCAGATACCTGATGCTTCCGCTGACGCTTTTTCGCAAGCTTATGAATTCGAGCCCTCCCCCTGGCTTGTAATATAAAGCTTGTATGACTTATTTATGTTTTAGAGTTGTGTGTGATATCTTCCCGTGAGTCCTTAGCTTGATCGTGTGCATTGCGTGTATGATTAGTGCACATCGGGCCGGGGGCGTCACAAGTTGGTATCAGAGAGCCGACTGCCTGTAGGAACCCCCCTTTCCACTACTCCTTGGGCCGAATTTGAAGTCTAGTACCGAAAACTGTTTTAACTAACTTGGCTGTGGCTTAACGGGCCCACGTCGCCAATTGGGAGTATTAGTACTTTTTTTTCCTCATCTTTACTCTGGGACTTGGGACTCTGACCTCTCTTCCTTTCGGGTTAACTAAAGTTTACACTAACTGCCGCACTTAGATCTCGTAATTCGCGTCCACCCGGAGAGCTGGATTCGTGGGCGATTTCCGACATTGCTCTGATTAGTCGATATTCATTTTCCTTTCCATTGTTTTGTTTAACCTTTCTCTCCGAGATCGGTTATACTTCTCCTTGTCTTTGACAATCATTGAGTTTCCTCTGTTTCAGATGGATCGTTTGTTTCCACCACACCTGCGAACGCAGCTACCAGCTGTTCGAGCAGGGATAACATCCAGAGTACATCTTTATCCACTGGGGCAGATGTCAATACCGTTTCAACCCCCAGTACTATCCTCCTCCAGATACCCCAAAGACTTTGGTGATTTATTGGACCGCATCCCGTGAAGGATTGGCTGTGTCCTAATGCAGAGCGTAATGATTGCTTATGCTCTCGTCATTGCGCCCACATGAAGAGATTATCGTACATTATCTAGAACTAGCTGCTGTCATCTATGCATTGCAGTTATTGGCGACATTACCTTCTCTGTAATCGTTGCGAGATTACACGGATCATAAAGTCGAAGTACTTGTTGCCTCAACCTTCTCTCAACCTACCGTCAGCAAAGATGGATGAGACCATTGCGGACTATGACTTTGGGGATTTCTTATACCCCTGGCAAGGCTAATGTAATGGCTTATGCGTTGAGCCCAAATCCTATTGCTGCGAACTTGAGGTTCAGCTACAGCAACCCCTTCTGTCTGATGAGCTTCGGCTAAATATCGAAAGTTCCTCAGGTATCTAAAAACCTTGGTTGTTGAACCATCCTTGAGAAAGCTGTTTAAGAATGCGCAAGCTAAAGATGCTGAAGTTGATCTGATGAAGAAAAGTCTTCACCTTGAAAGTACAGGGTTTCTCGCTGTCTGAAGATGGACCTTGTATTTCAGAAACCCGCAATTGTCGTCCTCGCTTCGAGCTTATGACTGACACCAAGTCATGAAGGAGGCACAGATACACCGCTGTTCTATTCATCCGTGGTAGCAGCCAATTGTATCGTAATCTTCGTCAAAGTGTAACTGGTGGTCTAGAATGAAGCAGGACAGTTGCTCGTTATGTTGCCTGAATGGATGTGTGTCGTCCGTTTAAAGCCGAACCGCAGAAGCCGGCTGGAATTCTGCAACCCACTCCTATTCCTTTATGGAAATGGGATAAGGTTCAGATGATTTCGTTACACAACAGACTTCCCAGGTCACAGAAGGGTCCACGCTATTCTTGTCGTTCGTCGACCAACTCTGCAAAAGTTGCACACTTTGCCTGTCAGAGAACGTCACTGCTAGTCCAGTTACAGAGTTATATATCTCCAGAATTGTTTTCACTCCAATCGGTATCCCGACGAGATCAGTTTCCGACCGTGGCAGCATATTCACTGGTCATTTCTTTCTGGGAAGTTTCCAAAAAGCTATGGGACCATTTCTTACTTGGAGTTCAGCATATCACCCCCGTGCTCAAGCCCAAGTCGAACGAGTCAACCAGGTGCTTGAAGATATGCTTCCGAGCTTGTGTTATTTCTTTCGGCAAGAAGTGGTAAGATAGCTCTTCATATGCCGAGTTCTCCTATAACAACAGCTATCAAGCCAGTCTAAGATGGCCCCCTTTGAAGTTCTCTATGGACGTAAGTGTCGAACCCCTCTGAATTGGTCAGAAGCTGGGCACGCCGCTCGTGGGTCCAGATATTATTCAACACGCCGAAGAACAAGTCCGACATTGTCCGGGAAAATCTCAGGCGCGCTCAGGACCGCCAGAAGAGCAACTATGATCGCACACGATGGGGTTTGACTTATCAACCTGGTGATCAAGCTTTCTTCGTGTCACTCCTGTGAAGGCACTCACCGTTTCGGAATCAAGGGCAGAGCTAGCTCCATGCAGCATTGGTCCTTTCCGCATTGTTGCAAGACGTGGTCAGTGGCGTATAAATTGGATTTGCCGCCGCAATTCTCTCTAATATCCACTACGTCTTCCATGGTGTCGCAACTTCGTAAATGCCTTCAAGGAATCTTCCGCACCGAGCTGTGGATCACGAGATGCTCGAATTGCATGATGACTTTCATGATAGGAACATCCGATCCGCCATTCTCGATGAGCTGAACTCGAACCCGTCAAAGGTTTACAAGTTCCTCAAGTGCGATGGTCAAACTATACTGAAGATGAAGCCACTTGGGAACGCGAGGATAACCTTCGTGCGGAATACACCCGAACTTTTTCCTTCTCCTTCTTAATTCTCCTCTCGGGACGAGAAATTCTTGTTAGTAGAGGGATTTGTGACACCCCCATGTTAATACAGTAATCACCCTTTTGTTGTTTGATTACATACCAAGTCAGATGAATTAACAATAGTGCATGATCTCATTTGCACAACCATAATTGCATTTCAACTTCTTAACCAAGTTCAAATTAAACTAAGTGGAAAATAGAAGTTATTCAATCATAACAAAAATGTAGATCAATACAACACGTTACCCAGAGAGCCAATCCAAAAGAAACTTCCCCAACATTGAACAAATTACAAATGATAGTGCTTAAACGTCCTCTCAACAGTGGCTGAAAATAATATTTTAATGACCTTTTAATTTATTAAAACAAGTAGAAATGATGTTTTGTCCAACTAATTTTAAGGTGTTAGGGAAGCTGATCACCTGGTATTTAGGAACCAGGTCTACATGTTTTTACAAAATTCAATTTTGAGCCTACTATTTCAAACGGGGGTAGGATAAAATAAGAATAGAAAAGAAAACGAAAAGGAAAAGCCCCCCCCCGGACGCAACTGTGCGTGGCCCGCTGTCCACCAGGGCCACAACCAGCCGGGCCCATTCCCCCCTGGCCGGCCACACCCATCCCT